>JAUDYJ010000009.1:13292500-15692500 GCA_030761175.1 Masticophis lateralis
CTCCCAGAGGCCCGAGGAAAGCCTTTGGAGCCCAGGGAGGGCAACACCCCCCTCCACCGGCCGTGGTGCAGGAGGCTGACTAGGCCACACCCACCATGGCCACGCCCACCCAGCAACTGGGCAGAGAACCCCTTGTTAAAAAATTTGAAGCCCACCTCTGCTGACCTCCATTCCGGACTTCCCCAGCTGTTCCCCTCCATGCCAGTATTGGAGTCTGGATTATATTGGGGGTATATACCCTGGTTCTCTAAAATGAATTATGCACATAAAAATGAAGAACCGGTGCATTTTTTTCTGCTGCTTTGAGATATTTATCCTCAGAACATCCTGTAGATTGGAATCGTCCTCTGCTCCAAAAGACAAGTGGAACCAGAATCAGCAAAAGCCAGCTCTTTTTGCAGCCTGATTTAGCTTCACTGGGTCACCTTGTCTGGAAGGTCTCCAGCCTCACCTTGCTTGCCTAGCTGAAGCATTGGCTGTGAATGTTGACCAGCATGCTGAGATGCAGAATCAGCTCAAGCCAGAATATTGAAAAGGATAGGAAGCCGAAAGCAGTAGATTGCAAGGCATCTATATCATGGTATCGGATGGATTGCAGGGAAAAATCAGGCAAAAGAAGGAAAGGAAGATGCATGAAGACAGAGAGAAAGGTCCGAGAAGATGGTAGAGAATCTCTTGCATCAACAGTAAAGGCAACATAATTTTTTTTTTTTTGTTTTCAACATAGATGGGTAAACATAAGACTCCACCATGGAATATCCACTGAACATGGATACATGTTCCTAAGTGAGACTGTTATGAAGTGAATTTTGCACCGTTTTACGACCTTTCTTGCCACAGTTGTTAAGTAAATCACTGCAGTTCTTAAGTTAGTGACATGACAGTAAAGTGAATCTGTCTTCCCCATTGACTTTGCTGGTGAGAAGGTAGCCTAGTGAAGAGAAGGACCAGGGGAGACATGATAGCAGTCTTCCAATATTTGAGGGGCTGCCAGAGAGAAGAGGGAGTCAAGCTATTTTCCAAAGCACCTGAAGGCCAGACAAGGAATAATGGATGGAAACTGACCAAGGACAGATTCAACTTGGAAATAAGGAGACATTTCCTGACAGCGAGAATGATCAACCAATGGAACTGAAGTTGCCTTCAGAAGTTGTGGGAGCTTCATCACTGGAAGCTTGCAAGAAGAGACTAGACTGACATCTGTCAAAAACGGTGTAGGGTCTCCTGCTTGGGCGTAGATGACCTACAAGATCCCTTCCAACTCTGTTAATCTGTTAAAAGTCACAAAAGGTGATCCCATGACCCTAGGACACTGAAACCATCAAGCACCTGAATTTTGATTACATGGCCATGGTCGTAAGTATAAAAAACGGCCATAGGCAAAAATGGGTTTCAAATCCCGGCGCTACCAGTTCACTATTGGAAACAAGCGAGTGGCGCTTCTGCACATGCGCAGAAGGTTCTGCACATGCGTAGAGCATTTTTGATGACGTCTGGGCGAGTGGGCAAACCAGTAGCAACCCACCGCTGGTCATAGGTCACGTTTTTCAGTGCTGTCGTAACTTCGAACGGTCACTAAACGAATGGTTGTCAATCAAGGGCTATCTCTGTTGAACAGGAGGTGGGTAGACTGACATTTGCCTTGGTAAACAAAACCACGGAGCGAATTTACTGGCAGTATGTAGTAGTTGCTGGTGGGGGAAAGAAAATAATCAACTGTATTTGCTAAAGATTATTGGGAGAATGCAGGGATTTGTTCTAAACAAAACGTTGAATCAACCCACTTTCCAATCTCCTGGAGAGAGCCTGGCATTATGTAAAAGGCCTTTATCATCCATTTCTCTGGATTGCATAAACAGATGTATCTGGCAATCCAGATATGAATAGAACGGAGAGGGAAAGACAAGCTGCTTGAAAGGCTTAAAGCTTTTAGTCGTAACATGCAGCACAGAAATGAGCTGGTATTTAATTTTCTCTAACCTCCAGATGATCGCTGTTATCCATCCATATTACCCACCATGTGGTGAGCATGCTATTATTTTAATCAATTGGCAGGAAGAATGGGGACCAAGATAAAGCTAAGCCAGGAAACTGGCTACCTCAACTGAAGGAGAACACACAGATCCCATAATGCTTTGCAAAAAGACCCCCTGGAAACCTAGTTCAATATTGGCACTAGCACCCTTCACTGTACCAGGTAACAGTTTAGGAGAGGTTGAGCAGGTCAAAATAGGCTTTCTTACGTATGGTAAGTCCTCTTGAGGACCTTCTTCCAAGGCAAATGGTTCCAAGGCTTCAGGATCTCATATTTGACGTGGGCTGGAGAGGGGAGAAATGACAAATAGTTTTAGGAAAGGAAGCACAGAAAGTGACTGTGTGGTCCTTGGTAATTTCTGAGCTTGATGATTTTCTTGATAGCTACAACTAACAGCAAACAGCCTAATCAAGGAACCACCAAGACTACTCCCATCAATAGAATGGAATAGAGTAGAATTCTTTATTGGCCAAGTGTGATTGGACACACAAGGAATTTGTCTTTGGTGCATATGCTCTCAATGTACATAAAAAGAAAAGATATATTCAGCAAGAGGGTACAACACTTAATGATAGTCATTGGGTACAAATAAGCAATCGAATCAGAATAGAATAGAATAGAATAGAATAGAATAGAATAGAATAGAATAGAATAGAATAGAATAGAATAGAATAGAATTTTTTTATTGGCCAAGTGTGATTGGACACACAAGGAATTTGTCTTGGTGCATATGCTCACAATGTACATAAAAGAAAATACATTCATCAAGAATCCTAAGGTACAACACTTACTGATAGTCATAGGGAACAAATAAGCAATCAGGAAACAATATCAATATAAATCGTAAGGATACAAACAACAAAGTTACAGTCATACAGTCATAAGTGGGAGGAGATGGGTGATAGGAACCATGAGAAGATTAATAGTAATAGTAAAGCAGGCTTAGTGAATAGTTTGACAGTGTTGAGGGAATTATTTGTTTAACAGAGTAATGGTGTTCAGGAAAAAACTATTCTTGTGCCTAGTTGTTCTGGTGTGCAGTGCTCTATAGCATCATTCTGAGGGTGGGTGTTGAAACAATTTATGTCCAGGATGTGAGGGGTCTATAAATATTTTCACAGCCCTCTTTTTGACTCGTGCAGTATACAGATCCTCAATGGAAGGCAAGTTGGTAGCCATTGTTTTTTCTGCAGTTCTAATTACCCTCTGAAGTCTGTGTCTGTTTTGTTGGGTTGCAGAACCAAACCAGACAGTTATAGAGGTGCAGATGACAGCCTCAATAATTCCTCAACAGACAGGGCAAGCCACTAGCATATATAAATAAGAGCAAACCCCACTCCCTTCTAGCACTGATGATGTTACCTCGTTTGGTAATGAAATGTCTGCAAGAGAAGCTTGTCCACCCCAAGGATAAAACTCCCAAACACAGGGGTGGGTTCTACTTACCTTTACAACCGGTTTGCAACAGGGCCACGCACTTACAACTGTTACAGCATCCCCACAATCATGTAATCAAAATTGGGGTGCTTGGCAACTGGTGTGTATTTATGACACCACTTCCCAGGGTGATGTGATCACTATTCCAATCAACTTCTGACAAAGTCAAGGGGGTGAGGGTGGGGAAGATGGATTTGCTTAACTGACTGTGTGATTCACTTAACAACTGCAGTGATTCACTTATTAAGCATGACAAAAAATGTTGTAAAAATGGGCACAATTTACATAACAAAGAGCCGTGGCGGCGCCGTGGTTAGAATGCAATATTGCAGGCTAATTCTGCCAACTGCCAGCGGTTCGATGCTGACTGACTTCAAGGTTGACTCTGCCTTCCATCCTTCCAAGGTCAGTAAAATGAGGATCCAGATTGTTGGAGGGCATTAGGCTGACTCTGTAAACCACTTAGAGAGGGCTGTAAAACATTGTGAAGTGGAATATAAGTCTAAGTGTTATTGCTAACTGCCTTTCTTAGCAACAGAAATTCTGGTTTCAATTATAGTTGGAAGTCAAGGACTAATTGTACAGGCTCCTGTACAGGCTCTTTGGCCCCCCCACGCAAATTTAAATTTAAAACTATCTGGTAAGAAAGCCAAAACCAAAAGCAGATCTTTAAAGGGTTAGCGAATGAGGCTCCCTTCTGCTTAGTTAAATCTAGACAAATGTGACAATGACATTTGAGTGTCACAGGACTCGTTAGCTGGCTCTGATTTCTTGCCAAATCAGCCCACTTTAGCTTTATTAATAAATCATTATGTAACGTGCTATTGGCAGACACACTGCAATATCAGGTTTTTAAAATGTTTTTTGAAAGGATGCTATAATTCAAAAAACGCACAGATTTTACCCAGCTTCATTTTCTTTCTGAACTTGAACCATTGTTTGGAGAATTGGAGGGAGCAGGGAGCATAAAATATTGGGGTTTCTATTCTGAAATGAAAAATGGACAGAGTGGCTCAGTGGCTAAGATGCTGAGCTTGTCGATTAAAAGGTCGGCAGTTCAGCTGTTCGAATCCCTAGTGCTGCATAACATGGTGAGCTGCTTATTGAGTCCGTCATCTGCACCTCTATAACTGTCTGGTTTGGTTCTGTAACCCAACAAGCAGACACAGGCTTCAGAGGATAATTAGAACTGCAGAAAAAACAATTACTACCAACCTGCCTTCCATTGAGGACCTGAATACTGCACGACTCAAAAAGAGGGCTATGAAAATATCTACAGACCCCTCGCATCCTGGACATAAACTGTTTCAACTCCTACCCTCAAAAGATGCTATAGAGCACTGCACACCAAGACAACTAGACACAAGAATAGTTTTTACCTGAATGCCATCACTCTGCTAAACAAATAATTCCCTCAACACTGTCAAACTATTCACTAAGCCCTGCTTTACTATCACTATTAATCTTCTCATGGTTCCTACCACCCTTCTCCTCCCATTTATGATTGTATGACTGTAACCTTGTTGCTTGTATCCTTACGATTTATATTGATTGTTTCTTAGTATGATTTGATTGCTTATTTGTACCCTATGACTATCATTAAGTGTTGTACCTTATGATTCTTGAGGAATGTATCTTGTCTTTTTATGTACACTGAGAGCATATGCACCAAAGACAAATTCCTTGTGTGTCCAATCACATTTGGTCAATAAAGAATTCTAGTCTATTCTATTCTTAAACAAAAGGGAAAAGATAGCAGTTGAATAAATAACAAACAAATAAATAAACCACTTTCATGTTGGGGTCAAAAAAGTTTACATAGCCATGAAGTCACTTGGGCTATACTAACTGGCAGCAAAAATCCAGATATCCACTAGCTGATTGAGATTTTTGCAGTTTAGATAGGCTAGCCAGCCTTTTGAGATTTTTTACTCGCTCTGTCAATAAAATGTTCTTTCCAACAGCTCTTCCCCTGGGAACATACCTGCTCATGGATCGCTATAGAAACAACTCCTCTGGAAGTTACGAGGTTGTTCTAACTCATCTGTGTTGTTTTTTTTCCCTGAAGTCAAGGTGAGTCATAACAGAAGCAAATGAAATTGATTCAGACCTGCAATAGCTGCCTTTTATGTGAAACAGAGCAAAGAGAGAGAGGACACAGTTAAGACCTAAAATTGCCTTTTAGGCAGCTTTCAGATGTGAGGAGTAACAGAATAACAGAGTTGGAAGGGACCTTGGAGGTCTTCTAGTCCAACCCCCTGCTTAAGCAGGAGATGCTGTACCACTTTGGACAAATGCCTGCCTGATCTCTTATTTATTTTACTTATTTATTATTTTTATTTTATTAGATTTATATACCGCCCTACTCCCGAAGGACTCAGGGCAGTGAACAGCTGAAAGATAAAACACATAAATACAAAATTTAAAAGTAATATAAAATCACATTAAACAATTTGGCCCAAGCCAAATTAAAATACCCCAATAGTTAAAACAGATTTAAAATTTACACTTTAGAAGGGAAAAGGGAAAAAGTTGAAAGTTGAAAGTTAGGCCAGGCCTTCTTAAAAGCCTGAGGTGATGGAGCACTCACAATTTCTGAAAGCAACCTATGTCACTATCAGAATTCAGTGAAATCATTAGTCCTTTCAAACTTAACATTATTTTTTTTAATTCTGAACAGGAATGACTAAAACTTAACAGGTAGTCCTCAACTTATGACCACAATTGAGCCCAACATTTCTCTTAACTGAGACATTCGTTAAGCGAGTTTTGCCTCATTTCTTGCCCCGTTAACAAGTGAATCGCTACAGCTGATCAGTTAGTAAGTGAATTTGGCTTCCCTATTGATTTTGCTTGTGAGAAGGTCGCAAAACGGGGTCGCATGACTTTGGGACACAGCAAAGGTCGTAAATATGAACCAGCATCTGAATTTTGATCACACGATCATGGGGATGCTGCAAATGTCATAACTGTGAAAAACAGTCATGTCACAATTTTCAGTGCTGTTGTAACTTTGAGTGATCACTAAATGAACTGTTGTAAGTGGAGGACTACCTGTATTCTAACCATAGTGATTCACTGCAAGGATGCTACTAAATAGTTTACTGAGCTGTACTTTTCTGAAAAAGAAACATGATTAGCTGGGCTCATATGCAATAATCTTCAGTCCGGAATGGGACTTTTCGGCTTGAACTCTTGGTGCTGCCTGTTTCTCCACCAGGGTTTCGCCTCCTCTATTATTACGCCTTGCACTTTGAGGCCACGGCCCTTCCATTGCAGTCCCTTTGCCAAGTGTTTTCTCCACCTTGCCAATTTTAATGCTGGCTGGAAGAATTCTGCCCTGATTTCAATGCAATGTACAGAAGGTCCTCAGCTTAAAGCCGTTTGTTTAGCAACTGTTCAAAATTACAAGGATACTGAAAATACTTTAATTACAACCAATCCTCACACTAATGCGGCCGCGCAGGTAGTTATGGGGGCCCCTCGTTACTCCCGTGTTACACCTCTCCTGCGCGGGCTGCACTGGCTACCGGTTGTTCTCCGAGTTCGTTTCAAGGTGCTGGTGCTTACCTATAAAGCCCTACATTGCATAGGCCCGGGTTACTTACAGGACCACTTCTTGTCTTCCTCCCATTGTCCGGTGCGCGCCCACAGAGCGGGCCTCCTCCAGGTGCCGTCAGCCAAAGAATGTCGGCTGACGGCCCCCAGGGGGAGGGCTTTCTCTGTCAGAGCCCCGACCCTCTGGAATAGTTTGCCCACCGACCTCAGGACGGCCCCCAACCTCCTTTCCTTTCGCCGCGGACTGAAGACGTGGCTGTTCCAACAATTCTCTGATCGTGGGGTTGTATACTTTTTATAATTTTAATGGTTGTTATTGTGGATTTTAATCTTACTTTAATTATATTTATTGTGTTTTGTATTGGTGACTGTGTTATGTAAGCCGCCCTGAGTCCTCAGGGAGAATGGCGGCATATAAAGCACAAAAATAAATAAATAAATAAATAATGACAGTCACACATTTCTGGTCATGTGATCAAAATTCAGATGCTCAGGTTTTTTTTTTTCCTATCTACATCAAGGAAGCTGACGTATAAGCACCTGTCAGTACCTAGTTGTGACTCATGGGCATTATAAGTTAAAAGTAGCACTGCAAGTTGCACTTGAACTCTTTATTAGTAGCCAATGCTGTGACTGAGAAACTGATGTTAGATGACTGCGATGACTCTGATTTGCTTGCAATTTGGACCAATTAGACCACTTACAGTTTCCAAGTGTTCTTCAAAGGCAGAACTACAGAGAGTAACTAAAATAATCTAGTTGGGTGTTGATGAGTGCCCGAGTCATCCTTGGCTTCCTTTATGTAGAAGTAGCCCATCCAACCTATTCAGACTGTATTATATGTTACAATTTATGATCTTCTATTAAGCTGATGAGGTAAAGCAGGGATGTCAAACTGGCAGCTCGCAGGCCAGATGCGTCATGCGCAGGCCACGCCCACCCCAGCTCCATGAATGGGAAAAACGTCATGAAACATCACATGACAGCAACGTGACGTGGCGAGTTTGACACCCGTGAGATAAAGAGATAGCCAATGCTTTCCCATTACAATATTCACCATGGAATGGGCCCCTTCTTGGAGCAGGTCAACTTCCAGAAATTATTTCAAACCAAATTATCCTGAACAATTTGAAGAATGAGAATGGTGACGGTCATGCTTATGTCCATCTGCTGTATTATTGCACCAAATTATTTTTATTTCAATTTTATTCAATTTTATAGAATATATGTTTTATGCTTTTATGACATAGTCCTGGGAGTCCTTAGAATAAAATACAATAAATAAATAAAATTTAAAAAAATTCAGATGCTCAGCAGTATCAAATTTATGATGATTGCAGGGTCCTGTCCCACCTTCATAGGCAGCTTCTAACAAGCAAATTTAAATGAGGGAAGCCAGATTTGCTTAAGGACCACATGATTTGCTTAACATTGTTTAATGCATTGTAAGCCACCCTAAGTCTCAGGAGAAGGGCGGCATATAAATCTAACTAATAAATAAATAATAAATAAATAAACAACCTTGGCAAAAAAGGTTG
This sequence comes from Masticophis lateralis, assembly GCA_030761175.1. Taxonomy (NCBI): domain Eukaryota; kingdom Metazoa; phylum Chordata; class Lepidosauria; order Squamata; family Colubridae; genus Masticophis; species Masticophis lateralis. The sequence continues at coordinate 13,301,069 of JAUDYJ010000009.1, forward strand.
TAAAATTGGATGCAACTGACTTAGCGATTGCTTTCTTTAGCAATGAACATTTCGGTCCCGATTGTGGTTGCAAGCCAAGGACTATTCCTACTGTGAAGGTTCACCCTGTGACTTATTTACAACAGAGTCTGAAAAAATAAACACCGGTTAAAACTGCCTTTTGGCCATTGGATGCCCTTCAAGTGGCTGCAAATGATTCATTCTGGCATTTCTAGTCATTCTGGCCAGAGGGAGTTCTCATTTATAATAGAATAGATTAACAGAATTGGAAGGGACCTTTTAGGTCATCTAGTCCAGCCCCCTGCCCAAGCAGAAGAGACTACCCCATTTCTGACAGAGGGCAGTCCAGTCTCTTCTTGAAAGCCTCCAGTGATGAAGCTCCCACAACTTCTGAAGGCATTAGTTGTTCCATTGGTTGATTGTTCTCACCGTCAGAAAATTTCTCCTTATTTCGTATCAAAGGCCTGGAGACTAAACCGCATGAAGAATAATTGCAGGTTTTGGGTCTGGCTAGTCTAAAGAAAAGAAGAATTGGGGGCGGGCATGATAGCAGTATTCCAATATTTGAGGGGCTGCCACAAAGAAGAGGGGAGGTCAAATTATTCTCCAAAGCACCAGAGGATTAGAAACTAATCAAAGAGAGAAACAACCTGGAATTAAGGAGAAACTTCCTAACGGTGAAGACAATTAATCAGTGGAAGAGCTTTGCCTTCAGAAATCGTGGTACTTTTATCACTGGAGGTTTTTAAGAAGAGATTTGACACTAACTTGTCTGAGATGGTATAGGATAGGTCAGTGATGGCTAACCTTTTTGCTGTTGTATGCCAAAGGGGGGGGGGTTGCATGTATGGGTGCCCACACCCATAATTCAATGCCCCCCGTGCCCTGCTCCCCACACTCCCCCCACTTTTGGCACGTGATAACAAAAAGGTTACCTGTAGGTCCAGTAGGCCCATTTCTTTGCCCTCCCCAGGTTCCAGAGGCTTTCTTGGAGCCTGGGGAGGGTGGAAATGGCCTCCCCCACCCCCCCCCCCGAGGCCGGAAATGGCCTGTTTCCAGATTTCCAGTGGGCCTAGACGGCCTGAAAATGAGCTGGCTGGCTTGTGCAGGTTCTCCTGCTTGAGGAGGGGGCTGGACTAACAGTAACAGAGTTGGAAGAGACCTTGGAAGTCATTTAGTCCAACCCCCTGCTCACACAGGAGATCTGTGCTAGGGATTCAAACCGCCGACCTTTCTGATCGACAAGCTCAGCGTCTTAGCCACTGAGCCACCTAGTCAGGCATAAGTCAGACTAGAAGACCTCCAAGGTCCCTTCCAGCTCTCTTCCGTTCCGTTCTAGGTTGAACGTCTCCTTGTTCAGTTTCCATCCTCATTTGGAGGACACCAGCTTGGGGAATTAGGTTTCTTGCCAGTTGCCCCAGCCATTTGTGCCAGATCAGAAGGAACAAAGTGCCTGATCATCCCTAATCTTCCTAGCAATTGTCCGAGAAGAAAGTGGTGGTGGTGGGGGGGGGGATGAAAAAGAGCCTCCTTCCCCGCGGCCCCCCCCCCCCCCCACTAGCCCTATATTTGCAAAGCGCTGTTAAGACCACGTTAGAAAAGAACACAGCCTGGAGAGCCGGGCGGGCGGAAGCGAGATGAGCTCCGGAAAGCGGGCGAACAGATGCCAGGCGGGGGATTAAAGAGACGGGGCGAAGCTCCGGCAGCTTCCGTGATTGGCTGAGCGAAGCGTCTCTCAACTCCCCCCCCCCACGTCCCCCCTCCCGCCCACGTCTCCTCTGCTTTATAATCGCGCTCGGGAGCCCGGTTGGCCAGACCTGAACTGAGCTCGGCGCGGTCAGGCTGCGGATCAGAGTTCGCGAGCACGCCCGCTGCGATCCGAGTCCCCCCCCCCCCCCCCCCCCCCCCCGCCCGGCTTGGAGCAAGCAGGGCGGGGAGTGGCGCGCCTGCCGCTACTCTTTCCTGCAAGCCGTTCCGCGAAGCGCCGGTGGGAAGGATCGGGATCAGAGGCGCCCCACGCCCCGAGAGCGCGCGTCTCCATCGGGGTTCCAAAGCACCGGCGCGCTCCCCTTCCCTTCCCGCTAAAGCCTTAATGCCCGGCTGCGGGATTGCGCCTCCTGTTATCCGAGCGCTGCAGCCGCCTAGAGGAGCCGAGGAGGCTGCCAAACCGGCGAAAGTGGCGGCGGCGGCGGCGGCAGCTCCTGCAGCGACCAGCCGGGACTTGGAAATGCGCGCCGCCGCCGCCGCCTCTTCCTCGCTGCCCGCGGCGGTGCGGGGCGCGCTGGAGCTGGCGGAAGCCCGGCGGCGGCTGCTGGAGGCGGAGGGCCGGCGGCACCTGGTCTCGGAGCTGGAGAGCCGCGTCCAGCACCTGCACCGCGTCTTCATCGAAGCCGAGCTGCGCATGGCTACCCGAGCCGAGACTCTCGGCCGCCTGGGCAGCGGCGTGGCTCAAGCCGAGCTTCACCTCACGACGCACGGGCAGCGCTTGAAGAAGACCGCCAGGCGCTACAAAAAGGCCCGCCCGCCCGCCTTCCTGGCCTCGGCGCTGGCCCTCAGCAGCTGCGTGCCTTGGGCGGCCTGCCGAATGAGGCGAGGGGGCGGCCCGGAGCCGCCGGAATCCCCGTTCCGGAGGAGTTTGCCGGGCTCGGCGGCTTTGAGCCCGTCGGAACGGAGCGAGACGGAGCCGCGGAAGAGCAACGGCGCCGCTTCGTGAGCTGCAGCTGGCAGGGGAAGGACTAGAAGACCTCCCAAGGTCCCTTTCCAGCTCTATTCTGATGGATTGATTGATGGTTGATTGACGTGTAGCGCGCAAAACCTGGGGCGATCCCGATCGGGAAGGGGAAAAGGAGGCTGCTGGAAATGGGGACCGTGAGGCGACAGGTGTTCCTCCCTTGGATGCTCGTGACTCTCGCCGCATTAACCGGTGGCCGCTTGCCTGCCGCATCTCCCGCGGACTGGCATCTGTTCAGCCTGCTAAACTCGGGTTTGATAGATGGGGTGGGGGTGGGGGGTTCAGGCAAGCTTTGGTTTATGCTACACATCAAGCCAACATATTAAGCCAACATCTAGTTATTTGGACATGGCACATTATATGAATACCACAATTGCGTTTTGTTGACTCACGGTTAAGCGTCTTGTTGTGAATTCAGCAAACTTGATGGGGTTGGAGAAATGTTTTATAACCCTGGAGTAATATCTGGAAGAACACAGGGACATCAGTAATTTTCATCTTATCCATAAATTATGGAATTAATAATCTGGCATATTTGAAATGAATGCCCTGAAATGAAATGCACAGCATATATTTTAGGGGGGAAAAAACCCCTTCCAATTATTTTTCAATATAATTCTTTTTAAATAATATTGTGATTGAAATTCCTGTTACATCTAAATTTTCTACCTAGAGGAGATGCTTGCCAGCTGACATGAATTCCAATGTTCATCTGCCCAGCTTGATATGTTAAAATTATTTTAACCGTTTTTGCAATATTCCGTCCTTGAGTTAACATTTTTAATGCAGAGGATTGATGATGTCCCCAAAAGCAATAATCAATTTTTTAAAAAAAAGGTCAGTTCATGTCCACACAATTGTCAATCTTATCTTGTAATTCTATCAACAAAATTTAAAAGGAACATATGCCCTAAAATTAGTTCACGCATAAACAAAATGTTTTAGTAAATTGATCACTCACTCACACACACACACACACACACACACACCAGCTTTGCAGTTATCTAGCTGCAGCTTCCGAGATGCAGAGGTTGGAAACAGCTAGGAGAAAGTGGATTGTGCATTGACTTGGTTTGATAAGGTCACCCTCATTTCTAGTCAGCAGGACCACAGTTGTGTTGCTTTGATCTTTGTCTCTTAGAACGCTTCTTAGTCCACCCTTCTCTGACAGCATCCGTTCTCTAAGTCATGAATCATCATGGCTACTGGCAAAAGTTGCTTGACTCAGTGGGAATCCAGGGAGAAGGAATATTTTTTTTTGAAAATTTTTTTATTTATTTTTAAACATAAAACATAAAACACATCTTTTTAGAGCAAGGGTTTGATCCGGTATAAAATAAGTACAAGTTCCAAATTTCATCCATTAACATCTTAAAGAAAAAAAAGAACAAATCTAAACCTAACTTTTATCATTCAGTTCTAACATCTTATTCTAGCATTAGACATTCTACTATGTATCACCCTAAATCTTAAACTCCAAATCTAAACAGCTCTTTATAATATTCATTTATCATTTTAACAATCAGTATTTCATATATTGTCCTTGCTTCAAAGACCCAAATCAAATCAATGTTTCTTTTGAATCACATCTAATGACCAACATAAAATATTTTACTCCTCTCTTAAAAACATTTCAAAATCAATTTACTTTAAGGCGAAGGTTGCCTGACTCAGTGGGAATCCAGGGAGAAGGAATATTGATGGACTTCTAGCTTGCCTGGAAGACCAGAAAGAGCTCTGCATTTCTGCCACTTTTTAAAATGATGCCTTCAGGCCCTTATGTGCTGCTAGACATTCATAGATTTCTTCTGGACATAAATGAAAAATGTATGCATAAGCAGAATTAAGTGATTAGGACTCTCTTTTTTTTGTGTACTTTCAATACAAATTTCTTGGTCTTTTGAATTCATGCAGTGTGTTAATCTGAAACACTATATGCAGAAAACGTTGCAACATTGATCTTTTCATTTAGCAGGCCTGGGGGGGTATGGTGTGTACAAACACACACACACACACACACACAGACACACACTTACTCTACACTTACATTGCTTCTTTGAAGCTGAACACTGAAATGTTTTTCAAAACACGAATTTGTTGTTCTTAGTTGCAAAATCGTGTCCGACCCATCGCAACCCATGGACAATGTTCCTCCAGGCTTCCTGTCCTCTACCATCCTCTGGAGTCCATTTAAGCCCATTTCGTAAGCCGAAAACACAAATAGCCCATCCTAAAAATGTTTTGGGAGAAAAGCCTCACTAAATTTCATTTGGGTACTGCCATCACTTTAGAACTGATATTTGTACAGTCTTAAGCAGCACAAGAGCCAATATGTTAAGGTGGTTTGTAGCTCGCCAGACTACAATCTGGGAGACGGTGAGTTCTAGTGCTACCTTAGGCACAGAGGCAAATGGGTGACTTTGGGCCAATCCCCCACTCTCAGCCCCAGGAAAGAAACAATGGCAAACCACTTCTGAAATCTTGCCAAGAAAACTGCAGGGACTCATCTAGGCAGTTGCTAGGAATCGGCACTGATTTGAAGGCACACACAAGCAGCAACAGTTGTAATTGCATCATATACCAATTCCCAAAACACAAGTGTTTAAAATTTGGGTCATTTTTGCATTCAAGACAGTCGTGCTAGTTTAGACAGCAATCAAAACTATACAGATGTATAGCGTTTTATTGTTCACTATTCCTTTTCCATATGTGGGGTGAGTGGGGAAGCAGGGAGAGCTGATTGAGGGAAAAGGGAATTGCCAATTGTTTAATTGGCAATTCCCTGAAAAATATTGTCTCCCGTCTAGAAAATTACTGGTATTACGTAAGTTGCTGAATGGTGTCCAGTGTTCCAAAAGTTTAAACTTCTGATTATTACCTATCTGGAGAATGATAACTTTAGGAAAGTTGATGTAGACTTTGGTGATGTGATCCATGGATTAGCACATGCAAACAACCCATGTCATTTAAAAAAAAACAAAACCTATTAACGGTTTTATTAAAGGTAGAAGAATAGGACTGAGAGATGGTGATGAAAGGTGGAAATCCTGGATAGGAATTAATTATAATTAAATGCTGCTCTGATTGAAAATTATATATGCTAGGATGAAACCAAAACACATTCCCTGATTAAGTTAGGTTTTCTGTGAAGTGTGTCTATTATCTGAGCATATAATACTTTCTTCTCGGAAATGTACGGTGCAGGAGATTAACAGTAGATAGGCTCACCACCATAATTAATTTGGTTATTGGATTTATCTTTTTTCGGGGTTGACGTACATTGAATCATTTAACTGGCTGGGTTCATACAACAGAATGAACATGAGTTAAAAACTAAGCTACCTAAACTTAACATGCAATGTAAATACAGCTGCTGCTAGATATTTAGCTGACCGTGCTAAGTATGCTCTCCCAAAGCTGCCGATGTAATACTAAAATGTATACACAGAAGTAAATCCTGTAGAATTCAACATTTTGTAATCCCGGCTAAGTGGGCATAGAATTGCAAGCCTAAAAAAGCCCAGCCTTTTTCGCTCAGCAGATGGCTTGTTAACAGCTTTTATTTATAGAGTAAAAAAGTAGGTTGGATAAAGAAAAGTGGGCACAGGTTTCAAATGTACTTTGAGGGAGGATTAACATCTGTTCTGATCCAGCTGCCTGAAATATTCCTGTGTCAAAAGGAGAAAAACTTGATTTTACTTCACTATATTTCATCAGGAACACCTTCTGTTGCCTACAATGGTATCTCTGTGGAGGTGGGGGGGAACCTTGAAGTTATTTGAGCAGCTTTGATGCATATCTTTAAAAAAAATAGAGAAAAAAAGGCCCTTTACAAAATCGCTTTGTGGGAGCACTAGGGAGCGCTCCAGTTAAATCAGGGATGTCCGACCTTGGCAACTTTAAGACCTCTGGACTTCAACTCCCAGAATTCCGCAACCAACCCATGCTGGCTAGGGAATTCTGGGAGTTGAAGCCAACCAGGCTTAAAATTGTCCAGGGTGGACACCCCTATTTATATATATATATATAGAGAGAGAGAGAGAGAGAGAGTGGTTTGTTGTATAATTTTAAGGCCCCATCATTTCTGATGGATAATAACTCCTGCAATGAATGTATGTTTTTTATAGCATAGGCATCCACTGGAAAGAAACATCATTTGTACCTAAATAAATATATTTTTCACTGTATATTGTCTGTGATATTGCATCAGAAGTGGGAAGAAAAAGGTGAGATGTCTTACACAGGCTGATCAGGGACCGGCTTCAAAAATTTCAGCAACGGGTTCTCTGCACGGTTGCAAGGTGGGTGTGGCCATGGTGGGCGTGGCCTAGTCAGCCTCCTGCACCATGGTGGAGGTGGCTCTGGAGGCTTTCCTCAAGCCTCTGGGAGGGTGAAAACTGCCTTCCCCGGGCTCTGGAGGCCCTCTGAAAGCCGGAAACAGGCCTGTTTTTGGACTTCTTTAACTTCTGGGAAGCCCGTTTTCCCCCGCTCTCTGAGCCTCCATGCGGGCTCTGCACTTACCTCACATCCAAAATGGGCCATGTGGAGGCTCCTGGGATGGGAGGGGAGGGGAGGGGAGGAGAGGGGTGGCCAGAGCCTCCAAATCGCAGAGTGCGATTTGGAGGCTCTCCGAACCGGCCATAACATTAGCTACGGGTTCTCCCAAACCCAGGCAAACCCATAGCAGCCTACCCCTGAGGGTGAGACCTTGGGAGAAGAACTTGGGTTATGACCAAGGACTCCTGCGGACCATTTGAACATCCACGGGGCCTGAAGTACCTCCTTGAACTCAAGAAGCCTTCAGCAGAAGAATACAGGAGTTTGCATTTCATACCTTTGACCTACACATGGGAAATCTGGAGCAGCTTCATTCCAAATTGGAGTGAGCTAATTTTTAGCTAGATTCATGGAAATGAGAAGGTGGGAAAACACTTAGCACCACCACTACAGACTAAATCGTAGGCAAAGGCATTGTTGGGTGCTTGGAAACAAAGCTGCCACGTTGGTGTGTAAATGGAAATAAAAAATCCAGTGTCTTGCTTCGATGGGATGGCACACACGAACGGTAGGCAGGGATGAAAAACAAGAACGCAACGTACAGAACAAGAGACCATTTTCTCCATTCCATCTTAAGATTTAGCAGTAGACTCAATGCTGACTATCCTTTTAGAGTAAATGCAGCTGTTTGCGAGCTGAGGTTGAGAATCAAAAAGGACTGTGGAACCACAGAAAAGGATCCATTTCAGCTGCATTTTTACCCTGGCCTGGGAAAACGTGGGTTTAACTGCCAGGATTTTAGCTAGCTAGCTAGCTCTCTAGCTAGCTAGCTAGTTTGCTTGTTTGTTTATCAAACATGTATAAGATAATAGATATAAGTATAAACATGATTATGTTTATACTTATAAACATAATCAGAGCCTGTGTAGCGTAGGGGGCTAATGCCTCCTACTAAAGGCAGCAATTAACACCAGCTGCCTGTAATTTCTCTGAGTTCAATCCTAGCCAGGCTCAAGCCTTCCATCCTTTCTAAGGTGGGTAAATTGAGGACCCAGTTTGTGGGGACAATAAGCTGACTTTGTATAAATATACAAAAGTATGAAGGCTATTGCTTAACGCATTGTAAGCCGCCCTGAGTCTCCGGAGAAGGGCGGCATATAAATCAAATAAAAAATAAAAATAAATAAATAAATTATGAATACAGAAAATGGATACAAATAAATGGGGACAGTAGGACAGGGACGGTAGGCACGTTGGTGTGCTTATACACGCCCCTTACAGACCTCCTAGGAATGGGGTGAGGTCAACAGTAGACAGTCTAAGGTTAAAGTTTTGGGGGTTTGGAGATTACAAAGGAAAGTTAAGGTTCCATCCCTTGGGTGTAAAAAAGTCCTTGAATCAGTGGTGAAATCCAATTTTTTTTATTACCGGTTCTGTGGGTGTGGCTTGGGCATGATATGGCTTAGTGGGCATGCTTGGTGGGCGTGGTAGGGGAAGGATACTGCAAAATCCCATTCCCTCTCCACTCCTGGGGGAAGGATATTGCAAAATCTCCATTCCCACCCCACTCCGGGGCCAGCCATAGGTGGTACTTGCCGGTTCTCTGAACTGCTCAAAACTTCTGAATCAAATTTCAGAATCTGTCAGAACCTGCTGGATTTTACCCTGCCTTGAACCAAGTCTCAAGATCTCCAGAAAGATCTGGAAGATATATCTATCTAGTGTCAGGGAAATCGAGGAGGTAAATCCAGAAATTCAGATCAGTGCTCTGGATCAATACAATACAGGATTCTAGGATTTTTTATGTGCTGGAAGAAAGGGAGACCAGCTCCATGCCAGCACGGACCCACTTCTACAGCAGCATTTCTCAACGATAGTAACTTTTAAGATGGGTGGATTTCAATATCCAGATTTCTATGGAAACCCATCTTAAAGATGCCAAGGTTGAGAAATATTGTTTCACAGTAATTGGCAATAATCTCTCATATCTCTATCTAGCAAAATAAGGGAAGGAAGTAGAGGAATTTTCATGGGGTATTGAGAAGGCAGAGAAATTTAGTAAAGAAAATATATATTTGATTATTCACACAATAACTGCAGCGACGATAGTATTTGCACAAAGATGGAAAGCAGAGAAAACCCCTACAGAGGGTGAAGGAGCCTTGGTGGCGCAGCAGACTAAAGGGCTGTTAAAGTAGCACTTAGCTGCCAGCTGCCTGAAATTACTGTGAGTTTGAATCTCACCAGGCTCAAGGTTGACTCAGCCTTCCATCCTTCCGAGGTAGGTAAAATGAGGACCCGGATTGTGGGGGCAATAAGCTGACATATATATATATATATATATATAAGATGACGAATGAGACTTCGTCGAAACGTCGCCAAGATACTTCCAATTTTACGCGGGAGAAGACCCGAATAACCAAAGACCTACATACAAACACCCGCGAAAACCTCAGAAAACATATATATATCATTGCTCCTGGAAACATGAAGCTGAGAACACCAGCCTGAAGATGATGAATGAGACTTCATTGAAACGTTGCCAAGATACTTCCAGTTCTACGCGGGAGAAGACCCGAATAACCAAAGACACACACACACACACACATATCAAAAAAACACCGCTTGGGGGGGGGGGCTGAAAGCCCTACTAAGCAGGTATATACAAAAGTATGAAGGCTATTGCTTAACGTATTGTAAGCCACCCTGAGTCTCCGGAGAAGGGCGGCATATAAATCGAACCAATAAATAAATAAATAAGTAATTAAGAAAATATTGGATTGTGCAGAAATGAATAGATTGACTTTGACAATCAAAGAAAGAGAGGAATCTGAATATTTTAAGATATGGAGACAATTAGAGAAGAAATATATATAGAGAGTAATGTTGTAATAAAACATGGGAAGAAGAAAGAGGAGAGAGAAGATAAAATGTATTAATAACAAAGTAAGAAATGTGGGAGAAATATTACAATAAATGAAATGATATTACGAAATGATTAAAATTGGAGAACAAGAAGAAGACACAAAAGATGTACTCAGATGAAGCACTGAATGACTGATTATGTATTGCATGTTTGTTTGTTTATAAAATAAAAAAAAATAAAAAAACAGAAGGCAGAAGTCCTTTCTATGAGAGTGGCATTAACTGGAGACAATGGAAGTATAACACATACTACACATCAGCTTATGGGAGATGATCTATGTTGGTCCTCATAAAACTAGTTCCGTTCTGTAAAATACAACATTCACATGTTCAGAATACAGAGATTTCTGGTGCCTTCAAATCGGTTGCAAATCAATCTACCGCAAGAGGCTTTGATGATGGTGGTGAGATTCAAAGTTGCCAGGTAAGAATGTAGAATGCAAATGAGGTGGGCGGGTCCACATAGAAGATAGGTTTGTGACATATACAGCTCCAGTTCAGGGCGTGGTTTAATGAGTCACTGGAGGGAATCCGTGGATACATTAAATAAAGGTAATCCTTCATGGACTTGATCCATTGAGGTGTTTTGGTGGGTGACAGAAAAGAAACAATTAGGTCACAGAGTTGGTACTGATGCTTCCAAAAGTCCTTATGCTTCTTTTCGTTTTCCTGTGGCAAGCCAGTGCTGGGAAGGAAGCACCATCCCTTAATGACACCGTAATTATAGGCATGAGGCTGGAGAATAGTAGCAAGGCCGAGACAGCCATTTTGGAAAACGGCATAATCCAAGTGGTGGAAGGAAGCCTGATTTACCTTCGGATCTATGGTAATGGCATCCACAAATTCAGCTGGCAGAGGATTCGGTTTGTGGAGATGACTTCCTTGAGTACTTTTATTACAAACTTTTCAGTCTGCCCTCAAGGAACAAGCGATTTATTGATACAGCCGTACAGCGGCGACGTGCAAAATACTTCTGCCATACTCTCTGTGAAGGTCCAGATCCTGCGGAAGAATATCCACTTCAAGGACTACTTGATGTGCCTTAAGGATGATCGTGGGAAATCACGCCAGCTGCTCAAGGATAGTCACCTGATGCTCCGAGTTATAGAGGACAAAAGTTTGCAGCTACCCCGCTGGCTTGAAATTACCTTAGTAGTTACTCTCTTGGTGCTCTCGGGGATGTTTAGTGGTCTCTCCCTAGGCCTAATAGCCCTTGATCCTATGGGACTGCGCATTGTGAAAAATTGTGGCACACCCAAGGAGAGGGAATATGCCACCAAGATCGAACCCCTCCGAAGGAAAGGGAATTATTTGCTCTGTTCTTTGCTGCTCGGTAACGTTTTAGTCAATTCTTCTCTCACCATATTGTTGGACACAGTTATTGGGGAAAACGTTTGGTCTATTGTGACCTCTACTGTTTCCATCGTCCTCTTTGGGGAGATCCTTCCACAGGCCCTCTGCTCCCGTCATGGTTTGGCAATAGGTGCCAATACCGTCTTCATCACCAGGTTGGTTATGTTAATCACCTTCCCTGCCGCTTACCCTATCAGTAAGCTCTTGGACTACCTCCTTGGGCAAGAAATGGGCACTGTCTACAACCGAGAGAAGCTGATGGAGATGATTCGATTGACTCAGCCTTATAACGACTTGATGAAAGAAGAGCTGAATATCATCGAAGGAGCCCTGGAGTTGAGGTCTAAGACGGTGGAAAGTGTCATGACCCCATTAAAAGACTGCTTCCTTATCAGCAGCAATGCCATCCTGGATTTTGATACAATGACTGAGATACTACAGAGTGGCTACACCCGGATCCCAATCTACACGAAGGAAATTACGAACATTGTTGACATGTTGTATGTCAAAGATCTTGCATTTGTCGATCCAGATGATCACACCCCAATCAAGACAATCACCAAGTTTTACAACCACCCAATCCATTATGTCAGCAACACTACCAGATTGGATGCTGTGCTCGAAGAATTCAAAAAAGGTAATGACAGAGTGGATTTCATGCCGGCTTCGGGATGGTTTATAAAACAGAACAATTAAGGGATGTTTAGGACAGGCAAAAGCAGCTGCCCTATTCTTTTTAAAAAGGGAGTTGTGGTCAGTCTTATATTTTTTTGGCCACAATAAAAGGCACTAGGTCTTATTTTCAGAGGGGATGTCATTCACTGACTCACCTCACTTGAGCGCATTGCCTCCAGCCTCCTTTTCGCTGTGAGAGGCCTTCAGGAACTTCTTCGGTCTCCAAGGCCAGCAAGCTTTCCTGAAGGTCTCTGCAGCCAATAGCACAGCTCCTGATCGATCCAGAGCTCCGTTATCGGCTACAGAGGCCTTCAGGAAAGCCTTGTTGGCTGCAGAAGAAATGGGATGAGGTTTGCGAGGCCTGACTGCAACTCTCTGAAGGTAAGTAATAGGGCAGCTCCCCCCCAAATCCCCCACTCTAGCTTAATTTCTACTATGTACCCTGGAGTGGACGGGGTCTTAATTAGGACTTATTTTGGGGTGGAGTGCTTATATTGGGTGCACATGTAAAAATCAAGCTAGGACTTACTTTCTGAATAGGTTGTATTTTTGGGGAAACACAGTAACACCATGTAGGTAGCAAAATCAACTTTTCTGGAGGTTTGCACAATTCCTGCTCACATGAACACACTTCTCCCCCTCCTAAAAGTTTGGTAAAGACCCAATAGTTCAGTTTTATATTTGAATAAGGAGAAAAACATATATAGTAATAAAAGCTGATAAGAAAATACATTAACGGAAGCATTTTTTTTTTGGTAAAATGTATATTTGCAGTAGAATTTTTTCGTCATTTTGATGCTATAATTATTGAACAGGACTAGAGAGATATGTCTAAAACAGGCCACTCAAGATGGCAGCCCGCGGGCCAGATGTGTCACTCATAGTCCACGCCTACCCCATCTCCGCAAAGGCAAAAAAAGTCACGATAAGTCACAATATATACTGTACGTGATGTGATTGAGTTTGACACCTGTGGTCTAAAATCTCGATCCAAAGTGCCTTCTATGTTCAAGAAAGAAGCAAGAGTTTGTATAAAGTGTTCTAAGGCAATATGTAAGACAATAGACATCATCCCTGCTCAGAACCAGAAAGGTAAAGTTAAAGGTTTCCCTTGTCCAGTTGTGTCCAATTTCAGGGCATGATGCTCCCTATCTGTTTCTTAGCTGAGGGAGCCAGCATTGTCCAAAGACATTTCCATGTTAATGTGGCCAGCATGACTATATGCTGAGGTGCACAGAACACAGTTATCTACTTGCAGTTGAATGGTTTCGAAGTGTTAGGTAGGCAGGAGCTGGGGCAAGTAACGGGGGCACCCCTTGTCGTGCAGTGCCTGGGTCTTCAACCTGGGCTGTCCGTTTTCCACCTGACCAGCTCAGCGTCTTTAACCATTGAGCTTTCATGCCCCCTAGCTCTGAACCAAAGTGACACGACATAACTTTGACTAGATTTTACAAAGCCGAATTCTCTTTTTAAAGGACTATTTTGATGTGACTCTGATCACAGCAAAATAACTTAATCTGTCCCACAGGTAAGTCTCACCTGGCTATTGTCCAAAAGACGCATGAGGTTAACCAAGAACAACTCTTAGAAGTGGTGGGCTTAGTAACCTTGGAAGATGTCATTGAAGAAATCATCAAGTCTGAAATTGTGGATGAATCGGATATTTACGGTTAGTTTTATTCTTAAGTATTTGTAGAGAATAGTTGTACCCATGTGTGTGAGGGAAACAACAACAGAATCTCACTCTATATGAACAGTCAAACATTTTGTGGACCTTAAAGATGAGAGTGTTTATTATTGCAGAAAGATTCAGGTAATCGTCATAATAAACGTTATTAGTCTTTGAAGATCCTATAACCATGATGGTGAACCTGTGGCACGTATGCCACAGGTGGCACATGTAGCCATATCAGTGGACAGATGAGCTCAGCTCCGGTGCGTGCATTTTTGGGTCTTCTGGGCCCACCAGAAGTAGGGAAACAGGCTGTTTCCTGCCTCCGGAGGGCCTGGTGGGGTGGGGAAGGCCATTTTTGTCCTCCTCAGACTCCTAGAGAGGCCCTGGAGCCAGGTGAGAAAAAAAAGGGCCATTGCGTGCCAGGAGTGGAGTGAGGGCGGGGTCACGCCCACATGCACAGGGGTGGGGTGCATAGAATTATGGGTGTGGGCATGCGTGTGCCCCCTGCCCCCCCAGCATGCAATGGCAAAACAGTTATCCATCACTGTCCTGCAACATCCTTCTTGTTTCTGATGCTACTGGTTTCTCTCCCGCAAATGGTTTTGTTCAGTGGTGGTATTCATCCGGTTCTATCTGGTTCAAGGAAACTGGTAGCGGCAGCTGCGAGAGGCTCCGTCCACCCGCCTGGATGTCATCACATCCCGTTTTTGATGCTCTGCGCATGTGCGGAGGTGGCACGTGTGAACACTCACATTTCTGAACCAATAGTGAAAGTAAGTGAATACCACCCCTGGGTTTGATAGAAACCCTGTATGATTATACATCTGAACCTCCTTTGGAAGGGTGAGGAGTTATAGAAAGGTTGAAACTTACCCCGGATTCAGCTTCTTTAAATGAAGCTGCTGTAGGAAATACCGTATTTTTTTGGAGTATAAAATGTACCTTTTCCCCCCTAAAAGGGGTGGAAAATTTAGATGCGTCTTATATACCGAATGTAACTCCACCCACCCAATGGCCCCCACCCTTTGGCCTCTGCCTCGCAGCAGTTACCTCCTTGCAAGCAAACTGCAAGAAAAAGCAGCTCCTTTCAGCTTCGGCACAGCCTCCTTAGTACAAGTTGATTGGATCGGCCTCCTGACTCTCAGCTGATTTGCTTTCAGCTGTTTTGCGCAGGGCTCTGCTGCTTGCTGCAAAGAGGTAAATTGCCAGAGCAGATTTTTCCCCCTTGTGCTAATCAAGCTATGCTGAAAATGAAAATGAAAGTAAAGCAGGCTGTTTGCTGTTTGCTGCAATGAGGCAAAATTGCTCAGAGGGAAATTTCTTTTTCTTCTTTTCCTCACCAAAAAAGGTAGGTGCGTCTTATACTCCAGTGCGTCTTATACTCCGAAAATAGGGTAGTTTCTTTATGTAATATAGACCGTATCTGTGCCACTTCAGAAGGCACGATGAAGGAAAAAGATGCAAAATTAAGCAAAACAGAGGGAAGAGAACTGCTAGGAGCAAGCAACCAGAACCACTTGTGAATAGAAGCTTTTATTGCTAGGCTCCTATGTTACAAGAATCTCGGGATCCTTGGGAACAGTCAGACTTCTGCTGCTTTTTGCACCACAAGGATTCTAAACTAGGCCCTCTCTTAACACCTCCTTCCCGTCTAGCTGGAACTGCTTGAAATTGAACACTTTCAACAATGGGCATAAAATGCATAAAACGGGTGGAAAATATCCGGGTTTCTCCTCCTGTCCAGATGAAGCTTTATCATCTGGAAATAACTCTCACTCTTTTCCATATGCTCCTGGGTTCACATCAGGACACTCTATATAAATAATATTTGTGACTGTGGAATGCAGTTCCCTATATTTCCTATTTTAGTGCATTTATATCTCACTTTTTCTTTTAGATTCTTGTTTGGACATATGCTTTCTCTTTTTAATTCCTACATCTTTTATATCTTCTTGCTTTTTATAATTTTTAAAATATTTTTTCTGTGATGTATCCTCTACACCCCCTCTGCCCCCTTATAGCAATAGCAATAGCACTTATATACCGCTTCACAGTGCTTTTACAGCCCTCTCTAAGAGGTTTACAGAGTCAGCATATTGCCCCGCAACAATCTGGGTCCTTATTTTACCCACCTTGGAAGGGTGGAAGGCTGAGTCAACCTTGAGCCATGTGAGATTTGAACTGCCAAACTGCTGGCAGCTGGCAGTCAGCAGAAGCAGCCTGCAGTACTGCACTCTAACCACTGCGTCACCTCGGCTCTTATACTGGTCTATGACTGTAATAAAGATTTGTCTTGATGGGATTTGAAGCTGGTGGATTAGGCTGAGAGAGTAGCTAGCCCAAAGTCACCCACGGTTGAGTGGAGATTTGAATCCGATTTTCTCCACTTCATCCATCTCCCTGACAACGTCCATCCTGGCGGTGCTCAGTGAAACAGAGGGAGTGGCTAGCATGGCTGTCCAGCATGAATGTGTAGGTGACCTTTTCTTTGCTTTTCAACTTTGCAGTTGACAATCGATCTAAAAGAAGAGTCACTGGGCTAAGGAAGTGGGATTTCTCTGCTTTCAGGGATTATGAAGTCGAAACAAAGATCTCCAAGCAGCTACTCTTGGCTGCCCATCGCTTCCTCTCCACAGGTAGGATGTCAGGCACAAGCCCAAAGACACACCAAACCCAATTGAGTCTCTATTTACTTAACCCAGATGGACAGAATCTTGCCAAACTAAAGTTATAACCTTCTTACCTACTTGATGTATCCTCATAACTTCTAGGGCATTTTACACAATGCATGTTCTGACCAGTAATAGAAATTTTGAGTAGTTTGGAGAACCGGCAAATACCATCTCTGGTTGGCCCCAGAGTGGGGTGGGAATGGAGATTTTGCAGTATCCTTTCCCCAGGAGTAGGGAGGGAATGGGGATTTTTTAGTATCCTTCCCCTGGAGTGGGGAGGGAATGGAGATTTTGCAGTATCCTTTCCCTGCTACGCCCACCAAGCCACCCCCACAGAACTGGTAGTAAAAAAAATTGAATTCCACCATTGATTTTATGATTCCCAGGCCACATCCAGTCCTTTGAATCAGGGGTGAAATGCTCCCAGTTTGGACCAGATCAGGCGATCCGGTAGCGATGGTGGTGGGTAATTCAGAGAACCGGTAGCAAGAATCCCTGCCCACCCCACCCATGTTCACCCAATCGCCCGGTCCCCAGTTGCCCACTTGGCAGCTTGCTGCTTCTTTCGGGCTCACTTGCTTTTCCTGCCTTGCTTTGGCTGCTGCAATCCATTGCATCAGCTAGCAACTCAATCTGCTTGCCTGCAATCAATCCAATTGGTGAGCAACACAATTTGCCTGCCTGCCTGCCTTGTGCCTTCAATTTGGTCAGTAACTGGTTTTTTTTGGGGGGGGGGAGGAGCCTTAAAAATAGTTAATTGGGTTTTTTTTAAAGAGTTTTATTTTTTTTTAGACATAGCACTTTAAAGTTAAGTTTTAAATTTAGCTGCTTTTATCTAAAAATAAAAATAAAATAAAATATTTGTGCAGTTTTCTGAGATTTGGTGTGTTTCTGTAGTGTTTTACTCTAACTACAGAATCACACAAAATCTCACAAAGCTGTATGTGGCATTTTGTGTGGAAAAAGTGTGAAAGTTGGTTTTTGAGCTTTTTGTGGGTGTGTGAAGTTCCTGCTTGTTGCAGGGGCCATTTTGGGTCAAGTGCAGCTGCTTTTACATTGTGTGTGAGTCAGTTGTGTTGCATTGTGTTGTGTGTGTGTAAAGTGTAAAAGTTGGTTTTTGATACTTCTTATTTTGTGTACTTTGTTTATTATTTTATTATTTATTATTATTGGCCATGCCCACTGGGGCATCTGACCGCCAAGCCCACCGATTAAGCCATGCCCACAGAACCGGTAGGGAAAATTTAAATTTCACCCCTGCTTTGAATGTCCTTCCCAAGCCTGTGTGAGATCAATCAGACATTAGAAATCAAAAGTAAATTGGTGTATGCCATTCACACAATGCAACTGCATTGCTTTTACTTTGAAAATGACTGTATTTCCCCCCCCCCCCCATTTACATATCTGCATGCAAGATAGCACTACAATTAATACAGGAAACAATGATGAAGACTCAGGAGGCCATAGCAGATAACCACGAGGAAACGAGAGTACACCACAAAGAAATTAAAGATGAAATTGGGGAAATGAAAAGTGAGATAAAAAACCATGAATGATAAGATAATACAACAAACAATGGTAAAAAATGAACAAAGAATTCAAAAAGTGGAAACAAAAATTGACCAGATTGAGAACCAAATGGAAATATGGGAACAGAAATTGATGCAAACAAATAGAGAACTGGCTGAATCGATTGCATTTTTGGAAATGGAGAAAGCCTCTTATTTCCTTAGATTTCAAAATATTGTTGAAGAGAAAGAAGAGGACTTAGGAGAGAAAATGATAGAAATTGTGGCAGAGATATTAGGAAAAGATAAATGGGAAATAAGGCGAGACACTGATGAATGCTATCGAGTATATACAAATTACTCACAAAGGCATAGGTTGGCGAGGGAGGTACACATTAAATTCATGAAATGGTCACTCGGAGATGAAGTATATAAAAGGGCAAGAGAGGAAACATTAACGTATAGAGGCAAAGAAATCATAGTATTGAAACAAGTACCAAGAAGAATAAGAGATCAAAGACAGCACTATCAATTCTTAACAACTCAATTAATCAAATATGAAGTATTATTTATTTATTTATTGGTTCGATTTATATGTCGCCCTTCTCCGGAGACTCAGGGCGGCTTACAACGCGTTAAGCAATAGCCTTCATACTTTTGTGTATACCTGCTTAGTAGGGCTTTTGGCCTCCCTTAAGTGGTGTTCTTTTTTATACCAAGTCAGCTTATTGCCTCCCCAATCCAGGTCCTCATTTTACCTACCTCGGAAGGATGGAAGGCTGAGTCAACCTTGAGCCTGGTGAGATTTGAACTCGCAGTAATTGCAGGCAGCTGGCAGCTGGCAGCTAAGTGCTACTTTTTAACAGCACTTTAGTCTGCTGCTCCACCAAGGCTCTTGTATTGTATCAATGGCTGATACCTGAGGGTCTACTTGTGACATGGCAGGAAAAAGGTATAGGATTGATACATTGGAGAAAGCAAATGAATTTTATGAACACCATTTTATGCAGGGGGATGACCAAGGGAGCAAGGAAGAATTAGAGACTAGAAGTTAGGAGGAAGAGAAATAGGAAGAAGTAGACTCGGAGAAAGAAGTACAAAAGATACATATCTGCATGCATCTGTGCCTATGCACCTTGACAGTAACATGTTGGTCCTATTGGTTTGGTCCTCCGTAACAGTTTCTCATGTGATCTCCCCTTGGGAAAATGAATTGTCCACCTCTATTCTAGGATGTGGTTACCCTGAATATCTTCCACCATCACCCATCCAGCTCAGGACAGGGCAGTCTCTTAACCTGGGCCTCTCTCTGGGAAAGCTCTGGGTTGCTACCCCCACTGCTTCTCCAGGTGCCCATTCCATTACACAGGAGTTCATAACAGAGTCCTCTGCAGTGGTGGGATTCAACATGTTTTACTACCGGTTCTGTGGGTGTGGCTTGGTGGGCATGGCTTGGTGGGCGTGGCAGGAGAAGGATACCGTAAAATCTCCATTTCCACCCAGGGGTGAAATCTACTTATCTTCCTTACCGGTTCGGAAGCACATGCACCGTGTACGTGTCACATGCACATGCCTAGCTGCGCATGTGCAGAAGGTAAAAAACACATTACTTCCTGGTTAAAACCAGCAAGTAATGACACACAGGTGGGTGAGTGGGCAGAGCTTCATCCCACCATCTCTACCAGATCGCTGAACCACCGGCCAAGATCGCTACCGGATCAGGCGATCCGGTCCAATCAGGGAGCATTTCACCCCTGTTTCCACCCCACTCCAGGGGAAGGGAAGTATACTGTAAAATCTCCATTCCCTCCCCACCCCACTAACCTACTTTCCAGCTCTGTATGCGGGGCAACAAAAGAAGACCCAGCCGATCAGCTGGGACTCGATCAGCTGAGACTCCGGAGGCAGAGAATAGATGGGGGCAGGGCCAGTCAGAGGTGGTATTTACCGGTTCTCTGAACTACTCAAAATTTCCGCTACCAGTTCTCCCAAACTGATCAGAATCAGCTGAATACTATCTCTGATTCTCTGGCAACAGCAACTCATCACAGGGCTGGCCCTACTTGGCAAAAGGGATCTGTTTCAAGCAACAGCACAAATGGAACAGAAGCAATGCTTGGCACTGAACAGGTAGTCCTCAACTTACAACCACTTGTCTAAGTCACAACGGCACTGAAAAAAGCGACTTTTGACCGGTCCTTGCACTTACAACTGTCATAGCATCTCCACGGACACATGATCGAAAGTTAGATGCTTGGTAACCGGCATGTGTTTATGATGATTGCCCATCCTAGGGTCATTGATTATTATCATTTGCGACCTTCCTGGGAGTTTCTGACAAACAAAGTTAATAGGGGAAGCTGGATTTGCTTAACAATCATGTGATTCAGATAATAACGGCGGTGATTCACTTAACCACCCTGACAAACAAAGTGGTAAAATAGGACATGACTTTTTTAACAACCATCCTCCATAGCATAAAGAATTCCAATCCCAATTGTGGTGATAAATTGAGGACTACCTCTAGCGGTGGTGGCGCAGTGGTTAGAATGCAGTACTGCAGGCTACTTCTACTGATCGCTGGCTGCCAGCAGTTTGGCAGTTCGGGTCTCACCGGCTTAAGGTTGACTCAGCCTTCCATCTTTCCGAGATCAGTAAAAAGAGGACCCAGATTGTTGTTGGGGGCAATATGCTGACTCTCTAAACCGCTTAGAGTGGGCTGTAAAAGGACTATGAGGCGGTATATAAGTCTAACTGCTATTGCTATCTGAATTGGCCGGAAGGCTTTATTATTTCAGCAGCTGAAATAAAGTGTTTTATTTCAATAGTGGGGGTTTTTAAAGAAGAGACTGGATAGCCATCGATCAGAAATAGCACAGGGCCAGGGGTGAAATTCACTTACCTTCGCTACTGGTTTGCAAATGTGAGCGCGCACACCTCCTCCACACATGTGCAGAGCCTTCTGCGCATGTACAGAGGGTCAAAAACGGGACTTGATGACGTCTGGGTGGGTGGGCGGAGCCTCCCACTGCTGGCACTACCGGTTCGCCCATGCCGGATAGAATTTCACCACTGCATAAGACTCCTGCGAGAACAGGGCGTTGGATTAGATGACTTCCAAGGTCCCTTCCAACTCTGATACTGTTGCTGTCTAGTACAGCTTTGGAGGAATATTTATGCCCTGTGACTTTAGTTTTGGGGAAATATCCTTGGGGACACTCATGCCTTGGCCCCTTTCCTATCACGCAGAGATCCTGCAATTTTGCCCCAGCCTCATCTCTGAAAAATACCTGTTGCGTTTGCTGAAGCACCCTGATGTCATTTGTGAGCTGAAATTTGATGAGAACTTCAAGGAATCTCCCCACCATTACTTGTACCAACGGAATAAGATGGCAGATTACTTCATCCTCATCTTGCAGGTACTATGCAGTCTTCTCTTCTCCCTTCAGCTCCAGCCTTTTTCCATTAATACAACTGGGTGGGACAAGAGCCCCACCTGCATCAGCGGCGAAATGCTACTGGTTCACACTAGTTTGGGCAAACTGGTAGTAATAAAAGCTACCGGTTCAAGCGAACCGGTAACAAAAAAATGCTACCAGTTCGTCTGAACTGGTATATCTGATGATCAGCTGTGCCACGTGATTTATATTCGCTAGAAAGTAGGAAATCCTGCTTTCTAGCGAATCTAAATTGTGTGGCACAGCTGTTCCCCCCCCTTGCTGTTCTACTTACCTTCTTAAGCCTCCTTTTTCTATCCTGCGCAGTAGCGCCTGTGATGTGCTTGCACATGATGTGTACATTTGGTGTGTATTGTGCATGCGTGTGCATGCGTTTGATGTTCACTATGCATGCATGCAAAGTGTGTGTTTGGCACACATTGTGCTTGCGCACACATGCATGAAGTGCATGTTTGGCATGCACCATGCATGCACGCACAGTGAACCAGGGGCAAAACTCGGAGGATTTCACCACTGATCTGCACAGTTCAGGTAAAGTGCTGTGACATCCCAGGTGAAGCCCAGTTCAATTCTTCACCACCAGGACATGGAGTTTTCCAACAACAACAACAATAACTTTATTGTCATTGTACGTATATACACAGTATACACATACAACAAAATTCACTTAACACCTTAAGACCAGGTCCTACACACATAACAATCCCCAAATACACTCCCACCCACCACAATTCCTCACTCCTAAACCACCCAAACATCCACACAACAGACCAAGTAATGCTGTCCAACTAAAGGTGGCCCTTTAGTTCATTGTTGAGTGCAACTATTCAGAAAACATGTGGTCCGAGTTTTAATTGTTCTGTATCCTCTGCCAGAAGGCAACAGTCCAAAAAGATTGTAAGCAGGATGGGAAGAGGCTCTGAGAATGTTCTGCAACTTCCTCAAACAGCGAGATTTGAAGATGTCATCCAGGGCTGGTAGCTGGAGTCTGATGATATTCTGGGCAGTTTTAATGATTCTCTGTAGAGCATTTTTGTCCACTGCAGAGCTGCTCCCATACCATGCAAGAATGCCGTATGTCAGGATAATCTTAATGGTGCTGCGATAGTAGGACAGAAGTAGATGCTGAGATAGATTTATCTTCCTGAGCATTCTCAGGAACAGCCTCTTCTGTGCCTTCTTCTCAAGCATGTTAACATTCATAGTCCATGAGAGGTCTTCCGAGATATAAATGCCTAGAAATTTAAAACTACCAACCCTCTCCACCTCCTCACCATTTATGTACAATGGTAAATGTACATCTCTCTTCCTCCTGATAATGTACAATGGTACATTATCAGGAGGATAATAACCCCCATTTATGTACAATGGTAAATGTACATCTCTCTTCCTCCTTATAAGCTCTTTAGTTTTTTTGGTGTTAAGTGGTTAACTATAACCTTCTCTCTGTTCCAGGGGAAGGTGGAGGTAGAAGCGTGTAAAGAAAACATGAAGTTTGAGAATGGACCCTTCTCCTACTATGGGTTCATGGCTCTTGGACCGTCTATCCCAGCAGGTAATTCACCGCTCTGCGTCTCTGCTCATCTGTGTGGGCTTTGCCTAATGCAGACGTGTCCCACCCTGGCAACTTTAAGGCTTATGGGCTTCAACTCACAATCTTTGGTTTTCTAGCTTGGTATCTTAACTATAAGACCAAATTGGCTCTTCTCTCACTAGACCAAACTTTCTCTCTCAAACTTTATCCTATTTTAGATTTCCAGAGAGATGAGAGAAAGATCAAAGGGAGGATATGTCTCCCCCATCCTACTTTTTAGCTATTCTGCAACTAAGAAACATGTGTAAGAATATGGTGTTCTACCTCTGAGAAAGTTGTAGAAATCCTTTCTTCTAGTTATTTTTAAGGCAAATTCTCTCTCAACTAGAAGGAGGAGGATGAAGAGGCAGCTGGGCTCTTTTAAGCTTACAATAAGTTTACAGTAATCCTGGGTTCCCAGGAAGATTTTGGGTGGTGGTGGTGGTGGGGGGAGTTCACTATTACTTTGGATTTTTTTCAAGCATAGTGCCTGATAGAGACACCCCTCCCATGTTCCTCCAATTCTTCTGCCTCCTTCTCCTTCCTGTAGCCTTTTTCTTTCATTGTGTTGTCTGTTTCTGAAAAATTAAAAAAGGTGGAAGATAATATACAATCTATTTGATTGCTAGTGCCATAGAAACTCAGAAAATGAATTGATGGAGATTGATAGATGATAGGTAGGTAGGTAGGTAGGTAGGTAGACAGAGAGAGAGAGAGAGACAGAGAGACAGAGAGACACACAGAGAGAGACAGAGAGAGAGAGAGAGAGAGAGAGAGAGAGAGACAGAGAGAGAGAGAGACAGAGACAGACAGAGAGAGAGACAGAGACAGACAGAGAGACAGAGACAGAGAGAGAGAGACAAAGAGAGAGAGAGACAGACAGACAGACAGACAGAGAGAGAGACAGAGACAGAGAGAGAGAGAGAGACAGAGAGAGAGAGAGACAGAGACAGAGACAGAGAGAGAGACAGAGACAGAGAGAGAGACAGAGACAGACAGAGAGAGACAGACAGACAGACAGACAGACAGATAGACAAGTAGATTGAATTTATCCCCAGTACCGCAAATCCTGGAAAAGCTCCATCATTCCCCAGAAAAAGGAAATAAAACTTCCTATTCATATTCCCATTCCATGTCTTTTTATTTGATCCTGTACAGAAATTCCAAGCGCTTTCCATAAGGGGGAGCTACAAAGTCATCCAGACCCTTTTCTCCTTGAAGTCCTGCTGGGATAGCAGAAGCCCTGGTGCTGAGAAGTTGGGGAAGCAACTTCTGTAAATGGAGCTTCTGTAAATGGAGAAAGGGACTGCCCATAAATTGCGACCACTATTCTCCCTGGGGTTGTTACTAAGAGCTTCCAATACAGAAGCAGCTGAGCAAGAAAGAAACAGGCTCAGCTCTCAGGAATGCAGGACTTTCAAACTGGTAGAAAAATCTGCTGGTAGAATGTTCTCCCTCCTCCACTCTCTCTCCCTCCCTCCTTCTCCCTCTCCCTCTCTCTCTCCCCCTCCCTCTCCAGCTCATTATATTTTTCTATTCTTTCTCTTTTCCCTGTCCTATTTTACTTAGTAACCATGGTAGTATATAGGTAGTCCTCAACTTACAACCATAGCAACTGCTCAAAGTTACAACGGGCCCTGAAAAATGTGACTTACAACCAGTCCTCACACTTACGACTGTCACAGTTTCCCCACAGTCATAAGATCACCACTAAGATGCTTGGCCCCACCATGTATTTATAATGGTTGCAGCATTCTGGAGTCATGAGATCACCCTTTGCAACCTTCTCAGCTGGCTTCCAACAACCAAAGTCTGGTGGCGCAGCAGCTTAAAGCGGTGTTAAAGTGACCCCAGCTGCCTGCAATTACTGCAAGTTCGAATCTCACCAGGCTCAAGGTTGACTCAGCCTTCCATCCTTCCAAGGTAGGTAAAATGAGGACCTGGTTTGTGGGGGCAATAAGCTGACTTTGTATAAAAAAGACCACCACTTGGGAGGGCGCGAAAGCCCTACTAAGCAGGTATATACAAAAGTATGAAGGCTATTGCTTAACGCATTGTAAGCTGCCCTGAGTCTCCAGAGAAGGGCGGCATATAAATTAAATTTAAAAAAAAAGTCAACAGGGGAACTCACATTTGCTTAACAACCGCATGATTCACTTAACAACTGTGGACAAAAGTTGTAAACTGGGGCACTGCTCACTTAACAACTGCCTTGCTTAACAACAGAAATTCTGGTCCCAATTGTGGTTGTAAGTTGAGAACTCTCTGTACTGCATGGGCTTTCTCTGTTTCTGGGCCCAAGGCAGAGCAAACCTAATATGTGGCAGGAACTACAGTTGAATTTGTATTCTTTTTTTAAAAAAAATCTCTATAGCATGAGATTTGAAGCTTCATCCAAGTTATACGGTTTAATTGCTCCCCTTGGCCTAAGAGTCTATTGGTATCATATCATATCTTTGATGTAATTTAAGATTTTTTGCTGACTGATCAATGACACTAGTAAATCTAATGCTATCTAGCGCCCTCTGCTGGTGTGAATTGTAGCACTGTTTACATATTAATCCTCTGCCTTTAAAAAGTCTTCTTGTCTACAATGTCTAGGGCTTGAGACCAGCTCTGTGGCTCGTTTGAACAGTATCAACCGGAAGAGCTACGAACAGATGAGTTCTGCATACGTCAGCAGCATCAGCACCAATCAGGTTCTTCCCAGCACCAGCCTGCAATATATGGCTGACTTCACTGTCCGAGCCCTCACTGATCTCCTGTATATCAAGGTGAGCCAGTTCTGGGAGACTCAGAAGTCTATTCTAAGCTGTAAATAACCCAGTAATTGTAGATTGGATTAAGATTTTGCAGATGTTGCTCATCTGTGTCAACAGAAACATCTGGAGAACCAATGGTTACTCACTTCTATCAATGATTACCTTCTATCCAATTCTAAGGAACATACTTATCATTCTATTCTATCCAATTCTATCCAATTCTATCCAATCCTATCCTATCCTGTCCTGTCCTGTCCTGTCCTGTCCTATCCTATCCTATCCTATCCTATCCTATCCTATCCTATCCTATCCTATATTATTATTTTATATCCAATTCTAAGGAACATAATTACCATTCAATTGATTTACCGGTACTAGTTTCTTCCCTTCTTTTGGGATAGGCAAAATATTATGGTGGCAGATTTGTATGAAGGCTGAATCTCCAGTTCTAGTACATATCTACAAGGAAACTTTCCTCAACCCGATGGCCTCCCTTTGTGTACAAGTTTCATAACTCTAGAGATGGTTCCATAACTCTAGAAATCTGGCAATCTATTTGTCCAGTTTGGTGTGGCAGCTTTGCTGTCTGGTCCACCTTTCCAGTCTATATGTGGCTTAATGGTTATACTCGCATCACATGAAGCATGTTATTGATTTAGTTTGGGCTTCATCTGATGTGTGACTCCAGCTGAATCTTTATTCTTTATTATGAGCCACAGTGGCGCAGTGCTTAGAGTCCAATACTGCAGGCTACTTCTGTTGACTGCCGGCTGCCAGCAGTTTGGCAGTTCAAATCTCACCAGGCTCAAGGTTGACTCAGCCTTCCATCCTTCCGATGTGAATAAAATGAGAAGTCCAAATTATTGGGGGCAATATGCTGTTTCTGTAAACCGCTTAGAGAAAGCTGTAAAGCACTGTAAAGTGGTATGTAAGTCTAAGTGCTATTGCTATTCTACAAACCATAGCTAAATTAATCATGATAAGCCAACCCAGTCAATCTCCTTGGTTTCTGCTTGGTCCATTTGCCTCCAAGCCTCTTCTCAACTAGAGAAAATGTTTAGGTCACCACTTTCTGATCCCCTCTGGTTTCTGGCCTGCTTAATACATGTCTGGCTGGTTCTTCCACAAAATAGCTGGGAGAAACCTCTGGAGCACCTTTCTCCAAATTATTACCATGTACATAAATCGTGAGGAGGTGGAGAGGGTTGGTAGTTTTAAATTTCTGGGCATTTATATCTTGGAAGACCTCTCATGGACTACGAATGCTAACATGCTTGCGAAGATGGCACAGAAGAGGCTGAATTTCCTGAGAAGGCTCAGGAAGATAAATCTATCTCAGCATCTACTTCTGCCCTACTTTCGCAGCACCATTAAGATTATCCTGACATACGGCATTCTTGCACGGTATGGGAGCAGCTCTGTAGCGGACAAAAATGCTCTACAGAGAATCATTAAAACTGCCCAGAATATCATCGGACTCCAGCTACCAGCCCTGGATGACATCTTCGAATCTTGCTGTTTGAGGAAGTTGCAGAACATTCTCAGAGACTCTTCCCATCCTGCTTACAATCTTTTTGGGCTGTTGCCTTCTGGCAGAAGATACAGAACAATTAAAACTCGGATCACACGTCTTCTGAATAGTTTTTATCGCAGAGCTATAATTGCACTCAACAAACTAAAGGGCCACCATCAGTGAGCGGTTGGACAGTATTACTTGGTCTGCTGTGTGGATGCTTGGGTGGTTGAGGGGTGGGGAATTTTTGGTGGGTTGGGGTGTGTCTGGGGATTGTCATGTGTGTTGGGCTTGGTCTCTGGGTGTTATGTGAATTTCGTTGTACGGATACACTGTGTATTTATTTATTTATTTATTTATTTATTTATTTATTTATTTATTTATTTATTTATTTATTTATTTATTTATTTATTTATTTATTTATTTATTTATTTATTGATTGTGATTTATATGCCGCCATTCTCCCTGAGGACTCAGGGCGGCTTACATACAACAATCTCCAATACAAATCACAATAAACATAATTAAAATAAATTAAAATCCACAATAAAAAACATTCTAAATTGTAAAACTATACAGCCCCACGATCAGATAATTGTTGGAACAGCCACATCTTTAGTCCGTGGCGAAAGGAGAGGAGGTATACAATGTACAATGACAAGTTATTATTATTATTATCCCATGCCTTCGATTGGCCGGTGGTAAGTTACTGAATAGCTGCTTTCTCTTCCTAATCTAGATCACACGAGAGCAATACCAGAACTGTTTAATGACCTCCTTAATAGACAGCAATAACCCTGGAGAGCCTACTGTCAAGGAACCTGACCTCTTGAACCCTCCCCCAATCAATTCTTCACCCGATTTGAATGCGGTCAAAGAAGAAACGTCTGGATCAGAATAAGGGTGGCTGCACATCATTCAAACAGATCACAAGGACCTGGTTCTAGAAAATCTTCTGCTTGAACCCCAACATTTGCCTTCCAGTTGTCACCTGAGGTCCTTTATCTCACAGGATAATCCCTTTATCATCTTCAGGATGGCAAACTCTACATTTGGGGAGTGAGGAAGCTCTTGTTTACCTATCCCCTCCCCCACTCCCCATGCACTCTACATCTTTCTTCATTTTTGGTTGGTTTAGGGACTGCCACGAATGCGAGTGGTTTTATTTTCTATATATCAAATGGGTGAGGAGAAAGATTTTCATTGATCCTGTGGCTCAAAAGGGAAATGGCCAGAGAGACCCCTGTCCTCACATGTTTGTAGTGAGATTTGCCTGCTCGCGCTTCTTACTTGAATTAACAAAACAAATAAGCATTATTAATGCTTATCAATAAAACAAACTCAAACATGTGTTGAACCTCAGGAATTTTTGCATAAACTCTGTTGAAGTGAATACAACTTGGCAGCCATTCCTTCACTGCAGAAGATTCTCGAATATATTTTAATAGGGTTGATTCTGCTTAAAAGGAGTACTTTAGAAGATAATTCTGCAGCAAAAACATGCTTATTTTTATGAGACAGAGAATGCTTAGGGAGGGAATACCTGGAGAAATGGATGACATCTCTTGTTTTAAAAAGCTACTGATTTAACAAGTGGATTATAATTATTTTCGTCCGCTTTTCTGTCTGTAGTTTTTCTTATCATAAACTATTTATTTGAATTTGCCACAGGCCACTTTGATAGAAATGTGTGATTTTTTTTTTTCTTTTTAAATCTGGAATTTCCTTATGTATGAAATTATGCTACCTGCTCATATGTAAAATGGGGTTTCTACTTTTGAGTTGATAATAAAATGCACATTTATTTCTACCCTTCTTTTGTCCTTTTGGATGTGTTCTGCCAGGATTTAATATTTGAAAAAAGGACATCCAGAGTATGGTTAAAAAAAAATATCAAGATGATGTGATGCCTCAAAATGGACAGAGATTCAATTGTTATTTTATTGGTGTCATCTTCATTTTTTGACCATACTTGAGGATATCTATGTTCTATTAATATTAAGGGTCATGCTCCTGTCATGATGCCCCATGTAATTATCTATTCTCTTGGCTAGTCCATAATATTTGAAAATAGAAGGCAAAACACAGCTCTCAGACACCAAGAAAAGCAAATCAATTGATGTCAGTGGTAAAGGGAACTCTCCTTGGCTTTATTCGGACAGGGGCAACTTGAGGATCTAGGTTAAAGGAAATAGGAGTCCCAGTGTACTTGCCCAGTTTTCTGTCAAAAACATCCACAAAGTCTTTTAGGAGGTTCTCTTCCCAGTTGTCATCTTCAATTCAGTTGATTCCCATTATGGCCAGGCCCAGAGGTTCGAACCATTCCAGCCCCAGCAGGCTAGATCTGTCCTGGTCTACTATGGTTAGTGGTAGCTGTCCTTTGAAGTCTTTGAATGCTATGTTGAAATACCTGATTCCTATTACCGGGATTTCAGTTTCCTTAATAGTCTTTTAGCATTAGCTTTTGTGATCTGAGTTCGCGGGTTGTAATTCCTGGTACCAGCTGTTTGATAGTTGTCCAGGAGACCATGGAAAGAGAGGACTCCGAGTCGACCTCCATCTTGCATGGTCTCCCCTCGATGGTGATGGTCGCCACCACTTTCTTTGCTTTTCCCGCACTTGAGTGACCCACTATTATTGTCTGGTGTGTTTCCCCTCTCCCAAAACCATTGTCTTCACTGTGTCGGTTTTTTCTGAATGGTTGCCTTCGGCTGCTTTCTTGGAATCTTTTGGGTTGCTGTAGAGTGCTGGACTGTCTGGATCTGTGGGAAACTGGCTGGGACTCTCTGCAGATTATTGCAATGTGCCCTTTCTGTTCACATCACTGGCAGATGGCATCTCAGAATCTGCATTCCGTCCTGGGATGGTTTCCCTTGCATCCAGCACAACAGAATCTTTTCTTGTCTTTGTCTTGGTTTATCCCCTTCCATTTCGAATGAAGATGATGTACCTCGTCCTCATCCCTGTCCTCAGACTCGGTCTCTGCATCCTCATAGTGAACGGTGGTGGCCTCTTTTGCTTGTGGTGGTCTGTTCATTTTCTTCTCGCGGTTGTGGATTTTTGTGAGGTTTTGGTTGACGCCGCTTCTTCCATGGCTTCATGGAAGGTGATTCGAGGCTTCACAAGCAGCCGGCCTTGGAGGGTGAGATCTTGTAGTCCCAACGCTAGGTGATCCCTCATGGCTTCATCCAGGTTGGAGAATTCACATGCAGTGGTGATTTCTCGCAGTGCTGTGATGAATTTGCTAATGGATTCTTCTTCTCTTTGGTCTCACTGGTAGAATTTGTGTTGTCTTACGAGTGAGGATGCTTGGGGAGTATAATGTGCCCGCAGCCAGGTCATGGTTTGAGGTGAGTGCTTTTGCCATTTTAAAAATGGTGGCGTCGCAGTGTGTGAGGAAAAGTGCTCTTTTTCTCTGCTCCGAAAGGCTCAGAAGGTCGTTGGCTTCCAGGTACATGTGGAAGCGCTCCATGTAGGAGTCCCAGTCTTCTCCCACAGGGTTGAATGGAGCGGGTGGTATGACTGAAGACATCTTGTGTTGGCCGGTTGTTGAGTTCGATGGCTGTTGATTGCCACGTTCAGTCTAGTGCCTATTGTTCTTTGGGAGATCCCACCTTTGTCGCCAGTGTTGAGTCGTGGGTGAAGGTAAAGGACACAGGACACTGGCAGCACATTAACAGGTTTATTCAGTTCCAGTAACTGCAATGAATAACTGAGCCGTGGCAGTTCTTTTTAAACAGGAGCTGTCCGCGATTTCAGCCACTGACCTGTGCTTGATTTTCCTGCTCTGGTTATGGGCTCTTGATTGGTTCCCATGCCAGTCTATCTGATATCTAACACACTGTGGTAGTTTGCCATTCTCAGGGGCTCAACCGTGTTAATTATGTATCTCGGTATCTATGGAGATTCTTAATCATCCAGGTCATAGTTGTCTCAAAGGTGCTTTTTCAAAAGGCAATTGAATTCAGGGAAAAAAACCCGGTTCAGTTGTCTTTGGAAAACGCACCATTGATACTTTTGTATCTCAGGTTTGTTAAAGATTTATCTAGGTAGTTTCCTGGGTCCTTCTTTGCAGAGTACAGGCTTCTGTTTAACAGAATAAGGTAAAGGTATATAATGGAGAAAATATGTAGATATAATATTTTAGATGGAGGAGGAAATCTTAAAATCAAATGAAGACCTGAGAGATCAAGGCATAAATTTAAATTGGTGGACTTATCTACAAATAAAATCAAGATACCAGAAAGATAAGGAAGAATATGGTTTAGAATTAGGATATAATGGATTGGACAAAATTTTGATGGGAAAGGGAAAAAAAGTCCTAGCTAAACTTTATAACTATTTATTAGATGAAGACAGAGCTGAGGCCATAGCTAAAAATCAATTGAGAGTTTAGGAAAAAAATATTGGATATAATTTAAATTTTAACGAATGGGAAGAGGCATGGAATAAAAATTATAAGTTGACTAGAGCTGCAACATACAAGGAGAATCACTATAAAGTGTTCCACAGGTGGTACCTAGCTCCTGCTAGATTAGCGAAGATATTCCCTAATATGCCCCCAAATTGCTGGAAATGCGGCCATGGTCAGGGCACCTTCTTTCACATGTGGTGGATGTGCCCTGAAGCGAAAAAATATTGGACCAGAATTGGGAGATGGTTACAAGAAATAATTAGAGAAGAAGTAGAGCTGATACCGGAATTATTTCTCCTGGGAATAGTGAAGAAGAAACTTGGAAAGATAAAGACCCACTTAATGATACATATAACTACAGCTGCTAGGTTGGCCTATGCCCAACACTGGAAAGAGAAAACCTTGCCACTAGAAGAACTTATATTTAGGAAGGTACTAGAGTGCGCAGAGATGAGTAAATTAACCCATGAAATAAACAATGATGAAAACTCGGATTACTATATTGTGTGGGAAAGGTGGTACGAATGGATGAACGAAAAAATTAAAACAGGAGCAAAAGGTGTGTTAAATAAACAATAACAAATAGCAAAAGTGACACCAGGTAATATTATGTACATATGTATAAACACTGCATATCCAATGTAAATAGAAATGTAAATTTTTGTATATATAAAAACTTAATAAAGTATATTAAAAAAAAAAAAGGTAAAGGTTCCCCCACACATGCATGCTAGTCGTTTCTGGCTCTAGGGGCAGTGCTCATCTCTGTTTCAAAGCCAAAGAGCCAGCGCTGTCCGAAGACATCTCTGTGGTCCTGTGGCCGGTATGACTCAACACCAAAGGTGCATAGAGCACTCCTACCTTCCCACCAAATGTGGTCCCTATTTTTTCTACTTGCATTTTTTATGTGCTTTCAAACTGTTAGGTTGGCAGAAACTGGGACAAGTAACAGGAGCTCACTCCGTTACGCAGCACTAGGGATTCGAACCGCTGAACTGCTGACCTTCTGATCTATAAGTGCAGCATCTTAGCTACTGAGCCACTGCATCTCTTACTTTAGAATATCTGCAAGCAATTCTTTGCCACAAGGTGTCCTTTATCTGAAATGCTGCCTTGAGTAAATTCAGTTGAGAGGGAAAAAAATTATGAAGCACAGCCCTGGAATTCACCCATCAACCCAGTAGCAGAATATGGGTCACCCATCAGAAGTCTTTTCCATCATGATAGATGGCATTCACACTATAAATTGTACAATACATTAAACCAGTCTTTCTCAACCTTGCCAATGTTAAAATGTCTGGACTTCAACTCCAAGAATTCCCCAACCAGCCAGTTCTTTGCAAGTCACTTGCTCTCTTTGTTCTTGTAGTCTGAACTGAATTAGCTCCATAAATATTTTACTAATCCCATAGTAGTTCTTGCATGGCTGTCTACTTGGTTCAAAAAAACCCCCCAAAACAAAACAAAACCCCGGGTTACTACCTGAAGAGTTAATACTTGATCTGATATCCATATCAAGTGAATTAGTAAGAATGGGTGCCGGAGCCAAAGGTCACCTTTTAACTTCGGTGCTTCTGCTATGACCCCATTATGTCCAACCTGTTTCAAGTCATCTTGCTGTACTCAATACGCAATTGTGTACTATTCAGATCAGGGGTGAAATGCTCTTGGTTCGGACCTGATCGCCTGATCTGGTAGCGATGGCAGCAGGTAGTTCAGAGAACCGGTAGCAAAAATCCCTGCCCATCCCTCCATGCCCAGCTGAGCCGCGCAATCATAAGAGGCTTTTTTTTTATTTTTAAAAGCATTTTTTTCTCCAGCTGAAAAAATGCTTTTAAAAGTAAAAAAAAGAGCCTCTGATGATCGCGTGGCTCAGCTGGGATTGTCAGAGGCTTTTAAAAATATTTTTTTTAACAACATCTTCGGCCAAAGAGGTTGTAGAAAAAATGTTTTTAAAAGAAAAAAAAAAGCCTCTATCGATCAGGCAACTCAGCTGGGATTGTCAGAGGCTTTTAAAAGCATTTTTTAACAATCTCTTCGGCCGAAGAGGTTGTAAAAAAAGGCTTTTAAAAGTAAAAAAAAAAAGAAGTTGGCCACGCGCACCCAGTCACATTACTCCCCCCCCACAAAGCCACGCCCACAGAACCGGTAGTAACAAATTTTACATTTCACCACTGATTCAGATGGATTGCTCTCTAGTCTGTGTGTACCAACAGAAGTTAGCTTGGGTGAAGAACACGCCCTACACAGCCACATTAAAAAAAAAAATCTTTTACGTCAATCCTGAGAAAAACATACTTGCCATCAAGGAAGAGGAAGGAGGTTAGCAGAGCTTGCTTAAGCTAGATATGGCTTTGAAGTGTTGCCAGTTATCCCTAGGGCACAGCGGGTAAGAGAAGATTCTGTTTTCTCAGCTTGAAGAGGCATGTTTTTGAAAGTCTCCGAACAAAGAGGCTGGTTCATTGTATTCTGATTGAAGATAGAGGTCTCCAGTCAGCTCAGGATCTGTTCTTTAGATCCAGACTTTGGAAGAGTCACTGGTAAAAAATCAATTTCAGCTCCCACCTTCTCTCCATTTCCCTTACACTGAGACTGAGATCACCACATTCTCTCTCCTCTTATTATTTATTTAGCGTATGGCTTCCCTTAATTGGCTTGGGTCCAGGAGTGGGCTTCAACATTTTTAGCAAGGGGTTCTCTGCCCGGTTGCTGGGTGGGCGTGGCCATGGTGGGTGTGGTCTAGTTGGCTTCCCTCACCACGGCTAGGGGTGTGTGTGTATTTTTGCCCTCCCCGGGCTCCAGAGGCTTTTCTTGAGCCTCTGGGAGGGCAAAAATGGCCTCCCCTGGCTCTGCAGGCTCTCTCTTCCCGAACTTCCAATAGACCCATTTTTCGCCCTCCCCGAGACTGCCTGCATGCCCTGCATTTACCTGCATCCAAAACAGGCCATGTGGGGACTCCTGGGAGGGGAGGGGCGGGGGGGGCAGGGCCAGCCAGGAGTGGGATTTGGGGGTTCTCCAAACTGCACAGAATCTGAACTAGAGGTTCTCCCAAACCCCTACAAACACCTAGCAGCCCACCCCTGCTTGGGTCCTTTGAAATCTGTGGCCTTGGAGTGTGCAGGAAAATTCTGGAGGGGTAGTGAAAGTGTGGAGCTAGGAGTAGGGGGATATAGGCTCAGATTCTCTCTCAGTCTCACAGTCCACTAGATGACTTTCAGACAGTCCACTTACTCTCCCATCCCAAGTGTAGCTGACAATGTTGTTGCAAGATTAAAATGGAGGGTGTGGGTCAGCCTTTTTCAGGTAGGTTGACAGAACAATTAACCAGTGGAACGACTTGCCTCCAGAAGTTGTGGGTACTCCAACACTGGAGGTTTTAAAGAAGAGCTTGGAGAGCAATTTGTCTGAAATGGTGTAGGGCTGTGATGGTGAACCTATAGCACGCGTGCCAGAAGTGGCAGACAGAGCCCTCTCTGTGGGCACGCGCATCGTCACCAGCTGCTCTTCTCATTTCCAACTGATCTTCGCAGGAGCCAGAGTGCCGAAAAATGGCCTGAAAATGGCTCAAAAACACCCTCAAAACAGCCTGAAAACAGTCTGAAAAATGGCCTCAGAAATGGCACAAAAACGGCCTGAAAATGGCCCAAAAAGCAGCCAAAAACAGGCATGTGTGTGCTGGCCAGCTGATCTTCATGTTACTGGTGCACTGGTGCACGTGAAGACTAGCTGGCTGGCACGTATGCGCATACCAGAAATCCAAAGACCAGCTGGCTGGCATGTGCATGTGTACTGGCTAGCTGATCTTCAGGTTTCCGGTGCTCCGGCACGCGCACATGCGCACGCATTCATGCACGTTCCAGTTTGGGCACTCGGTGCCAAAAAGGTTCACCACTACTGGTGTAGGGTTTCCTGCTCGAGCAGGGGTTGGACTAGGTGGCCTTCAAGATCCCTTCCAACTCTGTTATTCTGGCAAGATCAAGAAACAGGCATGGGAGAGCTTCCGGCTTCATTCTTCATTGAGGGTGGTGGACTAGCAGAACCATGAAAGCTGATCCAAGGTTTTTTTTTTTTTGTTCCATCTTAAATGAAATCACGATGGGATTGTTTGGAGGCTTTTGTCTCAAGGACTGTGTGAGCTTTTCTGCAAGACCACTCCTTAACAGCTCACTCTGTTCTTCCCTGTCCCCCCAAATCAGCTCCACTGTCTAAGTAAGCCACCATATGCTCTAGCAGGAAACATAAGTATAAAATTCAGTGAATGAAGGGATGGATTATGTTTGTTTACTTCTGTTGCTTTAAATGGATATTATTATTCTACCCACTTTATCAAAAGCTAAATCACAGTGTCTCAGCCATTGCCCTGCTCCACCCAATGGCTGTGAACTCGGCAGTTGGCTTAAACCAAATTCTGGCTTGGTAGTTGGCAGTGTGACATTATATCAGGGGTGAAATCCAGCACGTTCTGACAGGTTCTGGAGAACTGGTAGCGGAAATTTTGAGCAGTTCAGACAACCAGCAAATGCCACCTCTGGCTGGCCCCAGAGTGGGAAGGGAATAGAGTTTTTGCAGTATCCTTCCCCTGGAGTGGGGAGGGAATGGAGATTTTGCAGTATCCTTCCCCTGTCAAGCCCACCAAGCCACACCCATCAAGCCATGCCTACAGAACCGGTAGTAAAACTATTTGGATTTCACCACTGCATTATATCATAGTTGGGCAAAGTTGAGTTGAATAGGTACACCTAACAAGTGGGAGGGAAAAGCCGAGGCATAGTGCAAAATGAGTAGGGCCTTGCCATGTTTTTATAGACACGACTGACACTTCCAGGGTTATTTTTTCCCCCTAGGTATGTGATGGATTTTTGTAAAAAAAAAAAAAACTTTTAAAAGCATGCAATTTTGTGAAGAGATTACCCTGCAATTTTAAAGAAAGAGCTCCAACAATTATAGGGTTGCTGGATGAGTAGGTGGGTGGGTGGCTTTATTTAATAAAACAGAACAAAGAGGAAAATAATCAAGAAAAGAAAAAAAAGAAAGCAATACAACAACAGCACAAATTAGAGGCAGTCCTTGGGAGAGGATGGCAATTGGGACTTGTTGTGGCTAAGTGACACAGTTATAAAACATGATGTCATGTGACCATGTCACTTAGCATCTGCAGTTCAACAATCCTTGTTGCCATCATTAAGCAAATCACCATGGATAATAAAGACCTCACAGGAAACCCGACTTCTGATTTCCTGCTGTCTTCCCCATTGACTTTGCTTGTTGGAAAGCAAGCCAGCAAGGAGTGTTGAAAATTGTGATCATGTAACCATAAATGTGAGCTGAAAGCACGTAAAAAATGCAAGTAGAAAAATAGGGACCACCTTTGGTGGGAATTCCGTGTGCCTTTGGTGTTTAGCCATGCTGGCCACATGACCACGGAGACGTCTTCGGACAGCGCTGGCTCTTCGGCTTTGAAACGGAGATGAGCACCGCCCCTTAGAGTCAGGAATAACTAGCACATATGTGCGAGGGAAACCCTTACCTTTACCTTAAAACAAGATATTTGCAGAAATATACACAGTTAACACTTGAACTTGATGTTAATCCATTCACCAATTTCCCCTGCACTGTGACCTTTCACACATCATGGCTACATCGATTTATTTAACCATAATTTGATAAAGAAGCCATAAACAACAGCTCCCGAATTGTGATCATGTGACTAGGTAGATGATGGAATGGCCAGAGGACTGGTTGTAAGTATCACTTGTTCACCATAGTTGTAAGTCGGAACATTTGCCTGAATGAGTAGCCATAATCCACGAATCACCTGTATATATGTGATGGCTTGTTTTACATATATAATTTTGTATGTGTGATTTTACACAAGAAAATCAATAAAGGATGACCCTATTTCATTGCAATACTCTATACGCAACCTACTTCTATAAGCAAGTCATTTGTAAGTTGGAAGTAACACTGAGGAATTTTTGGCCGTTGTATTCAAAAGAGACTGTTGAGCTGCCAAAACATGATTTGGGGGTGTGTGCAGATAGCCTCTACGGCCCACACTCTGCATGCCTTGATTGCTTTGGGAATATCATTTGCCCATTCTCCAGGGGGGAACAGTGATATCATTTTCCTCAAATAGCAAATTACAGGCTGTAGAATTTCAGCCACAAGGCAGCTTAAAAGCAGCACAGTATGGTTTGGTTCTGCAACCCAACAAGACAGACACAGACTTCAGAGGATAATTAGAACTGCAGAAAAAACAATGGCTACCAACCTGCCTTCCGTTGAGGACCTGTATAATGCACGAATCAAAAAGAGGGCTGTGAAAATATCTACAGACCCCTCGCATCCTGGACATAAACTGTTTCAACTCCTACCCTCAAAACGACGCTATAGAGCACTGCACACCAGAACAACTAAACACAAGAACAGTTTTTTCCCAAATGCCATCGCTCTGCTTAACAACTAACTCCCACAATACTGTCAAACTATTTACTAAGTCTGCACTACTATTAATCTTCTCATCTTCTCATCATTCCCATCACCCATCTCCTCCCACTTATGACTGCATGACTGTAACTTTGTTACTGGTATCCTTACAATTTATATTGATATTGTTTCCTGATTGCTTATTTGTACCCTATGACTGTCATTAAATGTTGTACCTTACAATTCTTGATGAATGTATCTTTTCTTTTTGTGTACACTGAGAGCATATACACCAAGACAAATTCCTTGTGTGTCCAATCACACTTGACCAATAAAAATTCTATTCTGTTCTATTCTATTAAGGGTTAGACTTAGCTAAAT
Source organism: Masticophis lateralis (assembly GCA_030761175.1). Taxonomy (NCBI): domain Eukaryota; kingdom Metazoa; phylum Chordata; class Lepidosauria; order Squamata; family Colubridae; genus Masticophis; species Masticophis lateralis. Next base: position 13,339,632 of record JAUDYJ010000009.1, read on the forward strand.
AAACTTCCTAATGAAAAAATAGTAATTTATTTATTTATTATTTATTTATTAGTTTGATTTACATGCCGCCCTTCTCCGGAGACTCAGGGTGGCTTACAATGTGTTAAGCAATAGCTTCATACTTTTGTATATACCTGCTTAGTAGGGCTTTTGCCCCCCCCCCAAGCGGTGTTCTTTTTTATACAAAGTCATCTTATTGCCCCCACAATTCGGGTCCTCATTTTACCTACCTCGAAAGGATGGAAGGCTGAGTCAACCTTGAGCCTGGTGAAATTTTGAACTTGCAGTAATTGTAGGCAGCTGGCAACTAAGTGCTCCTTTAACAGCACTTAGTCCCCTGCACCACCAGGCTCTTAATAATAATAAATAAATAAATAATAATAATAATAATAATTAAGGAATGATTGTTCCTTAATCTGGTCTCCTGTAAAACAGATTGGACTAGAGTTCACTTGGAGATGGTGCCTGAGATCTGAAATCTAAACATCCGGAGGATATTAAGTTGTCCTAAACGCTAGAAAAGGCAATAAATAGACTTCTGTTTTGTTTCAATGCGCCCTGCCTTGTCTGAGGACGATCTCGACTCGCCCACTAGAGGGTACCCTTGTCTTCCTTGACACACAGCTGATGACCTGAGGAATAATTTTGGTATAATTTTTTAAAAAGTGAATTAAAAGCAAATTCTAGCCTCCTTCACAGCAACCCACTAATATTTTAATCTATTCATTATATTGTTCAGATGTGGCCTGTCTATCTGTTCTTAACTGCTTATCTACAGTGAACCAGGCAGGTTTTATGATAAATGTTTCAGAATAATTCCTTTAACATATCCTAGATCAAATCTCTCTCCTTTTTTGATCTCAAAAAAATAAAGGACAATCCAGTTTCCACCAAGGAAGAGGCTTCTGAGCATAAGTGACTATCATGGCTAAACAGGAATGGTTAGAAAAAAGCCCTTGTTTATGATAATTTTGGGGGCAATTTCTTGGCAATTCAGTGCAGGTGATTTGACAATTGCCTACTTTTCCTGGCATGTTTGGTCTAGTGGTTAAGTCACCAGGCTAGAAAGTGGAAGACCAGGAGTTCAAATCCCTCTTTAACCATGAAACCCAGCTGAATGGTTCTGGGTCAGTTCGTCTCTCTCTCTCTCTCTCTCTCTCTCTCCCCCCAACCCAACCCAACCTACCTCGTAGGGTTGTTGTAGTACGGAAAATAGGAAGGTGTGTTGGATACCATTTATAAAAATAATAAAGGTGGTGTAATAAATAAATTAATTTTCCTTTTCCTTTTAAAAATGTCCTAATGAATAGAAAGAGGGGGGAAAAGGAAGGAAAATAATATACCATACAAATAGATATTTATAAACTGTAAAAATTTGGCAAACACAAAATGTTAATGGAAAAAAAACCCTTTATTATTCAATCCAAACCTTAAATGAAGACCATATATAAAGATGGGGGTGGGGTGCAATGGGTCAGCAGTTAAAGATGCTGGGTTTGTCAGCTAGATAGCTGACAGTCCATGTTCGAGATCCCAGTGCGGTGTGATGGGGTGAACTCCCAGTACTTACCTCAGGTCCTGCCAGTTCAAAAGCATGCAAATGCAAGTAGATAAGTAGGTACCATTCTGGTGAGAAGGTAACAGTGTTCCATGCACCTTTGGTGTACAGCCATGCTGGCCACATGACCACAGAAGCATTTTTAGATAATGCTAGCTCCCTCGGCAAAGAAACAGAAATGAGTACCACCCCCTAAAGTTGGACACGGCAGGAGATACTTTTACCTTTTATATATAAAGATAACCATACATCAGTCGGGTACTCTAAAAACCATTATTAGATCTATGATGAACAAAAATAACCAAGTAATAAAAATCATCAGTAGGAATTGACCGGAATGTCTACCTTGGACAAAACAATCTGTCCTTACCTTTTTGAACCATCAGTCCAAATTATCCTAATTAGCACAAGCTTTCTGTGAGTTTACATCACAGCTCTGAATCTGGGGAATCCTGCACGTTACTTATTTCTCAGCTATCTTAGTGAAATGTCCTTTTCCTGCTCGTCAGTAGACTTCAAGTTGCTGCATGAAACTTTCATGTTCCATGTGTTGGCATCCACTCATGGAAACTATATTCCCATCCCCAGATTACATAAAGTGTGTTGAAACTGGATCCAAGATTTGATAGCTGATACAAGTTGGCTGGAATCACTCATTGTATTAATCAATAATAAGTTTGGTTTTCATTCAGCGTAACAAACATACTCAGCCACCATGACTAACAAATCATAGCTTATGGTCTGATTTGTGGCCACATACTATCACTACAGCTTATTTTGGGAGCCATAGTTCAAGCAGACATACAGTAAGTTAGCTCAATGTGGGAATCAGAGGTGGGTTCCAACAGGTTCTGACTAGTTCTGGAGAACCGGTAGCAGAAATTTTGAGTAGTTCAGAGAAAATTCTGTAAAAATACTGACCGCCCTCACCCCCATCTATTCTCTGCCTCCCAAGTCGCAGCTGATTGGGAGGAAATGAGGATTTTGCAGTAACCTTCTCTTGGAGTGGGAAGGGAATGGAGATTTTACAGTATCCTTCCCCTGGAGTGGGGTAGGAATGGAGATTTTACAGTAGCCTTCCCCTGCCACGCCCACCAAGCCACGCCCACCAAGCCATATCCACAGAACCGGTAGTAAAAAAATTTGAAACCCACCACTGGTATGATGGTGAGAAAGATTGCCAGTCCTAGTAGCCCATCCTGATGGCTTAAACTGGCAGCCATTTCTTATTATCTGACCCAAACACTCTGCATTAGAGTACTTATGATCACAGTTGAGCCCAACATTTCTGTTGCTAAGCAAGACAGCTCTTAACTGAGTTTTGCCCCATTTTATGACTTGTCTTGCCATAGTTATTAAGTGAATCACTGCAGTTGTTAACTTAGTAACAAGGTTAAGTGTTACTTAAGTCAACAAGGTTGACTTTTCAGAGGGTTGCAAAAAGGGGAACACATGACCCCAGGATATTGCAACACTTATGAATACACCTGACCACAGGGATGCTGTAATGCTCATAAGTGTGAAAAATGGTCGTAAGTCGTTCTTTTCAGTGCGGTTGTAACTTTGAACAGTTACTAAACAAATAGTTCTAAGTCAAGGACGATCTATATGTCCTTGTCCTCGTGTGATGGTTCCAGTATTCCAGAACTGGCTGACTCTGAAAAAGCTTGAGTGAAATAATTAATCTCTTCTATGGGTTATTTAAATGGGATGCGGTGGCTCAGTGGCTAAGATGCTGAACTTGTCAATCAAAAGGTCAGCAGTTCAGCGGTTGAATCCCTAGCACCGTGTAATGAGGTGAGCTCCTGTTACTTGTCCCAGCTTCTGCCAACCTAGCAGTTCGAAAGCACGTAAAAAAATGCAAGTAGAAAAATAGGGACCACCTTTGGTGGGAAGGGAACAGCGTTCCATGCACCTTTGGCATTTAGCCATGATGGCCACATGACCACGGAGACGTCTTTGGACAGTGCTGCCTCTTCAGCTTTGAAACGGTGATGACCACCGCCCCCTACAGTTGGCAACGACTAGCACATATGTGCAAGGGGAACCTTTACCTTATGGGTTATTTGCATGCAAGGATTTACAAAAGAGGTTTTTTTTTATTGGTCCTGCTCAAATACACAGCTGTTTTTTATTTCAAAGAAGGGTTATCAAGTCTTGAGAAGTTTCAAAGAGTCACAGAATTATAAAGAAATGTAAAGGTCATCTAATCTGATTGCTTTGCCAGTGCAGGAAATTTGCAGCCACTCCAATAGAAAAAGTGATGAACCCTGCTGTGGTTTATCATCCATGCTCTGTAATAAATCGATGTAGCCATGATGTGTAAAAGGTCACAGTGCAGTAGGTGATTATTGATGGGGAAATTGATGAGTGGGTTAACATCAAGTTCAAGTGGTAACTGTGTATTTATTTCTGCAAATATCTTGTTTTAAGGTAAAAGTAAGGGTTCCCTTTGCATGTGGCCGGCATGACTCAATGCCAAATGCGTACGGAACGCTATTACCTTCCCACCAAAGGTGGTCCTTATTTTTCTACTTGCATTTTTTACGTGCTTTCGAACTGCTAGGTGGGCAGAAGCTGGGACAAATAACGGGAGCTCACCCCATTACGCGGCGCTAGGGATTCAAACCTCTGAACTGCTGACTTTTCAATCGACAAGCTCAGCATCTTAGCCACTGAGCCACCGCATCCCTACTAAGTTTTATCTTGTTTTGGGCACAGGTAAACTAGGATGCTTGTAAACTTTTATCTTAAAAGAAACCTCAACTCCAACTCCTGTTTATCTGAAGACTAGAGAATAAATTAATTGGTCAATTTTCAGCTATTCATCCATCTATTCAAATTCTGCATAGGTCCTCAACTTTTAAAGATTACAGAAATAAATGTGAATGTTCATACAGAGAATTTACAAAGTGGATTTTTTGGGAGAGGGTTAGCAACACAACATTCCTTCAATTACAATTCTGATCGCACCTTTTTAGCAATACCACTGGAAGCCCAGAAAATAAATCAATGGATCATCAAATAAATCAATCCAGAATTTTTGCTTGTAGTATAAATGACATAAACCAGACTAAAATTATTCTACTTAGAACACATTATATGAAGACCTTCCCTACTGGAGAAGTTTATAATGGCAGAAGGAAGTTGAAGGGTATGATTGACAGCAAGATGGTTAGACTCAAATACAGCAATAGTGAAGGCACAGTTGAAAGACTGTTTGGGGACAGATCAGAAAGATCAAGCCAATGTCAATTCTCAAGCACCATGTAGATCGTTTTTCTCCAGAATGATTTATCTGTGGTTTGCTAAAAATCTGTACCGATTTGATGGCACATAATAAATCAACCAGTCTATTATCTATCAAATAAGTTGCATCTATCCTTTGGTTACAGGATCAGAGCTAGGAAGAATTTTGAGCACCAATTATGAAAAGGGAGAAATAGATAGAATTAAGCCACTCTTAATTAATCCCTCTCCCCAATTGCAGACAATCTATGCCAGGGGTGTCAAACTCAAGGATGCTTAAATCTGGCCCATGGGGCCGGCCTGGAAATATCAAAGGTCCGGCCCATGGTGCCTCTGCCAGCCAAAATGGGCTGCAGTGGGCACATGCGGCCCCCCTGCAGCACTCTGCTGGCCAAAAATGGGTTGTGCGGAGGCCACGCATGCAGCCTCCCTCGCGGCCCGTTTTTGCCAACAGAATGTTGCAGAAGGCCACGGAGGCCGAAAACGGGCCACATGGGGGCCTTGCAGGGCCTCCGCGGCCCCTGTTTTGGCCAGCAGGGTGCTGCAGGAGGCGTCCGTCCTGTCACCCCCCCATCTCCCCCCTTGCCAGTCCACGGAGAACTACAATGCTGATCCGGCCCTTAAAGAAATCCACTTTGACACCCCTGGACTGTGGTACATTGCTGAAGAACATCTCCAAGCATTCATGTTTTTTGCTAGGTCAGCTGGGAGCTGTAGTTCAGCAAGATTTGGGAGTTCAATTATTTCTGCCCAAACCATCACATTTTCCAGATTAATTTCCCTTTAATTCCTGCTTGCAAACTAGAGACAAGGAGCTGAACAATCGTGTTTGTCCTTTTGAGGAGACACTTAGGGAAACTGCCCCCAGGCCTAGTAGCTTAAACGAAGACGATAGCCTGGCCCAGCCCTACGGTTTATGTTTGAAGTCAGTTCTCTGTGTTTAGATTAATCCGGAAACCTTTTTAATGGGATGACAAACGAAATGGCTATGCCAGCAGTAATTTTCAGCCTTTCTAATCTTAGTACTTTAAAGGATGCTTGCATATATTGTTTAAAAATAATGAATGACAACCTTTTTTAGATTACATACTTGATATCTCCTGTGATGGTCTATAGCAGGGGTCAGCAACCTGTAGCTCTGGAGCCGCATGTGGCTCTTTCACCCCTCTGCTGCGGCTCCTTGTCGCTCAAAATATGTGTCACAACAGCCAATGTGCGACACCTGTCGGCACGCGATTTATTGAGCTTTTCAACCCCTGGTAGGTCAACCATGGATAAATCCAAGAAAAGAAAAGTTTCAGAAGAGAAAAGAATGTTTAATTCAACTACGTATGCTAGTTTTGTGGCTGCTGAAGAAATAGTCAGGCACGGGAAGGGTTTTGTGGCTCCCGGTGTTTTCTTTTCTGTGGGAAATGGGTCCATATGGCTCTTTGAGTATTTAAGGTTGCAGACCCCTGGTCTATAGCTTGCCTTTTTGGTGACTCACTTATGGGTGACAACCTCACTGTTGGATGATAACTAGTGATGGAATTTTCATTCTTAGGACAAAGGTTGGATGGATGGATGCTGCCCTTCAGTTGCTCTTAAATCCAACCCCTATCAACTGCTGCCATCACAGCCTATGGTGAGTTCATGATGGCAGCTGGTCCCATCACAGCTGACACATCAGATGTTCTTAATGTGACAGCAGGGAGAAATTTGGAAGCGTAGGGCAGAGGAGTACTGGTCTTAATTATATGTAATTTAATTTACTCAATTTAAAGGCAAATGAAATGACTTTAATTTTAATTTAACTTTCGTGGGCTCTTCTCAAGGTATGCCACTCAGATGTGATTCTTGGCCCAGGAAAAGTTGTATACCTTTGGATTCAGCGGAGTATTTCCCAAATCTCCTTCTGGTCTATGTTTTGCAGCATCCAATCTGGATCGATCCAGGCTGTGTTTTTATAATACTGACTGCTCTGAGCCAACTCCTGGAAATTCATGATCTTGGGAATACTTAAGGAATACCTGTTGGTAAGGTTAATGTGAAGTAAGTGGGATTCAGAGCTTTCTTTCTTTAACCCTTTCTTTCCATATGTTCCATAGGACATTCTGTTAAACCAGGGGTGTCAAAATCATGGCCCACAGGCCAGTTGCATCACATGCTGGCCCCGCCCCCGCCCATTTTAACGAAGGGGAAAAAATCCCAATACGTCATGCGATGACGCCATGATGATGCAAGTTTGACACCCCTGTGCTAAACTTACCTTCTTCTTGTTCCTAAAGGATCCTCTTAAATCCAATTTAACTTCAAAAAATAGCTTGCATCTTGTGCATTCATGAAGCTGATTGCCTAAATCTATTTCTTGTTTTTTTTTAGTTGTTATTGTCTCCTTGTTCATACAACATGCTTAATGTTACCTATCCTGCTCTTGACAGGATCTCATAAGCTGATCCCATGTGGAGCAGCTTATAGAGAGGGCGAGTCAGATTTTCTGGTTTTGCCCAAAGTACATTTCCCATTATATACAGGTAGAACTGGTAAAAACCAGACTACATTTTTGTAATGGCATGAAAATTCAATGTTTAGCTTTTAGATAATTCTTCATTTGCTGGCTAGATCCAGGATGTCTCAGGTAGAACACGGACTCTGATTGGATAAAACGCTAATTAATTTTAGAATTGTAAATTGCTCAGAATCACTTGGTTGAGATGGGCATCTATAGAAATGGAATGAGTGAGTGAGTGAGTGAGTGAGTGAACAAATGAATCAATGAATGAATTTTCCAGAGGTTCTGGCTTTGACTTCAGTCTCACATTCTGTGAAAGTAAAGCTAAGTGCAACTCTATTTCAAAGTCAATAGGTCCAGGGGTGAGCTTCAGATCCTTTAGCAACGGGTTCACTGCCCTGTTGCTGAGTGGGCAAGACCATGGTGGGCATGGCCTAGTCCGCTGCCTGCACCACAGGGGTGGGTGGGTGGGTGGGTATTTTTCACCCTCCCCAGGCTTCAGAGACTTTCCTCGAGCTTCCAGGAGGGTAAAAACTGCATCTGGAGGCCCTTTAGAGGCCGGAAATGGGCCTGTTTCCGGCCTTCCCAAACTTCCGGTAGGCTCATTTTCGCCCTCCCAGACCCTCCGCGTGGCCCCTGCACTTACCAGGAATGATGAACGGGCCGCGTGAAGACTCCTGGGGGGGGGGAGGGTGTGGTGGGAGGCGCGGGGTAGGCGTGGCCAGCCAGGGGTGGCATTTGGAGGTTCACCGAACCCCAGTGATCCTTGGCTAGAGGATCGCCTGAACCCTGCCGAACATCCCAGGAGCCCTTCCATGAATAGGTCTACTGATGGAAGACCTGAAAGACTAGGTCAGGGACAGATCATCATGCAGAAAGTCTGTCTATGTGAGTTTTAAGAGGTGACATTGACTTGAAGGCTTGTAATCAATCAATCAATGGTAAGTACACATGAGTAAAGAGGAAGAAACAAGAACCAACAAGAAGGCTTGCCTGTGAACATCCAAGCAGGAGGGTCAGCCATTCTAAAAACCAAGAGTTTGGTCCAGGAAGCAAAATGCAACTAATTGAACTACAGACTTTATGGAGCTTATATAGAATTCTTTATATATGATGATTGCACTTCCTGTGTTTTCCATTCTTATCAAGGTCTTACTGGATTGGGGTAGGAAGATATCCTTCCCCTGGATTGGGGTAGGAATGGAGATTTTGCAGCATCCTTCCTCTACGACGCCCACCAAGCCATGCCCACCAAGCCATGCCCACACAACCGATAGTAAAAAAAAATTGAATTTCACCACTGGCAAGGGGTTTTGTCTAAAGAAATGCTGCAAAGAAGCTGACCATCACAATAGAACGAGAAAGAGTTTTAAGATAACAGTCTTCAAGAAGAGATTGGATAACCCTTTGTCCAGGATGTTATAAGAATTCCTGCTTTGAGGCAGGGGGTTGGACTAGAAGATCTCCCAAGGTCCCTTTCAGCCCTAGGATTCTATATTCTATAAAGCGCCAGCTTAATTTCTGGGGTTTTTTAAAGAGCTGGGCTGAAGTCGTGGGTAAAAGACCCCGGACTCCCCATCTGGACATACTAAGTAAGGGGTGTTTCTTTTTTTTTAATTTTTTTACAGGAAAAATATCTCAACTACTGAATAAACCTATTTTTAGTTTTGTGCAATAATACCTTGAATTATACACTTGCTTAATACCAAATGCCTGCTCAGATTTAATATGGACCCAGTGGCTGCATTTGCACAGCATCTCACTCTTAAATTATTTTTAACCTTGGGTCATTCTTCCTTTGGTTGTGACAATTCAGAAACTGTCCTATTCTGGCAATTTAGAAAACAGGTTTATGTAGAAAGCAGGTTGTTAAACCCCTATTTTTAATAATAGGCTAATAGTTCTTATTATTAGTGTGTTTTGATATTCTTGTTATAATTTTGGTTGTTTTTGTACTGTTTTCTCTGGGCGCTGCCCAAAGTCATGTGTATGAAGTGGGCGGCTGCATAATTCAAATGAATAAATAAAATCATAGCACAAAGAAGAAAATAAGATTCTCCCAGAGTCTCCTTAATTAGGTTTAACACTGGGAAAAGGAGGTTAGAGTACAAAATTCTGGAAACAAATGATAGAAAATGATGATCCTCATGATCAGCGTGCGTTATTTTGAATTTCTTTCTCACAAATTTCCTAGCTGATGGATTTAAACCTTGCTTAAGAGGTAAGGCTAAAATATCCATCTATTTCTTATTGCCCATGTTTTTACAGTTTACATATTTTACATCTTACCTAAGCTAGTTAAATGGCCTGGCTTCACCCCCCACATCAGTGATTCTCAACCTTGCTATCTTTATTTTTTAACAGATTAACAGAGTTGGGTTGAGTTATAGTCCAATCATCTAGTCCAATCACCCACCCAAGCAGGAGACCCTACACCATTTCTGACAAATGGCAGTCCAATCTCTTCTTGAAAGCCTCCAGCGATGAAGCTCTCACAACTTCTGAAGGCAACTTCTGTTCCATGGGTTGATTGTTCTCCCTGTCAGAAAGTTCCTCCTTATTTCTAGGTTGAATCTCTCCTTGGTCAGTTTCCTTCCATTATTCCTTGTCTGGTCTTCAGGTGCCTTGGAAAATAGCTTGACCCCCTCCTCTCTGTGGCAGCCCCTCAAATATTGGAGTACCGCTATCGTATCTCCCCTGGTCCTTCCCTTCACTAGACTAGCCCTGCCCAGTTCCTGCAACCGTTCATCGTATGTTTTAGCCTCCAGTCCCCTAACCATCCTGGTTGCTCTTCTCTGCACTCTTTCTAGAGTCTCAACATCTTTTTTATAATGTGGTGCAGTAGTGGGTTTCAATTTAGTTTGCTACCGGTTCGATTGTGCATCCTGGTGCACGCGTGCGATGCTTCTGTGCATGCGTAGAAGCATCCAGGCGGGTTGGTGGAGCCTCCTGCCACCGCTACTACTGGTTCACCCAATCTGGGGCGAACTGGTAGCAACCTACCACTGGTGTGGTGACCAAAACTGGATGCCGTATTCTAGGCATGGTTTAAATTGTGTGGATTTCAATTCCGGATGGGGAATTCTGGGAGCTGAAGTCCACACATTTTTAAGTTTATTTATTTATTTATTACATGTATTTATATGCCGCCCTTCTCCCGAAAGACTCAGGGCAGCGAACACAAGTTAAGAAACATGTACAATAAAATCGCATTTTAAATCAAATAACTAATTAATGGTAAATAATAAACCCAGAATCAGAGTCAGCCTATTTGCTTGAACAGCCAAGTCTTCAGCTCCCGACGAAAGGAGCAGAGATCAGGAGCCATCCGGAGCTCGGTAGGTAATTCATTCCAGAGAGTGGGAGCACCCACAGAGAACGCCCTACCCCTGGGCACCGCTAGATGACATTGGCTCGCTGTCGGAACCCTGAGGAGAGCGGCCCTATCTGAGCGAACAGGACGGTGGGAAGCAGGCAGGAGAAGGTCCTGTAAATATCCTGGGCCTAAATCATGTAGGGCCTTATAGGTGAGAACCAGCACCTTGAAGCGGACCCGGAGAACCACTGGTAACCAGTGCAGCTGACGCAGGAGGGGTGTTATATGGGAGTAACGAGGGGCTCACGTAACAACCTGTGCGGCTGCATTCTGGATCAGCTGGAGTCTCCGGGTGCATCTCAGGGGCAGGCCCATGTAGAGGGAATTGCAGTAATCCAAGCGGGAAGTAACCAGGGCATGAGTGACTGTGCGAAGGTCATCTCGTTTCAGGAAAGGGCGCAACTGGTGCACCAGGCGAACCTATGCAAAGGCCCCCCTGGTCACAGCCGTTAGATGGTCTTCTAGGGACAGCCAAGCATCCAGGAGGACACCCAAGTTGCGAGCCCTATCAACAGTTGCCAACACTGAGAAACCCTGTCCTATATGAAGCAACCATCCAAAACCAGTCAATGCTGAAGCTACATATTATGTGAATATCTGCTGGATTTCTAATATAGATAGTCCTCAGCTTACAACATTTGTTTAGTAATTGTTTGAAGTCACAATGGGACTGGGGAAAAAAAAGACTATTTTTCATACTTAAGATCGTTCCAGCATCCCTATGGTCACGTGATCGAAATTCAAATGCTTGTCAACTGGCATGTCCTTATGGCAGTTGCAATGTCCCAGGGTCATGTGATTCCCTTTTGAAATTTTCTGACAAGCAAACTCAATGGGGAAGCTAGAGTCACTTACTAACCATGTTGCTACTTAACAACTTCAGTGATTCTTCTACCTGTATATAATGGTTCACTTAACAACAGCGGCAAGGAATCTCATAAAATGGGGCAAAACTCACTTAACAACTGTCTTGCTTAGCAATGAAATTTGGGGCTCAGTTGTGGTTGTAAATCGAGGACTACCTGTAATCTGATTAAATTTGTGGCACAAATAGACAAATTACTGTAAAGCAGTGGTGGGTTTCAAAATTTTTTATTACCGGTTTGTGTGTGTGGCTTGGTGAGCATGGCTTGGGGGGTGTGGCAGGGGAAGGATACTGCAAAATCTCCATTCCCACCCCAATCCAAGGGAAAGTTACTGCAAAATCCCCATTTCCTCCTGATCAGCTGGGACTTGGGAGGCAGAGAAAAGATGGGGGCGGGGCCAATCAGAATTTTTACTACCGGTTCTCCGAACTACTCAAAATTTCCGCTACCGATTCTCCAGAACTGGTCAGAACCTGCTGAAACCCACCTCTGCTGTAAAGCTAATCGCAAAGCTCCTTCAAAGATGTAGTTTAGAACTTGGGGTAGTTAAGAGTGGAAGAATTCCTAGCAAAGCTACTGTACACAGAGTTTTCCTTGATTAAATACTTATAAGCAGAGGAAACTGAATATATAAATACATAAATCTTTTCACGCATGCAGTTATAATTTTTTTTAAATAGAAAGCTGGGAATATAGCCTTTCTGTCAACATGGATGGTAAACAATACGAGGACTTCATTAACTTCCTGCTGCACACTGGACAGGGTGAAAGCCAAGGAAAACAGTTATTGTTTGTGTATATTCTGTGTGTCATCCTTTAACCTTTAAGTAAGTGGACAATAAATGTTGACATGTACTCAATGTTCCAGCCAGAAACTCATGCTCTTTTCCAATCCTCTGTATCTTCCTATCAGTGTAAGGACTACAAGAGCCACTATGTAGGATAAACAGAAGACTAGCAGAGTGCATCCATGAACTCCAACTAACTGTCAGAAGACATGAAGGAAACTCCTTAATTGCACAACACATGGACAGACTCGACCATAGTACCAACTGGGGAACTGTGAGCATTTGTAAGTGGTGGCACAGTGGTTAAAATGCAGTACTGCAGGCTACTTCTGCTGAGTGTTGTAATAAATTCATCAGTCTGGCCATATAATTGCATGGTGGTTGGCCTGACAATTTACATTGTCTCGGTTCCATCAGAGCATGTCATCAGACACGGGGGATAACCCTACGTAGCCAACCAGAGAAGCTTCCAGACCAGTAGATTTCAACTTCCAGAATTCCCCAACCAGTAGGCCAATTGCAGTGAAGTTTGGGAGCTGAAGTCCAAACTTCTGAAAGATATCCAAGATGAAGAAAGCTGCAGTCCATTGGGACAGCTATCAAGGATTAGTCCAAGCGAAAGGACAAACACCGATGTCATAACCCATCCACCCCCATTTTCTTTTGCATAGTTCTTCACTTGGAAATTTCCTAAGAATCTCCTGACAGATTCCAGATGCTGCAAACCTCTTTCCTCTTTGAATCAAAAGCACTGCATAGCCAGAGGTCTCCAACCTTGGCATAATTAAGACTTGTGGACTGCAATTCCCTGGATTCCTCAGTCAACAAAGCTAGCTGAGGAATTCTGGGAGTTGAAGTCCACAAGTCTTAAAATTGCCAAGGCTGGAGACCCCAGGCATAGCCTTAATATCTAACATAGACCACAGGATTGATATTGGAAGGACCTATCTTCACCAAGGTCCCCCTTTAAATACCCTTTGTGGTCACAGACTAGGGCCATGGACCCCCCAAAAGATTTAAATCATAACAAAGATTATTAGAGCCTTGGTGGCGCAGCAGACTAAAGTGCTGTTAAGTAGCACCAGCTGTCTGCAATTACTGCAAGTTCGAATCTCACCAGGCCCAAGGTTGACTCAGCCTTCCATCCTTCCAAGGTAGGTAAAATGGGGACCCGGATTGTGGGGGCAATAAGATGACTTTGTATAAAAAGGAACACCACTTACGGGGGGCCAAAAGCCCTACTAAGCAGGTATATACAAAAGTATGAAGGCTATTGCTTAATGCATTGTAAGCTGCCCTGAGTCTCCAGAGAAGGGCAGCATATAAATTGAACTAATAAATAAATAAATAAACAAATAAATAAATAAATAAACACTTCTTCAAGCCTTTGTGGCCCCCCTGTTAGGATCACACCCTCCCCCAAGGGTCTGTTGAGAACCACTGGTCTACAGTATTCCTGACTAAAAGTGGAGGAATAGAATAGAATAGAATAGAATAGAATAGAATGGGATGGGATGGGATGGGATGGGATGGGATGGGATGGGACGGAACGGAACGGAACGGAATGGAACGGAATGGAACGGAATGGAACGGAATGGAACGGAATGGAATAGAATAGAATAACAGAGTTGGAAGGGACCTTGGAGGTCTTCTAGTCCATCCACCTGTTCAATCTCAGACAAGTGACTGCCCAGTCTCTTCTTAAAAACCTCCAGCAATGGAGCACCCACAATTTCTGAAGGCAAAGGTGTTACATTGGTTAATTGTCTTCACCAGTGGTGGGATTCAACATTTTTTACTACTGGTTCTGTGGGTGTGGCTTGGTGGGCATAGCTTGGTGGGCATGACAGGGGAAGGATACTGCAAAATCCCTATTTCCTCCCGATCAGCTGGGACTCGGGAGGCAGAGAACAGATGGGGGCTGAGCCAGCCAGAGGTGGTATTTGGCGGTTCTCCAAACTACTCAAAATTTCTGTACCGGTTCTCCAGAACTGGTCAGAACCTGCTGAATACCACCTCTGGTCCTCACTGTTAGGAAGTTTCTCCTTATACATGTGCTTGCCCTTATATTTATTTATTTTATTTATTTATTAAATTTACAGCTATCCAAAGCGACTCTGGGTGGCTTAAACATATCCCTAATGATATTAATAAGGAACCCATGATGAATAGGAATTGGACATGGCAAGGACTGTTTGATCCTGTACTCCATGTGAATCCTAAGGGCCCTTCCTATTAGAGCCAAGCTTTCTTGCTCTGCGGCTTCCCCTAAAGATATATAGCCAAGAGATATTAATGCTTAGAAGACTGGCTCTAGCAAGCTACAGCACAATCAACAGACACCCCTCTTCTACTTTCAAAATGTAACTGTAGTCCTTGGCTTAAAAGGAATTGTATACTCTGAATTCCCAAAGAAAAAAGACTGCATTAGAAAGTGGAAGTACCCACAAAAAAGCAACACAGTTCTAGGCTGCATAAACAGAGGGATAGAATCAAGATCACATGAAGTGTTAATACCACTTTATAATGCCTTGGTAATGCTACATTTGGAATCCTGCATCCAGTTTTGGTCGCCATGATGTAAAAAAGACGTGGAGACTCTAGAAAGAGTGCAGAGAAGAGCAACAAAGATGATTAGGGGATTGAAAGCTAAAACATATAAAGAACAGTTGCAGGAACTGAGTATGTCTATTTTAATGAAAAGAAGGACTAGGGGAGACATGATAGCAGTGATCCAATATCTCAGGGGCTGCCACAAAGAAGAGGGAGTCAAGGTATTCTCCAAAGCACCTGAGGGCAGGACAAGAAGCAATGGGTGGAAACTAATCAAGGAGACAGAAGCAACTTAGAACTAAGGAGAAATTTCCTGACAGTTAGAACAATTAATCAATTAATTAATCAACAACGTGCATCCAGAAGTTGTAAATGCTCCAACACTGGAAGTTTTTAAGAAGAGATCGGATAACCATTTGTCTGAAGTGGTGTAGGATTTTCCTGCCTAAGCAGGGGGTTGGACTAGGAGACCTCCAAGGTCCCGTCCAATTCTGTTATTCTAAATTCTAAACATGACAAAACATAAGGGGCCTGGTGGCTCAGCAGACTAAAGCATTGTGATTAACACCAGCTGTCTGCAATTACTGTAAGTTCGAATCTCACCAGGCTCAAGGTTGACTCAGCCTTCCATCCTTTCTAAGGTAGGTAAAATGAGGACCCAGTTTGTGGGGGCAATAAGCTGACTTTGTATAAATATACAAAAGTATGACGGCTATTGATTAACGCATTGTAAGCCGCCCTGAGTCTCCGGAGAAGGGCGGCATATAAATCAAATTTTAAAAAAAGGGGGGAAATCAATCTTCTCAACTACCAAGGACAGGAAAACAATTCATATACATTTAATCAATCAATCAATCAATTTATTTTATTTTATTTTATTTTAATTTATTTTGTCAAGCGTATATAAGATTAAAGATAAAAGTATAAACATGACTGTGAATACATGAGACGGTTACGAATAAAAGAGGACATTAGGACAGGGATGGTAGGCACGTTGGTGCGCTTGGGCATACCCCTTAAAGACCTCTTAGGAATGAGGTGAGGTCAACAGTAGACAGTCTAAGGTTAAAGTTTTGGGGGTTTGAGGAAGAGACCACAGAGTCGGGTAGTGCATTCCAGGCATTGACCACCCTGTTGCTGAATAGAAGCATTGGGCGTGGCTTGGTGGGCATGGCAGGGGAAGGATATTGCGAAATCTCCATTCCCTCCCCACTCTGGGACCAGCCAGAGGTGGTATTTGCCGGTTCTCCGAACTACTCAAAATTTCCACTACCGGTTCTCCAGAACCTGTCAGAACCTGCTGGATTTCATCCCTGCTTCTATTGCACAATCGATTCAATGCCACCTGATCCAGGGTGAAAGGATAGAGTTACCCCAACCCAGAAGCCACATTGAGGTCAAAGTCCTGAGCAGGTGCTTTCAACACAAGCCTGATCCATTGGCAAAGCCTGTCGGAGTGAAACCATGGGCTATATTGGTCCATGAGAGAGCACAATGGAATGCACCAGGGTGCCAAGGAAGGAGGTGGCTGCCTTTCTTTTTGGCTTGTCCACCTCGCCTCTTATGGAGAAGAACACCAGGAGGGAGGAAAGAGAAAATCTGCAGGCCTTTACACAGCACACTGACTGCTGAAACGCCTCCTCTTATGGAGAGAGCCCATGAGGGAAGCCCTTGATGTCAGAGGGAACTCGCGAGAAATACTCCAGGCCTCCCCATTGCATCATCCAAGCCAGAGCACTGAGCAATGGAATTATAACGCCTCCGTTTTTCTTTCTGTGTAGGGCTCATCGCCCAGCTTTGATCAGCACCTTTTCAAGAAAGCAACGTTTAAACTTGAAATGGTTATCTAAGGGCTCTAAATTAAGATGCTTTGGTATATCCGAGCAAATGGGAACATATAATTGACATTACATCGAGAAGTGGACAGAGTGGGTCTTCCCTTCATCATAACGTGTGTGTGTGTGTGTGTGTGTGTGTGTGTGTGAAAATAAAGTCTTCATATTTAACATGGGATTTAAAGAATAAAGATTCCCCGCTTCTTTTTGATATGGAGGTCGGGGTGGGGAGTGAGGGGAAACAGCAAGTCCTGCATGCCAGCTTCCCTGCCCATCCATTCTTCAAGAAGTGGACATTTCCCCAGGGGTGGGCTACTGGGGGTTTGCAGGGGTATGGGAGAACCTCTAGCTAAGATTCTGTGCAGTTCAGAGAACCCCCAAATCCCACTCCTGGCTGACCCTGCCCACCCAGCCCCGCTTCTCCCAGAGTCACCCCGTGGCCTGTTTTGGATGCAGATAAGTGCAGGGCATGTGCAGAGCCTCGAGGAGGGTGAAAAGCGGGTCTACCAGAAGTTTGGGAAGGCCGGAAACAGTCTGGCCTCCAGAGGGCCTCTGGAGCCTGGGGAGGCTGTTTTCGCTCTCCCGGATGCTTGAGGAAAGCCTCCAGAGCCTGGAGAGGGCAAAAACGCCACCCCCTCCATGGTGCAGGAGACCGACTAGGCCACACTCACCATGGCCACACCCAACCAGCAACTGGGCAGATAACTCCTTGCTAAAATTTTTGAAGCCCACCCCTGCATTTTCCCCCAAATCAGGGAGAACAAGACACTGATTTGAATTGTCTGCAAACCCAGAGTGGGGAGCAAACTTAAGAGTGATTTAAATAGAAATGCAGACAAAGTTCCAACTCAGTCAACTGGCTCTGAGTTAGAAAATTGTCAAGACTTCTAGCTCCCCTTCTTGCTGATTTTTTTTTTTAATTTAAAGCAGATTTCAGATAAGGAGCCCTTTAAAAGAGCGAGCTGTCTTTTTTGAAATAAGATGCATGTTGTTGTCTCTAAATGCCTCCTTCTTTCCCCTGCCCACTTCTCTCCTTTTTATCTCTGTACTTTTATGAATTTCTCAGTTTGCATTGTTTTAAGTGGTAAATCCATTCAAATGTTCCTTCTGTCTAGAAGAAAGATAAGTCTAGTACATAAATAATTTGTCAAAACTTCCCTGGTTTGTTTTCCTTTCTCTTCTTTTCTCCTTGGTCCTTTTCTTTTCCAGAGTCAGAGAAAAGCATTCCCGACTTGGAGCAATTCTCGCCAGTTGGATTTGGGCTTCTCCCCCAGCTGTTTGAAAGCAGAAATCTGAGCGTTTCTAGAAGCTCCAATTCCATCAGGGCAGAAAAATAGGGGGGCTTTGGAGAAGGATTTTTTGGGGGAAGCATCGGGAACATCTTGAATCACTTCCTTTCTGTGTGCTAAACGTGCAAAATGGAATGTTCCAATTCCTGCTTGCCTGGTCTTGTTATAATTCTACCACTTTGACGACTCTGATTTTGGATTTGCACAGCAGTAGGAAGATGAGTACAGACCAGGATCCAGATGTTACGTTAGGAGAAAAAGAATCATTAGTTACCAGATCCTAAGCGAAGGGAAGCTTCATGGTTAAAGATCCTTGCAGGAAAACCTTGTGGGATAGGAACATAAGAAGACAGGCAATGGTGCAACACTCCCAAGGGTGTGGAAAGTTAACTAGAACGCTATTGAAAATTTGTAACAGACATGCAAAGATCTGTAGAACTATAAGTCACCCAGCTGGAATCATTTTGGTTTTTAAGAAGAAGGAATGACTATGGTTTTAAATTTAAATTAGGACTGCTTTACCTATGCATCATTCTATAGATCATTCCAAAGAGCCAGATTAGTGGAACGGTTAAGGCTCCATGCTAGAAACCAGGAGACTGTGAGTTCTAGTACCGCTTTAGGCATGAAAGCTGGCTGAATGACTTTGGGCCAGTCCTTTTCTCTCAGCCCAGCCCACCTCACAGATGAGTTGTTGTTGTGGGGAAAATAGGAGGAGGAAGGACCATTAAGTATGTTTGCTACCTTGATTTAGTTATAACAATGATAAATGTAGGATAACACAACACAAAAAACATAGCATAGCATAGCATAGCATAGCATAGCATTACATAGCATAGACCAGCACAGCACAGCACAGCACAACACAACAACTGTGCTGTGCTTAGCACAGTTGTTGTGCTGGCTTAGGACCTGGATACTTACGAGACTGCCTTCTGCCACTGATAGCCTCCCACTGGCCAGTTCATTCCCATAGAGAGGGACTCCTCAGGGTGCTGTCGGGCAAATTATGTTGACTGGCGACACCCAGGGGGACAGCCTTCTCTGTGAGAGCTCCTGCCCTTTGGAACGAACTGCCCCCGGAAATACGCAAGATCTCTGACCTCCGTGTTTTTCGTTGTGCCTTTAAGACTCTGCTGTTCCGACAGGCGGGGCTGTCTATGTAAATGAATTTTAATCTGGAGTTTTAATTTTTGGGTTTTTTAAATTCGGCCAAAATTGTTTAATAATTTTAATATTCCTAAATTTTAAACTTATAATGTTTGTATATTTTGTGTTTTTACTCTGGCTGTACATCGCTCCAAGTCCTTCGGGAGAAGGGTGGTATAGAAATAAAATTATCTATCTAAATTATCTATCTAACAGAGAGTGGAATTTTTCCCACCCTGAATTTTACCCTGGAAGTCCAAGTTTAGCAACTGATTGAAAGGATGTTTGTTTATTTGTTTTGGTGTGTGTTGGTGTATGTGTGTGTGTATGTTTGTGTCCCTGAGTAGAAGTGGATTGGCTGACCAATTTGGCCTTTTAGCTTTTCCTATGCCTGGGAAACCTACTGAGGACAGAGCAACAAAGCACAGAGCGCATCGGCGCAAGCTGAACTTTCAGACACAAACAATCAATGGGCAACTATTCCTGTGGGATCAGGAATTCTGGGAGCCATAGTTGCCCTCCCCTGAGTTAGAGCATTGGAGCAAGGGTTGGCATGGCAACGTTTCACCTTATTCAATGACATGCCTGTGATAAGGCAACAGCTGCTTTGCCAAATAAGAGGAGTAGTTGTTAATTGTACATGGACAAGAAAAGCCTAGATATTAAATGGGACTGTCAAGTTTCAAGGTCGTCTCAAATAAATTGCATTTCAAACAAAGTCTTTGATGAAAAAACTCTCATTTATTAAGCACGACATTCTAACTCCGACTTATTGTAGCCAACACTGACTTCCGACCCAAAAACCCTCCCTTTCCTTTCCCCACTCCTCTGCACTCATTGGCCATCTTCTACCCCTAATCTACTGCTCCAGCTCAAAGGAATTTCCCCCTCCCCTCCCATCTCCTAGGGGATATTATCTCCAGGGAAAATAAGTAGGTGAACAGTCAAACGTTCCTTTCCAGATGCCTCCGCTTCTCCTTCTTATGTCAGCACTAGAGTAAATGCAGCTTGAAGTGCTGACGGGGACCACGTTGAGATTTCCTCGCCTAACCTCATGTACTCTATGATAACTTTGCCTTTTCACCCCCAGGCAAGGCTGACTTTGAAAAACAAGAATTTGGAGTCAGAAATAGTTTGGAATCCTTTTAGAACTTTTCAGCCCCAGCATTAAAAAAAAAAAAAAAAAAATCCAGTGAACACAGGCAGAGGTGGGCATCACATACTGTAACAACTGGTTCTCCCGGAACCGAAAATGTGAGTGTGCGCACACACCCTAGCTTCGCTCGCACGTGTGCCCTAGCTTTGCTTGCATGGGTACCCTAGCTTCGCTCACTTGCACTCGTGCCCTAGCTTTGCTTGCACTAGCTTTGCTCGCACGGGCACCCTAACTTTGCTTGCTTGCATGCGCACTCCAGCTTTGCTCACATATGCGCCCTAGCTTCGCTCACTCACACGCGTGCCCAAACTTCTCTTGCACACGCACCCTAGCTTCGCTCACATGCACACCTTCCGCACCTGCACGTGGCATCAAAAAACCGGCGATTATATAGGATGCGATAGCGCGAGGACAGGTGGGCGAGCCCAACCGCTGGTCGGAACTCCCGGTTTGCCCGAACTGGTCCTAACTGACAGCAGCTCACCACTGAACAGAGGCTGATTCTGGAATTTTCTGTGCAATGCAAAGACAAAATTCATCAAGCTGCAAAGAAATATTGTTAATTTATAACCTTCTTATGGCTGTTTGCAAGGATGTAGAGGACCACATCTTTGCAAGTGGGTGAGCCCAGAGGTAGGGTTGGCACCCAATCAAATCACAACCTTCCCTTTTTAGGGAAGCATGGATTAGAAATTATGTGGTCCACTTCACCGTCTCAAATATGCAGCCATTCTTCAAGTTGTCAGCTTAATTTTCTGTCAAAATAATCACATCTGCTTTGTTCATAAATGTCCAACTTATTTTTTTGCATGCAATTTCCCCTCATGTACGTAATTAACATTTTTGAGGATTATTTTTAAACAAAAACATTCCCCATGATCCCTATTATGTAAACCTTTGTGATGCTGACATTTTTAATGTAGATTTTCCTGATGTAACCCTTTCAGTTTAATAATCTCTAGCGTTCAGAAATCATCATTCTTTTTCAGATCTTTATCACCACCAAATTTTGGGGTGGGGTTGCGGGTGCGTAAATATGTCAGATGTCAAGGAGAAGGTTCAATCTGAAGCTTTCTTTGTGTCAGAAGTGCCTTCAAACGACTGAAATATAACATTCAACACTGAGCAAGTAAAATTGGCATAAAGTAGATCATAAAAATATAGTACAGGTAGTCCTTGACTTATGACCACAGTTGAGTCCAAAATTTCTGTTGTTAAGTGAGACATTTGTTAAGTGAGTTTTGTCCCATTTGACAATCTTTCTTGCCACAGTTGTTAAGTGAATCACTGCAGTTGTTAAGTTAATAATGGTTGTTAAATGAATCTGCTTGTTAGAAAGTCACAAAAGATGACCACATGGCCCTGAGACACTACAACCATCCTAAACATAAGTCAGTTGCCAAGCAGCGGGATTTTGATCACGCGACCGTGGGGATGCTACAACTGTTGTAACTCTGATAAATGGACATAAATCACTTTTTTAAAGCATTGTTGTAACTTTGAACAGTCACTCAATGAAACTGTTGTACGTTGAGGGCTACCTGTATGTAAAATACGTAGGCTGAAAACTAAATGACAATTGCCCAGGATCGGGCCACATTGATGGCATCTTCTCTCACCAACTTGAGGTCTTCCTCCATATATGTTGAAGGACATTGTATGCACCGTAACATACGACTGCCAAAATCTAATTTTGCCTGTTTTCCCTTTTTTCAGCCTTTCCAACTGTTCTGACCTAGGCTTCCTGAGTCAGTTAAACACATGAGTAGTCCCAAAAACCTCTTTTATTTTAACAGCTGTGAATTCTGTTCATTCACAGATGAGTCCAAAATAGTTGTAAAGAGTCCTTCGGGATAAGGCTGATAAACACCCACCTTTATCTCCCTTGACATGCTGCCAAAGACCTAATTGGCAAAGCCACACGGAGTCCAGACTCAAACAGAGCTTCAGGCTTTAAACTGCAAAGAACTAACAACATTGCTTCCTGCAAAGGCCCATGTGCCTTTGCTCCACTTTTAAGTCTTATGGGAGGGGCCAAGCCTTACTCCTGAGTTGTCCCTTTTGTTTTAACTGTTCTTGCCTTCTGGCAGCTCTGCGCATGCGCGCACTGGGAACAGGTTCCCCCTGTTCCTCTGCCTCACTGAGGTCTGACTCTGGAGGCTCCAGAGGCAACATGTACCTCCCAGATGGCCCTTTCTTTGCCTCCGATGCAGAGCCCTCGTCCAAGCCTTCCCCAGACTCCAGGACAACACCAACCTATATAACTATGCAGATAAGCAAGTCCATTACAAAGGCCTGGATCTTTCCAAGGCCTCAGAAATTCTGAAGTTAGGAATGGTGAGAGATCAGCAGTGCATCCGTAGGTATAAAACCTGGCAGGCGGTCATGTTTTTAAAGGCTGGGAATCATCCCTCCTTAATCTCTTCATTTGAATGGCTGTGTGGAACAGCCACTGCCAGGTGGAATTGTGCCCTTTTCCCCCATCCTCATCCTCATCCAGTTCTGTGGGCCAGATGTTACTTTGACAGGTTCGTGCAACAATCACACAGGTTTAATTTGCGTAATTAACTGCTCGATAAGCCATGTGCTAACAGTGTAGCACATAATTGTTGGCAAACAAATATATTCTTTTAACTCCCATATCCTACAGGCCTGGCAAGGAAAGACACAGAACTTCGATCCAGAACAATCCAAAAAGATACGTCGTTTGAACATACTCTATTTTGCTGCCCTAAGTCTTCGCTGTGCACATTTGGGTGAACTGTTCCAGTTCATGCTTAGCCAGCCTTTTTGTAGAGAAAGCTACACTCACTTATAAACAGCTTTGATGGGTTAGGAATGATGATGATAATAATAATATCTTGACTCCCAGTGAGGCACTATCTTGATGTGGTTGTGGGTTTTGTGTGCTCTGAGGAAGATGAGAGTTATGCCAGAGGTTCAACCATACTGGGCAGATGTTAAGCATGAGGAAATCAGGAAATCCAGACCGTTGAAATGAATATAAAAGTTTATTGCAAGATTAAGCTCTGTACAAGAATCTGAACTACTAAGCAAATTGATGGCAGATAAGAGTCAATGGAATTCAAGATGGACTGGATCTCTTGTGAGTGTGAAGGGACTTGAGACTGATGATGTGTTTGACCCCTCTCTCAGGACTCAGCCTGGTCATCTCCTAAATCAGGTCTCATCAGAGGAGCCAGATCAAGAGTCTCTCCCATAAACAATATGGTGGGATATAATTTAAAGAAAGACATACCAGCTTGGTCATCACCTTGATCAACAAATTCTGCATTGTGTTAGAGTTCCTCAACATCTGGTTACAAATGGGCAATAGGACTTGGGACTTTTGGCTGAGCAATCAGGACCAGTAGCTACAAGATAACTACCATGTTTTCCCGAAAAGAAGAACCTGTCTTTTTTTTTTGAACCCTGAAATAAGCACTTGGTTTATTGCCATGCGCTCAAAAACCCGATTGGGCTTATTATCAGGGGATGTCTTATTTTGGGGGAAACAGCGTAGGAGAAAAGTTTACCCATTACAAACATACAAAAATTCAGAATGAAGAAATAGTGATGACTTTGGCAAAAGAAAGCAAAGATAGTGCCAACAATAATATGGACCAAGGTTGGGAAACACTGCAACAGAGGGGGAGGGTGTCCCAAATGGAAGGGACTACCACCAAGAAGTCCTGCCATCTCACATCCTAGAGGAAATTCCTCAGCAGGAATTTACTAAAGTTTTGGACCAGTCAGATTTAGTTCTAGTGAGGTGCCTTAATCACGCACACCCATAAAATGGGCTTAGATAACTAGCCAGAGTGTGCAGCTTACTCTCTTTTAATATCTCAAAACCAAGAACCATACAGAAGACATTTTCACCAGTCCCCTAAGTCCCCTCCAATTGGCCCACCTTACTGCTTTTAAAGAGATGTAGTGGCTCAGTGGCTAAGACACTGAGCTTGTTGATTGAAAGGTCAGCAGTTCAGCAGTTCGAATCCCTAGCGCCACGTAACGGGGTGAGCTCCCGTTACTTGTCCCAGCTTCTGCTAACCTAGTAGTTCGAAAGCACATAAAAAATGCAAGTAGAAAAATAGAGACCACCTTTGGTGGGAAGGTAACAGCATTTCATGTGCCTTTGGTGTTTAGTCATGCCGTCCACATGACCATGGAGACGTCTTTGGACAGCACTGGCTCTTCGGTTTTGAAACGGAGATGTACACTGCCCCCTAGAGTCGGGAATGACTAGCACATATGTGCGAGGGGCACCTTTATCTTTACTGCTTTTTAAGAAGATCCCAATGATGGATTTACTACTGCTTTCATTAGGACCACAAGAATATGAGAAGAATCTGTAGAATCAAATCCTGGTTTCTGAACCCCAAGGGATACTTTCAGGGAGCTGAGGGATATGGAAAAAGAACGAGTCGTATTGTCAATTCTGAGCAACAAGGATTTGAGGCATGTTGACTGTAGTTTTAGGGATAAAGAGCCATCAGAACTAATAGCCGCTGCTTGCTTGATTCCCCCAATCCTCTTTTCAAAGTGTGGCCATCAGCACATCTGATAGCAGTGGGTGTGTGCAACCGTTTAGCTATGCATTCCATGAAGGATTACTTCTTTTCATGGACCTTCCCACATTTAATTTTAATGGATGCCTCTCAAATTCTAGCATTGTGATGGAGAATGAAAGAGAAACCAGGCTGAAAAAATTGCCTGCATTTTCCATGCCATGCATAGCTTTATGTATTTCTGTCGCAGCTCCTTTGCACACTAAAAAGTTGCTACTCTAACGAAACATGAAATGAAACACATTTCTTTCCAAAATTAGATAAGTAAGGGATTGCAGACAAACAATAGAGAAACATTTAGTATACACCCATGATGTAGTATTTGGGAACTATTACCATCCCCAAAAGTCATGTCTGGTTTGTCAGGCATAGGTGTCACACCTGTGAGAGATAAGGTGAGATAAACAGATGCTGTCTTTAACTTGGCTACCAGCTGGATTCTCACACTTTGAATGTTTGTTTCTGTAGTTAAGCAGGCATGCTGTTTTATGAGCAAGCGACAC
The DNA here is from genome assembly GCA_030761175.1 of Masticophis lateralis. Classification (NCBI taxonomy): domain Eukaryota; kingdom Metazoa; phylum Chordata; class Lepidosauria; order Squamata; family Colubridae; genus Masticophis; species Masticophis lateralis. Next base: position 13,365,016 of record JAUDYJ010000009.1, read on the forward strand.
ACCTTTGTGTTTCTATAGAGCCTCACCCCAGTGTTTGTTGTCCTCTGTGATGTAGCCTTTGAAATTACCACTTTAAAAGGTGTAGCCCACTAAATGGCTGCCGAATATGCCAGTTCCAGTAATGTAGGTGGCATTTTGCCTACAGTCATCAAAATCTACCGATGTGGCTGTTCTGAGTATTGGTTTTCTTAGGTCAACCAAATGTAGGCAGGAAACATCTGGATAACCACTGGATGCTCACAAAATATTGCAGGAAGTTTTGTTGGCCACCTGCAGCCAAAATGGGTGGTTCTCCTTACTGTAGCATCAAGAACGCTTTGGGGCTTTTAGTAAATATGATTTAAACCAACTTTCCTGAATGAAATGCCCCCCCCCCCCATGAGTTTGGCCAGCATGGGAGCTGGTCCAACCCACCTGGAGTATACCAAGTTGGTGAAGGTTGATTAAAAGGATACGTATCTATTCTTAAGTCATGCACATGTATAAAAATAACCACCATGTTTGACAAAGAGTTCACTCAAATTCTGTACCCTATTGTTCCCCAGGAATTGGCTTTTAGAAGTTCAATTTTCTCTTGGTCCATCCAGGGGTGGGCTCCTGGGTGTTTGGCAGGGTTTGGGCGATCCTCTAGCTAAGGATGGCTGGGGTTCGGCAAACCCCCAAATGCCACTCCTGGCTGGCCATGCCCACTCCCCCGCCCTGCCCTCCCCCTCCCGCCCCTCCCAGGAGTCTCCACGTGGCCTGTTCATCATTCCAGGTAAGTGGAGGGGCTGCGTGGAGGGTGTGGGAAGGCAAAACCTGGATCTACCGGACATTCCAGAAGAGCAGAAAGGGGCCTATTTCTGGCATCCAGAGGGCCTCCAGAGCCCAGGGGAATCTGTTTTCACCCTCCCGGAGACTCGAAGAAAGCCTCCGGAGCCTGGGGAGGGCAAAAAATGCCACCCCTGATGTGGTACAGGCGGCCGACTAGGCCATGCCCACCATGGCCACACCCACCAAGCTATGGGGCAGCGAACCTGTTGCTAAAGGATCTGAAGCCCATCCCTGGGTCCATTCCAAATGGACCTACATCCAATGACTGCACTATTCCTCCATTTAGAATTATTGCAAAATTGACACAACACATCAAAGCATCACAGGTGTTTTGTTTCACGCTGTAAGCTTATCTTTTTTTAAGATCCTGACTTCTCTTGCAATACTTCTGGCTCTGTAATGTTTCCAGATAAACAAGACTATCAAAACAATCAAGCTTATGGGTCTTTTTTAAAATAAAAATCAGCCAGACCATCAATTATACCATCATAGTAGTGGTGGGATTCAATTTTTTTTGCTATTGGTTCCATGGGCATGGCTTGAAGGGCATGGCAGGGCCCTTCAAGCCATTCCCACCCATTCCCACCCCATTCCAAAGGAAGGTTACTGCAAAATCTCCACTTCTTCCCAATCAGCTGGGACTCGGGAGGCAGAGAACAGATGGAGGCAGGGGCAGTCAGAGGTGGTATTTGCCAGTTCTCGGAACTACTCAAAATTTCTGCTACCCGTTCTCCAGAATTGGTCAGAACCTGCTGAATACCATCTCTGCATCATAATAGCCCCCACCTTGAGGGTTTTTTGACCTTTGCTTCCCAGGCATTTTCCAAGAAGTGGAACTCATAAAATGTCCATTAAATGTAAATCTGTACTACTGTCTCTTTAGTTGATATCTATCTCAGGAAAATATATTTGGCCACCAAGGATTATGTGCAGCTGTGTCAGGGGTTCATGGCTTGGGAAAACGATGGTTTATTTGATTTATTTTCTAGCTATTTTTCATCCAGCTGAACTTGAGAGAATCCCGGCCAGAAGATCTTTCCAGACCACCCTGAAGTGCTTAGTGCCATGTCAAAGGAGTCACAACATGAGTCACATCATGTAGGAGAAGCGCAGGCAGAGCTGGGTGGGAGGGAGGTAGGATTAAATATGTCATCAGTTTAGAGTCATTGTGTCCCTATAAGCGCTCCCAGCCCATCCCTCCTGAATTCCGTTGACCCTTCTCTAGTGTTGTGCAATTTAGTGTTGCCCTTCATTTGACCAGATTCTTGGCTTGAATAAATCTCCTATGTTGCAACCTTACGAATGATCCTGATTCTTTGCGCCTGACACATCATCAGCAAACAAAGTCAGTTTGGGATCAGCGGGTGACACACTTGGGATTCGCTATCAAAGAGATAAAAGCCAGAAATTTCTGAGTTGCTCTCCAGCCGCCTAGTTTATTCTCCAAATGATTATAGTCCATGCATGGTAGGCCTAAATAAACCCAATGGATTTGCAGGCATCTATTTTGACAAACACACACACACACACGCATGCACAATACCATTTCTAACATGTGGGAAATGAATAGTTTTGTGCAGTGGTGAAATCCAAACTTTTTTTAATACTGGTTCTGTGGGTGTGTGGCTTGGTGGGCATGGCAGAAGGATACTGCACAATCTCCATTCCCACCCCACTCCAGAGGAAGCATACTGCAAAATCCCCATTCCCTCCCCACTCCTGGGGAAAGGATATTGCAAAGTCTCCATTCCCACCCCACTCTGGGATCAGCCAGAGGTGATATTTACCGGTTCTCCGAACTGCTCAAAATTTCTGCTACCGGTTCTCTAGAACCTGTCAGAATCTGCTGGATTTCACCCCTGCTTTTGTTCTCTGGAATTAGTTCCTTGGCCGCCAATAGAAACTTCCCGCAACTGTAACTCTGAGAAATAAGGGAAGTTTGTTGAATTGCCTGAATTGGCAACCAAGGAAGGGTGGGGTGGAAGAGAGTTTAGTTAGAAATTGGAAGGTGTCAATGCACACCTGTTTGTTTGGGGGGCAAAAGATTTTACACTGCAGGAAAGTTGATTGGATGTCAAGCTCTTAAAAATGAATGCAAATATCCAACAGATGATTTGGCAGGCATGTGCATGCCTTAGGGTGCCTCGGTTTTCCTTTCATCCCAGTTCAGTCAAGAAAAAAAAAAAAACACCCAAGAGCTGTGAATTTGATGCCTCCGTTTTAATTAAGATTTATGGAAACCTGCAACAGAGTGTTATAGTTTAATGTCTTTTACTTATTTTATTTTTATTTAAGTTATTTATTAATAATTTTATTTATTTATTTAAATAAAAAGCCGATACAGGCAGTCTTCCACGTATGACCACAACTGAGCCCAAAATTTCTGTTCCTAAGTGAGACAGCCGTTAAGTGAATTTTGGTACATTTAATGTTTTTTTTCAAGCGACAGTTGTTAAGTTAGTAACACGGCTATTCAATGAATCTGGCTTCTCCATTGACTTTGCTTGTCGAATGGTTGCAAAAGGTGATCACATGACCCCAGGACACTGCAACCGTCATAAATATGAGTCAGTTGCCAAGTGTCAGAATTCTGATCATGTGACCATAGGGATACCACAACGTCCGTAAGTCACTTTTTGGTCGTAAGTCACTTTTTTTCAATGCTGTTGTAACTTTGAGTAGTCATTAAATGACCTATTTAAGTCGAGGATTACCTGTACACTCCTGCGCTGCATCAACCAAGGGATGGCATCAAGTTCACGAGACGTGATCATACCACTTTATACTGCACTAGTGAGGTTACACTTGGAATAGTGTCTAGCTCTTGTCACTACAATAGAAAAAAACACGCTGAGACCCTAGAACAGAGATGGCTAACCTTGTTGTCCTTGCGTGCCGAAAGCACATGCATGCACACAACAGCGCACGCATCAGGGGTGGGTTCTACTTACCTTTACTACCGGCTTGCAGCGGGGCCACGCGCTCTTCTGCGCATGCGCAGAAGCGTTTTGGTGACGGAGTCAAAGGCCAGAGCCTCCCGCCGGTTTTACTACCGGTTCTATAGAACCTGTGCAAACTGGGGGAAACCCACCACTGGCACGCATGCGTTCCCACACCCATAATACAATGCATGCATGACGCCCCTCGTGCATGCGCGCACAACCTCCCTGCGCCCCATTTTGGGCCTAGCAGGCCTCCCTGAATCCTCCTGGGACCAAAAACGGGGCATGAGACAAATTAGGAGGGGACATGATAACTGTCTTCTAGTACTCTCCCATAGAGAGGGTCTCCTCAGGGTGCCATTGGTTAGACAGTGTCGACTGGCGAGCCCCAGGGGGAGAGCCTTCTCTGTGGGGGCACCTGCCCTCTGGAACGAGCTGCCCCCGGAAATTCATCGGATTTCCGACCTCCGTACCTTTCGCCGCGCCCTTAAAACGCTATTATTTCATCAAGCAGGGCTGGCCTAAAATTTTATTGGAATGGGTTATTTTATTTTAGATGATTGGCCAAATTATTTCATAATTTGAAATTGTTTTTAACTTTTATATTGTTGGTTTTTATTTTGGCTTTACACCGCCCTGAGTCCTTCGGGAGAAGGGTGGTATAAAAATTTAATAGATAGATAGATAGATAGATAGATAGATAGATAGATAGATAGATAGATAGATAGACAGAAAGATAGATAGATAGAGAGAGAGAGAGAGAGAGAGAGAGAGAGAGAGAGAGAGAGAGAGAGAGATAAATAAATAATACTTAAGCAGCTGTCTCAGAGAAGAGGGAATTGACTTACTCTCCAAAGCACCAGAGGGCGGGACAAGAAGTACAGGTAGTCCTCAACTTACAAAAGTTCATTTAGTGACCGTTTGAGGTTCCAACGCATTGAACAAAGTGACTTATGACCGTTTTCAACACTCATGACCATTGCTGCATCCTCCTGGTCACGTGACTTACATTCAGATGTTTGGCAACTGACTCATATTTATGACGATCGCAGTGTCCCGGAGTCATGTGCTCCGCTTTTATGACCTTCTGACAAGCAATGGGGAAACCAGATTCACTTAACAACCAGGGTTACTAATTTAAGAACTGCAGTGTATTCACTTAACAAATGTGGAGAGAAAAGTCATAAAATGGGACCTAACCAATTTCTCACTTAACAACAAAAATTTTGGGCTCCATATTGTGATCGTAAATTGAGGATTACCTGTAATGTATGGAAGTTTTGTTAAAAAGAGATCCAAACTAGAAGTAAGGGGAAATTTTCTGACAACAATTAATCAATGGAATAGCTTGCCTCTCAGAGTTGTGGGTGCGTCACAATTGTCCAGGCTATTTCAAAAATAGCCTGGACAATTGTTTGACTGGGATGGTATAAGGCTGTGATGGCGAACCTATGGCACGCGTGCAACCTGTGGCACGTGGAGCCATTTCTGTGGACGAGCAAGCCGTCACCCTAGGTCAGCTCCACTGTGCTTGCGCGCACGCCTCCCGTCGGCCAGCTGGTTTTCGGGTCTCTGCTGCGTATGCGGGAGACATGCCCGCATGCCCATGCCACCCCTCCCCTCCCAGGAGTCTCCACACAGTCCGTTTTGGATGCCAGGTAAATACAGGGCTGGCGTGAAGGCTCTGGGAGGGCACTTGGGTTTTCGAACTTCCTGGTAGCATCTTAGTTATCTTTCAGCATGTGCAAACTAAAAATTAATTCACTTTTACTTTTAACGGATTCCTCTTAAGTGGAAAGGGCAAATTGTACACAGGTTTGATCTTGTTTAGTTCTTTATTCATTTATTCCTACGTTTATCTCATTTCAGCTAGAGGATTTGTAGAGAAAACAAAACCCAGACTAATTTTGTGGGGATTTTTCTCACAAGCATTTGCACTAATTCCAAGCTATTTCTCAGACATGTTCGGTATCTATGTGAATATTGTGTTTTTTTCCTATACTTTCCCCACGTAGTCACATTTTGTATGCGTTTTTCTGAGCTTCAAATTGCTGAAAAAGGAGGAATTAAATTGATTACTGCACATAGAATAAAATATGCCTAGGACTTATTTTGCTTTCATTTTTGGGGGATAAAAAATGGTACCACATTTCTTCTTCTTCTAACTGGTATGGAAGATGACTGAGCTTCTTTCCTTTCCCCTTCCTTCCTTCCTTCCTTCCTTCCTTCCTTCCTTCCTTCTTTCTTTCTTTCTTTCTTTCTTTCTTTCTTTCTTTTGAAAGAAAAACGAGAAACAATTTTGTCTGGATAGATCATTTTAGCTCTTAAGAATGTGGGCTTGGGTTTCTGTTTTCATCTGTTTTTGTCATATGGCTCTGAGGATGCTACCTAATGTTTCCACCAGTCCTGATATTTTCATGGCAAAAAGATTTAGCCAAGTCAACCAGAATAGCTGTGATGACTGAATTATGAATGGCATGGTTAAATGAGGACAACCGGTTTTGTCTAGTGCAGGCGTGTCAAACTCGATTTTACACATCAGGGTTATGTTTGACCTTGGGGGGCTGGGGTGGGTGTGGCCAGGGTGGGCGTAGCCAGCTAGACGTCACTCATGCTGGGGACATCTGTGGTGGTCTGAGCACTCTGCCAGTGAAAATGGGCTCCTGAGCTGCGTTTTCGGCTGCGCCAGCCTCCTGCAACCCTATGCCAATGAAAATGGAGCTCGGGAGATCTAAGCACCTCGTGGGCCAGATTCAGGACCTGGGCCTTGAGTTTGACACTGCTGGTCTAGTGATTAAAGACTTAGTTTAGGAATGGAAAAAGCACTTTAATCCAGTGGTGAAATCCAAATTTTTTTACTACTGGTTCTGTAGGTGTGGCTTGGTCGGTGTGGTGTGGCTTGGTGGGCGTAGCAGGGGAAGGATACTGCAAAATCCCCATTCCCTCCATACTCCTGAGGGAAGGATATTGCAAAATCTCCATTCCCACCCCACTCTGGGGCCAGGCAGAGGTGTATTTGCCGGTTCTTGGAACTACTCAAAATTTCTGCTACCGGTTCTCCAGAACCTGCTGGATTTCACCCCTGCTTTAATCACTTCAAATTTGTGTGTGTGTGTGTGTGTGTGTGTGTGTACTATTTCTACCACTGCTGTTCCACAAACATTTTTTTTACTTCCCTCCCCCCCTCTTCTATTTCAACCTTGCCTGGTTCAGTGCACCATAGATTAAAACCATCCTCCTTCTGGGTCATCATCAACATGACTGGCTATTTTTTAAAATGGAGGAAACTAGTTATAGGACAGCGATCCAATGTCCTTTATTATTAGATTTATTTCATTTAATTTTCACTACCTTGGTTTTGCCCTTGAATTTTCCTTTGCAAAGCAAAATTGCAAACATAAACAATGATTATCATCCTTTATCCTTATGAACCTCTTTCAGCTTTGCTCCTTTCTCAGGCTTGCCTTTTATTTTTATTTATTTTTTTCTGAGAAAAGATAGTCACGGTAATTATAACACAACCTTTAAGTGAGGGACCTGGTTCCCACACTGTATTACGCCCTGATATGATTTGTTTGGCCTGGATTAAACATAAGGATGAACCCAGCAAAGGTAATTTTCGGCTTACGGTCATAATTGAGCCCAAAATGTATGTTGCTAAGTGAGACATTTCTTATGTGAGTTTGGCCCCATTTTATGATCTTTCACAGTTGTTAAGTGAATCACTGTGGTTGTTAAGTTACCAATACACATGTAAAGTGAATCTGGCTTCCACATTGACTTTGTTTGTCAGAAGGGTCACAAAATTTAATTTAAGGAGCCTGGATAGCTCATTAGACTAATTCATTGTAATTAACATCCAGCTGTCTGCAATTACTGTAAGTTCGAATCTCACCAGGCTCAAGGTTGACTCAGCCTTCCATGCTTTCTAAGGTAGGTAAATTGAGGACCCAGTTTGTGGGGGCAATAAGCTGGCTTTGTATAAAATATACAAAAGTATGAAGGCTATTGCTTAACGCATTGTAAGCCGCCCTGAGTCTCTGGAGAAGGGCGGCATATAAATCAAATTTTTTTAAAAAGTGGGGGGAATCACATGAGTTATCCCCGGGACACTGAAACCATTATAAATATGAGTCAGTTGCCAAACATCTGAATTTTGATCCGGTGACTGTGGGGATGCTGCAACAGTCATAAATCACTTTTTCCAGTGCCGTTGTAACTCTGAACAGTCCCTAAACAAATCATCGTAAGTCGAAGATGGTCTGTAACTACAGCTGATTCTAAGAAATGGGGATGGAGAAAACACGATTTAATAGAAGATGAAACTCTATGGAGATTCTCCGTCATCCAGGTCATGGTTGTCCCACAGGTGCGTGTTTAGGAGGCAACTGAACTATTGATGTTTTGTTTCTCATCCAAGAAGCTTCCTCAGCTTTTTGGATAAGAAGATGAAACCCGAGTCTGAAGGACCCACGTCCTTTGAGATGGAAGCTGGGAAGGTTCACCTTATCCTTTCCCAGAGGTTATTCCTCCAAGGGGCCAACCTAAGTGTTTGTTAAACGCATAGATCAACACAGTGGTGAAATCCAAACTTTTTTACTACTGGTTCTGTGGGCGTGGCTTGGTGGGTATGGTGTAGCTTGGTGGGCGTGGCAGGGGAAGGCTACTGCAAAATCTCCATTCCCACCCCACTCCAGGGAAAGGATACTACAAAATCCCCATTTCCTCCCGATCAGCTGGGACTTGGGAGGCAGAGAATAGATGGAGGCGGGGCCAGTCAGAATTTTTACTACCGGTTCTCCAAACTGCTCAAAATTTCTGCTACCGGTTCTCCAGAACCTGTCAAAACTTGCTGGATTTCACCCCTGGATCAACACAATGCCTCAGTTTTCCATTCACTCATCCCAGTGGTGGTTTCAAATTTTTTTACTACTGGTTCTGTGGGCGTGGCATGGCTTGGTGGGTGTGGCAGGGGAAGGATACTGTAAAATCTCCATTCCCACCACACTCCAGGGAAAGAATACTACAAAATCTCCATTTCCTCCGATCAGCTGGGACTTGGGAGGCAGAGAATAGATGGGGGCGGGGCCAGTCAGAATTTTTACTACCGGTTCTCCGAACTACTCAAAATTTCCGCTACCTGTTCTCCAGAACTGGCCAGAACCTGATGAAACCCACCTCTGACTCGTCCCCAGCAAGCAGCAATGGAGACGGCCTATCTTAGGAGGGTTATGAATGTCATCGATCCTGTTTAGCCTCATAGCGAAGCCTGCATCCCCACCAACCCATCTGCCACTCCCTCAGCCGCTGTTGCTAACACAGAGTTGTTTCTTTTGGCATGCAGCTGAGGACATTTCTCTAGATTGTGAGAGAGAGAATAAAAAAAAAAAGAAAAGTCTGGCTTGGCTGGAAGCAGCTGTTAGGAATGGCTGGGGACCAACTACTGAGCAGTGGAAAATACCGAGCACTTTGAGGACGACAAGTATAGAGTCAGACAGAGTCTGAGATTTTGGCAAAGGGGCAAGCAAGGCAAGACTGAGTGGGTACGTATCTCCTCGATTTTCCGGGCCTTAACTAGGCCGAGGAGTGGTAGGGACTTTTTATACTCCATGCAATTAGCAGCATGTGAAGCTGTTGCAGAACATCTAACAAAGAAGAGTACTTTTCCAGTGTCTGTAAACAACGAGGTCAACCCCCCTCCATAAAGGTAGTCCTTGACTTACGACCGAAACTGGGACCAGAATTTCAATTTCTAAGCAAGGTGGTTGTTAAGTGAGTTGTGACTGATTGTTGTGGCTCCGTTGCCTGAGCCTGCGTCATCAGCAGAGGAGGACTCTGAGAGTGAGGGAGAGGAGTTGGCAAGGCCTCCTTCTCCAGGACTCTCCTCTCTGGCAATGCCTCCGGAGGACACCGAAGGGCAGGAGATAGGCCCAGAGCCAAGCTCGTCCCCGCAGCCACAGGAGGACATTGACGAGGGGAGTGAGTTTTGGTTGGATCCTCGCCAGTGTCGGAGAGACAGGAGAGCCCAGCAGAGGAAAAGGCGTGGTCGTGATTAGCTGGTGGACCACGCCTCCCAGACTATATAAGAGAGGGATTGTAGCCGTATCTTTGTGACGAACAAAACAAAGATTCATGGATCCCGGTTTTGAATCGGCCCTGCGTCTCAGCTTTGGTGGTATGTATGTGACGGACCTATTAATAAAGATGTTGGCAAGCAGCTGCGGATTGCTGCCGACCTTTGTTATCAGCTTACTTGGTTGCCTGCCAGTTCATTAGACTCTGATTGTCTGAGGGGAGGTTATTTCTGGGCACGGGGCCAGAACACTGATTTTACCAATGGTTTTGTCAAGGAAACCACTGCCGTCCTAGGTAAACCACATGGTTGTTAAGCAGGCTTCAAAAATTTTAGCAAGGGGTTCTCTGTTCGGTTGCTGGGTGGGTGTGGCCATGGTGCGCTGGGTGGGTGTGGCCATGGTGCACGTGCACAGCCTCCTGTGCCACAGCTGGGGTGTGGTGTTTTTGCCCTCCCCGGGCTCTGGAGGCTTTTCTTGAGCCTCTGGGAGGGCGAAAACAACCTCCCCAGGCTCGGGAGGCCCTCAGGAGGCCAGAAATGGGCCTGTTTCCAGCCTTTCTGAACTTCTAGTAGCCCCGATTTTTTCCCTCCCTGAACTTTCCTGCATGCCCTGTATCCAAAATGGGCCACATGGGGACTCCTGGGAGGGACAGGGCGGGATGGGCAGGACCAGCCAGTGGTGGGATTTGGGGGTTCTCCAAACTGCACAGAATCTTAGCTAGAGGTTCTCCCGAACCCCTGCGAACCCCCAGCAGCTCACCCTTGTTGTTAAGCAAATCTGGCTTCCCCCATTAACTTTGCTTGTCAGAAGCCAGCCGTAAAGGTTGCAAATGACATTCACAGGACCCTGGGACGCTTCAGCCATCATGAATACATGCTTGTAGCCAAACACCCGAATTTTGAAATTTTGTAACCATGGGGATACTGCAACACAACAGTCATAAGGGTGAGAACCATTTGCAAGTCACCTTTTTCCGCACGGTTGTAACCTGACACTTTTTGTTGAATAAATGGTTAAGTTGAAGATAACTTGTATTGCCCCAAGCAGTTCAACAGGAGCTGCCTAACTGGAGAACTTCCTTGAGGAGGAACTCCAAAGCCTTAAAAAGTTGCCACCTCCGCATGTTTTTAGTAGGGTGGAAGAGGAAAATATTAGAAATACGGGAGCAATTGTATTTATTGCATTTAATTAATGTAAGGGAATCCATCTGTAGATTCTCTCACAGAGCACCCTGAAAGGTCAAATGTGGTTCTTGGTTGCAAAATAGGAACACGTTTCTGGTTTAAACTATGAGAGCAGAATATTATTGCACATTTGCCTAGCAGATTGCCATCAGTGGTATAAAAAGCCTAATAAAAGAAATGAAATACTTATAAAATGTTGTGCTTATAGGCATTGGATCTCTTCTTCCTGTGCAAGAACAGAAGATAATTAAGGAAACTCTTATTGGCATGATTCCATCCAAGGATAGGAATTGGAAGCCAAATGGACCATAAATACAATGTTTCCTTCATTTGGTGAACAATAACTGAGAGTATTATAAGAACTCTCCCAATTGAGTTTAATTTAGTGCTTTTGCCATGTTCCAAACAGAATAAATGGCAGATCAATGGTTAAGGAACAATGAACTTCTAGCAAGCATATCAGTCTTCCAATTGCAGGCAACATTAGGTTTTGGAGCAGATCCTTCACTGTCAATGGCTAGCTTTTGGAAAGTTGGGGTACCGGCCATCATGTCACACCCTCCCAATTGAAAAGAAGTAATTGAACTCCAATTGGTAGCACTTGCAATTGCCCAATAAGAAGGGAACTAGAATGCCATGTTACCTGTTTAAAGATAATCCCTGTTACAAGCTGCAAACATTTCTGCCCGGGCTGAACCTCGTTATTAAAATAGGTAGCCAGAAAAACCAGGATAAAACTGAAACCGATCAGCTGTTTGCACAGGGTAGCCACAATATTCTAAACATCTAAACATCAGAGTGGAAACCAGATCTGTGCGAGCAAAGGCATTGAACGATGGGAAAGAGTGCCGGGATTTTTACCAAGGCGGAAGGATGTATCTGCTGGTTCTCCGTTTTGGGCTTGCTTGGGTTTTCCCATCCCTCTGACTAATTGGTTACCGGTTCTTAGAGTCAGACAACAGATACAAAAAAAATAAATAAATCCCACACTATCTTCCACCCAGCCCTGCAGTGGTGAATCCCCATGCAGAATGCATGGGACAGATCTCATGGGTGGATCCCTGGGTCTTCATGGAGTGGAAAAAGTGAGTCAAAGGTAGTTCTTTCCAGTCATATCACTCAGATGACAATGAGAATTGAGTAGCAAGATGTATGTGAACTTGGAGGAAGGAGCTGAGAGGGAAGTATGCATTTGAGAGGTTACCAAAGAAAGCTGCAACAACAACAACAACAACAAAAAACCCGTATTCTTTGTGCCAACCAACCAACCAGTCAGCCAGCCATTTATTTTCCTCATTTTTTTAGTGATTAATTGATTTGTATCTCACCTTTATTATTTTTACAAATAACCCAAACTAGCAAACATACCCTTCCTCCTCCTATTTTTCTCACAATAGCAACCCTGCGAGTTGGGCTGAGAGAGAGTGACTGGCCCAAAAGTCATCAGATGGCTTTGATGGATTTGGACTCATGCTCTCCTGCTTTGTAGCCTGGTGCCTTAAACCACTAGATCAAAGTCGGTTTCAGTCAGGCCATCTTCTACACTGTAACAACCCATTAGCTCTCTGCCCACAATCACTCTGTTCACTTGTCAGTCTGTATTGTGACCTAGGCCCAAGTAGTTATCACCAAACACAATCAGTCCTAAACAAAGATATTTTATTAGAACAGCTGAGAATTACTTCATTCTCATCTTAGTCCAAATTAAGTCCAAAACCAGCCCTTCAGAAAAAGTCCTTCCGCCTTATCACAAACCTTTGTCTTCTTTGGCGCCCTGCCAAAGGCCCTTCTTGGCAAAGCCCCACGAAGTTCAGAAACAAGAGACGCTGACAAGAAACAACGTAGCCCAAGGGCCATTGCTGCTTTTTAAGCCTTATGGCAGGGGCCAATCATCTCCTGGCCTTACTCCCAAGTTGTCCTTTTTGCTTTAGCTGCTCTTGCCTTCTGACAGCTCTTCACATGCATGCACTAGGAACAGGCTCCTCCTGTTCCTCTGCCTCTCTGCTGTCCACCTCTGGAGCAGTGGTTGGTTCCAACCGGTTTTATTACCAGTTCTCTTCGTGCACGCACTTCGCGTTCAAAGTTACAATGGCACTGAAAAAAGTGACTTATGGCCATTTTTCACACTTTTTTTTTCAATTTAATTTATATGCCGCCCTGCTGAGACTCAGGGCAACTTACAATGCACCAAGCAACAGCCTTCATACTTTTGTATATTTTATACAAAGTCAGCTTATTGCCCCCACAAACTGAGTCCTCATTTTACCTACCTTAGAAAGGATGGAAGGCAGAGTCAACCTTGAGCCTGGTGAGGTTCGAACTTACAGTAATTGCAGACAGCTGGAGTTAATCACAATGCTTTAGTCTGCTGAGCCACCAGGCCCTTTATGTCTGTTGCAGCATCCCCATGGTCAGATGCTTGATAACTGTCTCACATTTATGACCTTTGCAGTGTGTTCAGGTCATGTGATCAGCCTTTGCAACCTTCTGACAAGCAAAGTCAATGGGGAAAGCAGATTCACTTAACAACGTGTTACTAATTTAACAACTGCAGTGATTCACTTAACAAATGTGGCAAGAAAAGTCGTAAAATGGGGCAAAACTCACTTAACAAATTACTCACTTAGCAACATAAATTTTGGGCTCAATTGTGATCTACCTGTAGTTGCTTTTTTTTCCCCATATAAATGATGCTGTGGTTGAATGGTTAGATGAATCCTAGACATTGGAATCTGAATAAAGATCTTTTTAACATTCAGATTTCACTGTGTTTTTTTAAAAATCTAGGCAGAACGTTAATACATACTGCAAGTCCATATATGATATGCCATACACTAAATAAATACGTAAGGCCAAAGCATTATTTTAGCTCTTTCATAAATAATTTCTGAAAGTTATGCAATGACCTCCGAATCCTATTAACTTTTTTTTTTCCTGGGCAAATTGCAGCATTTTCCCCTGACTTGCTCAAGCACTAAAGAAGGCTGGGAATGTCTCCCTGAAATGGAACGAGAGAACGAGAGAGCGCGGAGGTCGGAATTCTTGGAATAGCAACCAGCTGAGTTAACAGATCTACTTTCTTTCTCGAAACAAAGCCCAGACATTGGTTGCTTCTCCAACTCCCAGCTGGCAGCCTGTGATGGGGCCAGAGGGAGGGAAAAGCTGGTGTGACTGGAAAACTCCAAGTCAAGTTGCTTTATTAGAAACGTTACTTGGATCTCACCAAAAATCTACTCATCCCAAACACCGCGGCTACAGTAAACTTACAACCTGTGAAAATCGTAATTAATCCATTTGTCCCCCAGTCACACAGAGGACCCTTTCAAAATCATGTTCAGAGTCTGCTAAATCGGATGCTTTCTGTTCAGATGCAATTTTTTTTCCCCAGGCTGAGAATTTCCTTCGTGCTTTGTGTGCACAACTTCAGGGTGCCAGAAATCACATTGCCTAAAGCAAGCAGTGTAGGAGGAGAACTGTGTTAGTAAAAAGCCATATGCTTTCAGGAACTCACCCTTATTTTACAACAGGGGTATCCAACTAGCTGGGGAATTCTGGATTGGAAGTCCACAGATCTTAAAGTTGCCAGAGTTTGACCCTTCTGTTTTGCGCCTTTGAACACAATGTGTTAAAGGGAAAAAGTGCTACCAGATCCCTCGGATTATTGTCCAGAATAGTAGATGATCTTAGTGCAAAACTCTGTTTTCTCCAATACTTTGAACTTAATTCAAATTATAAACAGGCAATAACCAGGGTGAGAGCCTTCTCTGTGGCAGCACCTGCCCTCTGGAACGATCTGCCCCCGGAGATACGAAGAATATCAGATCTCCGGGCCTTTCGCCGTGCCCTAAAAACTTTTCTTTTCCATCAAGCAGGGCTGACATAACCCCCTCTTTTTAAACCTCTTTTAACCTTTTAACCTATTTTAACCTTTTAGTTTTAAAGTGTTAATGGGTTTTAGGTTGGGATATTTTTAAATTTCGGGCCAAATTTGTGTAATTCTTTTAATAATTTTTAGATTTTGTATGGGTATATTTTTATTCTTGGCTGTTCACCGCCCTAAGCCCAGCAGGAGAAGGGCGGTATATAAATTGAATAAAACAAACAAACAAATAAACAAACAAACAAACAAACAAACAAATAAATAATATTAGCTGTAACACATCCAGCCACATATTTCTCCCTTTTGTCACATTAGACATTAAAGTCCTATAATACATTTTGGAGATTTCTGGAATCTATACTGCAGACTTTCAGGGACCTAGGAGGGGTCTTATATCTTAATTCTGTAAGCCAAGGTCCCCAACCCCCAGTTCATGGACCAGCACCAGTCTGTGGCATGTCAGCAACTGGGCCACGCAAACAAGCAAAACCCCATCCACGGGATGCAGGCAGCACACAAAACCA
This sequence comes from Masticophis lateralis, assembly GCA_030761175.1. NCBI lineage: Eukaryota > Metazoa > Chordata > Lepidosauria > Squamata > Colubridae > Masticophis > Masticophis lateralis. The sequence goes on from JAUDYJ010000009.1 coordinate 13,380,433, forward strand.
TGTCCCTTCTGGTCCATGGAAAAACCTTTCTCCATGGAATCGGTCCCTGGTGCCCAAATGGTTGGAAGCCGTGGTTGTAAGCTACAGAATTAGTATTGTGGCTAAAGCGACTAAGCTAAAAATAAGCACATTCTTAATTTGAATCTTGCTTTGGGGTTCAGATCATTTCATTGGGAGATCTTGTATCCTACAACCACAGGCTCACTCATTTAGATTTAGATTTAGATTTTATTGGATTTATATACCGCCCTACTCCGAAGGACTCAGAGCGGTGTACAGCCAACAATAAAAATACATGAATACAAAATTTAAAACCCAACTAAAAACAAATTAAATAAATTTGGCCCGGACAAAATTAAAACACCCCACATAGTTTAAAACACATTAAAATTTAACGCTAAAAATGAAGAGAGGTTAGGCCAGGCCCGCCTGGTGAAACAAAAAGGTCTTAAGAGCGCGGCGGAAGGTGCGCAGATCCGGGATCCTCCGTATCTCCGGGGGGAGCTTGTTCCAGATAGTAGGTGCCCCCACAGAGAAAGCTCTCCCCCTGGGGGCTGCCAGTCGACACTGTTTTGCTGACGGCACCCGGAGGAGCCCCTCTCTATGAGAGTGTACCGGCCAGTGGGAGGCTATTGGTGGTAGTAGGCAGTCCTGCAAGTACCCAGGTCCTAAGTCATGGAGCACTTTAAAGGTGGTAACCAAAACCTTGAAGCACACCCGGAAGACCACCGGGAGCCAGTGCAGCTCGCGCAGGAGAGGTGTCACATGGGAACGCCATGTCGCTCCCATCATCACCCGCGCGGCTGCACTCTGCGCCAGTTGGAGCCTCCGGGTGCTCCCCAAGGGGAGCCCCATGTAGAGAGCATTACAGTAGTCTAGACGGGAAGTGACAAGGGCGTGAGTGATCGTGAGCAAGGAGTCCCGATCCAGAAAGGGACGTAACTGGCAGATCAGGCGAACCTGATAGAAAATCCTCCCGGCCATGGCCGTCAGGTGCCCTTCTAAGGACAGCCGTGAGTCCAGGAGGACGCCCAAGTTCCGAACCCTCTCTGTGGGGGCCAGTACTTCGCCCCCAATAGTCAGTGATGGCGCCAACTGACTATATCGGGACGTCAGAAACCACAGCCACTTGGTCTTGGATGGGTTGAGCCTGAGCCTGTTCCTCCCTCATGTCCACAGTTAGGTCCAGAGTTTTGTGGCTAAGCAAGGCGGTTGTTAAGTGAGTCACATGGTCATTAAGCAGATCTGGCTTCCCCCAAGGGTTGACCTTGCTTGTTGATAGCTGGTTGAGAAGGTCCCGAATGGTGATAACAGGATATTGCAACCTTCATAAATACATGCTGGTTGCCAAGCTCCCAAATTTTGATCTTGACTATGACTGTGGGAATGCTGATGCCGTGATAAGAATGAGGAAGGATTGGAATCACTTTTCGATGCCACTGTGATTTTAAATAGCCGCTAAATGGAAGTTTATTAATTGAGGACCACCTGTAGAGGAGAGCTCTTCTCTTAGAAGCTCCCTTGTTCAATCCAAGCTTCTTAAACATTAGCTCCTTGAGAAGGGAAAGAGAAGGATTATCCATTAAATAACAGCATTTGGGAAACAAGCCCACAAGTCATGTGTCTTCTCACCTTAATGTGGTAAGATCTCTTTTATCTCATTGAATTAATAATAAACTTATTTATTTCCTACAACATTTATCTACTGCCCTCAATCATTAGACTTTGGATCGTTCACTAGAAAAGTCTTAAAATAACTGACCCCGTAACACTCCAAGGGACGGTCCAACGATTCTGAAAAAGTAATAAAGAAGACCCTGAACAGGTTTAAAAGGGAAAAAAAAGCTAGTTGTTGAATTCAGACCCAAACCATAAATTCTTCACCAAAGAGAGCTGTCTATCTGGAAAACAATAGTGCAGGGGAGAATTTTTTTTTCATAATTTTTTTAATTTCTATTTCTCATAAACATATTTAAGTGTACAGTCCAGTGGTGGGTTTCAGTTTTTTTACTACCGGTTCTGTGGGTGTGGTTTGGTGGGCGTGGCATGGCATGGCATGGCTTGGTGGGCATGGCAGGGGAAAGTTACTGCAAAATCCCCATTTCCTCCCGATCAGCTGGGACTCGGGAGGCAGAGAATAGATGGGGGTGGAGCCAGTCAGAATTTTTATTAACGGTTTTCCGAACTACTCAAAATTTCCGCTATTGGTTCTCCAGAACTGGTCAGAACCTGCTGAAACCCACCTCTAGTACAGTCTCTTATCCATCATTAATCATTGATCATTCATCTTATCCTTTAACTTTCATTTTTATTTGTTCGGGGCTGCTCCTTTACCATTTCCTTTTCCTTATTTTTCTACGGCCTTTCCTCTTCTTCTCCCCTCCTCTTCCTTCTTCTGACCCTTTCTACTTTCTTCGTTCCTCCTCTCCTCCCCTACTACTTCCCCTCCCCTTCCCCCTCTCCTTTCTTCTTCCTCCCTTTCTAACCCTCTCTCCTACCCTTCTTTCCCTTCCCTTTTCTTCCTCTCCTTTTTCCTCTCTTCTCTCCCTCTCTCTCCTTTCTTTTCTTGGGGAGAAATAATTTCTGACTGCATTTTCAGATCTGAGAGTTTGGAAATCTTGTATGCATCTGTGTCCCCTTTTCTCAGTTTAGTTTGCTAAATGCTTCTCTGGAATGTATGAATGGCCACTTTATGAAAAGATGATCTTAACTACGTGATTCTCTGCTTGTCTACCTCCTAGGCCCAATCAATGCTCAAGTTAAATTATGTAAGAAGACTAAAATTTAGTATTTGCAAAATTTAGTATAAGCAAGAGTTAGGGTCATCATATCTTATTACAATGCAAAATTTAAAATTATTGTTAAATGTATGCCTTCTTAAATAGGGATGATATTTGCCAGGGGTGGGTTCTACTTACCTTTACTACCACTTCGCAATGGGGCTGTGCACTAATGCTCGCTTTGCTCACGCATGCATGCTTTTCATGTGTGTGCGCTTTTGGGTATGCGCAGAAGCTTCGTGATGATGTCCGGGTCAGTGGGTGGAGCCTCCCACCAGTTTTACTACCAATTCTTGCGAACTGGTCCGAACCAGGGGCAACCCACCACTGGTATTTGCCCAGTCCCAAGGGCAGGGGTATCATTTGGTTGCAACCATTCAGAATGCTTCTTTCTGCCCTCACCAATTGTCTGTCTCTGCCTCATTTGGGGGACTGTGAGAAAATTTTCTCCATAAAATATTCGAATGAGCCCAGGCTGCTGTGGGAAAATGTGGTCCCTATGGAATCACGGATCTGGAAAGAAGAGCAACTTAGTGTTTCATATACGTAGTTCGTCAGACATGTGAGAATTGGAGCGGTCCCAAATTGGGGCGGGGTGGGTGGGGAGAACGCCAGCTCTTCAACAGTGGTAGATTGATGGTTGTTTAAATGTCACTCCAAAAATATTCACACATTCTCATCCCAGGCTTCATATTACCCGGTTATCTTGGCCATTAAACTGGCAAATGTCTTCCTGCTGTTCAATTATTTGCAGAAAAATGGCATGGCAAAGGCTGCTGTTTTGTAATCACATCAAATGCATGCATCTCATTTACTTGTGGCCTGAATGGCAACGCTCCAAACATTTTAGCAATGCGTATGCTGATTTGTTGGATGGCACCAAAAAAAAGGAGTGGGCAGTTTCTTCACCTGGGTCTTAGCCAGTTTATTTCCTACGCAAAGTATGTCTAGTGCCTACAGTCACAAGGATAAAAATAAGTTCCTTCGTCATAGCTGCAATCCCTCTTTCTCTTGCACTCTCTGCGATAATTTAGAACAGTTCTTCAAAAGGTCTTGGTCAAAATGTCTTTCCTTTGAACCTGAGAATCTTCCCTAGAGAAGAGAAGGATTGAATCAGGGACGAGCTGATCACAACCAGAACCAAAATGAGCTTTCTATGCTTTTAATAGCTGGACATGTGAGAGAGGGGATCTGGTAAAGAGCAGCATTAGAGAGAGGCTAGCAAGTAAAGAAAGCTGCCAATAAAGTTTGGTCAATGCGGAGAAGCAAAAAAAAAAAGAAAAAGAAAAAAGAAAGAAGAAAGAAAAGAAAAGAAAAGGAAAGGAAAGAAAAGAAAAGAAAAGAAAAGAAAAGAAAAGAAAAGGAAAGGAAAGAAAAGAAAAGAAAAGAAAAGAAAAGAAAAGAAAAGAAAAGAAAAGAAAAGAAAAGAAAAGAAAAGAAAAGAAAGAAACTAGGAAATATTGCATAAGCTCCATAGAATTTGCTTTTGTTTAATTATGGATGAATAAATCTATCCATTTTGGGTTCTCTTAGGTTTTTCATTTCTACAAATCTGTCAATTAATTCCTCCTCGCTCAGCTTTCCATTCTTGACAAATGTGTCAAACTTTTCTTGCTTTGCTCAACTTTTGAGAAATGGAGCACTGAAATCTAATTTGTATTCATATTTATATATCATGGTGATTGAGCAGCATGGTAGCCTAGTGGTGAAGATGCTCACCTCCCACTTGAAAGATTGAGAGTTCAGTCCTAGGTAACGACAGGTATTTCTTTCCTAGGGCACAAAGAAAAAAAAAATCTGCTGTGAACTTTGTGTGGCATCAGGAAGGGCATCCGGTCAGTAAATGCTTCGCTCCTTCCAGGCGCCCTGACTCTACTGCAATTTAAGGGATTACAGGGTGGTAAAAAAGAGAGTTTTATTAATATAATGATGATTAGGAAAAAGTCTGTATAAACACCTATAGATTTCTGAAAATACAAGTGCATATCTCCCAACATGTTTTTATCTGCAATGGGGAATTGGGTAATTCTGAAGATACCCAAATCCTAAACCATAAAGTACATTAAAAGAGATCAGCAACAGTTGAATTATAGATGGAAGCAAACTGATAACCAGGGCAGCTCCTGAAGTGTTAAAAGATGACCCAGTCTGGCTCTGTAACTTCCTGTTGATGCTGCATTCTGGATAAGTAGAAGCTTCTGAGTAATCGACAAGGGATGCTCCCAACGCTGGTGTGATCCATTCTGGGTTGCCAGGCCTTGGGTCTTGCTTGAGTCCTGCTTTTCAGCTGCTCTTTCTCACAGGCTTGAAAGATTCGGCAAGTAACATGGAATTGTTGGGTGCTGGTGTTCCCATAACCGATCCAACTAGGTAGAATTAATTTATGGAAGATAAAACGTTACAGATTAACAGAGTTGGAAGGGATCTTGTAGGTCATCTAGTCCAACCCTCCACCCAAGCAGGAGACCCTACACCATTTCTGACAGATGGCAGTCCAGTCTCTTCTTGAAAGCCTCCAGTGATGAAGCTCCCACAACTTCTGAAGACAAGCTGTTCCACTGATTGATTGCTCTCACTGTCAGAAAATTTCTCCTTATTTCCAGGTTGAATCTCTTCCTTGTTCAGTTTCCATCCATTATAACTTGCCTGGCCTTCAGGTGCTTTAGAAAATAGCTTGACCCCCTCCTCTCTGTGGCAGCCCCTCAAATATTGGAACACTGCTATCATGTCTCCCTTGGTCCTTCACTAGACTAGCCATGCCCAGTTCCTGCAACCGTTCATCGCATGTTTTAGTCTCCAGTACCCTAATTGTTGAGTATTGAATGGCAGAGTTGAATGGACCAATCAGGGACAAGAGTGGGAAATTCATAGGACCATCAGTGGCTGAAGCCGCGACAACTCCTAGTTATAAAAGGAGCTGCTGCGGCTAGGATTGCCATTGCGATTTATGGAGCTAATAAAAGTGTTAGACGCTACTGTGTGCCTTGTCCTTTCTGCACCCACGACTTAACACTGGCGACGAAAGTGGGATTCTAGGACAGAGAACGAAGCACTAAACCTCCACAGCAATCATCAGCCACCTTGATCAACGGCCACGAGAATAGGTCAGATCATTGGCTACCACTATGCCTTCAATCAGCCCACCCGCACCATTCAACCTGGCTGGAGAAGACTGGGAATCTTATATGAAAAGATTTCACATGTACATGGAAGGAAATGACCTCTTAAGCCTGTCGGAACAGAGGAAGAGAGCAATATTCCTCACACACTGTGGAGCCGCGGTGTTCAGAATGGCAAAAGCACTCACAGCCCCTACAGAATTGAGAACGATGTCCTGGACGGATCTACAGAGCATCCTCAAGGCGCACTACACCCCCCAAGCCTCATCCCTGGTAAGGAGACACGAGTTTTACAAGAGGGACCAGAGGGAAGGCGAATCAATCAGTGAATTTGTCGCAACATTGAGGGAGATAGCCGCAGCCTGCGATTTTCTAAACTTAGAAGAGGCTATGAGGGATCGGCTAGTGTTGGGACTAAAAGACCTTACATTGCAAAGCAGGCTACTAGCCAAGCCTCAGATAACCTTCAAGGAGGCGCTGGAAGAAGCCACAGCATCGGAGGCATCCCAGAAATCCGTGGCAGCCATGAAAAAAGTGAACAAGGGGCCACAAGGAAAAAAGGAATCCGGGGTCCACTATGAGGACGTGGAAACAGAATCAGAGGAAGAAGAGGAGGATGAGGTCCACCACTTACAAACGGACCGGAGAGGCAAGCCGCGAGGAAAAGGGAGGCTAGAATTCCAGTGCGCAGGCTGCGAGGGAAATAACCCCCCAGGCAGGTTCTGTGATGCCATATGCCAACGGTGCGACCGAAAAGGGCATATAGTGAGAGCCTGCAGAGCGTTTCAACCAGCAGCCTGAAGAAGCCTCCCAAACTGCCCGCCAAACTCACTGCGATCATTCAAGCCAAGCGGAATAAAGCAACCATTTGGAAGAAGTTGCAGAAGTGAGGACTCTGGATCGCAGCGAGGTGAGACCCACCAAACATTAATAATGGGTCATGCGAGCACGGGAAAGTCCAACAAGATGGCGGTGACCATACTCATAGAGCGAAGACCCTGCAAAATGGAGGTCAATTTGGGGTCCTGCCTATCCATGGTTTCCTGGACAATGATCCAGCAGCTGGTTCCAGGCATCAAACCCAACGCACTCAAGCAACAAAGGCTGACCCTCGTAGACTACCAAGGGAACCGAATCCCAGTAGTTGGCACGGGAAGATTCAACGTTGCCTACAAAACCTTCAAGGCAAAGTTACCCCTCACCATCAAGTGCAAGCGATTACAATTTGGAGTCAGCGTAGCCCCAGGATTGTTCCAAAGCCTGATGGAACGATTGTTACAAGGGATTGAGGGAGTTGTCCCATATTTCAATGACATACTCATCTCAGCAAGGAATTTAGACCAGCTAAAGCAATGCCTAAGAGAAGTGCTATCTAGATTCCGAGAGGTGGGGCTTAAAGTGAAAAAGAACAAATGCAACTTGGCAGAAAAGCAAGTAGAATTCCTGGGGTACTTAATTGATGAATCAGGAATACGACCCACTCCCGGAAAGCTGAGGGCAATCAAAGAGGCACCCACACCAAAAAACAAAACGGAGCTGCAAGCTTTCTTAGGATTACTGAACTTTTATAATATCTTCCTACCACAGAAAGCTACAACTGCTGAATCGCTCCACCGGCTACTGGATAAGACAACAGAATGGAAGTGGGGGAAGAAGGAAGGAACAGCATTCAAAGAAATAAAAAAATTACAATATTGGACAGAGTATTAGGATTGCGTTGGATTTTTTGACTGCTGCTGCACTGTTGACTAATATTAAGCTGGTTGTCCACTAAGACTCCAAGATCCCTCTCACAGTTACTGCTATTAAGTCTGGTTTCACTCAATCTATATGTGCACTTTTGGTTTTTCTTGCCTAAGTGTAGGACTTTACTTTTCTCTACATTGAATTTCATTTTGTTAGATAGGGCCCGGATCTTATCTTCCATAAGGTTAGGTCTGTTGCAGTGGTGGGTTTCAAAATTTTTTACTACCGGTTCTGTGGGTGTTGCTTGGTGGGCGTGGCAGGGGAAGGATACTGTAAAATCTCCATTCCCACCCCACTCCAGGGGAAGGTTACTGCAAAATCCCCATTTCCTTCAGATCAGCTGGGACTTGGGAAGTAGAAAATAGATGGGGGTGGGGCCAGTCAGAATTTTTACTATCGGTTCTCCAAACTACTCAAAATTTCCGCTATTGGCTTTCAAGAACTGGCCAGAACCTGCTGAAACCCACCTCTGGTTTTTGGAACCTAAAAATATTCTCCAGCAGGTTTTTAATATCGTGGCAGCATATGAGGTACACACCACTGACCCAGTAAATGTGCTGTGGGAATAGAGCTAACATGTTGCCTGCAAAGATTCCGTTAATCCTTCTGACATTGCTGATTATTTCCGTGACAGCAAAACCTTGGGGGAAAGGAAGTAGATAGAAATGGTGACCTCAGAGCAAGCCAGCTACAAAGATTAATGCAAGAATACTATATGTTCTTGGTTTTTTTTTTCCTTTTAAAAACCCTGTAGTTTTCAGCCATCTAGAATTTGTCTTTATCTCTCGATAAGAAAAGCAAATGGAAATTCTCCCTAGCCTTGTACGTCCTGATAAAGGCTCACCGTTTCCTTAGTGGCATATCAAATGGAAAAACCAGCAGCTAACCAAGGTAAGGAAACTTGATATTAACAATCGGGGCTATTAATATCTGGGATAGCAATGCCTTTCCTACCTTGCTGATAAAGTCAGGTATGGAATAACAGCCGATCTTGCATTACGAAATCCCAACGGCCCTTGTCGGTTTATACAGAACTCTTCCCTCTCCTTGTACATGAAAGAAAAGGCAAGAATAAAGGAAAAATGTAGTCTTGTGACAGATGGTCACGATTGATGTATTGACCCTATTGCCTGTATTTTTTCCTTACATGTAATCCTCGATTTATGACCACAATTGGGATTGGAATTTCCATTGTACAGAAAGTGCGAGGACCAATTAACAGCCCCCCTTCCTCACAGCCCCCCCACCAAGGCCACAGTGTTTTTCTTGTTGGCATAAGACCACAGAGACCCCTCTTCTAATCCCTTTGAGCTATCAGAGTTGAGATGGGCTCTAGATACAATTGTGGTGGAATGTAGTCTGGATTCCCAGGAGGGAGGGGCTACGTTCCAGAGGAGCAAGAGGCAGTGAAGTTTAGATAGTTTGGCTGGGAGAAAGAGGGTCAAGACAGCTCCTCCTTAGAAGTTCTCAGAGTATATCTTTAATGGGGCTAGTAGTAGATTTCTGTCTATAGGTGAGGAATAGAAAAGGGAAGTACTTAGAATAAACTCTACATGTCCTCCTTGGTCTTTGAACCTGACAGCAACCAACCAGTAGTGGGTTTCACTTATCTTCGCTACCAGTTTGGAACTGTGAGCACATGCGCATGCTTCGCTCACATGTGGCATTTCTGTGCATGTGCAGAGCATCCATGATGACGTCTGGGTGGGTGGATGGAGTCTCCTGCTGCCACTGCTACCGGGGCGAACCGGTAGAAACTCACCACTGCAACCAACCAACCAACTAACCAACCAACCATCCAACCAACCAACCAACCAACCAAACAAACAAACAACCAAACAAACAAACAACCAATCAAAGCTGAAACACAATACACCATTACACAGTAAAATAGATAATATTTTTAAAAAACTGCCTTAAATCTAAGGCAGTTTGACCAATATAATCTCTTCTTCTAAAGATCAGGTACCTATGTATGTTTCATGATATGAAGGGAGAGACCTAAGTTATTGTGCTTTGATTAATTTAAGGAGCCTGAATAGCTCAGCAGACTAATGCATTGTAATTTAACTCCAGCTGTCTGCAATTAGTAAGTTCGATTCTCACCAGGCTCAAGGCTGACTCAGCCTTCCATCCTTTCTAAGGTAGGTAAACTGAGGACCCAGTTTGTGGGGGCAATAAGCTGACTTTGTAAAATATACAAAAGTATGAAGGCTATTGCTTAACGCATTGTAAGCCGCCCTGAGTCTCCGGAGAAGGGCGGCATATAAATCAAATTTTTTAAAAAATGTACAAATTGCATGTTGCTTTTGAAATAAGTGATAAATAAAAATATATTCTTTTCCTATATGAAGAATGCCTGGGCTGTCTGATACCCAAAGAATAAATTCTTGATGTTGGACTCACATTCATTCTCTTCTCTGCCCAAGCTTTTGCAAGCTCAGCTTCTCTGCCACAGGACAAAAGCTGGATCCATCCATTCACCCAAAGCTCTATTGTGCTATGAACAACTGCAGAACTAGTTGCCTTTCCCTGGGGGAAGGTTTTCTTCTGCCCTGACAAAGTCATAGGAAATGCATCATCAGTTAAATATTTATGCCTAAGCAAATATCAATGCTGGCTCTCCCATTAGGGCAGCCCCAGGAAGTAGATTGGGGGGTGTCATGAATGGACAGCAAGCCCATAGCAATTTAATTTGTTTTTATTGTTTTTTAACTGGCAGTGAACGGAGGAGGTGTTTCAGAGGTGCCGCATGTGCCAAAACAACTTTAGGATAGTCTTTGAGTCATGTGTGATTTTGATGACCTCATGGTCAAGGTTGACTCAGCCTTCTATCCTTCTGAGGTAGATAAAATGAGGACCCAGATTGTGGGGGCAATAAGCTGACTTTGTATAAAAAAGAACACCGCTTAGGGGGGACGGAAGCCCTACTAAGCAGGTATATACAAAAGTATGACGGCTATTGCTTAATGCATTGTAAGCTGCCCTAAGTCTCTGGAGAAGGGCGGCATATAAATTGAATAAATAAATAAATAAATAAATAAATGGTCACATCCGTGCCATTGTCTGACAACAGTAAGGTAAAGGTAAAGGTTCCCCTTGCACATATGTGTTAGTCGTTCCCGACTCTAGGTGGCAGTGCTCATCTCTGTTTCAAAGCCGAAGAGCCAGTGCTGTCCGAAGACGTCTCCGTGGCCATGTGGCCGGCATGTCTCAATGCCAAAGGCGCACGGAACGCTGTTACCTTCCCACCAAAGGTGGTCCCTATTTTTCTACTTGCATTTTTTACGTGCTTTCAAACTGCTAGGTTGGCAGAAGCTGGGACAAGGAATGGGAGCTCAACCTGTTACGCGGCACTAGGGATTCGAACCTCTGAATTGCCGACCTTTCTATTGACAAGCTCAGTGTCTTAGCCACTGAGCCACCACATCCCTAGACGCAGTGATTTTATAGATTTTATATAGATTTTTATAGAAGTTATAGATTTTATAAAGATGTGATTTTCTATCACCCTCTTCTGTGATACAGGTAGCCTTCAATGTATGACCACAACAGAGCCCAAAATTAATGTTGCTAAGTGAGAAATTTGTTAGGTGAGTTTTGCCCTGTTTTACGACTTTTCTCACCACATTTGTTAAGTGAATCACTGTGTCAGCTTTGGAAGCATATTAGGCTGGAAGCTTCCATGCTGCCTCCTTCTCCTGTGTGGGAAAGTAGGAGGGGGGATTTAGTAGAGGGGTTGTCTGTAGACATAATAGCCTTCTTCCTGTCGGTCAAGATCAGGCTGATCTGACATCTGGAGAAGGAGGGGTCGGAGTGATGCCTTGAGATGGGGCTGATGGTGATTGGAGCCTGTGATTGACTGAGGAGGGAGGAGAAGGTTTGGGGGGTTTTGATTTCTTGAGGGAAAACCCGGACCTCTCAGATTCAGGTTTTCCCAGATGTGCCAGTTTACCTATCCTAATAAATAGAACTTTGAAAAATGGTTGCTTCAAAGTTTTTTCTGGAATGCTGACACACTGTAGTTCTTAAATGAGTAACCCGGTTGTTAAGGGAATCCGGTTTCCCCATTGACTTTGCTTGTCAAAAGGGGCCCACGTGACCACAGGACACTGCAACCATCATACATATGAGTCAGTTGTCAAACATCCGAATGTAAATCACATGAACATGGGGATGCTGCAATGGTCATAAGTGTGAAAAATGGTCATAAGTGCCATTGTAACTTTGAATGGTCACTACATGAACTTCTTGCTGGGTTCTCTGTATGGGGAAGAACCCCCATCCATCTCAACTCATTCTACTTCCTATAGCAGGAGTGTTAAACTCAGGGCTCGGGGGCTGGATCTGGCCTGCAGGGTGCTTAGAACTGGCCTGTAGGGCCACTCTAGAAACAGCAAAATCTTTCTTTTCTGGGTGTAACTGCCAGAGAAATGTTATACCCAGATGATACATGGATTGATTTAAAAATGTACAGGAATACTAAAGGAATAATAGTAAAGTAAAAAATGAACTTGGAAATGAAGACATATGTAAATAGAAATTGGGTCTGCTCAAATACCATCTCAGATTGAATTAAAAAAGGAAACAACAAAGGAATTGAAAAGAGAGGAGGCGTAGAAAGGGGAAAGTAGGGAAGTGGGGAGGTGAGAAGAAGAGAAAAGAATGGGAAAAGGAGAGAAAGAAGGAAGGGGGAAAGAAGAGCAGGAGAGAGGGGAAGAAGGGGGGAAGAAGTAAAGAGGAGAGGGGAAAGAGGAAAGGAAGTAGGAAAGGAAAGGAGAGGAGGAATGAGGAAAGAAGAAAGATAGGAGAAGAAAGAAGGGAAGGGAAAAAGGAAAGGTTGTAGTAAAACAAAAGAAGGAAATGGTAAAAGAGCAGACCCGAACAAATAATTAATTAATTACCTAATGGAAGTTAAAGAAGAAGATGAATGAACAATGTATGAGGATGGATAAAAGACTACATTTAAACATGTTGATGAAAAATAAAAATAAATCACTTTTTTCAAAAAAAAGAAAAAAAGAAAGAAAAGAAATAGCAAAGGACCGGCCCGCAGTGCATCTGCCAGAGAAAACGGACCTCGGGAGAGCTGCACCGAGCTCCGTTTTCGCTGGCAGAGTGTTGCAGGAGGCCATCCCAGCTGAAAACAGAGCTCGGGAGCCCGTTTTCACTGGCAGAGTGCACAAGCGCCCCCAACACAAGTGACTTTGAGCTGGCTATGCCCACCCTGGCCATGCCCACCCTACCCCCCAAGGTCAAACATAACTCTGAGGTGGCCCTCAATGAAATCGAGTTTGACACCCCTGCCCTACAGCATTCCTGCTGAGATCATCGCTCCCATAACCACCCCACCTGCAGAAACAACACACCTCTTTTGACCAAAGCATACAACATCCGTCTTCATCTTGTAGTAAGACATACCTGTGTGTGTGTGTCTCACTAGGAAAGGAATGTTGAAGCAGGATACTATACGAAGTACTCTAGCCTGAAAGCAACATGAGAAATAGCCTTGGCATCTGTTTAGATCAAGCCATGGAGTCCTGGGGTTTTCCATTCCTTCACACTTCATCAGAGCTCACCCTTCAAGAAGTTGTCATGGGGCCACCTCATTTGGCATACCTTTGAATTTTGTCTTCTTTGCTCTGCTGCTTGTCAAAGAGCAGATTGTCTTCCTCTCACCAAATAAGCCTTTTTGTCAACGAGGATGTGTACATCTCTGGATCCCATGATATTTAAATGGAGATCTCAGTTAAATGGTGACTATCTCTTCAAGCAGCTCCTCAAAGCCAGCTCTGAAGTCACTTAGAATTGCAAACTAAACAATATGAATCAGCCAGGTGTGTCTATCCACCAAATCTGTGCATTTTATGCAAATAGCAAAGGTGAGAGATTTTGTAAACAATTAAGGATTGAATTGTTCAGTTATAGCCCTCATACACACCTAACCCTCGTTATATCTCCAGACAATTGACTTCTAGACAGAAGAAGAAGAAGAGGAAGAGGAAGAAAAGAAGAAGAAGAAGAAGAAGAAGAAGAAGAAGAAGAAGAAGAAGAAGAAGAAGAAGAAGAAGAAGAGGAGGAGGAGGAGGAGGAGGAGGAGGAGGAGGAGGAGGAGAAATTCAAAACCTCCTTCTGACTTTTCTTGAAACATTTATTAACATTACGCAAAGACCCCACACTTTCTGGGAAATTAATGCAGAGAAAGGTGGAAAAAAAGACAAGAAGGGGATAACGAATAGCAAAAAGGATAAACTCGTCACAAAGGCGATAAATACCCTATTAAGGACAGATTAGGGATAGATTACTGTGGAGAAAATCCTTTCCATTTTCTTTCTTTCTTTTGATCTACATTATTATATCACTATAGTATAATAACACATAATAATATATAATGTCTGTATTATTTTTTACTGTTGTAATTGTAAATTTTTTTGAATAAAAAAATTACAATTTACAAAATTTACAAAAATTTTACTCCTTGGAAAAAAGTCTGCCTTAGGGCTGCTATGTTCTCTGAAAGTCTGTGGTTTCACAATCTGAAAGGGAACCTTATTTTAAATTTATAATAAACTGATTATTCTCTATTTTCTCTTAGAGCCCACTAGATTAGCCTAGTACCGTGATGGTGAACCTATGGCACACATGCCAGAAGTGGCATGCAGGGCCCTCTCTGCAGGCACGCGCATCATCACCAGCTGCTCTTCTGGTTTCTAACTGGTCTCCGCAGGAGTCGGAGTGCCAAAAAATGGGCTGAAAACGGCCCAAAAACAGCCCAAAAAATGGCCTGAAAATGGGCCCAAAAAAGCCTGAAAACAGCCCAAAAATGGCCTGAAAAACAGCCTGAAAAACGGCCTGAAAATGGGCCCAAAAAAGCCTGAAAACAGCCCAAAAATGGCTTGAAAAACAGCCTGAAAAATGGCCTGAAAATGGCCCAAAAAGCCTGAAAACAGCCCAAAAATGGCCTGAAAAACAGCCTGAAAAATGGCCTGAAAATGGGCCCAAAAAGCCTGAAAACAGCCCAAAAATGGCCTGAAAAACAGCCTGAAAAACGGCCTGAAAATGGGCCCAAAAAAGCCTGAAAACAGCCCAAAAATGGCCTGAAAAACAGCCTGAAAAATGGCCTGAAAATGGCCCAAAAAAGCCTGAAAACAGCCCAAAAATGGCCTGAAAAACAGCCCAAAAATGGCCTGAAAATGGGCCCAAAAAAGCCTGAAAACAGCCCAAAAATGGCCTGAAAAACAGCCTGAAAAACGGCCTGAAAATGGGCCCAAAAAAGCCTGAAAACAGCCCCAAAATGGCTTGAAAAACAGCCTGAAAAATGGCCTGAAAATGGCCCAAAAAAGCCTGAAAACAGCCCAAAAATGGCTTGAAAAACAGCCTGAAAAATGGCCTGAAAATGGCCCAAAAAAGCCTGAAAACAGCCCCAAAATGGCCTGAAAAACAGCCCAAAAAACAGCCTGAAAAACAGCCCAAAAAACAGCCTGAAAATGCTCCCAAAACAGCCTGAAAACAACCTGAATAAAATAATAAAATAAAATAAAACCATTCCAAGTCTTTTATCAGAAGTGCACCACTGGTGAAATCCTCTATGGGTTGCCACCCATTCGCTGCCCGCACATGCGTGGTGCGTGCCAAACACATGCTGCATGCATGCATGCACAGTATGCACAAATGCATGCTTCGCACAGAAAAAGGAGCCTTTTGAAGGTAAGTAGAACAGCGATGGGGGTGGGAACAGCTGTGCTCCGCGATTTAGATTCGCTAGAAAGCAGGATTTCCTGCTTTCTAGTGAATATAAATTGCACGGCACAGCTGATCATCAGAAATACCGGTTCGGACAAACCCGTAGCTTTTTGTTACTACCGGTTCGCCTGAATCGGTGCAAACCAGTAGCATTTCACTCTTGAAGTGCATCCTCCTGCTCGGAAGAGAAAGGTAAGCAGAGATTGGTAAGAGGGGTTAAATTTAGTACATTTGACTTCTGAGAAATTGGATGGTTTTTTTTTTACTTTCTGGGATACCCATCATGACAGCCATATTGTGAATTTGCAAATCCTGCATGCCTCCCCCCCCCCCCCCCGTTTTTTGTGGAAAACGCCCTTACTGTTACTTCAAAATTCCAGGTAAGTCAACCAACCCAGAAAAGTTCCCTACATTTAATGTAAGAACAAAGTAAAATTCACAGCTAATGATGAGGGAAGACTAAGAAAGACACAGAAGATCTTTTCCCACCCGGATGGTGGATGGATTGACTTATTTGTTTATTCATTGATTAGTCTTGGTATCACACCCAAAAAATAAAGCAAAAATATATTAATAAAATACATTTTACCCTGGATTTAATTCCTTGTCTGGCCTTCAGGTGCTTTGGAGAATAGCTTGACCCCTTCCTCTCTGAGGCAGCCCCTCAAATATTGGAACTCTGCTATCATGTCTCCCCTGGTCCTTCTCTTCACTAGACTAGCCATGCCCAGTTCCTGCAACCATTCATCGTATGTTTTAGCCTCCAGTCCCATAATCAGGGGTGAAATTCAGCATGTTCTGGGGAACCGGTAGCGGAAATTTTGAGTAATTCAGAGAACCAGAAAATACCACCTCTGGCTGATCCCAGAGTGGGGTTGGAATGGAGTTTTTGCAATATCCTTCCCCCAGGTGTGGGGAGGGAATGGAGATCTTGCAGTATCCTTCCCTTGGAGTGGGGTGGGAACAGAAATTTTGCAGTATCCTTCCCTTGGAGTGGGGTGGGAATGGAGATTTTGTAATATCCTTCCCATGGAGTGGGGGGGAGGAGTGGGGATTTTGCAGTATCCTTCCCCTGGAGTGGGGTGGGAATGGAGATTTTGCAGTATCTTTCCCCTGCCACGCCCACCAAGCCACACTATGCCCACGAAGCCACGCCCACAGAACCAGTAGTAAACAAAATTGGGTTTCACCACTGAGCTGAGCTATAAACTTAGCAGTTCTGCTCATAATTCAGATCCTAGTGGACTGTTCTTTCATATAGGATGTTAAATCTCTATGCCTAACAAGACCATACAGTTGACTGACAAGCAAACATGAGTAATATCTTCAATGACTACAAGTCCTCTCATGTTATGGCAGATGATGGAAGTACCCGTATTCACCCATGATGGACTTACTGTTCTCCAGGAATTTGGGCTACAAGCTACTAATTAGCATGACTTCTCATGCTAAAGCCAGACTTCATCTTTTTAAGCACAGATCTTGATTATTTGTCAACTCACCACTTCCTCTCAGGTGTCAAGTGGTTAAGATGGGTGAAAAACCAACAAGCCCTTCTTCTTAGCAAGCCACGAGAAGGATGCAGTCAACGCTGACTTGCGGTGGTGGACATGTGGTTTTCATACTCACAGGTTGCAAGGCTTTGTTTGGGTTTTTTTGGTCGCTGGGTTGGGCCTGGAGCCAAGTGATATTTCTTCTGTTCTAGGAATTTATCATGCAGTAACTAAGAGCTGTAATTGTGAAATATTAAACCAGGCAATTTGGCAATGATTTCTGAAAGCAAACAAGATGTTTACCCCCCCCCCCCAAAACCCAACAGGTAGAGTATCTCAGAGGGCATCTCATTATGCGTTATTTTACACTGTGCATGACTCTCCTCTTGAGGCTTGTTGCCTTAAAACAGGGATCAGCAGCCTGCAGCTCCGGAGCCAAATGCGGCTCTTTGGGCCCTCTGCTTCCTGTCAGGTGATTCCCACCACTGACTGGCACCACCCCTCAGCCTCCCCTCCCAGTCACTCCTCACTTGGCCTGAGAACGTGAGTGACTTTGAGTTGGCTATGCCAGGTTTTGTGGCTCCTGGTGTTTTCTTTTCTGTGGGAAATGAGTCCAAATGGCTCTTTGAGTATTTAAGGTTGCAGACCCCTGCCCTAAAGAGATGTCCAATGTTCTTGTCAGAAAAGAACAAGAAGAAATTATGGCTAACCTCTCCTGGATCCAGTTTACCAAATAAACCCAAAGGGTTTAATCATGTCAGCACAAGAGCTGAGTAGGAGACAGGCCTTCTTCCTCTTACTATATTTGACTGCCTTTAAGCAGTCTCAGGTATTCCACTGTTACAACTTTGGAAAGAGCCTGAGTTACCTGATAGTTTTCTATAAATAAATGTATTGCAGGATCCAATCTGAATCAGTCGCCGAGACCAGAGATTTAGTCTTCCATTAGTCTTAGCATTTTACTAAAAAAATGCTTAAAAAGTTTTTTAAAAGTTCCGAAGATCAGCTGTGTGACAATCAGCTGTGCCACACAATCATCAGAACTTTTTTAAAAAAACTTTTTAAAGCATTTTTAATTACCAGTTCTGTGAATTGGTAGCATTTTTTACTACCGGTTCGGGCGAACCAGCCAGAACCAGTAGCATTTCACCCCTGATCCAATCCCTTATGATTATGTTGTAGAAATCTTCCCTGCCATTTGGGCTCCCCCCAGCTAAAGTTTGGGGGGGGGGGGGAGTCGTATCTTTCTGATGTTGCTTAAGGCAAATTTCTTAATAAACCTTTTTCAAGATTTGTTACCATCCTGGTGTCTCTCTTAGTGTCTTCATATCTGTCCTGTAAATTCTAAAACAAGCATCAGGGCTTAACGTCGACAACTAAAGGCAACTAAGCCTGTTAGTGTCTCCCAACATTCATTGCAAATTCTGATTTTCTGACTTGATTTGAGGAAAGGAGAGTTGGGAGTTGAATCCACAGTGGATTTTTTTGGAAAGATTATAAAACAACCTAACTTTACAATGAGTGGTGTTAAGCAACTGTCACCCTATCAGCCTGGCAGTTAGCTGGCCGCTGACTATGCAAACTTTTAACTGTTGGCCACTGCCCATTTCTCATTTTTGGCAATGAGCAAGGAAGAAACTCAGCGATACCGTAAGGCCTAAGTTTGTAACTGAAGCGTGAAGATGAAACCTTTCTGTCCTGGTTCCCAACTCATAGATTTGCTTGCTGCAAGATTTAGAGAAGAAACCAGAGTCCTAAACATGAGCTATTTGGAATGATAATGTCTCCTATCATGAATCACTTATCTAAGAGATCTAACAGTTCCTCAGCATAGCATGATTTCTCATGTTTTAGGAGATTCAGTTACCTGCTGTAGATCGGAGCGTCCAACCTTGGGAATTTGAAGACTTGTGGACTTCAACTTCCCAGAATTCGCCAACCAAGCGTGACCTGATGACTAATTAATTTGAGATTCATAACAGTCTTAGAAATGCGTATAATTTTATAGTTAGTAAAAGGATGGATTAGTTATTTGGTTTAAAGGGCATGCAGAACACCAGTCTTAAATGTCATCCTCCAGATAACCTCTTTTGACTCCCATTTTCCTTTCTTTCTTTATCCAGCAGAAAATGCTGCTGAGAACTTGTCAGATTGATAGATCCAGGCTGTTTATTATTATTATTATTATTATTATTATTATTATTATTATTATTATTATTATTTTACACTAAATGTCAAGCAATGAGTCCTAAACAGGGAAGGGAATTAAACTTGTCCATCAAGTTATTGTTGCATAGAGACACTATTTTCAAGGGCATGTTACACAATCTACAGGTACTAAGGCAACATTCCTCTGAATACGGATAGTACTTATGACCCGACCTATGACCACAATTGAGTCCATTTCTGTTGCTAAGCAAGACAGTTGTTAAATGAATCACTGTAACTCTGGGCGGTTTACAATCTTAAAACCCAACCCCTCAACATGATTAAATGCACCTATAAATATGTATTTCTCAGAAGATTTTATCAGAAAATACATGACTAAATATATTTCATCACCAAATAAGGATTTGAAATACTTTTTTTTTGTTCATCCCTGTTTTACCAGATTCAGAGAAGTCCAACTTCTGAAAGATCTACTCTAATCTGCATATAATTTTGGGCAGTGTAGTCCAGTTCAGTTAATAGCTAAAATCCTTTTAATTCTTTGTCTTAAGTTGGTAAAGTTCAAATCAAATACAGTTAAGGTACAACCTAGGAAAGGCAAACATGTAAATGTTCCTCATGGGTTCAGAACTGGTATCTTATTTCAGATCACCTGTCAAAATTAACTATATTATCACCCTTTTTTAAGGGCCTGAAGGAGAAACTCCTTTACCACCCAGCTTCTGATAATTGCTCTTAATTCAAATATCACCTGAGATATATAGTTACAGTAGTGGCCAAAATTGTGGAAATCTTTTGGGGAAAAGTGTATTTTTGAGGTTTGATGACTAATAACACTTTTTTTTTTTTTTTGGAGTTTCAAGATAATCATATTCCACTGCTGGAATGGCCTGGGAATAGCGCAGACCTTAACTCAATTGAAAATCTATGGAGCCGACTAAAGAAGCTTGTTAGTCAAAAGTGACCCAGCAATAAAATCCAGTTAATAGAAGCAATCATTCAATCTTGGTTTCACATTATAACAGCTGCAGAACTCAAAGACTTGGTTCACTCCATGGGAAGACGTTGTAAGGCTGTAATTCATGCTAAAGGTTACCGAACTAAGTATTAACTGACATGTTGATCATTTTTGTATATCTTGTTTTTTCTATGGTGATCATTTTTGTATATCTCATTTTTTTCTACCTGTTTCACTTTTCTTCTCTACACTGTAACTGCTATTCTAATAGCAAATCCTTCATAAAAGTTATTGCATTACATTCTTGATTAAATTATCTTTCCATTGACATAATTTTATGGTACTACTCCAAAAAAAA
Source organism: Masticophis lateralis (assembly GCA_030761175.1). Lineage (NCBI taxonomy): Eukaryota > Metazoa > Chordata > Lepidosauria > Squamata > Colubridae > Masticophis > Masticophis lateralis. The sequence continues at coordinate 13,400,799 of JAUDYJ010000009.1, forward strand.
AAGTGGTGTTATTAGCTAGTTTTAGGAAATACACTTTTCCCAAAAGGTTTCCACAATTTTGGCCACTACTGTATTTTCTACCCAAAACTGAAAAAATGTCAACCACTCTTTTTAGACCATAAAGAAGCAATTTGGCCAACAATAGGACACAACAGTTTAAACGGGAAGCATCATTTCAAAAGCCACGGGAAATTAAAATGATGGCTTCAATATTTTTAGAGGGTCCAGAACAAGGTGTCAAGAGAGGTTTTCCCCAAGTTTTAAAACTCCAATTAGCTGTCCAAAGAGCCATAAGCTACTACAGGTCTCTTTAAACTTTGTTGAAGCTTGACCTAATCAATATTGTTTGGTTCACCAAAATAATCACTCTCGGGCAGATAAAACCAGACGCACATAAAACCAGATGCATACCCTTCGTTCTTCATAATTAGGTCAGTTTAATCTTTAAATGTGGTAAATGGCAATTGTTAAGACGTTTGGCCCTTAGATTTCAACATCTTATGCTTTGAAACCACTTGAAGATCTAAAGATAATTTCTATTCATTTTTGATTTTGAAACAAATATCATTTAATCTCACCAAAACAGAGAAATACAGGTAGTCCACGACTTACCAAAGTTCGATTAGTAACCGAAGTTACAATGGCACTGAAAAAAGTGACTTATGATCATTTTTCACACTTATGACCGTTGCGCATTTTAGTGGTCACGTGAGTTACATTCAGATGCTTGACAACTGACTCACATTTACGATGCTTGCATTGTCCCAGGGTCATGTGACCCCCTTTTGACTAGCAGAGTCAAGGATCAAGTCACACGATCAAAATTTGGATGCTTGCCAACTGGTTCATATTTATGATACTTGCAGTGTCCTCGGATCCTGGGATCCCCTTTTGCAATCTTTGGCATAGGACCAGGGTATCTACGGGACCACCTTCTGCCTCCTCAGGGTGCCATTGGCCAAGTTATGCCGGCTGGCGACACCCAGGAGGAGAGCCTTCTCTGTCGGAGCTCCTGCCCTTTGGAATGAACTGCCCCCGGACATACGTACAATTTCTGACCTTCGGGTCTTCCGCTGTGCCCTTAAGACCTTACTGTTCCGACAGGCAGGGCTGTCTAATTGAATGATTTTAAATTGGAGTTTTAAATGTTGGGGTTTTAAAATTTGGCCAAACTATTTAATGATTTTAATTAATTTTAATTATGATATTTGTATGTTTATGTTTTTAAACCGGCAGTACACCGCCCCGAGTCCTTCGGGAGAAGGGCGGTATCTAAATCAAATTATTTTATTCTATTCTATTCTATTCCGACAAGCAAAGTCAATGGGGAAGCCAGGTTCACTTAATAACAGTGTTACTAACTGAATAACTCCAGTGCTTCACTTAACAACCATGGCAAAAAGGTTGAAAAATGGGGCAAAACTCCCTTAATAAATGTCTTGCTTAACCACAGAAATTTTGGGGCTCAGTTGCGGTCGTAAGCCGAGGACTGCCTGTAGAACGGACCAGAACAAATTTTCTAATTGAAATTAAGTCATGTCTTTACTATTTTTCCTTTTCTATTGTCACGCTAGAAACACCAATTTGGTAACCGCTTCTGGAGGTCTCTGGAGGATGTAATCAAGATAAAGACCTCGGGGTATGCATTTCTGCTCTATGACACATGATTATGACATTGTTGTAAGGTTTGAGTAGCTGCCATCACTTTAGATTGTTAGCCTGTGAGCAGGGATTTTCTTCTTTTGCTTAATTACTGTAAGCCCCTCTGGGGTCTGGAGCAGAAATGTAGAATAAACAAACATGGTTTTTCAGGGACCACACAGGGCGTCACTGCAGAGGAACAAAGTACTTGAAAGTTACTAAGGAGGCAAAACTCATTGCAGAAATCGTAATTATATCCTTTGCAAACTTCTAGGCTAGTCATTCATGAGATTTTTTTTCTCCCCCCAGCATGAACCATTGGTCGCTGCGGATATGGAAAAACTGGCTCAGCTTGTCTTCCAATGATAAAAAAAAAAAAATTCAACTTGGGAAGCGGATGGTAAAATGCACGTTAACATTCTGTCTGGCTGTTAATGAATTTAGTTAGCATTCATTAGCAGACTGGTAGTTATGTGAGTCAACCTCAGCCTGACAGAGTGAATGCCTAATTGCACCTTTGTAGGGTGATGCGGTAAAGGAAGTAATGGAATCTTGCTAACTCCACGGCCTTGTATTTTGGGGAAGAAGAGATAGGTGTGTCCTTCCAAGGGCTCCTCCCTTGCATTAAGAAGCCAAATGTAGGGCATGCAGTAAACATCCTGCAAAATGCGTCGAAGTTGCTTTGCGTTCGCTTTGAAGGCAGGGTGACACTGTTCTAGCTGAAACTCCCTTTTGATAAGTGGTGAAGATAAGGAAAGTAAACATGTACTGGTGGCAGTATGGGGGCAAGGATCAGTGGCTGAGAAGGGAACAGGGGACAAATGGACAGTAGCATTTCTCAGGTATCATCAAAGGGGAGGGGATTGGATTCCTGGCAAATGGCTTGCCAAGGGCTTATGCAGGAAGAAAAGGTAGCCATATCAGAGGTGGGTTTCAGTAGGTTCTGACCAGTTCTGGAGAACCGGTAGTGGAAATTTTGAGTAGTTCGGAGAACCGGTAGTAAACATTCTGACTGGCCCTGCCCCCATCTATTCTCTGCCTCCCAAGTCCCAGTTGATCAGGAGGAAATGGGGATTTTGCAGGAACTTTCCACTGGAGTGGAGTGGGAATGGAGATTTTACAGTATCCTTCCCTTGCCATGCCCAAGCCACGCCTACCAAGCCCTGCCACGCCCACCAAGCACCGGTAGTAAAAAAAATTTGAAACCTACCACTGAGCCATATCTGGTAGATGATGCAGACCTGAACACCACTCTGTTTTTTTTTCTTTTCAAAGTTTTTTATTTTTATTTCTCATAAAACATATATAAATGTACAATCTCTTTAACCACTCTTATCACACATATTATCTTTTGGTTTCCATATTGGTTCATTCTTCATCCTAAAACTTTAAAATACCTTTGGAGTTGCTCTTCTATCATTCCATATCTCCCTTCTTCCACAATGACCATTCCTCTCCTTCTCCCCTCTTACCCTTCCCTCCCTTCTTCTATTCTTTTCAACTTTCTTCTTTCCTCTTCTCCTTCCCCTTCTTTCCCCCACTCCTCCCCTCTTCTTCTCTTTCTAACCCTCCCTCCTACTCTTATTTCCCCTTCCTTTCTTCCTCTCCTTTTCCCTGTCTTCTCTCTCTCCCTCTCTCTCCCTCTTTTCCTCCCTTCTCCTCTCTCCTTCCTACCTGTCCCTCTACTCAACACCACTCTGTTTTCATCATTTACTCTCATCCCGTATATCAGAGGTGGGTTTCAGCAGGTTCTGACCAGTTCTGAAGAACCAGTAGTGGAAATTTTGAGTAGTTCAGAGAACCGGTAGTAAAAATTCTGACTGGCCCTGCCCCCATCTATTCCCTGCCTCCCAAGTCCCAGCTGATCAGGAGGAAATGGGAATTTTGCAGTAACCTTCCCCTAGGTTGGGGAGGGAATGGAGATTTTACAGTATCCTTCTCCTGCCATGCCCACCAAGCCACGCCCACCAAGCCATGCCATGCCATGCCACGCCACGCCACGCCCACCAAGCCACGCCTACAGAACCGGTAGTAAAAAAATCTGAAACTCACCACTGTCGTATATAGATCACAGACGAGCAACCCATAGCCAGAGATATCCAACCTTGGCAACTTTAAGACATGTAGCTGGCTGGCCGAACTCTGGGAGTTGAAGCTGTAAAGTTGCCAAGGTTGGACACCCCTGCCATGGCCCTCAGAGGTGGGTTTCACATAATTTTACCACTCGTTTGCCACGCACCGAAAATGTGAGTGCATTCGCCGTGCACCAAAAAAATATGAGCACACCAAAAATGTCTGTGCATGCACGCGGCATTCCATGCATTTGCTTTGCTCACACATGCAGCTTGCATGCATGTGCATGGCTTAGAAAATGTGACTAAATAGGATACCATAGCTTGTGGGCAGGTGGCCAGGCCCACCTGCAGGTCGCTACTACTGGTCCAAAACAGCTGAATAGTACCACTGATGGCCCTCCATAAATCCATTTGTGTCTTCCAGAATCATTCTGCTCTACTGCTTTTTAATTTGGAGGAAAAGTTCAGAGGCAAAAGTGGTACATTAAATCTCGTAAAAGCTTCACACATCTTTCTCCTCCCTCCCCCTCTCTCTCTCTCATATAACCCTCATTAAAAATTTCATGAATCCCATAAAATTGGGCTGATGTTTCTCATGGGTCAGTTTGGTAAAAACTGTCTTTTCAAATAGCAGAATTTCTAAGATACCTTCTCGCTCCAGATATTTTAATACGTTTTAGTGTTTGGAGGGTTGCATTTAACCCAGTGGTGAAATGTAAAATTTGTTGCAGGCATGGCTTGTGGGGGAGGGGTTAATGTTACTGGGTGGGCGTGGGCAACTTTTTTTTCCTTTTACTTTTAAAAGCATTTTTTCTACAACCTTAAGAGATTGCAGAAAAAAATGCCTTTAAAAGCCTCTGACGATCAGGCAACTCAGCTGGGATCGTCAGACTTTTAAAGGCATTTTTTTTCTACAATCTCTTCAGCCAAAGAGATTGTAAAAAAAATGCTTTTAAAAGCCTCTGACGATCCCAGCTGAACCGTGTGATCATCAGAGGCTTTTTTCTTTTACTTTTAAAATCATTTTTTGGCCATATAAGTAGAGAAATAACTGGGACCATTGCAAGTCCAGTTTTTCTTCTAAACCTCCACCTCTCCCCCCAAAATATCGCCAACTCTGCCATTCTGTTAAACTGTTAAACTAGTAGAATATTATTTAATTTTGGCTCCAAACCTCCGAAGTGTCTGCATTCCTGAATGAACAGTATGTATGGATTCTTACTTAGGGTGTTTTGACATCTGGTTCTAGTTGGTAAAATGTTGGTTCCATGAGAAGGGGAGATGGGGAGAGAGAAGACAACTAAAGAAATTATTCCTCCACCCTGAAATCTGTCCAATCTGTCCTGGCTCACTTTTTAATTATTCCATAGACAACTAATCCCCATAACAATAGCTTGTTGAGTTGTTTCCAGTGCCATTCCCTTCTGTACTCCTCCATCTTATTCAATACTATTGGCTCAGCTGTTCTGACATGGCTGAAAAAAAAATCATGGTGATCCTTTGAAATACTCTGATGTCACTCAAGAAATATTCTATGTTAGTTTAGAGAAGACTAATTAAACAGGACAGAGAAACCTGAGGATTGGTGGGAAATAACTTGGGACTCACACGAAAGGGGAGCATGATCAGAACTGATGGGAACGGAGAACTGAGGGTATCTATTCTTTCACACAGAAAGCTACACAACTTTTCTTCTGGCAAAATGAGTCTTCAGATCTCTGTCCTCCCAAGCCTCTTCTTTCACACGAACCGTGAATAGAGAGGCATGAAATACTGTAGGCTTGGAATTATCCAATTGTGGTCCTCTGTTTTTCATTGGGTTGGTATTGAGATCAGTTCAGGTCTGTTCCTCATATTTGCAGCAATACAGTGGCTGCAGTGGAAATCACCATGCGCACTGCAGATATTAATTGCACTGTACGACTCTCCCATCTGTGGCATTGTCCAGGACCTACTAGGTGTTCCCATGTAAAATTGGAGATAATAATCCATATCAACGTTCACTGGATGTAAACATTATCTTCAGAGGACAGTGGAAGAATGATGTTGCCAGAAAGTGCCATATGGTGTTTGTTTGCTCATGCGGTGAAATTGGCATGGCTTGGAGAACAGACTAGATCAGGGCAAAGAAACAGATTAACACATCTTTATTATTCCAGGAAAAAGTACATCCTAAAAACATATTACAGGTTTGTACTGCAGCATAACCAACCAGGTCCAAGTCCAAATTCAGAGGTGAGAGAGGGACCTCTAATTTATTATATTGTTTGGTGAACTTTAAGCATCAACCTTTCAACAGTCCTGCCCTGCTTAGCTGAGAGCTAGACACTGTCATAAGTTCATCAGCACTCTTTCCATACAACCCTGATTCCCTTAGGAGAGACATAGATCCATAGCTAAGATATTAAGTATTTTCAAGATCAGATGCTGGGAATTTCCATTTGAAAGAATGAAACCGGAGTCCAACTTGGACTCTGGAAAGCAGCCACTAGATACCAAGCGATTAGGTTATACTTTTGAGTGTGCTTTTTTATCTTATGGGAAGGTGTTCCATCAATCAATTTTCATTCCTGGGGCAGGAAGCTAAAAGGCACCTCCAGACCTGTAATTTAGGTGAGGCCACAATATCTAAGAGATTTGAAACGAAACACAATGACACAACCTCAAATATACCATCCCAATAACATTGAGAATAAGGTAAATGGTTAAGCAGAAGCTCTTTGAGGAGTGGGGGAGAAAATTATTGATGAACAAGTTGGTGGGTTTTTTTGGTTATTTATCTAAGAATTCCCAAAGGTAGGAAAACATGCATATAGGATGCAGGCGAATAAGATAATTCAACTTTAGTGGTAAAAATAAATTTCTGTTCATTGTGTTGTTCCTTCTCTGCTCTGTGTTCAGCAGAAAAAAAATGGCTTCAGATCAGAGGATGCCATGTAGTTCTTGCCTTCAGATAACATTCCTTTTGAGATAATTGGTTTCCTTCAGGTATATACGATTTGCAAAGTAATTAAGAGTTTTTATTTTTATGCATTATCAGCCAATGCTTAATAAGTACAAGGGTGATCAACACTGCTATCCAACATTCAGCACAGCTTCACACCAACATGTGGACCGAGGGAAGCTGTTTTGAATAGTGTCATTGTTAGTTCTGTTCCTCAACATTTTTTTGGCACAAAGAACCTGTCCCATAACAAATGAGCCCATGCCCTGGATTTAGCCATGGTTCCTTCCTTCTTCTGAGGGTTTTTTTTATTAAAAAAAATACTCTTGAATTTAAATACCTTGCATGAAAACAAGCCATATTGGAGTAACTTGGATGTGAAGAGCAATTTTGCAAACATGATGGAACACAAATATGGGTTGGTTCAGAAAGCTAAGCTATAGAACCATAAGGTTGGAAGGAACAAGCATCCAAATTTAACTCTCAGCCACCAAGCCTCTCTGCCTGAACATATATTTTGTTCAATTTTGGCTCAGTATATTGGGCAACCCTACTCCACCCATTGTGATTTATCCTGTGACTGTAGTTAAGCAAATCATGGCTCACTGGTATACAAACTAGGTCATATTTTAGGCAAGTATAACCATGACAGGCAGGCTTCATGCCAGCACTATAGCACTGTAAGCAATTCATCAAATTTCCCAAAGCTGTATCAAACCTAAGAAAGATTTGTTCAGTTTGCTGTCCCACCTTCAATCTTCTAAATGCATCTTTGCTATATTTTGACAAGACTTTTTAATTTATTGCTATGGTTATTATTAAACCAGTATTGAACTGTATATAGAGCATTCTTCCAATTTGTTAAGACTCAGATTAAAAATTCCCCCAACAATATGCTGAGCATGTATACACATTTAATACATCCGATGCTTACTAGACTGGATGTAAGGCTTTTATTGACCATAGCCTTCATCTTTTTGATATTGGCTTTTCTGTTCAATTAAAAACGACAGACCAACTTTTGAGAAAATAGATTTTTATTAGTTTTTTTTTTAAGAGATCAAACACTCAAAACATTGAAAGCCCCCTTTCAGATCACAACTAGTGTTTTCTACAAGCATCCTTTTGTTTAGGAGTGATCTGCTCCAACAATAGAAAAAGCCAACCACATCAGGTGGTTTGTGCTGCTCTGGTCAGTTTCAGAGACAACCGCCAATTACAGGATTAGGACCAGGGTTTGTGCTATTGGAATGGCATAAGAGGTAAAAATTTGGCAAGACCCCCTCCCCCAACCTATATCATATTATATTTAAAGACCAAATTAATTTCACAATGGAAGGATGTATTGAGTAGTGTTCTGAGCATAGCTAGTAAAGCCAAGAATGAAGACTACGGAAAGAGGCTAGAGATAAAATCAGAACCAGACTAGATCACCTGATGTCTTCCAGTAGCTTTAGATATTAACTTTCATTTACTTGCCTAATCAATAGCAAATGGTTTTCGGAATAGCAGTTTAAAGTATCTGGAAGATACATAGAGCCAGGCTATTCCCCCAGTGCAAGCATCCATTATCACTAATAATTTGGCAAATCACAAGCCATGTTAAGATATAATTATCTATATACATAGGATACTTGGAAGTATAGCGTCCCAAACCTCAATGCAACACTCTCCATTTACTCTAGAAAGAGCATAGTAAGCAGTTAACAGAGGCCTGGTAGTGAAGGCAATGCATAAATCCCATGTACCTCATGTATGAGCCTCTTCTTTGCTCTCTCCATCTAGAACTGTTTTGAAAAGTAATTTAAATATATTCTGAAATATTATTGCATTAGGAAGATGTGAATCATTTTGTATCTTGGTAGAAATGATGTGACTTCTGTGTAGCAATGTTCCCTATCCTTTTTTTTTTTCCTTTTGGCACCCTAGAGTTAGAGGACAGAAGACTGCAGTGAAACTTCAGTATGGCATTCCCTACTTCGTTCAACCTACTTTGCAAAAGCCAATTATGCCCTTAGAAGGAGAAAGGATAGCAGTTTGGAAGCCATCTTTATTCCTGAAGTTTTTTAATTTGGGTGGCCTAAAACAGCCTTTCCTTGTAGTCCAGTTTGTCGAAAATGTACAGGTTGGGGAAGGCTAACTTAGATCAATTTTGTTTCAGGCCGAAATTATGTATGATTAAGTAAAGTAAATCCAACAGAATTCAATACATTGTATTTATTTATGGTGACAGATTCTAAAGAATCCAAAGTTCGTATGTCAGGCTTATTGCATGACAGATTTGATAGCTGCAGAACACATTCAAACACAAGTCTGGAAGTGCCATTCATAGTGTCAAACTCTTCAGGATATTCTCATGCACACAAGGAAAACAGCAGTATCACAGCAGATATATCTGGTGCAGCCTCTACTTATATTTCACCACACATCCCCATACAGCAAAAAGTGCTTTAAAAAAAAGCATCCAGCAAGCCCTTGATTACATGGGAGAACTTTTTCCCCCCAAACACAGCATTAATCTGGTTTTTTTTTAAAGAGGCAATTTTTACTATTTAAATTTTCACCCATCATTTTAGCTAAAAACATTGCTGGCAGCCAGCTGTGCGGTTTTAGTGCAAACCCATTTCTCTCCTTGTAAATGTGAATTATTAAATGGTTGTCAAAGGAGACAGTCTGGAAAAGCAAAGCCTTCCTTCAAGTGGCAGAGGAAACCTAGGGCAGCCCTCTTAATCATCAGGCATTGCAGAATATGGAAGACTTCACCAGTATAGAGGAGAGATATCTCAAGCCACCTATATATTCAAGAACTCTATTTACACAGCACTGGATTTATCAGAATTGAGAAGTTTCTCTTAGCTTGTACAACTTGTAGAAATACCAAAGTGGGTGAAGTTGTGATAGATATTGGTCAATAAGTCAACTGATGTTAAAAACTGCCTTACCATCTCAGCTCATTATCTCTCAGGAAGAGGCAGGGTGTTTAGCTAGACAAAATCCAAGTATATTTTATTTCTTTTTTTCTTTTCTTTTTTTTAGTCTGCTCCAACAAGGTACAGTTTTGATTGCAAAGAAAACAGATTAGCAAAGAAGTCAACCTTCAGAGATACACCATGGAGTATTTTGTGTATCCCTTACAGAGCAGGTATGTCCAACAGCCAAAGTATCTGCTGCTTCAGCTTCCTAAAAAGTATAAACTAATCTGAACTGATATGTTGTAAAATTTCTATGCAATCCAAAAAAATATATAGGAAGAATTGTTGTGCTGGGTATATAATTATTTCAAAACCTAATTTGACAAGACATCAACAATTTCTTGTGTACAGTTGTCTACAGCTCTCTCGTCTCTTATTCTACTGTAGCAAGTGCAACACATGAGGAATTTTCTCTACATCGAAATTTTATAAGCAAAAGCAAGGCAATGGACCTGTGCAAATCAGATCCGATCCAAATGTATTTTTTCTAAATCAGATTTGAACTGTCAGTTCAAACGTGTGAATTGTTAATCCAATTTGTTAAGTTCAATTCAAACAAAAGTCATCTAAATTGGATCACTTCATCTGATTCAACGCATCAAACCTAGTCTTCAATTTGATGACTTGATTCAATACATCACTGATACCTTGTCAAATTAAGACCGTAAGGTTTTGCACAGTCATAACAAGCAATGTTAAAATGTTTCCTTAGTCTAACATGGAATCAAGTAGGTAGTCACAGACACCCAACAGGAAGAGAAGCACAATTCTCAAGATACTGTAGTGGGTTATCAGACACAAAGCTGAGGGCTTCTCAGACCAGTTCTGGGTCTAACTGGTTCTTTTTGTTAACCAGGACAAAGGCTATGCATATACCTTTTTATGCTTTTGGTCCAGCTCATTTTTACTCTAATATTTTTGACAGTCATAGAGGCCATTAAAGCCTGGGAACAACTGCTCCTTGCATGAAAAAAAATATATTGATCCACACAGCAACATACTGATATATAGACTTTCCTTTAAGAGGAATTAACGTGTTAGGGTTTTGGCACTGCACATTAAGTTAAATAATAATTCAACTTAATAATAATAATTCAGGGTAGTTCCTATTTCCTCTGGTAGCCTTCGCAATGAGGGCACATAATCCATCTCATTAGAAATTCTCTATCATTATGAATTGAACCCCCATTTAGTTCCCCATCTCAGCTCTGCTCCAACTGTTAATCAGTGCTGCTGGTCGATCAGACAGCAAGCCATGTTACAGTGGCCGCTGTGTAAAGCCTCTGCCTACCTCAGTTCCTTTGACAGAAATGAATATGCGATCCTAAAACCAAAAATTTCTGGCAAATATCCATAACTAAGCTGTTAATATAGATTTCTGCCACTACAAAAAAAATTACAGTATTTCTTTTTTGGTTGCAGGCACTTGTATAAGATTTCTTTGGTCCCTTAAAAGGAATTAACCACTTTGAAATAAGTTCAGAAAAAAATAGAGTCTGCACAGCCCATAATGCTTCTTGCACTAAGAAAGAAAAAAAAATCAGCTTGCATTTAAGGTAGTGCAGCTCTGTTTTTAATCTAATCCTTTCCACCCACCTTATACATTAACTCAAGCATTTTCTTTCTGTAAACATTTCTGATAATTAGACATATCACTGCACAATTTCCCACAATTAAGTAGACTTATAGTTCCAATGTAAGAGCAAGATACTCAGAGCAAGAGACCTATTTTTTTTTTTTCCTTTTCTTCTGAACACACAGTCTCTGCTCCTTGAGAAGACAAAGACTGGAGCTTTTTTCAACATTCAGCTGCATGGGAGCCACGTTGGGTAGGAGTGACTGCAAGGCAGAAGAGGTTGCATGTGGGTTACGTAATAGTTGACGTTTATTTCACTGATGTATGGTGCTGGCTGATAATAACAGGTCACATTTGTGACAGTTGGAATTATGTTCCGCTCAGCCAGGACCCGGAGGGCCAACATGGCAATGAGGTTCAGCGTCTGTCGTCTTTCATGTCCCATCAGGCACACCGTACTCTCATTTACCACTCTGTGTAAGGTCATCAGGCAATCATACCTTTTGCTTTCCATCCCTACAAAGTGACTTTGGAGGTAAGACTCCAACTTTCGTTGTTGTTCTCCAATGTCAGGAAAGTCTATAAAAAACCTCGAACACATGTACCTCTGCAAGGCTTTCATGTCAACTTCTGATTTAGCTTGAAATCCCCTCACGAGGAGGTTGCAGTACTTCAGAAGCCCACCTCCTCTGATTTCCTCTGGATTCCTAGTAGCTATAATTCGGTTCCTCAGGTGATCAATCGCCTCCTCAAAGTCCCCATACATACTCTCCCCAGTGACAGTAGGGTGGAAGTTTGCAGACATTGGATTCTCTGAGCACTCTCCAAAGAGCAATAGTGAGTCCAATATGATCTGGAAAGAATCAACGCTGAACTCAAACTGCCGCCGGAGAGAGTCTACAAATTTGAGTTCCACATTCTTCCCACTGTTGTTTGACAGTGATATAAGGCTCCAGCGGTCAGTTTCATTGCACACTTTCACCAACTTCTGCACATAGGCCTCCTTCAGAGTCATGGGAGTGATCTTATCTTTGTTTACCCCTTCTGGGAGGAAATCCAGGAGACAATCCATCACTACATCTTTTACCAGCTGGAAAATATCCTCGCTTTTCAGATCAACACCAAAAATGAGATCCAGATCTTTATACCCCAGACCGCTGTCCTGGTGCAACACGTGGCTAGCCGCTGAGCCATTCAGCCTCACATTGTGGACAGTGATGCCCTGCTTTTCTAGACGACTACGAACCACCTGCAAAGCAAGGAGAGGCAAATTGGTATGAGTTGATAGTAACTAATGGTGTGGAAAGCAGTTTCAATGGGAAATGTAACAGACCACAGGCTAGGAAATTTGAAATATGTGAGTATGTCCTTAATATCTTTAGAGACAATACAGAAAATCAAGCCAAAAAAGCACAGTGTAATAGCCAAATGTGAGACATTCCTATGAGCCCAGCTGAATATAATGCCTGGAAATAATCAAATCTACTGTTGTATTTCTGTTTGCACACTTGTCTTATGGGATAAACAGCAGCTCAGGTGAAGAATTTTTAAATAGGAGTAGTATAGGAGAAAGGGATTAACTACTAGCTTTATCAATAATGTAGACCACCTTTTTACTGAATGTTTGGCGTGACATCTAGATTGATCTTAAATAGATTTCAGGTTTTGGTCCTGATTTCATTATGCATAGTTACAGATAAACAGATCTTCCATATACTTTGTTGTTCTACCGTCTTAAGGTAGCATCTGCCCTGACAGGTTCAAAATAAATACTTGGGCCTTCTCTTATCACCTTTACTTTCAAAGTCAGGAATTCTCCTACAATTGTCTTGTAGTGCAAATGATAGATATAAATTTGAGGTTGTAGTCTGAAATATGAAATAAGTTTGATGTTAGTTAAAAAATTGGTGATTGATATTCCAGATTGCCAAGGTTTAAGGACAAAGAAAAGCTGCTTCTCTATGGACCTACAACCATACAGCTTTAAATACCTTGTGAAAAATGTAAGTTCAACAATCATGCAGCTGCAAATTTGTTCAATTTTAAATGCAACTCAGGCTATAAGTACAATCAAAATTATTATATAGGGTTGAGATTACCCCCCCCCTTTTAGTTCTCTTCTAAAATCAATTACTATCATTTCAGTAGACATTCACAAAAGATATATGAGATATTCAGATGGCTACACTATACTGATATACATAAGTATAATCTTAGTCACCTGGACTAAGTCAGGCCATAATCTCGGAAGCAGGCTTCAGAGAGAGACCCTTATAATGAAAGCATATGTTACACCCAGTTAAGAAAAAATATGTTAAGATACAGAATTTCAGACCACCAAAACCCAGAGCATAAGGATTTTATTCTACCAAAATAAAGCTAGTCATTAGCTTTCCGGTAAGGCTGGAGGTTCTAATGGTGTTCAAGAAAGTGAATAAATACCAAGCTATTCTTAATATATCTACCTGTGCAATCTGAAAGAAACCCAGCAATTATACAAATTTAAGGGAAAAAATAGTTTAAATGTCCTCTGGGAGGTTTTTTCCCCCCTATTTCACAACTAGCACACAGTTGCAAACTGGATAATTTAATATCAGAAGAATAAAGCTTACAGAAGACTGTTTACTGAGAATACTGGTCAATTTGTATAGCTACGGTCAGTGTATCATTAGCCATTTGGCAGAATAGGCACATTAAATATTCCTTACCTCTTTTGGTTTAAAGACAAGACACATCAGGCATTAGAACAGTAACTGCCTTTTTAGGTTACGTGCTCAAGACTGGTGAACTCTGTATTTAGCACTGGCTAATATTTTCTGGTCAGAGTCAATCATTTCTGTTTACAGTACAATGAACTGCTATGTGCCATTTAATAATGTTATGGTTTTAGAGGTATACAAAGACTAGCCCTCATTTCCCTTTAAGAACCCTTGTCCTTTTGCATGTTACAACAATGTTGTAGCATTGTTCTGCAAAATTGTGAGGTTTTTGTAAGAGAACTTGAAGCAAGACATATTTCATCCAATTAATTGGACAGATATTATGGGATGCATTGGGAGATTCTTATCAATATTTAATATTTCTAATATTGCTGAAGTGATCAAGTTTATGTGTGCATAAATTCCTGTGAACTACTCTAGCTAAATCAGAATGCAGATCCTGGCTAATTTGTCAGTGTCCTTGTGTAAAATAATAGAATAACTAAAACAGAATTAAACCAAGTCTATATGTTTTTGTAAAAACAATCTATTACTTTTACTTATATTACTTTGTTAAACAACTCACTGAAATAAGAAGAATGTGCTTTCTATTAGAATATTTCAATCTCACTGGTTAAAGGGGATACTTTCAAAAGTTATCTGATCAAGAAAACTTTTTGAACTGCATTGCAGAATTTATTTCAGTTGTACAGGGTGACCAAGTAGGTCATGTAAAAATGTCAGAAGGGCACAGAGTTCTTCAAATTTGCATCCAGGGACTGAAGGAGAGGGAAAAGTGAATTATATCCTTCCTTTTTGTATTGGTTTTAAAAAGCTACCTTGACACCTTGAGTACCATTGTTGCTATAGTCATTTGTTATCAAAGCTATAACTTTACTTACTGTACCAGTGTATATTCTTTTCAAGGCATCATATTTAAAATGGCAAAACTCCTAACCAGCATATATACAAAGACTGCACCATAGTTTATTTGGACAGTGCTGTTTATGCTTGAGAGAGAAAATTAGAATCTATCAGCTGAAAATCTCAGTCCAATCTGTCACTGTTCAACGTCTTACCTTCTAAAACCTCTTCATCAGCATCAATGCTATCTCCAACTGCTATCCTACACCCTACAAAATTCAATTAATCACCAGCCAAACCCATATCTCACATGCTACCGCTTGTCCTCTGAAATACCTTCATGCCAAATCAGCATTTTTCCATGCTTTGCCAGCCAAGCCTTTTATACTGGCTGTTACATGTTCCATATCACACCCACCCTATAGTCATAGCTATATTCAACTACTTGAGCCCTGTACGCACTTCTATATTCGTCATAATTCACTGCCAATGGTATAATTCAAAACATCAGGTGCTGGTAGCTAGCCTTTGCCCATCAAAAATATTGCTCCATAATCCAAAGATAGTTCACCACGTAATTTAACACGGAATGGCAGAGATGGGACACCACCCAGTGCTTGAGTAAGATTGACTACTCTGTTTAGGTAGTCAAATACAGGACTAAATGTGTGCAAGAATATGCCAGTCTTATTCATTTTTGCTTTAAGAAATTTTATGGCTGCACATTTGGAAATTACCACAATACAAATTTAAGTAATCTGTAAGGAAGCTGAAAATTAAAACCTAGAAACAGAATGCTGTATTCTAAAAAATATGGAATGTTCTTTTTTCTTCCATACCATGTCAAACCTCCTCCTGGACAGAATGCCATATTAAAAGGGATTCAGCCTGCTTTGGTGGTATCAAGAAGTCTGTCTCTAGATTGACATCTCTTATTAGCTTGGCTTCTGTGTTCAGAGAGTAAAGCGATAGGTATACTAGAATTGCCTGGCAGCCATCGTGATTCTCCTTTTCAGAATTTCAAGTTCTGCAGTGCCTATTTATTTATTCATCAGATTTCCACACTGCCCATTTCATCTAAGTGATTGGGCGGTTTACAATAAAAGACAATGTCTAATTAATGATTGAAGCAAGTATCAAACTAGCACAAAAACATTACATGTCTTTATGTATTGCATTCCTAATTCATTTTCTCTCTAAAAGCTCAAGGCAACGCACATAGCTCTTCCTTGTGCAATTTCCCCCAAACTACAACTAAGTAGGGTAGACTAGACTAAGATACAGTGACTACTCTTAATATCGGCTAATAACTTCCCATGTGTAAGGATGGATTTAAATCTAGATATATTTTTCATGCACACATTTTACAGTTGGAGTATGTGATTCAAAATATAGAACCAGAAAAACTCTGTTTGAAAGAACTGCCCCAATTTAGAGTTCTGCAATACAATTAGTACAGAATGTGTAATTTTCATATAATGCATTATGTGAGTACAAACATGCACTTCCCATGGAAACAATTTAGCTCCTGGCAATTACTGTAGTGAAAGGCAGCAAGTTTTGTTCAATGCTTTAAAAAAATAGAACCCAATGTGCCTTGTTACATCTGAGTCATTGCAGAGGAATGAAGCCACCTCCCATATAAAATGAATATGCAAGCAGCTTTTTGGCACAACATTAGTGCCTACTAAGCAGAGTGTTGCTACTTTATAGACAAACAAATCCTTAGTAATTTGTGGCAGTGATGACACACTGAGCCGAGCAGGCTATTTAAGGGCAAATGGACTGTACTGGAAGCAGTTGGTCCAGCTTCTCACTGGGCAGAAATTACAAGCATCAAGTATAAATTTGTGCACCCATGGAGGTCTCCTTCCAATGAAGTATAGAAAGAATATTCCAAAGTAATGTATATGTTAATGAACATGGATTTGTATTATGTCACAAAGTTATGTAATCTCTAGGTAAAGAAATATCATCTGCAAGACCATGTGGTGTAATGGTTACAGTGCTGGAATAAAATCAAAGAATCTTCAAATCATGCAACCACAAAACTTGTTAAATAAAATTTAGACCAGCTATATATATGAAATGACAGGCATTGAAGTGATGTCCAAATTATATATCTATCAAGCCAAAGCAAAGCACAATGGTCATTCAGTGATCCCAAGTGTGCTGAGGCTCACTTCCTGCCAAGACAGGCTACACTTAAAGCAAATACTAAAGCTATAAATGGTTGGGTAATTCTAAAGTCAATGTAAAGGTTCAACTGAACTGTGATCAAGCAAACAATCTGCTCCAGCCTGTTCTCATCTCAGAGTACACTGTATATTCCCAGTTCTAATAAGCACATTAAAATCCATCCTATCGTCAGCAATGACATTTACAATTTTATCTTTCCAGAAAAGTCCAAGCTGGTGAATGAAATGGAGAGCACATTGCTTTGAACCTTTTATGCCTGTAACATTTTTCATTAACCCAGGAGTGACTGAAAAAGAACAAAAAGAAGCTGATATATGCTAGAGGTGTTAAAAAGATGACATCAACTGATGTGAAGTGGCTGTCATATTATTTCCTTTTTATATTGACAAAGTTAGATCAATATAAATGTGAACAATGCCTTCATTAAAGGTAGTCCTCGATTTACAACCATTTGTTTAATAAACATTTGAAGTTACAATGGCACTGAAAAAAATGACTTACAAATAGTCCTCACACTTACAATTGCTGCAGCATCCCCAGTCAAGCGATCAAAAACTGGGTGCTTGCCAACCTGCATGCATTTTCTACAGCTGCAGCATCCTGGGGTCGTATGATTGACATTTGCCACTTTCTCAGTTGGATTCTGGCAAGCAGTCAATGGGAGAAGTCAGATTCACTTACTGACCATGTGATTCACTTAAAAACTGCAATGATTCATTAATAACTGTGGTGAAAAAGTCATAAATTCAGGAGCAACTCACTTAATAATCATCTTGCTTAACAATGGAAATTCAGGTCCCAAGACGAGTACTACCTCATCAATCTCCCAAACCAGCTTTATGCGGTTCCCATCTTTAGGGTTCTTTTATAATATTTTCTCATCTGCAAGTTAAGCAGCCCACAGAAATATGTAACTGATATATAAACCTATGATTGTCAGCTTTTGGAAAATAAGCATTAACCTAGGCTAAATTATCTGACATGATTACATTTATTCTTTGACTTGCAACCACAACTGAGCCCAAAATTTTTGTGCTAAGCAAGACAGTTGTTAAATGAGTTGTGCCCATTTTACAATCTTTTTGCCATGGTTATTCAGTGAATTTGCAGTTAAGTGAATCCCATGGTCATTAAGAAAATCTGGCTTTCCCCATTGACCTTGCTTGTCAGGAAGCTGGCTGGAAAGGTCGCAAATAATAATCACATGACCCTAGGAAGCTGCAACAATAAGAAATACATGCTGGTTGCCAAGCACCTGAATTTTGATCATGTGACCACAGGGATGCAGCAATAGTTGTGTGAAAAATGTTCATAAGTCGCTTTTTTTCAGTGCTGTTGTAACTTCAAATGGTTGTAAGTCAAGGATTACCTGTACAGTACTACAATAGTCCATCAAAGTGGACTATACAGTAGGTTCAGTAGGCTAGTCTTTCCCTACTAGGAATTGTTAAAATATTAAATGGAAATCTGCA
The DNA here is from genome assembly GCA_030761175.1 of Masticophis lateralis. Taxonomy (NCBI): domain Eukaryota; kingdom Metazoa; phylum Chordata; class Lepidosauria; order Squamata; family Colubridae; genus Masticophis; species Masticophis lateralis. The sequence continues at coordinate 13,419,241 of JAUDYJ010000009.1, forward strand.
CATTTGCAGGATGGTCAGGCTAAGGAAGGCTGCTACAGCATATTTTCTTATCTACCATTAATATCTCTGGATGTGCACCATTATCCAGGTTTTTCTTATTTCCTAATCCTAGACATTCTTTTTTGGTTTTACAGGTATCACAGGTTCACTGGCCAAAGTCTCCCTACAAAAGAACCAACATTTAGAAAGAAATTCCCTATATAAAATTTACCTAAAGACAGTGGGTAATCATATATGCCAGTCATTAATGACCAGAGAAGCTTTGACTATTTCTTTTCATTTTTATTTTATACTAAAACAGACTAACTTTTGCATCTAACTAGAGAATCCTAAACCCTGATGGCATTCAGCCAAGGTCAAAAGATCAGACACCACCTTCATCAGCAGATTTATTTTCTGCTAGCAGATTCCAAGCTCTAAATAAGCAGATTGCAGAATACCAAGTGAGAGGCCAACCACCATGCAAGTTAGTCAGGTCAGAATGCAACATACAACTTAAAATACCTTCATCAAATGTATTAATTATGAACTCCCAAGAATGTGCTAATTTGTTTTCCATAATATTTTACATTTGTGCCTCCCTGCCCAAAAGCTTGAATAGCCTCAGAATCTTTTTCAGTGCAAAAAAGATGCATTGAGGTCTGGATAGCTCATTGAGCCTGGATAGCTCAACAGATTAAAAGCCTGTTATTAACATTTAGCTGTCTGCAATTATTGCAAGTTCAAATCTCATCAGGCTCAAGGTTGACTCAGCCTTCCATCCTTTCTAAGGTAGATAAATTGAGGACCCAGTTTGTGGGGGCAATAAGCTGACTTTGTATAAAATATACAAAAGTAAGAAGGCTATTGCTTAACGCATTGTAAGCCGCCCCGAGTCTTCGAAGAAGGGCGGCATATAAATCTAATTTTTTAAAAAAGTGAGTTTTCTTACAAATTAAGATGGAAAGCTACAGCATAGATCTACAGGGAAAAGGAGAAAGATGAGCAAGAGCAGTATGGAAGAGGAAGAATGTAGTTAATATTCTGAGAATTGATTCTTGTAACTGGTTATATCCCTTACAGCATGTTGCAAAAGGGTCAACATGTTCTCATTGTTAGAGACTTGTTTTACTCAGGTCCCACAAAAATCCAAATATTTGCCTTTCAGCATTTTGTCTCCTTTTGAAAACACAGCTGGTAGGGATTTCCAACTTCCAATACATCTGCAGCACTAGCCTTCACACATGAATTAGCACAGTACTGAGCTCTTTGGAATGGAAAGGTGACTTGAAAATAGCTGACTACAAGAAAAGCAAGGCACACTTCTCCCCAAGGTCTGTGAAGCCCCTCCAAAAAGGTTAGAAGCTTCTGAACAGCTGATCTGTAGTGACAACTTAAAAAAGCTTAGACCACCCTTTCTATGGGCACAATTGATGGGCAGGAATTTAACTTTGATTGATTGCATTCCTGCTTTTATATAATCCACAAGAAAGCCCTGTACTACTTTCAAGAGCAGGCATTTGCCTCTTTTTCATTCTTTTTTCCATGAGTAAAGAGTTTGCCAACACAGCATAAACAGACTGCAACTTTTTTTTTTTAACTCAGGATTGTTGCAGCCAAATGTGAGAACGCACTGTTCCCTTTCACTTTTGCTGAAAGGGAGGGAAAAGCTCTGTAGAATTGTAGTGGGGAATCTAGTACAATCCTCACCTATGTCTAGCTGACTGTTGGAAAACAATGGCTCAGGCATGCTACAGAGTGGCTTCATTCACACATTCTAAAAAAATAAATCATAGTTAACAAGCAGTAGTTGTACAATATAAACCAAAAGAAATCACATAATGCAGCTTAATAAAATGGCAAGGCTCACAAAATGTGCCAGGATATGGTTTGATTTTGGTTTAGGCACTGTTGCTTGTTACTAATGAATTTATTTATTTATTTATTTATTTATTTATTTATTAGATTTCTATACTGCCCTTCTCCTACCGGACTCAGGGCGGTGAACAGCCAATTAAAAACCAATACAAAAAAGTTAAAAACATACTAAAACCAATATAAATTAGGCTGAGAGTATAAAACCAAGTAAAACTCTAAAAAATTTAAAAATAAAAGGGATCAGGCAAGTCCGGCAAGTTGAAAGAGATGAGTCTTCAGAGCCCGACGAAAAGTCCGGAGGTCAGCAATTGTTCTCAGTTCTGGAGGAAGATCGTTCCAGAGGGTGGGGGCTACCACAGAGAACGCTCTCCCCCTGGGGGTCGCCAGCCGGCATTGTCTGGCTGACAGCACCCTGAGGAGGCCCTCTCTGTGGGAGCGAACCGGCCGGTGGGAGGCAATTGGTGGCAGAAGGCGGTCCCGTAAGTACCCTGGTCCTAAACCATGGAGCACTTTAAAGGTGATTACCAACACCTTGAAACGCACCCGGAAGTCAACCGGCAACCAATGCAGCTCACGCAGGAGAGGTGTCACGTGGGAGCGCCCCGTCGCTCCCATAATCCCCCGCGCGGCTGCATTCTGCACCAGCTGGAGCCTCCGGGTGCATCCCAAGGGGAGCCCCATGTAGAGAGCATTGCAGTAGTCCAAGCGAGACGTGACGAGCGCCTGAGTGCTTGTCACGAATTAGCATGCCTATGAACTCCAGTAGTGTAAAAGGCAACACTCATTATTTCAAAACACCAATACATTAAAAAAATGTACTACACAACTCTTTACACAAAACTAAACCAGTGTTTACAACAAGACTAGCTATGATAAAAATAAAAGCATATAATGCCTTAATGTAGCCTGAAACAGAATACCATATTACGCCATAATAAAACATGCCTTTTTTGGAGAAAATCTATATGATTGTTAACAGTCATCACCAATTTGACAGCACATAATCCATCCTATCGATCTATTTGGTACAACATATGTGAACATAGTAACTTTGGTTCGTTAACTGTGGATTATGATTTAGCATTGTGTACAAACACAGCCACTCACAGGCTTCAACATGAATATTCCTTTATGGAAACAAGTCTTTTTCTAAAAGAGAGACACCCTTGGCTGAGATTAAAAACTTACACCATCTAGATTCCTCCCACTAAAGACCAACCAGTAATCATTATTAAGGCACAGCTCTGTCCAAGATGTAGTATACCTCTTAGTTCCATATCTTTGACATTCTATTAGTTATCATTGACCCAAAAGTTGTATGTAGTTTAGAATCGGCATATGGGGAAGCTGTGATCTATCAACCAGAGATTCCAGCAGCCCTAGACATAGCCATAGCAAAGGGATACACTGACTTGCTTAGCATCATATGCTTCCCTTGTAGCATTTTCCCAAATTCAATTCCGAGACTGAAAAGAGTTGGAGCAAAGGTTAGCAACTTATATCTTCAAAATGTTCTGAGTGTAAGCTCTCACCAACACAGTTAATGCCAAGAAACTATGAAACTTCAAAGCATGTGTAGCTTAGATTGTCAACAAGGTTAAGAACAAGTTCCACCTGTCTTTAACATGAATTTGTATGTAAGTCAGACTTACAAATGGGCTGCCTATTACAAAAAAGGGTGGACAGCTTTCTCCTTCCTAGAAATGATAAACTGCTGAAGATGTGCTGTGTTTTTATGAACCGCTGAAAAGAGCTTGTTATTATTATTTTATTTATTATTTATTAATTTTTTATACTGCCCTTCTCCAGAAGGACTCAGGGCGGTGTACAGCCACAATAAAAAAAAACCATGAAATACAAAATTTAAAAGCAATTTAAGAACAGAATTAAATATTTTGGCCCTACAATTAAAAACCCAAAAATTAAAACACCCAATCCAAATTCTTATTAAACTAGTTGAGCCTGTTGGAATAGTAGAGTCTTAAGGGCACGGCGAAAGGTACACAGGTCGGGAATCATATGTATCCCCAGGGGCAGTTCATTCCAGAGGGCGGGTGCCCCCACAGAGAAGGCTCTCCCCCTGGGAGTCGCCAGTTGACTTTGTTTGACTGATGGCACCCTGAGGAGTCCCTCTCTGTGGGAGCGTGTTGGTCGGTGGGAGGCCATCAGTGGCAGAAGGCGATCCTGTAAATATCCGGGTCCTAAGCTATGGAGTGCTTTGAAGTAACCAACACCTTGAATCGTACTCGGAAGACCACCGGAAGCCAGTGCAGCTCATGCAGGAGAGGTGTCACATGGGTGTGTCGGGTCACTCCCATAATCACCTGCACGGCTGCATTCTGGACCAGTTGGAGCTTCCGAATGTTCTTCAAGGGGAGCCCCAGGTAGAGAGCGTTACAGTAGCCCGGACGGGATGTGACAAGGGTATGAGTGACCATGCACAGGGCATCCCAGTCCAGAAAGGGACGCAACTGGTAAATCAGGTGAACCTGATAGAATGCCCCCCTGGCCACAGCTGCCATATGGTCTTCTAAAGACAGCCGTGCATCCAGAAGGACACTTAGATTGTGAGCCCTCTCTGAGAGGGCCAAAGTCTCACCCCCGATAGTCATTCAATGGAATCATCCCGGGACACCGGGAGCCATAACCACTCAGTCATGGAGGGGTTGAGTCTGAGTCTGTTTCTCCCCATCCAGATCCGCACGGCCTCCAGACATCAGGAAATCACGTCAAGGGCATCACTGGGATGGTCTTGGGTGGAGCTTGTATATTAAAAACAGGTAGCTTCAGTGGTTTGTCAGCTTAAGGAAACAGAATATCATCTGCCATTTTTAGTAATAGGGAACCTATTCCTAAGTATGGGTTATCTGTGAATCAGATGTTTTTAATCCAGGAATTGTTTGTATATCTAAATTAACTCTAGCCACTTACGAAAGGCTTGGAACCAAGGAACTAAAGGGTCCATTCTCCAGAATGTTCAGTCCTTTATGTATAATCTATTTATACCAAAGTTCACAAGCCCAAGACTTCATCTAAGAATTCTCGTTGCATCTGGACACCAATTATTGGAACCTGCATATATTTAACTCCACTCATTTTAAATGCTGTACAGCTTGTTTAGGTCAGGACTGTCTTCTAAATAGGGCACATAAAGATACTAGTCATTTCTACCCCTCAAAGTGAATGGAAACTGAGTGTATTAAATCATTTCTATGAATACCTATACTGCATAATAGAAATTACTTTTTCCCCTCCTCCCAAACTAATTGCAGTCATATATCTTTCTTCTTAAGGATCTTTGATTATCAGGAGTTGCAGTCCTACTTTAAGTAAGTTCCTCACAAATCAACACACCATTCTGCTCCAAATATCTGATGGCCTAGGTAATCTATGTGTGAAAACATTACCTGGCAACTAATTTCTCTTAATGTCATTGTTGTAAACCAATGCATTGTAAAGCCTTGTGGCATCTTAAAAGCCAACAAGTATTATGGCATAAGCTGTCCTGAACTACAGGTAATTTTAAAAAATGATCTAAGAAAATAACATAAAACTCTTTTTTTGACACAGAAGACCTAAATGATTACCCCACTGCACCGCAGAATAAATCTCAAAGATACCTTCCTCCAAATCCCATTTTTCTTGGGATTACAATCTTTTTCACTTCATAATGCAGCTACTACAGCAGCCATTCAGTAGGCACTTTATTTTTATACTAATATTTCAGAGTTTTACCCGTTCCTAGGCAAAATAATGCTTAAACTAATGAATAGTTTAACTTTTAGCTGCGTCTCAAGAACTTGAAAACTGCAGTTCAAAAAAAAAAAAGTATCACACTGGTGTAACATAATTGAAAGCCTGTTATTCATATTATTACTAAACACAACATAGTCATTATGGTTACCATTTTCTGCATTTCCACAGTATAGTAAGCCAAAAATTAATCCAAGAGTTTGGATGCACAAAATTTATTAGCCAGAAATAAACAATCTCTGACCTGGATATGCATATGAATAGTTACTGAGCATTAAACTATCATCTGCCATCTACAGATAATCTAGTTAACCTACAACTGAGCTATTCGTTCAGCAAAAAGTGCACCTAAATTTACCCACAGAAGATTAAAATTCATAAGAATGAGAACGTAGAATTAATCCTAACTTAATTAATAGAGCACTATAGGAAGCTTTATCAAGACCATTAAAAAAAAAAGACTGCCCTTCTAAGAATGTACACTATGTCAAATTTTATGGGGGGTGGGACAGGGTAGATGGTGGCCAAAATGTTGCTTTAAGTGCTCTGTAGCTACCTTGGTGGCTTCTTTACTATATTTTTAATCTTTCACTACAGAGTTATCTGAATAATTTTTTAAAAATACTATTAAAATAATCTGGCACTGAATAATTTTTTTAAAAAAATACTACTGAAATAATAAAAGAAGCTGGCAGAGTGGAAAACATTTTTTTAAAGGAAACACCCCCCACCCCATTTTGAGAACAATTAACCTACATCTCTCCTCTTGACACTATATATAACTCTGGAGTCTACCTGGATTTAGGATATCCTAAAACACCTCAATAATTCCAAATAAACTCAGGGACAAAATATGTATTCCGCTGATGAGATTGCAACACTCCGGAAGCTTCCAGGGAGATGCAATCCCCTCCTCTCTTTATAATGGACCTCATGTTTTCTAATAGGATTTGATGGCTCATTTGTTCCCTATGACTATCCTTAAGTGTTGTACCTTATGATTCTTGACGAACGTATCTTGACTTTTTATGTACACTGAGAGCATATGCACCAAAGTCAAATTCCTTGTGTGTCCAATCACACTTGGCCAATAAAGAATTTCATTTCATTTCATTTCATTATTTCTATTCTATTATTCTATTCTATTCTATTCTATTCTATTCTATTCTATTCTATTCTATTCTATTCTATTCTATTCTATTCTATTCTATTCCTATTTTTTTTAAAAAAAATCAATTTAACAGCGTCCTATTCGATTTGACTCTCCATGCTCCTTTTCCCCCGCCCCCATAGGCGAGAGGGAAGCTTCGGTGCTTTTATCCCACATAATAAGCAGAAAGCTTGAGCAATTACCACCCTGACCTTAAGCATCCACTCAATGAAAGGTGGTGGCTCCTCCGCTAAAATACGTGCAGTGACTGATCCAGCTGCAGATCCTGCCGGGCAGCAGGCGGCCCTTTAATTCCCAGGAAGCCCGAGACCGACTATTAATTTTAGGAAGCCCTGGTATGTATGCGCATTCCGAACGATTGACACGTTTTTCCGCCGGCCTGGCCCTTCCCCGCCACCCAACCACCCATCCCTCCCTCCCCCGACGATCCCACATCCCCGGCCCCGAAGGACAGAGGGACACCTCCACACGGAAAGCGTCCCGTCCCACCCCGTGTCCGCCCCCTCCCCGAAAAAAACAGGCTGCATTCCTGAGGTAAATCATCCTCCTCATCCTCCCCACCCGGGATCCCCAAAGCGGGCTGCTGCGGGGCGGGTCCTCCGCGTCGGCCTCGGGGTTCCTTCACGCACCTGCACGATTCTGCGAGGCCGCACCGACAAGGTGGGGAAGTTGCCGCGGCCGTGGATGGGGACGGCTTCCTCCAGGATGTGGTCCAGCCGCTGCACCTGCTCCCAGCTCAGGACGCTGAAGCGCTCATCCCCGTCAGCCGGCGTGGTCGGCGGCGCTTTCCCCGAGCTCGCGGCGGCCGTGCCAGCCGTCCCGGTCCCCGTGGCGCGCATCGTGAGGACGGGTGCGGGGGAGGGGGTCTCTTTCCCGAGGGAGACAAGAAAGGGAGGGACGGTAGGTGGGTGTGGGGAAGTAGAGAAGCGCCGGGGAAAGGCGGTTACACAAACCGAGATAAAAACACAGACGGCTCGAGCGGCTGAGGAAACCGCTTCACCCCCTCAAAAACAGAGGAAAATTCCAGAAGGAGAAGAAAGGGCGGGAAAAAGGGAAAAAAAAAAAACCAAAACCACCCGAGGAAAGAAATCGGTCTGAGGGAACCGGAGGGGGCGGGGAAAGGGAAGGCGTAACCTCGGCGCGTGCAAGAGCCAAGTTCCCTTCCTTCCACCCGTCCCCTCCACTCTCCGCGACCGCAACGCTTGAGCACTGCGGGGAGCTCAGCCCCAGCATTGATTTATATACTACGGCGGCGGGGCGACGCGATTGGCTCGGGTCGGACGACCAATCTTTGACCAGCTTTAGAAGTTCAGGGTGGCCGCCATTGGGTGCGAGAGGAGGGCGTGGCGCGGAATTCGGCACGGCGACCCGCCCCTTTGATTATTAAACGGGGGATGGGCGGGGAAGAGGAGGAGCTGGAGTTGGAATGAAGGGGAGGTGACGGGAGAAGGCGTTTGGCAGCTCAGACGTCAAAGGGAATCCTGGCTGCGATTGGCTAGCAGGGATTTGGAGCCTGCGAAAGGCGATTTTGATTGATTCTCCTCCGCTGTGCTGGAGTGGTGAGGCGTGAGATGTCCTTGTAATATATATATTATCTTTGTGTAATGCTTTATTTGTATGTAAAAAGATGGGAGTGGACCAAAGCATGAGACAATACTGGGCATACGTTTAAAGGAATTCTTGTCTTAATTTTTTTTTTCAGAATTCAATCAAGTATTGAAAATGTAATATGGGAAACAAGCCATGATTTTTAATCAGACTGGTCTTTTGGGCAGATTGGATGAAATAAAGTATGTTGCTGAGACATGGATAATTTTCCTGAAATTTTATGCAGCTTATTGTAAATAGAAAAAAAACCCCCACACATCCCACTAATTGTGTAAATTAAAGATGTTTGGAATGGATATATTGCAGATGCAATATGAAATGTGAGGGAATCCTGCAGCTCCCCTGTTACAGCTAGTTTTGTGCTGGTGAATCTGTAAGAGAAACCATACAATATAATCGTGATTTCTTAAATCAATTCTGATGAATTGAAACTATATTAATAATTCTGTATCTTTTTCTTGTACCTACCAGACATAATCTGAGCTAAAGGTAAACCTAGTTGAGCTGGTTAATTTCAGTAGATTTAGGGCCTAATCCTAGGAAGACCAAGCAGCTGGGCCAGATCTGAAGATTTACTGTATTTAAAAACTCACTCACCCGTTCAAAGCTGCAGATAATATGGAGGTCCACTTGAGTTCACTGAATGGGGAGGCAGTACAAGGCTCCATCTTGCATCTCTTTCTGGATTAAGAGGTCCTGCTCATCATCACTCACATCTTGGTTATCTTACATTTTGCTTCTGTAGTATGCTGTACATGGAAGGGCCCTTGAAGATGATCCAGATGCAGCAACTGGTTCAGTCACATTGAGCAGTAATGGGCAAACATCAGTACATCTATGTAACACCATTATTCCATAATCTCTTACTGGCTCCGTATAGACTTCCAGATGCAAGTCAAAGTATTTATCACATATAATGCTTGCATGACACAGACCTGTGTTATTTGGGAGACTGCCTATCTCTGGTTATTTCAGTCCATTCCATTAGATTGTACAGAGTGAGCATGCTCCAGTCCCCCAAGCAGCATTATCTAATGAGACCTCGATGTGCCTTTGGAACAAGTTGTTGCACCTGTACTTTGGAACAGGTCCCCCACCCCACTGGAGGTTTGGGTGGCCCTGACCCTATTAGGCTTTCGTGGAATCATGAAAACCTGGCTTTTCTTCCAGGCACTGGGCCAGGACAATAATTGTGCCCATTTTGTTGGGATAATAAGAGCTTGTTATGGGCAGGATTGGGTATATGTACCTTACAGGATATAACTTTGACCTGTTACATTAGCTTTTTTTTTAGTGGGACGTGGTGGCTCAGTAGCTAAGACATTGAGATTGTTGATCGGAAGGTCGGCAGTTCAGCAGTTCGAATCCCTAGTGCCGCGTAACGGGGGTGAGCTTCTCCCAGCTTCTGCCAACCTAGCAGTTCGAAAACATGTAAAAAATGCAAGTAGAAAAATAGGGACCACCTTTGGTGGGAAGGTAACAGCTGTACACCTTTGGTATTGAGTCATGCCGATCACATGAACATGGAAATGTCTTTGGACAGCACTGGCTCTTCAGCTTTGAAACAGAGATGAGCACTGCCCCCTAAAATCAGGAATGACTAGCACATATGTGCGAGTAGATGGCTCAGTGGCTAAGACACTGAGCTTGTCGATCAGAAAGGTCAGCAGTTCGGCGGTTCAAATCCCTAGTACAGGTCTTCTGCATGAGCAGGAGGATTGGACTAGATGGCCTCCAAGGTTCTTTCCAACTCTGTTACTGTTACTGATTGAGGGGAACCTTTACCTATTAGCTTTTTAATTTTTTTTTGGGGTCAATTTGGAGTGTTCTTGATATTTATTGATACATGCTGCTGAGATATATAAATTATGAGTAGGAGGGCCTACTAAAATTCTCAAGTATAAAACTAAATGATTTTTTAAAAAATTATTGAAACCAAGTACTCAATGAGTAAATACTATGAGACCATTGAAACGATGAATTCAGTCGGGCCGATACAATTGCCATTGTACATATAATTTAAAGCTTTTGAATCATTCATTGATTGGGAGTGCTGTACAACATATAACACTAAGGTATGGATTGTTTGGTCATTATTTATCGAATAAATCCCAATTGGTATGGTAGAATTCATACAACATTCGAAGCCACAAGTAGTGGTTAGTAACTCCACAAGGATTGGTTTCATACAGCATGCTATGTCAAACCAAACAATTAACATTTGTTGTGGCCCACCACTGGGGCAGAACAACATTGTAAATTTTGGGTAATGCATAAAAATATGTGTTTATATCTGACTGTTCTGAGAAGAGCCATTGCTCTTTCATATCTGTTCATGCCCATTCTTTTAGAATTATAGTTGAATGTGCTACGTTGACATGAACTCAACTTAATTGGCAATGACACCGATTGCCCAAACTGCATGCATGCATGCCCAAACTGAAAGGTGTGTGCTTGTGCACGAATGTGTGCATGTGTGAACATGTGTGAACATGTGCACGTGTGGACATGTGTAGACATGTGCACAGACATGCGCGCATGCGCAGCAGACCTGAAGACTAGTCGGCTGGCGGGAGACAGGGCATCCTAACACCGGCAGTGCGGCAAGAGGTAAGATCTTTTTCTTTCGTGAGCTTCTGTTTCATCGTTTGCAGGGAAACAGAAGCTCACGAAAGAAACACGGAGATTTGACCTGGGGCGACGGTGCTCATGACAGCAGAGAGGGCTCTGTGTGCCACCTCTGGCACGCGTGATGCGTGCCATCGGTTCGCCATCGCGGGCATGGTGCATTTTCTCCCCTATCCTTTGACTTCCCTGTGCTGCTTCTTTATATATCTTATTGTTCAGCTCTACTTAGTTTTTCTTGGATTCAGTGGTATTGTGGCAATCAGCCTGCTGCTCTGAACAGAGTTGTTGAACTCCTGTTGAACTGTTGTTGTTTGCTGAACTGTCAACATTAAGTGCTTGTAATTCTCCAGTTAGTGGGTCTCGACAACCTGAAAGCTCCAAGTCCATGTTTTAGAAAAATACTCAAAAGCTGAACAACATGCAGTCATAGCCTCATTTGTAAAGTTGCTAGAGCATTCTCACACTGGACTGCCAAGATTTGGTGACAAAACTGCCAATTTTCCTTTTTTTCCCCACCCTGGTTTTAGGTCCCTCCAAAAACACAACGTACAAGCATTACAATCTGCAAAGATCTGAAAAGCCAAGAACTGTCTGAAAACATTTATAAGTTTATCACATTAGGCCTCAGTAGCCCTTGGGGGGTAGGGGGGAAATGATATTTGCTTTCTTCTACCTAGCTCATCAGTTTAGTACAGGGGTCTCCAACCTTGGCAACTTTAAGACTTGTGGACTTCAACTCCCAGAATTCCTCAGCCAGCTTTGCTTTGAGGAATTCTGGGAATGGAAGTCCACAAGTTTTAAAGTTGCCAAGGTCGGAGACCCCTGGTTTAGAATGCTGTGTGAACCAGTCCTTCTGAGGCACAGCCCATCAGATCACTCATGTCTACTAGTGTAATTAATAGAAGATGATGAACGCAAGTCCTACCTTTGATTTTCCATGTTGACTGAAGATTGGTGAATGGCAGCAAGAGACTACACCTTTTTGTTGTGAAAGTGAAGACGGAGTGGAATCTTCGGAGAATAGGTAGCGCAATTGGACTAATTAACTGTTGACTTATAACAGTGATTAGGAAATCTAACTCCCTAAAGCAGGGATGAGCAAACTCGATTTCATTGGGGGCCGCATCATAGTTGTGTTTGACCTTGGGGGGGGCAGTGTGGACATGGCCAGCTTGACATTACTCGTGTTGGGGGCGCCTGTAGTGGCCCGGGCACTCTTCCAGCAAAAACGGGCTTCCGAGTTCCGTTTTTGGCTGTGATGGCCTCCTGCAACCCTCTGCCAGTGAAAATGAAGCTCGGGAGGGCTGCGCTCTGTTTTCGCTGGCAGTGGCACTACGGGTTAGTCCTTCACTGTTTCCAGGATGGCCCCATGGGCCAGATCTAAGCACCCCGTGGGCCGGATCCGGCCCCCAGACCTTGAGTTTGATACCTCTGCCCTAAATCTTCAGTTAAAACAGCCAGTGATGACGACATTGTGATCTCAGAACATTCTTTGGATGCCCCATCTTTGATATAAAATGCCCCATCTTTGATATAAAATGCCTCTTCAAATATATTGAAGATAGCGGGAGACATGTGGATGCATTTTAACTTATCTGACGACACTGCATTGGTTTTATTAAACTTTTTTGTGCAGATTGCTAGGTGTAATCTAGGAACGTGCAGTTCCTAGGTGTACCAATGAAGTTGCAGCGCAAGTGTGAGGTTCCAGAATCACTTAACCGCCGTGTGAGAAAAAAAACAGACTAACCTAGGCTTGAGAATAATGGAACAAAAAGATTGGAGAAGAACAAAGAAATGTCTGCTGTAGTTAATTACTTAGCATTGGAGGGGTGTGAATAGGATGTGCTGTGGAAAGGTTTGCTAATTCTGCAGAAAAACTTGTGTAGGCAGGTTTTTATAGTGATGTGTTTGTAAAAGAACATAGCAAAACCTTGATAGTTTGTTCCTTGACTGTAAATAGCCAGCAACCCAGGAAGTTCCTTTTTTTAAACCTGTGGCTTCCAGGGATGTCATAATGATATGTTGCATTTTAGTGGAGTGATTTAAATACATTGTGCTGGCTGTTTACCACAGCTGCTTGCTGCGTAATGTCGAAGCACTTCACAATGGTTTACATTTCTCTGTATATTTCTTCCTATTTTAGGATAGCTGCATGTCTTACAAAGAACAGCTCTGTCTTTGAAAAGCTGTCTAATCCATATCCCTGTTAAAGAAAAATATCCCTCAGGGAGAACAGCACTGCCTTTGGTAGTGAGTGCTCACAATGAATGCCTGGATGATAGGCAACCTAGTTCCACAGCTTTCCTGGCACAGATTTCCCCATTAGGGTGAGAGCATCTTTCTAATTTTAAATCTGGATCTGTCTGTATAAATTACCAGCCACCAATTTTACCCTGATCTCTTCCTCCTTTTATCCTCTTCTTTGCCTCCTAATATGCACATAGGTACAGGACACGGTGGCTCAGTGGCTAAGATGCTGAGCTTGTCGATCGAAAGGTTGGCAGTTCAGCGGTTCGAATCCCTAGCACCGCGTAATGGGGTGAGCTGGTTTTGTTGGGTTGCAGAACCAACCCAGACAGTTTTATAGAGGTGCAGATGATAGACTCAATAATTCCTCTGTAGAATTGGATCAGCAGCCCCTTGGGCAGTTTGAGCTTCCTGAGTTGGTGCAGAAAATGGCGCAGAATATGGTAAAGATAAAAACTTCCCTTGATTTGAGAGGAGCTCCTGGGGTTTAGACAGAGTTAAGCCATAATGTAATTTGGTTTTGGCTTCATGTGTTTTGTGAACTTTGCCTTTATGGTATTTTTTAGCACATTTTAAGTTTTATCTAGCAAACTAGGGCAGAACACCCATGGCTTAGTACAAACCCAAATGTTTCTATAATATGTTCCTCATTTCTCCCAAATGGAAAAGGAAAGGCAAAATTACAAAGCAATATTTCTTTGGGATGTGAGGCTAATTTGGACTGATTGTGCTTTTGCTGCTCTGGCTTTATAATTAAATATACAAGCAAAACACTTTGGAAAGCAGCTTTCGTCAACTCAAGTGCACCTACAAATCATGGGTTAGATCTCCCAGAGTTAACAGCTGAATTCTAAGCTTCAACCAACTTGCATCCTTCAATCAAAATCTGCCTACCATAAAAACATCCATTCCTGGACTTGAGTTCACATAATATACCTTATCAGGTGAGTTTACAAATCTAATAGTCCATTTACATCATATGGTACTCTTAGTTCAACCTGGGTTAGTAGTATGTTTGCATTTATTTTAACTAAATTTGCTTTCTATAACCACATTTTGTCTACTAAACCAAGATTAAACAAACAATGATCTAGTGGCAATCTATTTTATTTTAAATGTTTGTTATCACACCTTCCTTATTTGTATAAATGCCGTATTTTTCGGAGTATAAGACACACCAGAGTATAAGACGCAGCTTAGTTTTTGGGGAGGAAAATAGGGGAAAAAATTTGCCTACCAGATATTTATCTGGCTAGCCTTAGTTTGGTCAGCTTCAGCACATTAGTTTCCTGGTTTTTTATTCCCTGCTTGGGGATAAAAAACAGCTTTAAGGCACAGCTGAGAGGAAGCAGCTGAGAGAAAAGCAGGCAAAGCAGGGAGGGATAGCTTCACTCGGCTAGCACCTAGTTAGGGCTGAAAAAAAGCTTCTAAAGAATAGCTGAGAGTCGGAGCAAAGCATGGCGATCGCTTCTCTCACTAGCGCCGCGTTAAAGCACAGCGGGAAATCCAGGGAGCAGGCAAATCTGGGAAGATCGCTTCACTCGCTAGTGCCTCGTTAGTGCCTCATTAGGGCTGAAAAAAAGCTTCGAAAAAGCTACATTCGGAGTATAAGATGCACCCAACTTTTTAGCCTCTTTTAAGGGGGAAAAAGGTGCATCTTATACTCTGAAAAATCCGGTAGTTCTGTTTATTCAATGTTCCTTAATTACACGAGTTACATATTTTACAAGTGCATTTGCTCTACATGCTAAACTTTGTTAGTTTTAATCTTTGTGGAGTTGGTTTTGTGACTTGGCAGATAGTGGAATGGATCCAGGCAATTTGGCAGGGTTTAATCAAGGTTTTGTATCACTAAGGGATTATTATTATTTGTTAAATTTATACACTTACAACGATTCTGAGTGTTATACAAATGATACGAAACATGAAAACAAAAAAAAAAATTAGCAAGGGGTTTTCTGCCTGGTGGCCTAGTTGGCCTCTTGCACCACGTGGCAGAGGTGGGGGGCATTTTTGCCCACCCTAGGCTCCAGAGGCCTTCCTCGAGCCTCCGGGAGATAAGCCCGTTTTTTGCCCTCCCCAAGCCTCCACGCATACCCTGCATTTACCTGCATCCAAAACAGGCTGCATGAGGATTCCTGGGAGGGGTGGGCAGGGGTGGGCAGAGCCAATCAGGAGTGGGATTTGGGGGTTCTCCGAACCACACAGAATTTTAGCTAGAGGTTCTCCAGAACCCCTGCCAACTCCCCAGCAGCCCACCCCTGCAATTTGGTAATATTATAGGTCAGTGTACTTTGGGCAAAATGGCTAGGTTTATAGAACACACCGAATCAAAAAGTGTTAGATGAGTTTAGCCTGTGAAAGGTTTAGCCATTCAGGAACTATTCTGATTATCTTCTGTTCTTTCATTTCCTCCTGAGCTGCTTCTCTGTTTAAGAGTGGACTGAGCAAACAGAAAAGAAAAATGAACAAACAGACAAGTATGTTGAAACCATTTACATTAGGGGTCCACAACCCCTGGACTGCAGCCTACTATCAGGCTACAACCAGTTTGTAGCCAGGCCGTGCAGGTGGTGGAGGAACATATGTATGTGCGTGAAGCTCCTCTCATGCGAGCGGCGGCTGTCTTGTGCTTACACATGAAACTTCCCTCACACAAATGGCAGCCGCTTGCCCTCACACGCGAAGCCCCCCTTGCTCAAGCGGTAGCCATCTTGTGTGTGAAGCTTTCCTTGTGCAACCAGCTGTGGCTTTTGCTCATGTACGAAACTCCCTTTGCATGAGCAGTGCATTCATGCACCCACCACTCACACAAATGGAGTTGTGTATGCTCGTGTGCACCCCGCCTAGCACTCACAATCCTGTCTCCACCCCTGCCGGGCCACCAAGCCAGAAAGACTGGGGACCGCTGATTTACATAAGCTGTTTCTACACTGCTCTTTGATAGATCGCTTGGCCTGTCAATTAAGAGTTCCATATGTACCCTCTTTGCTCCTTTTGTCTTTTAAAAATGCATGAGGATAATCAGTTGCAGTGATCTATTCCTTCTCTTCAGCTCTTGGCTTCTGGAGCATAACCTCAACAGTCATTTCCACAGCATAGCAACAATGTTGTAGGAGAAGAGACGCAGAGGTTGGGAGGGCAGAGTTAAGCATGTCATCAGCTCAGGATCATTACGTTCCTACAAATGGTTCAAGCTCAACCCCTCCTGAATTCCGCTGACCCTTCTCTGATGCCAATTTAGTGTTGAACTTTAGATGAGTAGATTCTTGTGTATCGACTTGAATAAATCTTCTACACTGCAGTCTAATGGATGGTCCTGATTCTTTGTGCCTGACAGATAGCATAAGCAATAGCACTTAGACTTATATTCCGCTTCATAGTCCCTTTACAGCACATTCTGAGCAGTTAACAGAGTCAACCTCTTGCCCCCAATAGTCTAGCTCCTCATTTTACCGCCCTCGGAAGGATGGAAGGCTGAGTCAACCTTGAGCCTGCGAGGATCAAACTCCTGGCAGTGAGCTGACTTAGCCTGCAGTACTGCATTCTAACCACTGCGTCACCACAGCTCTTGGGACAAGTCACAACAGGATTCATAATTCCTCCATTGTGCTTGCAATAGTGCTCTCCTCTCTCAAAGTGGAGCTATAAGCAGTATAAGGAGAATGTAGATTATGACACGTGTGTATGATTAGCTTGAACTCATGTGGCTGTTTAAATCACTAGAAATCTGGTGACTTCAAAGAAAGCTTCTGGGGACATGTGACATCTGGAAGCATACAGTAGGATTTCTAGCTATGAGGCTACTCAAAGAGAAGCCAATTAAGAGACACCCTAATCACATACTATAATTAACTGAAAAGGGGAAGATCAGAATAAGGTAGACGCCACAAAGCAGGAGACGTTCTGGAGAAAAAATGCCAGTCACCTTAAGCAGCCTATCCTGTGGTAGGATTCAAAAATTTTTACTACTGGTTCTGTGGACGTGGCTTGGTGGGGATGGCATGGCTTGATGGGCGTGGCAGGGGAAGGTTACTGCAAAATCCCCATTTCCTCCCGATCAGCTGGGACTTGGGAGGCAGAGAATAAATAGATGGGGGCAGAGCCAGTCAGAGGTGGTATTTACCGGTTCTCCGAACTACTCAAAATTTCTGCTACCGATTCTCCAGAACTGGTCAGAACCTGCTGAAACCCACCTCTGAGCCCATCTCAATCTTGTCAGTGGCACATTCTGGATGACCAAGGAATGCTCTCTTTTATATTTCCACATTCTAAGACAATGCCCATCATCCCCAGCCAATACAGACATTCATCCTGACACAGAGAACAATTAATCTGTGGAACAGTTTTCCTTTAGAAGTTGTGGGTGCTCCATCACTGGAAGATTTTATGAAGAGATTGGTTAGCTATTTGTCTAGAATGGTTTAGGATCTCCTCCTTGGGTAAGGGGTTGGAATAGAAGATCTCCAAGGTCCCTTCCAACACTTGTTATTTTGTATTCTGTAATACTTTGTTTACTCATGTTGAAAAATCTTAGCATTAAATAGGGATGAACAACATGTAGCCATAAGGTCCTATCCAGATCTTCATTCTTTTATTGAGAGGTCTAATGATGAGTTCAGTAGGGACACGGTGGCTCAGTGGCTAAGACGCTGAGTTTGTCTATTGAAAGTTCAGCAGTTCGAATCCCTAGTGCCGCGGAATGGGGTGAGCTCCCATAACTTGTCCCAGCTTTTGCCAACCTAGCAGTTCGAAAGCATGTAAAAAATGCAAGTAGAAAAATAAGGACCACCTTTGGTGGGAAGATAACCGCATTCCATGCACCTTTGGTGTTGAGTCATGCCGGCCACATGACCACGGAGACGTCTTTGGATAGCACTGGCTCTTTGGCTTTGAAAGGGAGATGAGCACCGCCCCCTAGAGTCGGGAACGACTAGCACATATGTGCGAGGGGAACCTTTATCTTTACTTTTACCTTTACCCTTACCTCTACCTTTAATGTTGAGTTCAACTTTGCTGTTGACTTTGGCAAGGTGATTCTTAATACTGGATGGTACAGCTTCCTGCCATTTTGAGACTGGAAACAATGAAAGCTATAGAGTTAGGAACAAAAGGGGGGGGTGGAAATTCCCTACATAATGCACACACACTGAATAAAATGGAAAAATCCAGCCCCATCAACTTACATAAGGTGCTCCTTAGCAGTAATGAATGTTGCAGGTAGTACCTGGCTGCCAAAAACTTAACCTTTTTTGGTTTAAAACAAAATAATAAGGCGTAAAGTAGTTTCACATAACACATTAAGCCAAAATGCCATTATGGTTTGAAAAACAGAATGCTTGGTTTAAAGCCATTTAGCACAAAATCCAGCCAATTTTGTTTTATTTAATAAACCAGGTTTAGGCAAATTGGTGCTTTTGTGTATTGTGTGAACAGGGGAGCCACACTCTTGAATTTCTCTTATTGCATACCCAACATGCAATATATAATTAATTCTCCCAGCCATGTTATCCTCACCACAACCATCTGAGGGTGATTACGCGAGGAGAACATTGTTGGTTTGCAGCTTTTCAATAAGCTTTGTGACTACCCATGATTTATAATCCTTAGCTTTCCAATCCAGTTCCCACACACTAATCCAACTATATTGAACCTGGCAGCCTCCAGATATTTTGGACAATTCTTTGTCAGTTTCATGCTGGGAATTAAAGTCTCAAGTATGAAGAGGTCCCCAGATTCCTCGTTCCTATTCCAGGGGTCTGCAACCTTAAACACTCAAAGAGCCATTTGGACCCATTTCCCACAGAAAAGAAAACACCGGGAGCCACAAAACCCTTCCCGTACCTGACTATTTCTTGAACGGCCACAAAACTGGCATATGTAGTTGAATTAAACGTTCTGTTTTTTTCTGAAACTTTCCTTTTCTTAGGTTTATCCATGGTTGGCCTACTGGGAGTTGAAAAACTCAATAAATCACATGCCAGCGGGTGTTGCATATTGGTGGTTGTGACACATATTTTGAGTGACAGGGAGCCGCAGCAGAGGGGTGAAAGAGCCACATGTCGCTCTAGAGCCACAGGTTGCAGACCTCTGTCCTACTCTAATAATTGCGGTGCTTCCACTGGCTCGATGATCTTTCACTGGTTCAGTGGATCTCCTCATAAAACCCACATCTTCTCTTCATTGTAGTGCTTTTGAGAGAAGGATGAACAGGATGCACTGATCCTATCAATGTCAACATCAGACTTGCACAAGGAGCTTCCTGCTACACGGAACCCTAAATTAGCTTCACCCAGAAACGCACACCATTTATACAACCGGTGTTTGAAAGCGGACTACAATATCCAGCTACTCATTGCCTTCTGCAATAAAATTTGTTCGTGTGGCAAGACAAAGCAGTCACGTTTCCAGCCTTGCAGAATATGCAGTCAAAAATTCCCAGATGTGCACATACTGCAGTTTCATCCATGTTAAGGAATAGGTGTTTGGGGTGTAGCACAGCTTCGGTTCTTAGAAAGCTGAAGTAAGCAAGTGCTGAATTGTACAAGTGATAGGTACAGGCAGTCCTTCATTTACGACCACAATGGAGCCCAAAATTTCTGTTGCTAAGCAAGACATTGGTGATGTGAGTTGCGTTTCCTTTTATGACCTTTTTTTTTGCAACAGTTGTTAAGTGAATCACTGCAGTTAAGCGGATCGTGTGATTATGAAGCCAATCTGGTTTCTGCCATTGACTTTGTTTCTTTTCTTTTTGTAAAAGTTTTTTTACACAAACAAACAGTGCATTTTTTTCTGAACAGAGTATTGTCCGAGTCACAAATTTATACAATTTTTAGCCATCTCCAACACAATTTATATATTTCACTTTTTGCCATGATAATCTTTCTTTCTAATTTTTCTTTTCCTTGTTTCTTCTAATAACCAATACTATCATTCGCCTTAATCTCTAATCTTAATCAAGTTTAAGTTTCCCCTTAACTTCTCCAAGTTAAAACCCTTAAATTTAAAATCAATCATTTTTCTAATAGTTAACCTTAACTCTAAATCATTCTATTCAATTATTTCCCCGTTCACTTCATTTGTCAGAAGCCAGCTGGGGAAGGTTACAAGGTGATCACATGATCCTGGGAATCTGCAACTGTCATAAATACATGCCAGTTGCCAAGCGTTGAATTTTGATCATGTGACCTTGGGGAATGCTTCAGTGGTGATGAGTGTAAAAAACACAGTCATACGTTTTCATTGCTGTTGCGACTTTGATCGCTCACTAAACGAATGGTTATAAGTCATGAAGTACCAGTATCTGTACTAAAGCTAGATGAAACAGTAAGACTTCACTGGTCACTGTTCCACTCTGGGACAAAGTGATCGGATTATACTACCAAAATTCAGCAACAAAAATGCTGAGTATGACAACACGATTTCAGGCTGCTTGGGGAACAAGATTAAGGTTGACTCAGCCTTCCATCCTTCCAAGGTGGGTAAAATGAGGAGCCAGATTGTTGGGGGCAATAGGCTGACTCTGTAAAACCGCTTAGAGAGGGCTGTAAAGCATTGTAAAATGGTATATCAGTCTAAATGTAATTGCTATTGGGATTGGGAGAGCTATTGCTCCCTTTCCCATTTGGGTTGCCAGGTCTGCTTCCAAAAAATAGCAGACAAGCGGGGGGGGGGGGGGGGGGAGGGGAGTGTTAAGTAGTAAAAAAAAAATTACAATTAAATTATATATTTCTTACAAACATTTTAACATGTATTAAAATAATCACTTCAAAACTTTACTTAAAATTCAAAACATCAAATATATTATAATAATATGTAAAATATTAATTTACATTTTACTTTGCTGTTGTGTGTATTTTTTATTTGACCGCGCAGTTTGATCAATTCTTTGTGTTTAAGGAATAATTCTTTAATTTCAGTATAACGATGAGAAATATTAAAAAATATACAAAGTTCACTTCGAACTGATGGTACAAGCAGTTGGTTACGTTCATCAGTCCACAAATTTCCCATGACGCTGAAAATTTGTTCAATGTTTGCATTTGATACCGGAATTGATGCACAATACTGGAACAGTTTCAGTAAACTCGGAGCTGGCTCTTTCTTGAAAAAGTACATCCACTTATCAAGGGATGAATTGCCCTGCAGATGAACATAAACTTCTTCTAAGACAGAAATTTCATCGAAGAGAGTGTTGGGTGGAAGTTCTTCTCGCCATGGTGATAATAACCAGATGTTCGTCATTTCTTCTAAAGTTGGAAGATTATTACGATCAATTAGATTGAAACAACTTAGCATTCAATGGATATTCGATCTTTGTCTCATTCTAACTTATGAAAAAAAAGACAAAACACGATTCTCCTATCCTTATTCTTTTAGACTGTACAGCTTTAGATTACGTACCATTTCATCATAAAGCTTTTGAATAAAAAAAATGTCCACTATTTTGTGAAAAACAATAGTGAACATAATGTGAAAAAAGTGGATTGTCCGTTCAAATAGTGGACACCTGGCAATTCTACCGCTGATCTGAAAATAATTATTGTGCCCCTTCTTCTGATATCAAACCCTCAATAGATGGCCTCCTACAGCTCTCCAGGTGGTTGGGAGACTGAGTTGTGGACTCCCAACTTCACAGATATTGCTATCTCTAGATTACTGCACCGTGCAAATATTTTTTAAAAAGTGTGAACAAACTGGCACATATCTAGTGGTAGATTTGGGCAACAGGAATAGTTGTGTTTGCTCCGTACACCCAAGGAATTCCTATCCAAAGGAGACTTCAGCAATTTAAATAATCACAAGGATTGATACTTAACCTCATTCATTACAGGGAAATCTTAAAATGCTTTTTGAGAACTTTTTGGCTTCTCTAGAAAACTCCCACTTCCTGGGCCATTTATTTCAAAAGATAGGAAACAATAAAAGAAAACAAATCATTTCGAGAACTGAAGTAAACATTTGGCTCCCAGGTTCACTGTCCTAAAAGGGGCTTGAAACAGAAGACCTAAAGGTCCTGTGAATGGGGCCCTTTGAGGAATATTTGGACTAGATCAGGTGTCTGCAACCTGTGGCTCCGGAGCCGCATGTGGCTCTTTGGGCCCTCTGCTGTGGCTCCCTGTTGGATGATCCCACCACTGGTTGGCTCCACCTCTCACCCTCCCCTCCCAGTCACTCCTCACCTGGCCTGAGAAGGTAAGGGCAATGGTGGGGAATGGAGAAGTGGCCGGGGCAGAGGTAGAGAGATACAGAGGGAGGGAGGGGGGAGGGAGGGGAAGAGAAAGATGTCAAAAGGGTTTTGTGGTTCCCGTTGCTTTTTAACAAGCAGTTCTCTGCCCTAATGACCAGCTGGGTAGGCGTGGCTGGTGGGGGGGGGTCATGTGACTGGTGAAAGTGAACGACGTCGAGTTGGCCACGCCCACTGAGGTTTTGTGGCTCCCGGTGTTTTCTGTGAGAAACGGGTCCAAATGGCTCTTTGAGTGTTTAAGATTGCAGACCCCTGGACTAGATTAAACGTAGCCTGGAGATGAGAAGGTCAGTGGGAGGAGAGGGGTAGGGTTGTATGGTTTATTAGGAAAACCACAGTTGGCCGAGCTCCTACATTTTAAGCCATGGTTTACAACGGTTGAGTTCATAGAACCTGTGAAGTCCCAAATCAAGGAAATATTATAACGTAATGCAATGAGCGAACCCCACCTATTTATATGAAATCGTATCTCGTATCCAAACCAGGCCTTTTTTATTCATTGAGTCAGAAGGGCTGGGTGCTCTGATCTGTAGAACCACGATGACATGATTCATATCACTGACTAAGCTGAGCTTAATAAAGCATGCTATAGCATGTTACTTCACACAAAACAAAGAAGCCATCATTTGAATAAATCCCACTGGCTGGATTTGTATCGGTGGGTTCTGCCCTGAACTGGGGTGAACTGGTAGTGGCGACGGCAGGAGGCTCCGCCCACCTGCCTGGATGTCATCAGGGATGCTCTGTGCATGCGCAGAAGCGCACATATGTGCACTCACAGTTCCAAACCAGTAGCGAAGGTTAGTGGAGCCCACTACTGGTTTGTATAGGGTAGCGATGGCTAACCTTTTTGCTCCCGCATGCAAAAAAGGGGGGAGCATGTGTGTGTGTCCACACCCATAATTCAACGACCCCCAGCACCCCACCCCCCTGTGCATGCATACGCAACCCCCACCCCCCACATGCACAGGAACCTCCCCACACCCCCTGCTTTTGGCATGTGATGACGTCCGGTGGGCCTGGTAGGCCCGTTTTTCACCCTCCTCAGGCTCCAGAGGCTTTCTTGGAGCCCAGGGAGAGCAAAAACGCCCTTCCCCATCCCTCTGGAGGTCCTCCAGAAGCCAGAAACAGGCCATTTCTTGACTTCTGGTGGGACTGCAAGGCCCGAAAATCAGCTGGCCGGCGCGCACATACGCTGTGAAGTTGAGCTAGGGCAATGTTCGCATGTCCACAGATATGGCCCCACGTGCCACATGTGGCATGCCTGCCATAGGTTTGCCATCACAGGTATAGGGTTTCAGTCACATAGGTACATACCAGAAACTAAGCCAGAAACCAGCGAAGAGTCAATGTGAAATATGAACCTGGCTTGTGGTTTAAGCTTTTGGGTGAACCGTATTAACAGATTAACAGAGTTGGAAGGGACCTTGTATATCATGTAGTCCAATCTCCCACCCAAGCAGGAGACCCTACACCATTTCTGACAGAGGGCAGTCCAGTCTATTCTTGAAAGCCTCCAGTGATGGAGCTCCCACAACTTCCAGAGGCAACTTCTGTTCCATTGGTTGATTGTTCTCACTGTCAGAAAATTCCTCCTTATTTCCAGGTTGAATCTCTCCTTGTTTGGTTTCCATCCATTATTCCTTGTCTGGTCTTCAGGTGCTTTGGAAAATAGATTGACTCCCTCCTCTCTGTGCTTCTCTGTGACAGCCCCTCAAGTATCAATGAGAAACCATTGGTTTGCCTCAGACCAGTTTCTGAATAAATGGCAAGCCAAGAGGCCAGGAAGCATGGCTGGCTGGAGAATTCTGGGAGTTGAAGTCTACACATCCTAAAGTTACCAAGTTTGAGAAACACTAATCTAGCATGATTAACTCAGTGATAACTTTTGGAAGTGTTCTGGTTTTATGTCCAAGGTATTACATCCAAGTCCATAGCAAGGAGGACTTCACGGGGAAGGTTGGAAAGGGGACCTTCTACTATTTATGCTGAAGTTTTAAAGGGCAGCAGGATTGAAGGACCCTGGGTGAAGGATTTAAGGGATCCTTATCTAAGACTTCTACTGGGCCGCGGTGGCTTAGTGGTTAAGACACTGAGCTTGTCGATCGAAAGGTCGGCAGTTCAGCGGTTCGAATTCCTAGTGTCGCGTAACAGGGTGAGCTCCCGTTACTTGTCCCGGCTTCTGCCAACCTAGCAGTTCGAAATCACGTAGAAAATGCAAGTAGAAAAATACCTTCCTTTGGTGGGAAGGTAACTGCGTTCCATGCGCCTTCAGCATTTATTCATGCTAGCCACATGACCATGGAGACGTCTTCAGACAGCGCTGGCTCTTCAGCTTTGAAATGGAGATGAGCACCGCCCCCTAGAGTCGGGAATGACTAACATATATGTGTGAGGGGAACCTTTATCTTATCTAAGACTTCATTCACATAATCCATTTACGATGCTTGTGATCAAACTACAGGTTGCCTTTGCATCACAAGCTGATGTTAGTTGCTTTTAACAGATCTTCTTCATGCCTTAATGTGATCTATGGATTCCCATTCTGGTTATGTCGCGTCCTATTTTATTTTGATCACATCGTGTGATCCAATTCCTTCAAAATATCTATTCTGCTAGGAATTGCTGGAGGTGCTAGAAAATGAAGCTGCCAAAGAGCACACGGGACTGATGCCATCAAGAAAGAGAAGCGTTTTAACCCCGAAAACGTTCAGTGACGTGGTGAAACCCTTGGAAAGAATGAGGAGAGCTAATCTACAAAGGGGCTGAAAGTCACCTGTGACTAGACAGACTAAAGCAGGGGTCTCCAACCTTGGCAACTTTAAGACTTATGGATGTCAACTCCCAGAATTCTGGGGTTGAAGTCCACAAGTCTTAAAGTTGCCAAAGTTGGAGACTCCTGGACTAAAGGCACTCAGGAGCAAGGACAGTAAATTGAATGGAGAAATAAGGTGTACCACAAATTCCTTGGGGAATGTTGGGTCTTGCATAAGATATAGGTTGTTACCAGCTTCAGGAAGAAAGCTTGTTCTATAGAAACCAAGCCAGTGATTAATATTTATTGAAGGTCATTATTTAAATGTATCAATGATAGCAGCAGCATCAGGACACGCCAACATCGATTCATCACAATTACTAATTGCAAGGGAGTCAGACAGTTTGGTGCAATGGTTAAGGGACTAGCCTAGAAACCAGGAGACTGTGAGTTCTAGTCCTGCCTTAGGCACGGAAAGCGGCTGGGTGACTTTGAGCCCATCATATTCTCAGAACCGGTTCAGTGATGTCAGATTGTCACCGCTACCGGCTCGGGAGAACCAGATCGAACCGGGAGGAAGCCACCAGTGAGGGGACAGAATGTATCTGTCCTCAGTGTGGAAGGGATTGCCACTCTTGAATTGGCCTTTTTAGTCACACTAGATGCTGTTTTAGGATCTCTTTCCAGAGCACAATACCATAGTCTCTTGAGACTGAAGGTTGCCAATGATAGAACCAGTAGTAAAACCGGCAAGAGGCTCTGCCCACCCGCCATGACGTCACCATGGGTGATCTGTGCATTTTTGCACACTCCCGTTGCAAACCGGTAGTAAAGGTAAGTGGAACCCACCCCTGCCCCAATTGATTGTTTGATTTTGATTTAAGCAGAATACGTAAAGAAGCCATTATGCCTTATTCAGTAACCTCTCATTGTGGGAAATGGTCTGATATAATATGTAAATCTAGCCATTCTGTGCATGTTTATACAAAAGCAACTTGAGCTGAATACAGGGGGACATTTCTGGATAACCATATGTAATGCTCAACTTTACAGTTTACTGGTTTTTTAGCACAAGGCAAGTCGTGTTGAACTGGGAGAAATAGAGTTTAGGCCAGTGATGAAATGTAAAATTTGTTACTACCGGTTCTGCGTAAAAGAAAAAAAAAGCCTCTGACGATCAGGCAACTCAGCTGGGATTGTCAGAGGCTTTTAAAAGCGTTTTTTCTACAACCTCTTCTGCCAATTCACTCTTACAACCATGTTGCCAACTTAACAACTGCAGTGATTTACTTAACAGCACTGGCCAGAAAGGTCATAAAATAAAAGTCACTTAACAATTGTCTCACTTAGCAACAGAAATTTGGGGCTCAATTGCAGTTGTAAGTCGAGGAGTACATTTACTTGTTTATAACTCCTTAATGCAGGAGTCTCCAACCTTGGCAACTTGAAGACTTGTGGACTTCAACTCCCAAAATTCCTCAGCCAAGTTGCCAAGGTTGGAAACCCCTGCCTTAAAGCTTGTGCCTTTTCCAGAGATTGTGCCCTTTGGA
This sequence comes from Masticophis lateralis, assembly GCA_030761175.1. Taxonomy (NCBI): domain Eukaryota; kingdom Metazoa; phylum Chordata; class Lepidosauria; order Squamata; family Colubridae; genus Masticophis; species Masticophis lateralis. The sequence goes on from JAUDYJ010000009.1 coordinate 13,446,060, forward strand.
TCTGCTTTAAATAGTGTCAGACTACTGCTTTATTCAAGCTTTCATGATCTCTGAAGTACCATATTTTTCGGAGTACAAGACGCACCGGAGTATAAGATGCAGCTTAGTTTTTGGGGAGGAAAATAGGAAAAAAAAAAATCTGCCTACCAGGTATTCATCTGGCTAGCGTCCTTAGTCTGGTCAGCTTTAGCACATTAGTTTGCTGGTTTTTATCCCCTGCTTGGGGATAAAAAACAGCTTCTAAAGCACAACTGATCTTTGGAGAGAGAAGCAATGAGAAAAGCAGGCAAACTAAGGATATCACTTCACTTGCTAGCGCCTCGTTAGGGCTGAAAAAAAATTTCATAGCTGAGAGTCAGACGGAGCAGGCAAAGCAGGGAAGCGGAGATCCGTTTCACTCACTAGCACCTCATTAGGGCTGTTAAAAGCTTCAAAAAAAAAGCTACATTTGGAGTATAAGATTCACCCAAATTTTCAGCCTCTTTTAGGAGGGAAAAAAGTGTGTCTTATTCAGGAGTGGGTTCTACTTACCTTTACTACTGGTTTGTGTCGTGTTCACATGTGTGTGCTCTTCTGCGCATGTGCATATCGCTTCTGATGACATCCGGGTCAGTGGGCTGAGCCTCCTGCCAGTTTTACTACCGGTTCTATAGAATCAGTCCGAACTGGGGGCAACCCACGACTGCCTCTTGTACTCCGAAAAATACAGTGCTTTGAGACTGACTCTAAAGTGATGCAGCTCCTAAAATATTTATGAATCTAATCCTGACAGTTTCCGTGGGGTTCCTACATCTTATTCTGCTTTTCCTGTCTTCCAACCTCAGTTGGTTACTTTGCCCTTCACGTGATGGACTGTGGCAGCCCACGTGATTTAGTTAATGGGCATCTGTCACATCACCGTCAAAAATTGCATAAGTCACCACAGGTGATTGGATTAAGTGACAGTGAGAACAGAAACAGCCAAGGGCAGTGAGGGTGAAAAAAAAAAGAGAGAGAGAGAAAGTGACAGAGAAAGAATCAGATTGGTGCCAACATCTTCACGATGAAGGTCAAAAACTTTTTTTAAAAAAAGTTATTTGATATTCATAATGCAAAGAATGTGGTCTATCCTCAACATCAATCATTCATATAAAGAATGGATATAACTTGCTGAAATGTTAACAGAATGAACTAAAATAAATCATACAATATCCATTCTTCTATCCCTATATATATTATATGAATATATTCTTGTATTCGTATGTTTGGGGTGTGTGTGTGTGTGTGTGTGTGTGTGTGTGTGTGTATGCATGCACCATTAGATCAGGGGTGTCAAACTTGAGGCCCTGGGGCCAGATTCAGCCCACAGGGTGCTTCAATCTGGCCTGTGAGGCCACCCTGGATTGAGTGAAACACTGGCTCGCGGTGCCTCTGCCACCGAAAATGGGCTCCCAAGCTCCGTTTTCTGCTGTGATGGCCTCTGAACTCCTAGAACTTTCACTGGCAGAGGGTTGTAGGAGGCCTTCGCAACAGAAAATGGACCACGGGAGCCTTTTTTCACTGGCAAAGCATTTGGGCCATCATAAGCGCCCCTGACATGAGTGACGTCGAGCTGGCCATGCCCCCCTGCCCCTCGAGGTCAAACCCAATCCTGATGCGGCCCACAATGAAATCGAGTTTGACACTCCTGTGATAGATAGATAGATAGATAGATAGATAGATAGATAGATAGATAGATAGATAGATGATAGATAGATAGATAGATAGATAGATAGATAGATAGATAGATAGATAGATGGATATGGATGGATGGATGGATGGATGGATATATCCATATAATATATACATATGGATATAAAAATGGATATAACTTACTTTCGTTCATTCTGCAAACGTTTAATATATATGTATGTATGTATATATATTCCTATCATGTAAGAGGGTGAAGATAAAGGCAGAATAACATTTTTGTAAGTGAAATTTTGTAAGTGACAATAAATACTGAAGTATGCAGTTGAATAAAATATGTCAAATCTTTGCTTCATCTTGGCTTTTTTTCCTAGCTACTTTAAGCTATTAAAGGCATGCTATAAAATTCTGAGTACTTCTTCTCATGGATATCAGACATTTAGGCTGGTACCGTATTTCATCAATACTTCCAAGGAGATTTCTAAAAAGGGAGGAGAAGGAAGGGAGGGAGGGAGGGAGGAAGGAAGGAAGGAAGGAAGGAAGGAAGGAAGGAAGGAAGGAAGGAAGGAAGGAAATCATTCTGCCCTCTTTGCTAAACTTTCATCTTGTATGATTGTCTAATCATTCAATAGAGGTGTATCCTGAATAACCTGATAAATTGCTGAAAATCTTGTCCACTATGCATGAGAACATTGCCTGCTTTGGTCATATATGTATAGGCAGTCCTTGACTTACAACCACAACATAGCCCAATATTACTAAGCAAGACAGTTGTTAAGTGAATTTTGTCCCATGTTAACAATCTTTACAACCAATTTAACAACAGTTGTTATGTGAATCACTGCAGTTATGAAGTTAGTAACATGGTCATCAAGTGAATCTGGCTTCCCCTTGACTGCTTGTCCGAAGGTGAAAAACAGTCATAAGTCATTTTTTTTCAGTGCCTTTAACTTTGAACAGTCACTAAATGAATGGCTGTAAGCAGTGGTGGGATTCAAGTAATTTAACAACCGGTTCTCTGCCCTAATGATTTCTTCCAATAACCAGTTTGCCAAACGGCTCAGAAAGTTAACAACCAGTTCTCCCAAAGTGGTGCGAACCAGCTGAATCCCACCATTGGCTGAATCCCACCATTGGTTGTAAGTCAAGGTCTACCGCTATGGTTCATTCCAGGCCTTGCCCACAATGGCATGGAAGTGCTCTTGCTTACATGCTTACATTTCCCCTGACTGATTTGACCACGTTCTATGTGGTCAAATACAGGTAGTCCTCAGTTTATGATCCCTATTGGAACCGAACGTCCTGTCACTAAGCGAGCCGATTGTTCAGTAATTCATGCCCAATTTTATGACTTTTTTTTACTGTGGTTATTAACCAAATCACACAGTTGTTAAGCAAATCTGGCTTCTCCCATTGACTGGGAAAGTCCCAAATGGCCATCCCATGATCCTGAAACAGTCCAACCATCATAAATACATCCCAGTTACCAAGTCCCAGAATTTTGATCATGGAACCACGGAGATGCTGCAAGAATCATAAGTGCGAGGACCGGTGGTAACTTACTTTTTTCAGCATCTTTGTAACTTCGAATGATCACTGAACGAATGAGTGTAAATCAAGGATTACCTGTACAAATAGTTAATCACCATGGTCCATATATATAGCTACCAGTACTAGACCCAGGCCAGTGATGGCAAACCTTTTGGCACCGAGGGCCGAAAAGGGAGTGCACATGTGTCTGGGCCGCAACCCGGAAGAGAAGCAGCCCAGGGCGCATGCGCACACCTGAAAATGAACTTCCGGTTTCAGGTATTGAACCTCTGGTTTCAGCCAGCTACTCTTCCAAGTTTCTGGTGCGCATGCACACATGATGATCAGCTGCACATGCTCACGCAGGAAAATGGAAGACCAGGTAGAAGATCGTCTAGTTTCCGGCATTGCTGCATGCAAAAAAGCCAGCTGATCGTCGCGCATGCATGCGTGCCAGAAACCTGGAAGAGGAACAGATGGTGCTGCGCGTGACAGGCAATATGGCTCTGTGTGCCACTTCAGGCACGTGTGCCATACGTTCGCCATCAGGGCCTAGGCTGTATATTGATATTGTTTCCTGATCCTGATATTTGTATCCTATGGCTACCATTAAGTGTTGTACCTTATGATTCTTGATGAACGTCTTTTATGTACACTGAGAACATATACACTTAAGACAAATTCCTTGTGTGTCCAATCACACTTGGCCAATAAAGTTTAGTTTAGTTTAGTTTAGTTTAGTTTAGTTTAGTTTAGTTTTGTTTTCGTTTCTTTTCTTTTCTTTTCTTTTCCTTTTCGTTTCTCTTCTCTTCTCTTCTCTTCTCTTCTCTTCTCTTCTCTTCTCTTCTCTTCTCTTCTCTTCTCTTCTCTTCTCTTCTCTTCCCTTCCCTTCCCTTCCCTTCCCTTCCCTTCCCTTCCCTTCCCTTCCCTTCCCTTCCTTTCCTTTCCTTTCCTTTTTTCTATTCTATTCTATTCTAGAGGTAGACAAAAGAGGTAGATTTTTCTTGAGTTTGAAAGTTACTCTAATCCAGGGGTATCACACTCATGTCATGGCATCATCACATGACGTATTGGGACTTTTCCACCCTTCACCCAGGGCGTGGGCGTGGCCAGTGTGTGACGCATCCAGCTTGCAGGCCAGGAGTTTGACATCCTTCCTCTAATCTAATTGGAATTGTTTTCTGCAGAACCTTGATAATAGTCTCCTGTGTTTGTACAGTAATCACTTTTTGCCAATCATGGGTTGTGTCTCTTTGAGAAACTCCCTAGAGCAGGGCTGTCGAACTCGCAGCCCATGGGCCAGATGCATCACACACCAGTTTAGCAAAGGGGAAAAAACTCATGAAACATCATGTGACAATGCTGTGACGACGCGAGTTTGACACCCCTAGAGGATCACTGAAGATGCCACCATGAGCTGTGGTATGTTCCCTAGAATGAATTTGGTCTACATAAATATTTCTTATTTATGAATGTGAACATTTTGGTAGTTCAGTACCATCCCAAAAGTTACACCACGATTGATTTTCTATGCTTAATGTGCTAGTCCTTTAGCCCATCCCCTATGAAATTATCATTATGCAGCTGCTGGTTGGCTATAATGTATGTCAAAGGTTTCTCTACTCCAAGATGCTTCAATAGATCTCTTTGATGCTTTGCGCTTAGACATAAACCATATCATTAAAAAAAATATTTTAAAAAAATTATTTAACAAAAATGATTATTCTTTTTAAAAAGCCACTGTTCCTACAGGTCTTCTCTAAAGGGGCATCTTAAAACCTTTCTTGTTTGAACAAGAAAAATGCAAACACCAAATATAACACCAAATATAATGTTAGAATGGTAATCATCATCCCATGAATGCCAATTACAACTGTGCCTGCTCTATTTTGAGCCTTTCAAGTTATTCAACTGGCTTGCAACAGCCCTACCACCTCCCCCCCACCCCCCACAACCCTTTTAAGCCTAAAACTTCCTCTCTGAGCACCTGGCATGGTCCAGAAACCTCAGATCTTTCCCAGAAGATTTTGTTGGTGTATCTGAGGAGGGCAGTCCCTCCAAGGCGAATGAATATAGATTCTTCCTGTATGACCAGCAAGCTTTGATTGCAATGCAAACATTTTGATTCTGGAGATGACAGGATGGATAGGCTTGGTTTGAGTCCACAGGTTGTTAATGTTTACCTAGGAAGGTGCATCGTTTGAGCGTCACCTCTTTCTTCATGGAGGTAAGATTATCTTATTCTGACTAGCCTTCATTTTCTGAAGTGTCTGTCCATAGTCTGACCAAAAAAGGCTACCCATGTCTGAGTTAAGTATAAAACGTGTGTGAAAGAAGGAGCTATAAACTATCTATCTACTGCTATAAAGTATCTATCTACTGTACACCAAGCACCAGGGAGCACTCAAGTTATATAAGTACAGATATTTTGGAGTTTTGTTTAAAATATTCTCTCTCTCTCTCTCCCTCCCCTCCCCATCTCTCTCTTCATCTCCCTCTATCCCTCTCTCTCCATCTCCCTCTCCCTCCCTCCCTCTCTCCCTCTCTCATCTCTCTCCATCTCTCTCTTCATCTCGCTCTCCATCTCTCTCTCCATTTCTCTCTTCATCTTTCTCCATCTGTCTTTTCATCTCTCTCTCTCCATCTCTCTTTCCATCTTTCTCCATCTCTCTCTCTCTCTCTCTCTCTCTCTCTCTCTCTCTCTCTCTAGAGCTGCAATGAATATTTCTGAATGGGTGCAAAGAGGGCACAATCCAGACAGCGCTACTTCAGAGAGGGCAAGGGCATTTTATGCATGGAGGTACATTAATTCCCTTTGAGAAAGTAGGGAGTGATTATTTATTTCCAGACACTTGATGCGTATTTCTAGGGTTTATATTATTGCTTCCATGTCTTTTTTTTTTTTTTTTTTGGTCTCAGAATAGTAGCCTCACCCAATGCTGATGGCCATTCTGACAACATTTGGTGGTCATTTTGACATTGGCTTGACCTGCATCCTTGTCCTCCCTGTCTGCGAATCATTCATTTTGTCCAGTAGCAACTCTAGGAATGAAGCTGAGGATCCTGCTTCCTGCTTCTAACAGGAGGTGCTAAGAAATGAGCAGAGCTAATCCTGTTCTATGGAACCAGTGTGTAAATACACACTGTTAAATACCTAAACATATTTTTTTAAAAAAACCTTTAAGAAAAGACATTGTTAATCCTGGTAGTCTACTCCTCTTACAGGGATTTTAAAATGTGGATGACCAAAAATGGTGTCTATGCTCTCTTATAGTGTTCATTATTAGCACAATAAAATAATAGCATCTTATCCTGCAATGTAATTCTGCTGCCTGTATTTTCTGGCAGCGGGGGAGAGAAGTTAGCATTTATATCCGAGATCAGATCGGAAACTTTGCTGAGTGAACAGGACAAGAACTACAAAAAGGCAAAGCTGGGAACAGAGTGTGGAGCCAGGAAATACCACCTGCCATTCTATCTAAGGTCATCCTGTCCTCAAAGAACCTATTTGAAATTCCGTTTCTAATTTTGGACAATGAACTCTTAAGGAATGTCGTGTCCAGCAGTGCTGAAAATATAGCTCCCACCAGGGCCTAAAATATCTTACTAAACTGTGATCAAGGACCATTCACTCTCTACTAGGGTTTAAAATGAACCAGATTTCAGCTTTTGCAAAGCTGATCTTTGGAATTGCCTGACCTGGGCAGCATATATGCTTCCTGGAACTGCAATTAAGCATGTTCAAATAGTAGTTTATGGATTGATTGAAAGCAGGGTGTTCACATGGCATGCAAAACCCAGCCCTGTTAACAAAATATAGTGGTTGAATTAACATGACACTTTAGTTCTCCAACAAATAAATCATATTACAGCATAGGACAGTGATGGCTAACCTTTTCTGGACCGAGTGCACAAAGGGTGTGCATGCGGGCGCGCCTGATTCCCCAAAATACAATGCGTGTGCAGGTCCTGTGCATGCACCCTGTCCCCGTGCATGTTCATGTGGCCCCATGCATGCGCCCACCTCCTGTGCATGCGCACATGCTCCCAAGGGCCCCCTGCCCCCTGAACGCATCCTGCCCCCGTGCCCGCATGTGCGCTCCCCCCCTGCAGTGCCCCACCTCCGCACATGCATGGCAGAGACCACCCAACTGGCCAGTGAGAGGTGTGCGGGCATGCGTGGCAGAGCTGAACTAGGGCTCACATGCCCACAGAAAGGGCGCTGTGTGCCACCTCTGGCATGCATACCATAGGTTTTCCATCACAATCATAGGATAATTGTTGTTAGTTGTGAAGTCACGTCCAAACCATCGCAACCCCATTGACAACTTTCCTCCAGGCCTTCCTGTCCTCTACCATCCCCTGCAGACCATTTAAGCTCATGCCAACTGCTTCAGTCACTCCATCCAGCCACCTCATTCTCTGCCGTCCCTTTCTTCTTTTACCCTCAATCATTCCCAGCATTAGGCTCTTCTCCAGTGAGTCCTTCCTTCTCATTAGGTGGCCAAAGTATTTGAGTTTCATCTTCAGGATCCAGCCTTCTAAAGAGCAGTCAGGGTTGATCTCCTCTAGGACTGACCGGTTGGATTGCCTTGCAGTCCAAGGGACTCGCAGGAGTCTTCTCCAGCAGCATAGTTCAAAGGCTTCAATTCTTTGAGGTTCAGCCTTCCTTATGGTCCAACTTTCACAACCATACAGTACATTGCAGCTCGGAAAACCATAGCCTTGCCTATATGGACTTTTGTTGGATGATTTCTCTGCTTTTTAGTACACTGTCTAGATTTGGCATAGCTTTCCTCCCCAGGGGCAAGCATCTTTTAATTTCTTGGCTGCAGTCCCCAAGTCTTTTCATGGCAAAGATACTGCAGTGGGTTTTCATTTCCTTCTCCAGTGGATCATGTTTTGTCAGAGCTCTCTGCTATGAACTGTCCATCTTGGGTGGCCCTGCATGGCATAGCTCATAGCTTCATTGTACTGTGCAAGCCCCTTCACCACAACAAGCCAGTGATCCATGAAAGGGCATAGGATAATGGTCTGATTCAAATACATACAAAAACAGTGGCTTCATTTCCCACAATACACTGACCCACCAACCATCCTCTCCATTTTAACCTTATCTAGAAGGTTGTACAATGGTGGCTTAATGAGCTGATAAAGACTGCTATTTTGCCTTCAGCTGTTGTGAGGAGCTATATGTTGGCAAGTGAATTGAGCAAATTTTTGAAACCAGGGTATTTTGCTCCCCTCAAAAGCACTGATTTGAATTAATCAAAATGATCAAAACTGTGTTCCAGTATTTGAGGGACTGTCCCAGAGAAGAGGAGATTGGCTTATTCTCCAAAGCACCAGAAGGCAAGACAAGAAGTGATGGATGGAAGCTTGTTAAAGAGAGCTCTAACCTAGAACTAAGGAAAAATATTCCTGACAGTAAGAACAACTAATCAATGGAACTGCTTGCCTCCCAGAGCTGTAGGTTCTCCATCACTGGAGGTTTTCAAAATTAGACTGGAAAGCCATTTGATTGGGACGGTATAAGGTCTTCTGCCTTGAGCTGAGGGTTGAACTAGAAAATCTCCAAGGGCCCTTCCAGCCCCATGATTCTGTGTTCTATGATCTTTCAAACACAAGATTGGTCGAACATGGTTGTGAACAGCAGTAGAATTAATTGACAGAGTTGAAATATTCCATGGGTCTCTTCAGAAAGGAAGAATTGACATCTAGTCATGAGGTCAGTCATGCAACTGACACCAATTCCATAATTGGTGCCATCTGGACAATGAAGTTATGACACATGTAATATCATTGTGACATACACCCCCTATGATTATAGACAATCATATGGGGGTGGGTGGGAATTATATCTGACATAATTCCCATGTCAATTATGCCATGTCAATGTAGTTTGGATCAGTTGCCAAAACTAAGCTCTTAATATTTACATAAAAGGAAAAAAAAAAGGTCAAATCTGAAATAGAAGCTTCTCTTTATTTTGTTGTCCAAATTCTGGAACTTTCTCCCAAGATACATTCACCTGATGATGTCTTTGTTATATTTAGACACCGAATAAAATTATTTCTGGCTTCCAGGGAATTTGAGGGTCTTTCTTAATGTTTTTTTCCTCCAACAATTGTTTTATTTTGCTTCTGACACCTTTGTTAGTTTTCTTTTTGTTCTTTCATATTGTGGGTTTTCCAGTCACTGTAAACTCCCATGGAGCTGATTACCACAGAAAATTTGTTCACCATTCAGTAAATAAATAAGTGCCATTTGCAATTCAACATTGGTAACTGTGTTTTAAGTTCAAATGAAGATATTGGAGGCTCTGTTGTCACTGAAGCAGAATGGAGTTGTAAGTATCTTTAAATCCATTGAGGCCATCAACAATTTGGCTAATAGTTAGCAATTAGACATTTATCTAATGACTAAATTTGAATGGAACAATAAACTAGACTTTTTAATCCATAAAAAAGTCTCAGGTACATCAGATCATGCCTGTGATGTAAAAGATGACACTAAGTGAAATAAAAGTTTCCTTTTTTATTTTTATTATATCATTCCTTTACTATTGTTATTTTTACATCATCATTTTCCCCATTTGATTGTTGTGAGCCACCCAGAGTAGCTCCACAGCAAGATGGGTGGCAAATAAATAAAATAAAATAATAAAATAAAATAAAATAAAATAGTAAAATAAAAGTAAAAGTAAAAGTAAAAAATAAATAAAATATAAAATAAATAAAATATAAAATGAAATAATAAAATAAAACACAAAACATAAAACATAAAACAAAATAATACATTCTGTGGAAAAAATGACAGAAAAAATGGATTTCTTTTCTCCTCACCCTCTTTTTAAAATACTATAACAATGTTATCCAAAATTCTGACTGCATCAAGAGGCAACAAGGAGTATTTATTCACACAGTGCTTACCTAAACTGTGAAACTTACTACAGAAGATGTAGGGATTGTTGGCAAAGAGAAATGCTTAAAGGCATCATTTGGGGGGGGGGGGAACATGGCTCTTTGTGCTTAATAATTGCAATGGTGGTCTAGCATTAACAGCTTTTGTAGTCGTCTCCTTCTGAATGCCAGGTATCTTGGCAAATTTGTGCAGGTTAATCTTCTTTTCTTAGCTTCTCAGAAGGGTGAGACCAAAAATGCTGCATGACACAGAATCATTTCCTGATGCAGCCCATTTTTTCCTTCCATTTTGTCTTTTAACATGGCCACAAAAAAGAGATTGGAAATGTCCATTGTTGGTTTTCTTTTAATCACCTCACCAAAGATGTGACAGTTTAGCTATATAATGTTAATGAAGCAAAGCAACACCTTTCTGTGGCTTACAAAAGGATATTGTTTTTATTACCTGTGGTTAAAATTAATGAGAGTTTCAAGTTTCAAAGATAGCATTTAACTGAAACTGGTTCGTTGAAAGCAAACATGGAAGTGTGACATGTCAACACCAGAAGAGGAGACAAATCAGTGCTTGTAATGAAAAACCAATGCAACCAACAATTGGATGTATTGACTGTACCCCGTTCTCTTTATGCTGGTCTACTATGACAATAATAAAGATCTGATTTGAGTAAATCAGATCTTTATTATTAAATCATGATCTGTGTGATTTGGGGTTAGCATGAACACATCCAATTACAGCTTCCTCATATATTCAAGCCAGACCATAATGGATTATTCAACAAACCAGGGATTAAAATCCTGGTTTATCAGTGTGCCAAATCAAAGTTTGAGTCACACATTGCCCTCACTTGTTTAACTAACTTGCTTAAATAGTTTCCCTTAGCCATATGCCACGCTGAGCCACAAATAAGCGAACCCCATTTTGATTTAATGTCCTGTGTGATATTAAGCATCTGATTCAGAGATGGGTTTCAGCAGGTTCTGACCAGTTCTGGAGAACCAGTAGCAGAAATTTTGAGTAGTTCGAAGAACCGGTAAATACCACCTCTGACTGGCCCCGCCCTGCATCAATTCTCTGCCTCCCGAGTCCCAGCTGATCGGGAGGAAATGGGGATTTTGCAGTACCCTTTCCCTGCCATGCCCACCAAGCCACGCCCACCAAGTCATGCAACACCTATCAAGCCACACCCACAGAACGGGTAGTAAAAAATTCTGAAACCCACCACTGCTCTGATTCTGCTTAAACATTTTATTCATCAGGAAGCTAGTCACTAAATTTGAACCCTTCAACTAGGCTAAAATTCCAGTTGCATCCAATCAATGTTTCTCCACCTGAGGAGCTTTAAAGATATGTGGACCTCTGTTCCTGGAATGGCTGGCTAGAGAATTCTGGGAGTTGAAGTCCACATATCTTAAAGTTGTTAAGGTTGTGAAACCTTGCTTTAGGCTTATATCAAATGCCAAATTCTGCTGTAGAAAGTTGGATGGCGAGCTAAGCTGGTGTAGCATGTCCCTACATCAGACAGAAGAAGAAGAAAAAGAGGCTTAAGCAAACAATAATGCATCACCAAAGATAACTAGATAGTTGCTTTGATGTGCCGGTAGTTATTGGAATGGTAAAAGCTAAAAAGGAGTGGTGAGCCATTGCTTGGATTCTTATAATGGCTTTGTCACAGACTTCCTCTGTAACTAGAGGCAAGTTGTCTGACTGCTTCATGCTTCAGTTTTGCTCTGCTGTACAATGCAGTTAATAATACTTAACACCTACCTCACATGGGGTGTAGTGAGACTTAATGAGACCTTGTAACATGCTTTACAATCCCAAGATGAAAGGGGCTGGAACCGGGCAGGCTGTCATTAAGAAATGTAGGCAAATGATATAATCTGGTAGAACAACACCGAATGCCTTGGTGTGAGCTGTTTAACACAACCCACAGTGACACCTGCTGGGAATGAGTCTGTCAGCCGGCCTCCACCCTAGAATGAAACAAACAAAATGAAAAGAACATGGCATAGGGTGGGGTGGGAATGGAAGCGTTCGTTTGTACGCATTTGCCCTGCTTTGGGTTGGAATAATTTCTGAACTTCATTTTTTCCAAACGAAAACTGAGATTTCTTTTTTCACCGAGGCTGGGGTCCAACTTGTAAACTGGGACTTTTAAAGCATGGTGAATCCACTAATGCGGGTGTCTCCAATCTTGGCCACTTTAAGACTTGTGGACTTCAACTCCCACAATTTCTCAGCCAGCAAAGCAAAGCTGGCCGAGGAATTGTGGGAGGAATTGTAGGAGTTGTGGGAGTTGAAGTCCATAAGTCTTAAAGTAGCCAAGACTGGAGACACCTGCACTAATGGGTTTCCAACCTTTGTATATGGGCTAGCTGAACTGAAAGTGAACTGCTACTTTTTCTTAAAGGCTCCACCAGCAGACAGACCTATGAAATTCAAGCAAAAGAAGACTCAGGACAAGAAGAGCTGAGTCAGCAGATTCTTCAGGCCTCCATTCCTCAATTCCATGGGGTTGCGAAGCTTTACACTCTCCAATTCATCTTCCACTTGGACTTCCCTGTCTCTTTCTGTGAGGGAGGCCACCTCACAGTTACCAAAGATTAGAGTCTATTCACTGACAAATAGCAAAGAAATCCAAACATACTGGCTGGATCCAGATAGCATCTCCTTAGTGGCCAGAAATGTCTGAAATGGTATGGGGTCTTCTGCCTGAGCAGGGGGTTGGACTAGAAGACCTCCAAGGTCCCTTCCAACTCTGTTACTCGGTTATTTATTTATTCTGTTTAAGCAATCACAGCAAAGAACAGCTGTATGCCTTTTCAACCCATCCCCTCTCCACATCTCTATTCAGAAGAGATAAAGACACCGATAATGTACAGTCAGTCTTGAAAGTGTGGGGAGATATCTCATAAACCATAAATGGGAAGCTTCCTGATCATCCATCCAGGCAGAATGGTATTCTCAGCACTGTCTGGACAGGTCGGCTCTTGGACAAAAAATAGGGAATAGGTGGGATTCTGGACATGATAAGGCACATGATTTGACTCACAGAGCAAGTCTGCTGGTGAGTTCTGAGGATGGACTAGAGCAGGGGTTGGCAACCTTAAACACTCAAAGAGCCACAAAGGTCCTAACCGGAAGCCCCTGTTCAATTCTGGAGCTGACCAGAAGTCCGGTTCCCCCACCATAGAGTCTTCTCCTAGCACCGCGTCCTTTTTCCTCTAACTGTCCTAACCGAAAGCCCTATCAATTGTGGAGCCGACCAGCCACAGGGAGCCGCAGCAGAGGGATGAAAGAGCCACATGCGGCTCCAGAGCGCAGGTTGCTGACCTCTGGACTAGAGAGATTTGGCGTTGCATCACCGCATAAGGCAGAACTAGATGGGGAGAATGTGTCCCAGATAGAGAAATGTACGATAGGAACCGGCTTGGTTTCAGAATGGAAGGTAATCTCACATCTGTTTGGAGACATGTAGGTTTCCCACATACTTCAGCAGGAGCATTTGTGGGTCAAGATGCTATCAAAGCCCTGCCTATTTTTACATGGGACACACCTTAAAGTGGATGGGAGTTTGATCTTCAGGTTGGGGTGACTATCCTAACTTTTTTGATTCTCCTGCAGATTGCCTTGTATTGTTTAACCAATGCATGGGAGCAGTGGTGAAATCCAAATTTTTTTACTATCAGTTCTGTTGGCGTGGTTTGGTGGACATGGCAGGGGAAGGATGCTTCAAAATCTCCATTTCCTCCTCATTCCTGGGGAAAGGATATTGCAAAATCTCCATTCCCACCCCATTCTGGGGCCAGCTAGAGGTGCTCCCATGTCACACCCCTCCTGTGTGACCTGCATTGGCTACCGGTTGCCCTCCGGGTGAGGTTCAAGGTGCTGGTGATTACTTACAAAGCCCTACATGGCTTAGGCCTAGGGTATTTGGCGGATACCTGCAGCTAGCAACAGCTCCCCATCGCCCGGTGCACTCACACAGAGAGGGCCTACTTGGGGTCCCGTCGGCCAGGCAATGTCGGCTGACGGCCCCTAGAGAGCGAGCCTTCTCTGGAGGCACACCTACCCTCTGGAATCAGCTCCCCTTGGAGCTCCGGGTAGCCACCGACCTTCGCTCTTTCCACTGTGACCTTAAAACATGGTTGTTTCGCCAGGCTGGCCTGGACTGAATGAGGTTTTTAATGGGAATGTTAGTTCTTTTATTGTCTGAATTTTAATCTGGATTTGTTGTAGCTTATTGTTGTGAGCCGCCCTGAGTCCTTGCAGAGAAAGGGCGGCATATAAGTCCAAATAAATAAATAAATAAATAAATAAATAAATAATAAATAAATAAATAAATAAATAAATAAATAAATAATAAATTTGCTGGTTCTCCGAACTACTCAAAATTTCCACTACTGGTTCTCCAGAACCTGTCAGAAGCTGCTGGATTTCACCCCTCATGAGAGTGAATTTCCAGACATTCAGGGAGGAAGGTGGAACAGAAAAATATCCCTTAGCTTACAATTATCTTGTAATGCTGAATTGGACCAGCAAACCCAAAATAAGCTAATTCTTCATCTTCTTACTGCTAAGTCAAATATTATTTACATGTAGTAAGGTAAATCTAAATAACTGTTCCTGAGGTATGAAAATTTCAAGTATACTTCACAGATTTATATTGTATTTTTTTAAAAAAACAAATTATGTAGTAGAAGAGTTATACTTCTTAAAACAATATTTTATTATTTTTCTTGTAAGCTCCCAAACTGGATCCTTTTAACTCTATCATCAGATCTGGAAGCTGTAAAAACAGTAGTATAAGCGGAAGAAAGGCTTAAGTGTTGCTTTGAATACAGCACTTAAAACCTGCTCTGTTCTTAAGTAGAAAAGCAGGATGCAAATATTTTAAATAAAAGAATTCTCTAAACCAGAGGTAGAATACCCCCAAATCTGGGTTCCATTGATACAAAGGACATGTAAATGAAATGAACACATTGTCCACTCCATCGGTGCCTCCGTCCATCAGTGCTTCAGATACCGTACATACTCTAAAGCCTCACTTGACAAAAAAAGTATTAAATTGGCCCTTCAGTAACCCAAAGATTACTGGTCTTCGACATAGATTAAGGATTGTGTCAGTGGTGGGTTTCATTTATAGTTAAAAAAATACAACAACACATCAAACAAATAACAAAAGACAACAAAATAAAGAACATAAATACATATAAATAAATTTTTAAAATACCGGTTCTGTGGGCGTGGCTTGGTGGGCGTGCCATGGCTTGGTGGGCGTGGCTTGGTGGGCATGGCTGGGGAAGGATACTGTAAAATTTCCATTCCCACCCCACTCCAGGGGAAGGTTACTGCAAAATCCCCATTTCCTCCCGATCAACTGGGACTTGGGAGCCAGAGAATAGATGGGGTGAGGCCAGTCAGAATTTTTACTACCGGTTCTCCGAACTACTCAAAATATTCGCTACCGGTTCTCCAGAACTGATCAGAATCTGCTGAAACCCACCTCTGGATTGTCTGTTTGTTAGTAGAATTCACTGGATTAGGGATTTTTTTTAGTTTAGTTTAGTTTAGTTTATTAAATTTATATACCGCCCTTCTCCTGGTGGACTCAGGGCGGTGCACAGCCAAGAATAAAACATTACAATACAAAATTTAAGATTTGTAAAAGAATTAAACAATTTTTGGCCCAGAAAATTTAAAAACCCATAGACAATTCTAAAATTTAAAAACCCATAGACAATTAAAAAGCTAAAAGGGGTGGGGGGTTACGCTAGTCCAGCTTGACAAAATAAAAAAGTTTTTAGGACATGGCAAAAAGCCCAGAGATCAGATATCATGCGGATCTCCAGGGGCAAATCATTCCAGAAGGCTGGTGCTGCCACAAAGAAGGCTCTCCCCCTGGTCGCCACCAGCCAACATTGCCTGGCTGACGGCACCCTGAGGAGTCCCTCTCTGTGGGAGCGTCCTGGCTGGTGGGAGTTTTCTTTTACTGTCTTTCACTGTGGGTTGTATTGAGTTGGGGGGGGGGGTACGAAGGGAAGCTCCACCAATCTCATTGTACACATGTGGTATTCTGACAATAAAGGTTTGAATTGAATCAATAAAGGTTTGAATAAATGGAGGATATTGTACTGCAATATTTCTCAACCTTGGTAATGTGGATTTCATCTCCCAATATTCCCCAGCAAGCATGGTTGCCAAGATTGGGAAGCAAGGCTACAATGGGTTATAGTTAAACTATTCTCAGGATGTGCATATGAAGGCAGTGGTGAAGACACTGACATTGTAATATCCATCTGCAAACGGATAAAAGGTATAAGACTGCTGGCTATCTATGTCAGTGGTGGGTTGCCCCCGGTTTGGACCAATTCTATAGAACCGGTAGTAAAATCGGAGGGAGGCTCCGCCCACCCACCCTGAAATCATCAAAAAGCTTCCACGCATGCGCAGAAGTGCACGTGTGTGCACGAGCGAAGTAAGCACGTGCGTGCGGCCCCGTTGCAAACCGGTAGTAAAGGTAAGTAGAACCCACTCCTGATCTATGTAATAGGGAAACCTGTAGATTTTAAACCTGAACTGTTTTTATTAGGTATGATATCAGAAAAAATTGATAAGGGAAGTATGTTTTCAGCATTACATGTTTTAACAGCAGTGAGGATTATCTTCGTACAATATTGGAAAGAGGAAGAAACACCTCAAGATTAAGAGATAATTAAGAAGATATTAAACTGGTATCCATTAGAAATGGATAGACTTACGTCGAAAACAGAACAGAAGGAAGACACAGAACATTATCAAGCTTGTAATCTATTTTACCAGTGGTTGGAAAAAGTGGGGTGGGGGAGAATAAGAATGGCACTTGTATTGTTAAGCAAATTAAATGCCCAAACAACATGGTGTTTATTAAGCACAAAGGGATGTAATTAATAGAAAATTTATGAAATTTATTTTTTAAAAAAGACTGCTAGTTGGTAGAAGTGCTCCATGGCCGATGGTAGAGTAGTAAAGGATATTTTTATCACTTCCAACTACAAATTGGAGATTACCTGATGGCTATAACAGTAGCAGTGGCTGTATTAGTAGCAGTAGATTTCTTATAAAGGCAATAAGGGTACAGTAATGGATTTCTTGTTTTTAAAAAATCCATGACAGGGAGGAGGAGGAGGAGGAGGAAGAAGAAGAAGAGGAGGAGGAGGAGGAGGAGGAGGAGGAGGAGGAGGAGGAGGAGGAAGAGGAGGAGGAGGAGGAGGAGGAGGAGGAGGAGGAGGAGGAGGAGGAGGAGGAGGAGAAGAAGAAGAAGAAGAAGAAGAAGAAGAAGAAGAAGAAGAAGAAGAAGAAGAAGAAGAAGAAGAAGAAGAAGAAGAAGAAGAAGAAGAAGAAGAAGAAATATTACCAAGCTTTTGAATACCACCCAATCACAGAGACTCAAGGGAGTTGATGACAATGAAAAGCAACAAGCATAAACATCTAAACATTCTTCACACACACCCAATCCACAAAAATCCCATTAACTTAAAAACACATGTTGTTGTTCCCAGCATTCGTTCTGCTTAGTTACGAGGATTGCTTATTTTGAATTGCACTCGCTGCAGTTCATGTAGCAAAGCTACCAAAATGAGAAAGGGTGTTTGGTTTTCAGCCAACCTGTCTCAGAGACAGATGCTGATTTGGGCTGAAAGAGAGGGACCGACCAGCCCCAAACCACCCAGCCAGTTTCCATGCCTAAGAGAGAACTAGAACCCGGGTCTCCCTCCTCCATCTCCAGCACCTTCACCACTACATCCCATCAGATCTTTAACTTAAAAACATAATCAGGGTGAAAATCCTGAAAAAAACCTGGCAGCCTATAAGTCTGTCAGAAATAGTCATTCTAGGCTTTTATAAAAATCTAGCAGAGTGACGACCAAATCAGTGGTGGGTTTCAAATTCTTTTACTACCGGTTCTGTGGGTGTGGCTTGGTGGGCGTGGCAAGGCTTGGTGGGTGTGGCTTGGGCGTGGCAGGGGAAGGATACTGTAAATCTCCATTCCCTCCTCACTCCAGGGGAAAGAATCTCCATTTCCTCCTGACCAGCTGGGACTTGGGAGGCAGAGAATAGATGGGGGCGGGGCCAATCAGAATTTTTACTACCGGTTCTCCAAACTACTCAAAATTCCCACTCCAGTTCTCCAGAACTGGTCAGAACCTGCTGAAACTCACCTCCGGACCAAATGAATCTCACGAAGTAAACTGTTCCATAGTATTGGTGTTGCCTTTGAGAAGGACTACTGTCAGGCCCCCAAACTAAGAATGACACCTGGCAATTCTTCCAAGCAGAGTTTCTTATTTTTTCACACCTACAGACAAAATTTTGCCAGATTGAGAACCCTCCTATCTGCATCTACAATATATTCTGTGAACTATTAGGGAGGAATTGTCTTTACTCTCTTTCTCTCACACATGATATCTGGGCTGAGTTGCCTCTTACTCTTCTGGACTGCAGTCCCTCCTTCCTGGGGAATCCACCTCCTCTCTCCATTCTGTCCTATCCCTATTCTCTTAACTTCTCATGGGGTGAACCTTTAAGTTTCTCCAAACCAGAGTTGGTATTCAGCCGGTTCGGACCGGTTCAAGCAAACCGGTAATGGAAATTGCGGGTGGCCCACCCCACCCACCTGCACGAGCTCTATGCTATCCGATTTAGGCATGTTTTTGAGGCGAGATGCATGTGCGGAAGGGGCATGCGCAAGCAAAGCACATGCACAGAAGGCTGGGCGCATGCGCACACCAGTGGTGCGTTGCATCCGATTCAGGCCGGTTTGCAAGAACTGGTAGTGAAACCAGTGAATACGAATCCCACCTCTGCTCCAAACCTCTCAGACAGCCGGAATGCCATGACTGAAGGTATTACATGCTGCCAAAAAAAAAAGTGAACTACGTCTCTCCATCCAGATCCTGGCACGTGCCCAATGCAGTCCAGCATCTGTGCTTGAGTCTGAGCTCTGACTTTAAATCCTCTGTAGTGGAAATTCAGCCGTTCCATTAAATGTTTTCTCCAGAAAGGCAAGATTGGAGATTGGGTGGAAGTCAAAACCAGATAGTTTGAAAGATGGTGTTTTCAAGAGTGGGTACCAGATTTCATAATTTCCAGACCAAATCACTCTGGATTCCTTAATTAGGCTTTCAGCTTTACTGCCTGAATGAAAGCATGATTTATATGGAGACGTACAAAAATACGGACAATGCAAAGGACACCATGAGCGATTAGTACTGTATCACCTAACTTTCTCCAATCTAGTATTGTACCCTCCAGATGTTCTGGATTACATTTTGCCTTGGAATTCTGGGAACTATAATCCAAGACATGAGCACATCTGGAAAGTGCGGAGGAAATTTTAAAAGAGGACAATGGATGTTTCTGTAACAGCACTGAGTATGGCGAAGAACCCAACAAGAGAGAATGACTCAACTCTTTGAAAGGCTTCCAGAATAAACCAGCATGTTAGCTGGCTTCTTTGTGCTTGCTTTTCCAATATAGAGACCTGTATTGTATCCAGGTCTAATTAAACTTCTGCTGAAATATTGAACCACATTTTCCACCTACCCTTTGGTTCATCTGTTCGGCATGTATTTGTTTGTTCTTCTAGCTAACACATCCAATATGTCTTTCAAATGAAAGTAAATAGCCAATTGACCCACTCAGACCAGCAGCTTGGAATTAATGCTGATGCTTCATTCCAGATTTGCTAATAATTACCCAGGCTTTAAGGATGGATGAGCTGCTTCTTGGCAGATGGCAATAGAAGAAAATTAGACCGGTGGGGCCTAAGGAAAGTCTCCTCCGCCCTCCCCCCCCTCAATAAGGGTTTATCTTCAAATTCCAGATCTTTTGCAGTTCATTTTTTTTACCTGCCCAAACCTTACTTGCATGCCTCCTACATTCCTGAATGTTCCACGTGCTATTTTTACCTGCACACATATAGTCTGGTGTTTCTCAACCTTCTTAACTTTAAGGCGTGTGCATTTTTGCTTCACATGCTGGCTGGGGAATTCTGGGAACTGAGGCAGAGGTGAAATCCAGCAGGTTCTGGAGAACCGGTAGCGGAAATTTTGAGTAGTTCAGAAAACCAGCAAATACCACCTGTGGCTGGCCCCAGAGTGGGGTGGTGTAGGAAGAAATATCCTTCTGGGTTCTGCTCCAAGTGGGGAAAAAGACACTGGAAACATGGAGACTGCTTGGAAAGATGGTTTAATGGTGGACAGGATCACATGGCTTGAGTTCTTGAACAAAAAAAAAGGGAGATATAGCGAGTCTCTGGGTTTTTATGCTCTCTCTTGCTTTGAACTTCCTGGGGCCCAGAAAGAGTATCCTGATTGGTTGTCAGACTCCCAGGGGGTGGAGGTCTTAACTAGCCTTGCTGGCTGATGTAATCTTCCCAGGTCACATGTGGTGAGTTTCTGCTGCTATTCTGCAGATGGGTCCTATTGTGTTGTGATGGTCCATTGACAAAGATTGAGTTTCTGCCTCTGGCCCATTAACAAAGGAGGGGGGACAAGAAGGTGGGAGTTGCTTTAAAACATGCTTATCCATTTCTCATCCAGGGAAACATAATATTCTGCCTTTTTAATATTTCCTAAAATATTTCATTCCTCTAGGAAAGGGGTGGGTTCTAACTTCCTACAGTGGGAATGGAGATTTAGCAGTATCCTTCCCCTGCCACGCTCACAGAACCAGTAGTAAAAAAATTTGGATTTCACCATTGAATTGAAGTCCACACATCCTCAAGTTGATATGGTTGAGAAACGTTGCTTCTAGTCTTACATCACCACCTTCCCTCCTTCCTGGTAGACCAAGGATTCTTTGCTTTTGGTCTCTATTCTGCAAGTTTGTTGTGCTACAGGTTTAGCCTTTTAAAAGTTAAAGAGGTTAGATTTGGAATACAGCAAACAGACATGCCCAATCTTTTTTTTTCCAGATGGCTATCAGAAAAAGGGCAGGGCAGGACCAAATTCGTGATCAGGAATTCTTCCATTCAAATTCTTTATTAAATGCAGCACCATTAATTTTTTTTCATATCATACATTCCTCTCTCATATTTGCAGGTGCCGTAAAGGGCAGGAGAATGGCGGTCTGTACTTTAAGATTGAGGAAATGCTAAAGAAGGTGGTCAGAATTGGTAGCTGAGATTTTGTTACGCATCAGAGATGACAGAGCAACTTGGGAAGACAGTTATGCTAAGGGGGTAACGCTTGTCAACCCAGTACAGGTAGTCTTTGACTTACAACTACAATTGGGACCGGAAAGTCGTCACTAAATGAGATATACCTGATTTTGTAAAACCCCCCCTTTTTTTGCTACAATTGTTAAGCAAATCACTCAGTTGTAAGCAAATCTGGTATCCCTCAGTGACAGAGGTCTTCAAACTTGGCAGCTTTAAGACTTGTGGACTTCAACTCTCAGAATTTTCCAGCCAGCATAGCTGGCTGGAGAATTCTGCAAATTGAAGTCCATAAGTCTTAAAGCTGCCAACTTTGAAGACCTCTGCTCAATGACTTTGCTTGCCAAAAGCCGGCTAGGAAAGTCGCAAATGGTGATCACCCCAGGACAACGCAACCATCATAAATACATGCCAGTTGCCAAGCATCACAATTGTGACTATGTGATTCTTGTAATAATTATGATGTGCAACTTGACAGTCTTAGAAATTACAGAGGCCTAAGTATATGCTTATAGAATACATATGACGGCATGATCAGTTGATAAACTCCTATAACAGTCAAGCTCCAGTCATCCTGAAGTTTTGTTAACAATGACCAGGTGTTTTCGGTGCCTATTTATTTGGTTTTTAAAGGCTGAGAAAGACATGTTTCTGAACTACTGGAAATTACTGGGATTATATACTGCACTATGTCAGGGTCAGGGTCCCTCAACACACAATATTCAATAACGTTGATCTAAGCCATAAACCATGTTTTACATAGCTGTATTAATGCTCATGTATGAGAAGAGATAGCACAGCTCATGATTACATATTTTTGTCTGACGTTAACGACAAATTTTTAATATCTGTTAATCTTTGTCCTTTGGTTTGCCTATTATATGTGGTTTGACAGCGTGCCAGGTGTTATAGATTAGCCGGGTGTGTGAACCTGGTCCCTATATTTTACAAGCCATAATTTATAGGTTAGTATTACATTGGAGTCAGGCCACTGTGTCTGACACTCAACCAAGTGTTAGTGTACAATATATTGGACTGTTTATTCCTTTGTGGTTGAAGCTTATCTTGGTTTATTGTAGCTTTTCTTAAAAAAATGAGGAAAATCCCCCACATCGTACTAATCCATAATGTGGTTTGTAGCACAGTGTGGGGGCCTGAATTTATCCTATTGTGTTTTACTCAGACCATGATTTAGCAAGTAAAACCATGCTGAACTAAACGGGCCAACAATATGATTTAGTACAGTGATGGCGAACCAGTGGTGGGTTGCCCCCGGTTCGGATTGGTTCACGAGAACAGGTAGTAAAACTGGTGGGAGGCTCTGCCCACTGACCCGGACGTCATCAAAGTTAATCTATGCATGCGTGCGGGCGTGATGCAAACTGGTAGTAAAGGTAAGTAGAACCCACCCCTGTGGCGAACCTTTTCAGGACCGAGTGCCCAAACTGGAACGTGTGTGCATGTGCACGCACATACCGGAGCACCGGAAACCCGAAGATCAGTTGGCTGGTGCACACATACCTGCTTTTTGGCTGTTTTTCGGGCCATTTTCCAGGCTGTTTTCTGGCCATTTTTCTGATCGTTTTCCAGCACTCCAGCGCTTGCGAAGAGCAGCTGTTGACGGCACGCATGTCCACAGAAAGGGCTCTGCGTGCCACCTCTGGCACGCGTGCCATAGGTTCGCCATCACGGATTTAGTATAAAGCACAATATTTAAAGCTTTGCTACAGCCTTACCGCCAAAACCTCAAAGTAGCTTATGTGGAGACCGCCTTACATTTTATTCCCACAACAACAGTCCTGTAAGTAAGGTAGGTTGGGCTGAGAGAGTGACTGACACCCAGCCAAAGTCACCCAGCCAGTTGAGTTTCCATGGCTGAGAGGAGACTTGAACCCAGATCTCTCCAGTCCTAGCCCAACACCCTAACTTCCCCATTGCACTGTTTACTAATGTAATCAAAGACTTCCTGTTGTTCTCCTCACCATCATTGTTGGAAGAAAAGGATCCTGGTCAACAGCTGACTAGGCCAGTGTAGTTCTACCTGGGGCATACATGCTCTGTAAAATAATTCCTTAAGTGGTTAACCTCATTCCTAATCTGTGTCTGAATTGCGGATATCACAATAAGCTTTGGAATAGGTGTGTGCTCCTTTGTGGGATCAGTTCTTAGGGAGGAGAATCAGATCCTCTTCGGAGCAATTCTCAGGCTTGTCAAAGGTTAAACAAATGCAGCGTTTGCTCAGCCAGGTAAGTTACCTGTCAGGTTTGTCCAGTCATTTCCTGCTACGCTTGTGTCTTTTTAAGGATGTCTGGGTTGTTTTGCGGGCTACTCATTTCCTACTTGCCCTTTGTGGCTAATTAAGTGTTGCACAGGGTTCATTAGACTTGACAGGAACCTGGCAGAGCAGAGACCCTTTGACTTGGACAAGTCTTTGTGGAATCCATCATTAATAAACGAAGACTTTCTTTCTGGCTCCGAGCTTGATTCAAGTCTCAGCTGTTCTCTATTATTCCTCCTGAAATGTTTGCCTGCTGGCCATTTGGAGTTTGCTTGATGAAAAAAAAAAGGGTGAATATCCTGCCAGAGCTTTCTTCTGCATTTTGGGAGACCGTTCTCATTCTGTTTGATGGCAAAGAAATTGGTTCCCGTGTTGTTTTAGTGCAGAAAAAAATAGGAGCTCGATTCTCACGAGCTCTGGTTTTGATTTTCCTTACTCGTAGGGTAGCCAAAAGTAGATCCTAATTTTTTTATTCCACAGTTATCGCTCCAGCAATCTCCTTGGCTGCCCAGTTCTCTAAAGAAGTCTCAGAGGCAGAAATCATAAGGGAACTATTATTCCCATGAAACTTTTTCTCAATCTTAGATAGAGGGTAGATATGCAAGAATCTGCAAACAGAAAATGACAATAACACCAGCATCCTTAATATTACAACAATGATAGACACTCAAAAAAAGGCCGCTTAAAGAAGTGGAAAAGAGATTTAAAAGCACCGGGCGAAGAAGATTAAAAAAAAACAACACCAATCTTTTCTCAAAGAAAATTTGGGGCGGAGGAAACTTTGGAAGAAAGTTGGTACATATTGGAAGGTATTCTATTTATTGATGGCTGGTTGCCTTTAATGAACATGTGTATTTTGCCATCCTGATCAACAAGAAGCATTCCTGGTGCTGAAGAGCGTATGCTAAATGTTAATTTTAAAAAGCTCCCATTAACAGTGCTAGCCAAACTTATCCAACGAAGTGAGGCCACCCATAATTTTGTAGCAGGGGTGGATTCTACTTATCTTTACTACCGGTTCATGGCAGGGCCACACACGCGCTCTTCTGCACATGCGCAGAAACATTTTGATGACGTCGAGGTCGGTGGGCGGAGCCTCTTGTTAGTTTTACTACCGGTTCTATAGAATATAGAAAAATTCTGACTGGCCCCGCCCACATCTATTCTCTGCCTCCCAAGTCCCAGCTGATCGGGAGGAAATGGGGATTTTGCAGTAACCTTCCCCTGCCATGCCCACCAAGCCATGCCTACCAAGTCATGCTACGTCCACCAAGCCACACCCACAGAGTCGGTAGTAAAAAAATTTGAAACCCACCGCTGGAGGGAGGGGGGGAGAGGGATAGATAGATGATGTAGACAGACAGACAGACAAACAGACATCCTATGATGAACAGATAAAGGAACTAGGTATGTTTAGCCTAAAAAAGAGAAGGCTTAGGGGAGATAGCAGGTCTTCCAATACTTGAAGGACTGTCACAGGATAGAGGACGTCAGTTTATAACACCTGAAAGCAGGACAAGAAGCTCATCAGAGGAACATCCAAGCTGGAAATAAGGAAGAATTTTCTCATAGTGAGAACAATTGATCAATGGCCTGCTTCCCTGAGTTGTGGATAAACACCACACACGCCTCCTTTACGGACCTCTTAGGAATGGGGTGAGGTCAACAGTAGACAGTCTAAGGTTAAAGTTATGAGGGTTTGAGGATGTAACCACAGAGTCAGGTAATGCATTCCAGGCATTGACCATTACTGAAGTCATATTTTCTGCAACTGAGTTTGGAGCAGTTTACCTTGAGTTTGTATCTATTGCTTGCCCGTGTATTATTGCTGTGGATTCCACATAGTTTTTTAAAAAATAAAAGTGGTCAGAGCAGTGGTGGGATTCAGCCGGTTCGCACCACTTCGGGAGAACCGGTTGTTAACTTTCTGAGCAGTTTGGCGAACTGGTTGTTGGAAGAAATCATTAGAGCAGAGACCCGGTTGTTAAATGGTTTGAATCCCACCACTGGGTCAGAGGCTCCAAACCAACAGTGCATCTAGAAATATAAGGTTGGGGTGTCAGGGAGTATTTGGGGGAATGTGAGCTAGAAATGGATTTTGTAGCTGACCACATCATGGTGATGGGTTTTTGAATGGGCACAATCCAAGGGTGAAATGCTCCCGGTTCGGACCAAATCGGGCGATCCGATAGCGATTGTGGCAGGTGGTTCGGAGAACTGGTAGCGATGGCGGTGCGCGGCTCCATCCACCTGCCCAGGGGTCGTTACTTCTTGCTTTTAAAAGGTAAAAAAAAAGGCTCTCACGATCGCACGCCGCAGCTGTGATCGTCAGAGCCTTTTTTTAACCTTTTAAAAGCATTTTTTTTACAACTTAATAGGTTGCAAAAAAAGCTTTTAAAAGTTTAAAAAAAAAAGTTGGCCACGCCTGCCCAGTCACATTACCACAACCACCACCAAGCCAAGCCCACAGAACCGGTAGTAACAAATTTTACATTTCACCACTGGCATACTGACACCTCCCATGACAACTGATCTGCTTACATGAAATGAAATGAAGGAGTCTGAGTAGCGTAGGGGAGTAATGCCTCCTACAAAGGCAGCATTTAAGATCCAACTGCCTGCAATTACTTGCGAGTTCAATCCCAGCTAGGCTCAAGATCGACTCAGCCTTCCATCCTTTATAAGGTGGGTAAATTGAGGACCCAGTTTGTTGGGGGCAATAAGCTGACTTTGTATAAATATAAATATACAAAAGTATGAAGGCTATTGCTTAACACATTGTAAGCCGCCCTGAGTCTCCGGAGAAGGGCGGCATATAAATCAAATTTTTTTTAAAAAAATGTTCCTTTGGATCAATGGCCTGTGAGTCTGCTTCTTACTCTTTGTGACCTCACTTCAGATGACAAAGGCCCTTGGGATGCAAATGCCAAAACCGTGCATGAAACAATGTACCTCTTGAGGTAATCAATGGACAGAAGAAACTCTCCTCTAGTTATCTGCTTATATAAGAGGCTTGGCATGACCCCCAAACTGGCAGTTAATCAACTATAGAAACAAGATTGCATCTATTACAAAGAAATGGTCTCTTAAGAACAAATAACAGTAGATATCTTAGTTGATCCTCAGGCTTGAGTTACTGCCAAGAGAAATAGGCTTCAGAAAGCTTCCTTTGCCAGGTGCCATTCAAACAACTGGCTGGAATGGTCGCTTGCACCACCACTCCATAACCAGGCCCACACAGACCACATGGCAAGAATGTGGGCTGTTAACAAAACAACCCACAATCAGCTTTTGATTCACATAGATCAGTTAGTCCAAAAGGGAAAATAAGGACAAGATTGACTAGCACCTTCAGTGGTTATTATTGCACAGGGATGGGCAATGATGGCAACTTTATAGCCTGTGGACTTCAACTCCCAGAATCCTTGAGCCAGCTATGCAGGAATTCTGGGAATTGAAGTCCACAAGTTGTAAACTTGCTGCTACCAAAGTGCAATTGACCTTGGCAAAGTCAATACCAAACAGTGATGAACACAGAATCACTCGTCTCCTGTCTGAGTAGATTAAAAGATATTAAAAGGAGAAATGACATGTGTCAGTTGGTTTGGAATCAAGGATGCTCATGTCACTTGGTCATTATTTAGCTCAGCCTTCCCCATCCTAATACCTTCAGATAGGTATTGTATTACAGCTCTGTTGAGCCACCTGATATCGAGTGGAATACTGCAGGATATAAACCCATATGGCTATGCTAATTGGGAATTGTTGCTGGAGTTCCATTTCATTCTGGGCCAAAACGATGACACAAACATCATGATTTTGCACAATACTGTATGTATATCCAGTAACAGTTATGATTAGATTGGCAGATTGGGCTAAATTACAGCATGGTTTGTTTGGTTGCGGTTTAGCATGTTGTGTGAAGCCAGCTCATTGTGGTTCATTCAATAAAGAATGGATAATACAAACCATGGTTCAATTTGTTCTGTCAACCCAGCCACTGAGATCTTTAAATTCTGATTTAAGGATGATCATTATGTGTAGGCATGACTAACAAACTGTGGCTTAGCGTAATGTGTGAACTAGGCCAGAGGTCTCCAACCTTGGTCACTTTAAGACTTGTGGACTTCAACTTCCAGAGTTCTTCAGCCAGATTTGAATTCTGGGAGTTGAAGTCCACAAGTCTTAAAGTGGCCAAAGTTGGAGACCCCTGAACTAGGCCACTCTCTGAGTTTTATAGGATTTATAGGATAGAATAGAAGTGGAATCTTTGGGAAAATTTATATTTCCTAAATTGGAAATCTAGAAGCATTTAAAAGCAGAATTATCATACCTTACCTGAAAAGATTGAAATGGCACCAAAGAGTTAGATGTAGCTAACTCTGGTAAGTATATAATGGCCATCTGAATTTTTGCAGTCCAGATAGGTTAACCTTATTCAGATCCATAAGAATGGTGTTCAGAATACAGAGATTCTAGAAAGAGTGCAGAGAAGAGCAACAAATATGAGTAGGGGACTGAAGGAAGTTAAAGCATACAATGAAGAATTTTGGGAATTTGTCTAGTCTAGTTCAGCAGAGAGAAGGATTAAGGGTGACACCATAGCATTCTTTCAATATCTAAGGGGCTGGCACAAAGAAAAGGGGGTCAACATATTCACCAAAGCACCTTAGGGCAGGACAAGAAGTAAATGATCTAGTGAAGAGAAGGACCAGGGCAGTGTTCCAATATTTGAGGGGCTGCCACAGAAAGGAGGGGGACAAGCTATTTTCCAAAGCACCTGAAGACCAGACAAGGAATAATGGATGGAAACTGATCAAGGAGAGATTCAACCTGGAGACATTTCCTGACAGTGAGAACAATCAACCCATGGAACAGAAGTTGCCTTCAGAAGTTGTGGGAGCTTCATCCCTGGAAACTTTCAAGAAGAGACTGCACTGCCCTCTGTCAAAAATGGTGTAGGGAGGGTCTGCTTGGGCAGGGGATTGGACTAGATGACCTAAGGAATCCCTTCCAACTCTGTTAATCTGTAATGGATGGAAGCTTATCAAAGAGAGATCCAATATTAATATTAAAGACAAATTTCCTGATGGTGAGGACAATTAACCAGTGGAACGACTTGCCACCAGAAGTTATGGGTGCTCCATCACTGGAGGTTTTTAAGAAGAGATTAGACAGCCATTTGTACAGAATGCCATAGGGTCTCCTGCTTGAGCACGGATTGGACTAGAAGAGCTCCAAGATCCCTTCCAACTCTCTTATGCTGTATTTGGTATGAATTAGGCCTGTTTAACCAGCTTGTGAATGCTGCTGCTGGGATAATGAAAACCAGGCTCCGTATTTCTCAGTCCTTCCAGTGCCCATTTGAGCTAAAATGGCTGAGTGTACACATTCCACCATGATGAATTATAAATACCAGTCGACTGGGTTCCTACCACACGCTAAGCCAAAACCAAACAAAATCACATTATCATGAGGCTCACACATTGCACAAAGCTTGTAGATTTATTCAAATTACTTCCTCTGAAATCAACGCTCTCTAGAATGGAGAATCTAGTCTCAGGGTCCTAAAAGGGCATATCATCGACAACAGACTTGGAGATGGTGGGGTAGAATTTTTCTCTCTGATTGACTTTTAATGGACTGGAATTCCTTAAAAAGAAATTATCGGGAAGTTAGATACAAAAGCTTTTCCCCTCCTTTTCAGACAGCAGCTCAAATAGTCTTCAAAAATTGGGGAGCTTCAGATCTCAGACATCAATACCCATGCAAGTAGGAATGCCCTGTAGAAGTTCCAGAACTGAATTTCATGAAAACAGGGGTGGGCTTCAAAAATTTTAACAAGGGGTTCTCTGCCGGGTTGCTGGGTGGGTGTGGCTATGTTGGACGTGGCCCAGGGGTGAAGTGCTCCCGGTTCGGACTGGATTGCCCAATCCGGTAGTGATGGTAACGGGTGGTTCAGAGAACCAGTAGCAAAAATCCTGCCCCCCCCCCATGCCCAGTTGAGCCGCACGATCATCAGAGGTTTTTTTTTCACTTTTCAAAGCATTTTTTCTACAACCTCTTCCCACGAAAAAATGCTTTTAAAAGTTAAAAAAAAGTCTCTGATGATTACGCAGCTCAGCTGGGATCGTCAGAGCCTTTTCAAAGCATTTTTTTCTGCAACCTCTTGGCCGAAGAGGTGGTTAAAAAAAATGCTTTGAAACGTCTCTGACGATCCCAGCTGAGTTGCCTGATCGGCAGAGGCTTTTCAAAGCATTAGAAAAAATGCTTTGAAAAGTTAAAAAAAAAAAGTTGGCCACACTCACCCAGTCACATTACCCCCCCATACCAAGCCACGCCCACAGAACAGATAGTAACAAATTTTACATTTCACCCCTGGTGTGGCCTAGTCGGCCTCCTGCACCACGGCAGGTGTGTGTGTGTGTTTTTGCCCTCCCCAGCACCTGGAGGATTTCCTCGAGCCTCCGGAAGGGCGAAAACGGCCTCCTCAGGCTCTGGAGGCCCTCTGGAGGCTGGAAACGGGCCCGTTTCTGGCCTTTCTGAACTTCCAGTAGGCCTGTTTTTCACCCTCCCTGAACCTCTGTGAGCGCCCTGCATCCAAAATGGGCCACATGGGGATTCCTGGAAGGGGAGGGGAGGAGTGGGCGGAGCCAGCCAGGAGTGGGATTTGGGGATTCTCCAAACTGCATAGAATCTTAGCTAGGTCTTCTCCTGAACCCCTGCCAACCGCCAGCATCCCACCCTTGCATTAAAATATTGATACTGAGGTATAACTGTACATGGCATTTTCATTCTATATCCTGAGAATGAGACCCAATTTTTTTTGACAATAATAAGAGCGTTCAGGTCTTTTGCAAGACCTACTGTACATTTGATTTTCTGCTATAGTGCAGAAATTTTTTTGCTATAGTGTAACAACTATAGCAAAAGCTTCTTGTTTCTTGCAATTATTTGACGAGGAGTTTATATACCCTTTGCTCAATATTACTTTGGGTAAGGGAAAAACTGCTTGGAAATACACTGATTAGCCAATCTCAGCTTTCCACTCCAAGCGTAGTCCCCAGGAAAGCTGCTGCTATCAATAAAGGACTTCTGGATTGTATTTTGGATTGTAAACCCAACTACCAAGATTTATGGTTAAACTGTCACATGCGGGGCAGCAAAAATCCAGACTGTCTGGAGATGGCAGAAAAGAAAAGGAAAAAAAAAAGATGGCAGAAAAGAAAATGCTAGACCAATTCTCGAATACAGCTCATCTGCCTGGAATCCGCACTGTATATCGGACATTAATACAATTGAGCGAGTCCAGAGATATTTCACAAGAAGAGTCCTCCACTCCTCTGGTCACAACAGAATACCTTATGCCACTGGACCTGAAATTTTGGGCTTGGACAACTTAGAACTACGCCACCTTCGGTCTGACCTAAGTGTCGTAAACAAAATTATCTGCTACAACATCCTACCAGTCAATGACTACTTCAGCTTCAACCGCAATAATATATGAGCACACAATAGATACAAACTTAAAGTGAACCGCTCCAAACTCGATTGCAGAAATTAAGCCTTCAGCAACAGAGTGGTCAATGCCTGGAATGCACTACCTGACTCTGTGGTTACATCCTCAAACGCCCAAAACTTTAACCTTAGACTGTCTACTGTTGACCTCACCCCATTCCTAAGAGGTCTGTAAAGGGGGCGTGCATAAGTGCACCGAGATGCCTACCGTACCTCTCCTACTGTCCCCATTTATTTGTATCCATTTCCTGTTTGCATAATTATGTTTATACTTATATCTGTAATGTTATACATGTTTGACTAAAGCAAGCAAGCAAACAAATAAATTAAAATAGATAGGTGTTCTGTATCCCTTTAAGGCCATATAGTGATCATTCAGACTTTAGCAACCAAGATGTGGTGTTTATGGATCAGTTTTCAAAGTCCTGTCATCTTCATTCTTTTAAAATAAGTCTTGTGCTATTAGGCCCACTTTGCAGATATGAGTCCAGGCTGAAGGGGCAGAAACTTCTGACTGTTATTTTCACTAAACTGGGGATCGCTTATCCCCAGGGATGGGCTTCAAAAATTTTAGCAAGGGTTTCTCTGCCCAGTTGCTGGGTGGGCGTGGCCATGGTGGGTGTGGCCTAGTCAGCCTCCTGCACCATGGCGGCTG
This sequence comes from Masticophis lateralis, assembly GCA_030761175.1. Taxonomy (NCBI): domain Eukaryota; kingdom Metazoa; phylum Chordata; class Lepidosauria; order Squamata; family Colubridae; genus Masticophis; species Masticophis lateralis. The sequence goes on from JAUDYJ010000009.1 coordinate 13,477,833, forward strand.
GGGGGCCTTTTTGCCCTCCCCAGGCTCCAGAGGCCCTCTGGAGGTCAGAAACGCACCTGTTTCTTGCCTTCCCACTTTCTGATAGGCCTATTTTTCACCCTCCCTGAGCCTCCACCCACGTCCTGCCCTTACCTGCATCCAAAATGGGCCACGTGGGATCTCCTGGAAGGGATGGGGAGGAGTGGGCAGGGCGGGGAGGGGAGGGGCCAGCCAGGAGTGGGATTTGGGGCTTCTCCAAACTGCAAAGAATCTTAGCTAGAGGTTCTCCCAAATCCCTGCAAACCCCCAGCAGCCTACCCCTGATTATCCCCAAGATTACCTCACAAAGTTAGAGAGCTTCTTGTCTATTCAAAAAGGTAGCAGTCTAAAGAATGCATCCAACTCTAACAAGTCCCAGGAGAAAACACGGCTTGAAAGTACTCTTTTTAGACTGGAAATTGCTTTTCTACCTACAGAAAATCTAGAATAGAATAGAATAGAATAGAATAGAATAGAATAGAATAGAATAGAATAGAATAGAATAGAATAGAATAGAATAATAGAGTTGGAAGAGACCTTGGAGGTCTTCTAGCCCAACCCCCTGCTTAGGCAGGAAACCCTACACCACTTCAGACAAATGATTATCCAACATCTTCTTAAAAACTTCCAGTGTTGGAGCATTTGCAACTTCTGGAGGCAAGTAGTTCCACTGATTAATTGTTCTAACTGTCAGGGAATTTCTCCTTAGTTCTAAGTTGCTTCTCTCCTTGATTAGTTTCCACCCAAATGACATAGCAGGTCAAAGAAGAAAACACTCTTGAGAAAGAATAGGCTGGAGATAGTTTGATAAGCCTCCTTATCTGATGGAAGAGCTTTCATCGTGCCCTACCCACATTTCAAGGAACTGTGGTAGATTCAAGAGTCAAATGAAGTCTGTGCCTCTGTGACAATTCTGTTGCATGCAGGGTATGTTCAGTCTTGCTTTCTGAAGGATTTAAAAAAATCTAAGAAGAATTAGGTGGATAGGCATAGCATTTTTTAAAATATAATTTTATTCATAAACATTTTTGAATACAGTGTATTGTCAGGGTGTACCATTTAGAAGGGGGGAAAATCGGCCAAATAGAAAATAGTAATAAAAACACATGAACTAATAACAGTAATAATAATATATGAATGTTAATGTTGCAGTCATATGACTGTCACAATTTGGGTTCCACATCAGGTAGCCAATGTCTTGGGTAAACATTTGCGGAGGCTTAGTAGCTATTCACTGTTCACAATGAAATTCAATGTAATTTGCTTGACTTTCACTCTACCAACAATGGTCTTAAATTAGCCATTTTAAGGGATGTCCATTTCAAAGTCAAAAGGAAAAAAAAAAGTTAGCCTCCCAGTAGTTCTGCCCACCAGAGTTTATTCAGCAAATCAAGTTAAAGAAGTATGAAGACAACCACTCAAAACTCAAGACTTAAAACAATTAGAAGCAGATGGGACTTCAGATAAATCAAACCAATTTACCTATTTGGGGCACTTATTTAGGAGATCTGTCACCTAAGTTTGAGAGACCCAAGAGATGAACTAGAAAAGTAAAATGGAGTTTTGCTGGAAAATATAGCATAAATCAGGGGTGTCAAACTCAATTTCATTGAGGGCCACATCAGGGTTGTGGTTGACTTCAGGGGCTGGGTGGGTATGGTTGGGTGGTTGCAGCTGAGTAGGTGGGCATGGCCAGCTCAATGTCACTCATGTCAGGGGCACCTCTGGTGGCCTGGGCGAGGCTGAGGGATCCATTGTCTCCACCTTCCCACCTTCTAGCCTGCATGGCCACCATCAAGTTGTAGATCAGCCCCCGGTTGGCCTGGGCTGTGGTCAAGGCACCAGGGGCCAGTCCTTCACTGTTTCCAGGGCAGCCCTATGGGCCAGATCTAACCACATTGCAGGCTGGATTTGGCCCACAGGCCTTGAGTTTGACACCCCTGGCTCAAATGAATAAACTCCAAATTATTGGGATAACATAACTTTCAACATGGATGCAATCCTTTCAGAAACTTTCTTCCAAACAGGAACCTTGTTTATGCTTTAAGAATATGGAATGCCACCATCTATTGGCCAGAAATGGTGCTCATATAATTACTATATTACATTAGAGTTCCAGTAGAAACTATTGCAATGATAGCTCATCCAATATATGTTTCGTATGTAATGTACCTGTTGCCAAAACACTTAAAAGGAGATCCATTTAGAACATCCCATTATATTATTGAATTATAAATATGGGCAGTCACAATTTTGAATGCTGATAACCTTCAGAGACATCCTGGCACTGCATTTGTACACACCCAAGATAATGAACATTTGAGTTTCAGCTTCTCCCCCTTCACAGTGCAAACAGATTAAGAGCACTTAATTTTTCCATTGCTTAGGTTATGTGCCATCTCTGTTTCTGCATCAACGAGCAGTTAGAAAACAACAGTCTACCTAAAACTTAAACGTATGGATGAATTTTCTAAATTGTTCCTTACAAGATAGACAACTTTCTCATCCTCTCATCCAGGGGTGGGCTGCTGGGGGTTTGCAGGGGTTTGGGAAAATCTCTAGCTAAGATTCTGTGCAGTTCGGAGAACTCCCATATCCACTCCTGGCTGGCCCCACCCACCCCACCCCTTCCAGGAGTCCCCACGTAGCCCATTTTGGATGCAGGTAAGTGCAGGGCATGGCCGGAGGCTTGGGGAGGGTGAAAAATGGGTTTACTGGCCTCCAGAGGGCCTCCGGAGCCTGGGGAGGCTGTTTTCGCCCTCCCAGAGGTTCGGAGAAAGCCTCCGGAGCCCGGGGAGGACAAAAACAGCCCCCCCCACCATGGTGCAGGAGGCCGACTAGGCCATGCCCACTATGGCCACTCCTACCCAGCAACCGGGCAGAGAACCCCTTGCTAAAATTTTTGAAGCCCACCCCTGCTCTCATCTTTTACCACAGTCACACCAAACACAATAGGTTTCTATTTCGTCCTTATGCACATGTTTTGCGAGAAATTTCTGGAACTGTAAACTGCAGCATGGATTTAAAGAAGCACAGATGTGGGTGTATAATTTTATTTTGCTGGCTGAGGTCTATTAAGTCTATTGTACAGTGTTGTCCATAGTAGACTAGAGAAATCAGGGAACTGACTGTCCCCTAAGTTTGAGAGAGTTGACTTTATAGAACAATGGTGTCAAACTCGATTTCATTGAGGGATCCATCAGGGTTGTGTTTGACCTTGGGGGCAGGAGGCATGGCTAGGATGGACATCACTCATCAAGGCTCCATTTCTGGCCGTGACAGCCTCTTGCAGCCCTCTGCCAGTGAAAACAGAACCCATTGTCACTGGCAGAGGGCTGCAGGAGGTCATGGCCAAAAACGGAGCCTAGGAGGCTTATGAGTGGCCCTGCCGAGTTCCGTTTTTGCTGGCTGAGGCACCATGGGCCAGTCCGTCACTGTTTCCAGGGCAGGCCCATGGGCCAGATCCAGCCCACGGGCCTTGAGTTTGACACCCTGTTGTAGGAGATCAGTCTGGAGATAAGGACTCTCTTGCCCATACTCACAAAAAAAATCAAACAAGAAACTGACTTCCATCAACTTGGATCATACTGACTGAACCCTGATGTCAGGATATTCTAGCTCAACGCCAAGCTTTTTATTTAATACAAAAGATGAGGCTCCCATATTTGGTGATAAGCAACTCAGAGTATTTTGCTTCCTATTTTTATATGGGGGAGTTTATAAGTTTCAGTTTCTTCAGTTTGGTTCTTCTCAATGTCCAAGTTTGGCAAATACGTAAAATTTGTAATCAAACTTAATACAGGCAATCAGTGGTGGGATTGAAATAATTTAACAACCGGTTCTTTGCCTTAATGACCAGCTGGGTAAGCGTGGCTTGGTGATCATGTGACTGTGTGGGCATGGCCAACTCAACGTCACTCACGTCAATGGGCGCTTCACCTTAGCTGTTACAATGTAATAACAGTTAACCAGAGAGGCAGTTTCTGTAAGCAAGCAATAAAAATTAGGCTAGAAACACCTCCAGAAGCTTTTCTTCCTGCCTTCCTTACAGGATTAGCCCTGTAAAATGGAAAAAAACAAAAGATCTCTTCCAACAACCGATTCTCCGAACTGCTTAGAAAGTTAACAACCGGTTCTCCCAAACAGGTGCGAACTGGTTGAATCCCACCACTGCAGGTAATCCTTAAATTATGATCATAATTGAGCCCAAAATTTCTGATATTAAGTTAAGTTTCCCCCCATTTTATGACCTTTCTTGCCATAATCATTAAGTGAACCGCTCTAGTTGTTAAGCTAATAACACGGTTGTTAAGTGAATCTGGCTTCTCTGTTGACTTTGCTTGTCAGGTCACAAAAGGGGATCACATGACCCCGGGATGTGATGGATTGCCTCCGGTTTGGACCGGTTTGCAAGAACTGGTAGTAAAACCGGTGGGAGGCCCTGCCCACTGCCCCGGATGTTGTCATCAGCAATTTGCACATGCGCAGAAGCAAGGCACACACACGAGCAAAGCAAGCACATACAAAGCGTGCGCGCATGATCCCATTGCAAACTGGTAGTAAAGGTAAGTAGAACCCACCCCTGCCAGGGACGCTGCAACCGACATAAATTTGAAGCCAAGCATCTGAATTTTGATCACTTGACCATGGGGAGGCTGCAACATTCATAAGTGTGAAAAATAGTCATAAGTCACTTTTTTTCCAGTGCTGTTGTAATTTTGAACAGTCACTAAACGAACAATTGTAAGTTGAGGATTACCTGTAATATACGAGTTTAAATCCATTCAAAACATGCTTTATTTTGGTGCCTGCCTCTCCCAAAATGCACCTTCTCCCTAACAAGCATTAGCTTTGCACATAGTTTTCTCCAGTATTGAGTACTTTGTGGACTCTTTTTAATGAATACATTCATTCTTGTAGACATAGATTTTATAAAAGACTCTAAAGTTTTGCTACTAACAAAACTGAATGATCGTTCAGTTCATGAATTGGTGGAGACTGCAAAATTACCGTATTTTTCGGAGCATAAGACACAGCTTACTTTTTGGGGAGGAAAATAGGGGGGAAAAGATTCTGCCTATCAGGTATTCATCTGGCTAACGTCGTTAGTCTGGTCAGCTTCAGCACATTAGTTCACTGGTTTTGAGCATTGGGGATAAAAAAACAGCTTCTAAAGCACAGCTGATCTTCAGAGAGAGAAGCAATGAGAAAAGCAGGCTAAGCGCAGAAGATCGCTTCACTCATTAGCGCCTCATTAGGACTGAAAAAAAGCTTCAAAAAAGCTACTTTTGGAGTATAAGACACACCCAAATTTTCAGCCTCTTTTGGAGGGCAGAGAGAAGTGCATCTTATACTCTGAAAAATACGGTATATCATTTTTCCCATATTTATTTAATATCACTTAATTTATATCACTTCAATATCATTTAATTTATATCACTTCAATTTACTTTTAAATCTTTTTTTAAAAAACATTAACTTTAAAAGGGAATCTACTCAAAAACACCAAATTTAGGGGAATGAATGAAAGGTAAAACACCTCTATTGGGAAAACCACTTCCCTGTTTCCCCCAAAATAAGACATCCCCTGATAATACGCCCAATCGGGCTTTTGAGCATATGGCAATAAGGCCAAGCGCTTATTTCAGGGTTCAAAAAAAAATATAAGAAAGGGTCTTATTTTCGGGAAAACACGGTATTTAATCCACGCATGGATTAAAATTGTCAGTGAGTGTGGACTTATTCAGCTGAGTGATCTCTATTGAAGGTGTTTTGACTATCCTTCCAAGGAAGCCCAGAAGTTCCTTGGAACTTAGATGAAGAACACAGACGTATGTATTATTTCCATGGCAACCTGCACAGGTCACTGGAAATATGCACACCCTGTCTTTCACTTGTTCTCTTTGCCTTGGAGAAGGTCACACCTGTCTACCCGGAGGGTGTTTGTAAGCAGAGCGTTACTATGCTGGTGCAGTGACATAGGACACCTGTATGACTTTCAGCACCATCCTTTCCTCACTTTTCTGTTCTTGTATGCATTGCTGTGTTTACATTAGCCTCCCGGAAGCCAACAGGATTCATGAGTTATCAGTGGCGGGACAAACTACTTTGCTGATCAATTCATGAGATTGTGTTGATGGAGTTCTCACATACAGGTTGTTCTCGACTTACAACCATTCGTTAAGCAACCATCTGAGGTTATAGCTGCACTAGAAAAAGTGACTTATGACCAATCCTTACACTTATGACTGTTGCAGCGTCCCCATAGTCACATGATCAAAATTTGGGTGCTTGGCAACCAGTATGTATTTACAAGAGTTGCAGCATCTTATCTCATACAGTAGTTTACTGTAGGTGTACAACCAAAATCACATACAGCTTTTGAAAGGTGTGGCCTCCTAGAGACTTTCAAAGTTGTTATCAAGTTGTGTCAATGAAGCAGCTAAAAACTGACTTAGCGGATTTTTTGGAGTATAAGACGCACCTTCCCCCCCCCCAAAAAAGGGTGAAAACCTGGGTGCGTCTTATACTCCACATGTAGCCACGCCCGGCTTCTCAAACGGAGGTTTCAGAGGCTGAAAAAAGCCTCAGAAATGAAGCTTCAGAAAAAAAGCCCCCAAACAGAGGCAAAAGCCTTCAGAGGCTTTTTTTTTCTGAAGCTCTGTTTCGGAGGTTTTCAGAAGCAGGAAAAAAAGTTTTTTCTGAAACTGAGTTTCAGAAGTTTCAGAGGCAGAAAAAAAAGCAAAAAAAAAAAAAAAGCAAGACACAGAGCTCACAGCCAAGGAACCTCTTGCTAAAAATTCACTTCTGGAAACAGCTGATTGGGGGTATTCCGGGAGGCTGATCCACCTGCCAATCAGCTTTTTTCTTATTTTCCTCCCCAAAAACTAAGGTGCCTCTTATACTCCAGAAAACATGGTAATAAATAAGTGTGAGAAATGAGAAAAGACCAGTGAGTTACAAGATCAATTGTACTTTTAACTGCGTTTAATGGAAATACATGTCATCTGAATGAATCCAGCTTTTTGCCAGGTGCCATATGTTAGAAATGTGCTTATTATGTTAGATAGTAGGGATCAGATTCAAGGTATGTGTAATCTATCCCTTTTTGAAAAGGCAATGTTTTCTGCTAATCAAAAAAACGACACAATATGTTTTCCTTTGGCACAGATTTTGTGATATTTTACAACAATAGTTGTTCTTTTTTAATTGGAAATGTTTACTTTTTGTTTAATATGACCTAAAAATGAAAGCCTTGACTATATTTTCCCCTCTTTTCTTGTTCTTCTTTCTTTTCTTTTCTTTTTTACTTTTGCTTATAGCCTGTTTTCATTCTTGCATCTGCACATTTTTTTCAATCTTAGCACATCAGGATTGAAGTCTGCTTGCCAGCCCATGTAGATCCCTGGCTTTCCCTAGCAATCATGACCTGAGATTGAAAGGCAGAAGATTGCTAAAGGAAATCACCCTTTCCAAAGTGATCACTACTTAAATCACCTTCTGGGCAGCCACCCAACTGTCATCTGATGGGCTGTCAAAAAAAAAAAAAAAGCACAATTCTGCTGAGGAAGGCAGAACCTGAGAACAGTCATCCCAAAATTCTCACACTTTCTGACAATAAGTGTTGACATAGTTGGGAGAGAGAAATTCAGGCTGTTAACATGTTGCGCAGCTAAAGTTGCATAAGGAATGTTCATAGACCATCAGAGGTTGGGAAGGAACTTGGAACTGCTCCATGCAATGAGTCGTCGGGCTTCTACAGGGTTTTAACTAAAGATCTTCCCCAGCCCTAATAGGGAATTCCAAACTCTTTGCAGGTATATCTGCCAACATTATTTGGATTGTTGGCAGTACCCACTCTTCCAAATGGTTTCTACTCAGTCCACTAGTTTAATTGTAATTTGTCTAGTTTCATGAAAAGAAGGACTAGGAGAGACATGATAGCAGTCTTCCAATATCTCAGGGGCTGCCACAAAGAAGAAGGAGTCAAACTATTCACCAGAGCACCTGAGGGCAAGAAAAGAAGCACCGGGTGGAAACTAATCAGGAGAGAAGCAACTTAGAACTAAGGAGAAATTTCCTGACAGTTAGAACAATTAATCAGTGAAATAACTTGCCTCCAGAAATTGTGAATGCTCCAACACTGGAAGTTTCTAAGAAGAAATTGGACAACCATTTGTCTGAAATGGTACAGGGTTTCTTGCCTAAGCAGAGGATTGGACCTGAAGACCTCCAAGGTCCCTTCCAACTGTTCCATTCCATTCCATTCCATTCCATTCCATTCCATTCCATTCCATTCCATTCTATTCTATTCTATTCTATTCTATTCTATTCTACTCTATTCTATTCTATTCTATTCTATTCTCTAGGCAGATTAAGAGGGCAGAGCCCAGATCTCTTTAATTAAATAATGAATCATATGGGACCTCAGAAGTATGTCCTTTCTGTCACCGCACTTGCCCTCTGGAACAGGCATTGTATTCACTTACCTTCGCTACCAGTTCGCACCACCTCCGTGCATGCGCAGCATCAAAAATGAGACATGATGTCCGGGCGGGTGGGCGGAGCCTCCCACAGCCGCCACTACCAGTTTGCTCGAACCGGATAGAACTGGCTCAATACCACCACTGCTCTGGAACGTCATATTCCCTAAGAAAAGATGAACCCAACCTTGCTGGTATTTTGCAAAGACTTGAAGACACTGCAGAACCTGGGAGGGTGGGGGTGTCAGGTGGCTAAATGGCCCATTGAGAGGTCTTTCTCAATTTGTACTGTTGGATTTATCTTCAGTAGGTTTTTTTTTTCAAAATTCTTTGCTAATATATTTTTTTAATTGTTTTAATTCTGAAACAGAAACTGAACAGCATTAGATGTGACACAGGAAGAAGTGCCTCTTTCTTATATCAGCAGGGCTAGAAAGATTCCCTTTATTGCGACTTTGATAGTGATATGCAAACTATTAAACATATTGTGCAAAACTGTCCAGGATGTGCGTTCTCCGATTCCCTGGAAGATCTTGCATGAAGCAACACCAGAGGTGATCCCCTGGATAGCTGAATTGGTCATGAGCTTGCTGCCATACCTTCCCTAGAATTTTTGTATATAATTACGTGGATTGTATATATATCCGTGATTGTATTCAGCCGGTTCTATCTGGTTTGGGTGAACTGGTAGCAGCGGGTGTGGGAGGCTCCGCCCATCCGCCCAGACATAATCAAATCCATTTTTGATGCTCTGCGCATGCATGGAGGTGGTGCATGAGAACAAGCCGGTAGTGAAGGTAAGTGAATACCACCCCTGGTATATATGTTTACTTCTGTTTGTCATGTTTTCATGATACATTAAATAACTCTTTTAATGTGTTGTTTGCCCCCAGGAGATTGCATTCACAAAAGGGGAGGCCAAATTAATTAATTGATTAAACATCTGTAGTAGTATTTTTAATAGTGGGTGGGAATGACCCAGGACTCTCCCTAGTCTATATTTTCCGACTTGCAAGAGTGAGGTGATGAAATGTGTGGGTGACTTTGGGGGCAAGAGAAAGAGATGCTAGCTACTGTGTTTCCCTGAAAATAAGACCCAAGCAGAAAATAAGGCCTAGCATGATTTTTCAGGATGCTCGTAATATAAACTCTACCCTCAAAATAAGCCCCAATCAAGATCCACAGCCAGATGAACGCATTCAGTACTGTATTCCCTGAAAATAAGATCTAACCAGAAAATAAGCCTTAATGCTGTGATGGCGAACCTATGGCCCATGTGCCACAGGTGGCACACGGAGCCATAGTTGTAGGCACACAAGTTTCGCCCTACTCAGCTCCAGCATGCATGCGCGTGTCAGCCAGCTGATTTTTGAGCTTTCCAGGCCGACCAGAAGTCGGGAAACGAGCCATTTCCAGCTGCCAGAGTGCCCCCGGAGCTGGGGAGTGAAGGCCATTTTCACCCTCCCCAGGCTCCTAGAAAGGCTCTGGAGCCTGAGGAGAGTGAAAAACGGGCCTTGCAGTCCCACCAGAAGTCAGCAAATGGGCTGTTTCAGGCCTCCGGAGGGTTGGGGAAGGCCGCTTTTGCCCTCCACAGGCTCCTAGAAAGCCTCTGGAGCCTGAGGAGAGCGAAAAACAGGCCTACCGGGCCCACTGTGCCATTGTGTGTCAAAAGCGGCGGGAGCAGGGGGATCGCACATGCATGAGTGGGGCGCATTGAATTATGGATGTAGGCACATATGTGGACGATCGCCCACACTCCCCCTGCTTTTGGCATGCAACAACATAAACGTTAGCCATCATTGCTCTAATGCATCTTTTGGAGCAAAAATTAATGTAACACCTTCTTATTTTTGGGAAAACATGGTAAGAATAGCAATAGCAACAGCACTTAGACTAATATACCACCCCACGGTGCTTTACTGTATTCTCTAGGCAGTTTACAATGTCAGCATATTGACCCCAACTATCTGGGTCTTCATTTTACTGACCTTGGAAGGACAGAGAGCTGAGTCAACCTTGAGCCAGTCAGGATCCAACTCCAGACTGTGAGCAGTTTGCCTGCAATACTGCATTCTAACCACTGCACCACCAGGAAACGAGAGAAGGGGGAGTCCCCAAGGATTTAGCAATCAGAGGAAGAAACTTAGGAGGTACCTGCTTTAATTGATCAGGCAGTTAAAAGTGGCGGTGGAAAATTCGTACTTTCAGACTTACAAGAATCCCTTAATGAAGACTTACAGTATAGTAGAATTAGCTCATGTAGTTGTGTTCCCAGTCTGGTTTACCTTGAGAACTGACAGGTGATGTCAGCCTTGGGAAGACTCCAGACAGAAAGCACACCCAGTTGAACTAATTCTTCTTTAATGGAAGCTTCCATTGAAAGTACGTTTCTCTCCCATCACTTTTACAGCCCGAAAAGCTTAGGGAGGGTCCCTTCTGAAGTGTTTGCTACACCCACATTCCTTCTGCGAACTAAGCTGCCTCTGTCAGCCTTGCCAAGTAGACTAGACAGGAAATATGACCAGATTCTACTTTGTTGGAAGGTTACATTAACAGAGTCCTGCAAGTTTGAAAGTAAAATTCTCCAGCTGTCACCTGTACAGCCCAAGAACATAGGTCTCTCCCGAGCCTCTTTCTTCACCCACTCTGCAGCTATGGGCTATGCTGTCTTTTATCTGGTTATTCCCTAGGCAAAGCGTGTGCACTAAGAGAACCGGTGAAAAACCCTGGTTGGAACCCACCACTGGCTCCAGAACATGTATGAAAGCTTGGAAAACTAAACCTCTGGTCCTGGACCCGGCAACGTTATCTTGGGATCCTGGCAGGGATGGGCTTCAAAAATTTTAGCAAGCGGTTCTCTGCTGGGTTTCTGGATGGGCGTGGCCATTATGGGTGTGGCCTAGTTGGTCTCCTACACCATGGTGGGGGCCCCCGGCATTTTTGCCCTCCCCGGGCTCCAGAGGCTTTCCTTGAGCTTCTGGGAGGGCGAAATATCCTCCCCAGGCTCTGGAGGCCATCTGGAGGCTGGAAACAGCCCATTTCCAGTCCTCCTGAATTTCCAATAGGCCTGTTTTTCACCCTCCCCAAGCCTCCATGCATGCCCTGCACTTAATTGCATCCAAAATGGGCCACATGGGGACTCCTGGGAGGGGCGGGGTGGGAGGAGCCAGCCAGGAGTGGGATTTGGGGGTTCTCCGAACTGCACAGAATCTTAGCTAGAGATTCTCCCAAATCCCTGCGAATCCCCAGCAGCCCACCCCTGAATTCAGGAGAGGGAGAAGGTCCCTGAAGATGGGTTCCAGCACACGTCTGAAAACTAAACCTCTGGTTCGGGACCCTGCATCATTATCCTGGGATCCTGAGACATGCATATATTTGCCTTCATTTGTAGCAGTGGCGGGTATTCTACTGGTTCGCCCCAGTTCTGGCAAACCAGTAGCGGCATCAGCGGGTGGCTCCAATCACCTGCCCGGATGTCATCACAGAAGCTCTGAGCATGTGCAGAAGCGCCGCACATGAGCGAAACATGCACGCACACACGCTCACAGTTCCAAACCAGTAGGGAAAGTAAGTGAAGCCCACTACTGATTTATAGGATTTGTTTTGTGCAAGGCTCTTGCACCTGTAGGGAAGCTAGCACTGGGGTCTGACCAGCCTTTCCTGAAGGGAAAAGAGATGAAATGACATTTTTACAAGCTCAATGATTCCAAAGGCAAGCAAACATGCTGTGACCCTTAGACGGGTTGAGAGCAAATAGCCCAGGCAAAGAGCTACCCAGGGGCGTTAACTTTCCACAGTGTGCCTGCCTGCATATCGTGGCCAGAAAGGGCACAGATTTCCAGTAGCCTCAGCAAGTTTCCACCGGATGGAAATTTTTCGGGGTCCTTGCTCCGCAAACATACCAACTTACCTTGAACTCAGCTATCCGCTCTTGCTAAGGAAAGAGCAGGGTGCCAAAATCTGGGAGATTGGGAAAGAGAAGCTCCCGTGAAAGAAAGGCTACCAGAAAAGATCAAGGTCCCGTATCAGTGAAGACTCAGTACCATCAGTGACTCACATACCACAACCAACTAGAGCACCATTTTAAATCTACTTAATCTGCCTTCATGGAACACCCTATAGTTGGAAAAAGCCAACAGAGCACACATGTGCAGGCTCACATTTTATCAACATTTTTTTAGTGAATTATAAAGTATTATAAAATACAAAGTAAATTAAATAAAAAAAGCAGTGACATTGAAGAACAATTGGGCAGTGGATGTCCTTTAAGGGACAAAGGACTGAACAATTTTCTTTTTATTTAAGGGTTGGGGAGGAAAGTATGACTGCCCTTTTAAGTGAAAACTTGGCAATTCCTTCATCGGTAAAGCAGAAGCCATGAAAATGCTGCTGTAAGAATAACTGTGCTCTCCAGAAATTTTAAAATGTAATTTCCAAAATCCTTAACTAAAAAGAATCAGATTGGTGGAGAAATCTGGTATTTGTCGCCCTACCAATCTGGGAGGAATTTATTTTGGCCATGTCATGGGAGGGGTGGAATTCACTGGAGGAAGGAATTATGTTAGGAACAGGGGTGGGATTCAGCCGGTTCAGACAAGTTCAGGCGAACCGGATGCTAATTGTACATCTGGTTTGCCGAACCGGTAGTTGCAAGGACTGGTTGACCCCGCCCACCCCACCCTGCCCCTCCCACAAGTCTCCACATAGCCCATTTTGGATGCCGGGTAAGTGCAGCACCCGCGCAGAGGCTCTGGAAGGGTGAAAAACAGGCTTCCTGGAAGTTCCAGAAATCTGGAAACGGGCCCGTTTCCAGCCTCCGGAGGGGCTCTGGAGCCTAAGGGAGGCCGTTTTTGCCCTCCAGGAGGCTCAAAAAAGACCTCTGAAGCCTGGGAAAGGTGAAAAATGGGCCTTCTGGAAGTTCTGGAAGTCTAGAAATGAGCCTGTTTCAGGCCTTTAGAGGTCCTCTGGAGGCCGGGGAGGCCATTTTCGCTCTCCCGGAGGCTCAAGAAAGGCCTCCGGAGCTTGTGGAGGGCAAAAAAACAGGCCTCCCAGAAGTTCCGGAAGTCTGGAAACGGGCCTGTTTCTGGCCTCCAGAGGACCTCTGGAGCCTGGGGGAGGCCATTTTCGCCCTCCCAGAGGCTCGAAGAAAGCCTTCAAAGTTTGGGTAGAGCAAAAATGCCCACCCCCTGCCATGGTGCAGGAGGCCAAGTAGGCCACGCCCACCATGGCCATGCCCACCCAGCAACTGCGCAGAAAACCAGTTGATAAAATTTTTGAATCCCACCCCTGGTTAGGAAGAGTTATGCAAACCAGGCCACCAAAGAACATGATGGCTAGACACCAGCCAGAGTACAGAACAACTCAAAGAAGCAGTGCAAGTTTGGAAGATGTGAAAAGACCTGGCCCATAGAATCGTCAAGAGTCAGACATGACTGAATAGATAACGTTGCCATCAACATTCTCTAGTTCCCCTTCATGCATGATGCAGAAGGCCAAAGCCATCACATCAGCAGTCCTGCCTCTCCAGAAATCCTACCTGTAGGTTACAAAAGGAATACCACCTGGCTGCTTAGGACCACCAAACTACTGCTTGCAAATCAAAAGTGACCACATTGTATTTCACAGCATGCCACTTCCATCTGCAAATCCCCTGAATTCATCCATTCTTGAAGAATAATTAGAAAGGGGCTCTTAAGGAAGCAAAGCAACAACAACAACAAAAGAAATGGAAATACAGGTAGTCCTTGACTTACAACAGTTCATTGAGAGACCCTTCAAAGTTACAATGGCACAGAAAAAGTGACTTATGACCTTTTTTCATAGTTGCAACCTCTGCAGCATCCCATTGTTCATGTGATCAATGTTCAGATGCTTGGCATATTGGATTCATATTTATGACTGTTGCCATGTCCCAAGGTCATGTGATCCCCTTTTGCGACCTTCTGACGAGCAAAATCAACGGGGAAGCCAAATTCACTTAACAACCCTGTTCCTAACTGAACAACTGCAGTGATTCAGTTAACAACTCTGGCAAGGAAGGTTTCGAAATGGGGCGAAACTCACTCAACAAAGGTCTCACTTAACAACATAAATTCTGGGCTCAATTGTGGTTGTAAATCGAGGACTACCTGTGTGTATTTTAAAATTATTGGCTGGATAATTTGGCCTACAATAGAAGAGACCAAGCAACCATCTTTTCCAGCTTTCTAATCCAACGGCGATCAACCACACTCTGATTACTAATCGCTTTTGTACGTCACATTGCCCTGCCAAGCCAAATTAAACATGAAACCAGCAGTTTCCTATGTTTAAACAAGGCATTGCCCTTATCCTGTCTAAAAAATAGGAGCTGGTAAGATAGGATACCATAGGTCAGGGGCCCTTTAACTTCTTCCCAGGGTTTAGTCATTGACAAATAAGACCAACAGGCCCCAGCCAAGTTTACTCTGAAAGTGATAGAAGCTCTGTTCATAAATTTTACGAGGAACACTTTGGAAAGTGCAAGGGCCTGGGAGAATGAATGACTTCAGTTTCCCCATGCAGTTCAAGCTCTGGTTTTACCAAATTCTCAATTCACGGAGTTAAATTAAATGCGAGCACCCAGATCTCCAACCCATGCTTTGAATTACAGAAGACACTCATACTAGGATTGTTCAGCAAAGGCAAAATCATGGCCTGGTTTACTGTTCAAGGCACTTGAAGTTGTGTCCCAGCATTCAAAACCCAAAGGGTGTGTTTCAGGGGTGGCTTCTACTTATCTTTACTACCGGTTTGCAAAGAGATCGCGCGCATGCGCTTCGTTCATGCAGAAATTTCTGCCCATGCGCAGATTGCCAATGACGACATCCGGGGTGATGGGCGGGGCTCCTGTCGGTTTTACTATCAGTTCTTGTGAACCAGTACAAACTGGGAGCAACCCAGCACTGGTGAGTTCTGGTTCAATATGAAAAATTGTGGGATTAGTTACTAGGTTCATTACAAATGCAACAGGGCTTTTAGGGTTCTGATGTTAGGATCTGAGCAGTGGTGGGTTGCTCCTGGTTCTGTCCGGTTCTTTAGAACCGGTAGTAAAAGTGGCAGGAGGCTCTGCCTACCTGCCCAGACATCATAATTGACGATCTGCACATGCGCAGAAGCTCCTGTGCACGCACGCACGCTCCTGTTGTGAACCGGTAGTAAAGGTAAGTAGAACCCACCCCTGGATCTGAGTCCCCACAGGTGAACCTGTCCAGGGCTTTTGGGGTCTTGTATGCTTTCTCCAATGAAGACTGCTTTCTAATGAAGATAGTTATGGAAGTGAAGGACAGAACTTACATGTTCGTCTTCCTTCTCTCTTACTTACTCCAGGGGAAGGTTACTGCAAAATCCCCATTCCCTCCCCATCAGCTGGGACTCAAGAGGCAGAGAACAGATGGGGGTGGGGCCAGTCAGAGGTGGTATCTACCGGTTCTCCAAACTACTCAAAATTTCCACTACCAGTTCTCCAGACCTGGTCAGAACCTGTTGAAACCCACCTCCGAGTGGTATCCGTCACTTAGCAACGGTGTCAAAAAAGGTGATGAAATGGGGCAAAACGTGCTTAACAACTGTCTCGCGTAGCAACAGAAATTTTGGGGTCTACCGTGGTCGTAAATTGAGGACTACCTGTAGGGTATTTTTCATAATTTCAAAGGGATAAGAAAATCTCCACCCATTTCTTGAAGTCAGGACACAGCTGGGTTAGTAACATAGCTCCTGAAAACGATCCAGGCCTTCTTCCTCTTTCCCTGGAGCAGGGATGAAATGCCTGGTAGTTTAAAAAGCAACCATTTTCTCCAAATCATTTCCGATGATCACCTGTGCCACGGGGTTTAGCTTTGCTAGAAAGCAGGATCTCCTGCAGGGCACAGCTGATTCCCCCCCCCCTTGCTGTTCTACTTACCTTCCCAAGCCTCCTTTTGGTGCATGCAATAGCTTTTTAAACTGCTGGTTCATCCCGAACCTGTAGCTATTTATAACTACAGGTTTGACCGAACTGGTAGCTTTTTTTCCCCTAGTATTGACAGTACAGATTGTATCTGAGGTAGTAGATGGTGTACTGTCACATGATCTATCTATATTTGTAAAATTTACCCCCCCCCCCCATGTGTATTTTTATTTGGTCTCTGACCGCAATAAAGCTATCTATCTTTTTCCTTTTAACTTTTGGTGCATATTGTGCATGTGGGCGCATGTGCTTGCAGTGCACATTTGGAGCAGTGGAGGTTTGCCCCCAGTTCGGACCGGTTCTATAGAACCAGTAGTAAAACCGTCGGGAGGCTCCGCCCACTGACCCTGACGTCATTAGAAGCAATTTGTGCATGCACCGAAGCAAGGCATGCATGCTCGCTTTACTTGCGCACATGCGCAATCCTGTTGCAAACCAGAAGTAAAGGTAAGTAGAACCCACCCCTGGTTTGGCAGCCAGTGCACCACTGCCCTGGAGATGTGCTACAAGCACAACAGACAAGAAGCAGGGGCCTGGGCCCACAAAGGCAGGCCATGGTGGAGCAGTGGACTAGAGTGCTGTTAAAGTAGCACTTAACTGCCAGCTGCCTGCAATTGCTGCGAGTTCGAATCTCACCAGGCTCAAGGTTGGCTCAGCCTTCCATCCTTCCGAGGTAGGTAAAATGAGGACCCAGATTGTGGGGGCAATAAGCTGACTTTGTATAAAAAAGAACACCGCTTGTGGGGGAGGGGGGCAAAAGCCCTACTAAGCAGGTATATACAAAAGTATGAAGGCTATTGCTTAACGCAGTACAAGCTGCCCTGAGTCTCCGGAGAAGGGCGGCATATAAATCGAATCAATAAATAATAAATAAATGAATGAAGACTGACGGCTTGGCCACTCCAACACTAAAAGGCTGTGCTTACACAACACCGCCAATCCAGACCGCCACTTACCCAGGATGAGCATTGGCTCCCATGGGCTGATGGCAGATGATGAGGGATTTCCTGCTCAAACAGAACAATCATCTTTACAGGAAGCCCAGCCACCACAAAGGTGGCTTGGAAGCTGTTGCTTCCTTTTGTATTTTGTGGGTTTCTTTTGTGCAGACGGGGGAAGAAAGGAAAAAAAAAAGACACAATTAAAACAACAGTCTGCAGTAACCCAACCGGAATCACTCCGCTTCTGCAGAGTCAGGGGAAGCTCTCCTACCCTCACGTCGACTCCACCCCTGCCTGTTTTATGCCTTGAAAAGTAAGATGTACTCAGAGAAGGAGCTGCTACAAAGGTCCTGTTCCAAGGTCTGGAACAAACAAAAACAGGGCTAACCTTCTGTTTATTCCCTCTCTTGTGTTTTTTCTTGGTACAGTTGACTTTGGAGAGATTAGATTAGATTAACAAAGTTGGTAGGGACCTTTTGGTCATCTAGTCCAACCTCCCCCGCCCAAGCAGGAAACCCTACCCCATTTCTGACAGAGGGCACTCCAGCCTCTTCTTGAAAACTTCCAGTGATGAAGCTCGCACGACTTCCGAAGGCAACTTCTGTTCCATTGGTTAATTGCTCTCACTGTCAGAAAGTTCCTCCTCATTCCTAGGTTGAATCTCTCCTTGGTCAGTTTCCATCCATTACTCCTTGTCTGGCCTTTGGGTGCTTTGGAAAATAGTTTAACCCCTTCCTCTCTGTGGCAGCCCCTCAAATATTGGAAGACGGCTATCCTGTCTCCCCTGGTCCTTCTCTTCACCAGACTAGCCATGACCAGTTCTTGTAACCCAGTGATGGCTAACCTTTTTGCCATCACGTGCCAAGAGAGGGGGGAGGAGGAGGGTGTCATGCGCATGCATGCCCACACCCATAATTCTCTATGCCCCACCCCCACATATGTGCGATCAACCCCTCCAATCCCCACCCCACCCTGCTCCTGGCACGTGATGGCACGGTGGGCCCTGTTGGCCCATTTTTCTCTTTCCCCAGGCTCCAGAGCCTTTCTAGGAGCTTGGGGAGGGTGAAAACGGCCTTCCCCACACCCCTGGAGGCCCTCCAGTGGCCAGAAACGGCCCGTTTGCCAACTTCCAGTGGACCCAGAAGGCCCAAAAATGAGCTCACATGCCATAGATTCGCCTTCATGGTTGTAACCATTTTATTAGTTTGATTTATTTATTAGTTCGATTTATATATGCCGCCCTTCCCGGAGACTCAGGGTAGCTTACCATGCATTAAGCAATAGCCTTCATACTTTTGTATATACCTGCTTAGTAGGGTTTTTTGGGCCCCTCGAGTGGTGTTCTATTTTATACCAATTCAGCTTATTGCCCCCACAAACCGGGTTCTCATTTTACCTACCTCGAAAGGATGGAAGGCTGAGTCAACCTTGAGCCTGGTGAGAATTGAATTCACAGTAATTGAAGGCAGTTGGCAGCTAAGTACTACTTTAACAGGATCAGTTTAGTCCACTGCGCTACCAAGGCTCTAACGTTTGTTGTATGTTTTAGCTTCCACTCCCCTAATCATCCTGGTTGCTCTTCTCTGTACTTTTTCTAGAGACTGGAATAAGCCACCTGAACTCAAAGCAAGATTCTATGCAAGTAGTTCTTGACTCACAACTATTCATTTAGTGACCGTTTGAAACCACAATGGCACTGAAAAAAAGTGATATTGCTGTATCCCCATGGCCGTGTGATTGAAATTTAGACAATTAGCAACTGGTTTGTATTTATGACCCTCAACATACAATCATCCATTTAGTGACCGAAGTTACAGCAGCACTGAAAAAAAATCACTTTTCACCCTTATGACCATTTGCAGCAGGTCACGTGATCAAAATATGGACACATGTATTTATGATGGCTGGAGTGTCCCAGGGTCTTTGCAACCTTCTGACCAGCAAAAGTCAATGAGGAAGCCAGAGTCACTTAACTGCCGTGTGACTAACTGAACACCTGCAGTGATTCACTTAACAGCTGCAGCAAGAAAGGTCATAAAAGGGGGCAAAATTCGCTTAACAGCCGTCTCCCTTCGCTACGGAGGTTTTGGGTCTTTTGGTTGTATGGGCTCAAGGAATTCATGTATCCCACAGCTGACCCATAAATATTCTATCCCAAGGGTCAGCAACCCACGGCTCTGGAGCCGCATGTGGCTCTTTCATCCCTCTGCTGTGACTCCCTATTGCTGGTCAGCTCCACAATTGTTAGGGCTTTCGGTTAGGACAGGTAGAGGAAAAAGGGCGCCGCACTAGGGGGAGACTCTATGGTGGGGGAACCAGACTTTCAGTCAGCGGAGGAAAAAAGGATGCCATGCTAGGAGGAGACTCTATGGTGGGGAAACAGGACTTCCGGTCACCTCCAGAATTGAATGGGGGGCTTCCGGTTAGGACCTTTGTGACTCTTTGAGTGTTTAAGGTTGCCGACCCCTGCTCTATCCTTAACTCCATTCACAAGTCAGTTAACTGTATCATGACAGCTTAGAAGATGACGCCCCATTCTCCGTGATTTTCATCCAAAAAAAAATTTTTTTTTCTCTCTTTGGAAAACCTTGTCTCATACAAATTGTCCTTTATCAGATTGACCAAGATGACTTTATCAGATTGGTTGTGTAGAAAGGCAGGAGAACTTCACTGCCTGGCACTCTTTGAAAGCCTAAGCAAACCTTCAGCTCCTGCTGTCCAAGTTCCCCTTTCTGATAAAGCAAAGTCCTTGGGATAAGAACTCTGATGAGAAAGTGCTGACTTTGGGCAGGTTGTCCTACTTAGTCCCACTTTTGGGGCAGGAGTTCATTCCAGGCCAAGTGAGACGAGGCCATTCGCCCAGATAGATGACAGACAGCACCGGAATGCAACAGGCATGAGAGTTGCTCAGGGGTGGGATTCAAAAATTTTAGCAAGGGGTTCTCTGTCTGGTTGCTGGGTGGGCATGGCCTAGTTGGCCTCCTGCATCATGGCAAGGGGGGGGTGTTTTTGTCCTCCCCGGACTCTGGAGGCTTTCCTCGAGCCTCAGGGAGGTCAAAAACGAGCCTGGATAGCCCAGCAGACTAATGCATTGTAATTTAACTCCAGCTGTCTGCAATTAGTAAGTTCGAATCTCCCCAGGCTCAAGGTTGACTCAGCCTTCCATCCTTTCTAAGGTAGGTAAATTGAAGACCCAGTTTGTTGGGGAAATAAGCTGACTTTGTATAAATATACAAAAGTATGAAGGCTATTGCTTAACGCATTGTAAGCCGCCATGAGTCTCCAGAGAAGGGCGGCATATAAATCAAATTTAAAACAAACAAACAAACAAAAAAAAAAACGGCCTCTCCAGGTTCTGGAGATCCTCTGGAGATTGGAAACAGGCCCATTTCCGGCCTTCCCAAAGTTCCAGTAGACCCGTTTTTCACCCTCTCTGAGCCTCCGCGTGCGCCCTGCACTTACCTGCATCCAAAATGGGCTATGTGGGAACTCCTGGGAGGGGCGGGGCGGGGTGAGCAGGGCCAGCCAGGAGTGGGATTTGGAGGTTCTCCGAACTGCACAGAATCTTAGCTAGAGGTTCTCCCGAACTCCCTGCGAACCCCCAGTGGCCCACCCCTGGAGTTGCTTATGCTGATGTGAATTTCAATCAAGACAGTTGGCCAACTGTTGCCATTTCCTTCCAATACTTGACTTTTTTGGGGGGGCGGGGTTTTTTTAATTTATTTATATGCCGCCCTTCTCTGGAGACTCAAGGCGCCTTACAAAACCACATTAGGGGGTTGTGGTTTTGAACCAGGAGCAATTATTTTATGTTTATTTGTTTATAATTTTATTTCTATACCGCCCTTCTCCCAAGGACTCAGGGCGGTGTACAGTCAAGAAAAAACACAGTATATAAACATCATAATTTAGATTTAAAAATTATTAAAATTAAAATTAGCAAGCAGAAAAGCCAACCCTCCCCATGGTATATTATTTAAGCCTTTTTCTCCTCCTCCTAAGTCAGTGTTTCTCAACCTTGGTAGCTTGAAGATGGGTGGACTTCAACTCCCAGAATCCCCCAGCCAGCACCACATAAAAATGGTTTTGTTACCCATCCTTTCATTCTACTTAGTTTGCTGGTCTTCATACCAGCCCAGCTTATGGATCTCACCCTGGGAAACAGGCAAAGGAGGACATTCAATTAAAACATCCTAGCCCAAGAAACAATTTTGTCACTCCACCTCTCTGGGAACAGAGGTTCTCCTACGAAAAAGGAATTTATTGTCCTTCTCATCCTTGCTTTGGTCAATTATTATAATTAAGGAGCATGGCATTAATATTACCTTCACCACTTTCAAGGCTCAGTGCCCTTCCTTCAAGTACTCCTGTTTGGCTGCTTCAGGAAGCAGCCTAAATATGGGTGTCGAAATTATACCGGTGTGATAGGTATTCCTGGGAAGTGAAGTTAGCAAAGCTGTTGATTGTGGCCTGGAGCAGCTTGTTAGAGCTAAGGAGTTGCTGCTTGACTTCCAGAAACATTTTCCCAGAGTCCTACATCTGGCTAACCTAACAAGGTGTCCTCCTGACATGTCGGCCTCTAGGGTTATGGCCAGGGGTGGGCTGCTGGGGGTTCGCAGGGATTCGGGAGAACCTCTAGCTAATTTTTGTGCAGTTTGGACAAAACCTGCACAACCTGCCCCACCCCTCCCAGAAGTCCCCATGCGTCCCATTTTGGAAGCCGGTAAGTGCAGTGAAGGCGAAAAACGGGCCTACTGGAAATTCAGAAAGTTCTGGAAGCGGGCCTCCAGAGGGCCTCCGGAGCCTGGGGAGGCCGTTTTCACCCACCCGGATCAAGGAAAGCCTGTGGAGCCTGGGGAGGGCAAAAATGCCTGCCCTCCCTTCGCCCATCGTGGTGCAGGAGGCCGACTAGGCCATGCCCACCATGGCCACGCCCACCCAGCAACCAAGCAGAGAATCCCTTGATAAAATTTTTGAAGCACACCCCTGGTTATGGCCCTGCAGGACTCATTGTTTATCGGAAGATGAATCCAGCAGGACCATAATTTTAGAGCCCTTTAAATTCCCCAGGAGACTGGGGAAATCTATTGATTGTGGGATGAATCACAATTGACCAGCTTCACACAACATTCTACAGCACGAATTATTCTTTGTCAACCAGGGGTGAAATTCAATTTTTTGTTACTACCGGTTCTGTGGGCGTGGCTTGGTGGGAGTGGCAGGGGAAGGATCCTGCAAAATCTCCATTCCCACCTCACTCCAGGGGAAGGATACTGCAAAAACTCCATTCCCTCCCCACTCCTGGGGGAAGGATATTACAAAATCTCCATTCTCACCCCACTATGGGGACAACCAGAGGTAGTATTTGCCGGTTCTCCGAACTGCTCATAATTTCTGCTACCGGTTCTCCAGAACCTGTGAGAACCTGCTGGATTTCATCCCTTTGTCAACCATAGTTGGAAGCTTTTCAGCCAACATACTAAGGCATAAGCAAATGTTATTATGCTCATTGTAATATGTCAGTCCTTTGAGATAGCTAGTTCAGGAAGAAGACTGTAAAAGATACCCTGGAACTCTATGGACATGGGCTATAGAGGTAGTCCTTGACTTACAACCATTCATTTAGTAACAAAAATTGCAACGGCACCGAAAAAAATGTCTGTTTTTCACATAATCATTGCAGCATTCCCATGATCACATGATCCAAATCCAGGCAACTGACTCATATTTATTGCAGTTGCACAGTATCCCAGGGTTCAGGGGATCACTCTTTGTAACCTTCAGGCAAGCAAAGTCAATGTGAAAGCCAGGTTCACTTAACAAGTTACAGGTAGTCCTCAACTTACAACAGTTCATTTAGTGACTGTTATAAGTGACAACGGCACAGAGAAAAAGTGACTCCCGACCGTTTTTCACATTTACAACCGTTGCAATATCCCACGTGATCAAGCTTGATTCATATTTATGACGGTTTGCAGCATCCCGGGTCATGTGATTTCCCCCTTGTGTGACTTTAGGACAAGCAAAGTCAATGAGGAAAAAAACCCAGATTCCCTTAACAACCATGTGACCGATTTAACAGCTGCTGTGATCCACTTAACAAACCCGGCAAGAAAAGTGGTAAAATGGGGCAAAACTCACTGAACAAATCTCTCACTAAGCAATATAAACGTTGGGCTCAATTGTGGTCGTAAATTGAGGACTACCTGGACTAACTTGACAATTAACTGTTAAGCGCAGCATGAAAAGTCGTAAAATGGGCCAAACCCCACTTAACAATGTGTTGCTTAGCAACAGAAATTTTGGCTCAAATCCTGATGGCATTTTCCCTTCCCTCCTCTTATATCAAAGAGAGTCAAGGTGGAGTCACTTTAAGTTTCTTTCTAACGCCTTTTTTCTCACCTGGGTTTCATTCATCTTTGCTAACCACTACATTCCTTCTCAAGGTAATCTCTGTAAATTCTCTAGGTAGTGTGTGAATGTAGATGCAGACTCAGTGATTTCTACTTTAGGTCTGCATGCACACGTTTAACCAGCTTAGTTTGTTACTTAGAAGCTGCACCCATACTAAGCTTGGTTAATTATAACCTTCGTTCATTTTTGGTCTGTGTATGCCTTACCTTTATATGTTGTGAATCAATCGGCCAGTTCTTGGTTCAGAGTAGCGCGCTAACCTAGTAACAAGGTTAAATATGTCATTTCAATACATCTCCATGACTGGGTTTATGTTTAATGCCAGTTAATGGTGTCACTTGTTCAGTTCTGGGTTAAGGTGTTTGTGAGGTTACCCGTTGCAGTTTGTACAAACTGGTTAAGTAAGTCATGGCTTACTGTATATATCTATGAACCAGGCCTGGTCATGTCTGGTCAAGTTTAAATACATTTAAATGATGGGTGCACCCAGCCTATAGTTATACACACACACATACACACAATTATTTCTCAAGATTCTTCTGTAATCAAGAAAGAGAATGTAGACAGAGACAGTTGAAGTAGGAACATAGGTTTCCCTTAATGATTCAAACATTATGCTTTAAGTTGTACGGATTTGATTTGTTAGCCAGTATTTTTACTGGGCATCTGCATACAGTATATCTATGTAACACAAGTCCAGAGGTGGGTTTCAGCAGGTTCTAACCAGTTCTGGAGAACCGGTAGTGGAAATTTTGAGTAATTCGGAGAACTGATAGTAAAAATTCTGACTGGCCCTGCCCCCATCTATTCTTTGCCTCCCAAGTCCCAGCTGATAAAGGAGGAAATGGGGATTTTGCAGTAACCTTTCCCTGCCATGCTCGCCATGCGACACCCACCAAGCCACACCCACAGAACTGATAGTAAAAAATTTTGAAATCCACCACTGTACAAGACCAATTTTGCATCGCATTTTGTAGATAGACTTTGAACCTTATTTAAACTTAGCTACCTCCTATATCTTTAGCGCATTCTCTCTGTTAATTTGAACTTTGGTGAACAAATTATGGCTGTTTCCTTTTCTTAAAGGCAAAGGTATTGTGCTAGTCATTCTTGACTCTAGGGGATGGTGTTCATCTCTGTTTCAGAGCCAAAGAGCCAGCGCTGTCCGAAAACGTTTCCATGGTCATGTGGCCGGCATGACTCAATGCCAAAGGCATACAGAACGCTGTTACCTTCCCACCAAAGGTGGTCCCTATTTTTCTACTTGTGTTTTTTACGTGCTTTCAAACTGCTAGGTTGGCAGAAGCTGGGACAAGTAACGGGAGCTCACCCTGTTACGCGGTGCCGGGGATTCGAACCGCTGAACTGCCGAATTTTCGATTGACAAGCTCGGTGCCTTAGCCACTGAGCCACCATTAAATGCTGAATTTGTCCAATGCCCAGAAGTACCAATTAGCCAGCCATATTTTAACCTATTTGGTTATGCAAACTCAGTTGGAGGGGCTACTTCATTTTAGGGCTATGATGCATGAAGCCTGAATACCAAGTTCCCTGAATGAACTGTGGTTAAAATGAACAGAAGCATCTAATGTGAACTCAGCCAAAGAGAAACATCACAAAGCGTGATGGCATTATAAACAGTCCATTGAAAAGGCAGGATATCTGTAGCTTTGATCAGGAAAACTCCTCTGTGGTCAGCTACTGGATGGGTGAGGCTTGCGTCAAGGGATTTTATGGGTGCCATTCACAAGCCATGTTCTGCTAGCATCAGGGATTCTGTCTAGCCATCAACTCATTCAGGAACCTGTTGATCAAATGAGACCCAGTTCTGGCCAGATTCCAGAGTTTCTCTCTCTGCCCCACTTGAAAACAAACAAGGATGGGGTTCAGTGATGGGGTTCAAATTTTTTTACTACCGGTTCTGTGGGCATGGCTTGGTGGGCGTGGCAGGGGAAGGATATTGTAAAATCTCCATTCCCACCCCACTCCAGGGGAAGGTTACTGCAAAATCCCCATTTCCTCCTGATCAGCTGGGACTCGGGAGGCAGAGAATAGATGGGTGCGGGGCCAATCAGAATTTTTACTACCGGTTCTCCGAACTACTCAAAATTTCCGCTACCGGTTCTCCAGAACTGGTCAGAACCTGCTGAATACCACTTCCGATGGGGTTCTTTTAAAAAAATGCAACAAGGAAGGGAGGGAAACTGAAGAAGATGCAGAAAAAGTGAAGCAGGTCAGTGAGGCTTTCTCTAACAAATTTTTTTAAAAAATAGATATTTGGACTCTCTCTCTCTCTCTCTCTCTCTCTCTCTTTTTCTTCCATTCAATTATGTCCAGTTCTCAGAGACTGCCTGTCTCCATATATACCTGTAATTGTCCTGGCAAGGTTTTTCAGAAGTGGTTTGCCATTGCCTCTTTCCTTGGGCTGAGAGAATGCGACCGGCCCAAGGTCAGCCAACTGACTTGGTACCTAAGGCAGGACTAGAACTGATGTCTTAACCACCACACCAAGCTGACTTCTGTATTTGGTATAATGTATACCATTAGTTAGTTAAATGCTCTCATTCACTTTCTTCCTGAGGTCCTCACGTATAGAGTAGCAGAGAAACAGCATGTTTTCTCCCAGCACATTTGCCAGTAAAACAGATGTTATACGTTGTGGTGGCACAGTGGTTAGAGTGCCGTACTGCAGGCTGTTTCTGCCGGCTGCCGGCTGCCTGCAATTTAGCAGTTCAAATCCCACCAGGCTCAAAATTGACTCAGCCTTCCTTTCTTCCGAAGTGGGTAAAATGAGGACCCAGATTGTTGGGGGCAATAGGCTGACTCTGTAAACCACTTAGAGAGGGCTGTAAAAGCACTGTGAAGCAGTATATAAGTCTAAGTGCTATTGCTATTGCTATAAAAGGCCTGAAGTTGCCCATCGTTTCACCCAAGGACCCTCAGCTCAGCCAACCCTGAATATTGAAAAACACACCCAGAAAGCTGAAGACAACTGCTCAACTGAGAGACACACACCCTCAGCAAAATACATATTATGAGCCACGGTGGCACAGTGGTTAGAGTGCAGTACTGCAGGCTACTTCTGCTGATCACTGGCTGCCAGCAATTTGGCAGATTGAATCTCACCAGGCTCAGGGTTGACTCAGCCTTCCATCCTTCCGAGGTCAGTAAAATGAGGACCCAGATTGTTGGGGGCATTAGGCTGACACTGTAAACAACAACAGAGGGCTTATATACCACTTCATATACTATACATATACTATGAAGCGATATATAAGTCTAAGTTCTTTGCTATTGCTATATTGGTGGTCCCCTTTCCATACGTATGAAGACTGTTCCGGAAGGCAACAAGAGACATGCTAACATGAGCCCTGGAACAAAATCAACAAAAGGAAATCTTACATTAAAAACTCCCTGTATGTAGACATCCTAAGCCTATCCTGAGGACATTATTTACTCGTTTCATCCTTATCTGCTAACTTTCCATATATACCTCTAGTTGCCAAGTTTGAAAAAGAAGCAGTTGCCAAGTTTTGATGTGACACTCATCTATCTCAAGTAGTTGAATTCTCTCTTTCTTAACATGTAAATTGGCTCTAACACAATGCCATCTGCTGTCTTCATACCTCACTGAGTCGCTGGATGGTAATCTGGAGAAGTCTGAGTGGCTCCCTGAATTGGTGAGTCAATTGCTGACAGCAGCAAAATCAAGCCCCAACACAAGTTTGGGGATCAGGCAGATTTAAAGTCTGTCTCGACTGCTTTCCAAATCGGTGGCACGTGGGACTAATGAGCAGAAGCCATGAGCTTTCTCCTTGGCTTAAGGTGAACTCCTTTCCCAAGAAAACCAGAGACAGGTGATTCATGTGTTATCACCGGTCATTCCAGCTGGGATGATTGTGATGGCGATGGATTGGTTTATTATTACATTTATTATGGCTGCTCACTCCATGTAGGCTCTGGGCGGTTTACAAAATCCAAACAGAGAATTAAAATTATTAAAACAGATGCCTGGGCAAGGGAACAGAACAGACTAAGATCCAGAACGATGGACATTGAGATACCCGGCGAATGCCTGTGTAGCAGGAATGAGCCTGGTTACCTGAAAGAAGGGGGTAGAGGAATTAAATTTACTGGAGTATTTTTTTTAAAAAAGAGAAATAATAAGTGGGTAAATAAACAGCCCTTCAAGAAAATCTTAACGTGTGAATGAACTTTTGGCAGAAAAAACAGTAGAAAAGTGTAGATGAAGAAGACATGTTTTGGATGATGATCTTTGGTCTTGCTTGCGAAAAAGTAACAGGAGATGTGACTCTGGGCCAGTCACTCTCTGTCAAACCAACCCATCTAATATGGTGGTTGTTGTGGGGAAATTAAGAGGAGGAAGCTGTGTTGGATACCTTTGCCACCTTGAGTTATTTGTAAAAATAATAAAGGTGGGATACACATGCATAAATAATGAGCCATATAGGTGAAAAGGATTAGGCTGGGAAAGGCTGTATCAGGCCAAGCAGTCACATTATTCTACTTTGGCCCAAAGGCAGGTTGAAATTAATCTTTGCCACCTATTTTGGGGTGCGATGCCAACTGTATGTTGATGACACTCAGCTGTACATCTCCACCCTGACCACCCCAATGATGCCCTTGAAGTGATGTCCCAGTGTCTGGAGGCCGTGCAGGTCTGGATGGGGAGAAACAGGCTTCGACTCAACCCTTCCAAGACCGAGTGGCTGTGGATGCCGGCGTCCCAATATAGTCAGCTGACACCATCGCTGGCTATTGGGGGTGAGTTTTTGGCCCCCACAGAGGGGGCTCGCAACTTGAGTGTCCTCCTGGACACACGGCTGTCCTTGGAGGAGCATATGATGGCCATGGCCAGGGGGGCCTTCTATCAGGTTCGCCTGATACGCCAGTTGCGCCCCTTTCTGGATCGGGACTCTCTATGCACAGTCACCCATGCCCTCGTCACGTCTCGCCTGGACTACTGTAATGCTCTCTACATGGGGCTCTCCTTCGGGTGCACTCGGAGACTCCAGCTGGTCCAGAATGCGGCCACGCGGGTGATTATGGGAGCAACCTGGCGCTCCCATGTAACACCTCTCCTGCGCGAGCTGCACTGGCTTCCGGTGGTTTTCCGGGTGCGCTTCAAGGTGTTGGTTCTCACCCTTAAAGCGCTCCATGGCATAGGGCCAGGGTATTTGCGAGACCGCCTGCTACTACCGATAACCTCCCACCGGCCAATACGTTCACACAGAGAGGGCCTCCTCAGGGTGTCTTCAGCCAAACAATGTCGGCTGACGGCCCCCAGGAGGAGAGCCTTCTCTGGGGGGGGGCACCCACCCTGTGGAATGAGCTGCCTCCTAGTATATGTTTGATCCCGGACCTTTGCACCTTCCGCAAGGCCCTAAAGACTTACCTATTCCAACAAGCCAGCCTAGCCCATAAGGTTTTTTAATAGGGTTTTTAAATTATATGGATTCGGGGTTTTAAATTGGAATTTTATGGATTTGGGGGTTTTAAATTGAGAAGCCAAGGATTTAATTTATTCATTTTAGTTCCTTATAACTTTTGTATTTTATGTATTCTAATTTTTCTGGCTGTTCACCGCCCTGAGTCCCTTTTGGGAGAAAGGGTGGTATATAAATCCGAAATAAACTAAACTAAAACTAAACTATTTTATAACAAGCGGCTCGAACTGTTCTGTGCGTTTATTGTTTCAAGTTGGGTGAAAATGTAGCATGGCCTATTGCCGACTAGAAGAAACTTTCTATTATGACATAGTGTCTTGGGATAGTCTGTCTGGTCAGTATGGCTTTCTCACGAATCTTAAGAGTTTCTGCCAGGTATATGAAGTCATATACTGGTAAGCTCTTCTGTAAAAATTAAGCAAATTCTCGCCAGGCTCCTTTTAGAGCTGAAAGGATCATCATTTCATCTTTGCTTGTCGGGACACTGTTGTAAAGCAGTACCTTAGAGAAGCAACAGACCCAAGATGCCAACTGTCAACACGGCAAAGATGGCTCAGTGCACAGATGGACTAAGACAGGAGTCCCCAACCTTGGCAACTTTAAGCCTGGCGGACTTCAACTCCCAGAATTCCCCAGCCAGCAAAGCTGGGAATTGAAGTCCTCCAGGCTTAAAGTTGCCAAGGTTTTGAGACCCCTGGATTAAGATGTAGATTTGTAGGATCCAAGTGTTCACAACTCTTCTGCTCAAGCGCACAAATATATTGCTTTGGTTTTCTCCTGGTTCAAAAATCATTTTAATCCCCTCTTCCTGTTTATGAGGAAGTTTGTGAACTTTGCAAAGTTGTTTTAAAAAAAGGAACAAAAGTCACTCTCTTCCCTTTGTACATCACAGACAAAAGGTGGATTATCTTACAGTGAGTTAAAGGATCAGACAAATGTAATGGAGGTTAAAGGCTATCAGTTTGTCCTCATTAGAATTTGCAGATTTATCCGCAAAGGATCACAAGAGATATATATCACTTCAGACCAGTAAATTGAAGAACATGAGTGCTATAGTATTGTGGGTGATCGCAATGACCATAGACTGGTAGACAAATACAATTAGAGATTCAACACAACTCTTCCAATAGTAATTTGCAGGAATAATTAAAAGGAGAAGTTTGCCATCTAGCGTTCATAGAAATTATAATTTATTTGGTGGTGCACTGGAAGAGCAGGAAGAAAATCTGATCACGACGTACTTAGATTTATCAGTAGAAATATATTAGGTATCAAACTTTCGGTTTTATTTTTATTTTTTTTAAAATTTGATTTATATGCTGCTCTTCTCCGGAGACTCAGGGCGGCTTACAATGCGTTAAACAATAGCCTTCATACTTTTGTATATTTTATACAAAGTCAGTTTATTGCCCCCACAAACTGGGTCCTCAATTTACCTACCTTAGAAAGGATGGAAGGCTGAGTCAACCTTGAGCCTGGTGAGATTCGAATTTACAGTAATGGCAGACAGCTGCTGTTAATCACAATGCTTTTAGTCTGCTGAGCTATCCAGGCTCCTATCCCCAGTATTTGTACATGATTCCCATGTGCTTTGACAGAATCCAGAGCAAGAACGTTAGAAAAAGGGGCGGTGTGGGAGGGGGGATAGAAGAGAAAGAGAGAAAGAGAGAGACTCATCCCAGGCCATTAAAAATTAAAACATTCATTTATTAGAATATTTATGTAAAAAGACTCTCTTTACACAATATTTTATACAATAGATTCATTGCTTTAAACGGCTCCTAGCGGAGACAGTATTGTACATGAAAGCACATAGAGGCTACTGAAGGCCACTGGTTCCCGCTTGGCCTGAAGCAGAGAACAAGAGGCAAAGCCCAGCTTAAGTTGAGAATACAGAACTGTGAAAAAGCAAGCTGGCTGGGCTCCCTTTTTGCCCTCCCTCACCCGTGCTGTGCAAAGGTCTTCCAGCCCAGAGGAAGGGGTGAGTTGCACCGAAGGTGGTGGGTAGGTGGGAGGGAGAGAGAGAGAGAGAGAGATGGGAGCTCGTCGCTGTTTGGATGGAAGGGTGCACGGGAGTGCAAGGAGCCCTCCCAGAGGGGCCCGGATGGAGGCCAGACAAACAGGCAAAATTGCACAACACCATTTTCCACAGGCAGACACTGTATGGCTAAAAAGGCACAGCACAGGGGCAGAGGGAGGAAACGCCCCCTTCATGGTAGGGGGTGGGGGTGGGTGGGGTGTAGGGTTGGCCGGAGAAGGAAGGGTCAGCTATGTACTACTGAAAAAAAATCAGCAGGCACTAGCATGGCTCTGTAACAGGGCACAATCCTTGAAAAAAGCTTTCGATCAGACTCAAGAATAAACCAGAGTTGGTATCTACCATGGAGAGCGGATACCAAAGACGCACAGTCTTCTTATACGTCCCCTCCCTCACCAGAAGTTTCAGTGTATACACTCTTCACAAAAACAAACCTGCAGGCGACTTGTCTCGCTTTGGGATAACTGGACAGAGAGATAAAAGCAGGGCAGGACGACAGCCCTATACTGGAGAGGATTGGGGCCCTGCTCCCTTTGTGAAGAGCTGTGCTACACCTCCCTATCCAGAGATAGCAATAGCAACAGCGCTTAAGACTTATATACCACTTTACAGCCCCCCGTAAGCGGTTTACAGAGTCAGCCTATCGCCCCCAACAATCTGGGTCCTCATTTGACCCACCTCGGGAGGATGGAAGGCTGAGTCAACCTTGAGCCTGGTGGGATTTGAACTGCCAAATTTCAGGCAGCCGGCAGAAGCAGCTTGCAGTACTGCACTCTAACCACTGTGCCACCGCGGCTCATATAGTAGAAACTGCAATACTCCCCAATCCTAGAGGCCTCCAGATGTTTTGGACCACTCCTCTTGTCTGTATTTTGTCACAGAGAGCACGAGCCGAGGCTGAGAGGTGTTGGACCCAAACATCTGGTGAGCACCATGTTGGAGAAAGCAGAAATAGACGTTACAATCTGCCTCTTTCTTGGACTTTCCTACTCTCTACTTCTTCTGGTCTAAGCAACAGGGACTATGTAAAACCCTGAACAAGGAAGGTTATCTTTGGCTAAGGGCCACCACAAAGAAGTGGCAGGTTATAGTCAAGGTCATTGTGGACCATAATCAAGTTGGTTGATTCTGGAAAGGGGCATTATTCAATGCTTTTCCATACAATTAAAACGTCTTGCATGTCATTGGAAGAAGGCAAGGCCAGAAGAACCTTCTTCCCCAACGTAGGGGTTTTCTACATGCAGAACTTTTATTCTCTATGCAGGGAAACATTCTATCGTGTCCCCTTAATCTGAAAAAATGGTAGGGTCCGGACTGATTACAGTCTCATTCATATTGTACGTTTTAGACCAGAGGTCTTCAGACTTGGCCGCTTTAAGACATGTGGACTTCAACTCCCAGAATTCTCCAGCCAGCATGGAAGCAGGAACCAGCATTCGTCTCCTCCATTCTCCTCCTCATTGCAAAGGATTCAAAAGAAGTTGCTTGCTCTGCAGGCCGCTGGTAGCAGCGCAGACCCTGATATAAAAACTCGATTCCTGCCATTTCCAGGAATGTGAGCCTTGCTATTACAATGTATTTATCCCTGACTCTGGAATAACCATGGCACAATTCAAACGTGATTTGAGAGGAAGGGAAGCAGAAGACCGAGGTTGAAGTCTCAGATGGAGACAGAAATGATAAGGAAAGAGTCTGGACAGCCACTTGTCTAAAATGGTGTAGGGTCTCCTGTTTAAACAGACAAGTTAGACTAGGAGACCCCCAAGGTCCCCTCCAGCTCGATTCTGATTAGATCTCGACTTATGACAGATTACCTTTTTATTGATTAGAAGGCCACCTTCTAGAAAGAAGAAGCCCATTATGGAATTAAAATGAATGAATTATGGAGAATGAAGACTGGATGGAGAGCAGGATAAACCCAGGTAGCACCGAGGACCAGAAAAGAGAAGGATGGGGAAGAAACAACAGAATTATTCTGACTGAGATAGATATTGATAAAAGGAGAGAAGGCTAGGTAGCATCCCATCTTCTCTACGCCAGATATTGCTAGACGGCAAGGCCGAAACCAGTCACCTAATGTTGTTTCACGCTCTCAACTTACAAGCAGGGAAAAATTGAAGCTTTTCAGACAAAAAAGAAAGAGAGGGAACCTGTGTCATAAGCATACTGTCACTGTCCCCAGATATATGGTAGTAGGATAGTTCTTCTGACATCCTAGTGTCTTTCACAGAATTTAGAATCTCTTCGAGAAATGATCACCTTATTGTTAAAAACTAAATAAAATAAAAATAAAATAAAGCAATCCTATATGTACAACCACATATTCATCTTTGGTCAAAACATGCCTTTGGAGTTCCACATGGGCTGTGTGAACACATGTTTTAACGGAAATCTCCCAGCTTCAGGCAAGGACAACGAGGAGTGAGCCAGCCAAGAGAAGGACACATATAGGAGGGATCTTCATCCTGGCTCCCTCCAGATGTGCTGGACTACAATGCTATACAATTCCCTGTGAGAAGAGTGGCCCAATCCATTTGCAGAACCTTCGTCAGCTTCTCGTTTGGATGGCCAGTTACCCAATCAGCTAAGCCAAGAGCTGGACATCCCGTGCCCATGCTTCCTTAGCCGTAGATTCAAAATTGGTACAAGAGCAATCTTTGGTTATGGTTAACCTGCTCATTTGTATCAAATAAAAGATGGAGCTGGGGGGAAATACCAATACAAGCATAAAATAAGGCAAAACCCGTGATCCTAGATTTGGAACACCAACAATTTTGAACAATTATCTATGGCAGGGGTCTCCAGACTTGACAACTTTAAGACTTGTGGACTTCAATTTCCAAAGCTGGCTGAGGAATTCTGGGAATTGAAGTCCACAAGTCTTAAAGTTGCCAAGTCTGGAGACCCCTGATCTATGGCTTATGGGATTTAGAAAGAAGCCCACAAAAAATAAACTCATAAACTCTTACTGCTTAGAAGAAAAGATAAGAGGAAACATGGCCTTACAGCTGATGATGGAAACTACCCTGTTTCCCCCAAAATAAGACATCCCCTGATAATAAGCCCAATCACGATTTTGAGTACATGGCAATAAGGCCAAGCGCTTATTTCAGGGTTCAAAAAAATACAATATTTTCGGGGTCAACCAGTGGCTCAGATTTTTAAAAAAAGAAAGAAAGAAAATCTTAGAAACCTGTGCCTATGATCATCCAATACCTACACAGGACATCCCTGCAGCACCATCTGATATATCTGAGCACCCCCAAAGGTCCTCAGTTCTTCTGATGTGTTTCAAAACTGGGAGGAGGGAATTATAGCACAGGTGTTGCTCTGAAGGAAATGAGAAAGTGCAGTTGCCAGTGGAGAAAAGGCAACGATGAGTCAGAGCATGCTACTATCCAGGAGGAGATCATCTCCGGATAGAATGATTGGCATTCCCAATTTTGGATATGGAATCTTAGCTTGATTCTACTTCTATTGCCTCCAGTCACAAAATATGTTCCATTTAGATGCTTTCTGCTGCCTTCTAAGCAAAGCTCCCACACCGAAGAGAAAGAAACAGAGAAGAGAAAGACACAAAGAAATAGAAATTGGCATAACTGGGCGTGTGTAATTTGCACAGGAGTGCAAAAGCCTCCCCTACAGGTTAGGTCTAAGTAGTGCATATCGGGGCTCACTGCCCTTTGGGGATAAAGGGCTCCCCCTCTTCAGGATCTGGCCGAGGCCCTGGATCACTCAGGCATCTCATAATCCGTTGGTTGCTGGGACTGTCGCCCGTCCCAGGAGTGAAGACATCATCTGTGCCTGGAGAAGATGGCTCTTTGACCTTCATGATCAGCCCCTCCTCATCTTCATCTTCCTCCGGGGAGGGCGGAAGGTGGTTCATCCCTTTCAGGGTCTCGTTCACCAAGTCAACCGACTCCGGCGACTGGGGGGACGCTGGGTCAATGGTTATGATGGGGACATTCTCAGAATCCGGCTTCGGGTCATAAGCAAGAGGGTCTACAGAAGAAGGCAAAAAGAAGTGGAATTAAAGGAAAAAGCCACTCAAGTAGCAGAATCAATTTTCTCTGCTCAATCATCATCTTCATTTAACGAACACATAAACCCCTTGCAGGGTGGAGTCTGGGCAACTGAATGGAGCTAGCAGAGTGTTTTAATGGCTGGATGCCCTTCCTGTCGCCAATGTGGAGTTTTGTTTGGCAGATATATTTTCATTGTGCCCAGAGAGAGAAATATGTGCCTTTACCTAGGATCGAACTCACAGCCTCCTGATTGTGAGGCAAGAGCACCACCTCTAGGCCACCGCACCACTCCCCAATTTTCTCTGCTCCAATCTTACCAGGAAAATCATTTTCCTAATTATAAGGGCATACTGACCACTGTGAGGCACAAGAAACCAGAACAATGGTGAACTGATCAGAAAGTTTCTTTATTCTGCTTGCTTATTTAGAAGAATCTCCCCAGACTTAACTCCACTTTCTTGAGAACAACCACATATCAGAGATTTTTTTGTGGGGGAGGAGAGATCCATCACTTCCTTCCACACAGGGACGCCGAGCTCATCAGTCTCATAACCCCCACCCCCCACCCCTCTCTAGATGGAGATTCCATCACACCTACCCACAGTTTCCAAATGCTGTTGAATTACAATTCTCACCATTACCTATCCTGGAAGATGGAGATACATATATTCCAGTGGTGGGTTGCTTCCAGTTCTTGCAAACCGGTAGTAAAAGCGGTGGGAGGCTCCACCCACCTGCCTGGACATCATAAGGTACGATCTGCACATGTGCAGAAGTTACGAGCGTGCGTGTGCACTCCCGTTGCAAACCGGTAGTAAAGGTAAATAGAACCCACTCCTGATAAGTTCCCTATTCTTTACATTAAAGTAAACCAGTGAGGCATGAAAAATTGAGGAAGAGGTGTTGGGTCGAAAATCTGCCCCTTAATCTTTCCACTTACCTGAACCAATGCGTGCCCTTGACATGGTTGGTGAATCTATTTTATGGGTTGGCACCGTCAGGTAGTTGTTCATCTGGAATCAGAAACACACAGGCATGTGTTTAAAAACTTTCAGGAGGTCCAGCTCAGTTCAGATTTCTGGAGCAGCCTTTATCTGCAGTAGCTTCAATTTAGAAGAGGCAAGAGCCCCAGGCAGAGGGAGTAGTTTGGTGTGTGTGTGTGTGTATGTATGTATGTGTGGGTTTGTTTATGTGTGCTTTTGTGTTTCTGTGTGTATAAATGAGCTTATTATGAATGACGTGATTTGATCATCACTTTTGAAAAATTTAGCTCATCAACAAAGATGGATCTAGAAGTAGCCTCAAGAGTTGCCAGTCACTGAAGACCCTTTCCAGAGGGTCTAGAACAGGGGTGTCAAACTCAAGGCCCGTGGGCTGAATTTGGCCCGTGGGGATGCTTATATCTGGCCAGTGGGGCCACCTTGGAAACAGCAAGGGACCCACCATTCAGTGGCTCTGCCAGTGAAAACAGAGCTCCGTTTTTGCTGGCAGATGGTTGCAGGAGGTTATTGCAGCTGGAGACGGAGCTCAGGAGCCCATTTTTGCTGGCACAGCACTCGGGCTGCCACAGGCGCCCCCCCCCCACAACATGAGTGACTTCAAGCTGGCCACGCCCACCCTGGCCACACCCACCCTGGCACCCTGAGGTCAAACACAACCCTGATGCGGCCCTCAATGAAATTGAGTTTGACCCCCCTGGTTCTAGAAACTCACACTGTCCCTTCTCCCACCCTCCTCAGATTCCACCTTCCCGCCCCTTCACCTTCTGTTCCAGCTGCCGAGCCTTCTGTCTTCTCAGCAACATCTGGTTCCAGGCTTCTTCATAAGGATCTGCTACCAAGGTGTGTCGATTATATGACCGCAACTGGAATGGAAAGCAGAAGAAGTTAGACTGGGAGGCAGATGCTCACCTCCTGTTTAAAAAGTATGGCTTCTACAACAAATCTCTACAAAAATCAGCACAAGTAACTCCAGGATGTCATTCAAAGAATTAAAAAGCAGGCAACATACAGCCTTTCAAATTTTTTATGTATTTCTTTTGTTTTATTTATTTGTCAAATACATATAAGATAAGAGAGATAAGTATAAACATGATTATGAACACAGGATAAGGATACAAATAAATGGGGACAATAGGACAGGGACGGAAGGCATGCTGGTGTACTTATGCACGCCCCTTACAGATCTCTTAGGAATGGGGTGAGGTCAACAGTAGAGAGTCTAAGGTTAAAGTTTTGGGGGTTTGGGGATGAAACCACAGAGTCAGGTAGTGCATTCCAGGCATTGACCACTCTGTTGCTGAAGTCATATTTTCTGCAATCGAGTTTGAAGCGGTTTACCCTAAGTTTGTATCTATTGTGTGCTTGTGTATTATTGCAGTTAAAGCTGAAGTAGTCATTGACAGGTAGGACATTGTAGCAGATAATTTTATGTACTATGCTTAGATCAGACTGAAGGTGGCGTAGTTCTAAGTTGTCTAATTTCAAGATTTCGAGCCTGGTGGCATAAGGTATTCTGTTGCAAGCAAAGGAGTGGAGGAGTCTTCTCATGAAATATATCTGGACTCGCTCCATTGTATTAATGTCTGATATGCAGTGCGGGATCCAGACAGATGAGCTGTATTCGAGAATTGGTTTAGCAAATGCAGTCAGTTAGCAGTACAATATTACCAGAGAAGAAGCTATGCAAGATTAGGTTAACAACTCTTAATGCCTTTTTGGCAATGTTGTTGCAGTGAGCTCTAGCACTTAGATCATTTGAGATGAGTAGTCTATCAAGGAGTCCGCAGCTATCAGTAATGACAGGAAATGAATCCATTGACATTTGGCGGGCTGCTAGTTGCCTATTCCGTGTGGTAATAACCATTGCTGGAAGCACATCTGCCAATCCTTTCTATCAACTACCTCAAAGTCATCCTCATTATCTCTTTCTTAGCCCATTGACTAACAGGAAGTTAACAGCGATCTCTGCATTGATCTCTACGTTTCTGCTGGAGTGGAAGATTTAAAGGGGGAACGAGAAAGCACAGGGAGAGAGAATCTTCTGCAATTTTTTTTTAAATATTGGCTGGAAAAAGGTCCTTGCGCTTACCCTCTGCCTGGTCTTTTGCAAGTTGTTGCGCAGAATCTTTCGAATCTCTTCCTCTTTGTCCTTGGACAGAGCTGGCAAAATGCGTTCTATTGGCAATGTTTTCGGATTGATATTCCTGCAAGATGAAAAGGAGTTGATTCCTGCCTTGGGGAAGTACAAGTGGGAAAGGCTCTCTAAGTAGGACCTCCAGATTCTTTGGACAGAACGATTAAGAATGTCTCTTTCCCCCTTACAGATAGTTCTCGCTTAATGCCCACTTTTGGGATTATCACCCAAGCACTTCAGTTGATAAGTGAAAAACCATGTGACCGCAACAGCCTTATGACCTCATGCCCCGTTCCATCGTTCAGCAAAACATCATGTGTGGCCACAACTTATTATTTTACTTCCCCCTTCTCTATTAACTCTGCTTGTTGCAAGCCAGTTGTGAAGCAGGGGAATAGTTATCACACGACTTTTGGATGCTGCAATGGTTGAAAATGGGGGATTGGTCCCAAAGCTTTGTCTTATACCATTGTGACTTTGAATGAATAGAGTAGAGTAGCGTAGAGTAGACTAGACTAGACTAGACTAGACTAGACTAGACTAGACTAGACTAGACTAGACTAGACTAGAAGAATAGAATAGAGTAGAGTAGAAGAAGAGTAAAATAGAAGAATAGAATAGAGTAGAGTAGAAGAAGAGTAGAGTAGAAGAACAGAATAAAGTAGAGTAGAAGAAGAGTAGACGAGGGTAGAGTAGAGTAGACTACAGTAGAAGAATAGAATAGAGTAGAAGAGTAGAGTAGAAGAATAGAATAGAGTAGAAGAAGAGTAGAACAGAACAGAACAGAATAGCAGAGTTGGAAGGGACCTTGGAGGTCTTCTAGTCCAACCCATTGTTTAGGCAGGAAACTCTACACCATCTCAGACAAATGGTTATCTTATCTTTTCTTAAAAACTTCCAGTGTTGGAGCATTCACAACTTCTGCAGGCAAGTTGTTCCACTGATTAATTGTTCTAACTGTCAAGAAATTTCTCCTTAGTTCTAAATTGCTTCTCTCCTTGATTAGTTTCCACCTATTGCCTCTTGTCCTGCCCTCAACGGTTGCTAAATGAGACAGTCAGAAGACGAGGGTGACCTTAACCCATCAGAATCCTCCTGCCACGATTTCCCACTGCTACTTACTGCATCGAAACGGTGGAGACGGCCGAGGGGATCTTGCCCATCCCTCCACTTTCCACCAGCTCAATTGCTTGCTTCATCTCCATCTTATGATAGAAGGCAATCAACTGGGGCTCTTTGGATCTTTCCCCAGCAATCAGGCACTTCTTCACATATTTCTTGTTGAAACGGTTTAGCCTTTGGAGAAACCATACAAACAGAGGCATGATCAGTGAGAGGAGAAGAATGGAAGATAGCAATAGCACTTAGACTTGTATACCGCTTCACAGTGCTTTACAGTCCTCTCTAAGCGGTTTACGGAGTCAGCCTTTTGCCCCCAACAATCTGGGTCCTCATTTTACCCACCTCAGAAGGATGGAAGGCTGAGTCAACCTTGAGCCTGGTGAGATTCGAACTGCCAAATTGCAGTCAGCCAGCAGTCAGCAGAAGGAGCCTGCAGTACTGCACTCTAACCACTGTGCCACCAAGGCTCATTGTAAATGGAGGATTGGTCCCAATGCTTTGTCCAGGGGTCAAATGCTCCCGGTTTGGACCAGATCGCCCGATCCGGTAGCGATGGTGGCAGGTGGTTTAGAGAACTGGTAGCAAAAATCCCTGCGCCCACCCCGACCATGCCCATTGGGCCGCATGATCAACAGAGGCTTTTTTTTTTTACTTTTAAAAGCATTTTTTCTACAACCTCCTCCGACAAAAAAATGCTTTTAAAAGTTAAAAAAAAGCCTCTGATGATCCCACGGCTGAGCTGGGATTGTCAGAGGCTTTTCAAAGCATTTTTTTCCTGCAACCTCTTGGCCGAACAGGTGGTAAAAAAAATGCTTTGATAAGTCTCTGACGATCCCAGCTGAGTTGCTGGATCGGCAGAGGCTTTTCAAAGCATTAGAAAAAATGCTTTGAAAAGTTTTTTTTTTAAGTTGGCCACGCCCACCCAGTCACATTACCACCACCACCAAGCCACGCCCACAAAACCGGTAGTAACAAATTTTACGTTTCACTCCTGGCTTTGTCTTATAAGATGTTATATCCAAAGGCAGCAATCAAATAGTAGAACAGATAGTCCTTGACTTATGACCACAATTGAGCACCAACTTTCCATTGCTAAGCGAGACAATGGTTAAGTGAGTTTTAATTCATTTGACGACCTTTCTCGCCACAGTTGTTAAGGGAATCACTGCCGTTCTTAAGTTAGTAACACAGGTGTTAAGTGAATCTTGGCTTCTGCACTGACTTTGCTCATCAGAAAGTGGCAAAAAGTCACCCCGGGACTCTGCAACTGTCATAAATACATGTGTCCGAATTTTGATCACATGACCCCAGAGCAGTGGTAAAATCCAATTTTTTTTTACTACTGGTTCTGTGGGTGTGGTTTGGTGGGCATGGCAGGAAAAGGATACTGCAAAATCTCCATTCGCCCCCACTCCAGAGGAAGGATATTGCAAAATCCCCATTCCCTCCTCACTCCAGGGGAAGGATATTGCAAAATCTCCATTCCCTCCTCACTCCAAGGGAAGGATATTGCAAAATCCCCATTCCCTCCTCACTCCAGGGGAAGGATATTGCAAAATCTCCATTCCCTCCTCACTCCAGGGGAAGGATATTGCAAAATCCCCATTCCCTCCTCTCTTCAGGGGAAGGATATTGCAAAATCCCCATTCCCTCCTCTCTTCAGGGGAAGGATATTGCAAAATCCCCATTCCCTCCTCACTCCGGGGGAAGGATATTGCAAAATCTCCATTCCCTCCTCACTTTAGGGGAAGGATATTGCAAAATCCCCATTCCTTCCCCACTCCAGGAGAAGGATATTGCAAAATCTCCATTTCCACCCCACTCCAGGAGAAGGATATTGCAAAATCCCCATTCCCACTCCACTCTGGGGCCAGCCAGAGGTAGTATTTGCCAGTTCTCCGAACTGCTCAAAATTTCCACTCCTGGTTCTCCAAACCTGTCAGAACCTGCTGGATTTCACCCCTGCCTCAGGGATGCTGCAATGGTCTAAAAAGTGGAAAAGACCATCACTTTTTTCAGGGTCTTTGTCACTTCAAACTGTCATTAAATGAATGGTTGTAGGTCAAAGACTATCTGTAGTCCAGGTCTCTGTATTTATTTGCTTGTGGTTACTTAGAAGCAAGAAAAAATAATGATAGGCTAGATGTTCCCTTCCCCCTTTTTAAAAAAAAAACCCACACAATTGTTTTACAGGATAAA
Source organism: Masticophis lateralis (assembly GCA_030761175.1). Taxonomy (NCBI): domain Eukaryota; kingdom Metazoa; phylum Chordata; class Lepidosauria; order Squamata; family Colubridae; genus Masticophis; species Masticophis lateralis. The sequence goes on from JAUDYJ010000009.1 coordinate 13,519,642, forward strand.
TTAAAAATGGTTTCCATTGTTACGTGAAGTGATTTTTTCCCATAAAGTAGACATTTTGCTCAGTTGTTAAGTCATGTCTGATTCTTTGTGACCCTCACGGGCCATAGCACACCAGGTCCGCAAAACTAGATATGATCGTTACGAATTTTCAAAACAATTAACTAAGAACTGACTTGAGAAAGCAAACATCACAAATTGAGTAGGTATTTCAACAACCATTGACTTTATTTGTTTCTTCTGCTATGGTGACACTTACTTGTCCTTCCAGTGATGATGCCCATAGTGGCCGCATATATCCTCAATCCCCGTCAAGAGATGATCCAGAAACTATTTCAAAAGGAAGAAAGGTGAATTTATTGTTCATTTATTGAACACTGACTTCTCTCGAGAAGAACGATGCTTCCCATTTGCAAGTGTGAAAAGGACTGGGAATACCATGAATTATGAGGAAAAACCCGTAAATTCTGGACCTTCAAATTCCAGGGAGTCCACCTTAGTGAAGATTTCACCTGGAAAAATAACACAATCCAGGTGGCCAGGAAGGCCCAACTGAGACTCTACTTCCTCAGGGTCTCGCGGAAGAACAAAGTGGAACAACTAATGACCTCCTTTTAACGGTAAAGGTAAAGGTTCCCCTCGCACATATGTGCCAGTCGTTCCCGACTCTAGGGGGCGGTGCTCATCTCCATGTCAAAGCTGAAGAGCCAGTGCTGTCTGAAGACATCTCTGTGGCCATGTGGCCGGCATGACTAAATGCCAAAGGCACACGGAACGCTGTTACCTTCCCACCAAAGGTGGTTCCTATTTTCTACTTGCATTTTTTACAGGCTTTCGAATTGCTAGGTTGGCAGAAGCTGGGACAAGTCATGGGAGCTCACCCTGTTACAGGGCACTAGGGATTCGAACCGCTGAACTGCCGACCTTTCGATCAACAAGCTCAGCGTCTTAGCCACTGAGCAACCACATCCCACGACCTCCTTTTACCGGGCCACAATAGAAAGCGTCCTCACTTATTGCATTATGGTATGGTATGCTGGCTTGACAACCGCAGATAGAAAGACGCTACAGAGGCTGATGAGCAGGGCACAAAACATCGTGGGCTGTCCTCTGATACCACTAGATGAGATAGCTAGGACTCGCTGCCTTAGGAGAGTGAGAAAAACCCTCAGGGACAACTCACACCCTTGTTAGCACTTCTTTACTCTCCTACCATCGGACAGGAGATATAGAAGCATAGCCAGTCATACAAACAGGCTGAAGAACAGTTTTTATCTGTGGGCTATTAGACTCCTGAATGCAACATAACATCATAAGTACGTAGTATAATAGACTTGCAAGGCCAGCACAACATGCAACACGTTCATATTGGTGCAATATATTATAATGTAATGCTATGCACATATATGTATAGCTGTTCTGACCTAGGCTGGCTTTCTTTCTTTCTTTCTTTCTTTCTTTCTTTCTTTCTTTCTTTCTTTCTTTCTTTCTTTCTTTCTTTCTTTCTTTCTTTCTTTCTCTCTCCCTCTCTCTCTCTCTCCCTCCCTCCCTCCCTCCCTTCCTTTCTTTGTTCGATTTATATGCCGCCCTTCTCCGGAGATTCAGGGTGGCTTATAATGTGTTAAGCAATGGCCGTCATACTTTTGTATATACCTGCTTAGTAGGGCTTCCCAAGAGCATGAAGCAGACTCCTTGTCCCCCAAAAAATCCCTTTTTATTAAGTTATCCAGCAAAGTCTTTCAAGGGAGAATTTACAGTCACAGACCTTATCTGGCTTGGAGAGCTGCCAGGCCGATATCTTCAAAACTTGGCAAGGAGTCTCTGAGAGTCACGAACCAATTAAGCAAATGAATTGTCTCCTGCAAACTCTCCCCCCCTTTAGCTCCTCTTTATTCCCTATGGGAGGGTCCATTCACTGTCCACCTGTGGCTTTACTCCCGAGTCCACCCTTTGTCAGCACTTCAAGCTGCATTTATGCTCGTGCTGACATAAGAAGGAGAAGCAGAGGCATCTGGAAAGAAACGTTTGGCTTTTCACCTACTTATTTTCCCTGGAGATAATATCCCCTAGGAGATGGGATGGGAGCAGTAAATTCCTTTGAGTTGGAGCAGTAGATTAGGTGTAGAATGACTTGGAAGATGGCCAATGAGTGCAGAGGAGTGGGGAAGGAAAGGGAGGATTTTTGGGTCGGAAGTCAGTGTTGGCTACGATGAGTCAGAGCCAGAAATGTCATGCTTAATAAATAAGAGTTTTTTCATCAAAGACTTTGTTTGAAATGCAATTTATTTGAGACGACCTCGAAACCTGACACCCTTGTTCCTTAGCTGTTCCCTTCTCCTGGCAGCTCTGAGCATGCGCACACTGGGAATAGGCTCCAGCTGTTCTTATGCCCCACTGATGTCCTACTCCAAAGGCAGCTGACAACTGTCAGAGGACCCTGGCCCTATCTCTGCCTTCAACACAGAGCCCTCATCAGAGCCTTCCCCAGACTCCAGGCCCATGTTCCTCCCCAACCTCCTCACTGTCTCAGTCTGCCACCAGCTCCGCTGGCCACTGGCGGGCCACAACAATTGAGGATTTTGTGTTCCTTAGTATGATTTATTGGGTTAGAGATTTTCTTTCTTTCACTGTGAGTTATTGAGATGTATTTGTGTTGGGGTGAGGTGTGAACTAAGGAAGGCTTAGCCAATCTCATAGTACACATGTTGTGCATTGACAATAAAGGTTTGAAATTCAAATCGCATAAAGCTTGATGACTCCCTGCAGAAAACCACATAGTTGAGGGATGGGACATAAGTGGATAACGGACAAGAAAGAGGACTTGGCAACATTAAGGAAAGCACCAGGAATCGACAATGGATACAGTGGATGGATGAGCTCAGTCAGATTACGGAACTATTCCTGGAAGAGTTCCCAGCTATAAGATCAGGATAGTCAAGAATTTCATACAGCGGTCAACAGGAGTTCAGTACCAGCTTGATGGCACCTAAATACAGGTAGTCCTCGACTTACGACCACAATTGAGCCCTATTGCTAAGCAAGGCAGTTATTGTGTGAGTGTTGCCCCATGTTATAACCTTTCTTGCGACAATTGTTAAGTGAAGCACTGCTTCACTTAACAATTTAAGTGGTTAAGCTAGATACACGGTTGTTAAATGAATCTGGCTTCCCCACTGATTTTGCTGGTCAGAAAGGGGATCACATGACCCAGGGACACTGCAACCGTCATAAATACATGCCAGTTGCCAAGCATCCAAATTTTGATCGTGTGACCATGGGGATGGTGCAATGGTTTTAAGTGTAAAAAAAATGGTCGTAAGTGAAGTTGTTTTCAGTGCTGTTGTAACTTTGAATAGCAATAGCACTTAAGACTTATACACTGCTTTGCAGTGCTTTACAGCTCTCTCTAAGAGGTTTTACAGAGTCAACCTATTGCTCCCCAACAATATGGGTCCTCATTTTACTGATCTCGGAAGGATGGAAGGCTGAGTCAACCTTGAGCTGGTGAACTGCGAATTGCCAAATTGCTGGCAGCCGGCAGTCAGCAGAAGTAGCTGCAGTACTTCATTCTAACCACTGCGCCACCGTGGTTATTAAACAAAAAAGATTATAAGTCAAAAACCTTGTCTCTCCAATAGAAGCCTATCTTTGCAATGTAACTTCCTTGACCAGCCCTCAAAATACAAAGCTTCCTCCAGTAGGGTTTATAAATTTGCTATGATTATATTTTGCTATCGCCTGGAGATCCTTTTGATGGGGAACTAACAACTAGGGGCACAACTTTCCTCTACTCTATCCAGTAACACTACTATCCTGAGGGCACCAGGTTGGGGGAAGGCTGAATTAAAAGCACAAGACATTTCATTTAAGTTGCACTGCCAAGGTTCTGCCATAGGTGGCGGTAGAGTCCTTGCTTTAATTATTACATCAGGCAGGTACCCTAGTCCTCCACTTCAGACTGTTCCTTTTACAGTGACTCAAAGTTATGACAGTCTTGGGAAAAGTGACTTACGACCAGTCCTTGAAGTCACAACCATCATGCAACCCCCACGGTGACATGATTGCAATTCAAGCACGTGGCAACCAGCTCGTTTTTATAATTGCAGCATCTTGCCTTTAGTGCAGTGTTTCTCAACCTTGGCCGCTGGACGATGTGTGGACTTCAACTCCCAGAATTCCCCAGCCAGCAGAGCTCTGCTGGCTGGGGAATTCTGGAAGTTGAAGTCCACACATCGTCCAGCAGCTAAGGTTGAGAAACACTGCTTTCGTGGTTTAAATCTGGCAAGCAGTCCATTAGGGAAGCTGGATTTGCTTAACAACCGTGTGATTCATTTAAAACTGCGGTGATTCGCTTAATGTCCACAGTAAAAATGATGGCAAAATTCCAATTGTGGCTGTAAGTTGAGAACTATCTGTTAAAAAAATCTTTGAAAGGTTGAATATTGTGAAAGACAATGTAGAAAACATTTAAAAAAACATTTTTAAAAATACATTTTACAGAAAGGAAGAATATCAACACAACCAGTTGCATTTGCACTCACACATACACACCAGAAAGATGCTTTACAGCACCTAGAAGGGAAGCATCACCTGAGTGTGAATTTCCTCGTTAATGGACCTCTTGGTCTCCTGCTTTTTTTTCACTGCCAGAAGATCCACCAGAGGGCGGATGGTCATACCCTGCAGATAGACAAGCCAGGTTTAATTCCAACAGCCATACCCAGGGGTGGGCTTCAAAAATTTTAGCAAGGGGTTCTCTGCCCGGTTGTTTTGTGGGTGTGGCCATGGTGGGTGTGGCCTAGTCAGCCTCCTGCACCATGCTGGGGTTTTTGCCCTCCCAGGGCTCCAGAGGCTTTGCTCGGGCTTCCAGGAGGGCAAAAACAGCCTCCCCGGGCTCTAGAGGTTATCTGGAGGCCGAAAATGGGCCAGTTTCTGGCCTTCCCAAACTTCCTACCTGCACAAAGACTGTGAAGAATATCACTGTGATGATCGCTGTGAGAAACATGTCTCGCATTGGGAAATGCTGATGTTCCAGGAGGTAGCCGAGAGAGAAGGCGATGGCCCCTCGCAGGCCACCGTAGGCAATGATGAACTGATCCTTCGGGCTCAACTTCACAATGCGAAATTTGTTGATGAACCATGTCAACCCCAGCACACCTGAACAGAGTTTGAAAAGACAGAGAGGCACAGATTACCTAATGGCACTTTCGACATACACAGAGCTCTTGGTTTTTGTTTTTTCAGGGTTTCAAATCACACGGTTCACACAGCGCATTTACACCAATTGGGTAGAAGGTTAGTGGACCCCCCACACACATACACACCTAGCGTGCAAAACCTAACATTTGTTTGTTTATTAAATTTATTTGCCACCTATCTTGCCGAGGGCTACTCTCATTCTCTAACAGCAATAGCACTTAGACTTATATACCACTTTACAGTGCTTTACAGCCCTCTCTTAAGTGGTTTACATAGTCAGCCTATTGCCCCCCAGCAATCTGCGTCCTCATTTTACCCACCTCGAAAGGATGGGAGGCTGAGTCAACCTTGAGCCTGCTGAGATTCGAACTGCCAAATTGCAGTCAGCAGGCAGTCAGCAAGAGTAGCCTGCAGTACTGCACTCTAACCACTGTGCCACCACAGCTCATACAGTATAACAATATGTTATACAAACCCAGCTTGTTTGCTAAGCATCTCTCTGGGGCAGAGAAACACCCCCGCTGCTCACGGTGGCCCCCTATATCCTAACGGGAGCAATGGCCCAGAAATTTAGGTGACAACAACATGTTCTCCCTCTGTCCATTTTTATGCATGGACACTTCCTGTAAAAGCTTGCAAGACAGTTTGCCAGTGGCACATATTTATTTATTTAATTTATTATGTGAGTCAGTACACACAGTGACTCCAGGCAACTTATAACATCAAAATGTCACAGTGTAAAAACCCAGGAACCCTCCACCCACCTCAGCAGCAATGATCACACACTCATGCCACCACGTGATTGGTTCTGTATCAACCAGGGGATTTTTGTCAACCACTGACAAAACCACATTTTCCAGAAAAGTAACAAGGCAAAGGTAAAAGTTCCCCTCACACATATGTGCTAGTCGTTCCCGACTAGGAGGCCGCGCTCATCTCCATTTCAAAGCAGAAGAACCAGAGGTGTCCGAATTTCTCCGTGGTCATGTGGCCAGCAGGACTAAACGCCAAAGGCGCTCGGAACACTGTTACCTTCCCACCAAAGGTGGTCCCTATTTTTCTACTTGCATTTTTTATGTGCTTTCAAACTACTAGGTTGGCAGACGCTGGGACAAGTAATGGGAGCTCATCCCGTTACACGGCACTAGGGATTCGAACCGCTGAACTGCCGACCTTTTGATTGACAAGCTCAGCGTCTTAGCCACTGAGCCCCTGCTCAGTAACAAGGTGGGAGGCCAATCTTATCTTTGGGGAATGATATTCCCCAGGGAGGGAATATCCACCATGACACCATGGAGAAAGCTCTTTACCTTGATCCCACAGGGTGTACCTCCCTAATAGATCGGGACCCACAATAGACCTTGCCTTCACACTCTAGTAGGCTGGGAAGATGCTTAACTAAGGAGAGGTCGGTCTTCAAATAACCTGGACCCCAAGCCATGTAAGGGCTTTAAAGGAGACAACCAGTAACTTTCATTGATCACCCCTGCCCTATTTCCCATTTGAGCAACAGGTCCAGACCTAAAACCCTGGCAATCAAGCAGAAAATCAGGGTGCAAATGACGAAGGCCCAGTTCCAATGGTGCTTCCCGGCCACGGTGGAGACACCAAGGAAGATGAAGATAAGGGTCTCACTGACGCTGCTCCACATCTTCAGGAAATATTTGATGGTTGTGTGGGACTTGTGCGAGATATTGGCTTCCACATAAGGGCGCATTACCACCCCCGCAGCAATCAGCCTGCAAGAAAGAGAGAAACGGGCTATGGGAAGACCGAAGAGAGCACCAACATCCCTGATCTTGCTGAGAAGATGGTCCATTCCACCAGATGATCATGCTTGGAAGGAAAAGATGGAGAGAGGAATGCTTGGAGGCGTGATCCACATCATTCAAAATGAGCCTTAATATAAAATCTTGTGTTATGCATTCATATTTGGTTGTCCCTGGCAATGAGGAACTGCCTACATGTGAGTAAGTGGGAGACATTTTTCCTCTCTAACCCCTACGCAAGACTAAAATATGCTCTTAGAGGAAGTGGCCTTCCCGTGGCTTCACACCCAGCCTAGACACCCATATGTTCCTTTAGCTTAGAACTTAAAAGGCAACTTTTAATCTTTTAGAACAATTTAATGTATTCTTCACTTGTTCCTTACCCAAGGATAATTCCTGGACCATGTTTAAATTGTTTGTTTATTCATTTGTATTTTAGTCCTTTATCTTTTTGCTTGTTGAGAGAGAGAGAGACAAAGGAAGAGAGAGAGACAGAGGGAGGGAGGGAGGGAAGAAGGAAGTCTCAGGGGTTCTGGTAAAAACTGTAGTTCAGTAATAAGGATGTCAGAGAGCGAGGGAGGGAGGGAGGGAGGGAGGGAGGGAGGAAGGAAGGAAGGAAGGAAGGAAAGGAAGGAAGGAAGGAAGGAAGGAAGGAAGGAAGGAAGGAAGACTCAGGGGTTCTGGTAAAAACTGTAGTTTAGTAATAAGGATGGGAGGGAGGGAGGGAGGGAGGGAGGGTGGAAGGAAGGAAGGAAGGAAGGAAGGAAGGAAGGAAGGACGGACAATAGACTAAGGGGTTGTGGTAAAAACTGTAATTCAGTAATAAGGATGTGAAAGAGAGAGGGAGAGATCTATCTTCCAGTTTACCTCTGCCAGTTGTCTGTGGGGGCGGTGGGGGGGGGGGCAGGAAGAGGTGAACTAGAAACTTGTTGCCTCCCGCCCCCAGCAATTTCTCTCCATTTCTTTACCCAGCTAATCAGGGTGAGTCAAGATTATAGCTCAGCAGTAGATCTACAATGACTCATCCACATTCCTAAGGGAAGCGCATCAGTAAGACAGGGCCAAGTACCGCTGAATTCAAAAGGTTGTGTGACCCCCCACTCCGCTTACCCACCCCAACTTCCCCACGGTCCCCTTCTTTTATGGCCCTGACTCAGTTGGCGCTCTTGTCTCTGCTGGTTTTATAGCGAGGGAGGTTTTCTAGTCGATTCTGCTGACAGTGTTGGCGTCTTGCCAGCCAGGGAGACGGAGGATGAGTCACCCCGCAAGCTTGGCAGAAAGCTGCTGTTCTGTCAGCCTCCAAGAGAATTGGGGGACAAAATGGAGGACGGGCAACATGCTTCATCGGAGCCCCCGAGAGCAACTAAAAGCAAGGTCCTCCTTCTGGCAGGCAGGCCGGAGAAGAAAAGCTTCAGTTACAATGACATTGAAAATAGGGACTTGTGACCAGATCTTTCACTTATGACCATCACGGTATTCCCCATGGTCACTGATCAAAATTCGGATGTTTGGCAACTAATATGTATTTACGACGGTTGTAGAGTACCACTTCCGACTCTCCCAGCCGCCTTTCAACATGCAAAGTCAATTGGGGAAATCGGATTTACTTGTTTACCAACAGAAATTCTGGCCTCAATTCTGGTCATAAATTGGGGACTATTCAGAGGTCTTCAAACTTGCCAGCTTTAAGACTTGTGGACTTCAACTCCCAGAATTCTCCAGCCAGCTGGCTGGAGAATTCTGGGAGTTGAAGTCCACAAGTCTTAAAGCTGGCAAGTTTGAAGACCTCTGATTTTTTTACATCGCTGCTGGACAAAATCCCACTGCTCAGTTACTTCACCTTTGGAGTTCAGAGGAGAAATATGAATTGCTATATCTATGCATTTTAAAAGTTCAGGTTGCTCTCGACTTATGACCGTAGGTCTACTATTTCGGTCATAAATCATGAGGATTGAAAAGTGAGTTACCGCATGACCACACCTGATTTTGTGACATCTTTTGTGGTGGTCATTAAGTGAATGCCGTAGTTATAAAGTGAATGCTACAGTCGTTAAGTGGACCCATCGTTTGCTATGAGGTGATTTTTGCTGAAAACTGGAAATAAATAGCAATTTCCAGCAAAAACGACATAATTTGTGATCACCTGACCACAGGCCACTGCAAACAGGCACAAATGTGAGCCAGTGGCCAAGGGCCCAAATGTGGGCACGTGACCATGGGGGAGAATGTAGTAGATGTCAGAACTTCAGAATGAGTCATAAGTCGAGAACTATCCGTAGCCTTTTTTCAACGGATGCGTGCAGATTGCAAATTTAGGACAGGAGGTTGCAAATCAGTGGTGGGATTCAAAATTTTTTACTACCGGTTCTGTGGGCGTGGCTTGGTGGGCTTGGCATGGCTTGGTGAGCACAGCTTCGTGAGCATTGCAGGGGAAGGTTACTGCAAAATCTCCATTTCCTCCTGATCAGTTGGAACTTGGGAGGCAGAGAATAGATTGGGGCGGGGCCAGTCAGAGGTGGTATTTACCGGTTCTCCAAATTATTCAAAATTTCCGCTACCTGTTCTCCAGGACTGGTCAGAACCTGCTGAAAACCTCCTCTGATGCAAATATGGTTACCTTGAGAGTCCTATTGGGCTTAAAGCCAAAGATCAGGGGTCGCATTCAGGAACTCCATAAGATCAGGACACAAAGTAGGAGACCCCAAGAGCAAAGAAGGCCAAGAATTTTTGTGGCATTTGTGTCCGCCTATTGAGTCTTTTCCCAGGAACCAGGAACCTGGGAAAAGACTCAATAGGTGGACACAAGTGCCACAAAAATTCTTGGCCTTCTTTGCTCTTGGGGTCTCCTACTTTGTGTCCTGATCTTACAGAGTTCCTGAATGTTTAATTCAGATGTTTAATTATATTAAATGTGTAAGCTGTTCCAAATAGCAATACCACTTAGTCTTATATACTGCTTCACAGTGGTTTTACAGCCCTCTCTAAGCCAATTACAGAATCAGCATATTACCCCCAACAAACAGGGTCCTCATTTTACCAATCTCGGAAGGATGGAAGGCTGAGTCAACCTTGAGCTGGTCAGGATCGAACTGCTAGCAGCCAGCAGAATTAGCCTGCAATACTGCATTCTAACCACTGCTCCATGCGAAAGCTGCCTTTTGCAATTGACTGACCCTGATTCATCAATGCCGATAATGTTCAAATGGTGCTCCAAATGTTTGGGATTGATGGGCCCAAGGTGCCTATTCCTATTGGCTTTCTACTTTGCTTTCTTTTGCAGTAGTGGTTCTACTTCTGTTTGAAGGTCTTTTTATTTTGTGATTATCATTATTTACATATCGTATTTTACTTACGGTTTAGATACAATCACATTTTTGCAAATTCAGATCACATTTTATGTAATTTTAGAGAGTATTTTACAACCTAGACATAGACTGCTTCTTTTGGACCTCACGATTCCAGTCAGGTTTTTTTACTGTTTAATTTTATCTTAAATTTTATTTACTATTTATTAAGATAGTTTTATAACTGACTGATTGTCTAGGTGACTTCGAGCCAGTTTCTCTGTCTTTCTCTTTCTCACTTCAACCTATCATAGCAATAGCACTTAGACTTATATACCTTCATAGGGCTGTAAAAGCTTTATAGTGCTTTTACAGCCCTCTCTAAGTGGTTTACAGAGTCAGCCTATTGCCCTCAACAATCTAACCCTAAACCTAACCCACCTCGGAAAGATGGAAGGCTGAGTCAACCTTGAGCCTGGTGAGATTAGAACTGCTGAACTGCAGCTAGCAGTCAGCTGAAGTAGCGTGCAGTACTGCACTTTCGCCACTGTGCCACCTTGGCTGTTGAAGGAGAGAGGGCACGAATGCAAATGAGTTATTGGAGGAAAGAGAGGCTGTAATTCTAACAAATAATTTAATAAATAAATACCTTAAAATAAGTCAGCTGCCTGATTTATTTTGGAGTACCCTCCAAAATTGGTAACTTAAAGACTTGTGGCTGGCTGGGGAATTCTGGGAGTTGGAAGTCCATATGTCTTAAAGTTGCCAAGTTTGGAGAGCCCTGCTCTAAAGGTTATGATCTAAAGTCAACCTCAGTTTCTAGGAACTTCATGGACATAGCAACAATACAAAAATGGTTTGCAGGATGTTTTGTTTTTTTCAAGTTTGCAGTCTAGCCTACAGCTCTGGTGTGTCCTTGTGGTCTTCCACCCAAATACTAAACAGGCTGAGCTCCACATATTTTTGAGAGATCACTAGATGCTACCACGAATGTCCATGAACTCATCGTAGTTCAATTTCTACAGTAAGGTAAAGGTAAAGGTTCCCCTCGCACATATGTGTAGTCGTTCCCGACTCTAAAGGGCAGTGCTCCTCTCCGTTTCAAAGCCAAAGAGCCAGCACTGTCTGAAGACATCTCTGTGGTCATGTGACCAGCATGACTAAACGTCAAAGGCGCACGGAACGCTGTTACCTTCCCACCAAAGGTGATCCCTATTTTTCTACTTGCATTTTTTACGTGCTTTTGAACTGCTAGGTGACGGGAGTTCACCCCATCACATAGCACTCGGGATTCGAACCGCTGAACTGCCAACCTTTTGATTGACAAGCTTAGCATCTTAGCCATTGAGCCACCACATCTCTTAATTTCTACAGTAGGGTCAGGCAATCCAGTTTCCCTTCAGATGAATGGACTTCAACTCCTACAGTTCCTTCCAAACTCCTCTGCTAATGGGGGGCTGATGAGAGCTCCAATCCAAAATGCCTGAAGAACATCACTTGCCCCCATTCAAGTCTAATACTTACGCCATGATCCCTGACAGGTGGAAGACTTCTGCAGACAGATATGCCATGTAACTATACAGAAAGACGAAAAGAGGTTCGATGACCCGGATGTGAGAGGTGAAGCGGGAGGTGAAGGCGCCGATGATGCCGTAGACAACCCCGACAAAGACGCCTCCCAGGGCTACCACAAAGAAGCTCAGAAAGCCCAGGACGATGTCCGTGAGGGTGACTTTCTCAAAGGTGGCAAACTCTTCGAAAAGGTGGTAAAGAACCTGGGGAGACACAAAGGAGGGAGAGTAAAGCCATCTCAGCCCACCTAGGCAGTGATCAGAGGTTGCCAATAGGTGTGCCAACACAAAAAGGGAATTACTATCCCACAAAGGGAAGGAGAAATAATGGTGCGGTGGCCTAGAGGTGGAGCTCTCACCTCACAATCAGGAGGCGGTGAGTTCAATCCTAGGTAGAGGCAGATTATTTCTCTCTCTGGATTCGTTGAGAATATATCTGCTAAATTCAATATCCACATTTAAAATTTAAGTATCCAATTCTGCTGTTTAGTCGCTGTTTCCACACCGGGATAACTTTAAAGTTTTCCAATTTTTTTCCTTTATTATCTGTGAGCTGGCCAGTCACTCATCCGGTACCAAAACTCCGCTCAAATCTTTGCCCCTGCACAATTCTTATTCCAGATGCCCCAGCTTCATGGCGGCTTGCAATGTCCGCCGCCCCCCCGCCGTCAGATTGAAGAGTTTTCTCTGGTTTTTCGAGGAACTTGCCTGTTTCTCTTTAGCCAACCGAGATGCCTCTCCTTCTTCACTATCCCTACAGGACAGCTCTAGTCCAAAGACCCCCCGACAGCAGTTCGTCTGGCTGAATTTTCGCCAGGCTCGTTAGAGCCTGGTGTTTTCCCAACTAGTCTCGCCGCAACGCTTCCGGGTTCCCAGAATACTTTTGGATACTTAAATTTTAAATGTGGATATTGAATATGGAGACTAAATTGACTATAAGAAAAGAAATCCAAAAGAAAATACCTTTGGAATAGTATAGGATATAAACTGTCTAGAAAATTTTGAACTTTAAAAGGAGAATATATCTGCTGAATATAACTCCACATTGGTGTCAGGAAGGGCATCCAGCCAGTAAACACTCAGCTCCATTCAGTTGCCCAGACTCCACTCCATAAGGGATTATGGGGTTGTTAAAAGGAGATGAAAGGGAAGGAGAAAAGTTGGATCAAAGAGGAACATCGTTTTTTTTTTAAAAAAAACCTGCAGCATTTGTCCTGCTGAGTACGAACTGATCATAATTGCTCTCTGAGGATCAGCACGGCAAACAATGCACCAAGATGGCTTCCTTGGCTAGAACAACAAAACCCTCAATGCTGAGAAGGACCAGGAAAATGGTGGGAACATAATCTCCCTACCATTTAGGATCGGTCTTTTCAGTCCAACTACCCAGGTAATCCTTGATTTACGACCAAACACACTTGAGCCCAACATTTCTGTTGCTAAGGGAGACATTTGTGAAGTGAGCTTTGTCCAACTTTATGATCTTTCTTGCCATAGTTGTTAAGTGAACCGTCACAGTTGTCACATTAGTAATGTTATTGTTCAATGAATCTGGCTTCTCCCTTGACTTTGCTTGTCAAAGGTCACAAAAGGTCATTACAACCATCATAAATATGAACCAGTTGCCGAGCACCTGAGCTTTGATCATGTGACTCATCTGACTATGAAGATGCTACAATGGTCGTAAGGGTGGGAAGTGGTCATAAGTCACTTTTTCAGTGCAGTTGTAACTTTGAATGGTCAGTGAAGAAACTGTTATAAGTTGAGGACTATTAAGTACAGTTAAGGAAGGTGGCAAGAATCAGTTCTGCACAATTTCTTTCCTTCTCTCATGTACTGGCTTCCACATTGTGATCTGAACTGAGTTCTGTTGCATTTCAAATGGAGATATGGATTTTAATACAGGTATACTTCAATTGTAAATCAAGATCATCATCTTCATTTAACGACCCCATAATCCCTTGCGGGGTGGAGTCTGGGTAACTGAATGGAGCTAGCAGAGTGTTTTAATGACCGGATGCCCTTCCTGTCGCCGATGCAGAGCAGATATATTCTCAGTGTGCCCAGAGAGAGAAATATCTGCCTCTCCCTAGGATCAAACTCACAGCTTCCTGATTGTGAGGCGAGAGCTCCACCTCTAGGCCACTGCACCACTCTTAATTGTAAATCAAGAGCCAGTAAATAATTTCAGAAGTTGGTTGGTTAAGCCGGTCTCAAATCTCAGTTTAAACTTAAGAGCCAAACTTCATATAGAAGAGGAGCTGATGAGGTTTCGGCATTGATATCTGGTTTAAACAAGTGATGGTTTATTACCTGTCAGTCCTGAGATGTCTTCCCTGGTAGCCTTCTATTGAAATACAAACAAGGTTCAGCCTTGTCAAGTATTTTTATTATTATTTGATTATTAATCATATTTCTATGCTGCCCACGTTCTGAGGACTCTGGGCGACGTACAACAATTGACAGTATACTAAACAGCCTATTGCCCCCAACAATCTGGGTCCTCATTTTACCCACCTCGGAAGGATGGAAGGCTGAGTCAATCTTGAGCCGGTGAGATTTGATCTGCTGATCTGCTGAACTAGCAGTCAGCTGAACTAGCTGCAGTACAGCACTCTAACCAGTGCGCCACCTCGGCTCATGATGGCATCTAAATTCAAAAGAACTTAGATGCCACCATGCTGCTGGGGAATTATTATCAAGGGCTTCCAACAGGGGTGGGTTCTACTTACCTTTATTACCGGTTCGCGACAGGGCTGCACGCATGCGCAGAAGCATTTTGATGATGTCAGGGTCAGTGGGCAGAGCCTCCCACCGGTTTTACTACCGGTTCTACAGATGGCGGCCCGAGGCTCCACCCACCTGCACCCACCTCCACCCAGTTGTCGTTACTTCCTGGTTTTAACCAGGAAGTAACCTGTTTTTTACCCTCTGCGCATGCGCAGGAGGGTTTGCGCATGCGCAGAGGATGGAAGCGTGGCACATGCACTTCCGAACCGGTTGGGAAGGTAAGTAGATTTTACCCCTGCTTCCAATGCATATCAACTGCTCTAAATGGATGCTTTTCTTTTCTCTTTTTCCCCTCTGCTTTTGACATATAAAACAAAACTGGCTAAGAATAGAACACCGCACTAACGTTGAAATACTGTACAATTATTTTTAGCCTCCTAAATGTATTTCCAAACTTATTCAGCCACCGAGAGCAATCTTTGCTACTAAAGTTCGTACCAATGTTATTTTATTTAGAGAGACCAGTGGGGAGTATAATCAAAAATTTGCTCTCCGGTGAATTCTTTCGTTGAAATTTCAGGCACAATGGCTCTCCTGGCTTCTTCTTCCTAGTAGCTATCCTGTTATCACGCCTCTTTCATTTATTTATTTGTTTTTAAATTTTTTATTTTTATTTCTCATAAACACATTTACATGTACAATCATTTTCATCATTTTTCATTCAGCTTTTCTTTTAACTTTCATTTTTAATTTTAACTTTTTCAGGACTGCTTTTTTACCCTTTACCTTTACTTCAACCTTTCTTCTTCTCCTCCTCTTCTCTTCCTTCCTCTCTCTTCTCCTACTTCCTTCGTTCTTTCTCTCCTTCTCTTTCCTACTTCCTCTTCTCTTCCCCCACTCCTCTCTTCTTCCCCCCTTCTAACCTTCTCCTCTACTCCTCTTTCCCCTCCCTTTTCCTCCTCTTCTTTTCCCTTTCTTCTTTCTCCTCTCCTCTCCTCTCTTCTCCCTTCCTCTCTCTCTATTCCTTCCCCCCTCTCTCTTGTTGTTTCCCTTTTCAGTTCAGTCTAAAGTGGTATTTGAGCAGCCCCGATTTTCTAATTATCTTTATTCTCATTTCAATTTCTTATTCAATTATTATTTATTTTTATTTCATCATTTGTGTACATTTTATAATATCTCACTTTTTTCCCTTTTACCACCCTTCCCTTTTCTCCTTTTACTTGACATCATCTGGGTATCCATTTTTCTCATTCCGCCTCTTTCATTTAAAATGGCTTACCAATTCTCAAAGTTTCCTCCGCAATGGATTACAAGCAGGAGGGGGGGGGGTTCACATATTGTTACCACAATGCACAACGCTTGCATGCACTTTGCTCATGTCTGCACTTTCCACACATGTGCCCGGCCTCGAAAACATGGCTAAATAGGATGGCATAGCGCCGAGGCAGGTGGGCAGGCACACCCGCAATCTCTACTACTGGTTCACAAGAAATGGTACGAACCGGCTGAATATCACCGATTGCAAGTTATACCAATAGCAATTATATACCACTTCATAATGCTTTTACAGCCCTCTCTAAAAGGTTTACAGAGTCAGCCTATGGCCCCCAACAATCTGGGTCCTCATTTTACCCACCTTGGAAGGATGGAAGGCTGAGTCAACCTCAAGCCAGTCAGGATCGAACTTCTGGCAATGGGCAGAATTAACCTGCAATGCTGCATTCTAACCACTGTGCCACCATAGCTCTTGATATCATTATAGCAATAGCAATAGCACTTAGACTTATATACCGCTTCACAGTGCTTTACAGCCCTCTCTAAGCGGTTTACAGAATCAGCCTATTGCCCCCAACGATCTGGGTCCTCATTTTACCCACCTCAGATGGATGGAAGGCTGAGTCAACCTCAAGCCGGTCAGGATCGAACTCCTGGCAACGGGCAGGGTTAGCCTGCAATAATGCATTCTAACATGGCATTCTAACCACTGCGCCATAATACTTTTTTTAAAAGTATCCTTTTTTAAAAAAAAGGATAATCATATTCATTTCTTCAAGCTGCAATACTTGCTGATTTTCTAATCTGCGTTAATGCACCCCCTGCTACCAATTTCCCCTTAGGCAAACTGAGTCGCTTAAACTCCCTTTGCCTTCTCTCTTGGGAATCTAGGTTATTTACTGAAACGTAGTCCTCAATTTACAACCACAATTGAGCCCCAAAATTGTGTGCTGTTAAGCGAGACATTTGTTAAGTGAGTTTTGCTCCGGTTTACGACTTTTCTTGCCACAGTTGTTAAGTGAATCATTGCAGCTGATAAGTTAGTAACCTGGTTGTTAAGTGAATCTGGCTTCCCCACTGACTTTTGTTGGTCAGAAGGTCACAAAAGGGGATCGCGTGACTCTAGGACACTGCAACCGTCATAAATATGAGGCAGCTGCCAAGCGTCTGAAATTTGATCACGTGATTATGGGTGCAAAGGTTGTAACTATGAAAAACAGCCATAAAAAGTCACGTTTCTAAGTGCCGTTGTAACTTTGAATGGCCACTAAATGAACTGCTGTAAGTTGAGGACTGTTAGGAATAAGACTATTACCTAACTTGTTGGGTTGGCAATATATAAACCATCAATGTATGTTTGTAGTGTATTGCATTGTATTGTATAGCTTTAAGACTGCTGTATTGCATCATTGTGTGTCCTGATTGGTTAGCTTTATTGCCAATGTCCTTAAGAGGGAGCTAGAAACATGGCTTGTTCTCTGTTGTTCTTGCTCTCTAATATCTCTATCTGACTTACTGTATTACTGTTTGCAACTCCAGAAGAACTGTTTACTATGTACGACTAATATGACTGGTATGAAGACTTTGTTTATTGGACTGTGCTTTATTTTTCCTGAATGTAAACTGCAATACGACTCAGTGTATCTGTGTGGTGACTGTGCTTATTCATAATTACTCTCAACCGCTTTCATGTGCACACCCTTGCTACTCAAGGGTTATTTCTTAACAAGGACTACCTGTAAAAACATTCTGAGATGAAACTGTCAGACACAAGCAACCAGATCCACAAGTGAATGGTTCAAGTTGATCACTTTATTATGTTCTACCTATGGTGCAAGAACCTCCCCAGGTTGCTTGCCTTCCCTTGGGAACAAACAAATAAGGTGTCAGATCCCTAATGTGATACTGCCATTCAAATGGAGGGAGCGGGGAGCATGGGGACAAGCTGTATTTTATAACCTTTATTCTGGCACCTAAGCACCCTGGAGTATTCTCACCTTTGTGGGGTGTAATAAGGAGGGAGGGCCATGTGGATTGTTTCAGTTTGCTGGAAGCGGAAGAAGACCCTGGGAACGGCTCCTTATCTGTTTCTCAGGACAGCCATTACAACAGCATCTTCACACCTGTGGATTGGCTGAAATCACATCGGACTGGAGGGAGCGGTTCTAAAGTCCTGTTTCTAACTGTGTCATTTGGGAGGGATGCTTTGCCTTTGTCCTGCTATCACTTCTTCTCAATAAAAGGTTCCTTTTGAACTACCACATTTCAAGAGGCTATACCAGGGGTCGGCAACCTTAAACAGTCAAAGAGCCTAACCAGAAGCCCCTATTCAGTTCTGGAGCTGACCAGAAGTCTGGTTCCCCCATCATAGAGTCTCCCCCTAGTGCAGCATCATTTTTCTTCTGCTGACCGGAAGAAGAATGCCCCCACCATAGAGTCTCCTCCTACCACAGGATCCTTTTTACTCTGCCCGTCCTAACTGAAAGCCCTATCAATTGTGGAGCCGACCAGCAACAGGGAGCCACAGCAGAGAGACGAAAGAGCCACAGGTGGCTCCAGAGCCACGGGTTGCTGACCCCTGGTCTATACTTTCATGGGAAAGGAGGAGAGGCAGGGCCTCATGGAATTTAAGAGAGAGGCCCAGTCCTAAGTCTCCTGTAGATGGGCAAAGACTCAAGACTAACTCCCAGCTTGATCCCTCTTCCTGCCTGGATGGGAATTTCCCAAGATAAACAGTCACACCCCCCACTTCACATAACCCGGCTTTCACCGACCTTCATTTTTTAAGTGTGCTGCTGGGAATTTCAGGAGTTGTGGACCTAAACAAAATATAAAGACCTGCAAATAGAAGTAGAACGTCTATGGCAAAAGAAAGCAAAGATGGTACCAATAAATAGGGGCCTTGCCTCCAAAATGTCAGGAGCACCATTTGAACACCATTGGCATCGGCAAAATCACCACCAGTCAATTGCAAAAGGCAGCTTTACTTGGCACACCTTTAAGACCCTAAAAAAAACGACATCTGCCTATATTATGTCCTTGGGAAGAGCTCAATAGGATAAAAGTGCCGAATCAAGTCTAAATATCTGGCTGACTTTGCAGCCAATTATAATACTAACCTGAATAGCACTGATGATGTTATCTAGTCTGGGTAATGAAACGTCTGAAAGAAAACAAGCAAGCTCAGAGAGCACGAAGGACCTCTCAATGTGAACAGAGAATATTGCAGTATCTGGAGACGGCAGACTAAACTGGAGAAAATCACAATACAAAGTCCTGAAACAGAACAACTCTGCCAAAAGGAAGCAAAGGTAGTACCAAAAATAGGTACCTTGTGTGCAATTCCAACTTCTGGAGCACCATCGGCATTGACAAAAATCACCATCAGTCAATTGCAAAAGGCAGCTTTCCTCGGAACAGCTTACAGCTTACAACAATACCTTTAACACCATCAAACAACAATATCTGCCTATCCCAGGTCCTTGGGAAAGATTTAGTAGGTGGATAAAAAAGGCCAAATCCAGTCTAACCATCTGGCTGACTGTGCAACTGGCAACAATAAATTAAGTTCTCCTGCGTAATCAGGGGGTTGAACTAGATGACCTCCAATGTCCCTTCCAACTCTGTTACTGTTAAAATATTGATACGCTGCCCAATTTCCAGCAATGCTAGACTTCCTTTTGAAGACTAATGAAAGCCTTCCCTGTCTTAGCCAATTATAATCTGAACCTGGTCCAGCTCTCAGGAGCCTGTGTCTTTTTCTTTGAGACCTTGCTGTGGTCAGGACATAGCATCATCTCCC
The DNA here is from genome assembly GCA_030761175.1 of Masticophis lateralis. Classification (NCBI taxonomy): domain Eukaryota; kingdom Metazoa; phylum Chordata; class Lepidosauria; order Squamata; family Colubridae; genus Masticophis; species Masticophis lateralis. The sequence goes on from JAUDYJ010000009.1 coordinate 13,539,269, forward strand.
TCTCATCCTGCAGGCGGCTGGAGAACAGACATCAAAAAGGAAAGCAAGATTGTGCAAGATCCAATATGCATTGGCTCATGTCTGCGGCATCCACTTTGCTGCTGGGGCAGCATAAATTCAGGGCAGGCCAAGAGACAGAAGGAAGGAACAGCACTGAAGAAGCAAGTAACAGCACTGGATGTTTCTGCAATTTTTTTTAAGCGTCATGGTGTTTTATGGCAGAAGATGATATAAGGTTAATAGCTTCACTGAATCTTAACCACTTAGTGAGATAATCCAAGGCATCTTCTAGATCAAGGGTCTCCAACCTCAGCAATTTTAAAACTTGTGGACTTCAACTCCCAGAATTCCTCAGCCAGCTTTGCTGGATGTGGCTTGGTGGGTGTGGCAGGGGAAGGATACTGTAAAATCTCCATTCCCTCCCCACTCCAGGGGAAGGTTACTGCAAAATCCCCATTTCCTCCTGATCAGCTGGGACTCTGGAGGCAGAGAATAGATGGGGGCGGGACCAGTCAGAGCTGGTATTTACCGGTTCTCTGAACTACTCAAAATTTCCGCTAGCGGTTCTCCAGAACTGGTCAGAACCTGCTGAAACCCACCTCTCGATTTGCCCCATTTTACAACCTTTCTTGCAGGAGTTGTTAAGTGAATCACTGCAGCTGTTAAATTAGTAACATGGTTGTTAAATGAATCTGGCTTCCCCATAGACTTTGCTTTTCAGGTCACAAGAGACGATCGATCTCCTGACCCCAAGACACTGCAACGGTCATAAATATAAGCCAATGGCCAAGTATCTGAATTTTGATCACGTGACCATGGGGAATGGGATGATGCTGCAATGGTCATAAGGGTGAAAAATGGCCATGTCACTTTTTCAAGTTGAGGACTACCTGTAAGTGAAATCCATACATTTTGCATCAGCCAAATATGGTCCTCATTTTTTCACAGAATATGTCAACCGGATAGCAAGATTCTCAGATTTAATGGGCAAAAAATGCTTGACCAATCAGGTAGGTCCACCAATATTTTTCTTTAGTCCTCGTGGACTATGAATGCTGACATGCTTGTGAAGAAGGCATAGAAGAGGCTGAACTTCATGAGAATGCTCAGGAAGATAAATCTATCTCAGCATCTACTTCTGTCCTACTATCGTAGCACCATTAAGATTATCCTGACATACAGCATTCTTGCATGGTATGGGAGCAGCTCTGTAGCGTACAAAAAACGTCTACAGAGAATCATTAAAACTGCCCAGAATATCATCGGAATTCAGCTACCAGCCCTGGATGACATCTTCAAATCTCGCTGTTTGAGGAAGTTGCACAACATTCTCAGAGACTCTTCCCATCGTGCTTACAATCTTTTTGGGCTGTTGCCTTCTGGCAGAAGATACAGAACAATTAAAACTTGGACCTGACGTTTTCTGAATAGTTTTTATCCCAGAGCTATAATTGCACTAAACAATGAACTAAAGGGCCACCATCAGTGAGCAGTTGGACAGCATTACTTGGTCTACTGTGTGGATGCTTGGGTGGTTGAGGGTTGGGGAATTTTTGGTGGGAGGGGGTATGTCTGGGGATTGTCATGTGTGTTGGGCTTGGTCTCTGGGTGTTATGTGAATTTCATTGTATGGGTATACTGTGTATATACGTGCAATGACAATAAACTTTATATATATAATATATCATTTTGGTATTTCTCTGAATTTACAGAGACCTTCTTGGGCCATGTAGCAATCATGACTTTGCACAAATTAGTCACTCCTTCGTGCCATTTCGCTGTCCCAGCTATAAATAAAATAACATGGTTAAAGCCAGTTTTTCCACTCCATCCTTTCTGCTATTTCAAATGCCTCCTGCTGAGGAAGGGGGAAGGGACCTTCCTTATGTTAGAGACCGAAAGCACAGTAGATCTCTTACATTAACCATAGTGAGTTCCTCAGAAAATGCAGCTTAGAATATAAATGGTGTGCAAGAAAATTCCTTTCCATATTTTTCCTTTTCTATGCATGTTATAGCTAACATTGCTACAAGCTACGATCTTTGGCAGTAATACTCTGCATCAGATAGAGAGTTGGAAGAAGAGGAAGTCTATCTACTTCAAGGGTTGCTGTGTAAGCTGTATGTGGTAGACCAGACAGGAAAATGACCAGAAGAGCTAATTCTACCTTCAGGGTTCCAAGTAACAGTCCCAACTAAATCAAAACTCTGAGGCCTGGAGTTTCCTCAAAGTTAAATTTTATGAAGGTAAAGGTTCCCCTTGCACATACGTGCTAGTCGTTCCTGACTCTAGAGGGTGGTCTCCGTTTCAAAGCCGAAGAGCCAGCGCTGTCTGAAGATGTCTCCGTGGTCATGTGGCCGCCATGACTAAACACCAAAGGCGCACGGAACGCTGTTACCTTCCCACCAAAGGTGGTCCCTATTATTCTACTTGCGTTTTTACATGCTTTCAAACTAGGTTGGCAGAAACTGGGACAAGTAACGGGAGCTCATTCTTTTACGCGATGCTAGGGATTCGAACCGCCAAACTGCCAACCTTTCTGATCGACAAGCTCACTGTCTTAGCCACTAAGCCACCGCATCCCTTAAATTTTATTAGGAATGGTATATTAATATTCTTTCCTGTGGGAGCCAAGGACATCCCCACCAGGTGCTTGGAAGGCGTGGACGTGAGATAGCCGGAGGAGGACTGTGACCTGATTGGGCCATGAGATGGATGTGTGACCTGGAGGGAGGGCAGGGACTTTGGGTTTTGATTTGAGTGGGGAAAACCTCAGATCCTTCAACAGCTGTGCCAAAATTTTATTAGGAATGCCAGATTGGCACAGCTGGTGAAGGACCCAAGGACATCTCATGTGGGCATGAGATGGCAGTTCCAACACCATCTTTGCATAATAATGTTTGAGCAGACCTAACAGTTTTCTATCCAGGACGAATGGCAAAATGTCACTTCCTATGAAGGAGATGGCCAGAAGCTGACTCTTTCTTCAGTACAAATGCTGGGGTAATATTTCCTGCTATAGAGGAAACAGCCAAGTTTAATGTTGTGTAAGAGTGTTCTTGAGAAACAGAAAAAATCATAGACTAGGCAACGTCATGTTGGTTGGTGTTGTTCAGTCATTCTGTCCAACACTACATGGCCCCAGGACCATAGCCCACCAGGCTCTCCTGTCTCCCAGAATTTGCCCATCTTCATCTTCGTTGCATTGATGACCCTATCTAACCATCTCATTCTCTGCCATCCTCTTCTCCTTTTGCCTTCCATCTTTCCCAACACCAGAGTCCTCTCTTCTCATTAGGTGGCCAAAGTACTTGAGTTTCAGCTTCAGTATCTGTCCTTCGAAAGAACAGTCAGAGTTGATTTCTTTTAGGATCGACTGATTTGATCTCCCTGCAGTCGAAAGAGACTCTCAAAGGCCTTCTCCAGTACTCCACAATTGGAAAGCATCAACTCTTCAATGACCATATATGAGGCACCTGTCAGACCTAGAAGCCATCTTTTACCTGTGAGCCTTCAGGCCTGCCACAGATTCTACTGTGGGAAAATAGGAGAGGGGATTGTATGGAGTGAAGATGATATGTAGTCAAAATAACATTCTTTCCAGAAAGTCAAGGCCGAGTTGCCCTGCAGCTGTGCTGTGAAGACTGGGGAGGTATTTTCTGTTCTGGAGGGTACCTGATTGGTGGGTGTGATGGACATGTGGGTGATGGACAAGGACTTGAACTTTCTTTTGGGTGAGGAAAACCCTGAAGCTCTCAGATTCGGGTTTTCCCAGATGTGCCAATATGACATCTCTAATAAAAATTAGCTTTGAGGAAATTCAAGCCTCGGAGTTTGATTTCGTTGGAGGTGTTACTTGGAACACCTTAGCCTGCAGAAGCAATGGGGCATGGCAAATGTCTCAGAAGAGACCCTCCCTAATTTCTGACTTGTAAAGATGAGGGGGAGAGATCTACTTCCAGGCTTGCAAGATACTGTTACTATAATCTTAGAATAAAGGTAGTAGTGTTAGTACTCATGGCTGATGCCTCTTGTCCAGTCTACCTCTAAGAGTTGGTAAGGAAAGACCATGAAACACAATATAGAATTGTCCTTCCAGACATCACAATCCTCCTTCATCCTTTGGTGTCTGCTATTGGAGGTAGCACTCTCTCGCTCTACTAATAGGGCGCACCCTTATATCTAAAACAGCAGAGAACTGGATCTCAAAAGAGCTACATGACAGCTACACAGAACAAACAATTGCCTTTTCAACTCTTAATAATTTGTTAACCTGTCCACTAACAACAAACCTCCCCCGATCAACTCAAGTGATCACCCAACCAATTTATTTTCAGGTCATTCCAACAGGGCCCTTGCTTTATACAAATCATCTCATAAGTAATCCTTGCTGCTAAATTATCCACATCTTGCCACACTACTGATTGGCCAATTTCCCTTGTCTGGGAGGCTGGTCTTCTATATCCTTCCATCCATAATTCAGAATTACTTCAACCAAAACTCTGTTCTGAATTGCTCACAGAGCAGTGTAATGTAACATAAACCTGCCAATTTTCTCATCTGGTTGCTTTTGTGGTGTGGAGACAATAACTTGGTACTTAACACCAATAAGACCAAGGAGCTTATAGTGGACTATAGAAGGAATAGATCAGACATCCAGCCCTTGCTTGAAAAACAGAGACTGAGTGGAACAAGTGGCCAGTTTTAAGTTTCTGGGTGTTATCATAAAAGAGGACCTGACCTGGGGCGCTCACATTGCAGCAAGGCCCCGCAGAGATTAAACTACCTGAGACTTCTCAGGAAACAACAAATGAATGAAAAACTGCTGGTGACCTTCTACCACTGCACCATAGAGAATATTTTAACTTACTGCATCTGTGTATGGTTTGCCAGTTGCACAGTGGCAGATAGTGCTCCAGAGGGTCACCATCATTGCCCAGAGGATCACTGGTTGCCCTCTCCCCTCTTTGGAAGAGCTTTATAGCTCCTGCTGCCTTAAGAAAGTTCAAAACATTCTTAAAGATCCATCTCATCCTGGGCACCCCTTTTTTTTGAACTATTACCATCTGGCAGATGGTACAGGATAATAAAAACAAGGACAAATAGGCTGAAAAACAGCTTCTATCCCAGGGCGGTAACTATATTGAATTCTACTGTATAGTGCAATATTTAATGCAATATCAGGGGTTTTCAATTCAATTGTATAGAATGTGAAGGATGTGTGTTTGTGTTTTATTTTTATAGTTATAATGTACACTGAAGATGGCATTTAATTTCGTTGTACGAGGGGCAATGACTATAAACTAAACTAAATTGAACTAATTGTAAGCTAGGGCAAACTCTCTAGGTCAGATCTGCACCCACCCTCCTGACCTTCCTTCACTCTACCAGTTGGCCTGAATGGGAAGGGGCACCACTCTGGAGGCGGCTACTGGATTAAGAGAAGACCCCCCACTTCTCCCCGTGTACTTTGTGCTCCCTTCCTCCTATTTTTCAATTGTAAATTATTGTTAATTATTGTTTTATTATTTTAATGTTTATCTCCTTTTTAATGTTCTGTTAGCCGTCTAGAGTCATTTCTAGATGAGACAGGAGGCCCACACATTTAAAAAAATGAAATAAAATAATAAAATGAAATAAAATAAAGGCAAATGGTGGTCACATGACCCTGGGATTCCGCAATCCTAGTAAATATATGCCAATTGGGGGTGGGGTTGGACTAGATGACCTACAAGGTCCCTTCCAACTCTGTTAACCTGTTAAAATTGCCAAGCCCCTGAATGTTGATCCTGGGACCATAGGAATAGTGCAATGGTTTTAAGTGTGAGTACCTGTTGTAAGTCACTTTTTTCAGTGTCATCATAGGTTTGAATGGTCGCTAAATGAATGATCTTAGTTTGAGGACTACCTTGTTTTAAATAAATAAGGTATTAGACTACCTGAAATATAATGCAGTAAATTTAAAAACAAATGCACGAGTGTGTTTCGTGAAGTTAAAAGATTTTGCCCAAACTTTGCCTTTGGTTTCTGACATTTAGCAGGCTTCACCTTTAGAGAGCCGTCATCTTTTTCCAGTTGCTACGTGTCTGTTGATGTCCTCAAAGGCTTTTTTTAGTGGCCCATTAGCTATTTTAGTTTCACTTGTTGCAAATTATGTTTGGGGCTTTATCGTTTTCTATTGGATTTTGCTAAGCACTTGGGGAATCTCTGATTAAGAGGCTGGAATGAATGCTTTCATTTTTAAAAAGGGTAGTAAGGTTTCAACCAATGTATTATGAAGTCCATTAGCCATGACTACAGTAAATGAATTCCCATATTCAGGCCAATCTGTTGGGCCAACTACTACTGTTAACAGTGGCCGGCAGCAGGTCCTCTGATCTTTAGAGAGGATCTTTCTACCCACTTATCTGAAGCTCTTGAATTAAATAAATTAAAGCTACAAACTGATGGAATCAGGGGTGGGTTCTACATTTTTTTACTACCGGTTCTGTGGATGTGGCTTATTTTGTGGGCATGATTTTATGGTCATGTGACAATTCTTTAGGATTTAACAGAGGTACTGGTCTACCAGGCTTTAACTGCTTGCCGAGCTGTATCAGTCTACCCACTTGTTTTTAGAGCATTCCGGTCTACCTATTTGTTTTTGGAGCGCATCGGTCTACCACCACACTGCCTTTTACCACTGATCAGCTGTAGGGTGGCCCCTTGAAATGCCACGGCAAGAGTTTAAACAGTTTTTTGCCGCTCTGCCGCCACCGAGAGCATCAGAAACCACTTTCAGGCAGCTTGTTCTCAATTACCAATCTACCACCGCCAAGCGGCTTACAAGGAGCGGATCCGTTCTAGCCGATCAGTTGGGAGGCTTCTTGGCTTCTCAATTTAAAGCAACAGTGTCTTGGGTTTTTTTTTTCCTTTTCTTTGTCAAGTAAGGCCTAATTTTTTCCTTCTAGCTGATCAGCTGGGACTTGGGAGGCAGCGAATAGATTGGGGGCGGGGCCAGGCAAAGGTGGTATTTACCGGTTCTCCGAACTACTGAAAAATTTTCACTATCAGTTCGCAAGAACTGGGGAAAACCGGTAGCAACCCACCACTGGATGGAATGGACTGTGAGAAGGCCTACAGACGAATCCAATGTTATACAACTGGTATTTATGGTCTCCTGGTTTCTAGTTTAGGGCTTTAACCACTACAGCACACTGTCTCTCTTAAATATAGTACAGCTCATATTAAATTGGCAGAGATTTTCTCACATTTGGTGAGGGAGGGGGAAAGAAAGTCTTTCCCATACTTACTGATCTGTGATCTTCTGCAGACAAACTTCTGCAGACAAATATTAGAGAGCCCTATCCCTGGGCTCTCTAATATTTAGGAAGACAAGAAGCAGGTGCCTGTCAAATGAATGTTCACTTCATCCAGAGCAGACACAGGATATTTCTGACCAGGAGAAGCTAAGAGTTTAAGGATGCTAAGAAATCAAAAGGCAAAGTGATCCTTCCTTTGAGGTTCCCTTGGCATCAGCTGATCCCTTCTGGAGACAGAAATCTCTCAAATAACAATTCCTACATCAATGCCCGCATGCAGTGAACATTGTGTTGAATCCAGTGGTGAAATCCGAACCAGTTTGGTACCGGTTCTCTAGCTGCGCATGCGCACTGCGCACCAAACACATACTGCGTGTGCATGCACAATGCGGCAAACACATGCTGCATGCACACACGCAGTGCGCACCAAACATGCTCTCTGTGTGCATGTGCAATGCATATGCACAGAAAACGCATGTGCAGTACGCACCAAAAGGAGGCTTGGGAAGGTAAGTAAAACAGTGGGGGAGGGATCAGCTGTGCAGGGCAGTTTAGCTTTGCTAGAAAGCAGGATTTCCTGCTTTCTAGCAAAACTAAATCCCGCTTCACAGCTGATTGTAGGAAACACCAGTTGGTAGGAAACAGTAGCTGTTTTTAACTACCAGTTCGCCTGAATCGGAGTGAACCGGTAGCATTTCACCCCTGGTTGAATCGTGCACAAGACATTTTAGGTGTCTCCTCCTCCTTTGCTGCCTTCAGCAGTGCCCCAAATCCACAAAATCTTTATTCCAGGACAGAGCCAGCTCTGCCAAAGCTGTGCTACCTACTTACCACAGTAACGGCATCATTCAGCAACGACTCGCCAAACACCAAGATGTGCAAAAGTTCATTGATATGAATCTCCTCAAATACAGCCAGCACGGCCACAGGGTCCACCGCAGAGATGATGCTGCCAAAGAGCAGGTTGTCCAAGAGGCCAATGTCTGATAAAAGAGGGCCACCTATCCGGCACACGGCATACATCAGAGACCCTACGAAGAAAGCATTCCATAATGTCCCAATCACCGCGAAAATCAAGATGGTGCCCACGTTCTCAGTGAACTGGCGTAAGGGCAAGAAGTAACCAGCGTCCAAGATGATGGGTGGGAGAAGGAAGAGGAAGAAGACTTTGGAATTTAGGACTGGAGGGTTTTCCCCAACGGCTTTAATGAGCGCACCAACCAGCAGTCCTACGACAATGAGTAAGCAGCTCTCAGGAACTATGCTGGAAACGGTTGGAATCACGTGGAATCCTGTAAGTAGAGACAAAAGCAATACGGTCAAGATTTTAGTAGCTTTAGTAAAGCTGCATCCTCCGGTTCTTCAGTTTTGCCAAGAAACTAAACTTAACATCATCTGTGCACTGATGATGTTACCGAGTTGGATAATGAAATGTTTGCAAGGAATTAACCAAGCTCAAAGAGCACCAAGGACACCTTATTACACCATCTCCTAGAATCTGGGTGTAAAAGACGGAAGGATCCTGGAACAAGACTTGGTCCTTTAAAGAAACACAGTGGCACATTTTGGCTCCAGGACAACCTGATTTCTGCAGCAGAATACATTGGAATCTGTAACCAGCCTGGATTATGCAATAGTCATTAGCTGGAATGTTACATGTAGTTACCCTGGAGTAAATTCCAGATAACTCAGCTGGGCTTATTAGGTTAGTAAAATTGCACAGCTAGAACAATTTATCTGTAATGAAGCTGCATCTTTCTTACCACATCTCCTCTCCAATTTAATTCCCATCTCGTATCACATCCAGAAGTAGACATGAATGAGAGGAACCTGGCACAGTTTAATTATTGACCGCTCTTCCTTATTTAATGTCATATGTATCCTCATTTCCTTATTTCCAACAATCCGTCTGGGCTTGGCATGGTTAGCTAGCCCAAAACTACATCATTCCCACCAGCAGACAGTGATCAGCAGTCTGGGGAGAACTGAGCCTGCAAAAGTGAACCAAACATTTTTGGGGGGGAGGGTATGCTCTTAAAACATGAGAGCAATTTTCAGAAAAAAAGGAAAAAGACTGAGCACGTTCAGGGATAAAATAATGCTGGCCAATTCTTGGAGGCAGAATAAAATGAAATTGGTAAATCCCAGATAGGAACAATTCTCATTCTGATATTCTGTTGGCTGTTCCCTCTAAATACAGAGATATTCAATCCCAGCCCTCCCTTCCCTACAACCCGTTATCGATTTTTTAATATTTCTATAAATACAATTTGGTATTTTGTTTAGGAAAAAAAACAATGGTAAGCACAGTGATGGGTAGCCCTCAGTTCGGACCGGTTCTATAGAACCAGTAGTAAAACCGGCGGGAGGCTCCGCCCACCGATCCTGATGTCATCAGGAAGCTTTTGCACATGCGCAGAAGCATGTGCGGCCCCGTTGCGAACCGGTAGTAAAGGTAACCTACTCCTGGTTGTATCTTTGATTTTCTGGCAAAGGGACTCTTTTCATAAGAAGCAGCCATTTTTAATAAACACCTCAGTTGCTTCAATCTTCCCTGCTGAAGTTCTGGGCACAAGAGACCACCTGTTTTGAATGGAACCTGTTGAGCTGTAAAATAGATCACCAAACTATGATTGTTTAGAACAGGGCTGTCAAACTCGCTGTCCATAGGCCGGATGTGTCATGCTATCAGCCTCCGCTTTTCTCTGCTTTGGCTGCCATAGTAATGGAGGGAGGGGGAGATATCTAGCTGGGCTATGTATGCTAACCAGGAAGACGAAACTGATTCTTAAGACATTGCTGAACCTTTGAAGTTGCTATCGGGTCAACGGCCACAGCATTCCTGATTGATGACACTGCCAGACGTGTGCTCCCACCTGACCTCTGGGAGACCTTTGGATTGGATGATTCATGGTGGGCAGTGGGAGGGGATGCTTTCTATCTGTAACTTTTGTGCTCTTTGCCTTAGATCCTGCTTTCCTTTGGTTGCGTTCACTTCATATCTAGTAAAAGTACCATACTTTATTCTTTAATGGAATCTGGATCATTCTTTCCTGGATGTTGAAGGAACCATACCTGACACACGCGCTGGCCATGCCCACACCCAGTTTAACAATGCCCAGAGAACAATGCGTATAAGCAACATTTCCCAAAGAATCTATCTGAATTGTCCATATGCAGTTGCAGGGAGTTGCATAGTTCTGGATCATTTCAAAGGGATAAACTCTTGAGAAAACAGCCAACTGAGTCAAAAATTAAAGAATGGAATGTAAAATAAACTTTTAAATTTAAGAACCTAAGAATAATTCCACGGCATCAAATCTAAAAATCCATCTACTCCAATACTGTTTTTCAAAAATGGTCAAATACGTTCACAAGAGAAGAATATGAGGGAGACAGTATCCCTTAACTTGGTATAACAAGTGATACCAAGAAAACTTCTCCTCTTTTATTGGCAATAAAGCTAGCAGCTTTTACTAGCACTATCCTCCTTTGATTTGCTCCAATAACACTTTTCTAACACAAATACTCCTCACTCATTTCTAAACAAGTCAGTTTAGAAACCGTTCAATGCTATAATGGTGCTGAAAAAGTAACTTTTTGGACAGTCCTAGCACTTACAACCATTGTAGCATCCCACAGCCCCATGATTGAAACTTGGGTGCTTCATAGTCAGCAGGATTTATGACTTACCACATATGAAGCCCACCCCTGTATTTACCTATGTAGTTGGCTGTATTGCTGTTATCCTTATCACCTTCTTATCCTTCTCATCTTCTCATCTTTCCTACTACCTTTTCCTATTGGTATATTATGCTTTATCAATTGTTGTTTGTATCTTATGTTTATGATTGTATCTTACGATCTATGACTTATCACTTGGTGACTTATCACAATTGGGATGGAGTTGCCATCCCAATTGCAGTCATTGAGCAAGGACTATCTGATGTCTCAGAAGACTGATTTCAAGTAAGCACTAGCAAAATGAAGTGATCCAATCCTGGATGGGGAGGGGGGGGGCATTCCTCACACCAGTCAGAGGGATCCCAAAAGTGCTTTTTCAGGAGGCAACTGGACTTTCTTGTTCTTTTCTTTGAAGACGTTTTGCTTCTCATGCAAGAAGCTTCTTCAGCTCTGACTGGATGGTGGGGAATGGAAGGATTTATATTCCTTGCAGACAGCTGGTGATTTGCATCCTTTTAAAAGGCCCTTGAAGCACTTGGAGGTTTATCTGTGTCCTCAGGGTCACCTGAGTGGTGCAAATGGTTCTTGTAGTCTGCGATTTTTCTGGAAATCCATTCATACCCCCACACCATTTGAAGGGCGTTCATCCTTTCAATCCCATTCAAAGAAAAAACAAGAAAGTTCCAGTTGACTAAGAATCTCCATACACTTTCAACAACGGGAACAATACCAAAAGAAATGGTGCATAGCTCCTTCCTCAGTTGGGATATTTTAGAAGAAACCGGACAACCATTGCTTGGATATGTTCCAGTTTTGTAATTCTTGCATAAGTGCTGATGCCGAAAACTAAGAGAGCATCTTCTTGTCCCACTGTATTATTTAAAGCAGTCTGCTTATTATTTCAAGCTGGTGTAAACAGCTAGTTTTGCAGGGCTTTCGGAAATTATTTTTAGAGCAGGTCTTCATCGCTTTCATTCTGGTATCATATTAACTTGGCAACGCCCAAAAGTAACCAAGAAAACCAGACTAAACATGAAAATAGCCTTTTGCACATCGTCGTGTCGTAGGCACAGCTTATAGAATTCAGCCTTTCTCCCATATTTCTAGCAACACCACCAGCTGGGACGATGCAACTCTTGCACACTGCAGAAAAAAACAACACCACCAGTCCCAGGAATGACAAACGGCTAGCCGAATTCAGAACGCTCTGGATGCAGCAGCTTTAAGCTTGACTTCTTCACAATGACATTCCACTTTCCCCACCCCCAACCCCTCTTTTCTCCTCCTCCCCACAGCCTCCTATACAGCAGGCAAGAAACTGGTGGGGGTCATCTAAGGACAAAATGATGAGTCAGCAGCCTGCTGCAGCTGTGAGAGAGAAAATGCATATCCTGCACCACAACAGTATTAAAGCAGCAATCGCTGAAATGGATAGAGATACCTGTTTCTACTTTCCATCCCCTCCCACCAATTCGCTGAATGTAGAGCAGTGTTTCTCAACCTTGGCAATTTTAATTTTAATGAGGGGACGTCAAGTCCCAAAATTCCCCAGCTAGCCAATCAAGGTATGGGGCTGAGGAACTTGTAGGACCACCTTCTACCGGCCTCCCACCGCCCTGTGTGTTCTCATAGAGCTGCCCTCCTCCAGGTCCCGTTGGCCAGACAATGTCAGCTGGCGACCCCCAGGATGAGGGCATTCTTTGTGGCCACACCGACCCTCTGGAATGGGGTACCCACCAAGCTCCGGACGGCTCCCGATCTCCGCACTTTCCATACTGGCTTGAAGACATGGCTTTTCCGTCAAATTCCCTGACCAGTTACGGGGTTTGGGGATTTTAAATTTGGACTGTATTTTAGCTTTTTATCATGGTTTGTTTTATTATGTGAGCCGCCCTGAGTCCCACAGGAGAAGGGCGGCTACAAATTTTAATAATAAATAAATAAATAAATAAGGTACAGAAGCACTGATCTGACAAGAATAGAATAGAATAAGAGAGTTGGAAAGGACCTTGGAGGTCTTCTAGTCCAATCCCCTGCTCAGGCAGGAAACCCTATACCAGTGATGGCTTTTTGCCGTCGCAGGCCAAAAGTGGGGGGGAGGGTGGGGGGGTCGTGGATGCGGGTGCCTACATCCATAATTCAATGTCATGTGCCCCCCCACCCTCCCCCCTGCTTTTGGCACACGATGGCCCAGTGGTCCCGGTAGGCCCGTTTTTTGCCCTCCCCAGGCTCCAGAGTCTTTCTAGGAGCCTGGGGAGGGCAAAAACAGCCTTCCCCATTCCCCCGGAGGCCCTCCAGAGGCCAGAAACAGCCAGTTTCCCAACTTCCAGTGGGACCAGAAGGTCTGAAAATCAGTTGGCTGGTGCACGCATGCACGCTGGAGCTGAGCTAGGGCAACACTCGCGTGCCCACCAATATGGCTCTGTGTGCCACCTGTGGCACGGGCGTCATAGGTTCGCCATCACGGCCCTATACCCCTGATGGCGAACCTATGGCATGCATGCCAGAGGTGGCACGCAGAGCCCTCTCTGTGGCCATGCGCACCGACTAGCTGGTCTCTTCTGGGTTCCAGCACATGCATGCGCACCGGCCAGCTGGTCTTCACACAAAGACCCGGTGCACATGCGTGACAGACAGGGCTGGTATTCACTTACCTTCGCTACCGGTTTGCAAATGTGAGTGCGCATGTCCACAAGCAAAGCTTGCGTGCCAGCTCTGAACATGCACAGGACCTTCCACACATGTGCAGAAGGTCAAAAATGGGACATGATTATGTCCGGGCAGATGGGCAAAGTCTTCCACCACCGCCACTACCAGTTCGCCCAAACCGGAGAGAACCTGCTGAATACCACCATTGGTGATGGAACATGGAAGAGAGCAACTCGACGGTGTGCCTGCATGTGGCAGCCAGCTGCGTTCTTCCGAGTTCCGGAGCTCCAGTGTGCACACACGTGTCTCTGTGCACATTCCAGTTTTGGTACTCAGTGCCGAAAAGGTTAATCATCACTGCCCTATACCATTTCATACAAACGGTTGTATGTCCAATCTCTTCTTAAAAACTTCCAGTATTGGAGAATTCATAACTTCTGGGGGCTATACCAGTATCTTCTATAGTAAAGAAATTTAGGTCAATTCACATTTTTCTCTCTCCAACCTGGGGTATGAAACAGTATGGAGAGGAATCTCATGATTCATGTGTTGGAATGCTTTAATGTGCATTCCTGCATTGAATAGGAGACTGGACTTCATGGCCTAGATCAGGGTTTTTTCAACCTTGGCAACTTTAAGATAGGTGGACTTCAACTCCCAGCAAGGCTGAATGGGGAATTCTGGGAGTTGAAGTTCCCATATCTTAAAAGTTGCCAGGATTGAGAAAAACTAATGTAGAGAAAATTGCACGATGAAGTTGGTTACCAAGTTGCATGAAAAAATCTGGAGATCAAGCAGCAGCTGTCTATCCCCTTTCAAATTACTACCAATATTAATATGGTCCGTGCCAGTAAAGGTAAAGGTCAAGATTTCCCCTGTCCAGTCGTGTCCGAGACTAGGAGTGGGGCTGAAGATGCTACTGTGGTTATGTGTCAGCATCATGGATGGATTCTAAATTTTTTTACTACCGGGTCTGTGGGTGTGGCTTATTGTGTGGGTGTGGCTTGATGGTCATGTGACAATTATTTAGGATTTAGCAGAGGTACTGGTCTACCGGGCTTTTAACTGCTTGCAGAACTGTACCGATCTATCCATTTATTTTTGCAGGCACTGATCTACTCATGTATTTTTGCAGGCACTGGTCTACTCAATTGTTTTCTTTTACCACTGATCAGCTGTAGGGCAGCCCTTTGAAGCCCCCTGCAAGAGTTTAAACAGTTCTTTTCCCTCTAGCCATCAGCTGGGACTCAGGAGGCAGCAATAGATTGGGGGTGGCGCCAAATAAAAGGTAAGAATAAAGCGCGGGGTGGGGGGGTGAGGCTTGAGGGTGGGGGGCGCCAGGGGGCAGGGGAGCAGAACCGGTTTGATGATGTCATATCGTCACTGCTACCAGCTCGGGAGAACCAGGCCGGACCAGGAGGAACCCACTGCTGGTCAGCATGACTATATACCAAGGCACATGGAACGCTGTTCCCTTCCCACCAAAGTGGTACCTATTTGTCTGCTTGCATTTGCATGCTTTCAGACTG
Organism: Masticophis lateralis; assembly: GCA_030761175.1. Taxonomy (NCBI): domain Eukaryota; kingdom Metazoa; phylum Chordata; class Lepidosauria; order Squamata; family Colubridae; genus Masticophis; species Masticophis lateralis. The sequence continues at coordinate 13,554,432 of JAUDYJ010000009.1, forward strand.
CTAGGTAGTAGGAGCTGGTGCATGTTAATAAGAGCTCACCTAATTATGCAGCACTTGGATCTCAAATCCAGGCTGTTAGGTTTCCAATCGATAAGATCAACATCTTTAACCACTGAGCCATCGTGCCTTCTTGGTAGCCTTGCTAGCACTTCCTATTTTTTTGCCAAACTAAGCCAAATAAAAACAGGTGGAAGTTGATGGTTGATATAAAGATCCTCTCAACGCTCATCATTTGCCTGCAGATGTGCATGTTCTTCGCGCTGCTAAAGACTGTGAAGAAATCACTTTCCAATCACAAAAGGCAGCGAATCAAATGTGAATTAGATTCACACCTAGCAATTATGTCTCTCACTTTGTCCCCATGGGCTGCCAAACTTCCATTAGGAGGGAATGCCTAATGAACATAACATTCAAAATTCTTTTTTTATTATTTTTTGGACAGTTCTAAAAATACATCCGTAGGGAGAAAGCTTTCATTGCGTCTTTGATCTTGACGAAATTCAGAGCACTCATTCAATTTGCATCTTCTATCGTTTTTATAACTGGAGCTCGTGGATAGCAGGAGGCAACTTGGAACATGTACTCCAAAATGTACTATATGGTCAACAGCCAGACAATTAACACAAAATTGTCAAGCCAGGCAACTAGATTACAAGATGTGTAACTAAAAACCAGGCTTATAAAGCCACACTTTCTGCTGCAGAGAGCATCTTTCAGCTAGAGGTGAACAGGTAGGAAAATTCTTAACTTCTAAGAACAAATAGACTTTTTTGATCCTCTTTTGATAACCATATATAAGAGCCATGTCCAGGATACAAGCCACTAGCCATCAGTTAGCTCAGGGGTCCCCAACCCCCAACCCCTAATCCATGGACCGGCACCTGGCTGGAGCATGTCAGAAATCAGACCACACAAACAAGCAAAGTCCCATCCTCAGGATGCAGGCAGCATGCAAAACCACACTCTCTCTGGTCCATGGAAAAACCTCTCTCCACAGAACTGGTCCCTGGTGCCCAAAAGATTGTATGCCCTATACCATTTCAGACAAATGGTTGTTCAATCTCTTCTTAAAAACTTCCAGTGGTGGAGCCCCCACAACTTCTGGAGGCAAGTTGTTCCACTGATTAATTGTTCTAACTGTCAGGAAGTAACTGTTCTCCTCCCTCAGTGCCCTGAATTTTTAAAATATCGATTGTGCCGATTTTTAATTGCTCTATTGCATTCTTGACGGTGGCCTATTCATTCTCCGTTTGCTTCATTGACACGTGATCCTATTATTATGTAAAGCAAGTAATAACCAACTGGGTGGAAGCCTTCAAACTGTGACACAAACACAAATCCACATACCCGTTTCTGAGAGGGGTGGGGGAAAAAAAACACCCTGAAATTCACACGAGATCCTCCTTCCCAATCTGAAACCTTCCAGATGTTTTAGGCTACAGCTCTCATGAATTCCAGCCAGCAGAAGCAAAGGCTCAGAGGGAAAAAATCTGGAGGTTGGGAAGGGCAGCACACGAGTTACATTTCAAAAGGGGGCCGTAAGGGCAATAAAGGCAGAATAATAATACACTCCCGAAAGCAGCAGGAACTTACATACATCTTTTTTCCTATCTGGGGAGCCAAAGATTTAATTCCGAAGCCAAGACTCTGGTGCCCTTCCCACGTCATTGGCTTCTTACTGTAACCAAGGGAACCCTCTTCTGCAGCATTCAGATGCTCCTCGGCTCTTTATAAAAACTTATTTTCGTGGTGCCACACAGCAGCTTAAAAAGGGAATACTATGACAACAGCTGGCAAGCATGTCAAGCGAGGATCTGCCCTACTGTATAGGGCAGTGATGGCTAACCTTTTCGGCATTGAGTGCCGAAACTGGAGCACGCGCACATGATGGCGGGCTAGAACCTGGAAGGGAGCAGCTGGCTGGTGCGCATGTGCCCAGCAGCCAATTGATCTTCCGGGTTCCATCGCACACATGCACATTGGTCAGCTGCTCTGTTCTAGGCTCCAGCGTGCACATGTGCACCGCACAACTGGTCTTTGAAGACCAGCTGGACGGCGTACATGCATGCGCCAGAACCCAGAACAGAGCAGCTGGCCGGTGCGCATGCATGTTGGATTAGCTGGCCGGTGATGAAACCCAGAAGAGCAGCTGGTGACGGTGCACATGCCCACAGCGAGGGCACTGCATACCACCTCTGGCACGCGTGCCATAGGTTCGCCATCACGGGTATAGGGGAACATTTATTAAAATTTAAATCCAAAGATGGCCAGCTTTCGTTCCTCCTTTCCTTCCTTCCACTGGACCCGCAGAAAAATATATGAAAAGTAGTTCAAATATATATTTAAAAGACGTGTCTAGCAAGCGGAGAGACTCCTAGATCTCCTTGAGTTTTGATATAGCTATCCCTTCTAGTAGTGGTGAAATCCAAATTTTTTTACTACCGGTTTTGTAGGCGTGGCTGGGGGGGCGTGGTGTGGCTTGGTGGGCATGGCAGGGGAAGGATACTGCAAAAACTACATTCCCACCCCACTCTGAGGACAGCCAGAGGTGGTATTTGCTGGTTCTCCCAACTACTCAAAATTTCCACTACCGGTTCTCCAGAACCTATCAGAACCTGCTGGATTTCACCCCTGTCTTCTAGCACCCCATTGCTTGCTCCCTGTCAGTCTGAAAATAATCCTGGCTGAACTCTTGTAATAAACAGAAAGCACCAACTATTGCAATCCAAGTAACAACATAACCTGTAAATGCTGTAAGAACTTCTATCTTATTATTTCCACTTTGCTTTTCATGATTTCTTTATCTGGATTGCTAGCAGGTCAACAGTATATATCTCTCCCTCCCTTCCCCCCCCTTTCACATACATACACGCACACACACCAGTGGTGCTATTCAGCTGGTTCTATCCGGTTCGGGAAAACCGCTAGCAACAGCTACAGGAGGCTCTGCCCACACACCCAGACGTCATCACGTCCCGTTTTTGATGCTCTGCGTATGCACAGAAGATCCTGTGCATGCACAGAGGTGGCGCCTGCGCTCCCATTTGCGAACCGGTAGAAAAGGTAAGTGAATACCACCCCTCACACACACACACACACACACACACACACAACTTCCTCCCTCCCTCCCTCTTCTCTTCTCTAACTTTTTAAGCTAAAATCCAGAGTTGCTTTTCTTAACTTCAGTTCCTAAGAATTTTTTTTAATGTTTCACTAAAAAAAAGAACTAAATTTCATTCTGATTTCCAAATTCATCTTTTGTTGAAGACAGATTTATTACTCTCTTCCTTCCACTCCTTTGCTGATCATTACATTTTAAGCCCCTGGGCAGCTGTTTTACTTTAGCCTTAGTGGGAAAGCAACTTGCTGCAGGCAGTATAAAACGATAGACCAGTGTTTCCCAAAGTGAGGTATACGTACCCCCAGGGGTACGGGAAGAGTTTGGTGGGGGTACGCGTTGCACCGGAGTTTAGTGGGGATCACGTGGGAATATCCACTGCACCGTGCTTAGCTGCGCCCACAGAACAAAGAAAGAAATAGGCGCGTATCGCAGTTTTTACACGGGAACTGGGAAACTGGGAAACGGGAACAAAATAACTTTCGTTTATTTTGTGTATGTACCAAAAAAAGAAAAAATAAATATATTTTGATTTTTATTAAAGCATATGTTTTTTATGAGGGGTACTCAGCGTTACAAAATTATAGAAGGGGTACACATATGTCAAAAGTTTGGGAAACACTGCGATACACCAATAAAGACTAACTGCAAAAAGTTAACTTCATGTCTAAAAAGGTAGTGTAAGTGTGGATTATACACAGAGATAGGAGAGACCTTTATGATGGCTTGGCCCTAAGGCCTGGCAGTCTCTTTTCTCCATGTAAAACATCTACCCTGTTTCCCCTAAAATAAGATATCCCTTGATAATAAGCCCAATCGGGCTTTGGAGCGCATGGCAATAAGGCCAAGCTCTATTTCAGGGTTCAAAAAAATATAAAACAGGGTCTTATTTTCGGGGAAAACACTGGCACTAGTAGTATTGTTTCCTCAGTCTCAAGTTCAATCACTGAAGGTAGCTTTTGGGCAGGGGACAGTATGGAACCCAGGTGTGGTTTGTGAGGGGGATGACATTTGGCCAAATGTAATTTGATATCCTGGAGGGGGCCCAAAGATTGGAGCATAGGTTTCTGTCTTGCAATGAAAAGAAAATAGCAGAGGAGGGAAATTATTAAGAATGACAACTGAAACATACTAAGAGAGTGGGAAGGTATCAGTGGTGGGTTTCAAAATTTTTTACTACCGGTTCTGTGGGTGTGGCTTGGTGGGCGTGGCATGGCTTGGTGGGCGTGGCAGGGGAAGGATACTGTAAAATCTCCATTCCCTCCCCATTCCAAGGGAAGATTATTGCAAAATCCCCATTTCCTGGGACTTGAGAGGCAGAGAATAGATGGGGCAGAACCAGTCAGAATTTTTACTACCGGTTCTCTGAACTACTCAAAATTTCTGCTACCGGTTCTCCAGAACTGGTCAGAACCTGCTGAAACCCATCTCTGGAAGATATGTTTGAAATGGAGACAGGGGCCTCGGTAACAATCTTAGAAAATAGGCAGTGGAAGAGGGTAGAGGTGGGAGGAATGCTTAGATGGGACATCCAAGAAATAGATATAGATGGAGACTTAAGAGAGGTATGGGGGAGACAAGTTTAAAAAAAAAGCATAGCAATTGAAGTATCGAAGCGGGCAAGAGATGATGGGTCAATGATTTCTTTTTTCTCCTTTCTTTATTGTTGCTTTGACTTGCTTTTCCTTCTACCCCTCTTTATTTAAAGTATAGCAATTAAAGTATAAAGCTGGCAAGAGATAATGGATGGATAATTCCTGTTCTTGGTTGTTGTGTTGAATTGTCTTTTCCTATCTCCCCCTCTCTATTTTTTTCTCTCTTTCTCTTTTTGTAGGTAGGTGACATGATTAGAAGTTAGGTAGGAAAGAAAGGAAAAGCTTTTTAATATAGAGTGATATGATTAAAAGCTAGAGTAAGAGATTGAAATAAAGGGAATGTTAATGTATTACATTATTATTTGATAAAATGAAAGTAATAATGAAAAATAGATGGAATAATTGAATAATGATAGACTGTAACCTAATATAGATGTGTATTGTTATGGGAATTTCATAAATTGATTGAATGTAATAATAATAATGTTTAATCTGATCAGTTTTGTTTGTACTAGAATGTATGGCGTCCAGGTGCCACACTGTTCATGCATTGATTTGACATTTTTATAAAAAAAAAAGATGTAAATTTTAAAAAAGAATGACAATTTAATATCTCCACACCATTCCTGACCATTTAAAAAATTCTTGGGCTGGTTGTCAAGCCTGATACAAACTTAATTCCTTCTCCCTCTTTCCCTTTCTTTTTGCTCTCTCTTCATTTTACAGCTTTCTCTTCCTTATGACTTAATTAATAATTTGATAGAGTTTGCACTGCAGATCATGAATTGACAAACAACCCATCATTGGTGGCGGCTGTAGCATTTGGGCTGCGTTCCCTGGTACAAAGCAAGAATTCTGAGCATCCCAGGCCTGCTATTTTGAATTTCACGTCTTATTAGCACTGAATAGTATTTATAGGCCTAAACACAAGGAATGAGTCATGAAATAATTATGGTTTTTCAAGCAGAAGAATAAGCAGCTGGTACCCACCACATAATTCTTCCGAGGTTGTCAAAAGAGTCTTTTGGACCTTTCAAAACTGAAAACGAATAATTTGAGAAAACCAACACAGAAAAATTAAATTACACGGTAATTAAAAGTACTAGAATCATTCAGAACGTTGAAAATATTAAGTTAAAAAAAAACTATGGTGTGGTTTGTAAAAAACGAATTTGCTACATTGGAGACTTCAACTTGTCTCAACAGGCACGATCTTGCTTTAAAATCCTAGTTCGTTAAAGCAAACAGAAACCTTGTTACCCCATTTCCCCAAACAACATCAGTTTCCTGGTTTCCTTTGTCAGATGCAGAGAGAGAGACTGCCTAGCCACCCACATCTTTCTCCAATTGATGTTTCGATCTTTGCACAGCTTGATGTGAACTTCAAAATGCTGGATTCATTTTGACGCCATTCCAAATCAAGGATCCACCATCCATCCACTCATTCATCCATTCATCAGTCCAAGGATCTGTCTGTCTGTCTGTCTATGTGTCTGCCTGCCTGCCTGCCCACCGACCCACACTCACACACAAACCCATCCACTATCTATCTATCTATCTATCTATCTATCTATCTATCTATCTATCTATCTATCTAATCATAAGGCTGGAAGGGACCTTGGAGGTCATCTAGTACAACCTCCTGCTCAAGGCAAGAGCTTTACACCATCCCAGTCAAATGTCAATTTTCGGAAAACCTCCAGTGATTGAGTATTCACAACTCAGGGAAGTCTATTCCATTGATCAATTGTTCTCACTATCAGAAAATTCTTTCTTATTTCCATCTTAGATGTTCCTCTGATGAGCTTCTTGACCTACTTTCATGTGCTGTAGAAAATAAACTGATGCCCTCTATCCTGTAACAGTCCTTCAAGTATTGGAAGACTACTATCTCCCCTAAGCCTTCTCTTTGTTAGGCTAAAAATACCTAGTTCCCTTACCACAGAGCTTTAAGACTTATGGACTTCAACTCCCAGAATTCTCCAGCCACCTATTCATCATATGATAGGTCTATCTGTCTGTCTGTCTAGCTAGCTAGCTATATCATCTATCTTCTTTCATCTATCTGTCCCTATCATCTCTCTTTCTCTCCCTCTCTCCCTCACCCTCTTACTCCTTCCCTCCCCCTCTCCCCTCCTCACATTATATTTACAGACTGCCCATCTCCCTCATAGAACCACTGGGAAGTATACAAATAGACATAAAAACATAAAAACTATACATAAATATTACAATCAAAACAGTTATGTTAGCTTTATCCATACAAACCATAAAGTAAGCAGCTAAATTTTAACCTAACAAAGCATAGGAATGCCACCTTTGATAGCTATGGGTATTGTGTCTATCCCAAGTTGGCTCAGTGATAAATCATAGCGGTCCCAGACATTTAATCTCTTGTTCAGGACTTGGCTTCAGTTGGCAGAAGACTGTCAGTTGCGGTTTGGTTAGATTATAATATTTATTGCACACAAGAATGAAGCCTAAAATTAAACAATTAATTGCTTGCAGCAGCGTTAAAAAGTCAGAATCTTGGCAGGGCAGAAAAAAATACTAGAAGTTAAAAACTTGAGAGTCTAATGTTTACATTTTTGGACAATCACTGCTGAAATAGCCCAGGACTGCTGGTTGTCACCTTGGTTAATAACCTATTCCTAGGTTAATTGAGAAACCAATATTTTACTTGACCAAGTGGGAGGAAGGTGTGCACAAACATTAACTGAAGAGTTTTGGGTTAGTTAGTGTATTATCATTCCTCACTTCTCAGTAAGAACTGTAACTGAAAAAGCAAAATTGAACTGCCATATATGGATGTTTAAAAGATCAATAATCAAATCTGATCAGACTGAATCTGTCTAATTCAACACTTCTTCCCAACTAAGATGCCTGTGAAGAGCTCCCAAGTAAGAAATAAACATGACAGAACTTAATTGTTTGAGTTCCCCATAATTAATACCATGATATGCATGACTTCCCTATTGATTAGATTAGAATATATGAGAACATATGTATCAGGTGCAAAAAACCAGGTCCATAGTGAAGTCTCAATTAAACTGATTTATTACTAAAGGCCTATGCAGAGGAATCTTCTCAACTAACGGTCAGCACCTGGTTAGAGTTACGTAAGGATCAATGCACTCAAGGAGGGGATTGTATTTCATTAATTTGTGACTACATAGGGATTCTAGGTTTATCCCTCTTTTCACTCCACCTCTAGGTTCTGCCATTCCTTCTCCTACAATATGACTATCATTACCACTCATCTTGAAGAATTTGTCTAACCTTCCTTTAAAGCCACACAGGTTTCTCACCATCCATCCCATATTCATGGTTTCTCAATCTTGATCACATCCAGATCCATGGACTTCAACTCCCAGAATGCCCTATCCAGCAAGCCCCTGCTGAGAACTTTGGGAGTTGAAGTCCACATACCTGGAAATCATGAAGGTTGAAATACATCTGAAAAATTACCTTCTTTCTATATCTCTATTTAATTGGATGTTCTCAGAACATTAATATTATAAGGAAAGGGATTAAAATCCCAAACTCCTTTTTTTCAGCGTATAATGTTGTATTTTACCTCATACGCCCCTTCATTGGGTTGCCTATCCTATAAATTAAAAAGTTCTCAAACTGTTAAGTTTTCTCTCTTCAAAGAAATGCTTTGCTCCTAGCCTTTAAATCAGCTGAGCTGCCTTTGAGCGAGAAATGAGTCCCACTGAAATCTAAGTGAAGAAGCCTAGGTAATAACAAACCCAAACGCTCTCTAGGAATGAATAACAGTAAAATCCAGAAGTGGCAATTATGCCCATAGACCAAGCAAAATACAATAGGCTTGATTTTTAATTATGCAAAATTATAGGGAAAAACTCCTCTGTGTAAGCACAATGAAATCTATACTTTTCTGGTGCGTAATTAAAAGCCAGAGAGCTAATCTGCTTCAGCAGGAAGCCTTTCAATTTCATTGGGGCCTTCACTTGCTTTCCTCCCAGATAGGAATAAATAGTTATATCTACAGATACCAGCTGTGGCGTAGGAGAATTGCCTTGTTCGATAAGAGTGCAGGGGTGTTAGATCACCAGCATGTGGGAAGTAGTCCCTTGCTGTAGTCTAGCAGTTGCTAGAACCTTGTTTGCCTTGTCTGGACACACTCAGACATTCTAAAACACAGAAGTTAGGTTGAGTCTGGCTAGGAGCCGAATGGGAGACCATCAACACTGCAGGCTACACCAGAAAGTAGACCCAAAAAGCCACCTTTGTCCAAGAAATCGCCAAGACTTCTCAGTTCAACACCCAAGGGGACTTTGCTTACTCCCAAGGATCACAGTCCCTTCTGAGACACCATCCCTCCATCAGACCATTGTTGTTAGACCTGCCACGACTTAAAACCTCTAAATAGAAATGATCCTAGGCTCCATTTATTGAGAAAGTTATAGTTTTATTAGTGATCAAGTGGATTGCAGGATTGCGTAGCCAGAACTGAGAATCACATGTCAAAATCCCTATGTTCTACTTTCCTCCCTTAACTGTCTCTCATTGCCCACCCCAGTTAACCAATCAAGTCAAATGCAAAGATGTTTTCATAACGGTCAGTTGAAGCATAGGTTGGAATGCAACTCCCACCTTCTTCCAGCTGGATGATCTTGAAGCAGTGCCTCAAGGATGTACAGCATCTACTTTCAATTGCCCTTTTCGAGGATGCACAGCATCTACTTTCAATTGCACTTTTCATTCCCCCTCCCCACCCCCATCCCCAGTTCATGGCAATCTCTCACCACATAATAGCAAAGCACAGCAAGCTAAGGCTGTGGCTCTTCCTCCTGTCTCCCAAGGTTCCTCCCACATAGCATGACAAGGAGTGACAGCGGCAAAGGAATACTTTGGTTACCCAGAGAAAATGAACGAGGATCGAACAACAAAATCATTATATGAAGAAAAGGGAATAGATGGAAAGGGAAGACTAAGAATATTGTGGTTGGATAGAACCGATGAGATTCTAAGAGAAATGCAAAGAACAACAAGCATTATACGAAACAATATATGGATGGCCAGCTCACTCAACAGAAGTAGATCCCGATGGGTCGGACATGACTTCACAACTAACAACAAGAACAACAGGAAGAGAAAGCAATGAAACCAGAAGATCTGAACATTGTGCCTTTATCTAGGGTTTGTTCCTGAATCACAGCACTTACTGAAATCTTTTGCTAATAGCCTGCTACTTCCTTCAGTAAATATTGCTTATCAGTAATTGAAGGGAGGAGGAGATTATGCAGATTAGTGCAGATTATGCACTAAGAATGCAAAGAAGTGACTTTGGGGCAGTGGTGGGATTCAAATAATTTAACAACCGGTTCTCTGCCCTAATGACCAGCGGTGTAGATGTGGCTCAGTGGTCATGTGGCTGTGTGAGTGTGGTCAACTCAATGTCACTCATGTCGATGGGCGCTTTGCCTTAGATGTTACAATGTAATAAGGGTTAACCAGAGAAGTAGTTTCTGTAGGCAGGGCAATAAAGATTAGGCTAAGAACAACACCAGAATGTTTCCTTCTGCCTTCCTTACAGGAATAGCCCTGTAAAGTGGAAAAAAACAAAATAAGATTTCTTCCAAACTGCTTAGAAAGTTAACAACCGGTTCTCCCGAATAGGTGCGAACTGGCTGAATCCCACCACTGCTTTGGGGGCAGTTATGAAGGCTGTCTATGGAGATTCTCAGTCATCCAGGTGATGGTTGTGCAAAAGTTGTTTTTTCAAAAGGCATCTGGACTTTCTTTGGGGTTTTTTTCCCCCTTGAAGTTACGGAAGGTTATGCAGCAGCTTTGCCAAAGCCAGTGACTGTGTGGAAGTGAAAAGACTCTGAGCACAATTTAGAGAAGCATTAGGGAAAATTGAGAGCTATATTTGGTACCAAGCTCTCTTTAAAAGTTTTGGGCAGAAGGAAGAGGGAAACCAGTGATCAATTTCAGCATCACACTATTGTAATACAGGTAGTCCTTGACTTATGACCAAAATTGACCCCAAAATGTATATTGCTAAATGAGAAATTTGTTAAGTGAGTTTTGCCCCATTTTACGACTTTTGTTGCCACAAGGTTGACTCCTCAGCCTTCCATCCTTCCGAGGTGGATAAAATGAGGACCCAGATTGTTGGGGGGCAATAGGCTGACTCTGTAAACCGCTTAGAGAGGGCTGTAAAAACACTGTGAAGCAGTATATAAGTCTAAGTGCTATTGCTATTTGTTAGGTGAATCACTGCAGTTGTTAAATTAGGAACCCGGTTGCTAAGTGAATCTGGCTTTCCCATTGACTTTGCTTGCCAGGTTGCAAAAGGTGATCACATGACTTTGGGACACTGCAATTGTCATAAATATGAACCAGTTGTCAAGCATCTTAATGTAAATCACATGATAATGGGGATGCAGCAACAGTCAAATGTGTGAAAAATGATTTTTCAGTGGCATTGTAATTTCAAATGGTCACTAAATGAACTGTTGTAAGTCGAGGACTACCTGTATATTGGTTACCAAGAGATAGATCATTGACTTGCAAACTCTGTCACTTACAGGAAATTCCCATGGCCCAAAATGTTAATATCCGCGCTAAACTATTGCTTCCAATAGAAAATACATTGCTCCATTTTTAGTTCATCTCCCTTCAGAAGTATCTTGCTCTGGCTGCCAAGGAAAACACAATGCTCCATTTGGTTGGGCAACTGAAGAGACGCCTGTTTATGTTTCACAAGCCAAAAATGTCTTATCCTATCAAAGCTGTTTAGGAATTTGGAGGGAGAAAAAAAAGGCCTTGACAAAAAAAGTGGTAAGGATTAAATCTCCCTTTCCTCATAAGAGTGAGAGGAAAAATAGAGAAATTTGTTTCATCTATTTTTTGAATCATATTACAGATTAACAGATTAACAGAGCTGGAAGGGACCTTGGAGGTCATCCAGTTCAACCCCCACCCAGGCAGGAGACCCTACACCATTTCTGACAAATGGCAGTCCAATCTCTTCTTGAAAGCCTCCAGTGATGAAGCTCCCACAACTTCCGAAGTCAACTTCTGTTCCATTGGTTGATTGCTCTCACTGTCAGAAAATTTTTCCTTATTTCTAGATTGAATCTCTCCTTGATCAGTTTCCAACCATTATTCCTTGTCTGGCTTTCAGGTGCCTTGGAAAATAGGTTGAGCCCTCCTCTCTGTGGCAGCCCCTCAAATATTGGAACCCTGCTATCATGTCTCCCCTGGTCCTTCTCTTCACTAGACTAGCCATGCCCAGTTCCTGCAACTGTCCATCGTATGTTTTAGTCTCCAGTCCCCTAATCATCTGGTTGCTCTTCTCTGTACTTTTTCTAGAGTCTCAACATCTTTTTCTACAGTGTGGTGACCAAAACTGGATGCAGTACTCTAGGTGTGGCCTTACTAAGGTGGGTGTCAGTAACCTGCAGTTCTGGAGCTGCATGCGGCTTTTTGGGCCCTCTGCTGTGGCTCCTTGTCGGGTGATCCCATCACTGGCTGACCCTCGCACTCCCCTCCCAGTCATTCCTCACCTGGCCTGAGAAGGTAAGGGTGACTACGGGGGATGGAGAAGCGGCCGAGGCAGAGAAAGAGAGATACAGAGAGAGGGGGGAGAGAGGGAGGGGGGAGAGAGGGAGAGAGAGATGTCAAAAGGGTTTTGTGGTTCCTGGTGTTTTTTAACAAGCGTTTCTCTGCCCTAATGACTGGCTGGGTAGGCATGGCTAGGGGATCATGTGACCGGTGGAAGTGAGTGACATCGAGTTGGCCATGACCACCCAGGTTTTGTGGCTCCTGGTGTTTTATTTTCTCTGGGAAATGGGTCCAAATGGCTCTTTGAGTGTTTAAGGTTAAGCCTGTACTAAGGCTTTATAGAGTGGTATTAGTACCTCCCTTGATATTGATTGTATCTCTCTGCTAATGCAATTTAGGATTGCGTTGGCTTTTTTGGCTGCCATACACATCAGATCCAAGAAAGCCAGGGCCAGAAGTGATGGAGTAGCCAAGGTAAAACACAGCATAAAATCCTTGCTACAGAACAGTGGCGGGTTGCTACCAGTTCTCCCCGGTTCTTGTGAACCAGTAGTGGAAATTTTGAGTAGTTTGGAGAACCGGTAAATACAATCTCTACCTGGCTCGCCCCCAATCTATTTGCTGCCTCCTGAGTCCCAGCTGATCAGCTAGAAGGAAAAAGACTGTTTAAGCTCTTGCTGTGGTGCTTCAAAGGGCCCCCCTACAGCTGATCAGTGGTAAAAGGCAGTGTGGTGATAGACCAGTGTGCTCCAAAAACAAATGGGTAGACCAGTATGGCTCTGCAAGCAGTTAAAAGCCTGGTAGACCAGTACCTCTGTTAAATCCTAAGAAATTGTCACATGACCATCAAACCACTCCCACAAAATAAGTCATACCTACAGAACCCGTAGTAAAAAAATTTAGAACTTACCCCTGCTGCAGAAGCATATAAAACTTTGTCATTGTGTTGAAAGAATATCTACTGGTTAATAGTGACAGTTGCTGCAGTGCACTCCGCTTCAGAAAATTAGGTGTACTGGGAATATTGGGGGAGGGGGGAAGCAACCTAATGATACATACAACAGAACCATTCATTAAAAACTTTTTTTAAAGGAAGCCTAGCTTGCTTGTTTAATGCATAACATCAAACTGTAACATTGGAGCTTGCTTGCTTTCCATTTAATGGAATCTATGAACCACACCATTATTGATTATTATACTAAATATTAAATATTTAGCATTATATGTGGCTAGAGGGACAAGTCTAGATGTTTTAAAAAAAATCCTTGCTTAGCGTTTCTCATACTTGCCTGCTTATAAGATGTGCAGACTTCAACTCCCAGAATTCCCCAGGCTGTGCATCTTTAAATGGCCAGGTTTGAGAAATGCGTCCTTAGCTTAACATCATGTCCAGTCCAATATCACAGGGAACCAGATTTGCTATCAAATGCTGACTCCAGAATCCAAATAAAGTTTATTTTGTAAGGAAAATGCTACAGCCTGAGGTCCACAAAATCAAGACGCTTTTAAAACTCATTTTTTAAAAAGAAAAGCTTTTGCTATCCACTCTCTTTATCCTATAAAGCAGTGATGGCTAAACTTTTCCAAACTGAGTGCCCAAAGTGTGCATGCATGCCTGAGCGAATGTGCACATGCGCCCAAACCCCTAAAATGCAATGCGTGCATGGCCCTGCACTGCGCCCCATCCTGAAAACGCATGTGCGCACACCCCTGCATGTACCCCACCCTCCACACATATGCACAGGGCCCCCCGCATGTGCCCCACCCCCAGCACATGCACAGCAGAGATCCAAAGACCAGCTGGCCGCCGGGAGGCGCACGCTGTTGCTGGGGCAACAGCTCATGTGCCATCAGAGAGGGTGCTGCGTGCCACCTCTGGTACACCTGCCACAGGTTTGCTATCACGGCTATAAAGGATTGATACTCTCTGAGCTTGGTTAGTTTTTTTGCAGATGATGTTAGCTGTTGATGTTAGCTAGTTTGGATAATGAAATTTCTGCAAGAAAACAACCAAACTCAGAGAGCACCAAGGATCCCTCTTCCCAAGCCTGACTGAAGATAACAGGAATCACAATAGACAGTAGTGGCCAAAATTGTGGAAACCTTTTTGGAAAAGTGTATTTTTGAGGTTTGATGGCTAATAACACCATTTTTTGTGGGGAGTTTCAAGATAATCCTATTCCACTGCTGGAATGGCCTGGGAATAGCCCAGACCTTAACCCAATTGAAAATCTATGGAGCCGACTAAAGAAACTTGTTAGTCAGAAGCGACCCAGCAATAAAACCCAGTTAACAGAAGCCATCATTCAATCTTGGTTTCACATGATAACAGCTGCAGAACTAAAAGACTTGATCCCCTCCATGGGAAGACATTGTAAGGCCGTAATTCAAGCTAAAGGTTACCCAACTAAGTATTAACTGACGTGATTGTTTTTGTATATCTCATTTTTTCTATGGTGATATTTTTTGTCTATCTCATTTTTTCTACCTGTTTCACTTTGCTTCTTTATTCTGTAACTGCTATTCTAATAGCAAATCCTTCATAAAAGTTATTGCATTACATTCTTGATTAAATTATCTTTCCATTGATACATAATTTTATTGTACTACTCCAAAAAAAAAAAAAGTGGTGTTATTAGCTAGTTTTAGAAAATACACTTTTCCCAAAAAGGTTTCCACAATTTTGGCCATTACTGCACTATAAAAGAGCTGATAATCAGATCAGAATCAGTTTGGGATTGGGTAGCATCTGAATTGAAAAAATAAAATATTTCTTTATTTTAATTTTAGGTAGGACACGTTATAGATGCATCAGGCACCCAATTAGCTGCATGCTACTGATTCACGTTCTAACAGAAAATATTCCAAAGGGAAACCTGTCAAAATACTGTTTGTATATGTTTCAATTTCGGCAGACACATTCTATCTCCAGGCTTTATGGCAGCGGTCACCAACTGGCTGTCTGTGGACCACTGGTGGTCCATGAGAAAATTCTGGTGGTCCACAGAAAAATTATTTGCATTTTTTATATTGCACTAAATCAGGGGTCCTCAAATTACAGTCCCTGGGCTGGATACGTGCAATGAACGTTTGTGTTGTTGCAGAGTCTCCCCCTTTGGGGTCTTCTTGTGTGGATCGGAGGGGGGCAGAAATTCTGACAGGATCTGCTTCAGCCTCCTGGTGCGGGGCTTTGGGCGAAGGCTGGAGGGAAGTGCTGCTGGTGGCGAAGAGCCGGAGGGCCTTGTTCCAGTGGGACTAGCTGACCATCTCAGCCCGCTGAGCCTCCAGGTGCCAGTACCTGGCCTTGCATTCCCACAGGACTTCCTTCTGCTTGGAAAGCCTATGCTCGTCATCCTCAGTGAGATGCTTCTGCTGAGCCTCCTTCTTGGTCAGATCCAATTTGAACTGAGCCAGCTGTTTTGCCAACTCTTTCTCATAATGGCTGCTTAGTTCCAACAACTGCTTCCTGTTGATACCCTAAGGAGCCTGGGGAAACGAGGAGTGGTTGGGAGGGGAGGGGTGAGTAGAAGCTAGCGAGGCGCCTCTCCACGTGAGTGACATTGAGTTGGCCACGCCCAGCCAGTCACATGACCACCTAGCCACACCCACCCAGCCGGTCATTAGGCAGATCATATTAGTGGTCCGCAGGATTTAAAATTACAAATTTAGTGGTCTCTGAGGTCCAAAAGGTTGTTGACCCTTGCTTTATGGGACAGTATTTCAGATAGAGTTCGTAAGTATTTTGTTTTAATGTTATGAAGGAGGAGGAGGAAGAGGAGGAGGAGGAGAAACAGAAGCCAGGGAGACTTGTACCCCTAGCACAATCTGCTAGATGCCACCAAAGAACAGAATAAAATTCTGGGGAAAAAAATCAGAGAAGGAGGTACAAATTCAATCCCAGGCACAAAAAAGCAGTTTGCTAACAGCGCTAAATTTCCAAAGGCTGTCGGTGGCTCCTTCTGTACTCAACGAAGTAAGCCCATAAATAGCTCTGACGTTGCCCCACAAATACACTGAGCCAGGATGAGTTGCTAATATATAGAAATTGGATTGCTCATCTATGTATCTCCTGCAGAGTTGACCTTCTGAAGGACGCTGCAGGCTGAGCTGCACCAGGTACAAGAACTCAAACCTAATTTACACATACCTGCTACTTGGTTTTAAAAAGGTGTCCTGATCTTAAGGCAAGTTTAACCTTTCCCCAATCAAAAATGGCAGGTCAGGCATCTGCTCCCCCACCGAGCACCGTTTCAGTCCCTTCTGCAAATATTTGTGCATTCAAAAAAAAAAAAAGTAACACACCTACACATTTGCCTTGGCTGTTCCTGCCTTATGTCAATAGAAACCACTCTACTGAAAGAGATAAGAAGTCATGACAACAAAGCCTTGCTTATCTGGTCTATAAAACGGACTTGAGTGTAGACTGCAGGAAACTAATGTGATGACCTATGTCACAATTTTCCTACCTACAGTGGAAAAAAAAACATGACAAGGGAAAGAAGTATCCCTCTTAATCAATGTCTCTCAATCTTGGCATCTTTAAGCCATACTGCCTGGGGAATTCTGGGAGTTGAAGTCCACCCATTTTAAAGATAGACCATGGCAAAAAAAAAAAAAAAAAAAAAGCAGGCAAAACTCATTAATAACCGCCCTGCTAAGCCACGGAAATTCTGGTCCCAATTTGAGGACCACCTGTAATTCTGATGCATCAACGACCCTCTAAAAGGATGCAAATGACCAGCTGTCTGCAAGGATTATAAATCCTTCCATTCCCCACTATCCCGTCAGAACTGAAGAAGCTTCTTGGATGAGAAGTCAAACTTCTTCAAAGAAAAAACAAGAAAGTCCAGTTGCCGCCTGAAAAAGCACCTTTGGGACAACCACGACCTGGATGACTGAGAATCTCTACAGACTTTTAGCTATGCAATTTGGGATGAACGCCCTTGGAATGGTGTGGGAATAGGATTTCCAGAGAAAAAAAATGCAGACTACAGGAACCAGGAGTACCACTCAGGTGATCCTGAGGTCACAGATAAACCTCCAAGTGCTTCAACTATCCTGTAAACCAGTGTTTCTCAACCTTGGAAGCTTGAAGATGGGTGGACTTCAACTCCCAGAATCCCCCAGCCAGCGCTGCTGGCTGGAGGATTCTGGGAGTTGAAGTCCACCCATCTTCAAGCTACCGAGGTTGAGAAACACTGCTGTAAATGGATGCAAATGACCAGCTGCCTGCAAGGATTATAAATCCTTCCATTCCCCACTATCCCGTCAGAACTGAAGAAGCTTCTTGGATGAGAAGTCAAAGTTCTTCAAAGAAAAAACAAGAAAGTCCAGTTGCCGCCTGAAAAAGCACCTTTGGGACAACCACGACCTGGATGACTGAGAATCTCTACAGACTTTTTGATGGCATCACCGATTTTCCAAGCGGCTCTACATCTGGCCTACAACATTTATCCCTTAATGTTTGAGAGGCGTTGTGTTCTCCCAAACTGTACTATATTAAAAGTTGTGGAGCTATACATACTATATAGTGTAGATATGTGTCTAGAGATTCAGACCTTCCTGCCTACCCTTTAGGCAGGGTTGGGCTGCTAGGGGTTCGCAGCAGTTCGGGAGAACCTCTAGCTAAAATTCTGTGCAGTTCGGAGAACCCCCAAATCCCATTCTTGGCTGGTCCCATCCACCCTGCCACTCCCCTCCCAGGACTCCCCACGTGGCCCGTTTTGGATGCAGGTAAGTGCAGGGTGCGCATGGAGGCTGAGGGAGGGCAAAAAATGGGCCTACCGGAAGTTCAGGAAGGCCCAGAGGGCCTCCAGAGCCTGGGGAGGCCGTTTTCACGCTCCCGGAGGCTTGAAAAAAGCCTTCGGAGCCCAGGAAGAGCAAAAACGCCCCCGCACATCGTGGTGCAGGCGGCTAATTAGGCCACGCCCACCATGGCTACGCCCACCCAGCAACTGGGAAGAGAACCCCTTGCTAAAATTTTTGAAGCCCACCCCTGCCGTTAGGAGATAGGCTACCCTCATAAATTAAAAAGAACCAAACTTTATTTGAAATAAAATATAAAACCCTCCTTAGCTTTTAAAAATTAAAATGCTCACATGTCGTGTTTCAGAAGAGTCTGTTTGATACGATGGTTAAGGTGCTAGCCCAGAAAATAGAAGATTGTGAGTTCTAATCTCACCTTAGGCCTGAAAGCCCACTGGATGACTTTGGGCAATCATTCTCTCTCAGCCCAACCTACCTCAGAGGGTTATTGTTGTGGGGAAAATAAGAGAAGGAAGGAGTATTAGTTGTGTTCACTGCCTTGAGTTACTTATAAAAAATAATAAAGGCAGAATTTTAAAAATGAACGAATGAATGAAATAAAGACAAATTATAGAATTACCCAGATCCTAAAGATAAAATGCTGATTATTTAAATGAAAGATAAAAAGAAAGGAAATTCTTAAAAGAAAATATATTCATCAAATTAGCTCACAAGATGGCTCCACAGTACTACAAATGTACAGTTATTCAAATTATTACAGGCCATAAAATTATAAAAACATAAAGATCTTCATGCCAGTTTGAAGAATGGGTAAAAGTTTCACGTATACATAACTCACTCTCTTTACAGAGAAGTAAACATCTTTTAGACTCCAAAACCTGATCAAAAGCCACTTACACCTAGCACAAATTCTTAGCTAGAAAGTTTTTATTTAATTTACAGAAATATAGACAGATGGAACAGATGTCCCTTGTGTTTGAAATACCTAGATTAGGAGTATCCAACCTTGACAACTTTTAAGATTTGTGGACGTCAACCTCCAGAGCTCCCCAGCCAGCCAGGATCTTTGGTTTCCCCATCATCTGTTCCTAGCTTCTGAACATATAAAATTAATAAAGAGAAACTAAAAGTCCCTACTTTTAAAACAGCCAAAGTTTTTCTATATCCACCAGAGGAGCTGAAGGTTATCCATTTTTATGCATGTGACCCAGTGGTGGGTTTCAAATTATTTTTTTAAATAAGTTTTATTAATTTTTCCAAGTTTAAAATCAACGTGAGACAAAAACATTGATTATACATAAAAACAAAAACCATATATTCCCCTCCCTCCCCCATTCATAACACTAAACATACAAACACATCTATCCTGGCAGATAATGTTCCTGCCCTCATTAATAAATAATTATGCCCACAACACAGAATAAAGTAAATAATCTCTAAATATGGTTTTCATACAATTTTCTTTCAATCTAGATAAATATATCTCTCCTTATATTGACTTAGGCCCTCGCTTCATCTCAATCCTTTTATTCAACCACCGATACCAACTGTCCCAACTTTGAAAAAATTCAGAATCCTCCTCTTCTTTCAACATATACGTCATTCTATCCACCTCAGCGCACTCTAATACTTTATTTATAATTTGGGCACTAGCCGGTATCTCTTTTTCTTTCCACTGTTGGGCTAACGCTATTCTAGCTGCGACTACAATATGTAGAGTGAGATACCATTTTTTCTTACTCAGCCCCTCTGGGTGAATACCTAGTAAATATATCTCAGGTTTCCATTGGAGGTCCACATTAGTAATTTCCTTAATCCAATTCCTAATCCTTCTCCAATACTTCTTTGCTTTATACAAGTCCACTATTGATGGAAGTACGTATCTCTGGTTTTCCCACATTTCCCACATAACTCTGATGCACCCGGAAACATTTTAGCAATTCTTGCTGGTGTCACCTGTACAACATTTTATATGCATTATCCTTGAAAGACATTGCCATAGTCATTTTAATATTTTCCCCCCACATTTTTTTACTACTAGTTCGGTGGGTGTGGCTTGGTGGGCATGGCAGGGGAAGAATACTGCAAAATCTCCATTCCTTCCCCACTCCAGAGGAAGATTACTGCAAAATCCCCATTTCCTCCCAATCAGCTGGGACTCGGGAGGCAGAGAATAGATGGGGACGGGGCGAGTCAGAGGTGGTATTTACCGGTTCTCCGAACTACTCAAAATTTCCGCTACCAGTTCTCCAGAACCTGCTGAAACCCACCTCTGATGTGACCATATATCACCTTTCCTCCTAGAAGTGTGTATTGATTTACAACCACTTACTAATCACGATTATTTCTTTATTTGTATGCCTAATCATTGGAAAGAAAGAACCACTGTACTTTTAGAATGGGAAGGGCCAGATTAGTATTTATGGGGTTCGCTCTATGTTTCTGAATAGTAATATACATAATCCTCCACTTACAACAGTTCGTTTAGTGATTGTTCGAAGTTACAACAGCACTGAAAAAAATGACTTAGGGCCATTTTCCACACTTACGACCTTTGTGGCATCCCCATGGTCACGTGATCAAAATTCAGACGCTTGGCAACTGACTCATATTTATGACGGTTGCAGTGTCCCAGGTGACGTGATCCCCTTTTGCAACCTTCTGAACAAGCAAAAGTCAATGCGGAATCATTTAACAACCATGTGACTAATTTAACAACTGCAGTGATTCAGTTAACAGTGGCAAGGAATGTTGTAAAATGGGATAAAACTCACTTAACAAATGTCTCACTTAGCAACAGAAAGTTCGGGCTCAACTGTGGTTTTAAGTAGAGGACTACCCGTACACCTTCTGTTAAGCCCTACAGGGCTAGCAAAATCGAGTAAGAAGAAATGTCATTCTTTCTCACTCTCAACAACTTGAAAATGTGTGGGTTTCCACTTCCAGCTTGCTGGGGAATTCTGGGAGTCAAAGTCCACCCATCTTTAAATAGTCAAGTTAGAGAAGCATTGATTAAGAAATGTCATTGAAGCCCCACCCCCTTAATACTAAAGACAAACTATATAAGCACAACCCTTTGAAGAAGTAAATACCTGAACCTTCAAATTACTAAGGCCCCTAAATTCAACTATGTCTCCCTAATGACCTGCTTAGGCAGTTCAAAATGCTGTATCATTTGTTGTTGTTATTGTTAGTTGCTAAGTCGTGTCCAAATAGGGGTGAAATCTACTTACCTTCCTTACTGGTTTGGAAGTGTGCACATGTGCACGTCACATGCGCGCGCACACCTTCTGCTCATGCACAAAACATTACTTCTTGGTTTTAACCAAGAAGTAATGACACCTGGGTGGTGATCACTACCAGATTGCCAAACCACAGAGAAAAATCGCTACCTGATCGACTGATCTGGTCCAATCCGGGAGCATTTCACCCCTGTGTCCAACCCATTGCGACTCCATGGACAGCTTTCCTCCAGGCCTTCCTGTCCTCTACCATTCCCTGGAGACCATTCAAGCTCACACTGACTGCATCAGTTACTGCATCCAGCCACCTCATTTTCTGCCATCCCCTTCTTCTTCTTTTGCCCTCAATCGTTCCCAGCATTAGGCTCTTCTCTAGTGAGTCCTTCCTTCTTATTAGGTGGCCAACATATTTGAGTTTCATCTTCAAGATCTGGCCTTCTAAAGAGCAGTCAGGGTTGATCTCCTCTCGGACTGACCGGTTGGATCGCCTTGCAGTCCAAGAGATTCGCAGGAGTCTTTTCCACTACCATAGTTCAAAAGGCTCAGTTCTTTGACGCTCAGCCTTCCTTATGGTCCAACTTTCACAGCCATACTTTGCAACTGGGAAAACCATAACCTTGACTATACGCACTTTTGTTGGCAGGGTGATGTTTCTGCTTTTTAGTAAGCTATCTAGATTTGCCATAGCTTTCCTCCCCAGGAGCAAGCCTCTTTTAATTTCTTGCCTCTAGTCCCCATCTGTGGTGATCTTGGAGCCCAGGAAAATAAAATCTGTCGCTACCTCCATTTCTGCCCCATCTATTTGCCAGGAATTGAGAGGGCCGGGTGCCATGATCTTAGTTTTCTTAATGTTGAATTTCAAACCAATTTTTGCACTCTCTTCCTTCACCCGCATCAGAAGGCTCTTTAGTTCCTCTTCACTTTCTGCCATAGAGTGGTATCATCTGCATATCTGAGGTTGTTGATATTTCTCCTGGCAATCTTAATTCCAACTTCATCTAGCTCTGCCTTTCTCATGATGTGCTCTGCATATAAGTTAAATAGGCAGGGCAACAATATACAGCCTTGCCGAAAACCTTTCTCAATTTTGAACCAATCGGTGGTTCCATGTCCAGTTCTCACTGTTGCTTCTTGATCCCCATATAGGTTTTTCAAGAGACAAATAAGATGGTCTGGTACTCCTATCTCTTTGAGAACTTGCCACAATTTGTTGTGATCCAATCAAAGGCTTTAGCATAGTCAGTTGACTTTGCTGTATCATGAGTTATCTTAAATCAGCACTTGTGTTTTTAAAGGGGAACTAGGAAGTAACTTATCAGAAAAACAGATTCCTGCCAACCTCTGCTTTATTATTCTGCTTATTTCACCATAAGCAGAAATATTAACCCATGCTATCAAAAATACAATGACTGGCAGTGGACATTGTTACTGGTCAGCATTTATTATACAACTATATAAAGGTATCCTCCTTCAGTGGGCAGGATCTAGTGATCTGTTCCTAGTGCTATTCAAATAAACTTGGCTGAAACAGATCATGTATTCTCCACTTCTGAACTGGGTCATAGGGAATTTTCCTCTTCTCCTTTACATGCACACACAAACATACATACATGGCAATAAGTCCCATCAATTATATTTTACTGGAACTTACTTCTCGAAGTAACAAAGTTACTTACTTTGTTTATTGGTATCAGAAGCATTACAATTAAAATATGCCATACTATATGATAAAACATTTAAAACTATAAAATGCAAGATTGGAATATGAACAGGTTAAACAGAGCTTGCCCAGAAACTAGCAACATTAATTGCATACTTCTCAATAAGACTGCAGAAGATACAGGCTGGAAATTCATAAATAAACCAGGGGCAATTTATACTCCACAATCTGGTGTGTGCCAAAATGCATCTAGAGAGAAAGAGCACGTAAAAATGTCTCTGTGGAAGAAATACACATAAAACATGCCTATAAATTATATAGACACTCTGTTAAAAATTCACAGCAAATATGGAAGGGAGCCAACATGAGCTTAAGTTTGGAAAAAAAGAGAAATGGACTAAAGTAATATTTCCAAACTGGCATTTGCCAGGTGTGTCAATTTCAAATTCCAGAATTCCACAGCCAGCAAAACTATTGATGAGAATTCTCGAGAGTTGACATCTGCATACCTGGAAGATGCCAACAATGGGAAACATTGGATTAAAGTTAATATGACAGCTTTGAATTTAGCTCAGTTGAGATGCCCATCCTGGATAACAGTTGTATTTGTATTAGGTTGAGACTTTGTGTCTTCGTAGCAACAAAGTTTCCTTTAAATCTTTCTTTCTTTAGCAATTTTAACCATAACTTTTCCCTTTCCTTTGTATTTCCCCCAAAATAAGACCAGGTTTTATATTAATTTTTGCTCCAAAAGATGCATTATGGCTCATTTTCCAGTTAGGTCTTATTTTGGGAGAAATACAGTACTAAATGCCTCCGTCTGCTGATCATCTTAACTGAGGCTTATTTTGGGGGTAGGCTTATATTACAAGCATCCTGAAAAATCACGCTAGGAGTTATTTTCCGGTTGGGTCTTATTTTGGGGAAAACAGGGTATTACATCTTCAAAACTGACTCCTGATTCTGATACTGTTTCCTTTGTTTGGGTATTTTGTTATGTTCTTTCAGACATACCGTGGAAAAACTTTCTATAGAGAAGCCTCTAATGACAAGAAAAGATAAAAAGAAGACGACAAGAAGCAACAAGATGGATGGACTCACAGTTGCAGGTGATCCTAGAATTACAACCACAATTGAGACCAGTTACTTAGTAACAGTTACTTCTGTTATTAATAGCAATAGCACTTAGACTTATATACCGCTTCACAGTGCTTTTACAGCCCTCTCTAAGCAGTTTACAGAGTCAGCATATTGCCCCCAACAATCTGGGTCCTCATTTTACCCACCTTGGTAGGATGGAAGGCTGAGTCAACCTTGAGCCGGTCAGAATCGAACTGCAGCCGGAGGTCAGCAGAAGGAACAGGCAGTACTGTATTCTAACCACTGTACTGCCCCACCATGGCTCTAAGTTGTAACTCTGAATGGTTACTAAAAAAAATAGTTGTTAAGTTGAGGACCACCTATATAGTGGCAACAGGTATGCTGAAGGACCAGGTTCAGGCAGGTAGGAGAAAAACTACCGTATTTTTCGGAGTATAAGATGCACCTTTTTCCCCCAAAAAAGAGGGTGAAAATCTGGGTGCGTCTTAATACTCCGAACATAGCCCCACCCAGCTTCTCAAACGGAGGTTTCAGAGGCTGCAAAAAGCATCAGAAACAGAGCTTCAGAAAAGAAGCCCCCAAACAGAGCTTCAGAGGCTTTTTTTTCTGAAGCTCTGTTTTGGAGGCTTTCAGAGGCAGAAAAAAAAAAGCAAGACACAGAGCTCATAACCAAGGAACCTGTTGCTAAAATTCACCTCTGGGAACAGCTGATTGGGGGTATTCAGGGAGGCTGATCCACCTGCCAATCAGCTTTTTTCTTATTTTCCTCCCCCAAAACTAAAGTGTGTCTTATACTCCGAAAAATACGGTAACTAAGTGGTTACTAAGAGTTGACAACAATTTGATGGTACTTTTATCTTGATTTATCTCACTAAGTTATCAACCACTTAAAATGTGTGTGAAAAAGCAAGCTCTAAAACCATAAGCCAATACATAAAAGTTTAAACTATTTCTGTTTTTGATCAGTTTTTGAGAGGAACCAGAACTCATGGCAGAAATCCAGATGCTCAGCAATTTAAAACTGAACACACTTATGAACTTTTCTATCCTAACAAGTTTTCATATCTACATAACCGAAAGTTTAGAATTTTGCTACATAGCTGATAAGTATAAATACTTAATACTAATATCTAAGAACTGTTAAGTATTTAAAACTTGGTAACATTTTCTTGGGCTAGAAAAATCTAGCTGCAGATAGTTCTTGACTTATGACCACAACTAACCCCAAAATTTCTATTGCTCAGTGATAGTTGTTAAGTGAGCTTTGCCCCGTTTTATGACCTTTCTTGCCACAACTGTTAACAACTAACTTAACAACTGCAGTTGTTAAGTTAGTAACACGGTTGTAAAGTGAATCTGGCTTCCCCATTGATTTTACTAATGAGAAGGTCGCCAAAGATAATCACAAGACTCTGGGACACTTGCCCAGTGCCTGAATTTTAATCATGTGATAATGGGGATGTGGCAACGGTCATAAGAGTGAAAACAATCATAGGTCGCTTTTTCCAGTGCTGCTGTAACTTTGAACAGTCACTAAATGAACTGTTGTAAGTCAAAGACTACCAGTATTTTTTAGAAAACAATTAGGCTTGATTACAGCAATGACCATTTCATGCAGTGGTGGAATTCAATTTTTTTTTTACTACTGGTTCTGTGGTCGTGGCTTGGTGGGCGTGGCAGTGGAAGGATACTGCAAAATCCCCATTCCCTCCCCACTCCTGGGGGAAGGATATTGCAAAATTCCCATTCCCTCCCCACTCCTGGGGGAAGGATATTGCAAAATCTCCATTCCCACCCCACTCCTGGGGGAAGGATATTGCAAAATCTCCATTCCCACCCCACTCCTGGGGAAGGGATATTGCAAAATCCCCGTTCCCACCCCACTCTGGGGCCAGCCAGAGGTGGTATTTGCCAGTTCTCCAAACTACTCAAAATTTCCAGAACCTGTCAACACCTGCTGTATTTCACCCCTGATCTCATGTCTTTGTGCAAAAGCAAAAAAAAAGGGGGGGGGAAGGATTTTACTACTAGGATCTCTGCTCCTTAAAATTCTCTCCACAACTTGGAATGAATTATGCCTGCCCTCACTGAGGATGAGAAATAACTCTGGCGTTGGCAGTAACTGTAGAGAGCAAATTAGACTCTCTGAGCAATTGTGTTTCCCCAGCAAGTTTAAGAAAAGGAAAATCCTGATAAGACAGCAAATAATAGCAAAGGGGCAGATGAAAGAGACTTACAGAACAACGTATTGTACTTTCAATCTTTTCTTCTCTACCAGAGAACATTTCCCTGTGGAGAACACTGAATAAAACAGAGGTAGGCAAAATGGTGCCCACAGACCTTCCTGTCCCCAGGTCAGAGACAGTCAGGAAGGGGGAAGGGAAAACAAAGGCCAGATGGTGGCCACCACCAAACAACTGCTCTTCTTTTATATGCACCATCCTCTTACTGGTTTTACTGGTTTCACTGGTTTCACACACACACCATAGATGCCTGTGACCTTTGCACAACATTGGTATCCTGAAAGAGATTGGTGTGCTAAGGGTAGCATCTATGTAGTATGTGTATATATGGGCGTATGTTTGCATGCAGGAAAGTTCCAGGAACTCTCAAGATGGCAGATAGAGAGGCCTTATCTCTAACAACATTTCTTTACAAACCACGGCATGCCCGCTTCACTCTCATGTGCACCTTCCACACATGCGCCCAGCTTTCCGTGCATTTGCTTTGCTCATATATGCACCTTTTGTGCATGCGCCAGGCCTCGAAAACGTGGCTAAATAGGATGGCATGGCACCGGGGTGGGTGGACGGGCCCACCCGTGATCTCTGCTACCAGTTTGGGCTAAATTGTCCGAACCAGCTGAATACAACCTCTGAACTGAATCAAAAACTCTGCCAGCTTATCAATGAAACAGATCTTGGGTCATCTCACTATAAACCACCTTGGAAGTCTTGGCATTCAATCCTCCTCATCCAGTGGTGAAATGTAAAATTTGTTACTACTGGTTCTGTGGGAGTGGCTTGGTGGGGGATCTCCTAGCAACCTGGCCAACAGGATTGGGGGGGGACGGGACAGAAGTGAAGTAGAGGAGAAGAACTAACACACCTGGGGGTACCAGGATAAGGAAGTAGCTCCTTGTTTACATGGATTTTAGACAATGCTAAAAACCTTGCACAACTCAAAGCAACATCTACTCTCAGTAAAAGTGACTGTTTTTATATTCATATAAATAAGTTACGGTCAACTTTACAACCACAATGAAGTCCAAAATTTCTGTTGTGAAGTGAAACATTTATATGAGCGAGTTTTGCCCCATTTTACGGCCTTTCTTGCCAGTTGTTCAGTAACTGTTAAATTAGACACATGGTTGTTAAGTGAAATCTGGATTCCTCATTGACTTGGCTTGTCAGAAGGTTGCAAAAGGGGATCACAGGACCTCGGGACACTGCAATTGTCATAAGTATGAGTCAGTTGCTAAGCCTCTGAATTTTGATCATGTGATCACAGGGATACTGCAATGGTCGTCTGCGTGAAAAAAAGGCATAAGTCACTTTCTTCAGTGATGATATAACTTCAGTCACTAAACAATTGGTTGTACATTGACAGCTACTTTTACACTTTAGTAGATTGAACAAGTCTGTTTAGAGAGAGTTGGGAGTTGGCTTTTGATGGAAAACCACAATCCCTCGTAAATAGTTGATGTAAAAGGGAGTGCTTTTTAGAGCTGGGTGCACTTCAAAAATAATGACTCAGAAGGATAATTTCTGAAGCACTTGTTCAGGATTATTTTCAAAGCATGCAGATTCCTAATATTATTTTTGGGCTGGGAAGGGACATAGGAGGTTTGTCTGAGATCAAGTGATGCTATTTCTCCATTTGGTCCAGAATGACACTCTTTAGCAATGCACTTCTCACTGCCTGCTCTCACAGCAGCTGTGTGCTACTTGTGATCCTTCAAAATGTTTTGGACAGAATTCTGTTAATATTTTGTACAAGAATCCTGCCACTTGGAGCAAAGAAGGGTTGGTTAAGAAAAAAAAATACCAGCAGAATATCTGGTTAGCTCGGGTGTCAGAAACCTGCGGCTCCAGACCCACATGCAGTTCTTTGGGCCTCTACTGAGGCTCCCTGTCAGGTAATCCCACCACTGGCTAGTTCTGCCCCTCGTACTCCCCTACCACTCATTCCTTGCCTGGCCTGCGAAGGTAAGGATGGACGGCAGGGGATGGAAAAGCGGCCAGGGCAGAGACATAGAGATACAGAGAGTCTGGGGGAGAGAGGGAGGGAGAGAGAAAGAGATGTCAAAAGGATTTTGTGATTCCCGGTGTTTTTTAACAACTGGTTCTCTACCCTAATGACCAGCTGGGTAGGCGTGCCTAGGGGGTCATGTGACTGATGGAAGTGAGTGACATTGAGTTGGTCCCGCCCACCCAGGTTTTATGATTCCCAGTATTTTCTTTTCTGTGGGAAATGGGTCCAAATGGCTCTTTGAGTGTTTAAGGTTGCAGACCCCTGGGTTAGCTGCTTCTGTGCTGGCCAGTTCCTCGCTAAAAATAATTGAGGGCCTGAACATGAAATGTTTTGGCATTCAAAACACATGTCTATGACTGAATTATGCTCTTCTTTTACTGTATAATAATTTCTCTGGGAAAAGAAGAGAGGGATCAAAAAATATAGTGCAGTATTTTTTCAAACTTGGCAACTTTAAGATGTGTGGATTTCAACTTCCAGAATTGAATGCTGCCTGGGGAATTATGGGAGTTGAAGTCCACAAGTCTTAAAGTTGCCAAGATTGGAAACCCCTGGTTTAAACCATTGACATTCCATGTTCCTAATTTGAAGATCTTTGATCAGTGGAGAGATCATTTTTTTCACTTTACATCTGATTACAATTTCTTTCACCCCCAAACCAGATAATCCGGTCTAGCCTTCATTTCAGATCTTTTCAACTTGTCCCTTCCTACCGTACTACACAAACAATAGCTATACAAAACAGCACATCGAGGATAACTGAACTTTGATTAATGATTATATGTACAGAACTCTTAAAAGGGGAGAACAGGCTTTACCCCTCGCAAAGTGGCTACCAATAAATCTAAGAAAGAAAGGCGGCTTTTTAAACTGATTTTTCCCCCGCTGAGCTGCTTTGACACATATAATTATATTATGCAATTAAACATAACTGTTGAGAAAATCCAACCCACAGGAATGATAGACTCAGAATCAAGGTCTCTGACACTTATTTATTTTTTGTTCCTGTGCCTATAAGTCAGTCTTTACTCCTGGCACCTGCCTGGACATGTCTCTCCAGTTTTCTTGGGGAGGTTTTTCAGAAGTGGTGTGCCCTTGGCATCTTCTTTCTAGAGCTGAGAGCAACTGGCCCAAGGTCAACCAGCTGGCTCCCTGCCTAAGGCGGGACTAAAACTCACTGCTCTCGGTTTCTAGCCCGGTACCTTACTTAATCACTAGACCAAACTGGCTCTCGATACTATCTTATCCTTGAGCAAATTTTTTGCATTCCATTTTAAGAATAATGAATGACTGAGAGCCAACAACCTGTAGGGTAAAGTTTCTTTCCAGGAGTTTCTTACTAGTGATCCCCGGTTCTGTAGGATGTGGTGCATCAGGAAATATTTTGGGCATTGCACAGTATACAGAACAGGACAGCTTTACCAAATGCAGCACAATTGATTTATCACATTTTTTAAAAATAAACTTTTATTAATTTTCTATTGTTTAAGTTTCATTAGTGCTTAATAAACATCATGTTGTCTGGGTTATTTTATTCACTTAGCAGTACAGATTGCATTCGTAATCTCCACCCCTTTATTCCAACCACTGATAGAATAAGTTCCATGTTTGATAATATTCTGTATCGTCTTTCTTTTTAATCTTCTGTGTGAGTCTGTCCATTTTTGCACAATCCGGTATCTTCCTAATTATCTATTCGTCTCTTAGTATTTCTTCGTTTTTCAGATATTGTGTAAATATAATCCTCGCTACTGTTAATACATGCAATATTAAATATATATTTTGTTTATCAATTTTTTCTGGTGCTATACCTAATAGAAAAAGTTCAGGTTTATAGTATAGACAGGGGGCAGAATAGCTGGGGGTATTGCATGATATGATATGATTTGGATTTCACCTTGGGAAGTCATGGGGGGAGGGGAGGGTTATGGAGGGTTACGGAGGGGAAGGGGGGGGAAGTGAAAAAATTTGTGTTTGTAAAACTTTTTCAATAAAAAAAAAAGGAAAAAAAGAAAAAGTTCAAGTTTAAAATCCACATGTTTTCCTAGCATCTTTTCTAACCACGTATGTGTTTTTGCCCAAATTTTTTTTGCTTTTACTAAAGTCCACCACATATGGTAATAGGTGCCCGTTTTTTGTTTTGATTTATCACACGATTTACCGCTCTCTACTTATGACCACAATCAAGCCCAAAATTTCTGTTGCTAAGCAAGACAGTTGTTAAAAGTGGATTTTGCTCCATTTTACAACCTTCCTTGCCACAGTTCTTAAATGATTTACTAAAGTTGCTTAGTTAGTAACCTGGTAAGTGAATCTGGCTTCCCCATTGACTTTGCTTGTCAGTAGGTTGCAAAAAGGAATCACATGAACCAATTGCCAAGCATCTGAATTTTGATCATGTGTCTCTGGAGATGCTGCAACGATCGTAAGTGTGAAAATCGGTCATAAGTCACTTTTTTAAGTGCTGCTGTAACTTTGAACAGTCACTAAGCGAACTGTTGTACCTTGGGGAGTACCTGTATGTCAAAGACATTAATACGCATTACACCTACCCTGTTTCCCCAAACATAAGCCAGAAAATAAGACCTAGCATGATTTTTCAGGAAGCTCGTAATATAAACCCTACTCCCAAAATAAGCCCCAGTTAAGATTGTCAGCCAGCTGGATGCATTTAGTACCATATGTCCCCAAAAATAAGACCTAACCAGAAAATCAGCCCTAATGCATCTTTTGGTCTTATTTTCAGGGACACATGGGTAAATATGCTCCTTCGGTCCAAAGATATAAAATTATCTAACTTAACTCACTGCATAAAAAAGCAGGAAATACTCTCTCTAAGTCAGGCAGATATTATCACTGATTTCCTGCAAATCAAGATTTGCAAAAAAAAAAAAAAGAATTAGTTGAAAGATGGGCAGCTACATAAATGTTTTAAATAAACAAATAAACAAACAAACACAATCTGGGTTTATTCTCCCATAGCCTTCACCTTGAGATGAGACCTCGGGAGGCCTTTCTTAATTTCTTAACAGCAAAGATCCTTTGGCTCTCTTCTTTGTTGAAGTTGACATATACTGTAGACCTTGTTAAAAATTTTTCTATCGTCATTTCCATTTTGTCAGCTGACCCTCAGATTCTGAACCTATGGTACATATATGACAGCGGAGCAGAATATTAAATGTAAATAAATAAAACCAGGATTGGGTTTAATGGGTGGTTTCTGTTTATTAAGGATTTGGTAGCATTTAAAAAACATTGTTTTTTTTAAAAAAGACAAGTATTAAAACCGAAAAATGAGTTGTAGATAATGGAATTGGTTTTGCACTGGTTTGTAAAAAATGCAAAAATAAAGGAGTAAGCAAATAAAAAAGGAATTGTGGAATCTGGTGCTGATTCTTACAGGATGCAACAACTAATTTGTGCCTTTAAAAAAAAACAGTGCATGAAAGAAACATAATCATTAAGTTATCTTAGGTTGCTAGATTTGCGAACAAATCTGATTTTTAAAATTTCAAAACATTTTTAAAAAGTTTTTTCCTTTTAATTACTGGCACTGGGAGTCAGCAGTATGTCCTTCTTGATAAGAAAAGCACAGAAGATAAGGGAAAAAAAAACACTTTAAGATTTACAGTGTAATGTCTGGATCTTTTCATAACCAGGCCTCCCTTCATTCTGATGGGATTTTAACTTTCACCTTAAACAAATTAAACCTTAGGGAGGCCAAGAATCATAATTGTTTACAAACCAGCTCCTTCAATTCATTCTTTATTCCTATTTACTTTTCTTCTTTAAAAAATATTTTCCCTCGGTGCATTCAAGCCATTCATGAAGCTATCAGGCAAGATAAATAAATGTGTACAAAGTTTTTCCACAATAGTGAAACTTACCCAGTTGATAGAATGACGACAATACACCGATATGCATCTTAATATTTATAATGTGTACATTGGACTGCAAGGCGATCAAACCGGACAGTCCTAGAGGAGATCAACCCTGACTGCTTCTTAGAAGACCAGTTCCTGAAGATGAAACTCAAATACTTTGGCCACCTAATGAGAAGGAAGAGAAGAAGAGCTGGAGAAGAGCCTAATGCTGGGAAAGGTTGAGGGCAAAAGAAGAAGGGGACGGTAGAGAACGAAATGGCTGGATGGAGTCACTGAATCAGTAGGCTTGAGCTTAAATGGTCTTCGGGAGATGGTAGAGGACAGGAAGGCCTGGAGGAACATTGTCCATGGGATCACGATGGGTCAGACATGATTTCGCAACTAACAACAACAACAACAACAACAACATTCGCAAACTTGTTTGTTACAGAACTGGTTGAATTCTTCTAAAAAAGAAACAGCACCCGTAGACCTTATCTGCTTTTAGGCTAGAAGCCTGTAGTGAAAACTTTATTTTAGAGTCACTATGTAGAACTTCGTCTTTCCTTAACTGTAGACCTACCTTGCTATGGGCATTTCTTCCTATGCCCATTCCCTAAAGGCATTTTCAAGAATAAAGGAATAAAGAACATTAATATTCTTTTTAAAGAATAAAGAAAGAATTAAAGAACTTAAAGAATAAAGGAAGAAGCAAGTAAAGTTGGCTTAGAACTGAGTTCAACTCTTGATAATCTGAGTAGACATATCTATGCTGCTTTCTTGGCAGATGCTGAAAGGGATTTTATTGCTATTTCTCCCGAACGCTTTTTTGATAACCCAGACTAGCCAACAACCATAAAACATTCATGGAGTTCCCCATGCAAGAGATAACCAATCCTACTTAGGTTCTATATCAGAGGTTTCCAAACTTGGCAAGTTTAATACTTGTAGACTTCAACTCCAAAAATTCCTTAGCCACCCATGCTAAGAGCTGAGATCCACTAGTCTTAAACTTCCCAAGTTTGGAGACCCCTATTCTAGATCAGTTGAATTGCCTAGGTTTTGCCTTCTCTGTGGTTTTGTCCCTACTACAGTATGCATATTTAAATAATAGAATGTGCTGCCCTCAAATGCTGCACTGATGGGCATTAACTAAATGTATTTATCTATTTGTTATATTTATATGGCTGCCCATCTCATGTGATATGATTCTGGGCAGCATACAAACAGACCATTGTTGGAAGAAATATCCTTCTGGGTTTAGTTCCAAGTGGGGAAAAAGACCCTGGAAATATGGAGACTGCTTGGAAAGATGGTTTAATGATGGACAGGAATCACATGGCTTGAGTTCCTGAACAGAGAAGGTGATCACATGCTTCATGGTGTTGGGTGAAGAAGGGCCAAGATGCTGAGAGTGTCTGAATTTATATCCACTGTTGGACCCCACCTTAGTGTTTCCTGTCCCTGTATAAGAAATGTATCCTGATTGGTTGTCAAACTCCCAGGGGGCAGGGGTCTTAGCTAACTTTGTAGGTTGTCTCTCAAGCTTGCTTGAGCCTTGACATGTGGTCAGTTTCTATTGCTAGAGGGGTCCTATTGTGTTGCAGATGATGGTCCATTGACAAAGGTGGGGGGAATGAGTTTCTGCCTCTGACCCATTGACAAAGGTGGGGGGAGGCAGGGAGCTGCAGGGAGCTGCTTTGTCTTTAAAACATGTTTCTCCATTTCTCATCCAGGGAAATATAATATTCTGCCTTTTTAATATTTCCTAAAATATTTCATTCTTTAGGAGAGCGGTGGGTGCTAACTTCCTACACCGGTGATGGCTAACTTTTTTGCTGTCGCGTGCCAAAAGCAGGGGGAGTGCGGGGGGGATCACGTGCATGCGTGCCCACACTCAATGCCCCCTTGTGCCCTGCCCCCCCACGCATGCACGCGCGCTCCCCCCACTTTTGGCATGCGATGGGCCCAATAGGCCCGTTTTTGTCCTTCCCAGGCTCCAGAGGCTTTCTTGGGACTTGGGGAGGGCGAAAACGGCCTTCCACAGCCCCTAGGAGGCCCTCCGGAGGCTGGAAACAGCCCATTTCTCGACTTCTGGTGGGCCCGGAAGGCCTAAAAATCAGCTGGCCAACGTGCGCATGCGTGCTGGAGCTGAGCTAGGACAACACTTGCGTGCCCACAGATATGGCTCCGCATGTCACCTGTCCTATACCATAAAAAAGCAATTTTAAAAACATTCATTTTTTTAAAAAAAATAATAGTCATTATGGAAAAGGTTAAGAGAGGGCACCAGATATGAATAAATGGAAACACCTCATCAGATTGCCATTCCCTTGTGACCCCCACCGCACCTCAGGACTGTTGACATAATCAGACTGTAAGGGCCTAAACCCAGTCCCAAAGATGCTTTTTTTAAAAGGCAACTGAACTTTCTTGGGGTTTTTTTTTTCCCTCTTTGAAAAACTTTTGGTTTTCATCCAAGAAGCTTCTTCAGTTGTAACTGAGAAAGCTTCTTGGATGAGAAGTTAAAACTGAAGAAGCTTCTTAGATTAGAAGTTACAAGAAAAAGTTTATGTTTTCAAAGAGAAAAAACCCCAAGAAAGTCCAGTTGAAAAGGAACAACCATGACCTGGATAATTGAGAATCTCCGTAGACATTTGGCCTAACCCCAGGTGCCTGAGAGAGAACTGCAGAAAACTTCAAGTCCTTGCAAGCTTCTGGGACGCAACTCATCAGCTATTGTGTCAGAAAAGGCTAATCTAGATAAACATTTTGCATTCTCCACCAAAGCTCTTCTTAGACTTTCATTTCCACTAATTATGGTTAAGATGAGCCACAGTTTGTCCACCGCTAGACAGAGCAATAAGCTGATGGTTGATCAAATACTGAAAGCAAAGGCAATGTGAATTTAGTGATATACCTCAATAACAAGCTTTCAACCCTTTTCCGGCACTCTTTCCAGTCTGTAATTGCATTCAGTATTTTTTCATAAAAACATGGTACATAGGAAATTAGATAATTCAGGTTTTTTAGATACTGTCTACCTCTGCAGGAAATAGCACTAAAATGCAACGTGATACTGGCAAACCGATATATTCCTTAGTTTAAAATTTTCTACAGCATCCACTTTTTTGGTAGGACATGATGTTCTTTGTCCTTTTCGGTTCTTCCTTCACTAGTGACCGTCTTGACAAAATCCCCTAAATTTAAGGTTTCCTGCAGAGACACTCAGTTTAGTATTGTTTCCTTGCATATGTCTTTAAAACACAGACACCAAAAATACATTACAACACTGCAGTCTCTTTTATAACTTGATAACTGTCAAGTAGCACTTGATATATCTTAAAATTACCCTGATACAGTATGCTTGTGAAATAACTGAACATAACTTGAAGGGAGGGTGGATGTTACTTTAGTAGAAAATTGCTGGTTGGTAGCTTCCAGCTTCCAACTTCAGCTCAGCTCATTAATCATACCCAAATGAGGTAATATGCAAACTGTTGGGTTAACATGCTAAGAAGACAAACAATGGAATTTACACAAGTGAAAAAAAAGTTTTGGAGATTAAAGACCAGAATAAATGCAATTAACTTTGGGAGAACACAGTGCTGCATTATGGATTAAGGAAATTTTAAGCAGAAAGTGTTGCTCGTTCCATGTTGTTGTGCTGCTCCCCAATATGATGGTACCATCATGCTGGGTTGAAATAAGTTTCAATTATCTTTCTAAGTGGATTTGAAGCTAGGAGAATCAGCAACATTGTCGGAAAGAATGGCTTGCCTCCTGAAATTGTTGGGGCTACGTCACTGGAGGTTTTCAAGAAAAGATTGGACAACTATTGGACAGAATAATGACTCTTGCCTTGGGCAGAGAGTTGGCCTAAAAGACCTCCAAGGTCCCTTCCAGCCCTATGATTCTATGATGCTATGAATGCTGTATGAAATAGAAAATGTCTTACAGTATTCTGTGCTTGAAGGGACGTGGTGGCTCAGTGGCTAAAACATTGAGCTTGTTGATTGAAAGTTCAACAGTTCGAATCCCTAGTGCCGTGATGGTGAACCTATGGTACGCGTGCCACAGGTGGCATGCAGAGCCATATTGGTAGGCACGCGAGCATTGCCCTAACTCAACTCCAGCACGTGTGCACATGCTGGCCAGCTGATTTTTCAGGCCTTCTGGGCCCACCGGAAGTCGGCAAATGGGTTGTTTCCGGACTCTGAAGGGCCTCCGGGGATGGTGGGGAAGGTTGTTTTCATCCTCTACAGGCTCCTAGAAAGTCTCTGGAGCCTGAGGAGGGTGAAAAATGGGCCTACCGGGCCCACCGGGCCATCACATGCCAAAAGCAGGGGGACCATGGGGGGGGGTCATGCATGTATGCAGGGGGGGGCAGGGCGTATAGAATTATGGGTGTGGGCATGCACGTGCGCGACCACCCCGTGCTCCCCCCACTTTTGGCACACGATGGCAAAAAGGTTAGCCATCACTGCCCTAGTGCCACATAACGGGATGAGCTCCAGTTACTTGTCCCAGCGTCTGCCAACCTAACAGTTTGAAAGCACATAAAAAATGCAAGATGAAAAATAGGGGCCACCTTTGGTGGGAAGGTAACAGTGTTTCGGGCGCCTTTGGCATTTAGTCATGAGGGTCACATGACCACAGAGACGTCTTCGGACAGTGCTGGCTCTTCGGCTTTGAAACGGAGATGAGCACTGCCCCCTAGAGTCGGGAACGACTAGTACATAGGTGCGAGGGGAACATTTACCTTTACCTATTCTGTCCTTGAACAAATGTGTAACCAAGATGGGGAAATGCTATTTTGGTCCCATGACAGTAATTGAAGGAATGATATGAGAGCCAACAGTCCCACAATGCAATTCCACATTACACAAGATGTTGCACAAAGCAGGAAAACACATGTGGACTTATTTTTCCATTTCTCTCAGATACAAAAAAAAAGTATATTTTAGAACTCAACAAAGGGAATTACTTGAAGTAAGGTTTGCAAATGAATTGATTTTTTAAAAAATGATTTCTCACCTACATTGTTACACATCTTTTTGCCCATGTTTGATTTTTGACATATTGATGATTTGGAAGGATTTGGAAGGAAAGAAGCACAAACCAAGATTTTTTTTTCAAGTTACTCATCTAGAAGAGAGGAAAGCTAACTCATCATAGATAACGTGGTAAAACTGGCATTTTACCACATTAAAATCCAGCAAAAAATTTAGAGCAACAGAAAATGTATAAGTGAATTATTCCACTAAGGAAGAATGGGATAATAAAATTTGAACAGGTAAGAAATGAATCTCTACTCCCAGGCCAATCATGACTCCAAGATTTCATCGTATTGAGCATTGGTCCTCAGAGAGCAATC
This sequence comes from Masticophis lateralis, assembly GCA_030761175.1. Taxonomy (NCBI): domain Eukaryota; kingdom Metazoa; phylum Chordata; class Lepidosauria; order Squamata; family Colubridae; genus Masticophis; species Masticophis lateralis. The sequence goes on from JAUDYJ010000009.1 coordinate 13,591,947, forward strand.
AAAAGCCAGGATATCATTACAAGAAAAAGGCTGATGGAACCAGTGACATTTCTGTAATACAGTACAATTATCCCACATTACAAAAATAGCATATTGACTAAATGTGTATCTATGCGATGGAGCTATTGAGCTCCCCTACTGCAGAAAAAACCATTGCTACCAACCTGCCTTTCATTGAGGACCTGTATACTGCACGAGTGAAAAAGAGGGCTGTGAAAATATTTACATACCCTTCGCATCCGGGACATAAACTGTTTCAACTCCTACCCTCAAAGCGATGCTATAGAGCACTGCACACCAGAACAACTAGACACAAGGACATTTTTTTCTTGAACGCCCTCACTCTGCTAAACAAATAATTTCCTCAACACAGTCAAACTATTCACCAAGTCTGCAATACTATTACTATTAATCTTCTCATCGATCCTATCACCCATCCCCTCCCACTTATGACCGTATGACTGTAACCTTGTTGCTTGTATCCTTACAATTTATATTGTTTCCTAATATGATTTGCTTATTTGTATCCTATGACTATCATTAAGTGTTGTACCTTATGATTCTTGACAGATGTATCTTGTTTTTTTATGTACACTGAGAGCATATGCACCAAGACAAATTCCTTGTGTATCCAATTACACTTGGCCAATAAAGAATTCTATTCTATCTATTCTATTCTATTCCTATAACATAGTGGCGTTCATCCGTGGCAACTTAAAGACTTATGGATTTCAACTCCCACAAATAAGTCCAAATCTGTTTTTCCACTCTGCGTGTAATTGCAATGTGGGACAGTTATTTTCACACCAGTCTTTTAATTACTGTCATGAAACCAAAAAAGAGATATATAACATTATGAAATAGAAACTTGGGATAAGGAGGAAATTGTTTCACTCTATTGCCAGCTTAGAACTGGTCACCGGTCTTCTTTGAAATTAAACCCAGAAAGATTCAGGACCAATCAAAATATATAATAAAACAGGAAACCTTCCTTAGCTATTATTTTTAATCCAGTGTTATGAACTGATTTATTAAGAAGATTTGTTGCATGACCTTGAAGCAACCTAAATCATGCTAGCTGGGGAATTCTGGGAGCTGAAGTCTAGAAGTCTTAAAGTTGCCAAGGTTGGACACTCCTGGCTTAAAAAGAAAATGCCAATAAGTCTTTTGAAACTGGGACTAGCCTGTCTACCCGCCTGCAAAGAGGCGGGTAGACAGCAAACAGCAAACTGTTATCCTTGTCAAGAACAACTGCAAAATAATAAGTCAAGATTGTTCTACAGTTAATCTTGCTTGCCAAAATTATATAAAGGCAATCTCACCCTCCCCAAAGACCTGGTATTTTCTGGGTCAGCCTATAAGTGACAGTTCAGTCACGAACTCAAGAGGTGCATAAACAAGGATTACAATGGATTGAACCAGAAAAATATTGTAGCTTTTTAAACATAAGGTTATTTATTTTGCTAATTTGCCACATTGTAGATAAAAATAAGGGAAGAATATTTCATGAATATTGGAGTGTTTTTTTAAAAATGTTGATTATTAGTATTTTATGATATTTTATGGATTGGCATTAAATTGAGAGAGAGAGAGGTGGTTGCATTATTTCGGTTCTAAACAAAAGTCGGATTATACATTTTTTTGATCTATACTTTTTCACATGTTTATTTTTTTATTCTCCTCCCCTTTTCATGAATGTTAGTTTGTATTTCAATATTTGATGCTGAACTTTAATAAAGATATTATAAAGAAAAAGAGATGCGAAACCAAAAAAAAGAGAGAGAAAAACTCATTACTCATCACTGAACTACAGTCACATCTAAGCCAAAAAAGCATCTCAACTCACATTCTTCATCATATACAAAGTTGACTTTGTATAAAAAAGAACACCGCTTGGGTGGGGGGGGGGGCAAAAGCCCTACTAAGCAGGTATATACAAAGGTATGATGGCTATTGCTTAACGCATTGTAAGCTGCCCTGAGTCTCCGGAGAAGGGTGGCATATAAATCGAACCAATAAATCAATAAATCAATAAATCAATAAATCAATAAATCAATAAATCAATAAATCAGAAACCTAGCAGAGAAACAAGACAAAACTAAAAGGGCCCCCAAAAGCAGAAGTACGGGAAGAGGAAGAGGAAAAAGTCCTTCTGATGGTAACTAAAAGAATACTAAGGCCCTTGGAGTCAAGTTTCATGCAGGTTTCTTGGCAGCTTTGCAGAAGAAGCTTCCCACAGCTTTGACTTAGCATGTTCTTCCAACTTCCCAGTCTAACCAAAAGCCCAGGTATCTTCCATCTGAGTACCAACCAAACTGGGGAAGGTTTCTTTTATTTAGACTCTCAAAGAGGAATCAGAAGGTCTTCCCTTGCCACTCTTGCCAGACAGCGTGAATTGAATTCTTGATCTTGTAAAGACTATGGCAGAGTTTCATTGAGTTTCATTCAGTTTCATTGAGGGCTGCATCAGGGCTGTGGTTGACCTCAGGGTGGGGTGGGGTGACAGGGTGGGCATAGCCAGTTTGATGCCACTCCCCAAACTGCTGGCATGTTTCCTTTTAGCACTGGTAGCAGGGCCAACGCCACACTGGCCTGATCTTTACTCTTCACATTAGGTAGACCAGGACAGCCCCACAGGCAGAGGTGGTATTCAGCAAGTTCTGACCAGCTCTGGAGAACCGGTAGCGGAAATTTTGAGTAGTTCAGAGAACCGGTAAATGCCACTTCTGACTGGCCCCATCCCCATCTATTCTCTGCTTCCCAAATCCCAGCTGATCGGGAGATAATGGGGATTTTGCAGTAACCTTCCCCTGAAGTGGTGAGGGAATGGGGATTTTGCAGTATCCTTCCCCTACAGGTAGTCCTTGACTTACAACAGTTACAAAAGTGACTTATGAATGTTTTTCACACTTACGACCATTGCAGCATCCCTGTGGTCCTGTGATCAAAATTTCAATGCTAGGCAACTGGTTCATATTTATGATGGTTGCATTATCCCGGGGTCATTTTTTAAGACCTTTTGACAAGCAAAGTCAATGGGGAAGCCAAGATTCACTTAACAACCCTGTTACTAGTTCAACAACTGCCATGATTCACTTAACAACTGTGGCAAGAAAGGTCACACAATGAGGCAAACTCGATTAATAAACTCGCTTCATTGTCTCACTTAGCAACAGAAATTTTGGGCTCAACGGTGGTTGTAAGTAGAGGACTACCTTTATTGTACTCAAGTCTGTATACCTTGAGAAAGAAAGTGGTGGAGGATTATTGGTGCCAACAGGAAAATTGGAGCATTCCTCCGCCAAGAAACATGAACATAATATTTTGACATAGGAAGAAAAAGGAGAAAAATCAGGGGGAAAAAATTAAGCATGAGGTTCTATCTCAATCCACAGCATTCCTCATTGGAGATGCTCTGTAGTCTTGCGTCTGGCTCCTTGACAAATGTCAAAGAACAGATGGCTAATGCCTTATGACTGTCATTGCTTACTGAGCAGTGGGTAATATTCAAAATCTTACCTCCAGAAGGCCCTTGGTTTAGCCAAAGAAAAACTAATGGCAATGTTAAGGAAAACTCTGAAGTAATCTCCAAATCATCCGCCCATTGATTGGTAGACCTTAAGTACATACGCAGAGTCAGGCAATATTTAATTTAATAAATAAATAGGCACTATCAAGGATCCAGCAGGAGAGGATATAGAAAAAGTGAACACCGATAAAACAATGTGATAACTTTTTGTTTCCTGCAAAACGTCAATAAGGGTTTTCCATCATCACTCCCTTTGCAGGCTCCAATCTGGGTCCATCACTGGGACCAGAGATTTAGTCTTCCGAGCTTGAAAGGCGAAAGGGATGAAGTATGATCCCTCCCAAATGCTGGGGTAGACCCAGTGTCTCAATAGAAAAACACTTTATAAATTAAATATACCATCAGTTTGACTTAAACATTGTTCCTAACCACAGAGTGCAGTATCGGATGAACGCATGTTTTTTTTAAAAAAAGGTGCTGATTCAAACGTAGTTTCATTCAAATAATGATGCCTCATCCCTTCCTTCAGTTTGGTGGAAATAAGCAAATATAAGGTGTTTGGGAGACACACAACAGCTCATTGGTGAATGAGGAGCAGGAGTCAGAAAAAAATATATGCTGTAAGCAACTCAAGAGTGAAAGAGCTACAAGACATATGCATGCTCTGTTATTTTGAACTGGTCTGGAACTGCCCGTCAATTACTGTAGATTTTAGATACAGTGATAGTTAAACAACCAGACACAGAGGTGCAGGTGGCAAATTGGAGATGTGGATCAAACCTTCATTTCTGAGCTTACCTCACGCTAGTAGGATGAAGCAGTGCATCCATCCAATAATCAGACTTAGCAACCCATATATTTATTTGGGAGACAACTAGAATACGGAACTAAATTGTTAGTCTGTATGCTGCAATTGAGATCTCTGAGCTAAGGCTGAAAACCACTCCTAAATAATTATCCATTTTGGTCTGATCTAAAATTGAAAGTGCCGGCTATAGGTGATGTCTGCTCACCCACCAATATTGTACAGAATAATACAGGGGCATTTCTAGCACCTGGATTTGCAGTTCTGTTCTCCATACCCTTTATTATATATTATCAGGGCTTTTCTCTACCAGCTGCTACAGATGTTTGAGAATTTCACCTTGCGTTCTGCAATTTGGAGTAAGGCGATTTAACTTGCACCGCTAAAGTCAATGGGCAGATTAGAACACACATCTCCAAACAAACCTTGCAAGATAAACAATGACTTTAGAAACAGATACCAAGATGCACAGAAAAGAGTGTTCTACAGTAAGTACTATATGGACTAAATTTGTATTCTGAGAAAAAAACCCACATCAGACTAAAAAAGTAAATCCTGTACAGAGATATCTTCTTGAGAATTAAACATTTGTAGCTGAAGTAAATGGGCACAAAACTAATATGAATTTAAAATAAATTGATTTATACTCACAAGAAAGCGGGAGGGAGAGAGGGAGGGAGGGAGGGAGGGAGGGAGAAAGAGAAGGGAAGGGAAGGGAAGGGAAGGGAAGGGAAGGGAAGGGAAGGAAAGGAAAGGAAAGGAAAGGAAAGGAAAGGAAAGGAAAGGAAAGGAAAGGAAAGGAAAGGAAAGGAAAGGAAAGGAAAGGAAGGTCTATTTTAGAACTTCACATTATACTGGTAGCAGTTGAGAAGGAACCAGCTTTATTGTGGCATAGATAGGATTAAAAAACAACAGCAACTTTATTCTATCCATTTAAAATTTTCCTGGGAGGAGGGAAAAAGCCCTTTCATCATACTAGCTTAGATAGCATGAAAAAATATGCCAGGATTTCTGCACGCAGATTTTATCTACAGAAGAACTCTATAGCTCTGATATCTTTTTGAGTTAGCCATCAACTCTTAGCAACTCTTTCAAGAGAGCTAAACATAATTAATTATTGAAATAAAGCAGCATTGTATTTTAAACATTTACAGCGATACTGTTTATTTACTGATCTTTTATCTTCCACCCACTACATATTTTCTCATTTTCTTTTGTATTGGCATTTATTTTACTTTGCTCTTCCAATGTTCTATTTTTTTAAAGAGAATCTGAAATATTTGGGATGATATAGGAAATGCACCATCTGTCTGCTTAGTTCTATATTATCTGCACAAAGAGAAGGCTTTTAACATCTTCAGATCTGCTTTAATGGTTGATTCCCAAAATGTAGCCCCCAATGTCTTGCTTTTTGAACAAGTACTCGGCTACCATGGAGCCTTAGTTCCTTCAAATAATTTGGTAAGAAATCAGAAATATCTGCATAGCAATATAATACAGGTAACCCTTGATTTATAACCACAGTTGGGACTTTCCATTGATAAGCAAAGCTGCTGTTGTGCCTGATTTTACAATATCCTTTTGCCATGTTTGTTAAGAGAATCACTGCAGCTGTTGAGTGAATCACATGGTTGTTAAACAAATCTGACTTTCCCTGTTGACTTTGGTCACTAAACAAATGATTGTCAGTCAAGGATTACATGAAGACAAATTCCTTGTGTATCCGATCACATTTTGCCAATAAATAATTCTATGCTAGGCTAGGCTAGGCTACTATTCTATGCTATTCTAATCTATGCTATTCTAATCTATGCTATTCTAACCTATTCTAACCTAACCTAACCTAACCTAACCTAACCTACCTAACCTAACCTACCTAACCTAACCTAACCTAACCTAACCTAACCTAACCTAACCTATTCTATTCTATTCTATTCTTCTATTCTATTCTATCAAAAGTGCCCTACCAATGATCATGGTTAAACCAAAATGTGGTTTAGGCCAACATATGTATTCAAAGATTGGACTGGAATCATAACTAAGAAAGCATATTAAGTTTAATTCCTAATAAAAAAAACTTTATTGATTTAGGTATTTGACCGTATCAAAAATTTAAAACGAACACAAAAATACAAGAGAACAAAGACATGTTCATAGTAAGTCATCACTCTTACAGTTAACCCCGATCTGATCTCAATATTCCATCCCCTTTGAAATGGCCTTTGACAGTTGAAAATAACTTTGAAGTTTAATGAATTAAACACAGACTTCATTATCCTAAAATTAGGTACTTTATTTATTAAATGTATATGCTGCCCATCTCACTATCTCAATATTTCAATAGTAGTCTTGGCTAGGGTTTCATTGAAATCATCCCATCTGCTTTGAAGTTTACAAGTGCAGTAAGTTAAGAATAAAACTAGCATCATCATTTGCCAGCGTCCATTCATTGACCAGCAGCAGCTGTAGCATTAGACAACTCTGACAGATCTCCAAAAGGTAAGTGGAATTAGAGCTGGTGAACATTTGGATAGGGAACAGCCGTCCAGGGAACTAGAAAAAAACCATCTCAGAATAAGGCAAAGACGAACCAATTCTTTCCTAATATTTCCAAGAGAGCCGCAAAGACACATCCTGAAGTAAATAGGAGTCAAACTTGACTCAACACAGACTAACAACCAACCTTCTCTGCAGAAACCACTCTATGTCTGCACAGTGCAGTCATGGCACATTTACCTGAAATTAAATGTTAGGTAGACTCCTGCGAGTCCCTTGGACTGCAATGTGATCCAACCAGTCAGTCCTAGAGGAGATCAATCCTGACTGCTCTTTAGAAGGCCAAATCCTGAAGATGAAACTCAAATACTTTGGCCACCTAATGAGAAGGAAGGACTCACTGGAGAAGACCCTAATGCTGGGAACAATTGAAGGCAAAAGAAGAAGGGGACGACAGAGAACGAGGTGGCTGGATGGAGTCACTGAAGCAGTCGGCATGAGCTTAAATGGACTCGAGGATGGTAGAGGACAGGAAGGCCTGGTGGAACATTGTCCATGGGGTTGCAATGGGTCAGACATGACTTCACAACTAACAACAACAACAACAACAACAACAACAAAAATGTTAGGTAACCAAATACCCCTCCATCCAAGCATAGAGATCCTTTCTTGATTTCCCCCATGGTTTTCTCCCTCTGCCCTCCATCAGCTAGCATAAAAGACAGTATTTTGCCAGTCTTCCAAAATGCCAGGCAGGAAGCCAACCACAAACCATAGCAGGAATCAGAGATGCTTGGAACTGGGCATTTGTTTACTTACAGCTCAGCACCCTAACGGCCTCCTCCTGACTTCCACCAGCTTCTACAGAGATGTTTTTCCGTTTTCTCATTCATCACCTTCTAAGTCCAAGGTTGCCCATCAATAAACAGAACTGAAATGCTGCAGGGAAAATGTTATTTGGCTCAACAGAAGAAAAACCCTACAGCTCTCTGCTCGTTTACCCAGGGACTCAATTCCGACAACATTCTGACCAAATCAATTACCTAATCAGAAACAGCACAACATGTCCGGCCCGGTGAATGTTAATCTTGGCGTTTTTTATAATTTTCTTGGCTTAATATGTTGTAGGAACTTAACTCTATTCAGTTGATGAATCATACTGCATTTGACCTTAGTCAAAAAGGCCAAGAAGCTATTACAAAATAATTATTTAATCATGAGTAAACATGACTGTTTTGAATTATAATACACTGTTATTGTGGTTATTATGTTTCATACACTCACTAGAGTCCTTCAGGACTGAATCGATCAATAAACTGTATAAATCCTATCAATAAATCCTGCTGGGGCCCATCCTGAGTTGCAGCCTTCCCAGAGCACAGAGAAATAGATGCTCCAGCTTGTTTGGCATAGACCCCAATAGTCAAAATTAGAATCGCCTCCTTCTGATCTTTTTATCCTCCTTTAGCTTATTTTTCTTGAGGGACCTTTCAAGTGACGCATGTCAGCATTATTCCTTGGTGTTTCCAAGTTACAACAGAAACATTTTGTCATCCAAGGTCTGTTGCTCAGAAACAAGAAGGAAGATGCTTTATCTCAATGTACCGCATTGGACCAGACTATCAAGGTGCCTACCAACTTTATATAACCTTCTGTATGCAATGGAATAGCTTCTTAGGCTACAGTTTAGAGCAGCTTTTCTTAACCTCAGCCTCTTTAAGATGCATGGACTTCAACCCCCAAATTCGCCAGCAAACAGAGACCAAATTAATACTGTGTTCGCATTCACCAATTTGTACTGTGGTTGACTAAATAAATCATAGTGATTTTCTCACCAATTGGCATGGTCAACAAACCATAGTTAGTATGATGTGCATATTAGAAATCTGAGTGTCCCCAGCAATAATGTCCCTAACAAACTATGATATCAACAGGCGCCTCTTGTGCAAATGATGTGATTATAACATCTGGATGTCTGCTGCAATTATGTACATCACATTACTGTTACAACCACCTCATACCTGCCTATAGTTCCTCAACTCGCCATGGCCAACTCACTGCACCAAATTTGCTACAGCCAACTCACTATGGCCAACTCACCGTGGGATAAAAGTTACACTAATATCAAAGGAATAGTGGAATAGAATAATTAAGGAAAAGATGCTGAAGAAGGGACAAAATGAAATATGAATGACAAAAATGAAAATACTGTTTTAATTATTTTAAGTAATTAAATTGAATTGTTGAATTGTCCTGCAGAGAGTTGGGTCCCAAGGCAAGTTGGCCGTAGCAAGTTGGCTGCAGCGAGTTGTTCCATTCCATTCCCATGAAACACCTTTCCTTGGTCTCTTCCTACCTGCTAATTCTGGCCAAAGAATACCCTGCAACATACATTTAGCGGTAGTTATTCTGACCCAAGCATGTCACTGCAGACCAAGGTTTTATTTTTCAAAATGGCAAATTTAAGATGTATGTATTTCAACTTCCAGAATTCCCTATCTATTCTGCGAGTTGAAGCGCACACATCTTAAAGTGGCTGGGGTTGAAAAACACTGGTTTAGAACATTAGGCAAACCTAATTATTGTGATTTAAAGACAAGGAGATGGCATGAATTTCCAAAGAATGGAAAGCCCCCCCAACTTGAAATAAAAAGGAATTTCCTGCACATGAACAGGTAGCAGCAGCATTCTGGGGTTTCACAGGGAGATTTTTTTCCCTCTAGTCCTATCCAGAAATGCTGTGGATTAACCAGGGCTCTTTGCTTGTAAAGCAATTACTGCATTGCCAGATTCCCTAACGACACCATTCTTTCACAAGTGGCAGGCTCATTTCAGACTTTGCTGCAGAGATTTCAACTTTGTCTTTAAAATCTGACCAGGCCAAGCAATATTTTATTTCCTTGTTTCCTTCCTCCCACATTAAGCTTCCCTTTAGAAATAAATATTTGAAAGGAGGCCTTTTACAAAGTAACTAGCCATAAATCCACAGAGGAGATCTCCTCGGCTAGGCTCCATTTAGGAATAGAAAGTTTGTTACAAGCCATTTGTCCTCTTCTACAATATTCTTTCTTACCTAAAAGCTTGCACAACAGCACTTCCCCCAACAGTTCAGTTCCTTAATTTTGTTGCAGATGGGTCAGTGCACAAAAATGTGCAAAAATCATACAGCCGAAGAAATGTGCAGTGTTCCGATCCAGGAGAAAGAACTTGCCTTCCTCCTTATTAAATGAAAATATTGTGCACAAGAGGTCTCCTCTCCAGTCTTAAATACCAGTCTCTGTTTTAGCAGGGATGCCCTCTAATTAATTACTGTAACTGTCCAGTCTAAATCAGGAAAAGAAATGTATGAGATTGCAGGATAGACAAAACAGACATCCGTAAAAGTAATAAGCAACATGTTCAAAGATCAGCTTGCAGCCTATTCATATTGGCACAAGTTTTCCATTTATAAGGCAAATTTTGATGGAATGTAAAAAAAAGGGCATTTCTCTATACTAGTTGTACTGTTCTTTCCCAAATCCAAGAGGCTTTCTGTGACTTGGTGTATAAATACCCTGTTTTCCCGAAAAGAAGACGTCCCCTGATAATAAGCCCAATCGGGCTTTTGAGCGCATGTGCTAAAATAAGCCCTCCCTGAAAATATTTAAAAGCAGAGCTGAAAATCAGGTAAGACGGCAAGAAGAGCCCCATCTTGCTCCACATGCCGCAAAATAATAAGACCTCCCCGAAAATAAGGCCAAGCACTTATTTCGGGGTTCAAGAAAAAATATAAGACAGGGTCTTATTTTCAGGAAAACACAGTATTATTGCTCTATCAAGAAGAGCCAGTAAAGCTATTTCACCTAGCTTCAGAAGCCAAATATAAAATCCAAACTTAGATAAAGAAAAATGGGATATGTTTTTTCCTAAATCTCATCAGTATCCCCACTTAAATTCGGTGCCTAAATTCAGAATGTTACTTGCCTAAAAGAAACCTGGTCAGAAATATTCCTGACATGTTTCTCGGGAACACAGGAAGTTTTCATATTGTATAAGACTCGTATTGGCTCGTCGAGCCTGGATCAGCATAGCAGCTTCAGAATTTTGGGCAGCAGACTCTGCTAGTCATGTCAGATATTAAACATGGGACCTTCTGCAGGCAAAGGACCTGCTTATAGAGCTGTCTTTTTCAGAAGTACTGCTTACACATACCTCTAATGAAAAAAGCCTAGTCAACCAAGGTGTCAAGGCTATTGCTTAACGCATTGTAAGCCGCCCTGAATCTCTGGAGAAGGGCGGCATATAAATCAAATTTAAAAAAAAAAAGACGGACAAGAAAGCAAAATCTAGAATTCACATTTCCTGATTCTCCTTAGATTTGCATTAGAGGATTCTCAACAGAAGACTGCCCAGCTATTCTAACAGGCCAGCCTTTCCTCCAGGTGTCTTCCAAGTGTGTTGCATTCTCACACCAATACTATCCAGTCAGCGTGGACAAAGCCAAGAAGCCAGCAGGATGTCTGCTTGGAGAAAGAGATTGTAATTATAGAGGGGGGCACCTATTTTAAAAATATACCTTGACTGCTAGGGAAATACACATACACGCTTTTCTCCTGCAGACTCAATTGTGTCCCAGTGGAGATCACACACAGATAGCGGAGGAATACAATTTAGCCCATGCTCACCAATCTCCTTCCTGATCCACTTAAATTTCCAAAAATAAACCAGAATAACCCCTATGCTGCCTAGCACATAATACACTTAGTTACAAGATTAACCTGAAAGAATACACTTTTCGTACACGCAGGGAGTCACAATGCTGGTACAGTCAAAGCTCCAATTGTCCTTCATGTGCATCAGAAGGCATCATAATTGCACCATGATTTATTTGACCGTTCCCAGGGGCAGCTTTTGACCCTCAGGAATGCTGTGAATCAGGTAATACAGAGCACATGCCAAGAGAGACAAGAGTATCAAATGCACATGGACTTGCCTTTATGATCATCCTTGCACCTCTTCTCTAGCAATAACCCTCAGGCATATGTACCACTTCATAGACCTTTTACTGCCCTCTCGAAGTGGTTTAAAGAATCAGCTTATTGCCCCCAACAAACTGGGTCCTCATTTTACCAACCTCGGAAGGATCATGGAAGGCCAAGTCAACCTTGAGCCCATGAGGATCGAACTCCAGGCTGGGGGCAGAGTTAGCTTGCAATACTGCATTCTAATCACTGAGCCACCAGGGCTCATAAATTGTTGGAAGCTGCCTTCCGTAATTTCCTGGTTGCCCATGTTACACCATATGGCTACAGAGCATCTCTGGAGGAATATACAGGTAGTCCTCAGCCTACAACCGCAATTGGAGGCAAGAATTTGTGTTGTTCAGCAAGGCAGTTGTTAAGTGAGTTGCTCCTAATTTTACAATCTTTTTTTTTTTTTTGGCCAGGATTATAAAGCAAATACTGCAGTAATTAATTGATTTTTTTGCTTGTTCGAAGCCAGCCAGGAAGGTCGCAAATGGCAATCCCACTTCAACCCTGTCAGATGTGTCAAACCCCTGAATTTTGATCCCATGACGGTTGTAAGTGCGAGGACCGGTCACTTTTTTTCACTGCCATTTTAACTTCCAAGGGTCACTAAAGAAATGATTGCAAATTGAGGACTACCTGTATCACCTTTCCCTGAAGGGGCAGCTTTTCTGTTCCGCTCAACAGAAAAGGACGGCATTTAAGAAAGTGGGAAGGAGACCTTGGAACAAAGTTCTTTTTCTGCACAGCTCGCTTAACTTTTGTGTCTCTTACTTACACACACACACACAGACACATACACACACACACACAAACCCACAGAGCCCGACGGGCACCCCGAACCAACCTACCTAGTTTCATCAGGCAGGCCAGCAGGATCCAGAGCGTAATCTCAAAGGGCACGTGCACCGCTTCGTATTGAAGAGCCAGGACCGGGAAAAGTTTCCGATGCTTGCCGTGCCCGTTGGTGGAAACGTTCTTGGGGTGTCCGGTGTCGGGGTGGCTCTCGGCGGGAACCGGCGGAGAGGCGGTGATGCCTTCGGTCACCAAGCTGGGCTGCGGCGTGATCCCCATGGGAGTATCCGAACCGGAGGTCCGAAGCACCGGCAGCAACCCCAGCAGGGCAGCTGCGCCAAAGAGGAAAGGCAACGCGCGGAAGGAACAGCGGGGCCTCTCCGGGCATTGCGCCGGCATGGTGCTCTTCAACGTTTCCCGCCCGGGAAAAGCAGCAGGCAAGACAAGAGAGAGGGGTGGGTGGATGGGTGTGGGTTTCCGACGACCCTGCCTGGCGATCAAGGCTTCATTGGAGGCCGGGGCTCGGAGGGGTGGGTGGGAGGGAGGGTCTGGGGAATCAGCGAAGGCCACCGACCAAACGGAGCCCGGAGAAATCCACCCCAAGCGGCGCTCGATCGGAGGAAGCAGCGCTCATAATTAGGAAAGGGCCAGCTTAGGACGGAGCAGCCGGAAAGGTTGCGCCTTTCCCTTCCTCGGGGACCGTCTCTGCGGGGCGAGGGAGAGGAGAGGAGGACGAGCGTTCTGATCCAAGGGTGGCGGCGCTCAGCCGGCGTGCCGCAAGCCGATCATCCACCCGGTGTGCCTTAAATCCGCCTTTCCAGGCGAGCGGTCTTGAACTTGGGCCTGACTTGGGCTCAGATGCTAACACCCTGAGCCTGTCGAGCAGAAAGGTGGGCGGTTCGGCAGGTTCGAATCCCTTAGTATAAGCTCTCCTGCGTGGGCTGGGGGTTGGGCTAGATGACCTCCAGGGTCCCTTCCAAGTCTGTTACTGTTACACCTCACCTCACCTCCAAGGACAGCTGAGCGGGGCAGTTCGGAAGGACTGGCTGGGAGCAGGAGCGATCCCCCCCAGCACTACCAGCAGCAGCAGCAGCAGGAGAAGAGCCGGGCCAGGAGAAGAGGGGCAGCGGCGCCCGGGTGTTGTGGTGGTGGTGGGCGGGTGGGAAAGGGCAGGTTGGAAGAAGCGAGCAATCGGGAGAGCCAAAGCGGCAGAGAAAGAACAAGCAAGGCAAACGGCAGCAGCAGTCAGGCCGCTTTCTGACGACCTGCAAGAAGAAGAAGAAGACGCCTCTCGGGGTGGGGTGGCTTCAGGAGCCGGCCGGCCGGCAGGCCAGGAGGCGGCAGCGGCGGCAGGCACGGAGGGCTTGGGCTTCCCAGAGCTGGGAAGAAGGAAGCTGAGCTTGTTCCGGATCCTCGTGCGCCCGCAGCGGGGCGAGCTCCGCCTGGCCCGGCTGCTCCTCCCCTCCGTGGCTCCCACCAAAGCGCGGCCGGAGGACGTTTTCTCCCGCCTGCTGCCTTAGCCCGATCTATGCCGAGACAAGGACACCGCGGGGAGAAGCGGAGGGTGAGGAGGAGAAAGGAGGAGAGGAGGGCGCCGACGCCGCGCCTCCCTCTCTTTCCCTCCCTCCCTCCGTCCCTCCCTCGCCGCCACAGCAGCAGCAGCCTCCGCTGGCTGGAAGCAGCACTACACGCCGGAGCCTCGGCGTCGCAACCGGCCAGGAGGGAGGGCTTGGGTGCCAGCCAAGCCAACCGGCCAAGCGACCGCTTCGAGCCACCTTCCCGGCGCCTGGAGACGTCTTGAGGCGGCCCGTTTATAGCCAGCCGCTTTCCAAGGGCAGCTACCGAGTCGTCGACTGAAAAGTGGAGGGGGGGGGGGTGAGGGCAGCAGCAAGCCGCCATGGCGGCCGCCGGGTCACACCTCCCCCGCCCTGCAAAGAGAAAAAAAAATCACCTCAGCAAATTTGTCTTGTTGGAGATTCTCCTTCATTCAAGTCGTGGTTACCCCAAAAGTGCTTTTTTTTTTCTTTTCAGAAGGCAACTGGACTTTCTTGTTGGTTTTTTTTCCCTTTTGAAGACGTTTCGCTTCTCACCCGAGAAGCTTCTTCAGCTCTTGACTGGATGGTGGGGGAATGGAAGGATGGATACTCCTTGCAGACAGCTGGACATTGGCATCCTTTTTTAGCCAGCTGTTAACATGGGAGAAGGAACCCATCAGGACTTCAGATTCAGCAGTCCGCTTATCAAGGAGAGAAGCAGCCTGGAACTAAGGAGAAACTTCCTGACAGTGAGGACAATTAACCAGTGGAACAGCTTGCCTCCAGAAAGTTGTGGGTGCTCCATCACTGGAAGTGATGGAGATTGGACCATCACTTCCAGTGGAGTGATGATGGAAGATTGGAGATTGGTGGAAGAAGAGATTGGACAACCATTTGTCTGGAGTGGTGTAGGGTTTCCTGCCTAAGCAGGAAGGTTGGACTGGAAGACCTCCAAGGTCCCTTCCCACTCTAGTATTCCATTATCTGCATTTAAAAGACAAAATCTGCTCTTGTTTAAAAAAAATTAATTTATATGCCATCTTTCTCCGGAGACTCAGGGCAGCTTACAATGCATTGAGCAATAGCCTTCATACTTTTATATATACCTGCTTAGTATGACTTTCGGCCCTCCCAAGCGGTGTTCTTTTTTATACAAAGTCAACTTATTTCCCCCACAATCCGGGTCCTCCTTTTACCTACCTTGAAAGGATGGAAGGCTGAGTCAACCTTGAGCCTGGTGAGATTCAAACTTGCAGTAATTGCAGGCAGCTGGTTTCACTTTAACACCACTTAAGCTGCTGCTGAAGACAGCAAAGTCCACATTTTGGACAGAGAGGCTCACTGGTTTGAAAGAAGGGCCATCTATGGCAAAATTGAACAGCCCTCTCTCAACAGAGGGGAAGGGATACAACATCATTGATCTTCAGTCTACAACACAGTCCTTTTCAACAGTTCCAAGAAGGCTCCACACCCATTTGCACCACTCAGGTGACCCTGAAGACACAGATAAACCTCCAAATGGCCTCAAGGACTCTCTAACAGGAGGCAAGTGACCAGCTGTCTGCAAGGAGTATAAATCCTTCCATTCGCCACCATCCAGTCAGAACTGAAGAAGCTTCTGGGATGAGAAGCGAAACGCCTTCAAAGGAAAAAAAAACATAAAAGCCCAGGTGCTTCCTGAAAAAGCACCTTTGGGACACCTCAGCAATTCTTAACTAGAGCTACCAAATCTGAAATGCTGATATATCCAGATGACAACCAATAGGGAAGAGAAGGCCTTGTTCCAGCATCTTCATAGTATAGATGGGAGCAGTTGGCCTGAGGTATTGGAGAATGTTAATGTTAATGTTAATGTTAATTTTATTTATATACCGCCCTTCTCCCGAAGGACTCGGGGCGATGTACAGCCAATTTAAAACACAAATATACAGACATCATAATTAAAATTAATTAAAATTATTAAACAGTTTCGGCCAAAATTTAAAACCCCAAGTTAAAACTCCAATTTAAAATCATTTAAATAGACAGCCCCGCCTGTTGGAACAGTAGGGTCTTGAGGGCACAGCGAAAAACCCGGAGGTCAGAGATTGTACGTATTTCTGGGGGCAGTTCATTCCAAAGGACAATGGAATGGAATGGAAGTCATATACAGGTAATCTTCACTTTACAACCATTCATTTAGTAACTGTTCTAAGTTACAAAAGCACTAAAAATGTGACTTGTGACCGTTTTTCACACTTGTGACTGTTGTAACATCCCCACGGTCATATGATTAAAATTCAGGTGCTTGGTTTATATTTATGACAGCTTTGCAGTGTCCCGGGGTCATGTGGTCACCTTTTGCGACCTTCTGACAAGCAATGTCAAAAAGGAAGCACAATTCACTTTACAACCATGTGATTAACTTAACAACTGCAGTAATTCATTTAACAATTGTGACAAGAGAGGTCATGAAATAGAGCAACTGTCTCGCTTAGCAACAGAAATTTTGGGCTCAATTGCGGTTGTAAGTTGAGGACTAACTGTATAGATAGTCCTCCATTTATGTACCTTTTCTTTTATGTACACTGAGAGGATATGCACCAAAGACAAATTCCTTGTGTGTCCAATTATTGGCCAATAAAGAATTCTTTCTATCTATCTATCTATCTATCTATCTATCTATCTATCTATCTATCTATCAGCACAACTGAGACCAGAATTTCTGTTGCTAAGCAAGCCGGTTGTGAAGCGAGTCGTTTTCCTACCTTTTTTTTTTGCCAGAGTTATTAAGCAAATCCCTGCAGTTGTTAAGTGAATCACACATCATTAAGCAAATCCAAGTGCCGTCCCCACGGAGATCTGACCTGGGGTGATGGCGAACGTGCCAGTGGAGAGGGCTCTGCATGCCACCTCTGGCACTCATGTGATAGGTTCGCCCTCACAGGTCTAGTGGTTAAGGCACCAAGCTAGAAAGTGGGAGACCATGAGTTCAAGTCCCACCTTAACCATGAAAGCCAGCTAGGTGTCGTTGGGCCACTCACCCTCTCTCAGCCCAGTTTACATAGTTGTTATGGGGAAAATAGGAGGAGTAAATTCACTGCCTTGAATTATTTGTAAAAATAAAGTAGGATATAAACAAATACTGTATATTTTATTGGTTCGATTTATATGCCGCCCTTCTCCGGAGACTCAGGGCGGCTTACAATGCATTAAGCAATAGCTTCATACTTTTGTATATACCTGCTTAGTAGGGCTTTTGGGTCCCCCCCAAGCGGTGTTCTTTTTTATACAAAGTCAGCTTATTGCCCCCACAATCCGGGTCCTCATTTTACCTAACTCGGAAGGATGGAAGGCTGAGTCAACCTTGAGCCTGGTGAGATTCAAACTTGCAGTAATTGCAGGCAGCTGACAGCTAAGTGCTATTTAAAAGCGCTTTAGTCCACTCCTCCACCAGGCTCCTTAAATATATATGGTAACATATATGGGGAAATATGGTAACATTAATAAATATATAAATAAAATTCAATTAATTCAAAACAATTTGCACTGCATTAGAAAACGCTCATTTTTAACAAAAAATATTTCTAACTCAAATAATTATAAAATATAATAAATTAAAAACAGGATAGGATATTGAATATTCATACAAAACAAAAGAATTTCTCCAAGCTCAGTTGCTGAGAATCATCTATCTGATGTGCTTTGCAAGCTCCTAGGAAGGATTACACTACAGTATCTATTTTTTTTTTCTCTCCTTATGCAAAACAAGACATTGTGTTACACAGATAAGTATTCGTGAGAGATTGTACCATCAAAATAAACTGAGACTGGCTAACGTTGCCACTGGGATTGGGCAAGCTTTTATTAACCACAAAATAGTTGCAATTGCATATTTTTTTTCTTTCAAGGTTCTCTGAACCTTAAGCTGGAATGGAACATGATTTAAATTCACAACCCCTCTTCCTATATGCTGCAGCCCCATCAACAATTACCTTTGCTCACCTATACTATTAATAAATTTGAAAGAGATGGATATGTGTTGCAATTACATACCAATGACTGCATCTCAAACGATCCATCTGTTAAACTATGGACGTTTGCAGATGATACAACAGCGATCGGTCTCATTCCAGACAACGATGAATCCACATACAGGCAGGAGGTTGAACAACTATTTTCGTGGTGCAACCAGAACAATCTGGAACTGAACACACTCAAAACCGTAGAAATGGTGGTCGGCTTTGGGAGAAACCCTCCCATACTACCACCTCTTACAATACTAGACAACACAGTATCAACAATAGAGACCTTCAAATTTCTAGGTTCTATCGTATCTCAAAACCTAAAATTGACACCTATTATCAAAAATGTCATCAAAAAAGCACAACAAAAAATGTTCTTTCTGCGCCAACTCAGGAAGCTCAAACTGCCCAAAGAGCTGCTGATCTAGTTCTACAGAGGAATTATTGAGTCTGTCATCTGCACCTCCATAACTGTCTGGTTTGGCTCTGCAACCCAACAAGACAGACACAAACTTCAGAGGATAATTAGAACTGCAGAAAAAACAATGGCTGCCAACCTGCCTTCCATTGAGGACCTGTATACTGCACGAGTCAAAAAGAGGGCAGTGAAAATATCTACAGACCCCTCGCATCCTGGACATAAACTGTTTCATCCTACCCTCAAAACAATGCTATAGAGCACTGCACACCAGAATAACTAGACACAAGAACAGTGTTTTCCTGAATGCCATCACTCTGCTAAACGAATAATTCCCTCAACACTGTCAAACTATTCACTAAGGCTGCATTACTATTAATCTTCTCATCGTTCCCATCACCCATCTCCTCGCACTTATGACTGTATGACTGTAACTTTGTTACTGGTATCCTTACAATTTATATATATATTTTAATTTGATTTATATGCCGCCCTTCTCCAGAGACTCAGGGCGGCTTACAATGCACTAAGCAATAGCCTTCATGCTTTTGTATATTTATATAAAGTCAGCTTATTGCCCCCACAAACTGGGTCCTCAATTTACCTACCTTAGAAAGATGGAAGGCTGAGTCAACCTTGAGCCTGGTGAGATTCGAATTTACAGTAATTGCAGACAGCTGGTGTTAATCACAATGCTTTTAGTCTGCTATATTGATATTGATTGTTTCCTAGTATGATTTGATTGCTTATTTGTAAACAGTGACTATCATTAAGTGCTGTACCTTATGATTCTTGACAAATGTATCTTGTCTTTTTATGTACACTGAGAGCATATGCACCAAAGACAAATTCCTGGTGTGTCCAATCACTCTTGGACAATAAAGAATTCTATTAGGCATTTGTTTCATATCTGGCTGGTCTCTAAAAAAGCCCTTTTACACATCCTTCCTTGAATCATAGTGAGTTCTTAACTTCCGGACCAGTGAGAAAACGAATTTAAAAATTCAGTATAAGCTGCCCACAAGACATGCAAAGACTAGCTAAGCAGTAACTCTGAAAAATGGTAAAACTATGGACATTACAACATTCTACACTGCAGCAGCCACATCACGGCAACTCAGACCCTGACTGCAGTTTACACAGGGCTGTAAAGATAACAGTTTGCAAAATAGCAGAGGGGAGGAACTAGTAAGGAATATTCTGCAGAGGCTGCCTCCATGTGGAGAAAAATATTTTTTATAACAGAGGAACTAAGCTGCTAAAGCTACAAACATCTCCAAGTAAGATGTACTACCATATACAGAAAAGGTTATCTTCAAAAATGGTGTATTCAGGTTACAGTCTGAGATGCTTTCACCTGCAAACAGAGAAAGACATTCAGTTTCCTCAAAGGTCAACTTTGGAAGTTACTGGAACTGGAACTCATTTTTGTGCATACAATAATCTTGCTGCAGTTACCATAGGCTGCACAATAATAATTCTCCATATTTCTTTTATAGTTCAGCATCCATAACCAATAAAAAATAATTCTGGTTTCATTGTAATATTAGTCTACAATATCTTTTGCATCATGTATGAATTTGCACCCAAAATTCATACTGCAGATCTTAACATTGCTGAGGTTCAGAAACACTGGCTTAGTGTATTGTGTGAACAGGGATTTGTTCAGGAAACAGTGATCCAGTGCGCTATGTTGAAAAACTCAGTCTTTGCAGCAGTGGTAGAATTCACGTTTTTTTTTTGACTACCAGTTTTGTGGGCGTGACTTGGTGGGCATGGCTTGGTGGGAGCGGCAGAGGAAGGATACTGCAAAATCTCCATTCCCACCCCACTCTGGGGCAGCCAGAGATTGTATTTGCTGGTTCTGCAGCTGAAGTCAAAATTTCTGCTACCGGTTCTTCAGAACCTTTCAGAACTTGTTGAATAGCACTCCTGCTTTGCAGGGTTATTAACTTCCTCTCCAGCCTGGTTTAATCTGAGAATGATGTGGTAGAAATCCCATATATGTTTGCCCAGTCAGGTATACTTAATTGGGCATTTGCTTGGATCATGTGGGCAAAGGTTCCTATATCTTAAAGGTGTAATTTTCCATACTTCTAAAACAACCGCTTCTCTGAAATATGTCTTGTATCCCACTCCTTGGCAATATTCCATTAACAAAAATCACTGTTTGAAACTTTGTAATTCTGTGCATGGATATTACGAAATAATTTCTCAGGAAGCACCCTATACAACTTAAGTCTTCAGGGACTCCCCCACCGCCACAAATAAGGTGGTAGTATGCTGCTGCTGACTTCCTCCCTTCCTAACCTCCAACTGTAATACTTCTTTCTCTAGTTCAGTATTTCTTAAAAGTGTAACACAAGGACATCCGGGGATCTCCCAAAATCTTAGGAGGTCCAAAAAATCAAAATTATCTGCCAGATATCGAAGACATTGGAATTATTATTTTTATTTCTTAAAACAATAGTTATTTTTGAATACCTTTTAAAAATTATGTGAATATTTACAATAATGGTGGTTCCTTTTTACATGGTTCAATCAATATTCTATGCAGGCATCAGTTTCAATTTTTAATACAGTAAACATCGATAAATATAACCCATACAAACTGAAGTTCTTCTGGGGCCCTCCAAAATTTTTAAAAGTATGGAGGGGTCCCGTCGAGCTCAAAAAGTTCAAGAAAACACGTCTCTAATTTGCCTTAGGAGAGACCATGGCCCCTTTGGAAAACTTCAAGTCCCAGCATCCCCTCCACCCGTAATAACCCCTCCCCCTTGTGTTCCCTGTGTCGTCTCCCTCTTTTCTCTTACTCTAACTGCGCAGATTGGCCCGGGCCGCCCGCCAATTGGCGAGTTCCCTTTGGGCGGAATAGCTGTCACTCCTTTCCCCCCGACCAATCAGACGCGGAAGAGTTAAAAGAGGGTGGGTTTTGCTTATTCCCGGAGCGTGTCTGCGCCGCTCGCGCGGCGGAAGGGCCGGCGTTGAGATAGAGAGGGCTGGTGGCGCAGTTAGCGTCGCGCAGGCGCACTGCCGGTCGCAACGGTGGAGAAAGGGGAGGGAGGAAGAAGAGGAGGGGGAGGCGGCGTTGGGGGCTTTGCTGAACCCGAGACAGCTGGAAAGGATAAACAGAGGCGGGGGCCGCCGAGGTCTCAGGTCCCAGCCGGGCCGGGCGGTGCTACGCAGCCTGGCGAGCGGCTCAAGCGGCCTTCCAGCCACTCTCTCACCTCCTGGAGGGGCCCCTGCCCTGGCACAGGGGTCAGGCCGCCCCCCTGCATGGAAGTTCGGGGGCTTCGTCCACTGGCTGCTGCGGCTGCTGAGCCTGCCTTGAGGAGGCCTGACAGGTAACCCCGGAGCTCTACTTCCCCGTCCTCCGCCTGCCTTAAAGAACCAACCTCCCTCCCCACCTCGGGAGCCTTTCCGCTGCCTGGACTACAACTCCCATCAGCCACGGCCGAGGGGAGTGGGCGCGAGAGCCGGTCTTCCTGCAGGTGGGGAGCGATGGGGGTGATCGGAGGAGGAGGAAGAGGAGGAGGAGCCTTCCTCCTGGGGCGTCCATTCTTATCACACCCCATCCCCACCCGCGCCCCTTGATTTTTTTGACCCACCACCTACCATCTCTTGAACCCCCCCCCACACCTCCACCCCAAAAAAACCCACCCTGCCTCTTTTCCTTTTGGCGTGGCTCTTCCCAGCAGATTCCAAAGGGATCGTGGCTGAGCTGGGAATCTGTCCTCTCCCCCCCCCCCCAAAAAAAACTTGCCACTGCTCCCCCCAACCACCGCACTCCAAGAGAGGAAGGATCTGGTGGTAGGGAGAGACACACCTGCTTTCCTCTTGCCAAAGCTTTTGGGAAATGTCTTCACGCCCATTCGGGGAGGGTGGGTGCATCCAGTTTGCCCCCTTTCACCAGCCTGGCACTTACTCTCCAGAGTTTTGGGGATGGGTGTTGTCACCTGCCCAGGATGGGCAGGCTGGATCTTCCAAAGAGATGCTGTCAGGATCCCAGGTGTGTGAAGCATCTTTGGAGAGCCCAAAACTTCCTCCTGCTCTGCATAAACTTCTGGCAGAGACTTTTGTGCTTTAAATTGCACTCGGCGGGGTGGAAAGTGAGAAGTAGAGCCAGATCACTTTAAGGCACCACAGCTCTCCCTCCGGCCACTTCTGTGGCTTTCTCAAGACCTCTTACTTTTTCCTCTCTTGAAAGAGCTTCCCCCCCCCCCCCCCCAGCCTGCATTGCTGGCTGTTGGTGTAGGTTTCTGGTGGGCTCAGTCTTTGGGCTGAAGGAGTTGCAACGGAATGAAAATGACAGCAAATTGAACTGTATGTGCACAAGCTGTTGCTCACTTCCTATTGCTCCTACTGTACCAGGATTCCTTTGCACGGATCTGTCAAGTTTCTTTCCATGCTGCAGTTTTTCTTTCCTGCTTTACACTAATGAGAGTTAAAATTCTTCGTAAAAGCAGTGGCTGGGTTGAGATTGCCTGGAATTAATTATGGATTGTTAAACTGGGGGGTTGGGGTGTGATTGTACTGATTGTGGCTTGGTGTTGCATATGAATCAGGCCCTTGGAAAACCCTGATTTATTGTTTGAATGATGAATGTCCTTTCTTAGCCTATTAGTTTTCAGCGGCTTATAATTTCTGTCAATGATCATACTAAGGATCTTGCTATGGGAAAGTGAGTTTTTGTTTGCCTGACATACTTGAACATAAATTAATAACATAGGGCTGGGTTTTGCCACAATGCTAGCTAAGATGTTAATTTTTATGTGGTTCAGGGTATTGTATGAATACAGTTAGTGTCATCCTGGGTCTTGCTAGTATATTAGTAGCTTTGGAAGGATTTTATTCAAAGTGTTGGCTTCATAAATTCTTAAATAGCTTCACTTGTTGCAGTTTCTCAGTAACATAAACTCTTGGCTATTTTGCTGAGATAAACATTCATTTTGTTGCATTGTTCTGATTTAGATTTTGTGTTGTTTTCATTTTTAAATTAATATGTCCATGCATTTTGGGTTTATTTTGCCTTGGTGCTATGTTAAGCATGTGCACATATCCAAAACAGACTGTTGTATTTTTTAATTCACACACATTCATGTATCCTGTATTTTAAAACAGAGTTGCTATTAATTTTTACTAGAAACCTAAATATTCACTTTCAAATCTAGTCCAGCCTGAATTTACGATGACTATCACATGTTATGTTGTTGTTTTATTTGGGGTATAGAATCTTGTGTGCCCCAAGTAATTACTTTAATCATTTCTAGTCTGCATGTGTGATCTCATCCAATTGTGACTTACTCAACAAACTATGACTCAACCTATGTGTGTCCATTTTATACGAATCCTTAAACTTTCTTTTGGATGTCTTTAAGGTACAAATTTATATATATATTCCTAAATTATGTGTTGGGTGTTACATTTCTGTAGTTTTGTTTTCTGTTCTTGATACTTTTGTTAAGATTTAACAAATATTTTCATGTTTAAAAATGAATTTCTTTCAAAAGAAAGACATTTCTTTCTCCCTAATAAAACCCAAACCCCATGTCTAATCCAACAGTGTTGTTTATCAGAAATATAAGAGCTGGTATTTATAATGGGAAAAATGAATAGAAAATCTTTTAGTATATCATGAGATCTACCATGGGGTTTCATGATAGACTTTCTGAACTCAGATCACAATATTGACTTAAGAACCAAGTTTTCATTTGTTGCTCTAAAAAGTAGATGCCCCAACCTAATTTTTCTCTATGCAATAGCAACTTTTAGTATTCATAGCTTTACATTGTACTTAAAATATCAAGGGAAATTTTAAAAATGATTCCTCCAAGTAATTGTCATTAGAAAATCATTTTTCAGAATGATTGTAATTAGTACTTTTGGTCATTGCTCCTTCTGGGAGCAAATTATATTAATGATTGCATCTTTCTTCATCCTCCAAAACTGTACAATTCAGTTCCCAGAATTCTGAGCAACAGGCATGCTGGTTCTGAATTCTGGAAATCAAGTTACATATCTGAAAGATGACTTTGTCAGTCAAGGCTATGGAAACAGTTAACTAAATTTAACAGTCCTACAGAATTGTTTTCTAATCCATCACAGAATGCTTCTTTACTTGAGCTTACATATGTAAAATATTAAATTGCTTATACACTATTAGAGAATTTACTTGTAGTTACTTTCCAAACTTTTGTGGTATCCTCTAAAGCCAGATGTACTATCTTTTTTGGATTGAGATCTGCATAGGCTCTTTGAATGATATGTAAGAAAGAGGGTGCATTATTTTTTTTAAAAAAGGAACAGAACCAGAACCAAAATTAAATTTCATTGAAGGTATATTTATTTTAATCAATTCCACATTAAATAATACAATTACTGCCATATACGTCAATAGCAACACTATTCAATTTAAATATAATTTAGAGAACAGCATTTCATTTGTACACTTTTTTACCAGTTTGAGTAATAGCAATAGCAATACCACTTAGACTTATATATCGCTTTACAGTGCTTTGCAGCCCTCTCTAAACTGTTTACAGTGTCAGCCTATTGCCCCCAATAATCATTTTAGCCACCTTGAAAGGATAGAAGGCTGAGTCAACCTTGAGCCTGGTGAGATTTGACCTGCCAAATTGCAGGCAGCTAGCAGCTGGCAGCCGGCAGAAGTAGCCTGCAGTACTGCACTCTAACCACTGCGCCACTGCGGCTCAGTGATCCTCAGTAAATCCTCAACTTATGACCACAGTTGGGACAAAAAAGTTTGTGGCTAAGCAAAGGGATTGTTAATTGAGACATGTTTGATTTTATGACCCTTTATCCCCTAACGTTGTTAAGCAAATCATTGCAGTTGTCAAGTGGGTCACACAGTCATTAAGCAAATCCAGCTTTCTTCCCCCATTGACTTTGCTTGTTTGGAAGCCATTCGGGAAGGTCACAAATGGCGATCAGATGACTCAGGACACTGCAGCCCTCCCAAATTCATGGTCAAGCACACAAATTTTGATTAATTGACCAAGGATGCTGCACTGTTTGTGAGGATTGGTGATAAATTACTTCTTAAAGTACTGTTGTAACTTTAAACAGGTCATTAAATGAATGGTTTTAAGTCAAGAACCACCAGTATAGCCAGGCTGACTGAAAGCCCTGTGTGGATAAAATACAATTATCCTGCCTTTAAGTTCTTTTGTGACTGGTTAGAATACCAATACCCCAATCAGCTCCAGATCACCAATATTCAACCCATAATTACTATAATCTCACCATGGAAGTCATGAGTGGAACACCTAAGCCCCTTCTTCATCTTCCAAAATGTAGCTCTCTTTCCAATTTCATCACTGTAGTTGTTAGAGGAAGCTTCCATCTTTAATATTTCAGAAGTCTTCAAATATTTCATCAACTCTGCTGTGCTATGGCAGGACCGAGTGATGTTCTTTGATATCAGTAATGTTTTGGGGAGCAGCTTTGCAATTGGCTAAAACCGAACTGAGTTTTCTCGGCTGTCTGTGTTAACCATTGATGTTGAAGATCTCAGGATTTCATACATTCCATTGACATTCTGCATTGTTGTGCTATTTCTAAACATTGAAAAAAAGTTTTATTTTTGAATGCAATTTATGTGGAAAAAACAATTGTGACTACAAAGTTGTTTATTCTGTACACGTAACAGTCATATGCTTTTTATTATATATGGTTTCTGTGATGACCCTATAAGATGTTTATCTTGAAAATTGGTGGATGTCTTAAAATGAGATCTTGTGTGATCAGTTAAAAGTTCTGAAAGCTATTGGGGAGAGGGGAGAGAATTTTAACTTCCATTGAGAACTATATCTAAGAATTTAGACCAAGGTTCCATCTATGGAGAGGGATGTACGTAATGTTAGAAATCAAATGACTGAGGGAAATATTTGAAAACCTGATATTAAAATTTCCTTTTGTCGGCTAGAACAGCTCCATAATTTTATGTATAAATAATTTCAAAGCTTTCTCCTCTCTCTCTCTCTCCTCCCCCTCTTCTCTCCAAATTACAGGTAATTTCAATGCCTTCTCAATGGACATGAACTCTGCTGGAATGCTTGGATTCACAGCAACACCATCACTAACTTGCTTTCGTAGGCCCTATTGTGAAACGATGGCAAAAGCAAATATTATTAGAGACCTCATTAGCAGGCAGCTCAAGGTACTTCTTGTCTTAAAGAGTCATTAACAGCATTTTGCTAGAGGGTGAGCTGAAGTGGAGGAGGAAAGCTTTTAGAGGGGCCATCTTGAGGACTGATTTTCTTGTTGCTCCTGTCTGTTTGTTTGTCTTCTTCGTCAGAGACTGCTTTGTGTCTTTGCCAGAAGTCATGCCCAAGATGAATGGAACAAGCTGCTGAGCCTTATTCATCCTTTTCTCATTCTTTGCATCAAAGAGTACTGAGCAGTTAGCAAGAGACCCTTTCTATTGATCCTAGGTGCTCTCTTCTGCTGTCATACATTCAGATTATTCCCCCTGGTTTTGTCATGAGACTTGACAAACTGTGGTTACTGCTTATTGTGTGATCTAATTATCAAGCTCATTAAACACCAATGGGGTGACATTTCTATGAGATGTTTCCTAAGCTGGTTAGAAAACCATGTTATTCATCTACATCAGAATGCAAAAGACATCAAGTGTTGTTTCTCATTGTTTAGTCTTAAGGTCCATAATATCTTATGAAGAGATAGAGATAGATGAATAAAATAGATGAAGATGAAGAGAGAGAAGGAATTTGCAGATGACATAGAATTGGAGGGATAACTAATGCTCTGGAAGATGGAAATGAAATGTCTATGGAGATTCTCAGCCATCCAGGTCATGGTTTTTCCCTAAAGTGCTTTTTCAAAAGGCAACTGGAGTTTTTCTTTGTTTTTGCCTGAAGATATTTCATTTCTCATCTAAGAAACTTCTTCAGTTCTGAATGAATGGTGGAGAAAGGAAGGATTTATATTCCTTGCAGTCATCTGGTCGTTAGCACTCTTTCTGAGAGTTGTTAAGGCCACTTGGAGGTTTATCTGTGCTCTCAGGGTCACCTGAATAAATGAGGAGAACAGATTCTGCAATTTCACTTGTTAACAAGCTGAATATCAATCAGTATATGTCAGTAGGTACGAACAGATATTTTTAGATGCAATTTAAAGCTACATTCATAAAAGTCTGGTTCCCAAATCAAAGTCAGCCAGAATCTTTTGGAGTGGGTGACCATAATAATTGTTGTGGGGAAATCTATCTCCACTGCCGATATGTTCTGTATTGATTAATCTCATTTTGAATATTTCATCCAGTTCTGACTGTTGCATTTCAGGAAAAATCAAGTCAGTAGACTAGATCAGAGAAGGGCAAGTTAGATGGACCTGGATATTATTACTATTATTATTATTATTATTATTATTATTGGTTAATCTGTAGTGAGATTCACAGTCTTTGAGGCTGGTTAATAGCTCAGCAGCTTGAGTCCTAACCAAGGACCTAGGAACTGTTAAGGTATCGTCGGAGGATGTAAGCTGTTCCGAGTAAGGTAGTTTTTTGTAGAGTCAAATGTTCAAGTCCGGTAAATTTAGAATTTCTAAATAGCGGGGTAGCCCTTTGGGTATTGCTCCAAGAGCTCCAATTACAATCGGGACAACACACGATTTCTTTTTCCACAGTCGCTCAACTTCAATTTGCAAGTCCCGGTACTTTGTGATTTTTTCTTGCTGCTTATCTTCAATCCGTGCTTTATTATTATTATTAATTATTAATTATTATTGTTATTATTATTGTTATTTTTGCATGAGTATTTGGAGATCAGAGGTATCTATTCTCCTTCATGGTGTCGTACGCTGAAGAATTATGGTTGGATATAGAACGTTCTAAAGGCCTCTCCATTAATTGTATTTATCTGTGGTTTATAGGAAAAGGGTGCCCTCAGTTTTGAGCGACACTATCATGTTACTGACCCATTCATTCAGCGTCTGGGCTTGGAAGCGGAACTGCAAGTAAGTGAAGGATGGTCCTGGTAGCAAAAATAATATATATATTTTAATTTGTAAAGCATTTCCTAGTTTGTTGAAGGTTAATTATTCCTAAACTGTTTATCTTATTTCCCCTAAATTTTTTCTAAATTTAACAGATTGAAAAGATAATACCGTGTTTCCCCGAAAATAAAACCCTGTCATATATTTTTTTGAACCCTGAAATGAGCACTCGGCCTTATTGCCATGAGCTCAAAAGAGCAATTGGGCTTATTATCAGGGGGTGTCTTATTTTGGGGGAAACAGGGTAGGAAAACCTTAATTTGCTAATCCCCAGCCCCCCAATTTTTTTTTCTTAATGAGCAGCTTGTCAAACTTCAGCGTGACTATTGTTAGACCTGAGATTGTTACGGGGTAATAAATCTGTTATTGCCATGGCTAGGCTCGATCTTCATTAGGGCCAAGTTTAGATGTGCCAGCAACATTGCCCAGCTTGATCTATGGTGAATCCCTCCATCAGAAAGAATAGAAGCCATTTCAAAATGGAATATGCCTAGATGGACAATCCAAGAAAAGGAAGAATCTGAATACTACCTGGTATGGCAAAAGTGGTATCAAGGGCTGGAGAAAAGGAAATCCAAATAAAAAGACGATCCCAAAAGTCTCGAACCAAATCGTGTACCAAATGAGATCTACTAGAGCTATAACTAAACTTTACAAAATATCATTATATTAGCAATGGAAGCAAAATGGAACACCATTCAATGATCAGAGGAAGCTCTGGAAAGCTTAAAACAGCAAGAAAAATGGGACATGTCAGAATATGGTAGATTTTCCTTTATCCTTTTCAGTGAGTAATCTGAAATTGGTAAAGCTCTGACATTGGGGTTTTTTTTTTTTTTTTTAGGGTCATGCTGGCTGTGTCAACTGCCTTGAATGGAATGAAAAGGGAAAGTAAGTATGTGTCTGAAAATAGATTTGTCTCCAAAGCTAGGAGATGGGCCTGGGGATTGCTGGATCACCTTAGTTTGTTTCTGTTGCTCCCCTCTGGGAGGAGCTTTTGAAGTATTTCTAGGAGGACTACCAGAACCTGTAACAGCTTTGTTCCCTGTGCCATCCGTCCGGTAAACTCGCAAGATTCGTTTCTCTCGCCATGTACATGTATTATATCCGAATTGGACTGTGTTGTTTCTCTGTGTCATATATGTGGTATATGCACAGTTTGGTATTTATTTATTTATTTTGTCATGTTTACATTGTGCATATTGGAGGTGGTGGCCGTTTGTATGCAACGAAATTTCAATTTCATGTATGTTGATTAGTGTACATTCAAAGTGACAGCAAAGGTAGTCTGTCGGGTGTCTGCAACCCGTGGCTCTGGAACCACATGCGGCTCTTTCATCCCCCTGCTGTGGCTCCTATTGGCTGAACTCACCACTGGCTGGCCCCGCCCCTCGCTCTCCCCTTCCAATCATCCTCGCCTGGCCAGAGAGAGAGACAGAGAGAGAGAGATACCTGTTTCCCATAGAAAACACTGGGAGCCACAAAACCTGGGTGGGCGTGGCTGGGGGTGTCATGTGACTGGTGGAAATGAGTGACATTGAGTTGACCATACCCATCCAGGTTTTATGGCTCCCGGTGTTTTCTGTGGGAAACCGGTTGCAGACCCCTGGTCTAAGTCTAAGTCTAAGTCTAAGTCTGACCTTGAAAGACCATTCTTAAATTTGACTTCATCCAATGTTGTGTTCGAGCATTTAGGAAGAGTGACACACAGTAAGGTGGAACCTATTTTAAGTATCTCATACAATAACCACATGTGTCAAGGATTACATAATATAATTCAGAGAAGCTTTGCTGAAGGTTGAAGAAATGTTTTGCCTGAAGAATGCAGAGCCTATGGGTTCTGGCAAGAGTAGGAATTAAGCTCCTATGCTTGATTCAGGCTTTAATCTGAATATGAAAGTATCCTTAAGAAAGAGTAGGCCCTTTCAATGAATGCCTATAGAAAACCTATGTAGCCCAGGGGAGAATTTCTAAAAGTATTTTCTGGAGGTGTATAGTGTTCATTTACCTGC
The DNA here is from genome assembly GCA_030761175.1 of Masticophis lateralis. NCBI lineage: Eukaryota > Metazoa > Chordata > Lepidosauria > Squamata > Colubridae > Masticophis > Masticophis lateralis. Next base: position 13,622,582 of record JAUDYJ010000009.1, read on the forward strand.
CTTGTTAATAGATTCCTGGTGAACTAAGTTACAAATATAATTGACAGCTGATCCTTGAGAGTTCTTTGCTGTGCTGTGCTCTGAAACCCCCATTGGCTTTAGATCAATGGTCCCCAACATTTGTGGCTTGTGGCCCAGCTGGGGGAGAGGGAGAGGGAACCGGGGCACGTGAGCAGCATGCGTGAATTTGTGCGCCTGCCCACCCCTTGTACGAGTTGAGCTGCATGCGCACATGCATGTCAGTCCTCCTCTCGTGTGGCCCAATTCCTAATAGGCCTGGGCCCTGGGGACCCTTGCTTTAAATCCGTGATGGTGAACCTATGGCATACATGCCACAGCTGGCACACAGAGCCCTCTCTGGGCACGCGAGCCGTCGCCCAGCTCAGCTCCAACCCGCAGGCATGCACGCGTGTGACTCCCATCAGCCAGCTGATTTTCAGGATGCATGGGGGACACATGTGGAAGATGTGCGTGCATGCACAGGGGGTCACACATGTATGCACGGGTGGTGGGGGGTGCGGTATGCCCCTGCACAGCCTGTTTTTGGGCCCAGGAGGCTGCAGGGAGGCCTGCTAGGCCAAAAATGGGGGGCAGGGGGGGTTGCATGCGAATGCGTGGGGGGCAAGGAGAGTGGGGAGTCATGCATGCATGCACAGGGGGGGCGCATTGCATTATGGGTGCCAGCACGCATGCATGCATGCGCCCACTTTTGGCACAGAACGAGAAAAAGGATAGCCATCACTGATCTAGATCTTTGTTTCCCAACCTTAGCCCTTTTAAAGTATGCATCCCAATGCTGGCTGGGGTATCATGGCTCAGGTTAGGAATCATTGTTCTATGAGAGATGAGCATCTCTATGAGATTGTCTTTAAGAGATTGACTTGACTTGACTTTAAGAGATCTCAGCAAATGAATGCAGAAAGACATGTAGCAATGGTTTGCTAATACATGGTTTTTGTCTCTTTTGACTTTTCAGCTTGCTGGCCTCTGGCTCTGATGACCAGCACACCATTGTGTGGGATCCTCTGCACCACAAGAAGCTCCTTTCCATGCACACAGGGCATACAGCAAACATATTCTCTGTCAAGGTAGGTGGATTTGGAAGAAGGTGGTAAAATACTAAGAACAGGTAGCCCTCGACTTACAACAGTTCATTTAGTTGATTGAAGTTTTTTTTTTATTAAAAGTTTTATAAAAATACAAACATATAACCCCCCCTCCCCCCTTCAACCCCCTCATCCCTCCCCCTCTTCAATCCCCCCCCCCCCGACTTCCCAGAGTGAAATACAGGGTTTCTCTTCTTCAACAAAAAATATAAACCAATCATTAACCTATCCAATTTCTAGTTTACAAACACCATCAAAATCTTAACTCCAATCTAATAAGAAAATTACAACTCTATAGTTCCTCTTCATTCATACGCAATTTGATGTCTTCTTATATGATATTTATTCCGAATATAGACTGTTTGAAGTTGTTGTTGTTAGTGGCGAAGTCGTGTCCAACCATCACGACCCCATGGACAACTTTCCTCCAGGCCTTCCTGTCCTCTACCATCCCCCGGAGACCATTTGAAGTTATAATGGCACTTGAAAAAAAGTGACTTATGGCCATTTTTCATAGTTAACAACCGTTGCAGCATCCCCATAGGCACGTGATCAAAATTCGGATGTTTGGCCACTGACTCGTGATGGTTGCAGCGTCCCAGTGTCATGTGATCGCCTTTTGTGATTTCCTGACTAGCAAAGTCAATGGTGGAGTCAGATTCACTTAACAAGCGTGAGGCTACTTAACAACTGCCATGACTCGCTTAACAAGTGTTGCAAAAAAAGATCTTAAAATGGGGCAAAGTTCAGTTAACAACTCTTTTGCTTAAAAACATAAAGGTTGGACTCAGTTGGGGGTCTTAAACTGAGGTCCACCTGTAGCCGTGTCAAGATTAAATGTTGAGGTTAGGATGAGTAGGTACTTGACTACAAAGCCAATAATCTGTGGCTGTTAAGTGACATGTACCTCCAAAGATGTCTTTTTATCCGTCAGTGGGGAAGCCCTTCTTGCCATGAAAGATAGCATGCTTATTTTCCACAGTTCTTGCCGCATGCGGAGGACCGGATACTTATTACTGGGGCCGCTGATTCCAAAGTGCACGTCCACGACTTGACTGTCAAAGAAACAACCCACATGTTTGGGGATCACAAAAACAGAGTCAAGCGAATTGCCACAGCTCCGATGTGGCCCAACACTTTCTGGAGTGCGGCAGAAGATGGGCTAATCAGGTACAGTTTGTCTGATGTTCTGGGGGAACACAGGGTCAACCCTGAGTTGAACCTGGCTGAAGCCATCTTGGAGGCTTCAGGGTTGCCACACAATGGTGGGAGGGGGGGAAACAGTTAGATGGGGTTTTGTAGCCAAAACAATAAAGTTTTCCTGTGAGAACCAAGGACATTCTCACAAGTGGCTGGCCAGAGGAGGAGCAAAGTAACCCAGCAACCAACCGGCCAGCACCTGGATTGGATAGTGTGACCAGTGATTTGAGAGGGAAAGGGAAAACTTTTACTGTTAATTAGGAAAAGAAATCTTAAGAAGAATGTAAAATAATAATCTTAGTGTGACTGGGTAAATATTTTTAGGAATACTGTATGGCAGTTGAGAATTCTTTTTTCTGGATAATCTTTTCTTTTTTTGATGATTTGGTTTAATGGAGGTTTGTACTATTTCTGGGTGATAATTGATGCTTTAAAATTCTATATATATTATATTACTCTCTGCAACTCTATCCATATTGCTATATTTTTTTTCTGTAATTTTTAGTAATTTTCAATAAAAATTAAAAAGAAAATTAATTAGGTGAAAGTCGCAGGAAACCTCAGAGTTGGCTTTCACCAGTTTGTGCCAATATGATGTATCCAATAAACTGTTCTTTGAGGAGCTCGAGTGCCTTGGAGTTTGTTTTCTATGGGTGTATTACTTGGAACCAGGGGTGGGTTCTACTTACCTTTACTACTGGTTCGCAACGGGCAGATCGCTGATGACGACATCCGGGGCGGGGCCTCCTGCCGATTTTACTACCGGTTCTTGCAAACCGGTTGAAACCGGGGGCAACCCACCACTGCTTGGAACACTGACACACAGCTTAGGGTTCCACTCTGTTTAATTACTGTGTGTTGCAGAAATGTTATGGCCAAACCAATAAACTCTACTGCTAGGGCTTAAAACCAGGACTCTGCAATACAGTGACCCTCTAAAACTGCCACCCACCTCCAACCTTTTGGCACCAGGGATCGGTTCCATGGAGAAAGTTTTTTCCGCGGACCGGAGGGGGATGTGCTGCCTGCATCCCAGGGATGGGGCTTTGCTTGTTTGCGTGGCAGAGTTGATGGCATGATATGAACCGATGCCGGTCCACAGACTGGGGGCTGGGGACCCTTGTTCTAAAACGGGGGTCTCCAACTGTGGCAATTTTAAGTCTGGAGGACTTCAACTCCCAGAATTCCCCAGCCAGCTTTGCTCTAAAATGGAGGTCTCCAACCTTGGCAACTTTAAGCCTGGAGGACTTCAATTCCCAGAATTCCCCAGCCAGCTTTGCTCTAAAACGGAGGTCTCCAACCTTGGCAACTTTAAGCCTGGAGGACTTCAATTCCCAGAATTCCCCAGCCAGCTTTGCTCTAAAATGGAGGTCTCCAACCTTGGCAACTTTAAGCCTAGGGAATTCTAGGAGTTGAAGTCCTCCAGGCTTAAAGTTGCCAAGGTTGGAGACCCCTGCTCTAAAACATGATTTAATTGAATTTAGAATTAATTTTATAATTACTTAGGTCACTTTTTCATGGTGGGGTTAAAATTGTGGTGCTTCTGCTTGCTTCTGATTTCTGAAGGTCTGCAAATATTTTTATTCTTCCTTGTTTATTTATTTTTTTTAGACAGTATGACTTGCGAGAGAATAGCAAACACTCAGAAGTTCTGATAGACCTGACTGAATACTGCGGGCAGCTTGTGGAGGCAAAGTGCCTCACAGTCAATCCCCAGGACAATAACTATCTCGCCGTGGGAGCCAGTGGGCCCTTTGTCCGGATTTACGACATACGCATGATCCACAATCACAGGTAACAGAAGTGAAGACTGATAACTTAGCGGGCTAACTTCTGAAGGACAAGAAGCATTTTTGTTTGGATCTAATCCAGCAAGCAGCACATTCAAATTCCACATTGTCTTCATTCTAATAAAAGGATAATAGTTGTAGCTCAGGCTTGACATGAGGGATCCTTGGTGCTCTCTGAACTTGCTTGTTTTCTTACAAGCATGTTTTCTTACAAGTTTCATGACCCAATTAGGTAACTTCATCAGTGCTAGGGTAGTTTGGGTTATGAAACATTTGCAAGAAAACAAGCAAGCTCAGAGAGCACCAAGGACCCCTCCTGTCTTAGTTCTTTTTAACCATCTAACATGCCTGAAGATATCCCATTGCACAAACACAAATACACTCCTACCCTCTTGTTTATGGCTGGAAGAAAATATAGACAGTTAATAGGGGCAAAAAAGCAGGTAAGGATGATAAAATACTGCATTTATTTCTTTTTAAATTTATGTATACATCATCTCTGTGTGCATGGGTGTGTGCTTTGTTTGTGTGTTTGTAGATAGATATTCATGCTCGTACAGGTAGACTCTGACTTAAGACCATAGTTGGGGCTCGAATTTCAGTCGTATGTCAGGATGGTTGTAAAGCAAGTCATTACTTGACCCAGTTTTATGACCACTTTTACCATTTAGTCCAGAGGTCTTCAAACTTGGCACTTTAGTCCAGAGGTCTTCAAACTTGGCACTTCAACTTGTGGACTTCAACTCCCAGAATTCTCCAGCCAGCTATGCTGGCTGGAGAATTCTGGGAGTTGAAGTCCACAAGTCTTAAAGTTGCCAAGATTGGGGACCCCTGGTTTAGCCAATCCCATGATCATTAAGTGAATCCGGTTTCCATAATTGAAGTTTTTTTTGGTTGGAAACTGGCTAAGAAGCTTGCGAATTGCAATCACGTGACCACAAGACATTGCAACCAGTCGTAAATGCAAATCAATTGCCAAGCACCTTGAATTGTGATCGTGCGACTGCAGGGATGATAACGCCAGGCACATGGATGATGACAAATGGCGAATCACTTTTTCTTAGACTGCCATAACTTTGAACTTTAAGTAAAGGAGCAGTTGCAGGTCGAGGGCTTCCTGGAATTCAAAATAATATTTGATGTCATGAAGTTCCATTCAAAAAATATTCCGTCCTGCAGTATCCTTCCCCTGTCACGCCCACCAAGCCACGCCCCCAGAACCGGTAGGGAAAAATTTTGAATTTCACCCCTGGGGGGTAGGGTTTATATTACGAGCATCCTGAAAAATGCTAGGACTTATTTTCCAGTTGGGTCTTATTTTCGGGGAAACAGGTTATGAATCTCAGTCTGTTGCAGTAAATTTTACAAAATCTACCAGAAGTGCCCCAGTACGTTGACATAACTATGTTGAAATTTCCCTCTCTTAATATACCTGGGCTGTCATGGTTTTCTTTTTCTCTCACCAATAGAAGGAGAAATGTCTTGAGAAGAAAACGTATGCACAAAATACAAATTTTCCTCTCTCTTTTGGCTTAGGAAAAGCATGAAACAGAACCCTGCGGCTGGTGTCCATACATTCTGTGATCGACAAAAACCCCTCCCAGATGGCGCTGCTCAATACTACGTAGCAGGTAAGATTATCTCTGGATGGTGCCCCATTCAGGAGACGGTTTTGGAGCATTCAGCAAAATTCATGGGGTGGGTGGGGGGCATCAGCCTATTATGGTGAGAAATGAGTGAGTCCCAGCCACCTAATATGGCTTCCAAAGCTGACAGAGAATACATTTGAGTAACTTACGCTTGGGTGGAGTAAAGATGGATCCTTAGCTTTTGATCACGTCTGCTGCAAAGTAGTTAATGATTATTATTATTTATTTATTTATTTATTTACTGAAAGTAGATCTGCACAATAAATGGATATAGCTTTTATTTTATTTTAAAAGGCTTTTCTATTTCTTTGCAAATACTTAGCTAAGGCAGGGTCCATTCTGTCAAGTTGTCTGTATTAATTGTGCTTGGGTTGTTTTTTCCTTCCGTAGGGCATCTTCCAGTGAAATTACCTGACTACAATAACCGACTGAGAGTTTTGGTAGCTACCTATGTCACTTTCAGCCCAGATGGCACAGAGCTCTTAGTCAACATGGGAGGAGAACAGGTAATCTAACACTGTTCCAATATCTAAGGGGCTTCCATAAAGAAGGAGGGGGTTTCAATCTATTCTCCAAAGCACCTGAAGGCAGAACAAAAAGCAATGGATGGAAACTAATCAAGGAGAGTAGCAACCTAGAACTAAGGAGAAATAACAGGGAGAAGCATTAACCAGTGGAACAGCTTTGCCTTCAGAAATGATGGGTGCTCCATCACTGGAGGCTTTTAAGAAGAGATTGGACAATCATTTCTCTGAAATGGTGTAGGGCTACGGTGGCACTCGTAGCCATATTAGTGGCTCACTCTGGCGTGCCCACTAATCAGCTGGGAAAAGCCAGCTGATTTTTGGGCCTTCTGGGCCCATCAGAAATAGGGAAACAGGCTGTTTCCTGCCTCCGGAGGGCCTGGGCTAGGGTGGGGAAGGCTCATTTTTCTTTCTCACCTGGCTCCAGGTCACCCTGGGGAGGGTGAAAACAGCCTTCCCCACACCCTCCGGACAGTGGTGGGATTCAAGTAATTTAACAACCGGTTCTCTGCCCTAATGACTTCTTCCAACAACCAGTTTGCCAAACTGTTCAGAAAGTTAACAACCGGTTCTCCCGAAGTGGTGCGAACTGGCTGAATCCGGAGGCCTGAAACGGCCCATTTCCCAACTCCTGGTGGAACAGGAAGTGACTTTTTTGCTTTCCCCAGCCTCCAGAGACTCTTAGAGAGGCTCTGGCAGCTGGGGACAGGAAAAAATGGCTCCCGGGAGTTGGGAAATGGACCGTTTCAGGCCTCCGGAGGGCCTCCGAGGGAGTGGGGAAGGCTGTTTTCGCCCTCCCCAGATGCATAGAGAGGATCTGGAGCCAGGCGAGAAAGAAAAACAGGCCTACCTGGCCATCACCTGCCAAGTGCAGGGGGGAAGGGGAGGTGGCGCGCGCATACGTTGGATAGAAGATCTCCAATGTCCCTTCCAACTCTGTTATTCTGTTAATCTTCAGCTGCTTTCAGCATCTCACTTGAGCTGATTTCAGCACTCAGGCTGATTCAGTCATTGTGAAATATTATCAGGGCATTTAAATGGTCCACCTCGGATGGCCTTTAATCCATTTATAAATTCCCCAGCGCTTCAAAGCTGTTCTAGTCATCGCACACCCATCCCCATTGTACTGAATTTCATATATTGCACCCAGTAATTGCTGCTTTCTCAAATAAATTGTTCCTATTAATGTCTACAAAGAGTTAGCCGGAAAATAAACGATTATGAAATCCTGCCATAGTCTGTATCAGGTTCCCCAGATCAGGATTGGGCTGCAAATCTTTTGCCTCGACTCCGTACAGGTAGTCCTTGACTTTTGACCACGATTGGGGCCAGCATTTCTGTTGCTAAGCAAGGCAGTTCAGTGAATAGCACCCGATTTTATGACTTTTTTGGCCACATTTGTTAAGCGAATCCAGCTTCCTCCACTGGCCTTAGATAACCATTCTTCTGCTCATGAATATAGTTCCAGAGAGGTGTGGGAAACTGTTAATACCAAAAACTGGGAGTCTGGTCTGCCCTGATTGGCAGAACTGTTTCCTCAGCCAAAAGATGACTCATGCTTTAGATTTCTAAGAACCGAAATTGATTTTTCTCGTGGGTTTAGGTGAAGCTAAATCTCCTGCTGTATTCATGCAGTTTTGAATCCCATTTTACGAGAGACTTTTTCTAAATGCGCATTTTCCTTTGCCCTACAAAAACACGAATAGCTTCCGCTAGATCAGCATGTGGCTCTTTCAAGGGGTGAAATCCAGCAGGATCTGACATGTTCTGGAGAACCCATAATGGAAATTTTGAGTAGTTCGGAGAACCAGCAAATACCACCTCTGGCTGGCCCCAGAGTGGGGTGGGAATGGAGATTTTGCAGTATCCTTCCCCTGGAGTGGAGTGGGAATGGAGATTTCGCAGTATCCTTCCCCTGCCACGCCCACCAAGCCACGCCCACAGAACTGGTAGGAGAAAAAAAATGGATTTCCCCCCTGTTCTTTCACCCCTCTGCTGCGGCTCCCTGTCACTCAAAATATGCGTCACAACCGCCAATGTGTGATGCCTGCCAGCACCGATTTATTCAGCTTTTCAACCCCCCCATGGATAAATCCAAGAAAAGAAAAGTTTCAGAAGAAAACAAAGTTTAATTCAACTACATATGCTAGTTTTATGGCCGCTCAAGAAATAGTCAGGCACGGGAAGGGTTTTGTGGCTCCCGGTGTTTTCTTTTGTGTGGGAAACGGGCCCAAACGGCTCTTTGAGTGTTTAAGGTTGCAGACCCCTGCACTAGATTTACATGTGTTAATCAGCACCAAGTTAGGATTTTCATGTGAGCAATTCTGGCTGAAAACTTACTGTTCCTATGTAGTTTGTAGATTCATTGCATTTCTTTGATTTTTAGGTTTACTTATTCGACCTGACGTTTAAGCAGCGGCCATACACTTTTCTCCTGCCAAAAAAATGCCATACTCCAGGGGGTAAGAACGCTGTACTTTTCCAGGGGAGACATGATAGCAGTGCTCCAATATTTGAGGGGCTGCCACAGAGAGGAGGGGGTCAAGCTATTTTCCAAAGCACCTGAAGGCCAGACAAGGAATAATGGATGGAAACAGATCAAGGAGAGATTCATCCTAGAAATGAGGAGAAATTTTCTGACAGTGAGAGAACAATCAATCCATGGAACAGAAGTTGCCTTCAGAAGTTGTGGGAGCTTCATCCCTGAAAGCTTTCACGAAGAGACTGGACTGCCATCTGTCAGAAATGGTGTAGGGAGGGTCTGCTTGGGCAGGGGTTGGACTAGATGACCTAAGGGGTCCCTTCCAACTCTGTTAATCTATTATTGCATTCAAAGTGAAATTGGTAGGTTGCTGGATTCCAATAACACAGATTTAGCTTCACTGGTCAATTTAGCCATTGCCTAACCCAATCTTATCCAACCTACAATCTCCTAAAGTATTAGATGTCAGGCTGATTAAGCATTTTTTTTTTTTTTGCTTGTAGTGCTGGGTCTTCTCCCAGGTTGCTAATTTCCCCAAAATTGAAAAACTGCACGGTATAGAAGAATTCCTATCTGCCATTTGCACTTTATCCTTGCTTCAGACTTATTCCACTCCTTATGATTCTACGGTATCATTTTATTTCTATATTGCTTTGCTTCCCCGAAGTGCCCAGAATGGTTTACAAGAATACAATAAAAAATATCTGAAATAAACCATTCCAATAAAACCAGCATTTAAAGCCATAACTGCAAAAATTGAAGCTCACTTCATTTTATGACCCTCAGAGGTGCAGAACGGGAAAACATCGGCCAATGGCGTGTCAAATGGCATCCATCTCCACAGCAATGGTTTCCGGCTGTCTGAGGGGCGAGCCCATGTCAGGTAAGGTCTCCTCCTTTTCTGCCCACAGTATCTAGTGCGGGATCTAGCCTGACGAGGTGGCTCAGTGGCTAAGACCCTGAACTTGTCGATCAGAGAGGTTGGCAGTTCGGCAGTTCGAATCCCTAGTACATGAGCAGGGGGTTGGACTGGATGACCTCCAAGGTCCCTTCCAACTCTGTTCCTGTATCCCCTCCTCCTTGCCTAGATGAAACGTTCCTGCACGGACTGGTTGGTTAGGAATTGTGCTGGTTGCCAGAATGAGGAAGAATTGTTTCATCCAGCAAGAAGCAGTTGCATAACCCTATTATTTGGGATGGGGGAGGACTGTAAAAGCTGAGTTTTCTTCATGCACATGCATACTCTCCACATTAGAAAGCCACAGTCTGGGATGAAAATACTTGTCTTTTTTTTTTTAAAGGCCCTCTAGACAGGTGGGCTTCAAAAATTTTAGCAAGGGGTTCTTTGCCTGATTGCTGGGTGGGCGTGGACATGGCGGGCATGGCCTAGTTGGCCTCCTGCACCATGGCAGGGTGGGAGGGGCATTTTTGCCCTTCCTGGGCTCTGGAGGCTTTCCTCGAGAGAGAGCGAAAACGGCCTCCCCAGGCTCTAGAGGCCCTCTGGAGGCCTTCCCGAGCGTCCAGGAGGCCCGTTTTTCACCCTCCCCGAGCTTCCATGCGCACCCTGCACTTACCTTCATCCAAAACGGACCGTGTGGGGACTCCTGGGTGGGGTGGAGTGGGTGAGGCCAACCAGGAGCGGGATTTGGGGGTTCTCTGAACTGCACAGAATCTTAGCTAGAGGTTCTCCTGAACCCCTGCGAACCCCCAGCAGCCCACCCCTGCCTCTAGAAAAATGTCCCCTAAATACACCACAGCATTATTTTCTACCCAAGGTCTGTTAGGACTTAAGTATGCAAGCTGATTGGTTGATCTGGCTTAGTGTGTTATATCAATCCAGCCAGATACGGTTGATGGAATGAGCCATGGCTAAACCCAACATGGTTTGGATTGATCTGTCAACCAAGTCTTGGTTTCTGCAGCCCTCAGGTAGAGCTACCTCCCTATCTCGAGAAGATTAAGCTGCAGGCCAATGAGGCTTTTGCTTGCCAGCAGTGGACTCAAGCCATCCAGCTCTACAGCAGGGCTGTCCAGAAAGCCCCCAGCAACGCCATGCTCTATGGGAACCGAGCAGCTGCTTACATGAAGCGCAAGTGGTAAGTGACACCTCCCTTCCTGGGAGGCCTGGCCACAATCAACTTTTTTAGTTGACTTGCATTGAATTGCAAGAATTATTCCATCCAGATTCTAGATCCCATGTGTTTTCCATAAGAGGCTCTCAGTACAATTTTAGAGGTCTGGGGAATCTTTTCTAGATTGTTCTCCAGTCAGAGGAGCTTGACGGAGATTCATTGTATATTGGAAAAATTACTTCCTGCATTTCTACAAGATTTCTATCCGCCCAACAGAATTCTGCTGAGAGAATTTGGACATCTACTATATCTCATCCAGTTTACCTTGTTTTTTATAATTACAGAAATAAAACCAAGATATTCTTTAGAGCAGCGGTCTCCAACCTTGGCAACTTTAAGCCTGGTGAACTTCAACTCCCAGAATTCCCCAGCCAGCAAAGCTTCTGGGAATTCTGGAAGTTGAAGTTGGCCAGGCTTAAAGTTGCCAAGGTTGGAGACCCCTGGTTTAGAGGGAATTGTGGAATCCTGTCCCGCTTTGTGCATAGGGAATCCATAGCTCAATCCATAGGGTCTTCTAGATAGGATTTGGAAATATTGGACAGCCTCTAATAGGCACAATGCCTCAAGGATTAAGATGCTGCGCTTGTCAGCTGAAAAACTGATAGCCTGAGTTTGAGTCCTGAGTGTTGCACGATGGGATGAGCACCGTCTTTGTCTCGCTCCTGCTCACCTAGCAGTTTGAAAACATGCAAATGTGAGTAGATAAATAGGTACCACTTCGGTGGGGAGGAAACAGCGCTCCCTAACGTCATGCCGGTCACATGAGCGCAGAAATGTCTTTGGAAAGCGCTGACTCAATGGCCTTGAAACAGAGATAAGCATCGCTTCCTAGAGTCAGCAGTGACTCTTCTTCTTCCTGTGCCATATCTGTCAAATACGCTGTATTTTTCCGGGTGTCGCATCACATTCCAAAATATTCTAACTTTCTCTTTTTTATGGTTTTTGATATTTCCCTTTGCTTTCCCAAGTGGCTTATCACCTCCTCATTTCTGATTTTGTCAAAAAAAAACCCTCTTATATGTAACAGCCGCCTGTAAATCCACATTTCAAATGCTTCTTGTCTCTTCAAGTGGCTTTCTATCAGAGACCAATTCTCCGCTTCATAGAGCAGGATAGAAAAGGTGTTGTTGGAAGAAATGTCCATCTGGGTTCAGTTCCAAGTGGGGGGAAAGAAGCTGGATTCATGGAAGTTGCTTGGAAAGAAAGTTTATTGATGAACAGGATCATATGGCTTGAGATCCTGGACAAAAAAGGGAAGAGATGTGAGAGTATGTGGGTTTTATATCCTCTCTGGCTTTGAACTTCCTGGGGCACAGGAAGAGTATCCTGATTGGTTGCTGTCAGAGGTCATAGCTAGCTTTTTAGGTGTCTATGTGTTAGGTTTGGTTGAATCTTGCTGGGTGATGCAATGAAGGGCAATTAAATGGCTCTGCCTGAAGGAGGTAGATCTTTCTTATGTAGAATAGATTGGCCCAGGCCTTAATGGCCCATTGAGAATGTGGTGGGGGGGGGGGCTGAGTTTCTGCCTCCCTTTTAGGGGAAATATTCTGCTCTTTTTGTTGTTGTTGTTGTTAGTTGCGAAGTCGTGTCCGACCCATCGCAACCCCATGGACAACTTTCCTCCAATCCTTCCTGTCCTCTACCATCCTCTGGAGTCCATTTAAGCTCACACCGACTGCTTCAGTGACTCCATCCAGCCACCTCGTTCTCTGTTGTCCCCTTCTTCTTTTGCCCTCAATCTTTCCCAGCACGAGGCTCTTCTCCAGTGAGTCCTTCCTTCTCATTAGGTGGCCAAAGTATTTGAGTTTCATCTTCATAATCTGGCCTTTTAAAGAGCAGTCAGGATCTCCTCTAGGACTGACCAGTTTGATCGCTTTGCAGTCCAAAGGACTCGCAGGAGTCTTCTATCTCAGATTCTATCTTTTGGGGGGCCAAAAGCCCTACTAAGCAGGTATATACAAAAGTATGAAGGCTATTGCTTAACACATTGTAAGCCGCCCTGTGTCTCCAGAGAAGGGCGACATATAAATCAAATAAATAAATAAATAAGTAAGTAAGTAAGTAAGTAAGTAAGTAAGTAAATAAATAAATAATTTTCCTAGGAGAGGAGTGGGTGCTAACTTCCTACAATGTAACATCTGAAAAACCTGATTCTTAGGCTTATGTTGTGACTGCAGAAGATCTTTTCCATTTTGAAGAATACACTTGCAGAGTAAATTTCCGCTTTCCTTTCCTTCCTCTGTTAATCAGATAGACAGAGGCTGAGCTGGATAGATCAGAGGCACTTTCCTACAACCATTTCCAAATATGTATGTGGGTGGTGGTGGTGGTGAGAGGATAAAAGGATCAACTTGATTTTTTTGCAGGGATGGAGATCACTACGATGCGCTCCGAGACTGCCTAAGGGCCATCTCCCTGAATCCTTGCCACTTGAAGGCTCACTTCCGCCTGGCCCGCTGCCTCTTTGAGCTGAAGTATGTAGCAGAAGCCCTGGAGTGTTTGGATGACTTCAAAGGAAAGTTTCCCGAGCAAGCCCACAGCAGCGCTTGCGATGCCCTGGACCGGGACATCAATGCTGCCCTTTTCTCCAAAAGTGATAACGGTGAGGACTTAAAAAGACAACCCCTTGCACTCCTGCCCTAAGCGTGAAAAACATACTTTGTTCTTTTCTTTTTTTCATGTTTTGTTTGTTTTATTTATATAACGCTCAGTGTTCACCAAACAGTGTGTATTCCGGGTACAATTATATTTTGATAGTAATATTTATACATCTTCATTATATTTAATAATCACATCATATTAACAATATACTAACATTATGATATAATAACCTTAATGCTTAACATTTAACATTGTCTCCTTTAACAACTCTCTTCTATACCATTTTCTCCCTTTATATCTCTTCCTTTCTAAATTCTGTTTCTATTATCTAACCATTGATGAAATGTGTTCCATATCAAAAAACATTCAGTTTCTTCTTTATCCTTAATAGCAAGTGTTAATCTATCCATTCCTGCACACTCTAATATTTTTTTAATTACATTCTCCTCAGATGGGATCTCATCACTTTTCCATTGTTGCACAAATACAATTCTGGCTGCCCTTAATATATGCAAAATCAAATATGCAGTCTTTTTGTCATATTTTCTGGTAGAATAGCCAGTAAAAATATCTCTGGTTTCAAATCTATATTTAGTTTTATCATTTTTTCCAACCGTGTGTGTATTTTTGTCCAGTATTTTCTCGCTCTTGGGCATTCTTTGTTCTTAAAGGGACAGATTTTTTAAGAGACGCCAATGGTATATGGCATTAGCTTTTAACATTTTAGAAGGGGCAAAATAACCCCTGTGAAAGGCATAAGTCCACACATCTTTTTTAAAAAATGCTGTGACTAAGAAACACTGATCTAGAAGGCAGCCTTAGTGGGTGGGGATCAGCTATTTAAATCTGAAGGTGGGGTGGGGGATCAAAAGAAAAACAGTTTGATTATTTAGTGCTCATGTGCCTAGACTACTCTGTAGCTTTGGAAAAGAAGCTGATGAGAATAGTGATAGCTTGGATCAGAAAGTCCTACATTTTCAGCCTTGAATTCACTGTATGGCTTTAGTGAAGTGGCTATATTGCAATATTTGTTCCATATCTGCAAAATTAGTTGGGAAAGAGAGGATTGTCTAGAAAATTCTCCCTGTGAAATCAAATTATTACGGATCATCACACAACCAGCCAGATGTTCATACTGGATTTGGCATGTTTATCCACCTGTTGAGTCTTTTCCAAGGACCTGGAATAGGTAGATGTTGGTTTTCATGGTGTTAGAGGTATCATCGCAGGATGTAAACTCAGTAAAGCTGCCTTTCGCAATTGACTGATGGTGGAATTTGTCAATGCTGATGGTATTCAAGTGGTGCTCCAGTTGCTAATCTATGATTATTGGTACAATGACTCTAGCTGAAGCTAGAGTCTTTTCTTGCTTCGTTTCTTAGTTGCTATACTTATGTGGGGGGGAGGAAATTTATGGAATGTAGAATGTTTTCCTCCAATGTGCCAGACATAACAACGATAAGGCTCCTGAGAACCAAGGCCAAATCAACGTGCGCTAGCAACGGCAGGAGGGAGCACTGAGAAGTTCATCATCTCTTTGGTTGGCTATCGTGAAATGTGACAGAAGGGGGGGTGGACAGTATTTGTTCTTTAGTATTACACCAAAAACACAGGGATTATTCAGTGCTGGTTTCACCATTGACCATGCCAATATGATATAATAAACAGGATTTTTGAGGAAGCCAAGGCCTCAGAGTCTTGAATTGGTTGGGAGCATTACTCACATGGTGGGTTCCTCCCGGTTCGGCCGATCCGGTAGTGATGATATGACATCACCGAACCGGTTCTCTTTGTTCGGGAGCTGGGTCCTTCCGCCCCTGCCCCCCGTGTTATTCTTACCTTTTATTTGGCCCCACCCCCAATCAATTGCTGCCTCCCGAGTCCCGGTTGATTGGTAGTACTTGGCTTACAGCAGTTCGTTGAGGGATCGTTCATGACCTATGACCATTTTTCACCATTACCATCTTTGCAGCATCCCCGTGGTCATGTGATCAAAATTCAGATGTTTGGCAATTGGTTCGTATTTATGACCATTACTGTGTCCCAGACTCATGTGATCCCCTTTTGCGACCTTCTGACGAGCAAAGTCAACAGGGAAGCCACATTCATTTAACAACCGGGTGACTAACTTTATTAACTGCCATGATTCACATAACAACAGAGGCAAGAAAGGTCATAAAACGGGGCACTTCAGAAATGCCTGACTTAAGAGAAATATTGGGCTCCATTGTGGTCGTAAGTCAAGGACTACCTGTACTGCTTTGGCTTTCTTTTACCACTTCATTCTGTTTCTATGAGCCGCGGTGGCGCAATGGTTAGAGTGCAGTACTGCAGGCTACTTCTGCTGATTGCTGGTTGCCTGCAGTCCGGCAGTTCGAATCTCACCAGGCTCAAGGTTGACTCAGCCTTCCATCCATCCGAGGTGGGTAAAATGAGGACCCAGATTGTTGGGGGCGATAGGCTGACTCTGTAAACTGCTTAGAGAGGCGTGTCAAACTCAATTTCATTAAGGGCTGCATCAGGACCATGGGTTGACCTTGGTGGGTGGGTGGGCATGGCCAACTGGGTGGGTGTGGCCAGCTTGACGCCACTCACTGGTGTGGCCATCTGGGTGGGCATGGCCAGCTTGATGTCAGTCTTCAAACTGCTGGTATGTTTCCTCTTCGCACTAGGTAAACCGGGCTAAAGTGACATGGGCCAGCTCCTTACATTTTCCAGGATGGCCCTGTGGCTAGATCCGACCATATCCGGCCCGCAGGTCTTGTGTTTGACACCCCTGATTTAGAGAGGGCTGTAAAAGCACTGTGAAGTATATATAGGTCTAAGTCAGAGGTGGGTTTCAGCAGGTTCTGACCAGTTTTAGAGAGCCGGTAGCGGAAATGTTGAGTAGTTCAGAGAACCGATAGTAAAAATTCTCACTGGCCCTGCCCACATCTATTGTCTGCCTCCCGAGTCCCAGCTGATCAGGAGGAAATGGGGATTTTGCAGTATCCTTCCTCTGCCATGCTCACCAAGCCATGCCCACCAAGCCATGCCATGCCTCGCCCACCAAGCCACACCCACAGAACCAGTAGCAAAAAAAATTGAAACCCACCACTGGTCTAAGTGCTATTGCTATTTGCAGGTCTCTCCAGCTGTTACTTATTTTTTTTTAAAAAAAATTGCCTTCCATCTCGCTTTCCTGCGACTCACATCATTGGTATTTCCCCAAAATTCCCAAAAGAAGTCTAACTTTCCAATTTCATTTTCTCCAGGGGAAGACAAGAAAGGGAGTGGCCCCATCTGGCTGCGAGCAACTGGCTGCAAGGATTCAATATCGGAGGACGAAATGGTGCTGAGGGAGCGCAGCTACGACTACAAATTCAGATACTGCGGCCACTGCAACACCACCACAGACATCAAAGAGGCGAACTTCTTTGGCAGGTAGGGAACCGCCTCTTGTTCTGTCCCCGTCTCACACACGCACCCCAACAGTCGGCCAAGAGTTAAATAAGCCAGCAGACAAGAATTCCTTTGATAACAGAATTTGGCAGCAACCCAGTGGCTGCCTGCCAAGAGTCTTTACTTACAAAGGGAGGTTTTTCTCCTCCGTCCGAAACATCAAAGTGAGTCCACAGAAACTACAGAATAGTCAAGTCCAGTCCAAAAAATCAATCCAAGCAGGGCATATTACAAAGTTCCAGAGATGCAGAATGACTTGCTAGCTTTTCAGTTTTGTTCGTCACAAGGCTTGAATGGCCACCACACCCCCTTTTATCCCCTGTGGGGTGTGGTCCAGTAACTCGGCTTAATCTCTGGCACACCTCTTCCTCTGCTCTGCGCGCTTATCTTTGCGACGCTATCGGGGGTCCAGCCAAGACTCATCTTCATCACTGTCCAACTGTGGCTGCTCGGAAGTGCCTGGCCCCTGGCTTATCTCTTGGCCTTCAGAGGACACCTGAGGCATTGCCAGAGAGGAGGGTCCTGGAGAGGGAGGCCTTGCCAACTCCTCTCCTTCGCTTTCAGAGTCTTCTCCCTCTGATAATACAGGCTTGAGGGTCGGAGTCACAACACCTCTCAAGGCCAAGGGTAGGGGTTTTTTTGTGGGATGCTGCTGTCTCCGCAAATTACTTCTGGGGGCTTTTTTAAAAAACATACTCCCACAGTATCGGCAAATGCTGATAAGTTCCGGAACTCGTAATTTAAAACTTAAATCCTATGTAATCCTAAATCTAAAAACCTAAAATTACTGTTCCTAATTTAAAAAAAAACAACTAACTTAACTAATAACTGATAACCTGGCGTTGCCCAGGTATTTATTTATCCCAATCCTATATTAGACAGGAAGAGCAACTTCACCCTGAGTCCTGACTTCGATGAGAATTAAATTAGTTAAAAATGTTTTCCCTGTGTCCCAGAGGTGGGTTTCAGCAGGTTCTGACCAGTTCTGGAGAACCGGTAGTGGAAATTTTTGAGTAGTTTGGAGAACCGGTAGTAAAAATTCTGACTGGCCCCACCCACATCTATTCTCTGCCTCCCAAGTCCCAGCTGATCGGGAGGAAATGGGGATTTAGCAGTATCCTTCCCCTGGAGTGGGGTGGGAATGGAAATTTTGCAGCATCCTTCCCCTGCCAAGCCATGCCACGCCTACCAAGCCATGCCCACAGAACCGGTAGTAAAAATACTTGAATTCCACCCACTGATTAGTACTACTCAATGTCACGGTTCGAAGGAGAAGGAAACACTTTGTGCAGTCTATAAATGTAACCAACCACTAAACATGCTCTTTTGGGTTGCCTCCTAGCAATGCGCAGTACATCATCAGTGGCTCCGATGATGGTTCCTTCTTTATCTGGGAGAAAGAAACAACTAATCTGGTGCGAGTGCTGCAGGGCGACGAGTCGATTGTGAACTGCCTCCAGCCCCACCCGAGCTACTGCTTCCTGGCCACCAGTGGCATCGATCCAGTGGTACGGCTTTGGAATCCCAGGCCAGAAGTAAGATCAGGGGGCAGGGGGTTCTACCTGGGTTGGAATCTATGGTCCTCATGGCATGAAATTAAGAAAAAACATTACATGAAAATCCCAAATTTGGTTTCAACTATGGAAGCAGTGATCCATCCTAATACATTGAATTTAAGTAAAATGGTAGAATACAGTGAAATTTGAGACAACCAGGGGAATCTAAAAAGTAGGCAAGAATTGGAAGAACAGGGAATAAATATAGATTGGTGGCCTTATCTACAATTAAAATCAAGATATATAAAAGAGAAAAATGAATATGGCATTGAAATTCTACCAAAACAATTTGATAAAATAATGATTGGCCCAGATGAAAATTAATAACCAAAATATATAATTATTTACTAGAATTTGACGGAATCTGTGGTCCTTTTGGATCGGGATTGGTGCTATTCTGCAATGGAGAAAACTTTCGACTTTTGACCAAGTTGAGGAAACTTCCTCAATAAGGGAAAAGGCTTATGGATAGCTATATTGGCAGGGCTCTGAAATGCCCCCCCCCATCCCCCCCGGAAATAGAACAAAACTTTCCAAAATATCTTAAATATTTATTAATGGTTTTACAGGGAATCGACTTATGACCATATGGTGTTGACCATAAGTTATACGGTTTATATAAGTTATAAACATAAATTATAGTTTATTTATTTATTTATTTATTTATTTATTTATTTATTTATTGGTTCAATTTATATGCCACCCTTCTCCAGAGACTCAGGGTGGCTTACAATGCGTTAAGCAATAACCTTCATACTTTTGTATATACCTGCTTAGTAGGGCTTTTGCCTCTCCCCCCCCCCCCCAGTGGTGTTCTTTTTTATACAAAGTCAGCTTATTGCCCCCACAATCCGGGTCCTCATTTTACCTACCTCAAAAGGATGGAAGGCTGAGTCAATCTTGAGCCTGGTGATGTTCAAACTTTTTTTTTTTTAATTAGATTTATATGCCGCCCTTCTCCGGAGACTCAGGGCGGCTTACAAGGCGTTAAGCAATAGCCTTCATATTTTGTATATTTTTTATACAAAGTCAGCTTATTGCCCCCACAAACTGGGCCCTCAATTTACCTACCTTAGAAAGGATGGAAGGCTGAGTCAACCTTGAGCCTCGAACTGGTGTAATTGCAGACAGCTGGATGTTAATAATAGGCTATTCAGCCGGTTGAGCTATCTGAGGCTCCTTGCAGTAATTGCAGGCAGCTGGTGCTACTTAACAGCACTTTAGTCTGCTGCGCCATCAATGATCATAAGTTGAAGCACCCACATGACCAGAAGTAAATTTCTTTTTTCATGGAGGTTGTTAAATGAACACCATGATTGTTAAACAAACGAATGGGTTCCCCACCCCACCCCACCCCCAAAACCAGTAAAAAATGGCAAAAGCCAACAAAAGTCATGCTCACATGATCGTGGAATTCCAGAACAGGTCATAAAACTGATCTGCCAGACATGTGGTTACATGACTGGGCAGGCAGTGTGGCCATTTACAATGACTGGAAGTTCTTCATTGGCCTTAACGCACCCATTCCATGACCATCAAAACTTGCAAACGGTCATAAAATCAGCAGTCTTTATTCAAGGACTGCCTATAATAGCCTGCTTCATAGAGTGGTGCTGCTGGTTGGCCTTTGGGATTTTTCCTAGGCTTGGTGGTTTATTCCTGATATGCTTTTCTTTCTGGAGCCTAATTGGTAGAAGGATGGGCTATCATTGTGAAGAATCTCTTAATGCAAGAGTTGCTTGACTAGTCATAAGTATCTTAATATAGCTCTGATAGATGAAATCTTAAGGGGTCCTTATCGCTCTTTGAGCTTGCTGGTAAGGTAAGTGTTGGTGGAAGAGATTCTTTGGTTGGGCTGTTTAATGTTGGCAGTTCCTTGATTGGGGTATTGTTTCCATGATTGTTGGTCTGATCTGATGTTAACCTTAGAGTTAAGCTATGCTGACTTGGGTGCTGATTGCCTCCACCAAAACTGACAGGGCAAGCCACCAGAATATAAACTGCATTCCTTCCTAGCACCAGGGGTGGGCTGCTGGGGGTTTGCAGGTGTTCGGGACACTCTCTAGCTAAGATTCTGTGCAGTTTGGAGAACCCCTAAATCCCATTCCTGGCTGGCCCAGCCTACCCCCCCTCCTCCCTTCCCTGGAGTCCCGATGCGGCCCATTTTGGATGCAGGTAAGTGCAGGGCGCACACACAGGCTCAGGGAGAGTGAAAAACTGGCTTACCAGAAGTTCAGGAAGGCCAGAAACGGACCTGTTTCCAGCCTCCAGAGGGCCTCCGGAGCCTGGGGAGGCCATTTTCGCCCTCCCAGAGGCTCGAGGAAAGCCTTTGGAGCCTGGGGATGGCAAATCCCCCCCTCCCGCCATGGTGCAGGAAGCCGACTAGGCCATGTCCACATAGCAGCCGGGCAGAGTACCCCTTGCTAAAATTTTTAAAGCTCATCCCTGACTAGCACTGATGATGTTACCTAGTTTGGGTAATGAAACATCTACAAGAAAACAAGCAAACTCAGAGAACACCAAGGACCCCTCATGTCAACCCTGAAAATACAAATATTCTCTTTCATTAGACCAAACCTTGCTAATCAGAATAGTTAGGACTTTGTGGGCAGTATTGGATCTGTGTATAAAATATTCAACCTAGTGAATATCTTATACACACGCCTAGCAGTGTAATCAACTGTCTTTCAGGTATTACAATGTTGTTGTTGTTGTTGTTTTACTTTAAGCAACCTGATTTTTGTTCCTGTTAGGACAATTATGCTTTAATGTTGATTCTTTAGTGATGCGGGGGCAGGGAGATGTTTTCCTCATGAGGCTCAAAAAGCATCAAGTCCCTTTGCATTTATTGGCACAGAAATAACTTTTACAACATCTTAAACTAAAAGCCACTATCTGAGTGATTTCTAAATGATATTTCCATGCTCGAGGATAACAGGCCTCGTGTGCATAAATCCTGCCTACCCGTCTGGCAAAGAGAAGCGTTATCTAACTGTATTGCCAGGTTGACATGCCCTACTGAAACAAGCAAGGATTTAGTATGCTGTGTTAAATTACCTGTCGGGTTTCCAAGTGATGAAACCCATTCAAAAAAGAAATAGGCAAAGTCCATTTTCCAAAACAAATTTCTTTTATTTAGATAGGCATCTAAATAAAAGAGGGCCTGGTGGCTCAGCAGACTAAAGCATTGTGATTAACGCCAGCTGTCTGCAATTACTGTAAGTTTGAATCTCACCAGGCTCAAGGTTGACTCAGCCTTCCATCCTTTCTAAGGTAGGTAAAATGCAGACCCAGTTTGTGAGGGCAATAAGCTGACTTTGTATAAATATACAAAAGTATGAAGGCTATTGCTTAATGCAGTGTAAGCTGCCCTGAGTCTCCGGAGAAGGGCGGCATATAAATCAAATTAAAAAAAAAAAATTGGCAAAGTCTGTTGTAATTCCAGATCTGACACAAACCGGAATTACACCACATTATACTCTAAGTTAGAAACATCCCTCAAAAGTCACATTCTCCAATAAACACTCCATCCACATTTCCCGGTGTCTTCAAACTCCACCTTCCATTCTCACCAGGAGCAGCCTCTGTTCCCACGGGAAAGAAAGCCACCTAGCCAAAACAATCCTCACTATCTATTTGCTCCTTCCCCCCACCGTAAGAATGTGGTGAGCCCGAAACCCCCCCCTTACATTTTAAAGAGAATGAAAAGGAATAAATGAGTATAATAGAGAGCTAAATAAAATGGCTACACATATGTCAAATTCGGACTAGACATTAACCACCATTACCCTTGGCTAGATGTGCAAATCCATACACCATAAGAATGTAAAAATAGATTTACTAGCTCAGACCAGCATTCTAGTTTCTACAGCGGCCAACTAAATGTATCCGGAAGTGTCAGAACCATGGCTAGATCATGGCTAGCCCTGACCCTCTACAGCAGTGTTTCTCAACCTTGGTAGCTTAAAGATGGGTGGACTTCAACTCCCAGAATCCCCTAGCCAGCACTGGGAGTTGAAGTCCACCCATCTTCAAGCTTCCAAGGTTGAGAAACACTGCTCTATAGATTTACCCAGGCTCTTTTTAAACTGCCAAAGGAGTGGCCATCACCACCTCTGAGGGCAACAAACTCCTGAATATAACCATATGTCGGGTAAATAAATATTTCCTTTAGCTGCTTCTGGATTTCCTTATAATTTAATTCTAAACCATGCCCATTCAATGCTACACCGCCATGTCAAACAATCCACTTTTTGCCTTGAAGGCTTCTCCTATGGTGCTGTAGGTTTGCTATCTGAACGGTGTATAGAAAGCTAATTTTGAGTGGAACCATCAAATTGAGCCGAGGTGGCGCAGTGGTTAGAGTGCTGTACTGCAGCTACTTCAGCTGACTGCTAGTTCAGCAGATCAGCGGATCAAATCTCACGGCTCAAGGTTGACTCAGCCTTCCATCCTTCCGAGGTGGGTAAAATGAGGACCCAGATTGTTGGGGGCAATGTGCTATTTTAGTATACTGTCGATCGTTGTAAGCCGCCCAGAGTCCTCGGAGAGTGGGCGGCATAGAAATATGATTAATAAAAATAAAAAATAATAGTCAACTTGGGGGCTTTGGTCTTTCCGTTTTGTTTCACAGAGCGAAGCACTGAACGGCCGAGTGGTAGAAGATATGGAAGGCGCTTCCCAAGCCAATCAGAGGCGGATGAATGCTGATCCCTTGGAGGTGATGTTGATGAATATGGGCTACCGGATCACAGGAATGACTGGTGGTGGGTCTGGAGGCTCGGATGACGAAGACAGCTCTGAGAATCAGGTCCACTGCCGGACCAGCTAAAGTTGAATGGCCTCTCCTTCCTTATTTTTTTTTTTTTTTTTGGTTTTCATTTTTGTTTTGTTTCGTTTGAAGGGAAATCTAGTTTGCTCCGTTTGAACTTGGAAGGACTGCACTGTTTCACACTATGCACAGGATGGGATATGCCAGCGAGGGCAGAAGTGACTGAGTTTTTTTGACTGCTGCTACAATTTCTTCCTTCCCCTGTTCTACTATTAAGCAGCATGGTAATGTGGCCTGTTGAGTTTTTGCCCTCCCAGCAGAAGCTGGGATTCCTTTTCCACATTGTCTGTGAGCAGTGTACAACTGGTGACCCATCCCTTCGTCCAGTGTGGCTGGATGGTGGGAAGCATTGCCTACATGAGTGTGTTTTGCAGAGAGGTTGTTGAAAACTCAATAAAATGTAAACTAGGGCAGGGATTATGGAATGATGTTCAATGCTGCAATCTCTGTCTCCCAAACTCAGCTTGCCTGCCATGCCGCGAGTTTGTAATTCAGCCCCCACACAATAGCTGGTGAACATGTACACGCATCAAAAACATGGCCATGAGAAGGTCGCTAAATACATGGATGCTCAGTGAACATGATTAGGGAAGTACAGAAAGCTGGTATTAAGCAGAAAACCTCACTCTGGTTGGTCCCTCACACTTCCCATCTGTCTGCACACAGAAGAAACCAAGAGAAGACTGCAATGGTGGGAAGCTACAGCACGAAGCTTGACGGCTTATATAACATGAGCAAGTAAAATTATTTGATGTGGCTGCTTTTGGAAAACTTAACTTTCCCTTTCCCCAAAATAACTTAAGTTCCCATCTCTTGGTGGGTAAGGAGTGGGGTGTTTGCTGGAAAAAAAATATCCTTGCTGGTGGAGACAAAGCTTCAACAAAGCTATACAGTACCATTATGATAATGAACTGATCAAAGGTTTGGGATAAAGCTGTCTCTTTCCTTATTGCTGCTGTGACCTCCACTGCACAGTTCTTTTTATTCCTTTCTTTTGTCATTAAATCCTAAAGAATCTACAGGAACCTCCTTTCTCATCTATTTCCTGATTCTTTTCAGGTTGTAGCCTTCTTTCCTTGAGTGAATGTGGAAAAGATGTATGGCCAAGATACGTGTCTTAACCAAATCTTTTGGGAGGAATTGTATGTCAGGTGGAGACTCATCTTTAGGAAAATCGGCCCTTAACAGATTCTGTCATTAAGGATTTTTCTAGACCAGAGAATTGCATCAGTACTGCCGTCCACACAACTTGGGATGCAGTGGGTGATGGGGCAAATGAGATCATTCCTGCCTTCTGTGGCTTATTCAGTTGGAACTGAAAGCAAATCAGGATAGTATTGTGCTCACATCCACTGATTCATAATGGACTCAAGAAATTACAGCAGATTTTCTCACCAAATAGCTTGGCCAACAACCATAGTCACCATAACGTGTATGTTAGAAATCTGGGAGTGTCACTGAAGTCGCCATCCCCATCAGAAATGTCCATAACAAACAATGATTGTGCAAATGATTAGTACATCAGGATGTTTGGTGTAATATATAAGTGGCATCATTTGTATCACCCTATACCTGCCTATAGTTCCACGAAACATCTTTCCTTGGTCTCTTCCTGCTTGCTAATTCTGGCCAAAGAATACCCTGCAGCATACATTTAGCAGTAGTCTTTCTGATCCAAGGAAGTCACTGTAGATCAGGTGTTGTTTTTTTAAAAAAAACTTGGCAACTTTTAAAATGTATGCATTTCAACTTGTAGAATTCCCTAGCAATTCTGAGAATTGAAGTCCATGCATCATAAAGTTGGCAAGTTTGAACAACGCTGCCCTAGATTATCTCTTCCTGTTACGGTGTTTTCTGCGTCCTTTAATTCCAATTTGGTTACTCCCAATTCTTTTTGTTAATCTGGAAGAGGAGGAATCCATTCACACCTTAGGAAACTTGGGTGGTTGTTTTTCTCTTCCCAAATACCTGCTATTGTGCCAACCGCAGTCATACTGGCTCATTCAATTACCTTGCATCGGTAAAGCATTTTCATCAGCCTACAAGGTGTAAGGGATAAGAAATCTGTGGTTTCCAGCTGTTGATGTAATTCCCGTGATCCCCCATAACAGCTGCGCTGGTTTAATCTCTGCTGGGAATTGGAATTCAGCAATAATTAGAGGGCTGCCGATACCTTCTCCCCACCCCTTGTAGAGAATGTGATGCTAGGTTGGATTGATCTTTTTCCTGACCTAGAAAAATGCTGGGGGTGGAAAGTTATAAAACCAACCGCCATTGTACATGGAACAAAACTATTGTGCTCCTTTCCTGTCCAGTGGTTTTTAGATGTATGAAATATTCCAAGAAGCAAGAAGAATGAATGTTGTGTGTAACAGGGTACTTCAGAACTAATTTATTTTTTTACCTTTTGAAGAGAAGTGTTTTACGTACAGCTTGTAGAGAGAAGTACCAAGGGTGCACAAGCCCCCACTTACATCTGCCTTGCAGGAGCAAATCTTGATAGCCTGAAATTCCTCTCTTGTCAAATGCTTCCCCTTGATTTGGGTTATGCCCATGTTAAAAAAAAAGTGTAAATCTGCCATGGGGGGGGGAGGGGGGTGGCCTGCTGTAGCCATATTCACAAAGTTGATACCAGGGTAAAAGTGTTAGTTCACAGAACTGCTACCAGAACAAGGATAGTCACAAACAGTTAAGGAGACATTGACAGAAATAAGAGTGGCATATTGCAAAACACTAACCTCTTCATTATGTTTCCACAATGCCTGTCTGGTGCCCCAGTTTTCACTACAAGGCTTTTTTTTATGTTCCCGGGACATTGCTGCGAATAAAAAAAAGGATGCTAAAGCCTGCTTATTTTGCTTTGCAGCCTGCTTGCTTGCTTCCTTCCTTTTATCATTCTTAATTAAAAGAAACTTTCATTAGACGGGGTGCTCTAAATATATCACCCGTTGTATACTTTGTCCTAGTGAAAAGGATCATCATTTGTTTCACTGTGCAGCTTCTGATATTAAAGCACCAAGTTCTGCTTATTTTAATTGTTCGCCCCTTGGCAGGAAGAGGTGGGCTAAACACAGTTCCATATATTAGAAAATGCTTCGTTCTCCATATTCCAGAATGCTTCATTCATTCTATTTGTGGGAGAAAAAAGGATAATTCTATGGGACTGAGAGTAGAAAATTCTGAAAGAGGAATGGTTATGGTTAACCGTGGTTTGGGCATATGTCCCATTACTGAGTATGGCAGAGATCTACTTTTTTCCTTTTGGCTAATTACTACTTTTTTTAAAAAAAGCCAACAAAGCTATTTTTATAATTAGTAGTGAAATCGCTCCGGTGTATAATAGTTATAAAGAAAAATCTTCATTTGGGTTGCTGGTAAAGCGGTTGCTTTGTGTAACTTTCCAGGTTAAGATTTTCTTCCTGAAACACTGTCTTTGCAATCAGCCTTAAGTCTTCTGTTGTTGTTGTGTTGTTGTTACTCAGAGTGGCATGTTTCTGTTTTTCTGGTTCCTGGAAGAGAAAGGATTAAGCAATTAAACATTACTTTGTTCTAGTTTTGGTGTCTTTCTATTTTTGAGACAGTTTGGATTTGGTGCTTATCTACTGTGCCTTTTATAAAGAGATCATCAGTGGTTTGATATATATTAGCTAATGTCCAATCTTGCGGTTTGGCACAAAGAAACCTTAACATTTATTTTTTTACTTATTCCCCATTTCTAGTTGTCCATTTAAAAGCTGCATCTGTGCTATATAAAAAATAAGAGAATTGTTGATTGTATTCCTTGCCCAAGAAGAGTTTATGCCTGTCACCACTGCTAAAATCTTAAAAATTACACAGTTTCCTGCTTATGAAACAGTTCCTTTTATTGGTTTTTTAAGGTTTCTAAATGTATCATTTAGAAATAAACATTTGAGTATTGGTCCTCTCTAGTTGAGACGTTGAATTTGAATGCGATTGTACGTTAAAAGCTTAGTATAAGTTAGCTCTTGTACCTTACATTACTTTCTTTTTTTCTTTTTTTAAAAAATACCTTCATTTCCTATCGATTAGATTATCAGAAATAACCAAACATGATTCAAAGGGGCTAAAAGTTATACGGTATCAAGCTGCTCATTGTATACAGTTTGCTTGCTTGAGTCAGTACTTTGAAGCAGTTTGCAGGCTAACTTTAAAGTTCTTGTATGTTTATAGAACACCGCTTCCTTCAGTCTAATTTTATCTTGTATTTACACACGCATGTACACAGTATTTACACAGAAATCTATAAATAGTGTTATGGATGTTGGTTGCCTTTTGTTCATGTTACTTGAACGCTCAACAAGGTAAACAAACTCGAGGGTTTTGACAGTGAATACGTTTGTTCTCAGCAGCTGTATTTAAGAGTACCTGGGTGCCCAAGTAGCTTTGTTGTGAAGTAGGGCTAATAGCAATAAGATATTACTAGCTTGTAATAAAGATACTAGAATGTACTCTTAGTGGTATAGATGAATGTACTATTAGAACCAGTAATATTGCTGAAATACTGATTATACTACCTGTTGGCAGAATAACATCTGTGGACATTATACACACAGGCAACTGATTAGCTTTTTTTAAATGTTTTGTGCCACACATGCAGTAAGGTATACAAGAGATTCTGGCTACAGTTTTTGTTATTTAAGATGGAAACAGTGGCTGTATCTTCACAGGTAGATATGATAGTCACCTCATGAAGAATATCCTAGTTTCAGTCTGTATTGCCTTTATTTAAAAGGAATAGATATATAAGTGGTGCACAAAGATCTCTGCTCTAGCCTTGGGAAGATAATATCAGTCAAGAGGGTGTCATTTACATAGCTGGATAGTTTGACCTGATGTAAGACAGTCTATGCTTGGCATCTACATTAAGGGAAGATTTGGATATAAACTATGAATGGTTATATATGCATGGATGAATGGTTCCACAAGGCATCTTCTTGATTACAACGTTTTTCAAAAAAAATCAATGTGTTACAAGTAGTAGTAGTAGTAGTATGCCCACAACTGAGCCCAAAATTTCCATTGCTAAGTGAGACCGTTGTTAAGTGAGTTTTGCCCCCTTTTACAACCTTTCTTGCCATAGTTGTTAAGTGAACCACTGCAGTTGTTAAGTTAGTAACACAGTTGTTATGCGAATGTGGTTTCCCCATTGACTTTTGCTCGTCAGAAGATTCTAAGAGGTGATCACGTGACCCCAGGACACTGCAGTCATCAAAAATATGAACCACTTGCCAAGCATCTGAATTTTGATCATGTGACCATGGGGATGCTACAATGGTCTTAAGTGTAAAAACAATCACAAGTCCCTTTTTTCCAGTGCGGTTGTAACTTCTAATGGTCAAATGGTTGTAAATTGAGGGCTACCTGTATCTTGTTCTATAATGTTCTATATCAGGGGTGTCAAACTCCATTTCATTGAGGGCCCACATCAGGGTTGTGTTTGACCAAAGGGGGCTGGGGTAGGCATGGCCAGTTCAACGTCATTTGTGTCGAGGGCACCTGTGGTGGTCCGAGCACTTCAAGCTCCGTCTTCCCTGGCAGAGGGTTGCAGGAGGCTATCACAGCCGGAAACAGAGGTTAGGAGCCCGTTTTTTGCTAGCAGACGCAACATGGGACGGTCCTTTGCTGTTTCCAGGGTGGCCCCATGGGCCAGATTTAAGCACCCCGTGGGCAGATCCAGCCCACTGGCCTTGAGTTTGACACTCCTGTTATATATGTTTATAGAACACCACTTCCTACAGCCTTTATCTTATTCCATAATCCTGGAAAGACTGCTAAACTTTAATATTTTAATAAACCTGATAGGAAGAACTTGATGTTGAATAGTTCGCATGGGGAGAATGCAAAATTAGCAGATTCAGTTCTCCCAGCAGTGGACTGTGAGTTCATAGATCAGTGATGGCTAACCTTTTTGCCATCACGTGCCAGGAAGGGGGGGGCGGGGGAGGTTCATGCGCGCATGTGCCCACAACCATAATTCTATGTGCCCCGCCCTGCATATGCATTTGCAACCTCCCCTCCCCTCCCCGCTCCTGGCGCGTGATGGCCAGGTAGGCCTGTTTTTCTTTCTCACCTGGCTCCAGATCCTCTCTATGCATCTGGGGAGGGCGAAAACAGCCTTCCCTACTCCCTCGGAGGCCCTCTGGAGACCTGAAATGGCCCATTTCCCAA
Organism: Masticophis lateralis; assembly: GCA_030761175.1. Lineage (NCBI taxonomy): Eukaryota > Metazoa > Chordata > Lepidosauria > Squamata > Colubridae > Masticophis > Masticophis lateralis. The sequence continues at coordinate 13,652,083 of JAUDYJ010000009.1, forward strand.
CTCCCGGGAGCCATTTTTTCCTGTCCCCAGCCGCCAGAGCCTCTCTAAGAGTCTCTGGAGGCTGGGGAAAGCAAAAAAGTCACTTCCTGTTCCACTGGGAGTTGGGAAATGGGCCGTTTCAAGCCTCCAGATTCAGCCAGTTCGCACCACTTCGGGAGAACCGGTTGTTAACTTTCTGAACAGTTTGGCAAAGTGTTTGTTGGAAGTAGTCATTAGGGCAGAGAACCGGTTGTTAAATTACTTAAACCCCACCACTGTCCGGAGGGTGTGGGGAAAGCTGTTTTCACCCTCCCCAGATGTATAGAGAGGATCTGAAGCCAGGTGAGAAAGAAAAACGGGCCTTCCCCACCCTATCCCAGGCCCTCCGGAGGCAGGAAACAGCCTGTTTCCCTACTTCTGATGGGCCCAGAAGGCCCGAAAATCAGCTGGCTGCTGAGCTGTCGTGCCCATAAATATGGCTACGAGTGCCACCTGTGGCACGTGTGCCATAGGTTCGCCATCACAGGCATAGATATTAAGAATGTTGATTTGAATCTACATTTGATGGGGCAGGGGTGGGGAAGAGAATGGGAGATTTTTAGAAGTAGAAAAAAGCAAAACAGGGCTAAGACGTTTACCAAACAAATTGTGCTTGTTTAGCAAGTTGTAGATCAGAGTGCAAAGCTATTGTTGCATAAGCCTTGGATCATACTGCACTAACCCACAAGCCATGGATATAAACCACAGTGACTAAATTCATTTAAGCCAAAACTAACCCAAGAGGAAACAAGCTACATTGTGCCTTGGCACAGTGTGTGAGCCTAACTGCTTTATATGTTGCAATGTACTTTATGCACTTTTGCTGCTGCTGTTTAAAGAAAAAAAAATCCAAATTATCTGGGGGAGGGGGGGGGTAGAGAAAGCTTGTATGTCCTGAGCAAAAGTAGACAGCTGCAGTAGCAGTGATGCCTGATAGATGCCTGTTTCTCTTGCTAAGAGGATAATTTGTAAATATACTTCTCAAAATTCTCTTAATTGCTATCGTTAATGACATTTTAGTATGTGTGTGTGATGTTTGTGTGCTTGCTGCATCACATTTTCATTTTTGCTCATGATTCATCACAATGCTGTTTTAAATTCTCTAAATCGCTCTGCTTTTTGTTAAGTGCTCTGTCAAGCACTTCTCTCTCCTTTTGCCCCAAACTTAAATAATACTGGAAATCGTTTGTGAACCTGCCAGTGTTTTACTGGAGTGCATGGTGCAGGTCAGAACTAGTTAAATCCTCTCCATACAAGGGGCCAGAATTGTAATAACCAGGATACATATTCTATTGTTCTGACAGCTCTGCTGATTGAAAGATTAGCATATGAAGGATTATTTACTTGTTCAACCTGATATCCAGTTTACAGCAGTCCCTCCTTCCTATTATTCACAAACAGAACTCCAGTGATGAGGCTATGATGTGAGATTAGGGCATCAGATTTTGAGAATCAAAATGTAAGAAGGCCTATATAAATTCTGGCACCGGTATGACAAAATGCAGTGTTAATCCCAAACTCGGATGCTCTAAAGAGAGATGATGGAACAAATTTATGGAAAAGGCTATTTTAGGAACGTGTTGAGGATGGTTAAGAATATATAAATTCAATTCTGATACTGTGCACTGGCTTTTCAGACAGAGTAATATTCCACACACAAATAATCATTTAGGAAAAAAACCTATCATCTAAAATACTTGCTTCTGTGTCCATTCAACCTGCTGTACAAGTTGTTCAAATAGATGTGTATGCTTCAAACCAGCATTGCTGACTTTTGAGCCAAGTCAACCTTACGAAGTACTGAATAATATTGGAAGTTTTCAATTTCCATTTTATTTCCGAAATAAAGAGGTGGTGTTGTTTTTCTGGCTGCTATTGACCAAATCAGATTTGCAGAAGTCATAGCAAAATATATTTAGTCTCCACCGTCCACTTTCCTGAAATTCTTCTCTATTGTATACAAATTTTCCTGTTTACTTCTGACCATTTTCCCATCAACGTTACCTGCAATCTTTTTTTTGAAAAAAATTGAACATCCATTTATATTTAAGACGTTTCTCCAAATTTTTCATATGAGTTAACATGCTCCAAGATGTATTATGATCAGGGTGTCTCCAGGGAAGGAGTTAAGGAAGTCAAGATGGAGGCCGCAACCAAAGGATCAAAACCATGTGAAGGCATGGCAAAAAAAAAAAAATCAGAACTTTGAGTCAACAGTTGTTACTATTTGTTAAATTTATTTGCCACCTATCTCCCCCTGGGGCTACCCTAAGTGGCTTACAATAATAAAAAGGAAGAAAAATGAAAGGAGTGTAAACAGAAGTAAAATAATAGAACAATACAATAAACAATGACAAAGGAACACGAGTAAACTACATCAATACAATAACCAAAAAGGTGAAAGCAGAAAGCAAAAGTCGGGGGAGGAGTGGAGTCTGCCATCAATCGAGCAGCTACATCAAGTGTAGAACTTCACAATTTGGTCAGGTCTTCAAATTATTAACTTTTCTGACCTTCCTCCCTTCCCATAGACTTTTCTGAGCCCCCCTACTCCTGAGTTCATTGACTCAACCTTGCCTCCACCATTCCCTAATAACTATGCATTAAGCTGGGCTGAGGAAACAGGGACCAGTTTAAAGGCACCGGTGAGTTTTCACAGAGGGTCTCACCTAGGAAGAAAAGACCCCCTTCCAAGCAGCCAAAGCAATGCCCAGGGTCCCTTCAATGCCCAGCCTTCCCCTTAAGCCACTGTTTCTCAACCTCAGGAACTTTAAGCTAGGTGGACTTCAATGCCCAGAATTCCCCAGCCAGCTAGCTCTGCTGGATGGCTGGCTGGGGAATTCTGGGTATTGAAGTCCACCCTGCTTAAAAGTTCCTGAGGTTGAGAAACGCTGCCTTATGAAATACAGGTAGTCCTCGATTTACGACCACAATGGAACCCAAAATTTCTGTTGTTAAGTAAAACATTTGTTAAGTTAGTTTTGTCCCATTTTACTATTACGACCTTTCTTGCCACATTGGTTAAGTGATTCACCGCAGTGGGTAAGTTAGTAACATGGTTGTTAAATGAATCTGACTTCCCCATTGACTTTGCCAAAGCAGTTCAAACTGACCCCGGGACACTGTCAGAAGTATGAATTTTGATCACATGATCATGGGGCTGCTACAGAAGTCGTAAGTGTGAAAAGCGGTCATAAGTCACTTTTTTCAGTGCCGTTGTAAATTTGAACAGCCACTAAATGAAATGTAAGTCAAGGACTTGCCTGTACCACCGAGAGCTAGATATCTATGGGGATTCTCAGTCATCCAGGTCATGGTTGTCCCAACCATGCTTTCTTTTCAAAAGGCAACTGGACAATAAAGTTTATCTATCTATCTATCTATCTATCTATCTATCTATCTATCTATCTATCTATCTATCCACCTATCTGTCTCTCATCTATTTATCTCATCTATCCATTCATCCATATCTATCTATCTATCTATCTATCTATCTATCTATCTATCTATCTATATCATCTCTATCTCATCTATCCATTCATCCATCCATATCTACCTGTCTATCTCTCTCTCTGTCTATCTCTCTCTCTGTCTATCTATCTATCTATCTATCTATCTATCTATCTATCTATCTATCTCATCTCTATCTCATCTATCCATTCATCCATCCATATCTACCTGTCTATCTCTGTCTACCTTATCTATCTATCTCATCTATCCATTCATCCATCCATATCTACCTGTCTATCTCTCTGTCTACTCTATCTATCTATCTATCTATCTATCTATCTATCTATCTATCTATCTATCTATCTATCTATCATCTATTTATCTCACCTATCCATTCATCCATCCATCCATATCTATCATCTATCTATCTATCTTTTCTTTAAAGTTTTAAAATCAACTTTATTTGAATATAAACAGATAAGACAAAATAGTCTTATCTATCTATCTATCTATCTATCTATCTATCTATCTATCTATCTATCTATCTATCTATATCATATCTATCTCATCCATCCATCCATCCATCCATCTCTACCTATCTACCTCTGTCTGTCTGTCTGTCTGTCTGTCATCTATCTCATCTATCCATCCATCCATATCTACCTGTCTCTCTCTCCATCTACCTTATTTATCTATCTATCTGTCTGTCTGTCTGTCTATCTATCTATCTCATCTATCCATTCATCCATCCATATTTAGCTCTATCTTCTCTCTCTCTCTCTCTCTCTATCATTCAGCAATATCTACCTATCTACATCTACCTACCTATCTACCTCTATCTCTCCATCCGTCTATCCATCCATCCATCCATCTACTTTTGTTTCTGTTCAGAACGTCAGAACTGAAGAAGCTTCTGGGATGAGAAGCGAAACGTCTTCAAGCCAAAAACAAACTTCAGCCGCCTTTTGGGGGTGGAGGGGGGAAGCACCTTTAGAGATGCAGTTTGGCCACGCCTCCTTCCAGCTCAAAGGGCCCCGCCGTTGTCCGGAAGCGGGAAACCCGTCTCCAGGAAGTGACGTCATTCAGGGCAATAACAACTCCTCCTCTTCCTCCTCCTCCTCCTCTCCCCCTCCCGGTGATGGAGGAAGAGGAGGCCGCGGAGGGGAAGATGAAGCAGTTCCACGGCGCTGTGGCGGTGGGGGTCGGCGGGTCCCTCGGGGCGGCGCTGGATCCGGAACGCAGCCGCTTCCCCTACTGCGTCGTGTGGACGCCGATCCCCGTTCTCACGTGAGCGACGGTCTCCTGCCTGAGGGGGGGCTGCTGGAAATGGTGGAGGGGGGGGAGACAGCGCAGAGCTGAAGAGGGCGAGCCGGTGTTGGGGATGATGGGTCGGGGAGTCGACAGTTTTGCAGGAGAACCCTTTCTCTCTCTCTCTCTCTCTATGGAGCCTACCCAACACGGTTGTGAGGTGGGAATGCGCCTCGAATGGTGGTGGTTTGTTTATTGCAGAGGTCTTCAAACTTGGCCGCTTGAAGACTTGCGGACTTCAACTCCCAGAATTCTCCAGCCAGCTACGCTGGCTGGAGAATTCTGGGAGTTGAAGTCCGCAAGTCTTCAAGCGGCCAAGTTTTGAAGACCTCTGGTTTATTGGCTGTGTGGTTGTGCAAGCCTTTGGGTAGCTGGTTGCTTCAGTTGCAGCTATAAGCATTTCTGCCAGTGTGGCCGGCTCTCCCCGGCTTGTTTCCAATTTAGTTATTGAACCGTTTCATTACCAAGGATCAAGATCACGTGATTCAATATAACAGCACTTGATAAATGCCTTGGTAAGGCCACACTCGGAATACTGCATCCAGTTTTGGTCGCGACGATGTAAAAAAAAAAAAACAAAGATGTGGAGACTCTAGAACAGTGTTTCTCAACCTTAGCAATTCTATGACATGTGGACTTCAACTCCCAGAATTCCCCGGTCAGCAAGTCTGGCTAGGGAATTCTAGGAGTTGAAGTTTGCACATCTTATGATTTGGCAAAGTTGAGAAACATTGCTCTGGAAAGAGTGCAGGGAAGTGCAATAAGAAGGATGGGATGGGATGGGATGGGATGGGATGATGGGATGGGATGGGATGGGATGAATGAATGATGGGATGGGATGGGATGGGATGGGATGGGATGGGATGAATGAATGATGGGATGGGATGGGATGAATGAATGGAATGGAATGGAATGGAATGGAATGGAATGGAATGGAATGGAATGGAATGGAATGGAATGGAATGGAATGGAATGGAATGGAATGGAATGGTGATTGGACACACAAGGGATTTGTCTTTGGTGCCTATGCTCTCAGTGTACGTGAAAAGATACGTTCATCAAGAATCATAAGGTAAAATACTTAATGATAGTCATAGTCAATCATAAGGTACAATACTTAATGATAGTCAAATAAGCAATCGGGAAACAATATCAATATAAATCATAAGGATACAAGCAACAAAATTACAGTCATACAGTCATAGGTGGAAGGAGATGGGGTGGTGGGAACGATGGGAGGATAATACATATGAAGAACGGTTGTTGGAATTGGGTATGTCTAGTCTGATGAAAAGGACTAGGGGAGACATAGCACTCTACCAATATCTCTGGGGCTGCCACAAAAAAGAGGGAGTCAAGCTATTCTTCAAAGCCTGAGGGCAGAACAAGAAGCAATGGGTGGAAACTAATCAAGGAGAGAAGCAACTTAGAACTAAGGAGGAATTTCCTGACAGTGAGAACAATTCATCAGTAGAACAATTTGCCTCCAGAAGTTGTGAATGCTCCAACACTGGAAGTTTTTAAGAAGAGGTTGGATAACCATTTGTCTGAAGTGGTGTAAGATTTCCTGCCTAAGCAAGGGGTTGGACTAGAAGACCTCCAAGGTCCCTTCCAACTCTGTTTTCTATTATATATTATATTACTAGGTAACATCATCAGCAGGATTTTCTTGTCCTATTAATCCTCTTTAGTTTACACAGATACAGTCCTCGACTTACAACAGTTTAAGGACCGTTCAGAGTTACAATGGCACTGAAAAAAATGACTTACGACTGCTTTTCACACTTACGACCATTGTGGCGTTCCCATGGTCACATGATCAAAATTCAAAAACGCTCGGCAGCTGACTCGTCTTTATGACCATGGCAGTGTCCTGGGTTCACGTGATCACCTTCGGCACACTTCTGATAAGCAAAGTCAATGGAGAAGCCAGGTTCGCTTAACAAGCATGTGACTATCTTAACAACTGCAGTGATTCACTTAACAACTGTGGCAAGAAAGGTCGTAAAATGAGGCAAAACTCACTTAACAAATGTTTCACTTAACAAAAATTTTGTGCTTAATTGTGATCGTAAATCGAGGACTACCTGTAAATGTCTTATGTGCCATGAGCATTTCTATTGGCTGAGGTACTTGGACTTTAGCATGGCAGTGGCAAGCTCCAATTAGGACCGAAGAAGATGGTTTTGTTTTCTTCCATCCAGTTATTCTTTTATACACAAACACCCCACACACACCCGGGGCTAATCAATTAAGGAATTAAATTCAGATTTGGAAAACTCTAGAAAGTCTTAAGGGCTCCCTCTCTCAGAGCCACGATTTTGATTGAAATTAAACGTTGCATTGTTGCTGCTGTTGTCGCAAAAATGAGACCTGAGTATTAGTCTCTGACACTGCATCTAAGGTGACAGGATTTGGGGCTCACCTCTACTTGTATCCTAGGAATATTCTTATCTGTGTTTTTAATATATTTATACAGAACATATGTATATATAGGAGCAGGATTTGTAAGGGAGTTGAGTTATAGTTTTGCAGCTAGAAGGATACATTCTTGGTTAAGAGCAAATATATTTAACTTCTTTTGATTTTTTTTTTGTCCATTTTCATTCTATCCAATGTGACTATGGACGACCAGTTCTACAGATTCCTGAAAACAGTTTTTTTTTTCCCCCAATGTGAAGAAAGAAATGACTCTCTGGATGCTTTTCTTCTTTCTACAGATGGCTCTTCCCGATCATTGGCCACATGGGCATTTGCACTTCTGCAGGAGTCATTCGAGATTTTGCAGGGCCTTACTATGTCTCTGTAAGTAAAAGTTTGTTCCTCTACGACAGGATTCTCCAACCTTGGCAACTTTAAGAGTTGTGGACTTACAACTCTCAGAATTCCCTAGCTGGCATCCTCAAGTTCACAGATCTTCAAGCTGCCAAGATTGAGAAACACTGTTCTGGATGATAAATAAGAAAGATTTAAACTCAGCCATTTTCAGCTTAGTACCTCTGGATGTATGGGAGTACAACTCTTTAACATTCTCACCTGATGGTTGTGGAGGGCACCAGAGAGAGAGGAGGAGAAAGCGTCCTCGCTTATTGCATCACGGTATGGCATGCCGGTTTGACAGCCACAGATTGAAAAACATTACAGAGGGTGGTAAGCACAGCACAAAACATCGTGGGCTATCCCCTGATACCACTAGATGACATCGCTAGGACTCTCTGCCTTTGAAGAGTGAGAAAAATCCTCAGGGATGACTCACACCCTGGTCACCATTTCTTTATCCTCCTGCCGTTGGGAAGGAGATATAGAAGCATAGGCAGACACACAAACAGGCTGAAGAACAGTTTTTATCCACGGGCTGTCAAACACCTGAATGCAGAATAACATTATAACTACGTAGTACGATGGACTTGCAGGGCCGGTGCAACGTGTAACATGTTCACATTGGTGCAATAGGACTGGGGGGTTGTTAATATGATTTATTGGATTAGGGATTTTTTGTCTTCACTGTGAGTTGTATTGTGTTGGGGGGGGTGCATTGAGGGAGCTCAACCAATTTCATTGTACATATGTTGTGCACTGACAATAAAGATTTGAAATTTGAGTAAGTCCTCGCCCAGAAAAGATTAAAGAAGTTAATTGTGTCTTGTTTCTCAGCACGAAGACAAATTGGATTTGGAAATTTTGTTTGAGTTTTGAGACTGCATGTTGTATAAGCTTAACTCTTCCAGTTGATAAACTATGGTTTATGACTCCACCAAGGATAGTTTATTCAGTAAACCATGGTTAAAAATTTAGTGTGATATACATCTTCTTGTGCCACATCCGTCATCGGATGTTGGCCATCCTATTTTTATCATCAGCCGCACGAAAAACTGCTGCTGAATTTTGTCCAAACCAGTCCCTTAGATTTTGAAGCTATGATGTTCTTCTGCCTGGACCTCGTTTGCCTTCAATCTTTCCCTGGAGGATTAAGTGAAGTATGCCATATTTTTCTGGGTGTCGCATCATACATCACATGTGATATACGTGGTCAATGTAAACTCAGTACAGCAGCTAATTTTGGAGGACATAAGCAGAATAAACAATGTTATCGCAAGTATTTCAGTTTGGTAACTGAAATGTGCTTTTCCTTTTTTCTTTTGTTCCCTATCCTCTTTAGGAAGACAACATGGCTTTTGGAAAGCCTGTGAAGTAAGTGTTATTTCCCCCTCCACATTTTAATTTGCAAATGTATTTTTATGGCTGAAACAGAACAATAGATGCCATATTCCAGTTAAGAAGACAGAAACAAAGATTACAGTTGGCTATTGGAGCATGCACCAATAAGACAACATAACATTAAACCTCTTTATATGCACAATCATCTGAACTTCTGATCTAATCAAGCTTTCTACTGTTAATGAGTGAGCTGAAGTTAATTAATGATCTCAAGTAGCTCTTCTGTCTATCCAAATGTTGGTTTTTATCTTATATTAGCCCTGTTTGCCTGTCTGCTTCCATCTGACACCTCTTTTGTGGGGACCAAAACAACGCAGATTTTAAAGTTCCATAAACTGGCGCAAAAAAAGGGGAAATTAAGATTTACATTCAGTGCATGGCTACTCAAAAATAAATTTTGACTTTGTTCATGCTTCTAGGGAATTTATTTCCTATTAGATTAAAAAAAAAAATCTTTAAGGAGTTGCCACTACCAACCAACCAGACTGTTATTTACCGTATTTTTCAGACTATAAGACACACCGGACTACAAGAGGCACCTATCTTTTTTGGTGAGGAAAACAAGAAAAAGAAATCTGCCTCTGCCTCCCAGCAATTTTGCCTCCTTGCAGCAAACAGCCTGCTTTACTTTCATTTTCGTTTTCAGCATAACTTGATTAGCACAAGGAAAAAAAATCTGCTCCAGCAATTTACCTCCTTGCAGCAAGCAGCAGAGTCCTGCGCAAAACAGCCGAGAGCAAATCAGCTGAGAGTCAGGAGGCAGATCCAATCAACTTATGCTAATTAGCCTGTGCTGAAGCTGAGATGGGCTGTTTCTTGCTGCTTGCTGCAAGGAGGCAAAATTGCTGGGAGGCAGAGGCCAAAGGGTGGGAGCCAGTGGATGGGCGGGGGCTATATTCGGCATATAAGACGCACCTAAATTTTCACCCCCCTTTAGGGGGGGGAAAGGTGCATCTTATACTCCGAAAAATACGGTAAAATAGTAAAAGCAGTTGAAGGATACTCTTTGAGACAACCAATATAAACATCATAGTGTTTGTTCTGCTACTTTTTACAGCTATTTCATGTTTAGTTTATTCAGTGCATGCCTGACATCCTTCTAAATTGTAATTTGTTAGTTTAAATTTTTGTCAGTTGCTGTCTTAAGAAATGTGAGTCTTTACCTAGTAGTGCCTTATTTTTCATTCTCAAGTCTCTTTGGGTTTTACTGAAGAGGAAAGATAATGCAGCAAAGAAATGCTAGAACAAACAAAAATTACATATGCTGGGTAGAACTACAGATATGTTGAGGAGCAAAAATCTATCAAATAATTTACAAAACTGGTAGGCTGTGTCGGGTGGGGGAATGAATTTAGTGCAAGATGGGTGATAATGCAGTTATTAGGCACAAAGAGCAGCAAGGGACGAGGGACATACTATTTTCATTATGTCTCCTGTTGATGGATTTTGATTAAGGTAATTACTCAAGTTATCTTGGCAAGATCCTTAATTCCTTGAAAATCCTGCACTCAATTTCTGAGATTTCTTGAGCCTTGAATCATGTATCTTCAAGCTTCATTTGCAGCTCTAAGGACTAGAAATACATATACAGTAATATTTCAGCACATGTTCAATTAGATCCGTAGTGATACTTTCACCAGCCATGAAAGTATGCCATGAACTAAAAATTACAACCAAAATTGAGCCCAAAAATTCTGTTGCCAAGTGAGACATTTTGCTCCATTTTATGACTTTTCTTGCCATAGTTGTTAAATGAATCACTGCAGCTGTTAAATTAGTAACACGGCTAAGTGAATCCATTAACTTTGCTTGTCAGGAGATCACCAAAGGTGATCACATGACTCAGACATGGCAACCGTCAACAATACCCGCCAGTTGCCAAGTGTCCAAAGCTCGATCCCATGACCGTGGGGCTGCTGCAACAGTCGTAACTGTGAAAGCCACTCGTAAGGGCCTTTTTTCAATGCCATTGTAGCTTCAAATGGTCCCTCAGCGAATGGTTGTAAGCTGAGGACTACCTGTATTTGGAATTGTGCTATTTGAATACTTGAGTAACTTTTCAGAAGGTGAGGTGTTCCATGTGATGAAAGCGGGAAAATAATTTTGATTTGCCCTCCCCCCTCTTTTGTCAGATACTGGAAGCTGGATCCCAACAAAGTCTATTCCTGTGGTCCCAATGCTTGGGATACAGCAGTACATGATGCCTCTGAGGAATATAAACACCGTATGGTGAGTGAGGTTCAGTTTTCAGTTTAAGCTTGAGGAAGTCTTCTGTTGTGGCCAGCAAATCTGGCAGCAGAGTCAGACAGTGAGGAGGTTGGGGAGGCGCATGGGCCAGTCCTGGGGGCTGGGGAAAGCTCGGACGAGGGCTCTGCGTCGGAGGCAGAGAGGGAGATAGACATCAGTGAGGCAGAGGAACAGCTGGAGCCCGTTCCCAGTGTGCACATGCACAGAGCTGCCAGAAGACAACTCAGACAAGACAACGGGGAGGAGGATTTTGCAGGAAACAATTCATTTGTTTGGTCGTTTCAAAAGTGGAAAGTTCTGTCTGTGACACTAAGAAACTCTATGCCAAGTTTTGCCTTACTCTGCATTTGGAAACAAGTTACGTGGCAGCTTGCCAAACGAGATAAGGTCTGTGTTGATAAATATTCCTTTGAAAAACTGTTTGGACAAACCTTGCTGACTGTGAATAGAAGTAATTCACAGTCGTGTAAACAAAAGAGGTTTTGTCGGGACCAGTTCCCGCTTTCTGCTTTTTATGGGAGCCTAGGTCAGAACAGCTTCTCTATCTTAAGTACTGAGTATGTCTAGAGAAGATATTTGAAGTAGAGATATCTTCAATTGTACATTTTTTTCCCTCTCTCTTATAGCATAACCTCTGTTGTGACAATTGCCATTCTCATGTAGCTCTAGCCTTAAATCTCATGCGATATGACAACAGTACTTCTTGGAACATGATCAAACTTTGTTTTTTCTCCTTGCTGTATGGAAAGTATGTAAGGTGAGTAGAAAACTCCGTTGCTTTTGTATCTTTGAGTAAAAGAGAGAGATAACATTTTAATCCAGAGCTTGGTTCTCCTTTAATGTCTCATGTATGTAATAGGCAGATAATTTTATCTCCCTTGTACCTAGATGCTTTAGATCAGGGGTGTCAAACTCACAGCATCACGGCATCGTTATGTGACATTTTTTCCCTTTCGCTAAACGGCGTGGGCGTGGCCAGCACGTGACACATCCGGCCCACAGGCTGAGAGTTTGACAGCCCTGCTTTAGATCCATTGATGCTTATGGTGTAGAGGTTTTTTTTCTCCTCCACTGCAAATTATTTGTACAATCCCAAATTTGCAAGTCCTTGTATTGAATGTCTATTCTTGTACTGCTATATGTATAGGATTAGCAGACGCAGTCCAGTAGGAATTTCTGCATGGTTTTACAAAAAAGTCTCTAATGCTTCCCAATTTTCATAGTTTGTTCTTATGGTAATGAACCAACTGCAATTGACACTTTTTGCCTTCTGAGACTGCTTATTTATTTATTTATTTATTTATTGGTTCGATTTATATGCCACCCTTCTCCGGAGACTCAGGGTGGCTTACAATGCGTTAAGCAATAGCCTTCATACTTTTTTATATACTCCCCCCCCACCCACCCAACGGTGTTCTTTTTTATACAAAGTCAGTTTATTGCCCCCACAATCCGGGTCCTCATTTTACCTACCTCAGAAGGATGGAAGGCTGAGTCAACCTTGAGCCTGGTGACATTCGAACTCACAGTAATTGCAGGCAGCTGGCAGCTAAGTGCTATTTAACAGCGCTTTAATCCACTGCTCCACCAAGCCTTACACTGTTATGTCAGTAACTTTAAGGGCTACTAACTTCACTGTTTTATAAGAGCTTTTTAAGAGGTTGCTGAAAGCTAGTACAGGGTCTGGTCTAAGTGTTTGCAGATGCACTGTGCTAGCACATTATGATGCAGAAAATAGTGCCATTAGAAGGAAGAAATAAGTCTCTTTTCACAAAATAGCATTTTTCAACCCATTGACTTGTTGACCTGGATAGGCCATTCAGAAATAGTAACTATTATTTAATATTAATATTTAATTAAATATTGTTCATGTATTAAATATTATTGCATAGCTTTACATTGTGCTACTAAATAATCTATGAAAGAGAACATTCCTGCCAAAAATGCAGTGACAACAACTTTCAGGCTTGTAAAGTAGTAATAATTGTTTTAATAAAATTCTCCACTCCTCTAGCTTAGAACCTAATTTTTAAAAAAAGCATTCTGGGAATTTATATCGAATATCAGAATGCAACAGAAATTGTACTTCTTCCAGAAGTCCATTTCCACTTTCCTGAAGCATTCATAATTTTATCAGTGAATTTGACAGATGGCAGAATATCATTTGATTGTAAAATAACAGGGAGTCAGAAAACCTTGGAAATCTACTGTACGTAACCCAGATTGTGCATCTGTGTGGTTCCGGCACTTAATATACCATGTACTTTATACTATCTATATGCCAGTTAAAATAAACAAATGAAGGATTGATTGTTATTACTTATGGACCATGAGAGTGAATGGTTCTTTGCCAGCATTTCTTCCAAAGAGTTAGCCAATGAAACTTGGCAGAGATTAAAAAAAAGAGTAGGTGGAAACGGCTCAACCAGGATTATTCAGTTAGGTTTGGTTGCAGAGAGATATATAGGCCTAATACAGGAGTGTCCAACGGTGACAACTTTTAAGACCAGTGGACTTCAACTCCCAGAATTCTCCAGCCAGTTATGCTGGCTGGGGAATTCTGGAAGTTGAAGTCCGCAGCTCTTAAAGTTGTCATGGTTGGACACTCCCGGCTTAATATGTCCCTTTCCTTTGCTGTGTTCTGCTTATTCTCAGCAACCCTTCTTCTCTTTTTATTCCTAGTCCTCTGTGGCTACACTTCACTGGGTTATGGGCTCCCCTCCCATTTTGGTTTCTGAAATCTCTTTTCTCTCTTTTACAGCATAGGAGGCTTTGTGAAGACTTGGCTTCCCTTCTTCCTCTTTTTGGGGATTATCCTGATAGTCATCTTGACTCTTCACATGCGGTGATGGATGACATTGGTGTGTCCGTCCGTCCACCCACCTTCCCCCTTGTCCCCTTTGAAGTCAAGTGATGGAATCCGTGGCTTTTCAGCCCAGGAAGGCATAGAGAGCTGCATGGTGTGGAAAGCCCTCAAAAAAAAAAAAAGAGAAAGAACTCCATTTGTATTTTGTAATAACAACTCCGCTGTTATCCCCTGGGATTCTTTGTTTGGATGAGGATGGTTTCTTTCAACCTACTTGACTTGGAATGCTTTGGGATAGGGAAAGGAGGGAGACTCTTGCATTGTACTTCTCGCCTAAACTCCTTTGTGACCAACATGGAAATCCCAAATACGGTTTGGGTCGATGAAGGGAGGGTTTCATTGGGTGAGATGTCTAAGGAGGAGGGTAACTTTCTCTGATTTTCCCCAGAGGTGATTAATGGGCACTAAATGGAAGGTGGCTATCTTGCGGCCACCACCCTGGGATGGGGTAATATTTGCTTGCACTGAATGATGGGATTTCCAGTGATGATGGTGGCCTCAGACTGGAAGAATGACCCGCTTGGTCTATGCAGGGTTTTCTGTGAAATGAGATTAATTTTAAGTTTCTTCTGGCGCAGAACAGGAGTTTTAACTAAAGATGAATGTTATTTTCCTCTTAACCCACCGCACAGAAAGTCTGTCTCTTTGTTTGTATGTGTCTTGAGTCTCGTCTCCTAGGAACCAGCATTCGAAAGGCAGTTGATCTCAACGGATCTTCGTTACCTTCTTGTCAGCTTAAACTGCCCCCTTGTCACAGACCCGCTAAAAAGAATGTAAGCTGCTCTCTTTGAGGAGCTGTTTCTCGAGAATTCTGGTAAGACTTCCTCATTACCCTTATTATAGAATTTATTCCCAAAGCCCTTGCTCTACCTGGGTTCTTCATACATTATACTGTGCCTTGGAAGTCACTGGAAACCTAAACCGCAGCCATTAAAACACTTCATCTTTTATAGCGAGGGTTTAGATGCTAGAAGCCATACCAGCGTCATGTCTGCTGTTAGGTAACATGAATCATTCCTTTAAGGCTCAGCTTTTCCCCTGCTGTGGCCAGGTATCGAAAGAGCAATAGCTGCTCAGATGAATTTTAATTTAATTCAGGCTTATGGCCTTCCTTGCCTGTTGTGTGGAAAAAAAAGGGGGCACCCTCTTCTCTTTAACCGAAGGTGACCTAAAAAAATAATAATAAACCGCCATGCTTTCCTTTCATTTCCACCCTCCTTGTTCCCTTGCTAGCCTTCGTCCTTTTGTTCCTCCTGCGGTGCCAAAGATGTGTGCTGTGTACAAGAGAGGCACCTGTGGTTTAGCAGGTCTTGGGGGTCTCTGTTGCATTCAGCCATTTCAAGCATGAATGATGGCAGCTGTAAGAAAACTGATCCATAAGCTCTAGGCTGATTAGAGATCAAAGGTCTTACATCAAAGTGACACCGTGTGGTGTTCCATCAAGCTATTCCTTGGGCTATTCCGCTTACGTCCCAGTAGGGGATTCTAGTTCTTATGGAAATAATAGACTGAATTAATAACGCACACATTACTCAACTTTTTTCTCTCTTTATTTTTTTCCCCCCTCTCATAGTGACTTGCCAAAAAAATAAAAATAAAAAAGCTCCAGGAAGCCTAAGCTTTTCCCAGACCTGGAACTTAAAGCCAGCTTGTCTTTCTATCATAGCGCTGATCTAAGCTCATCTTTTCAATCAAAACGGAAAATGCTTTTCTGACATAATATGACTGTACAAGCATTACCAAAATGTGAAGCTTGCTGGAGGAGCCAAAAAAAAAAATCACAGAAAGTGACTGTGGTTGTCTTTTCTCTTGTTTTCTCAACATCCCTTCCTCTCCCTCCCCTTCCAATATTTTGGTCCTTACAGGATTATTTTTTTAAAAGCCTATATTTGTGAACCGGCCAATGAATGATCAATAGGGAGGCTCAAAGGAGAATATGAAGTTGGGGGAGGGGAGACTTAAAGCTATGGAAAAGCTAAAGCTGCAGATTCTGATTGTCTTGCTATTTTCCTCACTGGACAAGGTGGGATT
This sequence comes from Masticophis lateralis, assembly GCA_030761175.1. NCBI lineage: Eukaryota > Metazoa > Chordata > Lepidosauria > Squamata > Colubridae > Masticophis > Masticophis lateralis. The sequence goes on from JAUDYJ010000009.1 coordinate 13,668,221, forward strand.
TCTTAGTAGTCCTAGCTAGTAGAACTATGATTGGAAGCAGTTTCTCTGTTACAAATTGCTGCCACTTCTAAATTAAGTTCTTAGGTTCCCTCTAACAACTGAGCCACATCCTTTATGGGAAAGCGGCTTAGGGATGATTTTACCCTACGTTATATTTGCAAATCTGCTTTATTGGGGTTCCAGAGATTGGGGAAAGCCAAAAATAAGTTTGCAGGACCTTGGGTGGAAAAAATGCAGCTTAAGCAAGGCAGGTAGGTCGTGGAGTGCACGCGTTGTAGTCAGATTGCAGTTTCTAGCCTTCGCACAATCCTCTCTCAAATATTTTACCCAAACCTACGTTGTCTCCTCCTGTTTAACAGCCGCATGAAAACTATTCATCTTTCAAAATCTATGTTAATGACTAGTTCTTACTGGGTTTTAAAATCTTCTATGGGAAACACTTCTGGGTCAAAGCGATGAAGCTGATGAAGCTGCTTGGATGAGCAGCGAAATGTCTCAAAGGAACAAAAAAAGATAATTAGGCCAGTTGCCATAATTCAATCTTCGGACACCTTTCCTTGGATGACCGAGAGTCTTCCTCAACACATTTCTGGATAGGCATTTTGGTGGTTAACTCTTGATTGGAGCCTGCCTGGCCATGCTTGCAGACAGCCCCCTGACTAGCTCTCATTGTGGAGTCAAGAAAAATATATATATATTACTACTTGGTTGAGTAGATGTAGTGAGAAACCTGTATGTTAGGATGGGAAATTTATTTTCCCAAGGGGCCACATGAGAAACTGGGACTGTTATAGGCTGTGAAACCAGGAGGACCAACACATTATTGTGAAGATGCATAGGCACACATATATAAATTGGGAGAGGGGAAATCACTTTCAAAATAAAAGTGATGCAGTTGTATTGTAAGCATGGCCTACACTTACTTACATTTGAGTTCCGATTAACCTCAAGTGAACCAGGCAGGGACAGCCAAAGGGCTGGATGTGACCCAGGGGCCGTAAAATGCCCAGATCTATATATAGTGACATGATCTGTGAATTCTGTATTTATTCTACATTCACATCTGCCTTGAAGTGTCTTAGTTGTAGGGATTCGGTCAAGTCCAAAGTACTTTCCAAAGTTTTCACTCTTTACTTTTTTTTCCTTTACGTTGTTTCATTGTTGTTACTGTCTTCCATTTTGCCTTTTGTTTAGCTTTCTCTGTAAAGCTCCCATCAATTTGTTCATTCTTTCCTTTGCTGGTGTCTACCTAGAATGGTCTTCTGGTCCAGTTGCTTGATTCCTTTGTAAATACCAAAGTCTGCTGCTGTAATTTCATTATCCCAATGAGGGTGAAAAATAAATGCATTTGTGTATTCCGGCAAGCTGCAATGGCTGTTCTTTCTTTTTGTCCAGGAAGAAGAGACATTTGTGTTCAGAATGAGTGACTCAAATATATTTTATGTTAATTATTTTTAAGTGATTAAAGCACCAGGCTAGAAACCAAGAGTCTCTGAGTTCCAGTCCTGCATTACACATGAAAGCCGATTGGGTGACTTTGGGCCAGTCACTCTCAGTCCAACCCACCTCACAGAGTTGTTGTTGTCGGGAAAATAGGAGGCAAAAGGAATACTATGTATATTTGCCACCTTGAGTTATTTATAAAAATAAAAATAAATACACCTGAAATTGAAAGTCAGTGTGTACAGTGGTTAAGATATTAGATTCACATTGGGCAGGCCTGATACTCAAATCCATCCTCAGTTCTGTGGCTGACTTCAGACTACTTTCTCAGTTTAATTCACCTCACAGTGTTGTTGAGGGGAAAATGGGAGGAAGGGGCACACTGCCTTAACTCCTGAAGAAAAGGCAGGATAGAAGAACAAGTAAATCCATGGTACAGAAGTATTGAAAGTGCCACATTAGCTATTCTATTCTTTCTGAAATTGAAGACAAACAGGAAGACAAATTTTTCTTCCCGCTCCAAAATGGAGACTTTCATCCTCTGGAGCAGGGGTCTCTAACCTTGGCTACTTTAAGACTTGTGGACTTTAACTCCCAGAATTCCTCAGACAGTTTTGCTGGCTGAGGAATTCTGGAAGTTGAAATCTACAAGTCTTAAAAGTAGTCAAGGTTGGAGACCCCCTGTTCTGGAGCACATGTAGCAAAACAGACAGAATTTTGCAGAAATCAAAACTACCTTTATAAAGGTACTCCTTGACTTGCAACCACAACTGAGCCCCAAATTTTATGTCCCTAAGTGAGAAGTTGCTAAGTGAATTCTGTCCCATTTTACAACCTTGCCACAGTTGTTAAGTGAATCATTGCAGTTGATAAGTTAGAAGTTAAATGAGTAACATGGTTTAGTGAATCAGGCTTTCCCATTGACTTTACTTGTCAGAAGTCTGCACCAGGGGATCACGTGACCCGAGGACACTGCAACCATCATAAATATGAATCAGTTGCCAAGCATCTGGATTTTGATCACATGGGGATGCTGCAATGGTCTTAAGTGTGAAAAACAGTCATTTTTTCCAGTGCTGTTGTAACTTTGAATAGTCACTAAATGAACTGTTGTAAATCGAGGACTGTGGTGCTCCAGTCACACATACGTGGTTTAGATTAGAGAATGTATTAATGTTCCCCAGCAATTCCCTTCACCCAGCCTCAGAACTGTCCCAACTAAATCTAGCCATAAACAGGCCAAGATTAATCCACAAGGCAATGGCCAATAGTCCATAAAACAATGGAAAGTCACTCCAACAAATAAGTCCACCAAACAAACTTAAATCCACCAGGCCCAACTGAAATACACCCACAAGAGCACACTTGGCAAGAGAAGTCCAGAGTCTCCAAGGCACAAAGTCAAACAGGAAGCACAAGGAACAAACAGCCAAAAACCCAAAAACATTCCCAGCAATGCCTCCCTCCATATGCCACAATAAATGGCTTTCTGGTGCAACCCATCAAGACAGGCAGGGCCTTCTCCCGAGAAATCTGGCAAATCTCCATTGCTCTTGTCTTTTCCCTATATGCTCTCGGATCCACCAAGGTAGGCAGCTCCTCCTCCTCTTCACTGACTATCTCTGCAAACTGTCCCCAGCTGAAGTTTCCCATAAATCTCTTTCGTCCTGCAGTTCAGTTATTAATTAACCCAATTCCTGACTGCCAGGACTGAGCTCATCCTCCCTTGAGCTGATCTCCGAGGAAGAATCTTGAGTCATCGTCCAAGGGAGACAGGAGACATCACATGGACACTCTGTAAAGAAAATGACCTAGGAAAGGAGAAAACCCCAATGCAATCTGATTCAGACTATACCTGATCATTGGACATAGAGTTTCTTACAGAACAGAGGACAAAAGCCAGAGTAAATGGGGCATGGAGATTGCTAAAATAGAGATAGTTGGCTAGTACACCAAAAGATAGTTCTACACTGCATTGTTTTGTTGTAGGTTCTGTTTAGGTCTTCAAATTATGTAATTATTACACATTCATTCCACTTACTTACTCTCCATTATGATACTGTATGCTTAGTAGAGATTTTTTAAACTACTAGCTGGTCTAAGGGAAGCTCCCCCCCCCCCCCCCCATTTTGGCCAATTCCTCATGTCAACGACTCACCTGGCTTTTTAACAAGTCTGAACAGTCCTGCATTGCAGTCAATGTTCGAGTGTTGTCTAGAATCAGCAGACACCCACTTCGATGGAAGAGAGCGGCTCCTTTCAGTTGACAGCTTTTGTTCTGTTGACAAAGGGAAGTTGTATCCTGGCACACATCCTGCTGTTAGAACTTCAAAGTTCATTTGGTGATAACCTGCTAGAAGTAAGACAATATATGCAGCTGATGGAGCTGGGAGTCATCTCTGGGGCAACAGCGGGACTCGTCTCCCTGTAAGAGGTGTTCCTTGAGACCGTCTACAGCAGAAATAGAAGCTTGCAAGGTGCTCTCAGGTGTGAGGGGTCATGGTGCTCTCTGAACTTGCTTGTTTTGTAGACGTTTGGAGACGTGCTTGGATCCTTTTTGTTCTTTTCTCCACCAGCAATAGAGAAGCAGAGACATCACCCTACCAACAAAAGTGCGTATAGTCAAGGCTGTGGTTTTCCCAGTTGCAATATATGGCTGTGAAAGTTGGACCATAAGGAAGGCTGAGCGTCAAAGAATTGGGGCCTTTGAACTCTGGTGCTGGAGAAGACTCCTGCGAGTCCCTTGGAATGCAAAGCGATCAAGCTGGTCAGTCCTAGAGGAGATCAACCTTGACTGCTCTTTAGAAGGCCAGATCCTGAAGATGAAACTCAAATACTTTGACCACCTAATGAGAAGGAAGGACTCACTGGAGAAGAGCCTAATTCTGGGAACAATTGAGGGCAAAAGAAGGAAGGGACGGCAGAGAACGAGATGGCTGGATGGAGTCACTGAAGCAGTAGGCGTGAGCTTAAATGATCTCCGGGAGATGGTAGAGGACAGGAAAGTCTGGAGGAATATTGTCCATGGGGTCACGATGGGTTGGACACAACTTCGCAACTAACAACAACCACCACCACCACCAGCAATGATTGTTTTCTTGCAGAAGTTTCATTACTCAAACTAGGTAACATCTTCACAGCCCACAATCAAGCTCAATAAAGCGCCAAGGATCCCTCATTTCAACCTTGACCTATAAATATTCTTTATCAGTTCTTTATCAGTGTTTTTTTGTTACCTTGGTAGATAATTTATGGCAAAACTATGTTGGAACCCTGATAATTCTGCTTGCCTGCTTTAGATGCCACGATCTAGAGAAAAGGACTAGGGGTGACATGATAGCAGTATTCCAGTATTTGAGAGGTTGCCACAAAGAAGAAGGGGTCAACTTATTCACCAAAGCCACCGGTAGGCAGGACAAGAAACAATGAATGGAAACTAATCAAGGGAAACAACCTGAAGCTCAGGAGAAACTTCCTAACACTGAGAACAATTAACCAATGGAACAGCTTCATCACTGGAGGTTTTTAAAAAGAGGCGATAGTCACTTGTCTGAAATGGACTGTAAGGTCTCCTGCTTGAGTAGGGGGTTGGGCCACTAGAAGATCTCCAGATGTTTTTAAGAAAAGACTGGATAGTCATTTGTCTGAAATGGTATAGGGTCTCCTCCTTAAGTAGGGGGTTGGACTAGAGGACCTCCAAGGTCCCTTCCAGCTCTATTCTGATTCAAGAACGTCTGTTGGATAGGGAAGCACTGTTTTGCAATGGTTCCAGTCCTTGGGGCTGGGGGAACTATAATTCAATCGTTAAGTCATTGAATTGGTTATTTATGGGACTGCCTACTACCACCAATAGCCTCCCACCGGCCTGTACGCTCCCATAAAGAGGGGCTCCTCCAGGTGCCGTCGGCCAAACAATGCTGGCTGGCGGCCCCCAGGGGGAGAGCCTTCTCTGTGGGAGCACCTACCATCTGGAATGAGCTCCCCCCGGATATACGGAGGATCCCGGACCTGCGCACCTTCCGTCGTGCGCTCAAGATCTATTTATTCCGACAAGCCGGCCTGACCTAAGTTATTTTCCCCTTTTAATTATGAATTTTAATTTGTTTTAAATTATTGGGGTTTTAATTGTCAGCCAAATTATTTAATTCGTTTTATTCTATTTTAAACTTTTGTATTTCTATGTTTTATTTATGGCTGTACACCGCCCTGAGTCCCCCAGGAGTAGGGCGGTTTATAAATCTAAATAAATAAATAAATAAATAAATAAATAAATAAATAAATAAATAAATAAATAAATAAATAAATAAATAAATAAATAAATAAATAAATAAATAAATAAATAAATAAATAAATAAATAAATAGGTATCCCTTAACTGTTGTTACGCTATCCAACATCTGGGAAAATTGATTGGTGGGCAGTCATTCAGAGAATCAGCATTTTGAATCTTGTCTAGTTTTGATGCTGGAATGGACGAGGGAGAAGAAGCTGCAATCAAGCAAGAGGCTGGTAGAGCAAAAGCTTGAAGCGAGGCCTGTTTTCAATGTGGATTTACTTTCCAAAACAATCAGGTTTGGAAGTATTTTTGGCACCCACTCTTCCTCTGCAAGTGAAATCTAGCTCTCCATTCTGAATATGTTTTCCTCTTGAAAGAACTTTTGAACATTACGAACGAGGACTCTTCCTTCTCTGCATAGGCAGGCTAGGAAAGAGGGTTGTATTCAGAGGTGGGTTTCAGCAGGTTCTGACCAGTTGGAGAACCGGTAGCGGAAATTTTGAGTAGTTCGGAGAACCAGTAGTAAAAATACTGACTGGCCCCACCCCATCTATTCTCTGCCTCTGAAGTCCCAGCTGATCGGAAAGAAATGGGGATTTTGCAGTAACTTTCTCCTGGAGTGGGATGAGAATGGAGATTTTACAGTATCCTTCCCCTGCCACGCCCACCAAGCCACGCCATGCCCACAGAACTGGTAGTGAAAAAATTTGAAACCCACCACTGGTTGTATTTAGTTTGGGAGGGGAGAGGATTACATAGAGACTTTGTCTCTGTAGTTACTGACAGAGCAGCTGGGACTTCAATTTTCTGATTCTCTCAAACTTCTCAACTGATCAACGCCAGGGCCCCATCAGAGGAGCTGACTTAGCGAGAACATCCCCTAATTAAAAGCAGGTTGCTATTAGTTGGCTGGCAGCTCTAGCCCGAGTCCCTGCCGCTTGCATTTATTAAATTCCTCTCAGGCTTTGTCTCATTGGACCCACAATCACTCTCGCCCCTTCTGAGATTGGTGTCTGTTGCCAACACTCCTGCCTCTGCTGTCACAACCTTGATTGATGATGACGTCTGAGCTGTGTTCATGCTGACATGGGGGTCATTAGACAATTACTGCTGGCTTTTGACCTCAGCTGAGGAAAGCCAAAAGCTGAGGAGCCCACAGCCAACTGACCGCTTGGTCTTGGTCAGAAATACTGTATACTGTGTGTGGGAGATCTCAGCCGGGTTGTTCCGATTTTCCTGTCTGTGAAATGGGACTAGCGTTGAATTGCCTTGGGTGTTTAATTTGGAGAGGAAAGCAGAACTATTTTGGATGGGGTGAGGGTGAAGGGTGACACAGATCTAGTATATTGTCATTGACTACCTGTCAATGAATACTTCAGCTTCAACCAGGGGTGAAATCCGGCAGGTTCTGGAGAACTGGTAGTAGAAATTTTGAGTAGTTCGGAGAACTGGCAAATATCACCTCTGGCTGGTCCCAGAGTGGAGTGGGAATGGAGATTTTGTAATATCCTTCCCCCAGGAGTGGGGAGGGAATGGGGATTTTGCAATATCCTTCTCCCAGGAGTGGGGAGGGAATGGGGATTTTGCAATATCCTTCCCCTGCCACGCCCGCCACAGCACGCCCACCACAGCACGCCCACCAAGCCACGCCTACAGAACCGGTAGTTAAAAAATTTGGATTTCACCACTGGCCACAACCAGAACAATACAAGAGCACACAATAGATACAAACTTAAGGTAAACCGCACCAAACTCGATTGTAGAAAATACAACTTCAGCAACAGAGTGGTCAATGCCTGGAATGCACTACCTGACTCTGTGCTTTCTTCCCCAAACTCCCCAAACTTTAACCTTAGATTGTCTACCGTCGACCTCACCCCATTCCTAAGAGGTCTGTAAGGGGCGTGCATAAGCCCACCAACGTGCCTGCTGTCCCTGTCCTAATGTCCCCCTTTTATTTGTAACCATTTCATGTATTAATAACCATGTTTATATCTATATCTGTTATCTAATACATGCCTGACAAAATAAATAAAACAAAACAAAAATAAAATGTTAGGAATACAAAAGCATGGATGGAGCTTTAGATATGTCAGAAATGGTATAGGGTCTCCTGCTTAGGTGGGGGAGGGGGAGAGGGGTTGATCTAGATGACCTTTAAGGTCCCTTCCAAGTCTGTGAATCTGTTAATGTATCGTTGTAACATAATCTGGTTCAAAAGCTCAATCATCATAATTCCTTATTGCAGAGTCCTCTTTGCAGGGCAGGCTTAAAACTATCAGCTTCTTTATTATCTTAAACAAGGGGTGTGTGCAAAGCATGGTTTTAAAAAAAAATCAAGATAGTGGCCGTGATATTATTTATTTATCAAATGCCTCCCACATCACAACTCATTATGATTGAAGCCCCACCTGGTTTTTATGGGCAGCGTACCATCTGTCCACAGGATAGTCTGAAATTAAAAGGCAGAGTTCTAGAAATAACCTTATGACAATCCTTTTTAAAAAAAACTAGCAAGGCCAATTGCTTTTATTTTATTTTCTTTGGGATGCAGGAAACAAACAGGCTGCATTTGGGATCACCCTGCTTACTCCAATCAGATTTGCTTAACAACCATATCATTCATTTATCTAGTGTAGTGATTTGCTTAAGAATCCTGGCAAAAAGGTTGTAAAATTGGAGGGTGACTCACTTAACAACCTCCTTGCTTAGCAATGGAAATGGTGATCTCAATTATGGTTATAAATACAGGTAAATGAAAAGGTCTTTTTTTTTTCAGATTCACAGAAAAGGTCTTAGAAAGAATCTAGGGAAGTCTGTAGGGGGGAGGATTCATCTAGTCCAGTGGTCACCAACCAGTGGTCCATTGGTGGTCCGTGAGAATGTTTTGGTGGTCCGCAGAAAAATTATTTGAATTTTTTATATTGCGCTAAATACTATTTACCTTTTTTTAAAAAAAAATAATATTTGTGATCTGCAGGATTTAAAATTATGAATTTAATGGTCCCTAAGATCCGAAAGATTGGTGACCCCGATCTAGTCAACTTTTGATCCAACAAAGGATATTTTAAAAAATGGCAATCACATGGGATCTCAAAGGTGGTTTTCCAAAAGGCAACTGGACATTATTTTTAGTTTTAAAACATTTCACTTCTCATTCAAGAAGCTTCTTCATCACAGAGCTAAAGAAGTTAAACGTTTTCAAGGAAACACCCTGGAAGCCCAACTGCCTTTCGAAAAAGCACCTTTGGGACAGCCATGATCTGGATGATTGAGAATCTCCATAGGCATATCTCTGGGATGCTGCAGCCATTGTGAATACATTGCTGGTTGCCAAGTGCCCAGATTTTGATGAGTGTTATAAGCAGGGATGGGTTGCTACCAGTTCACGCCAGTTCAGGTGAACTGGTAGCGGCAGCAGCGGGAGGCTCCGCCTACCTGCCCAGATGTCATCAAAAACCCTTTGCACATATGCAGAACCTTCGGCATGTGCACAGAAGCACACGCTCGTGCGCTCCCAATAGCAAACCGGTAGCGCCTGGATTTGAATCCCACTACTGGTTATAAGTGTGAGATGAAGGATGCGGTGGCTCAGTGGCAAAGATGCTGAGCTTGTTGATTGAAAGGTTGGCAGTTCAGCAGTCCGAATCCCTAGTGCCGCATAATGGGGTGAGCTCCCGTTACTTGTCCCAGCTTCTGCCAACCTAGCAGTTCGAAAGCACATAAAAAATGCAAGTAGAAAAATAGGGACCACCTTTGGTGCAAAGGTAACAGCGTTCTGTGCGCCTTTGGCATTTAGTCATGCCGGCCACATGAACACGGAGACGTCTTCGGACAGCGCTGGCTCTTCAGCTTTGAAACGGAGATGAGCACCGCCCAGGGGTGAAAACAGGTTCTGACAGGTTCTGGAGAACCGGTAGCAGAAATTTTGAGTAGTTCGGAGAACCAGCAAATACCACCTCTGGCTGGCCCCTGAGTGGAGTGGGAATGGAGATTTTGCAATATCCTTCCCCCAGGAGTGGGGAGGGAATGGGGATTTTGCAATATCCTTCTCCTGCCACACCCACCAAGCCACACCATGCCCACCAAGCCACGTCCACAGAACCAGTAGTAAAAAAATTTCGATTTCACCACTGGCACAGCCCCCTAGAGTTAGGAACAACTAATACATATGTGCGAGAGGAACCTCTACCTTTACCTTATAAGTGTGAGGGCCAGTTATAAGTCACTTTTTACAGTGCTGTTGTAATTTCAAACAGTTGCTACAGGAATGATTATAAGTCAAGGACTAGGTCTGCAGGCTGTCCTAATCCTTAACAGGCTGTGTTCCAGCATTTATACCCTTGGAGTGGATTGAAGGGTCTTGTCTAAAGGCAGATTTAACTGCAGTTCTTGTTACAAGAATTTTGCAACACGTTTAAAAAGCAAGGTTAGCAAACTGCCTTAGGCTGATCTTTAAAATATTGTTATACTTTCTAATATTATGAGCAACACAATGAAGAAGTCATCCTGTTTTCCTATTCTCCCTTTCCTTCCCCCTCTTTGGGGGAAGGTTTTTCTCAGCATGCTTACCTAGTCTCAGATACCTAGCTGTTTCCTATAGCAACAGGCTATTCATTAGAGATATCTTTCCTGGACTTGAAAAAGCTAAGCATGGTTAGATCTGCTTAGTACTTGGATTGGTGGTGGATTAGGAAGCTCAAATTCTTCTTCTCTGAAAAAAAAAATGGAGAAATTGCCCATTCCATTTCTCCACCTTCTTCTCCACCTGGAGGAGGTTTGTGGAGACAACATTGGTATCCTATCTGAAGTGGGGAAGACTTCCCCTAAGTCTAAGACTCCACAGAGTGTGCAGACTTATTTGGAATACATTTCACTGATACAATATCTGAGTTTTCACAATAGGTAAAATGATACCCCGATCATTCTGGATGAACAATAGAAAGCATAGAAGTTCTTATTTATAGTGGGTTCATTTCTTGAAAAATAAAAGTTGTTAGTCCTAATTCTTTAGATAAATCCCTTGGAGATAGTAGGCAGGGTCATTTGCTGGGCATAATGTGAAGAAGGACTAATATTGCTCGAATAATCAAGTTGAAATAATCAAGAGAATTATTGGGGTGAGTAGTGTAGTTGTAAGGATAATTTTTAGCATTATAATAGATTTAGATTTTTTTAGGAAGTCAATGCCATGGGTTCGTGTGATTGCAACTACTAGGCTTAAGCCCACAGCTGCCCCGCATACTGAGATGGTTAGTAGGATGATTGGTATTGGGAATTGTGATATAGTTAGGGACGAAGAAGTGAATATGACTAGTATTGTGAATACAATTAATATTATTGTTTCTACACATATTAGGGCTATTATTAGGTGTTTGTGTTGTAGTGACAAGGTGATAATGGTAATTATGAAGGTTGTATATAGGGTGGTATATAGGGTGGACTTCAACCTGTGGACTTCAACCCCTAGAATTTCCCAGCCAGCATTGCTGGCTGGGAAATTCTAGGAGTTGAGGTTCACAGGTTTTAAAAGTTGCCAAGGATGGACACCCCTGCTGTAAGGTGTGTTAGAATAGAATAAAATAACAGAGTTGGAAGGGACCTGGGAGGTCTTCTAGTCCAACCCCCTGCTTAGGCAGGAAACCTTACACCACTTCAGACAAATGGTTATCCAACATCTTCTTAAAAACTTCCAGTGTTGGAGCATTCACAACTTCTGGAGGCAAGTTGTTCCACTGATGAATTGTTCTAACTGTCAGGAAATTTCTCCTTAGTTCTAAGTTGCTTCTCTTCTTGATGAGTTTCCACCCATTGCTTCTTGTCCTGCCCTCAGGTGCTTTGGAGAATAGCTTGACTCCCTCTTCTTTGTGGCAGCCTCTGAGATATTGGAACCCTGCTATCATGTCTCCCCTAGTCCTTCTTTTTATCAAACTAGACATACCCAGTTTCTGCAACTGTTCTTCGTATGTTTTATCCTGATCATTTTTCTTGCTCTTCTCTGCACTCTTTCTAGAGTCTCCACATCTTTTTGTACAACGTGGTGACCAAAGCTGGATGCAGGATTCCAAGTGTGGCCTTACCAAGGCATTTATAAAGTGGCATTATTAACGCTTCACGTGTTGTTGGATTGGAACTTAAGTGTGTTCAACATGAGATGCAGCCCGACTCAGTTACGATCGACTCAACAACACACACTGCAGTTAGGAGCACAAACCAGGCGGTTCATTCCGAATCACGGAGGTTGCCTAATCCTCTTTGGCTTGGGCATTTCTCCTTCCTGCCTCCCATCGGATCCATTGCTGTGGGGCCCTCCATTCTCTATCGAAAAAGGGGAGGTGGCGGCGAAGGGGGTGGGGGGAAGGGGAGAACCAAAGAAAGAGATCCCAGCGGCAGGGAATTAACATTCCAGGATTATAGGGAAACTATGTGGTTCTTTGGGAGGACAGAAAGAGAGGCTTGAAAGGCAGGGAAAGAACCCACCCAGCAGGAAAGACTGTGAAAGCAAGAGTTTGCAAAGGAGGAAGGCCTGTCGCCACAGGATCCAGCTGCCAGGCATGCTTTGATGTAGGGAAAGGGGGTTGGTCACAGCTGGATGATGGGGAGGGTGTCTTTTCCCTTCTGCAAGCCATCTCTTCCCCCCCCCTCCCTCCCTCCTCCCATCAAAGGCCTTCCTGGTGCAATGATATCAAATTGCACTTAAGCTGGTGGGCCTCCAGAGCTTTTGAAATGAGGGGTCTCTGTTGCTTCGTCTTCGTTTCCCTTTTGCCTTCACCTCCCCCACTGTGGCCTGATGCTCCGTTAAGTAACTTCTCCCCCCACACACTTCTTCTTTTTTTTTAAACAGAGGCTTAGATCAAATGAGAGGCAGTCAGGGAGACCAACTCCTTCCCCTGTGCAAGACACAAGCAAGTATCACATGCATGTGTGAACGTAAAAGAGAGAACCTGGGATAACCTGCCTTCCATTGAGGATCTGTATACTGCACGAGTCAAAAAGTGGGCTGTGAAAGTATCTACAGACCAGTGGTGAAATCTAATTTTTTTCACTACTGGTTCTGTGGGCGTGGCTTGGGTGTCGTGTAGCTTGGTGGGTGTGGCTTGATGGGTGTGGCAGGGGAAGGATACTGCAAAATCTCCATTCCCTCCCCACTCCTGGGGGAAGGATATTACAAAATCTCCATTCCCTCCCCACCCTGAGGCCAGCCAGAGGTGGTATTTGCCCGTTCTCCGAAGTACTCAAAATTTCTCCGAACTGCTCAAAATTTCCGTTATTGATTCTTCAGAACCTGTCAGAACCTGCTGGATTTCACCCCTGCTACAGACCCTTCACATCCTGGTCATAAATTGTTTCAACTTCTACCCTCAAAAAGACACTATAGGGCACTGCACACCAGAACGACTAGACACAAGGACAGTTTTTTCCCCAAATGCCATCACTCTGCTTAACAACTAATTCCCACAACTGTCAAATAATTTACTAAGACTGTATTGCTATTCTTCTTCTCTTCCTTCCTAGTATCTATCTCTTCCCACTTATTACTATAGCCATGTTGCTTGTATCTTTCAATTTATATTGTTTTTATTTGTTTCCTAGTATGATTTGATAGCTTATTAGTAACCTTAACTATCATTAAGTGTTGTAGCTTTTTATTCTTGATGAATGTATTTTATTCTCCTTATGTACACTGAGAGCATATACACCAAAGACCAATTCCTTGTGTGTCCAATCACACTTGGCCAATAAAGAATTCTATAACAGATTATTAGAATTGGAAGGGATCTTGTAGGTCACCTAGTCCAACCCCCGCCTAAACAGGAGACCCAACTACACCATTTCTGAATGGTGTAGTTGGGTCCAAATGGCAAATGGCAGTCCAATCTCTTCTTGAAAGCCTCCAATGATAAAGCTCCCACAATATATGCATTGGATTTCCATAGCACTGAAGCTGAGGTATCTTTAACCATGGTTTATTGAGTAAAACCACCAATGGCCGAGTTTCAAAAGGCATGACGCTATAAACCACGCTAGCTGAAGACATACATTGGAATATTCCTTATTGGTCAAGTGTGATTGGACACGCAAGGAATTTGTCTCCGCTGCATAATCAGAGATCATAAATCCCAAGATACAACCATAAATCATAAGATACAAACAAGTGATAAATCATAAGATATCAATAGGGGAAGGTAGTAGGAAAGATGAGATGGGTAATATTGTGTTAAGTCTCAAACCAAGTCAAACTTTCCCTGTGGTTTTACATTATGTGTGAATCCAATCACAAATTGGACACCTAAATATGAAGCTTTGATCTGGCTGATGATATCCAGCATTCTTATTTCAATTTAAGTATTTCTGGACAGGTGCGAGAAGTCTTTTCAGGCACAGTGCGGTCCTTTCTAAACATTTTGCCTGCTCTGAGAGAATGAATGCTGTTTTTAACTCAGCCAAGATTTACAGCTTGTCTTGCTTCAATAGCCTCATTCCTGCTCTTGCTCTCTTCTTCCGCCGTTGTTTATCCAAGGAAAGCTGCATTGCTTGATGATCCTCTTGCTTCAGCTTCCCATCTGTTCATCAGATAATATGTTCCAAACTCTCAAGTCGCCTGCTTCATGTTTCACCCTTGCCAGCCAGCTCTCTAATCTTGGCTACCAAGATTTGGTTCTGATTGTGAAACACTGCATAATATTTGGGGGAAGGGAGCTGCGGGCAAAACTAGTCTTTAAAAGTGGGGAAATGAAATATTTTTGTCCCCTACCAGTGTTTCCCACTATTGCATCTTATTTATTTTTTTAAAAAAAGTTTGCAAGGTAGCATGTCACAAGGTAAATGGACCCAGGTGGACAGTTTACGTATATTTTCCCTCTCCTAAATGTAACTTTAGGCATCCTCTCTTTGCTTATGTCTATGATTTAGCTTATAAGGACTGTATATTATTTCTTTGTTGCATGGAGAAAGAAAAGTCAGAAAGATTCTTTGTGTGTGTTTTGCGTGTGTGTGTGTGTGTGTGTGTGTGAAGAGATTAGATCAGGGGTGGCAAATTCAAGACCTCAAATCCATTGGCTGGATTTGGCCAATGGGTTGCTTAGATTTGGCTTGCAGGGTCACCCTGGAAACAATGAAGGACTGGCCCGTGGTGCTTTTGCCAGTGAAAATGGAGTTCTGGAGGGCTACGAGCAACCCTCTCAGGTTCTGTTTTCGGCCACAATGGCCTCCTGCAACCCTCTGCCAGAGAAAATAGAGCTCGGGGGGTGGGGGTGGGCTGCAGGAGGCCATTGCAGCTGAAAACAGCACTTGGGAGCCCATTTCTGCTGGCAGAGCTCTTGGGCCACCACAAGCCGATACGCTCTCACAGAGAGGGCCTCCTCAGAGTGCCGTCTGTCAGACAATGCCGATGGGCGGCCCCCAGGGGGAGAGCCTTCTCTGTGGGAGCCC
The DNA here is from genome assembly GCA_030761175.1 of Masticophis lateralis. Classification (NCBI taxonomy): domain Eukaryota; kingdom Metazoa; phylum Chordata; class Lepidosauria; order Squamata; family Colubridae; genus Masticophis; species Masticophis lateralis. The sequence goes on from JAUDYJ010000009.1 coordinate 13,683,371, forward strand.
CAGCCCTATGGAATGAACTACCCCCGGATATAAGAAAGATTCCTGACCTCCGTGCCTTCCGACGAGCCCTGAAGACCCTACTATTTCATCAAGCCAGTCTGACTTAAATTTGTGTTAATTTTAATAGGGATTTTTAGGGGTTTTTAATTTTACTGCCAAATACTGTATTTTCCTGCATATAAGACTACTTTCTAACACACAAAAATCTTCTCAAAAGTCAGGGATCGTCTTATACACCGGGTCTCATTCTCCTGTAACCAGGCAGACCAGCCCATAAGGCTCTGATGAGCCTTAAATGGCTCTGAGGAGGGTCGTCTTATACGGCCAGTCGTCTTATACGCCGGAAAATACGGGGGTAGTTTAATTATTTTATTAGTTTTAATTTTTATACGTGATTGTTTTAATATGGCTGTAAACCGCCCTGAGTCCCCTCGGGGAGAAGGGCGGTATATAAATGCAATAAAACTCAAACTCAAACTCAAGCGCCCTGATACGAGTGATGTCAAGCTGGCCACAGCCCCTGGCTATGCCCATCCTAGGGTCAAACACAACTTTCATGCGGCCGTCAGTGAAATCGAGTTTGACACCCCTGGATTAGATAGAATGGATACAAAAAAGATGTTGAGTCTCTAGAAAGAGTGCAGAGAAGAGCAACAAAAATGGTTAGGGAACTGGAGGCTAAACCGTACAGAGAATGTTTATGGGAACTCAGTACGTTGAGTTGAACAAAGAGAAGGACTAGGGATGACTTGGTAACAGTCTTCCAATATTTGAGGGGCTAACACAGAAAAGAGGCGCTCATCTCCAAAGCACCTGAGGGCAAGACAAGAAAGATGGAAGCTTAACAAAGAGACATCCAACCTAAAATTAAGGAGAAATTTTCTGTCAGTGAGAAAAATCAATCAGTGGAATGGCTTGTCTCCAGACATTGTGGGTGTTCCATCATTGAAGGTTTTCAAAGAGATTGGATAGCTATTTGTCCAGAATGATATTGGCTCTCCTACCTGAACCAGTGGGGTTGGCTAGAAAATCTCCAATGTCCCTTCCAACTCTTGTTATTCTGTAATTCTGAGATAATGAATGAATGGATGCATTTTTGAAGCCCCCTCCCCTTTCAAAAATGGAACTATGTTGAAGTTTTTAATAGAGAAAAGGTTTGCCTAAATTCTAAGGAGATAAAATGGAGGAAGGAAGAGTGAGTCCCGGGTAGAATGTCCTAAGTTTTTGGAAAAAGGGAAAAGATACAAAGTGCAACTTGATGTCCTTTATCTGTTTTGGAGACATAATAAATAAATTTATTGCTGTATCCACAGGATATAGCATCAAACATAGCATAATAAGATATGCCATAAAATGCAATGAACTAACAGTAAAACATTGTAAAATAAAGTAATACAAGGAGGATTAGCTGTAAAAGTTTACAGCAAAATAAAGCTATGGCGACAGTTTAGAACTTTAGTTCTTTCCAAATTTTACATGACAGCAGAGCAAAAGTGGCAACTCAATTGCTGATGGTTTGGAAACACATCTACAAGAGAAGTGATCATTTTTCCCCCCAGATGAGGCCCTTAAATTCACCTACCACCAATAATTTGGCCTTAATCCAGGGGTGAAATCCAACAGGTTCGGATAGGTTCTGGAGAACGAGTAGCGGAAATTTTGAGTAGTTTGGAGAACCGGCAAATACCACCTCTGGCTGGCCCCAGAATGGGGTGGGAATGGAGATTTTGCAGTATCCTTTCCCTGGAGTGGGGTGGGAAGGGAGAGCAATAGCCTTCATACTTTTGTATATACCTGCTTAGTAGGACTTTCGGCCCCCACAAGCGTATTCTTTTTTATACAAAGTCAGCTTATTGCCTCCAACAATCTGGATCCTCATTTTATCTACCTTGGAAGGATGGAAGGATGAGTCAACCTTGAGCCTGGTGAGATTCGAACTTGCAGTAATTGCAGGCAGCTGGCAGCTAAATGCTATTTAATAGCGCTTTAATCCACTGCTCCACCAAGGCTTACACTGTTATGTCAATATCTTTAAGGGCTACTAATTTGACTGTTTTTAAAGAGCTTTTTAAGAGGTTGCTGAAAGCTAATACAGGGTCTGGTCTAAGTGTTTGCAGATGCACTGTGCTAGCACATTATGATGCAGAAAATAGTGCCATTAAAAGGAAGAAATAAGTCTCTTTTCACAAAATAGCATTTTTCAACCCATTGAAACAAGTCAACCCATTGACTTGTTGCAGGCAGCTGGCAGCTAAGTGCTACTTAACAGCACTTTAGTCCACTGCACCACCAAGGCTCTTGGTGGGGAGGTGGGGGGGTTGTTGTCCACTGCCCAGAGTCTTTGGTTTGAGATGGGCAGCTGCACAAATTGCATGAATGAAAATATATCAATAAATCAAACCAGATTTTAATTTCCACTCTGGGATGGATGCTTTAAAGTAGTTGCAGCCCATTCCGGATTGATAGGTGTCCAGGTGACCAAGGGATCCCTCCAGAAGCAGGGAGACACCTTTTCCTAGATGTGCTAGCTGGGCATGATAAGGATTGTCAGCAATCACATTTAATAATAATAATAGTAATAGAGTTGGAAGGGACCGTGGAGGTCATCTAGTCTCATGCAGGAGACCTGTACTAGTGATTCAGACCACCGAACTGCCAACCTTTCTGATGCACAAGGTAAGTGTCTTAGCCATTGATCCACCTAGTTCAGGGTTCACCAACCTTTCAGACCTCAGAGACCACTAAATTCATAATTTTAAATTCCGTGGACCACTAATATGATCTACCTAATGACCGACTGGGTGGGCATGACTGGGTGGTCATGTGACTGGGTGGTCATGGCCAACTCAATGTCACTCACATCAAGGGGCACCTTGCCAGCCTCTACTTGCCTCTCCCCTCCCACCCATTCCTCGCCTGCCCGCCTGGGCTCCTTAGGCCCTCAACAGGAAACAGTTGTTGGAGCTAAGCAGCCACCATGAGAAGGAGTTGGCAAAACAGTTCAGTTCAAATTGGATCTGACCGAGAAGGAAGCTCAGCAGAAGCACCTCACTGAGGACGATGAGCATAGGCTTTCCAAGCAGAGGGAAGACCTGCGGGAGTGCAAGGCCAGGTACCAGCGCCTGGAGGCTCAGTGGGCTGAGATGGTCACCAGTTCCAGGCCATGATGCAGTCCCACTGGAACGAGGCCCTGCAGTTCTTCACCAGTGATGCTTCCCTCCAGCCTTCGCCCAAAGCTCCACACCAGGAGGCTGAAGCAGACCCCAAGTTTGCCCCCCTCCGACCCACACAAGAAGACCCCAAAGGGGGAGACTCTCTGCAGCAACACAAATATTCATTGCACGTCTCCAGCCCAGGGGCCGTAGTTTGAGGACTCTTGATTTAATGCAATATAAAAAATGCAAATAATTTTTCTGCAAACCACCAAAAGTTCCTCGCGGACCACCAGCGGTCCACGGACCACCAGTTGGTGATCAGTGACCTAGTTAGATATTTAGAGGGTACCAGCTGAGGGCAGCTTGGCGAAAAAGATGCTGCCCTGTGAAGTGATGGGAGGAAGAAAGCACATAAATCACCCCTCCCTTCTTTTATTTGCAGCTGTTGCTGGGGCAAATAAGACCCCAGCCTCAGGGAGGGGAGCAGGGAAAGATTAAAACGAGCGAGGGATGGGGGGAAACGGAGGGGCTTCCGAGCTCTGCCAGACGGGCGGGTCTGTCTTTAAGGGGGCGGGCTCGGAAGGCTGGGAAAACGAGGCGGGACCCCCAATGCCCGGCATCCCCGCCCTCTTCGCCCCTCGGAACCCATCGCATCCCATTGTCTGGCTTGGCGGATCCCTGCTGGAGAAGGGCAAGGACTCTCCGCCCCCCACTTTTTTTCCCGGGGCTGGGAAGGCGGAGGCTGTGCGGAGGGGCTGAAAAGAAGCAGCTTCTCCCGGGGGAGAAGTTTGCCTCAGTTTCGCGTTTCGCTTCTTTACCACCCCCCCCCCCCGCCGCCCCATTTTTTTTTTTTTGAAAAGAAATGACGCTTTTTGATTTGTGCGTCTTCCTAGCTGCCTGGAGAAGCCGTTAGTGGGGTGCATTTGTGTAAAAGCAGAGGGGGAGACGGGGTCGTTTTGGGGAGGGGGTTTTATTGGGGAAGGGAGGGGGGTGGGGGATGGTAGGGGTGGCAGACCTGTCCTCCGATTGGCTGCTTGGCCCCCAAGATTTGGGTGGGTGGGTAGGAGGCAGTGAAAAGGGCAGAGGGGCGAGCAGGCAGCTAACTTCAGCCTGGAGAGATGGAGAAATCCCTGATGTTCAGACAGGCGTCCAGCTTTTAATCTGATTTACCCAGCAACGATAGCTTTTCACCGGTGGGTGCTTGCTTATCTTTTCTTACCTTGATTTAATAATGATTTCTATGCTTGTTGTATCTTACTGTCTGTGGGTCCCTTTGAGCACTGAAGGGAATAGAATAGAATAGAATTTTTTATGGGCCAAGTGTGATTGGACACACAAGGAATTTGTCTTGGTGTGTATGCTCTCAGAGTACATAAAAGAAAAGGTACGTTTATCAAGAATCCTAAGGTGCAACACTTAATGATAATCATAGGGTACAAATAAGCAATTAGGAAACAATATCAATATAAATCCTAAGGATACAAGCAACAAAATTACAGGCATAAGTGGGAGGAGATGGGTGGTGGGAACCACGAGAAGATTAATAGTAGTGCAGACTTAGTGAATAGTTTGACAATGTTGAGGGAATTATTTGCTTAGCAGAGTGATGGTGATGGAATAGGATGGAAATGTAATGATTATTTTCTCCAGGATCCACTCTGACTAAAGGGTGGTCTGGAATTGTTGAAGGTTTTTTTTTTTAATGAAATGTTGAGACCCTTCAGATGTATGAGTGGACATTATCTTTTATATGTGCTTTTTTTTTTTTAAAAAAAAGACTTTTGCTGAGAAATAAGTTGTGGCGTTTTCTCTTATGCTAGCTTTCGGCTTGCAGGGAGTTAAAATGCACATGGGAAATATTTCAGGAGTCTCTTCCATTGTAGTCGAAATGGGATGTCCATTCTAGAAAGTTAGAACTGGATCTCAATCCCCCTTCATTCTGTAAGGTGTGGGACCAGAAGATTGGGTTGTGATGTATTTGTGACAACTGCCAACGTGGTGGGGATGGGGTGGGGGTGGGGAATGAAAACCTTAGACAAGAAAAATCCATTACTCATCCTGGCAGGAGATGATGTCCAGCACAGTGGAAGGACCCCAGATAGATAGATAGATATTTTTATTGGCCAAGTGTGATTGGACACATAAGGAATTTGTCTTGGTGCATATGCTCTCAGTGTACATAAAAGAAAAGATACATTCATCAAGAATCTAAGGTACAACACTTATTGAAAGTCATAGGGTATAAATAAGCAATCAGGAAACAGTCAATATCAATATAAGGATGAGGAATGTCACCCATTGTCTTGATGGTGGAGTAATTATTATAGAGTTATTTTTAAAAAGTAGTTTTGCTTTATGACAGATATTTGAACAGGCCAGGATTTCAATGGCTAAAATAGAATTACAGTTCAAATCCTATCTATATTTACCAGGTATTGTAAGGTAAACCTTCTTACCAAATTCATTTACTTTGCCTTCTCCAGCCTGGACTCCTCCTGTTAGCTCTCATCCCAGAATGAAGAGGGAATGAGACAATCCAGTTCTAACTTCTAGAACAGACATTCCATTTCAACTATGATGAAATATTCCCCTTGTGCATAAGAGGCAACGAATCAGAACTTATTTTTAATGAAAAGGAAATTTCTTCTTTTTTTAAGCACCTATAAAAAAATAATGTCTCCCACTCCTCTAATTCATCTCAAGAGTCTCAACATTTCACTAATTGGGCAGTAAAAAATGTTAACAGTGAAATTCCACACAGCTGGAAAGTTGGCACTGGAGAAAGATGGCATGCCCTATCCTCACCCATACTAGGCTCTTCAGAGACTCTATAGAGCAGGGGTCTCCAACCTTGGCAACTTTAAGACTTGTGGACTTCAACTCCCAGAATTCTTAATTCTGGGAGTTGAAGTCCCAGAATTCTGGCTTAATTCTCATTTGCTACCTGATTCATTGAACCAGAAATGTTGGGTGTGAGAATTGCGTGCAAAGCCTGAGAGCCTAGAATGGCCAAATTGTAAAAGATAAACTTCTTCCATCTTCCAGGCTGATGTAAGTGGATAACTTTACAGCTTGATCTTGATCAGCCTTACAGTTTAGGAAGGTTTAGTTAGAGGTTTTGTAATGTTTGCGTGAATATATATTTATATCTGAAGCATTTTGAAAGCTAAGTCCAAAAAGTGGAATTGGAAGTTCTATGAAGCACCGTAATCTAGTAGAAGCCAAATAAAGTTTTGGCTGGGATGGAATAGAATAGAATAGACTAGAAGTCTTTGGGTTCCATTCTGTGGAAGAGAAAGGGGAAGGGTAGACAGAATTTCATAGATTTCATGATTTAAGGGGACTTCAAACCATTGCATTGAATCGAATCTCCTGTTTAGGGCAGAAATTCAGATTATAGCACTCCTACAGAGAGTTTATCTGAACACCTCTAGAGAAGGGTTCACCACCTCCCCAAGCCATTTCCCAATGATTCCACTCTAAAAAACAGTTTTTGCCAATGCAAAATTCTTCTTAAATATTCAACTGATTTGCTATCCTGTATCTGCTATTCAGCTGCAATTTGCTATTCTGTAACTTAAAAGAGATTTATCCCACATCCTGCACTTGGGTCACTGAAAAATATGCTACAATACCAGTGCTGGAGGCCTGTCTTGATATTTTATACTTTGGGACATGTCTCTGTTAATGATGTTGACTGGGAGTTCTAGGGATTGTGGACCAACTCATTAGAGTTGTAGGTCAAACTGTCTTATATGGAGATTCTACTTCTTACCCTGTCTTGTAAAAGATTATGGATTTTGATCGTCTTTTTCTTCCTTTGTCAGCCAGGAATTGCTACAATTGGCATTGATTGGAAATGACCCCTGGGGGCCTCTACAGTGGTTGGACCCTCCTTTTCTTGTTTCTGGCACCCCTTTCCTGCCATCCGTGCCCTGTTCCTTGTGAATGTTCTGAGCCAGCTCGTACAGTGAAGTGCGTCCAGAAGGAACTGACCTCCATCCCAGCTGGCATTCCTGGGTACACCCGCAACCTCTTTATAACTGGCAACCAGATTGCCTATGTTGGTAGCCAGGATCTCCAAGGACTCCGCAATCTGGTCACGCTCTCCTTGGCTAACAACAGGTAAAGCTTCCTGGTGGGTGAAGAACTAGGATGAAATGGAGTAGGATAGGAGACAGGACTGCCCTTGTTGTAATTGGCTTAAGAAGGCTACAGGGTGGGAGCATATTACCCTGTTTCCCCTAAAATAAGACATCCCCTGATAATAAGACCAATTGGGCTTTTGAGTGCATGCGCTAAAATAAGCCCTCCCCAAAAATAAACCCTCCCCAAAAATATTTAAATGCATGTGCAGCCAGTCCCCGCCATTTCCTCTGGTTAGGGTTAGGAAGACAGAGCTGGAAATCAGGTAAGATGGCAAGAGGATCCTCGTCTTGCTCTACACGCCCCAAAATAATAAGACAACCCTGAAAATAAGGCCAAGCACTTATTTCGGGGTTCAAAAAAATATAAGACAGGGTCTTATTTTCGGGGAAACACAGTAGGTTAAGGACCTCAAGCATTGGAGGAAAAGTACAAGTAGTCCTTGATTTACGATCATAATTGGGACTGGAACGGAATGGACCAACTCGCTGCAGCCAACTCATCATTGCTAACTTGCCATGGGACAATTCAATGATTCATTTTAATTGTTTAAAATAATTTTAAAAGTATTTTAATGTTTTGTTATTCACATTTCATCTTGTCCCTCCTTTGGTATCCTATCTTTAATGATTATATTCCACGCTGAATTTGTTCATAGTAAGTTGCCGTGGCAAGTTGGCCATGGGGAGTTGACTGCGGTGAGTAGACCTAGACCCGACTGGAACTTCTGTCACTAAGCGAGGCAGTTAAGTGAGTCGTGCCCAATTTTATGATCTTTTTTTGCTGCGGTTCTTAAGTGAATCGCCCTTTTGTTAAAGGAATCTGGTTTCCTCCATTGAGTTTTCTTGTTGAAAGTTAGCTGGGAAAGTTGCAAATGGAGATCAGGCAACCCCAGGACAATGCAATCATCATAATTTCATGCTAGTTAGCCAAGTCCCCAAATGTTGATCATGTGACCATGGGAATGCTGTGATGCTTATAAGTGCAAGGACTGGTTGTAAGTCACTTTTTTCCGGCGTTGTTGTAACTTCAAACAGTAAATGAATGGTCTTATGTTGAGGACAGGGACACGGTGGCTCAGTGGCTAAGATGCTGAGCTTGTTGATTGAAAGGTCGGCAGTTCAGCTGTTCGAATCCTTAGTGCCACATAACAGGGTAAGCCTCTGTTACTTGTCCCAACTTCTGCCAACCTAGTAGTTCGAAAGCATGTAAAAAATGCAAATAGAAAAATAGGGACCACCTTCGGTGGGAAGGTAACAGCGTTCCGTGCACCTTTGGCGTTTACTCATGTCCACCACATGACCATGGAGACGTCTTTGGACAGTGCTGGCTCTTCGGCTTTGAAACGGAGATGAGCACCACCCCCTAGAGTCAGGAACGACTAGCACATATGTGCGAGGGGAACCTTTACCTTACGTTGAGGACTACCTGCAAAATATGGTGACCATTTTCTCAGAGTGATCACCAGGAGAGGGAGTTTGCCTAGACACAACCCAGCTGCTTGGCTGTTACACAATTCTCAATTGGCAAAAATAGTGAGGATGTTCCTTATTGCTCCTTCAAGCCAACCCAAGATACTATTGATCCCCCAGTTCATCTTTGACCTGGGGGGGAGGGCACGCTTCCATTATGCTATGCAGAGGCCTCCATTTTTATTATTTTCAACCTACTGCCACATTGGAAGGAAATGATGTTGGAGATGGGTCCTGTTTTTACAGCAGGCTTGTGCCGTACACGAGGCATCTTGATTAAAGTATTGTTTCCAAATGCTGGTTAAGGTATTCTCAGAGTTGAAGTCCATACATCTTAAAGTTGTCAAGTTTGGAAAAACATGGATGTTTAGTTTAGTTTAGTTTAGTTTAGTTTGGATTTATATACCGCCCTTTCTCCCAAAAGGGACTCAGGGCGGTGAACAGCCAAAAAATTAAAATACATAAAATACAAAAGTTATGAGGAACTAAAATGAATAAATTAAATCCTTGGCTTCTCAATTTAAAACCCCCAAATCCATAAAATTCCAATTTAAAACCCCGAATCCATATAATTTAAAAACCCAATTAAAAAACCCTTTGGGCTAGGCCGGATGTAAATTGTGAGCATGAGGCTTACACTTAATAAGTGTGCCAAGCCTTCTGGACAGCCAATAATTTGGTGTTTTTCAGTTCTCTGTGATCCAATGTGTAATTTTATGTCATCCAACTATACAGGTTTTCTGACTGTCAGTCCTGCAGAAAACCAAAAGGGAGAATGAATACCAGTTTTCTACGTTCTCTTGGTGCTTTGCAAATTCTCTGATTGTACCGTAATTCCATACCTCGTGTTATCAGAAAACCTGATCTAGCCAGTTTCATAATTTCCTTCTGGTCAATGTCACCATGCTAAAAGAAATGGGCTTTACTCCTTTATGTGAGCTGTTCAAAATCCTCCTGGCTTGCAGATGTTTATGAGCCCAAGGAGGAAAGAAAGAAATTTAAGCAGCCTGCACTTTTCCCCCAGTAAAATCCTACCAATTAAAACTGCCTGCACTACATCTTTGTTATCAGCTGTCAATCAACATTTTTCTCTATTAGCCACTGCCTGGTCCTTTCAGTTAGATATGCCAGAGATCCCCTTTTGAGTTCTATGGAATGTTCCTTCATCTTCCTGTTGACTGGCTTTACGAGGGGGTCTAGCAATAAAAAGATTAAAGAAATGTTTAAATATATATTTCAGCTGAGGTTATTCTTGAATGATGTCAATGTTGTTAACTTTTCACCTTCCAGGATTAATGCTGTGGAGTCCCACGCCTTCTCTGATCTCCAGAACCTGCGTTACTTGGACTTGAGTTATAACCACTTAGTCACCATCCACCCTGAGGCTTTCAGTGCTAGAAACAATTCAATCCAAGAGCTGAATCTCAGCCACTCATTGTACAACTTCTCTGCCATCCGCCCGGTGGCAGCTGCCCTTGTCCAAGGGGGTTTCCAGAATCTCTCCAAGCTTGAACTCACCAGCAACAAGATCATCTACTTGCCCCTTGGAATGTTATCCAGCCTCCCTAAACTTGAGTACTTAGACTTGAGGAACAATTCCTTGATCGATATTAAGAACTCTACCTTTTCTGGACTTCACCTGAAGTACCTTGATTTGACCTCAAATGCCTTCAAAACTTTGAGGAGTGAAGCTTTGTTTGCCCTGGAGAGGCAGTCCCACCTTAGCCTCTTTCTGAAAGACAATCCTTTTGTATGCAATTGTGACATTGAAGAACTGGTCAACTGGCTGAACCAAAGCCGACAAGTAGTAGATGTGGAAAAACTAGCTTGCATTTTCCCCCAGGATCTGAAGAACACCTCCTTGGTGGAACTAGTGGGGGCAGATCTGGAGTGCCATTACAGTCAACATAGCGAAAATGTTCTTCAGTCCTCATATGCTGCATTAGGTATAGTTCTGGGGATAATTGGCATCATCTTCCTCTTTGTGCTTTACCTGAATCGCGAGGGCATCAAGACCTGGATGAATGGTCTACGGGATGCTTGCCAGAACCTGATGGAGGAGTACCACTATCGTTATGAAATGGATTCTGATCGCCGCATCACACAAATCTCAGCAGTGGACATATGACCTCTGATAGTTTTCAGCATTTTCTTTGCAATGGCATCTTTTTTTTTCAAACAGCCTGTGGCTTGGAGATGTCCTTTCCATCAAAAACTAAATTTTAAAGAACTTCTAGATTAAGATCTGTGTAGATTCAAGGAACTTCCTTTCCTAGTCACAAGGAATTTCTCTAGGTAGTTTGGCTAACTGGGGACAAACGATTACATTCTTTTAGTGCCAGTCTTCTATTATTGAGTAGAGGCAAGTCAAAATCCTGATGTGTTCAAATATTTAGATTCCTAGAAGAATAGGTGTCCTGGATTCTTGCAGTCCATCTTAACTAAGAGAATTTTATCTTGTTCTATATACCAACAAGACCATTTATCAACATAGCTTGTTGGGGAAACCAATTCCTTAATTACTGTGGGACTTTGGTTTGCCACATGTTCTGCACTCTAGATCAGGGTTTCTCACCCTGGACCACTTTAAGATGTGTGGACAGCAGCTGCCAGAATTCTGAGAACTGCAGATCATACATCTTAGTGGCCCAGGTTGAAAAATCCTGTTCTTAGCAGAAAGATGGAACATTGTGTGAAGAAAGAACAATAGTCTGCCAATAATTCTGATCTTCTTATAGAAGAGGTGGAATAGCAGATTAAGAAAAAGCAGATCTTGACACCCTAATCTTGACTCCCCCATCTCCAATTCCTGGGAGAACTGCAAAGATGACTTTTCTTTACTAATGTGATATCAGAAATATGGACAGTCCACGCAAGACAGCAGGAAGAGACGAGCAAAGTTTATCCTTCAGAAATGGTAGATCTCTGATTAGGGATCAACAGCAGGAGAGATGGTTGGAACCAAGTCCTACTCATGAGCATCCCAAAGGAATCTGGCTTGTCATTATAGGGATCAAACTGCTTGACTTTCTACATATTGATGTGTTCAGCAGAGCCTGTGTGAAACTCACCAGCTTGATTCACGAACATATTAAGATGAGATCTGGTTTACTTCCTTCTTGTGGCATACAGGCTATGCAAACTAGCCAATGTGATTTTACAGCTATGGACTATGATTTTATATGAATATATTGTGCGAGCACACCCAATTTCGTATGCATCAAGAAGTGGGTTTCAGCAGGTTCTGACCAGTTCTGGAGAACCAGCAGCAGAAATTTTGAGTAGTTCGGAGAACTGGTAAATACCACCTCTGACTGGCTCCGCCCCCATCTATTCTCTGCCTCCCAAGTCCCAGCTGATTGGGAGGAAATGAGGATTTTGTAGTAACCTTCCCCTGGAGTGGGGTGGAAATGGAACATGCACACCAAGCCACACCCACAAAACCAGTAGTAAAAAAATTTGAAACCCACCACTAGTATGCGTGTGCATTTTAGTAAACCAGAGTTAAGTAAACTACAGGTCAGCACTCACTGCCTTAATTCAAAAGTATAAGCGACTTGGCATGTATGACAGTAAAAGGAATGTGTATGAAGTTAGAAATCTGTTGTGCTTAATTCATTCCATGAATTCCACTGAATTAAACCAACAGGATACAGACTTAGCAATGAAAGGGTGCTCCTATGTGCATGTATTTTGATGGGCGTAGCAGGAGCTGGCACGCTGGGGAATTCTGGAAGTTGAAGTCCACACATTTTAGGGTTGCTGAGGTTGAGAAACATTGGCTATTGTTTTGGGAAAAGGGCAAGAATGTTTAATAAGGTCCAGAGTCCAGGTTGATAAAATACCATATTTTTCAGAGTATAAAATGCTCTGGACTATAAGACGCACCTACCTTTTTTGGTGAGGAAAACAAGAAAAAGAAATTTGCCTCCCAGCAATTTTGCCTCATTGCAGCAAACAGCAAGTAGCCTGCTTTACTTTCATTTTCGTTTTCAGCATAGCTTGATTAGCACAAGAAAAAAAAATCTGCTCCAGCAATTTACCTCCTTGCAACAAACAGCAGAGGGCCCTGCAAAACAGCTGAGAGTCAGGAGGCTGATCCAATAAACTTGTGCTAATTAGGCTGTGCTGAAGCTGAAAGGAGCTGCTTCTTCTTGCTGCTTGCTGCAAGGAGGTAAACTGCTGGGAGGCAGAGGCCAAAGGGTGGGAGCCAGTGAGTGTGTGGGGCTACATTCGGTGTATAAGACGCACCTAAATTTTAACCCCCTTTTAGGGGGGGAAAAGGTGTGTTTTATACTACGAAAAATACAGTAAGTAGCCACAATTTGGAGGCCCAGTTGCAGAATTCAAGTGCAAGTATAGATTGGGCTCTCAAGCTGGCATTTGATGCCATAACGTAGGCATGCAACTGGTGAATTAATAGACATTAAAATTTCTCAACCATATTGTGTGCAATCTTGGGAAAATATAACACATGGGCCGGCATCAGCTCTAGACTTCACGTGATACATTTAAAAAAAAAAAAACTTCCAAGGCTGCCAAGCATCTGGTACATTATGTTTTATTGTATTGAAAAAAAAGTCATAGTAAAACCAATTTTTAACCCAGTGTTTCTACACATCTTTTTGCTTTCTGTTTACCTGAATTTAATTTTTCCACCCAGCTTGGGTGATGGGGTCTCCTCTGCTTGAAGGGCTTATATCTCCGAGGAACTGTCTAATCCAGGGGGTCTCCAACCTTGGCAACTTTAAGACTTGTGGACTTCAACTCCCAGAATTCTGGGAGTTGAAGTCCACAAGTCTTAAAGTTGCCATGGTTGGAGACCCCTGGACTGATTTCAACTCCCAGAATTCCCTAGGCAGCACAGCTTCTGGGAAATGAAGTCCACACATCTTCAAATTGCTGAGGTTGAGAAACACTGGTCTAACCAAAATCCAACATAAAGAGAAAAGACCCATGAGAAGGAATAACAGGGCATGTTATTGTTGTCCCTGGCTCTCCTGTAGTAAAGAGACTTGAGTTTCCTACCTAAACAGCTCTCCAAACCCAAGATGCTGGTTGAATTGTACTCAAGATTGGAGATTTGAGAGGCCATGCAAATATTCAACTCCTCCCTTTCAGGGATGGGCTGCTGGGGGTTCGCAGGGGTTCGGGAGGTCCTCTAGCTAAGATTCTGTGCAGTTTGGAGAACCCCCATATCCCACTCCTGGCTGGCTCTGCCCACCTCTCCCCGCCCCTCCCAGGAGTCTCCACGCGGCCCAGTTTGAATGCAGGTAAGTGCAGGGCGCTCAGGGAGGGCGAAAAACAGGCCTACTGGAAGTTCAGGAAGGCTGGAAATGGCCCCGTTTCCAGCCTCCGGAGCCCGGGGAGGCCATTTTCACCCTCTTGGAGGCTCGAGAAAAGCCTCCGGAGCCCGGGGAGGGTAAAAAGCCCACCCCACCCCACCACAGTGGTGCAGGAGGCTAACTAGGCCACGCCCACCATGGCCACGCCCACCCAGCAACCAGGCAGAGAACCCCTTGCTAAAATTTTTGAAGCCCATCCATGCTGCCTTTCCTCTCTTTCGTGAGTTCTGGGCAAGTTAGGAAAAAAAACATTCTACATTTTAACGAACTGACATACCGGCTGTCATGTTCTTTGCGGCCTAACAGTGCATTCTGTCCCTAATAGCTCATCAGGACAAAGTAGATACATCTGATGACATGGGCCAGGTGAGCTCTGAGAGCTCAGATAAAATAGCTTCCTTTGTTTTTATAATTTCCTTGAGAAAGAAAGATGGGGGCAGTGCTTTAGGATGGCTGAGCTTTCTGAGATGGCCTCGTGCGGTTTGGGAAAAGCTTAAACACCAAGGCCAATGAAGATGAACTTTTGCCGTGTTCTTATCTACTCAATCTCAGAGACTCTAGCTAGGCCAGTGATGGAAACGTTGCATGCGCTTGTCGGGGCCACACTCCAGAAAAGCCGAACTTCTGGGTTCTAGTGCGCATGCATGTCCAACGAACAGCTGGCTGGCACACATGTGCAGGCCAGTTTTTGGCACTGCCATGCGCGCGAAGGGATCACGCACACTGGTTTTCAGCACTGCCCCGTGCGCAAAGGACAGCTGATCGTCACACGCGTATTTGCGCCAGAAACCCAAAAGACAAACAGGCAAGGCAGTGTGTGCTGGGGGACATGCCATAGGTTTGCCATCACAACTCTAGCCACTATATAAGAACACCACCTATATGCCCAGGGAACAGAAGGATATAGGTAATCCTTGTTTAGTGACTGCCTTGGATAGTGACCATTTGCAATTACGACAGTGATGAAAAAGTAACTTTATTATCACCAATCCTTGCTGAGGTGGCACAGTGGTTAAAGTGCAGCACTGCAGGCTACTTCAGCTGATTGCCAGCTGCAGTTCAGCAGTTCAAATCTCACCAGGCTCAAGGTTAACTCAGCCTTCCATCCTTCCGAGGTGGGTAAAATGAGGACCCAGATTGTTGGGGGCAATAGGCTGACTCTGTAAACTACTTAGAGAGGGCTGTAAAAGCACTATGAAACAGTATATAAGTCTAAGGGTTATTATATTGCTATTGACCACCTTCGCAGTCTGTGAAGCAAAAGAAAGATGGAGCCATGCTGGCTCAGGAATTCTGGGGGTTGAAGTCCACAGGTTGTAAAGGGGGCCATAGTCACCAACCCCTGCTGTATACGTTTCAAGCCAAGCACAAAATAACTTGCTCCTTGAAACAGAGATCTTAGATTTTTGTGGTGAAGCCATGCTACCACTTCCACATGATTTTATATTTGGTACACCAGAGACTTGGCTGTTTTCCTTACTAACTCCTTTTTTAAATGAAAAAAAAAAAAAACGATCATACAGGAAAAGCCAGTTTTCCAACCACAGCATCCTACTCTGACTTCCTACAACCTACTACAGGGTGGTTCCGAAGACACTATTCCCAGCTAAACTGCCCTGCTTTTCCAGAATAGAGAAAAGGGATGGGGGAAGACCGAAAACTTAAAAATAAAACATTCTTTTCTCCTTTCATCCTCGAGAACAATGTATGCTTTCCCCAGAGACCTTTGAAGAAGAAATACCGGCATCCCTCGCATCTTTAGTCTGTTCTCCGGGACCCCTGAAGCCCCACTTGGATACGAGACACTCACTTTGGGCACCCAATCCCAGCAACTGCATATGTTGTTAGTTGCGAAGTCGTGCCCAACCCATCACGACCCCATGGACAACGTTCCTCCAGGCCTTCCTGTCCTCTACCATCCTCTGGAGTCCATTTAAACTCACACCGAGTGCTTCAGTGACTCCATCCAGCCACCTCGTTCTCTGCGGTCCCCTTCTTCTTTTGCCCTCCATCATTCCCAGCATTAGGCTCTTCTCCAGTGAGTCCTTCCTTCTCATTATTTATTATTTATTTTTAATTGGTTTTAACTTTTGTATATTACGTTTTATTCTGGCTGTTCACCGCCCAGAGTCCGCAAGGAGAAGGGCGGTTTATAAATTGAAACAAACAAACAAATAAATAAATAAATTAGATAACCAAAGCATTTGAGTTTCATCTTCAGGATCTGGCCTTCTAAAGAACAGTCAGGGTTGATCTCCTCTAGGACTGACCGGTTGGATCGCCTTGCAGTCCAAGGGACTCGCAGGAGTCTTCTCCAGCACCATAGTTCAAAGGCCTCAATTCTTTGGCGCTCAGCCTTCCTTATGGTCCAACTTTCACAGCCATACATTGCAACTGGGAAAACCATGGCCTTGAGTATATGCATTTTTGTTGGCAGGGTGATGTCTCTGCTTTTTAATATGCATTACCTTTTGATTTAATTTAATATTGTCTGGCGGTGGTTTGGGGCTGGGGAATCTTGTGCAAATTCCAGCCTGCATGCTGTTTGAAGAGGGGGGGGGGGAACTAGCCAGTGGTGCAAAAAGGGGCCCCAACATTTCCCCCACCACCACCCTAGGTGGCTCAGTCTTCTAGGTGGCTCAGTGACTAAGACACTGAGCTTGCCATCAGAAAGGTCGGTGGTTCGAATCCCTACTACAGGTCTCCTGGGTGAGCAAGGGGGTTGGACTAGATGACCTCCAAGGTCCCTTCCAACTCTGTTACTGTTAAAAAAACCCAGAAAGCCCAGTTGCTTCTTGAATAAAAAGCACCCTTTCCCGAGAAGAGCGCCTTCGACTCCGTTCCAGTTCCGCCCAGCCAGGCGCTTGGGACTCCAGGCCTGGTTTCCCGGCGGCTGCGCTGGGCGGATTTTTCCCTCCTCCTCTTGCGGTTGATTCAGCTGCTGGCTCTCCCTGCCTCGCCTGCCTCGCAGGCGCCTAGTTGAGAAAAGGCGGCCCGGTAGGGCGGACGCCAAAGGCGCTTCTAAGAACGAGGTTTCTTCCTCTCCTATTTCTCCGAAGGAAAGAGCTCGGTCAGTCGCCTCGCCTGCTCCCGCCTCGCTTGCCTGCGGGCTGCCGAGTCTTGCAGAAAGGGAGAGGAACCCACCTGGTCAGGTAACGCGCGCGCGCTTCTTGCACGTTCGCCAACTTTGAGCCAACTCAAAGTTGGGGATTTGGTGGGTTTGCGCCGAAAGTTCGCCGGCTTGGAAACATATGGCCGGGCCGAGCAGGGCGCGGAAAGCGAGCCAAGAGGAAGCCGTCGAGAAAGGCAAAGAGTGGGGGTAGCTGGTGCCTTGTCCTTGGTCCCTCCTGACTGGCAAGAGATCCTTGTTCCATTGTGCGCGCACCTGGTTGGTTGGGCACCGGCCAGGGCAAGAAGGGGAAGCCTGGGTGTGTGCGTGTGCACGTCTGCGTGTATGGGCGCGTTTGTTTGGGGAACCCGGTCCCTGCGGGGCGCGTTCAGACAACACTCGAAGCCTTAGGAGTTTCTTGAAACTTGGCTGGACTTGTGCAATATACGCCGAGTCACAAAGCTGAGCTGGGAAAACCCAGCCTGAAGGGCTGCTGGCAGCTTTTCCGGAGTTGCGGGGTTCCCCCTCTGAATAGAGCGAGGGGGTCGTTTTGGAACTCAGACCCCCCGAGCGAGCTTCGCCCTTCCGTCTTCCCCCGAGATAGTAGAGCCCTTCCTTCGCTCGGCGTTGTGCTGAACTTGGTTTCTCTTGGTTAGTTTTGGGGCGGAGAGTGGTAGGTGGCGGGAACTCAGTTTGACTAGTTGAAGATTCAATGTGACTCTCGCAACTCGGTTAAAGGCACCTGACCTGGAGTGGTCTTACACAGGCATCCCCACACTCGGTCTTTAGACCCCAACCTTGGTCTTTAGGGTTTCCAGTGTGTGTTCTTAAAGGTAGTTAGTCAGCTCTAACCCTTAATCCTTTTCTTCTCCTGCACCTGAGTGGCCTATTAAAAGTGCAGGGGGCCACACCTAATGCTAGGCTCCCAATGTTGGTACCCTTAAAATCCAAAGGGAAGTCTGACTGGGGATGGCTCAGTGGCTAAGACACTGAGCTTGTCGATCAGAAAGGTCGGTGGTTCAAATCCCTAGTACAGGTCTCCTGGGTGAGCAAAGGGGTTGGACTAGATGATCTCCAAGATCCCTTCCAACTCTGTTACTGTTTCAACTGTTCAAATGTTTGAAATGTGATGAAGAAGGTAGGAAACTGCTCCTTTACCTTCCCATTTTCTTTTTAGATTTTTTGGTTTCTAGCATTTTTTCTACTTTTCTGTTGCACCGTTTTCCCCTGTTTGTTTGTTTGTATATTTATTTATTTATTTATTTGTTCAATTTATATGCCGCCCTTCTCCGGAGACTCCGAGCGGCTTACAATGTGTTTAAACAATAGCCTTCATACTTTTGTATATACCTGCTTAGTAGGGCTTTTGCCCCCATCCCCCCCCCCCCCAAGCGGTGTTCTTTTTTATACAAAGTCAGCTTATTGTCCCCACAATCCGGGTCCTCATTTTACCTACCTTGAAAGGATGGAAGGCTGAGTCAACCTTGAGCCTGATGAGATTGGAACTTGCAGTAATTGCAGGCAGCTGGTGCTAGTTAACAGCACTTTAGTCTGCTCCCCCATCAAGGCTATTGTTTATTTTTTATGGTGTAAAAACCTTTCCATAAAACTTACCCCAATGGAAAGAAGCAAAGAGGTGCAACAGGGAGTCTGCAGTCCCTTTTCTTGCTAGGTTTTTCCTTGCTTAACCCAGTGGTGTTCTTAACAGGCAGACATCAAACAGGGAGAGCCAGCTGCTCTCAGTTCCCCTTTGGTTTGGTATTGATGAATGTCTACCTATTGCAGCAAAACTTTGCAGGACGCTGCTTATTTTGGAGTAAAAGTAGAACGAGAGTACTTCTGTCTTTGGCACAAGCACTTCCTTCTGTTTCTGTTTCTTTCCTGTTTTCTTTCTGGAGAAATTTGACTTGTATTTTGTAAATCCAAAGCAAGATCTGCTTTTCAAAGATTTTTCTTTTTAATTTGATTTTTTTAAAAATACCTCTTTGCTGGTCTAAACAAACATTTTAAAGGCGCAACAACCCTTTTGCAAAATAGGACTTGGAGCTAAAGACTGTGAGGCTTTGCACTTAATGTTGTTACTAGAACTTCCTTTTTTAATTTGCCTTGTTACTTCAAAATGTGGTAAGCCCCAGAAAGGGGGTGGGGGGCGGAGAAACAAACTACCTGCACATTTTGCTTAAAGGGAACTTTTACTTCTACTCAGAATTTGCATTTTGTTTAAAACATTTGTGCCCTTTCTGCTGTGCCAGAGCTCTTCTGGCAGGTTCAGGGGTGGGGGGGAGATAAAGGTATTCTTGAGTGGTGAGCTACAAGCCATTCTAAAAAGGAAGGTAAGATGTAAAACCAGTCTGGTATAGTGGTTAAGTTGCTGTCCTAGATCAGAGGTCTGCAATCATAAATACTGTATTTTCCGGCGTATAAGACGACTGGGCGTATAAGACGACCCTCCTCAGAGCCATTTAAGGCTCGTCAGAGACTTGTGGGCTGGTCTGCCTGGTTACAGGAGAATGAGACCCGGCGTATAAGATGACCCCCGACTTTTGAGAAGATTCTTGTGTGTTAGAAAGTAGTCTTATACGCAGGAAAATACAGTACTCAAAAGAGCCATTTGGATCCATTTCCCACAGAAAAGAAAACACCGGGAGCCACAAAACCTGGGTGGACATGGCCAACTCGATGTCACTCACTTCCACCAGTCACATGACCCCCTAGCCATGCTTACCCAGCCGGTCATTAGGGCAGAGAATAAATTGTTAAAAAACACCGGGAACCACAAAATCCTTTTGACATATCTTTTTTCCCCTCCCTCCTTCTCTCTCTCCCCACCCTCTCTCTCTCTCTCTCCCTTTCTCTGTATCTTCCTGTCTCTGCCCTATATCTCCCGCCATCACCCTTACCTTCTCAGGCCAGGTGAGGAGTGACTGGGAGGGGAGGGTGAGGGGCAGGTCCAGCCAGTGGTGGGATCACCTGACAGGGAGCCACTGCAGAAGGCCCAAAGAGCCGCATGTGGCTCCAGAGCCACAGGCTGCTGACCCCTGTCCTAGATAGCAGGAGACTGTGAAATTTTAGTTCTGTCTTAGGTATAAAAGCTGGCTGGATCACTTTGGACCAATTGCTAGGAGACTCTGAGTTCTAGTCCTGCCTTAGGCATGAAAGCTGGCTGGGTGACTTTGAGCCAGTGACTCTCAGCCCAACCCACCTCATTGGGTGGTTGTTGTGGGAAAAATAAGAGGAGGAAGGAAATATTTAGTATGTTTGCTGGTTTGAGTGACCCATAAAGTAATAAAGGTGGGATAAACCTCTAATTAAGCCGATGTATAAATACCTGTCCAAGCAGGCTACATAATAATTTTAAACATGGCCATCAACATAGCTACCTCAGCAGAGAGGTATTTGAAAGACAAGAGGCAGTAGATGCTGTCTCAAATGCACGAGAGTGCAAACCATGGTATGGTTTCCTGGTGCCAAAGGTTGAAGAACAGGAGAGACAGTCTGACCTGCAGGGAAAGATCATTTCCAAACTGGGGGCGTTTTCCAAAAGGAGGAGTCTCCTAAATCTCTCTGGAGGAGCATCAAGAAGATAAAATTACTTCGCTTCCTTTGAAGCATCACCTGGCTTTGCCCACCTAACAAGCTTATTTAAACATCGGTTTTACTCCAGAATCAGATGTTATTAAGAAAAAGTAGAAGGCCATTATATAGGGTTTTAAATTGGGTATTTTAATTTGTAGATTTGAGATTTTAAATTGAAACGCCAACGATTTAATTTAATTTTAATTTTTTTTAAATATTTGTATTATATGTGTCTTAATTGGCTGTTCACCGCTCTGAGCCCCCCTGGGGAGAAGGGCGGTATATAAGTTGAAATAATAAACAAACAAACAAACAAACAAACAAACAAACAAACAAAGGAGCTGGTCAGCTCATCACAAATATTTTTATTCCTTCACCATTGCTTTTTTAGTTCTGAAGTTGCTTTTAGGAATTCTGTTCAGAGGGTTGTATTATTTTATCTTCCACCAAGAGTTGGATCACGTGCAGCTGTCATTTCTTTGTGAAGTATAATTTCTTTTTTTAAAAAAAATAAAAATGCTCTCACTTTGGTTGAGCAAAACCTCCAAAGCAAAGTAAAGGTAAAGGTTCCCCTCGCACCTATGTGCTTGTCGTTCCCGATTCTAGGGGGCGGTGCTTATCTCCATTTCAAAGCCAAAGAGCCAGCGCTGGCTGAAGAGGTCTCTAGGGGTCATGTGGCCGGCATGACTAAACGCCTAAGGTGCATGCAATGCTGTTCCCTTCCCACCAAAGGTGGTCCCTATTTTTCTACTTGCATTTCTTACGTGCTTTTGAACTACTAGGTTGGCAGAAGGTGGGACAAGTCACAGGAGCTCACCCCGTTACATGGCACTAGGGATTCGAACCACTGAACTGCCGACCTTTCGATCAACAAATTCAGCATCTTAGCCACTGAGCCACCGCATCCCATTTTAAAATTTATTTATTTATTTATTTTTATTTATATGCCGCCCTTCTCCGGAGACTCAGGGCAGCTTACAAGGCATTAAGCAATAGCCTTCATACTTTTGTATATTTATACAAAGTCAGCTTATTGCCCCCACAAACTGGGTCCTCATTTTACCTACCTTAGAAAGGATGGAAGGCTGAGTCATCCTTGAGCCTGGTGAGATTCGAACTCGCAGTAATTGCAGGCAGCTGGAAGCTAAATACTACCTTTAACAGTAGCATTAGTCTGCTGCGCCACTTAGGCAAAGTAAACAAAGTAAAGTAAACAAAGTAAGCAAAGTAGACACCCAAAATAAACAAAGCTGCCCTTTAATATCGTTTTTCTACTTAAGTCGCCCCTTTTTATGCAGCTACTAAAAGTTTTAAACCCATTTAATACATGGCTTGAAGTAGGAGGCGGTCCTTAATTTTACAGCAGGCTCTCGGTGCATGGTGTGTGCACACAAACCCTTTTAGCAAGGATATCCTTTGTTTAGAAAGGGAGTGTCTGCGTTCTAGCAGGTGAAGCTTGTAAATACCCAAGGAGGAACTTGCAGGACCTTCACCAGGACCTTTACAGATTTTCCATCATTTCTTCCATACCATTGTTTTTGTTTTTGTTTTCTTAGTACTTGAGGTACCACCCGCTATTTATTTCTTTCCATACACCCACATCTTCAGTCATGGTCGCTTTGGGGAGTCCCAGCAGGACCACAATCAGCACAAGGGGAAAAGCACATTATTAGGACTTTTTGTGGTGAGGTGAGGTGAGGTGAGATGTGTGCATTGAAAGCCTTTAACTTTATCTAAACAGGATGTGGGTGTTCGGTAGCATCTCACCTTGCTTCGACGGTAACGTAGGAGTATCTTGCAGGAAAAGATAGACTATAACTTAGGGGTGTCAAACTCAAGGCCCGCGGGCCAGATCTGTCCTATCGGGTGCTTAGATCTGGCTCGCGGGATGGCCCTGGAAACAGTGAAGGACCGGCCCATGGGGCCTCTGCCAGGGAAAATGGAGCGCGGCCCTCCCAGGCTCCATGTTCAGCTGCGAGGGTTTCCTGCAGCCCTCTGCCAGTGAAAACAGAGCTTGGGGAGGCTGTGCGTGGCCCACTCGGGCTCCGTTTTTGGCCACAACGGCCTCCTGCAGAGGGCTGCAGGAGTCTATTTCAGCCAAAAATGGAACCTCCGAGTGATGTCGAGCTGGCCATGCCCCCCTCCTCCTCCCCAAGGTCAAACACAACCCTGATCCGTCCCTCAATGAAATTGAGTTTGTCACCCCTGGTCTAACTGGACAACTCCTAGTGATCATCCAGAAGCCTTAGCTTAGGAGAACCAGAGAGCAGAAGAAGTGCTCAGTAGCCTTTCCTGGTTGTGTTGCTCAGTTGGTATTTATTATTTATTTATTAATTATTTATTAATTAAGCTTATATGCCGCCCTCTCTCCGACAAGGATTCAGGGCAGATCACAAGAATAAAACAAACAGATAAATCAATATTAAATGTTAAAACCTATTAAAATTCTCCTTAAAAAACCCCTTCAGTCTAATCGGCCTGGCGAAATAACCATGTCTTAAGGTCACGGCGGAAGGAGGGCAGGTCAGAGGCCACCTGGAGCTCCAGGGGGAGTTGATTCCATAGAATAGGTGCGCCCACAGAGAAAGCCTGTTCTCTAGAAGTTGCCAGTCGACACTGTCTGGCTGACGGCACTCCAAGAAGGCCCTCCCTGTGGGAATGCACTGGGTGATGGGGAGCTGTCGCTGGCCACAGTTGGTCCTTCAGGTACCCCGGGCCTAAGCCATGTAGGACTTATTATGTGATAACCAGCACCTTGAATCTCACCCAGAGGGGAACCGGTAGCCAATGCAGGTTGCACAGGAGGGGTGTAACATGAGAGCATCGGGACACTCCCATCACAACCCGCGCGGCCGCATTCTGCACCAGCTGAAGCCTCCGAGTGGTCTTCAGGGGCAGCCCCATGTAGAGAGCATTGCAGTACATGACTC
This sequence comes from Masticophis lateralis, assembly GCA_030761175.1. NCBI lineage: Eukaryota > Metazoa > Chordata > Lepidosauria > Squamata > Colubridae > Masticophis > Masticophis lateralis. The sequence continues at coordinate 13,707,104 of JAUDYJ010000009.1, forward strand.
AATGAAGGTAGTCTTCAACCCTCAACAGCTCATCCAGTGACCAAAGTTACAACAGCATCAAAAAAAGTGGCGTGGCCATTTTTCATACATAGTCACGTGATCAAAATTTGGCAACTATTTATTTATTTATTTGTTTGTTTAGATTTGTATACCGCCCTTCTCCTTGAGGACTCAGGGCGGTGGACAGCCAAATAAAAATAGTACACAAAAGTTAAAAATTTCTTAAAAAGACATATAACTTTGGCTAAAAATTAAAACCATTTAAATATTTAAAATACCCAACCATATAATACAATCTTAAAAATTTCAGCGGGGTCAGGCTAGACCAGCAAGCTGAAAGAGATGGGTTTTCAGGGCCCGACGAAAAGTCCGGAGGTCAGGAATTTTCCTCAGTTCTGGAGGAAGATTGTTCCAGAGGGTAGGGGCTGCCACAGAGAAAGCCCTCCCCCTGGGGGTCGCCAGCCGACATTGTTTGGCTGACGGCACCCTGAGGAGACCCTCTCTGTGGGAGCGCACCGGCCGGTGGGAGGCTATTGGTGGCAGAAGGCGGTCCCGTAAGTACCCTGGTCCTAAGCCATGGAGCGCTTTAAAGGTGGTCACCAACACCTTGAAACGCACCCGGAAGTCCACCGGTAGCCAATGCAGCTCGCGCAGGAGAGGTGTTACGTGGGAGCGTCCCGTCGCTCCCATAATCCCCCGCGTGGCCGCATTCTGCACTAGTTGGAGCCTCCGGGTGCACCCCAAGGGGAGCCCCATGTAGAGAGCATTGCAGTAGTCCAGGCGAGAGGTGACGAGTGCCTGAGTGACTGTGCGTAGGGAGTCCCGATCTAGAAAGGGCCGCAACTGGCGTATCAGGCGAACCTGATAGAAAGCTCCCCTGGCCACAGCTGTCGTGTGATCTTCCAAAGACAGCCGTGGGTCCAGGAGGACGCCCAAGTTGCGCACCCTTTCCGTGGGGGCCAATGATTCGCCCCCAATAACCAGCGATGGTGTCAGCTGGCTATATCGGGACGCCGGCAGCCACAGCCACTCGGTCTTGGAGGGGTTGAGTCGAAGCCTGTTTCTCCCCATCCAGGCCCGCACGGCTTCAAGGCACTGGGACATCACTTCCACGGCATCGTTGGGGTGGTCTGGGGTGGAAATGTACAGCTGCGTATCATCAGCGTACTGATGGAACTCCACCCCAAAACTATAGCATGTATTTATGATGATTGCAGTGTCTCAAGGTCTTGTGATCAGGGGGTGAATCCAGCAGGTTCTGACAGGTTCTGGAGAACCGGTAGTGGAAATTTTGAGTAGTTCAGAGAACCGGCAAATGCCACCTCTGGCTGGCCCCAGAGTGGGGTGGGAATGGAGATTTTGCAATATCCTTCCACCAGAAGTGGGGTGGGAATGGGGATTTTGCAATATCCTTCCCCTGCCACGCCCACCAAACCACACCCACCAAGCCACGCCCACCAAGCCAAACCCGCAGAACCGGCAGTAAACAAATTTGAATTTCACCACTGCTTGTGATCACATTTTGTGACCTGAAAAAGAAAGTCAATGGGGAAGCCAAATTCCATTAACAACTGTGTTACTAACTTAACAACTACCAGTACTTAACTACTATTACTACCACTTAACTGTGGTAAGAAAGGCCACAGTTATTGAAATGGGGCAAAACTCACATAACAGTCTTGCTTAGCAATGGAAATTAATGCACTGGTACTTCTTGACTTACAACAGTTCATTTAGTGACCGAAGTTACAATTGCACTGAAAAATGTGACATGACCATTCACAGTTATGACCTTTGTAGCATCCCCATGGCCGTGCGATCAAAACTGACTCACATTTATGACGGTTGCAGTGTCCTGGGGTCAAGGGATCCCCTTTGGCGACCTTCTCACAAGCCAAGTCCATGGGGAAGCCAGCTTCCCTTAACAACCAGCTTACTAACTTATCCACTGCAGTGACTCATTTAACAACTGTGGCGAGAAAGATCTAAAATGGGGCAAATGAGACTTAACAAATATCTCACTTAACAACATCAATTTTGGGGTTCAATTGTGTTTGTAAATTGAGGACCACCTGGACTAATACAAGGGTATGAAAACTAAATATATTAAAGGAAACACTGGTTCCTGTTGCTTTTAAATCGTGTGATTGTTACGTTGTGGCTGAGCAGGCTTTTTAAAAATTAAGTTACTTTTTTACAGTTCTTTTTATCTATTTACGCTTGCATTTCCCGGAGTTTTTCTTGAACGGTGATAAGCCAGCTTCAGAAGCCAAGGTAAACTTAACACATGCCAGGAATTGCAAAGAGCTTGCAGTTTTTAGCAAAAAACCCCAAAACCTGTTGATGATAAATATGCACAGAGGAAGTAAAGGTGTGAAGCTGGGGCTGTTAAAATATAAAATGTGTTCTTATTTTTGCTGTGATAAATCTAGGAGGCTATAGGATAGCTGAGACTATAAACCTTCTGAAGCTTCATAGTTGTTTCCTTGATGCATAGCAACGCATTTTTGTTGCTGTTCTCCAAGATGCATTATTTGGCTGTTTACAAGTTGTGCTCAGTAGCCATTGAATAAGCAATCTTTGCAGTGTTTAGGGGAGGACTGAGTGCATAAAGCTTTGGGCAATAAATGACCCTATGTCAGTACAGTATTTCTCAACCTTGGAAGCTTTAAACTGTTAGACTTCAACTCCCACAATTCCTCTGTCAGACATACTTCCTGCTGTCCTATATGCTACAATAAAGATGCTGGGCTTACTCACCAACAAACCACAGGAAGGAGAAGTGGTCAAATAAGTTGTACTTTAACATGCTGGCTAGGGAATTATGGGAATTGAAGTCCACATGGTTTAAAACTCCCCAAAATTGAGAAACACTGTCTTTATATTGAAGAGGATTGGTCAACAGATCCTCCAATCAGTAATTGGATTCAGGCAGTTTGCACCATTTTGGGAGAACCAGTTGTTAACTTTCTGAGCAGTTTGGCAAACTGGTTGTTGGAAGAAATCATTAGGGCAGAGAACCGGTTGTTAAATTGTTTGAATCCCACCACAGGCTCCAATACTCTTTCTCTCTCAACTCAGCCTACCTTGCAGGACAGCTGTTGTGGAAACAAAAGCAGGGGAGACACAGGAAGGATTCCAATGCAGTAAAGAAGTATTGTGTGTTTTCTGTAGGGCAGAATAGAGACGCCGGGGTTACTTGCCAATAAACCACAAGAAGATGTGGACCCACATTGGCTGTTGTGCATTGTGCATAGCACACGTCAAAGAGCCGTATACATGTTCTGTCTGCACTAGGCCTTAAGCTTCTAGTTGGCAGCAGTGTGCAATTTTTATGGACTCAATTTATTTATTGCGTAGTCTCCCATGTCATGTTAGGGATGTTTATAGACCAGGGGTCTAGTGGGCAGTTGCATTTTGCTATTTTGGTTAAAGAGCCTGGATAGCTCCGCAGACTAAAGCACCATAATTAACATCCAGCTGTCTGCAATTACACCAGTTCGAATCTCCCCAGGCTCAAGGTTGACTCAGCCTTCCATCCTTTCTAAGGTAGGTAAATTGAGGACCCAGTTTGTGGGGGCAATAAGCTGACTTTGTATAAATATACAAAAGTATGAAGGCTATTGCTTAACGCATTGTAAGCCGCCCTGAGTCTCCGGAGAAGGGCGGCATATAAATCTAATTAAAAAAAAAAAAGGCAAGGTTTAAAAACATCTGAATCGGGTGGGTTCTACTTACCTTTACTACCAGTTTGCAACGGGACCTCCCTCTCCCTCTCCCTCTCCCTCTCCCTCTCCCTCTCTCTCTCTCTCTCAAGCCATCCAACTCAAACTGTTTGACTGGGTGGTGTACAGCAAGACAAAAATCCCCAGACAACATAAAGCAAACAGATTATATAATTATGTAAACTCAAAATATAGTTAGTGTACTTTATTGATTAACCCATGGGCCATATCAAAGTGCAGCGTTCCAAACACAAATTATTACTAAAATCTGATGAAAACAATTTAAAATGGAATTGGAATAAAAGACAATTTAAAATGAAGTTGGAATAAAATACAATTTAAAATGAGATTGGAATAAAATACAATAATTTAATATATGGATAAATACGATACGATACGATAACATTATATTTCAGTGTCACCTCTACAATCTACTCAGTGGTGGGATTCAGCCAGTTCGCATCACTTCGGAAGAGCCGGTTGTTAACTTTCTGAGCAGTTTGGTGAACTGGTTGTTGGAAGAAATCATTAGGGCAGAGAACCGGTTGTTAAATTGTTTGAATCCCACCACTGAATCTACCCCAATTAGTCCCACGTATGCCGATCTCAACCAAACTATTCACAAACTATAAAATGGCAACCCAGCCTGTGATGGATTGCCCCCGGTTCGCACCAGTTCTGTAGAACCGGTAGTAAAACCGGCGGGAGGCTCCGCCCACTGACCCCGATTTCATCAAAATACTTCGTGCGTGTGCGGCCCCATTGCGACCCGGTAGTAAAGGTAAGTAGAACCCACCCCTGAACCCAGCCCAATAATAAAACCAACTGATCACATGACCATGTAAATGTGAATAAAGCTTCATAAAGTGTTTTTCCTGAGACTGTTGTAACTTTGGTTGTTAAATGAATGGTCATAAGCCAAGAACAACCTGTGACCCTTTTGTAAGGAACTACTGCCTGTAATTCCATGCTGGTGTTTGATACTATACATCACTTTATTCTTTGCTGAGATTTCTCCATTTTCAAAACGTGCAAGGAAGAGGAACACCTTTTAATTTTTTCCCACTGGCTACAATAGGTAGGGCTCCTTGTAATAGGTGTTTGCAAAGCAAGAAGCCTGTCTTGGAATTGAGCAGTTGGAAGCCCACTGAGACCAACCCCAGTGCTGAGGGCAAGAATCCAAACTGAAGCTTTCCTTGCAGATGGTTGTCCAGCTTGTGCCCGTACATCTTCTGGAACAGAAGCTCACCATCTCCTTCTGTCATTGCTGCTTCTGCCAAACTGGTCTGATGTGTCGGATTTTTTCTTGTTCAGTTGGACTCTCACTTCCCATAACAATCATTTATTCAGAGGTTACTTTGCAGGAATGCCTTTATATTGTATAAGCAGATTCCCAATTTCTGTGCTCATTTAAAGGGGCAAAACTCTGATTCCTTCCTTTCTTATTTGTTTATTTATTATTAGATTTATATACCACCCTTCTCCCGAGGGACTCGGGGCGCTGTACAGCCATAATAAAAACAATGAACCCTACAACATTTAAAACCCATTTAAAACAGAATTAAACAAATTTGGCCTTCTTAGTTAAAAAATCCATAATTTAAAATACCCCGTCTGAATTGTTAGTCAGCCAGGCCAACCTATTGAAATAACAGGATCTTAAGGGCCTGGTGAAAGGTGCGGAGGTCAGGAATCGTATGTATTCCAGGGAGTAGTTCATTCCAGAGGGCAGGTGCCCTCACAGAGAAGGCTCTCCCCCTGGGGGTCGCCAGCCTACATTTTTTTGCTGATGGCACCTTGAGGAGCCCCTCTCTGTGGGAGCACATTAGTTGGTGGGAGGCTATTGGTGGCAGAAGGCGGTCCCATAAGTATCAGGGCCCTAAGCCATGGAGCGCTTTAAAGGTGGTGACCAACACCTTGAACTGCACCTGGAAGACCACTGGGAGCCAGTGCAGCTCGCACAAAAGAGGTGTCACATGAGTGCGTCGAGTTGCACCCATAATCACCTGCGCGGCCGCATTCTGGACCAGTTGGAGCCTCCAGGTGCTCTTCAAGGGGAGCCCCATGTAGATCCCGGTGGATCAACTTCCTTGATCCACTGAGAAATTTCCAAGCTTGGCCAAAATTAAGTCTGGCAAACTGAAGGACTTTGCAGGAAGAAGAATATAGAAGAATACAATACAGCTGGAAGGGACCTTGGAGGTCTTCTAGTCCAGCCCCCTTCTCGAGCAGGAAAACCTATACTATTTCAGATAAGCGGCTGCCTAGTCTCTTCTTAAAAACCTCCAGTGATGGAGCGCCACAATTTCTGAAGTCGAGTATTCCACTGGTTAGTTGTCATCACTATTAGGAAGTTTCTCCTTAATTCCAAGTTGCTTCTCTCTTTGATTAGTTTCCAGCCATTGTTTCTTGTCCTGCCCTCTGGTGCTTTGGAGAATAATTTGATCCCCTCTTCTTTGTGGCAGCCCCTCAAGTACTGGAATACTGCTATCATGTCACCCCTAATTCGTCATAGACTAGCCAAATCCAAATCCTGTAGTTGTTCATCATATGTTTTAGTCTCCAGGTCCTTGATCATCTTAGTTGCTCTTCTCTGAACTTTTTCTCTGAACAACTCATATAGTAATAAACTTGGAAAGTAAATCAGTTGATGTAACTTATCAATTTCTGGGGCATCTGCAGCCTCCAACCCGCTTCTCTTTTGGGGGAGACCTGGACCCCCTTCCCTAGCAGCTGAAATCTGGTACAATCTGCCAAATTATTAGGAGCACATTGAAAAGGCAGGAAGCGGCATAGTAGGAATGCTGAATGAATGACTTTATTTTACTTACGAATTCTGTACATATCCCAACACCAGGCGTTTCCACTCTGTTCCCTCTAACAAAATCCATGTATTACTGCTATGCAATTTTGCAGCCCTTGGTAATGGGAAAAGTTGGCAGGGAGAATTGGGGAGATGATTGGCTTGTGTCAAATGAGAAAAGACTGAAAACATCTGAGATGCAAAATAATGGTTGCATTTATTTAGATCAGTGTATCTTTTTTTTCCCCTCTCAGGACCCCTTTCCTCTTTTAAAAATTGAGGACCCCAGAATAACAGAATATTGATCATTTGCTGCCACTGTCACTTCTCATGATGGTTTTATTTTTAGATGTTTATATGTTTATATGTATGCTTGTTTATATGTATGTTTGTTTATATCTTTATATGTTTGTTTATATCTTCATATGTATATGTTTATATGTTTGTATATGTTTATATGTTTTTGTTTATCTCTTTATATGTTTATATGTTTATATATTTCAGCTTACAAATGATAAAGCAAAAAAAATAATTAAAATATTAAAACATTAAAACTACACAGATTTTGATGTATAGTTCAACTCTACTGAAACCAGAACCAAGAAGTTTAAGATTAGATTAGATTAGATTAGATTAGATTAGATTAGATTAGATTAGACTAGACTAGACTAGACTAGACTAGACTAGACTAGACTAGAATTCTTCATTGGCCAAGTGTGATTGGCACACAAGGAATTTAATTTTGATTTTGCAGAGGTTCTTGAGAGATCCCCCAAGAATCTTAGAAACCACACTTAAAGATACCCTGGCCTGTAACATTCAACATTAAATTGTGGTTAGCAAAGTGGAATTGCTATGGCAGACAACCAAGCCAAGTATTTTCTGCACCAGATATTTTTTCCCCCTCTTGCCTGGCATTGAACAGATAGCAGTTATATTACCCCAACTGCAGAAAATGAACTCCTTCAGTTGTCAATTTGCGAAAGGTTGTTTTCTGTTCATTATGAGGTATGTGTTTTGCTTGTGGGTTTGAAGGTTGGTTGTTGCTTAATATTTTTGTGGGAGAGGGGAAATTTATGTAGGTAGATGACAGATAACCTACTCATATATTTAGAAGTGAGCTGTTTTTCTTTTGGAGGTGTGCTAACTTTGTTTTTGTTTGGTATGACATTTTGTGGGATGTTTGTGAGGCTTTGTGGTGGGGCGCCTCTATTTTTGAAGGATTACCTGTTTCCTTTTGGGGGAAGGTATGTGTCCCACTCGTAACATCTGCTGCATACAGGGAGTCCTTGACTTACAACCATTCATTTAGTGACCATTCAATCTTACAATGGCACTGAAAAAAGGGACCGATGGCCATTTTTCACACTTAACAACCATTATAGCATCCCCATGGTCGCGTGATCAAAATTCAGATGCTTGGCAAGATGGCTCGTATTTATGGCGATCGTCCTATGTCCCAGCAGGTATCATGGGATAACTTTTGGCGACCATTTGACCAACAAAATCAATGGGGAATCTGTCTTCAGAAGGTCGCCACAGGTGATCCCATGACACCTATCCCATGACATAGGACGATCGCCATAAATACGAGCCAGTTGCCAAGTATCTGAATTACACACTTAACAACCATTATAGCAGGGGTCCCCAACCTTGGCAACTTTAAGCTTGGAGGACTTCAACTTCCAGAATTCCCCAGCCAGTTTTGGGCATGGCTTATTTTGTGGGCGTGGCTTGGTGGGGGGGTGGTAATGTGACTGGGTGGACGTGGTCAACTTTTTTTTTTTAACGTTTAAAAGCATTTTTTCTACAACCTAAAGAGGTTGCAGAAAAAAATGCTTTTAGAAGCCTCTGACGATCAGGCAACTCAGCTGGGATTGCCAGAGGCTTTTAAAGGCATTTTTTTTCTACAATCTCATTGGCTGAACAGGTTGTAGAAAAAATGCTTTTAAAAGCCTCTGACGATGCCAGCAGAGCCATGCGATCATCAGAAGCCTTTTTTTTTCACTTTTAAAAGCATTTTTTCGGCGGAAGAGGTTGTAAGCGAGCGGCGACTGGATCAGGGACCGGTTTGGGGGCCTGTCCAGCTTATTACCGGTTCTCCGAACTACTACAAATTTTTACTACTGGTTCTTGCGAACCGAGAGCAACCCACCACTGAAGCAAGTGTTGCTGTCTTAACTGCAGTTATTTCATTTAGCAACGATGGCAAGAAAAGTTATATAGAATGGGGCAAAACTCAACCACTGTCTCATTAGCAACAGAAATTTCGGGCTCAATTGCGGTCCTAAATCAAGGAGTGCTTGTACTGACAGCTTTATGTATGAAAGTTGTTAGTTCCCTTACAAAAAGAGGTACAGGTTGACCTCAAAATTTATGACCATTCATTTAACAATCAGTGTTACAATGGTCTCAGATAAAGTGCTGTTTTCATTCATACAACCATCACCCCATCCCACAGTCAGTTAGCAACAGAATTGTTCGGCTCAGTTATGATTGTAAATCAGGGACTATCTGCAGTGGGGAAATCCAAATTTTTTACTACCGGTTCAGTGGGTGTGGCTTGGTGGGCGTGGTTTAGTGGGTGTGGCAGGGGAAGGATACTGCAAAATCTCCATTCCCTCCCCACTCTGGGGCCAGCCAGAAGTAGTATTTGCCGGTTCTCCAAACTGCTCAAAATTTCCACTACAGGTTCTCCGAAGTGTTCAAAATTTCCACTACTGGTTCTCCAGAACCTGTCAGAACCTGCTGGATTTCACCCCTGACTATCTGTACTCAGCAAGATAAAGGATCCATGTTGGTGACGATCCAAAATGGTCAAAATGGTGACTGCCACCATAGCAAGAGCACTTAGATTTATATACCTCTTCACAGTGATTTACAGCCCTCTCTAAGCAGTTTATAGAGTCAGCTTATTGCCCCCAACAATCTGGGTTCTCATTTTACCAACCTCAGAAGGATGGAAGGCTGAGTCATCCTTGAGCTGGTGAAGATCGAACTTCAGGCTGTAGGCAGGGTTAGCTTGCAATACTGCATTCTAATCACTGCGCCACCACAACTGTTAAGACAGCTGCAGGTCTTAAGTGAACAGCAATAGATCTTAGATTTACATACCCCTTCAGTGCTTTACAGCCCTCTCTAAGTGGTTTACAAGTCAGCCTATTGGCCGCTGACAATCTGGGTCCTCATTTTACGCACCTCGGAAGGATGGAAGTCAACCTTGAGCCAGTGAGGATCGAACTGCCAAACTGCCAAACTAGCCTGCATTACTGCATTCTAACCACCATGCTATTAAAACCCCCTCCCATGATGCACATTGTGATGCACATCAAAAAGGTATAGCTATGGTTGTCATCTTGACAACCTATAGAAGTATAGGGTGAGCAAGAGCTGCTGGGACCCCATCTCAGAATTCCCCAGCAGCTTGGACCATATCTGGAAATTTCAGCAGTTGCTTTTTGTTTGTTTTTTTAGTTTAAAATTTTTTTTATTAAACAAACATTAAAAACATTGGACATAGTGTGACCATCCCGGTCTCGTCATATCCATACATATTTTTTTTACATAGCAACAAATATAATTATTATATACATTACTATTTTGTTCTTATTTATATATTCCTTGTCTTCATTTACATATTTGTCTAAATATTATATTATCCAGTATCCATTTTACAAACTCCTAACTCTTTTTTGTTCCAACTCCTTTTCTCCTTTCCAACTATTGGTATACTTCATTCCAAATTTTATACTATTCTGTCTCATCCTTGTCTTTGAGTTCTAGTGTCAGCTTGTCCATTTCTGCACATGTCAAGATTTTCTTTATTATTTCTTCTTCCGCGGGGGGAGGGGTGCATAAACCAGTCTTGCTGCTGTTATAACATGCAGCACTAAGTATATCAATTCTTTGCTATATTTCTGTTTTGTGACTCCTAATAGGAATAGTTCTGGCCTCAGATCTATGTTTTGGTCTAATATCTCCTCCTCCAGTTAGATATTTCAGCAGTTGTGATTGCGAGTGAGCGAAAAGAATCTCGCTGCTTGAGAAATGGCTTTTAAGGCAGTTCAGGGGAATGAAGCAGCTGGCTACATGCCCTCATGCCATTCTGTTGCTTCACAGAGCAGATCAAATCTTTCTCGCTGTTTCTTTGGTGGTAGTCTTCCTCCACCAATTGCCCAAGTATTTTTGTCTTTCCCAATCTAAGTTGCAAAAGGCTACGCTTGCAACCGAGTTGCTTGACTGTAAGATGTGTATGAACTGGCCGGCAAGTGGGGGAAACTGTGCAATTTTTTCCTCAGAAGTTCTTTTTTAAACACAGCATATTTCACATTCTGAAATATTCACTCTTGTAGGATTGTTCTTCTCTAGAAGAAATGAAGTGATTTGTATTCGACTAGGGATCTCTAAGATCTCAGGTTGAGGAAGACTTTTCCAGATAAAATTCAGTTTATTCACCTGCAATACTTGGTACCCTCCAGATGTAGTGGCCCAAGACCTCTCCCCAATTCCTAGCCAATGGCCATACTAATTCCAGCTTCTAGGTGTTGTAGTCCTCTCATATATTAAATCTCTAATAGAACAAACTAGCAAATTTATCAGCACATCATTAAGCCACGGTGGTGCAGTGGTCAGAGTGCAGTACTGCAGGCTACTTCTACTGACTGCTGGCTGTCTGCAATTTGGCAATTCGAATCTCACCAGGCTCAAGGTTGACTCAGCCTTCCATCCTTTCGAGATGGGTAAAATGAGGACCCAGATTGTTGGGGGCAATAGGCTGACTCCGTAAACTTCTTAGAGAGAGCTGTAAACGCACTGTGAAGTGGTATATAAGTCTAAGTGCTATTGCTATTAAGAAATGTATTTTTAACCTTGGTTTTCATATCAGCCTAAATCCTCTTATGCTGAGTACATTTGCTTCTTGAAGCTGAGAATGGCATTAACACATTCACACTGCTCACGTTACATATAATTGCACCCTACGGATTTCACTGCATTTAGATAATGCTTATTTTTTAACTGACGTACGAGAAATAAATTGATATATATTTATTTTATTCTTGCATTAAAACCCTTGATGATCGTTGTTGAAGCCAAGTGAATGTGGCTTCTCTAAATCTTTAACATCTTGCGATCTGAGACTAAAATCAAGTCTCCACTAAGTTGCCTTGGATTCTTTGTGAATTTATGGATGTGGTCATGTGGCTTTTTTGGGCAACATTACAGAAGTGGTTTGCTGTTACCTTTTGGGGAAATGTTGCTCAATGCTTCAGTCTAGACCAGGAGTGTCCAGCCTTGGCAACTTTAAGATCTGTGAACTTCAACTCAATAATGTACAAGGGTGGCGTGATAGCTTAGCAGTTAAGATGCTAGTCTTATCAGCTGGAAAATGTCTCTGGAGATTCTCAGTCATCCAGGTCATGGTTTCTGGTCCAGTTGCCTCTTGAAAAAAAGCACCTTTGGGACTATCAGTTGGAAAGCCAACAGCCTCGGTTTGACACCCAAGCACTGCATGAAGGGATGAGTTCCCACTACTCGTCTCTCAGCTCCTGCTTACTAGCAGCTCGAAAGCAAGCAAATGCGAGTAGATAAATAGGTACCCCTTCAGTGGGAAGGTAACCGCATTCAGCACTTTCATCTGGCCACATGATGCCAGAAGTGTCTCTCATGAGCACTGCCCTCTTGTCACAACTGGAGAGGGGAAACCTTTAAAGTTTTAAATTCAATGTTCAAAGGTGTATCTTAATGACTCTAATATACCGTATTTTCTGGCGTATAAGATGACTTTTGAGACAACCCCCGACTTTTGAGAAGATTTTCATGTGTTAAAAAGTCGTCTTATACGCCAGAAAATACGGTAGATCAACATTATCACCAGTCTTCCTAAGGTACGTCTTATGATCATGGTGCAGGTGAGGTCCGTAAGAAAGTAATGAGGGCTCTCTCAGCTTGCTTGTTTTCTTCCAGACGTTTCATTACTCAAACTAGGTAACATCATCAGTGCTATTTATTTATTTATTTATTAAATTTATATACCGCTCTTCTCCTAGTGGACTCAGGGCGGTGCACAGCCAAGAATAAAAAGCACTCCAATACAAAAATTTAAAATATTAATAAAAGAATTAAACAATTTGGCCCAAAAAATTTAAAAAACCAATAGGCAATTAAAATTTAAAACCCATAAACACTTTAAACTAAAAGAAGGGAGGGAGGGTTACGCCAGCCCATCTTGACAAAATAGAAAAGTTTTTAGGGCACGGCGAAAAGCCCGGAGATCAGGTATCATACATATCTCCGAGGGGAAATCGTTCCAGAGGGCTGGTGCTGCCACAGAGAAAGCTCTCCCCCTGGGTGTCGCCAGCCGACATTGCCTGGCTGACGGCACCCTGAGGAGTCCCTCTCTGTGGGAGCGTACTGGCCGGTGGGAGGCTATCGGTGGCAGAAGGCGGTCCCGCAAGTACCCAGGCCCTATGCCATGGAGCGCTTTAAAGGTGGTCACCAACACCTTGAAGTGCACCCAGAAGACCACCGGAAGTGCAGTTTGCTGTCAGTTTATATTCTAGTGCTGTGATGGCGAACCCATGGCATGCATGCCCGAAGTGGCACTTGGAGCCATTTCGCCTGGCACGCGCAGCATTGCCCGTTCCTCTTCCGGGATAATGGCGCGCATGCGATGATCAGCTGGCTTTCGTGTGCGTGACAGTGCTGGCATGCATGCTGATTAGCTGATCATTGTACATGTATGCGCGCCAGTAACTGGAAGACTAGGTGGCTAGTGTGCTTGCACGCGCCGGAAACCGGAAGTTCATTTCCCAGCACGTGCATGCACGTGCATGCCCCCTTTGCAGCTCCTTTTCCAGGTTATACAGCTGACATGCGCACACACTCCCTTTTCGGCACTCTGTTCTAGTGGCTTGTCTGTCAGTGTTGGTGGGGTTGGTCTTAGAGGTTCTTTGGTTGGTCTGTTTGCTGTTGGCTTCTTTGGCAGTTTCTTGATTGGAGTATTGTTGACATGATTGTTGGGCTGATGTTAACCATGGAGTTAATCTATGCTGATCTGAGTACTGATTGAGTGATTGCATTTATATAACACCCTTCTCCCAAAGGACTCAGGGCAGTGTACAGCCATAGTAAAAGATGATATATCGTACCAAATTTAAAACCTGTTTAAAACAAAATTAAATAAATCTTGGCTTTCTTGATTTAAAACCCCATAATTTTAAAACTACCCCAACCAAATTTATTTAGTCAGCCAGGCCCGCCTGTTGAAATAACAAGGTCTTGAGGGCTCGGCGGAAAGCACGGAGATCAGGAATCGTGCGTATCTCAGGGGGTAGCTCTTTCCAGAGGGCGGGTGCCCCCACAGAGAAGGCTCTTCCCCTGGGGGTTGCCAGCCTGCATTGCTTTGCTGATGGCACCCTGAAGAGCCCTTCTCTGTGGAAGCACGTTGGTCGGTGGGAGGCTATCGGTGGCAGAAGGCGGTCCCGTAAATATCTGGGCCCTAAGCCATGGAGCGCTTTAAAGGTGGTAACCAGCACTTTGAATCACACCCAGAAGACCACCGGGAGCCAGTGCAGCTCGCGCAGGAGAGGTGTCACATGGGTGCGTCGGGTTGCATCCATAATCACCCGCGCAGCCGCATTCTGGACCAGCTGGAGCCTCCGGGTGTTCTTCAAGGGGAGCCCCATATAGAGAGCATTGCAGTAGTCCAGTCAGGATATGACGAGGGCATGAGTGATCGTGCGCAGGGCATCTCGGTCCAGAAAGGGCCCTGCACACGGTCACCAGATTGCTGGTAAAGAGGTGCTGGAGTCTTTTTGTTCCTTTTTGAATTGGGTGGTGAAATTCAAAATTTTTTACTACCGGTTCTGTGGGCGTGGCTTGGTTGTGGTGTGGCTTGGTGGGTGTGGTGTAGTGTGGTTTGGTGGGTGTGGCAGGGGAAGGATACTGTAAAATCTCCATTCCCACCCCACTCTGGGCCCAGCCAGAGGTGGCATTTGCCGGTTCTCCAAACTACTCAAAATTTCCACTACCGGTTCTCCAGAACCTGTCAGAACCAGCTGGATTTCACCCCTGATTGGGTGATAGTCTCTCTTGTATAATCTATACATGTTGTTAAGATCTATGTCTATTGATGGCTGATTTGTCTTCAGTGTCATAGCCATGCAGTAAAGGAAGCAAGATGTTTTTTTTCAGCCAGATGTCCATCCACAATTTGACTGCTGTATTTAGTCATAATTAATGGCTTTTGCTCAACTTGAATCGCCTGGACTAAACTTCATAAACCCACAAGGTTATATTGTGGCTGCTTACTTTGTGATGCCACGTGTGAACGCAACTTTGGGGAGTTCAGAATCAACAGCCTGGTTGAGATTTACCTGCCTTCTGGAATCTCTCTCCCCCCCACCCCCGCCTCCCGGATAAGACCTTGAATCTACAGGTTACTGTAGATACATTTGGACAAACCACATCCCTTCCTGAGAGTTGAAAAACCGGTTTTCTTTGCACAGCCCTCCCCAATTTTTTCTTTTCTTTCTTTTTTTCTGGGTTTGAATGTGGAAGGTTGACACGGTTCTTTGCCAAAGCTTTCCTCACCTCCAGTGGAGAGACATAGACTTCCTGTTGCAGGTAGAGATATACCTATCCTAGTTTGCTGCAGCAAAAATAAGTCTATGGGCATTTAAGCTGCTTATTTGAGTCTTATTTTTGAGTTTGTTGAATTGTGAAGTTTCCCTGTTTGTTAGTTTTTAAACACTGCCTTTTAAAAGTGTGGCTGTTTAATGGCTGCTTGTGATATGCTGTGATATTGGATACAACCAGTGGCAGGATTCAAGTAATTTAACAACTGGTTCTCTGCCCTAATGATTTCTTCCAACAACCAGTTCACCAAACTGCTCAGAAAGTTAAGAACCGGTTCTCTCGAAGTGGTGCGAACTGGCTGAATCCCACCACTTGATTGCCAGACAGCATTTGATCACTAATGTGTATGAGTGTAAAAACTGTTTGGGATTCCTCCTATTTTCATTCTGGAGTCTTGAATAGCTGGGCTATAAGCCTGGTCCCCGCCCCCCTTTTTTAAAAAATTACAAATAAAGCATATAAACCATTGAAGTGTCTTCATTACACCCCTTTGCCCTAAACAGTCCTCAGTTTACAATCATTTGTTCAGTGACCAAGTCAAAGCGGCACTAAAAAAATGACTTATAGCCATTTTTCACACTTAGCACTTAGCAATAGCACTTAGATTTATATACCGCTTCACAGTGCTTTTACAGCCCTCTCTAAGCGGTTTACAGAGTCAGCTATTGCCCCCAACAATGTGGGTCTTCATTTTACCCACCTCGGAAGGATGGAAGGCTGAGTCAACCTTGAGCCTGGTGAGATTTGAATTGCCAAATTGCAGGCAGCCGGCAGTCAACAGAAGTAGCCTGCGGTACTGCACTCTGATCACTGCGACACCATGGTTTATACGACTGTTGCGACATTCTCATGGTCACATGATCAAATTTCAGATGCTTGGCAACTGGCATGGATTTATGACTGCCGGGACAGTCGTAAGCGTAAGGAATGGTTGTTAGTCCCCTTTTTCAGTGCTGCTGGAACCTCGAACAGTTGCTATATGAATGGTTGTAAATTGAGGACTATCGCTTTCTTTAACAAATAAGCAGGCAGATCATTGACAAAAACTTTGATAATAATTGAGTCTATTATTAAGGTAAAGGGTCCCCTGACACATATGTGCTAGTCGTTCCCAATTCTAGGGGGTGGTGCTCATCTCCGTTTCATAGCCAAAGAGCCAGCGCTGTCCGAAGACGTCTCTGTGGTCATGTGGCCAGCATGACTTGACGCCAAAGGCGCATGAACGCTGTTCCCTTCCCACCAAAGGTGGTCCCTATTTTTCTACTTGCATTTTTTACATGCTTTCAAACTGCTAGGTTGGCAGAAGCTGGGACAAGTAACGGGAGCTCACCCCATTACACGGCACTAGGGATTCGAACCACTGAACTGCCGACCTTTCGATTAACAAGCTTAGCATCTTAGCCACTGAGCCACCGTGTCCCTTAAGAGTATATTATTAGATCAATTTTAATTCAAAAGGCAAGTTTTTAACCTAGTCCTTCCTTTTTGGGGAGTGGGATATGACCCAAACCCTCTCGAGCCAGAAGGTAGACTTCAGATGAATACATAGAGAGAGGCCAGTCTTGTTAAGAAGAAATCATAGCCATTGTTCCAGGTTCCTTTACATGTAATAATAATAATAGGATAAAAAATCTTAAGCATGCCGCACCAGCATGCTTATATCTGTGCATTATTTTATCTGTGCATGAGGATAAGTGCATGATAATAAATTGAAATAAACTATTATTTTAGGGGAAAGTGTGAGGAAGATCAAAATTCTAAGGAAGGCTTCTCTTGTATATCCACTGCATGACTGAAATGAACTGGGCCATTGCCATGATATTTTATCATTTGCCTATATCTATCTATCTATCTATCTATCTATCTATCTATCTATCTATCTATCTATCTATCTATCTATCTCTATCCGTCTCTCTCTCTCTGTCTATCTCTCTCTCTCTCTATCTGTCTCTCTTATCTATCTATATCTATCTGTCTATATCTCTATCTCTATCTATATGAATGATATAGATAGATATAACTATCCATATCTCTATCTATCTATCTGTCTATATCTATATCTCTATCTATCTCTATGTATCTTTATCTATCTATCTATCTATCTATCTATCTATCTATCTATCTATCATCTCCCACCTTTATTATTTTTGCAAACAACCAAGGTGGTGAACCGAAAGGTGCTTTTTCAGGAGGCAACTGCATCCTTTTAGAGGGTTGTTGAAGTGCTTGGAGGTTTATTTGTGTCCTCAGGGTCACTCCTGGTTCCTGTAGTCTGCAATTTTTTTCCTCTGGAAAGGATGCAAATTTCCAGCTGTCTGCAAGGAATATAAATCCTTCCATTCCCCACTATCCTATCAGAGCTGAAGAAGCTTCTTGGATGAGAAGCGAAACGTCTTCAAAAGAGAAAAGAAGAAAGTCCAGTTGCCTCTTGAAAAAGCACCTTTGAGACAACCACAACCTGGATGACTAAGAATCTGTACAGACAAGGTGGTGAACATATCCAACATGTCTTTCTCCTCCTATTTTCCCCACAACAACAACCCTGTGAGGTGAATTGAGCTGAGAGAGAGTGACTGGTTCAAAATCACCCAACTGGTTTTCATGGTTAAGGCGGGACTTGAACTCACGATCTCTTACTTTCTAGCCTGGTGCCTTCACCTCTAGGCCAACCTGGCTAGCTTTCAGAAGTGGTTCTCTGGGTCTGGGTGGCCCAGGAACTGTGACTCCTGTTTGTGAAAAAGGCCTCCTCTGGATTATTGTGACACAAGGACTGGTTGCTCAAAGTCTCTTTCATCAACTACAGGAAGGCCACTAAGAAATTTTTAGGTTGTGCTGAAAAACAGTTGACAAGGAGATGTCCACATAGCAAGAATGCAAAAGCTTTAAGGGCTTTCATTTTGTTTTTTGTTTTTTTGCATTTCTATTAATCTTTTGATTCTAATAGGTACTTTACTTTGCGATCTCTTGAGTTTTGTAATTCCATGCCAGAGCGTTTTAGCAAGTAGAGTAGGAAGTCCTGTTGGTCATCAAAACAAACAGTTTTCAAAACTTCCATTCATTCTTTTGAAGTGTGCATGAAAGACCCTTTTAAGGGGCTGCCAAGTTATTCAAGCTCTATTTCTCTTCTCGAGTAATCACCCTTTTGAAAGGGGATTTGCCAAAGACTTCGGCGCAATTCTCCGTAACGACAGAAAAAGTCTTTACAAACATGAACAGAGAATTAAAAATGAATAAAATGCAATTGTGCAGCCAAACAGCCATTGATTGTAATGTAATTTTTTTTAAAAAATGTGGTGGAACTGGGCATTAGTACTTCACAATTGTTCCTGCCTTTTAAGGGTGAATGCAGATGGCGGGAGCTACAGAGACAAGGAGCAAAACAGGAAACTTGAGAAAGAAGAGAAAGACGTTGACATGCTCAGGGAAGTGTTGAGATTGACTGAACCCACAATAAGAATCTTGTGATAGAAATACAACTTTACGGTTTCCAAAACAAACAAAAGCTTTCCTCAAACCTTCTCTCTGTTGGGCATACTCTGTAGTTATAGTCAAGGGTGGGCTACTAGGGGTTCGGGAGAACCTCTAGCTAAAATTCTGTGTAGTTTGGAGAACCCTCAAATCCCACTCCTGGCTGGCCCCTCCCACCCCACCCTGCCCCTCCCAGGAATCCCCATGTGGCCTGTTTTGGATGCAGGTAAGTGCAGGGCATGCGTGGAGGCTCGGGGAGGGCGAAAAACGGGCCTACCGGAAGTTTGGGAAGGCCAGAAACAGACAGTTTCTGGCCTCCAGAGGGCCTCCAGAGCTTGGGGAGGCCATTTTCACCCTCCTAGAGGCTTGAGGAAAGCCTCTGGAGCCTGGGGAGGGCAAAGACGCCCCCCCACTAGTCGGCGGAGGCCGACTAGGCCCTGCCCACCATGGCCACGCCCACCCAGCAACCAGGCAGAGAACCCCTTGCTAAAATTTTTAAGCCCACCCCTGGTTATAGTATGTTGAATGTTTGTTATAAAAGAAAAATAAATAGGAAGGGAGAGACAGGCTTGCCTTACAGCTGCTGGAAGGATTGGCAACCCCAGCTCCATCCATCCATGGCTCTCTTGATCTTCTCCTTACTCTTGACCCATTCACTCTTCTTTCACAGATTCCTTTTATATAATTGGGTCCTCATGGATTTCCTCTATATGACCACACCTCTTTCTCCAAATATTCTTTTCTTGTCCCAGATTTTGCAAGTTGGGCGTGTTCCAAATCATATCTCAGGGATGGGTAACTATGGCAACTTTATACAACCTGTGGACTTCAAGTCCCAGAATTCCTGAGCTGACATGAATGTGGGTTGAAGACCACAGGTCCCAAAGCTGCCATAGTTTTGCCCACTTCATCCTAACTAGTAAACAGTGCCATCTGTTTGAGCCCAGAAAGCATGCAGGTTCTGCTCTATGGAACATCATATCCCTTGATACAGTGGTAGTAGCCTGGTACTCAACTGCTTTGAAACTCATCGAATTTGGTACTCAATGCATTTTGATGTGAAAATTTTGTCCCGGTACTCATCACGTCCTTGGTACTCAATGCACAAGCCAGAACTTGTCAATGTCAGCTGCCGTATGACTCACTACATTATTCCTTTTGGGAAAAAATATTTGGTACTCATTGTGCCTCCCTGAACCAATTAACATTGAGTACCAAGGTGCCACTGTATTTGCTTGGCAATGACCCCACTGGCGTTTCATAAATCCTTGAAGAACTGATTGTTCCTTCAAGTGTGGAGTCTGGATGAGCCCATCAATATTGATGAGCCCATCAATAAGTTTCTTATTATGATTATTGTTGTTAGATGGTTAGATTGTTCTTGGGTGCCATTATGATATTACTGTACTGTAGTTATAATTACTTACTTGCATTGCTTTTGTTGTTTTTTAAATTCTATGTTCTAGAGTTGCAACTGGGAGATAAATGGAATAACAGACTTGGAAGGTACCTTAGAAGTCTTCTAGTCCAGGGGTCTCCAACCTTGGCAACTTTAAGACTTGTGGACTTCAACTCCCAGAATTCCTCAAGGAATTCTGGGAGTTGAAGTCCACAAGTCTTAAAGTTGCCAAGGTTGGAGACCCCTATTCTAGTCCAACCCACTGTTCAAGCAGGAAACCCTATATCATCATTTCAAACAAAGGGTTTTCCAGATTCTCCTTAAAATCGTCCAGTGTTGAAGCACCCACAATTTCTGGAAGCAAGACATTCCACTGATTAATTGTTCTAACCATCAGGAAATGTGTTCTTAGATGTTGGAACACTGCTATCATGTCACCGCTAGTCCTTCTTTTCATTAAACTATTTAGACTTACCCAATTCCTCCAAATATTTTTCATATATTTATCATCTTTTATCATCTAATCATCTTCGTTGTTCTTCTCTACACGCTTTCTAGTGTCTCAACATCCTTTTTTGAATATCAAGGTGACCGAAACTGCATGTAATATTCCAAGGGTGGTCTTACCAAGACATTATAAAGTGGTATTAACACTTCACATGACCTTGATGCCACATAACCTTCTGTTAATGCAGCCTAGAACTGTATTGGCTTTTTTTTGGCAGATGCAGCACACTGCTGGCTCATACTTAAGTGCTTGCCCACTAGGACTCCAAGATCCCTCTCGCAGATGGACAGCTAAAATATATTGATATTATAACAGAGAATAAATAATAATGTAATCCTTTCAAAGCAGTCACTCATGTTTGGATTCAATCCACATTTATTCAGCACCAATTTATTTTCTCCCTCTCCCTTCGCTTCCTAAATATCATGTCCTTGGTGCACTCATTTATATTTTTCTTGACAAATTCAGCTCCCACATATAGCAATTTGGAGAGAAGCACACTGCTATACACAGCCATTGTTGCAGGAGTGAAATTCAGCAGATTCTGACAGGTTCTGGAGAACTGGTAGTGGAAATTTTGAGTAATTCGGAGAACCAGCAAATACCACCACTGGCTGGCCCCAGAGTGGGGTGGGAATGGTGATTTTGCAGTATCTTTCCCCTGCCACACCCACCAAGCCACACCCACAGAACTGGTAGTAAAAAAACATTTGAATTCCACCACTGCATTGTTGCATCTTCCAATAAGCATACTTTCTTTGACCCTCCCTTCCTCTCTCTTTTTTTAAAGAAAAGCTACCTACATGTGGATCAATTTGAGTGGGTCATGGGCCCTTTTCTTAGCATTTTTTTAAAAAAATCATTCCTTTATCTTTCCCCCAGTAGGGTGCATCTCCTCCGAAGGCAACCTGAATGGAGAGTCATCTCTCATGTCTCATCGGTTAGAGCCAGGTGCTTCCTTCTTCAGAATTGTTTCTGTACCTATGGCAACAAGGAGAACAATAACGTTTGTCTGTTGGCTGGACCTTTCAGTTCGACACTGAGGATGTACCGCCAGGAGGAAGCTAATGTTTAGCAAACGCTGGTGGGATTAGAACTGCAGGGTGTTGACTTGAAGCATTCTTACTAGTATTTCCCATGGATCAAGACGCTGGCATCGAGGCCCTGCTGGACCTCAGCTTCCTGACCGAGGAGGAGCAAAATGCAATTGTGGAAGTTTTGCAGAGAGACATGGAACTCCAGATGTCCGAGGAAGGACGTATCAAGTGAGAACCTGTTCTGTGGTGGTTGTCTCAATAGGTTTTTGGATGCTTTTCTTAAAGTGACCAGATCAGAATGATCTGTATTTCTAATGGGGGGGAGGGTCTTTAAGATGTCTTCCATGGTTCCGTTCATGGAAGCCATAGGTAGGCAATGTATGGTCATCAGGCCACATCTGGGACCTGGTACACCTTTTGTATTGGCCGAGCCATACTGGAGTGCAAGATTTGAGTGGGACATTTTGCTACCCACATGCTTAAAGGAGCAGTACAAGAGAGTGTCCATTACATTATTCTTCCTTTCATTTTTGTCTTGCCATATCCCCACCCTAGATGTTATCAAGAAACCCAGAGCCACTGATGCTTAAACGAACAGATGCTGCTTTCGTGTCCATCCCCATTAAGATTTTTTTTTTTGAATTCTGTAGGCATTTGGCATCTGTTAGAAACCACGATGATGTCATGCACACTATAATTTATTGATCTGATTCAAGTTACATGGCCACCCTTCTCACCAAGGCAACTCGAGGCAGCATATACAGATAGTCCTCAGCCCTCATTCATTTAATGACTTACAACCAGTATTTGCACTTAGAATGGTTGCGGCATCTCCCATGGCCACGTGATCAAAATTTGGGTGCTTGGCAACTGGCATATATTTATGAGGGTTGCAGCTGGGTTGTACGAAGCCAATGACCTCAGTTGGCTTCCTGCAAGCAAATGATCGTGTGTGATTCTCTTTAACACCGGCACTGATTTGCTTAACTGTAGTAAGAAAACAGTGACAAAATCAGATGTGAATCACTTAAAAACTGCCTTGATCGACAACCAACAACCAGAGGATGATCTGTATAGTTAAAAATATAAACATAAGAATTACATATACATAAGCATATCAGGGGTGAAATCCAGCAGGTTCTGACAGGTTCTGGAGAACCAGTAGCGGAAATTTTGAGTAGTTTGGAGAAACAGCAAATACCACCTCTGGCTGGCCTCAGAGTGGGGAGGGAATGGGGATTTTGCAGTATCCTTCCCCTGCCATGCCCACAGAACTGGTAGTAAAAAAAAAATTGGATTTCACCACTGATGTATATACACGAAAGCCTGAAAAATGGCAATTGAGGATATAACTGTCAATAGTAGACTAGTAACACCACCCAGGTTTGACTAATATCTTGGCACCTATGCAGCTAAGTCTTAAGAGCTTTTTAAAAGACCAGCACTGATGGGCCATAAGGACATTGCTGATAGTCCTCCACTTACAACAGTTCATTTAGTGACCGTTCAAAGTTACAACAGCACTGAAAAATGTGACTTATGACCATGTTTCACACTTATGATGGTTGCGGCATCCCTGTGGCCACGTGATCAAAATTCGGATGCTTGGCAACTGCCTCATATTTATGACAGTTGCAGTGCCCCAGGGTCATGTGATCACCTTTTGTGACCTTCTGAGAAGCAAAGTCAATGGGGAAGCCGGATTCACTTAACAACGGGGTTGCTAACCTACCAATTGCAGTGATTCATCTAACAACTATGTCAAGAAAAGTTGTGAAGGGGGGCAAAATTCACTCAACAAATGTCTCATTTAACAACAGAAATGCTGGGCTCAATTGTGGTCGTAAGTCGAGAACTACCTGTATGCAAGTGAGGCAAATTATAAAATTGCATCAGAAAGTGCATATTTTGAACCATAATACCTTAAGTCACTTATCCTCCTTTGCTCCCTTGCCAACTATCATCTCTAATAAACTTTGAGGGCCCTCTTAGTTGATAATGCACTTACAAAGCAGCAATGCACTTTTGATTGGGTAGCAAACTGCCCAGAGTATTGAGTTTGCAATTAGTTTACATTTGAGTTGGGAGCATATACAGGGATGGGCTGCTGGGGGTTCGCGAGAACCTCTAGTTCAGATTCTGTGCAGTTTGGAGAACCCCCAAATCCTACTCCTGGCTGGCCCTGCCCACCCCTCCCCTCCCAAGAGTCCCCACACAGCCCATTTTGGATGCAGGTAAGTGCAGGGCACGTATGGAGGCTCGGGGAGGGCAAAAAATGAGCCTAAGCCTCCAGAGGGCCTCCGGAGCCTGGGGAGGCCGTTTTCACCCTCCTGGAGGCTTAAGGAAAGCCTCCGGAGCCTGGGGAGGGAAAAAAGCCCCTCCCTCACCATGGTGCAGGAGGCTGATTAGACCACGCCCACCATGGCCACTCCCACCCAGCAACCGGTCAGAGAACCCCTTGCTAAAATTTTTGAGGCCCACCCCTGAGCATATATATCCCTCCTAGCTTATTTGGCCTAAAACCTTTCAGCATCTCAGATTCAGTCATGCCAGCTGTGATTTACCTGAGGCTGAAAGATGAGACACGTCCCCCCTGGCATAGGGGTTACTGTCCAATCTTATGCCTTACAAAGCAGTCCTCTTGAATTCAGTTTGAACTTACTTCCAGCAAACCAATCACAAGGTTGCCTTTAGCTATCAAAACTTCAGCTTTCCAGAAGCATTGGTGTCTCCTTTTCCCAGATCCTTCTTGACTCGAGTTAATCATTTTAACCGTTTTGATTCACTTCCAACACCCCCCCCCCCCCCGTGTTTGGTCAGCTGCCTTGAAAGCTTGCTGGACAAAACAATTGGATTCTAAATAGGGGATAATGAGGAGGAGGAGGAGGAAGAAGAAGTGAAGATTCTGGCCCAGGGAAGCTTTGCAACTTGTCTCTCTTTCCCTCTCTCTGCTCCCTCAAGCAAACTGCGCAAGTCTATCTCTGACCCGAACTGGCTGAAGATCTTTTCTGGCGAATGGTTTCGTGATGTCCGTTCCAAACGACACCAGCACAATCTCTTTGGGGCAGACATTGTCCGAGCTTCCATCCGCCGGAAGAAGAAGCCCAAAGGTAAGAGAAGAAAGGGCTTGACTGTCTTCTTGTCCCAAAGGTGCTTTTTCAAGAGGCAGCTGGGCTTTCTGGTTGTTCTTCGAAGACCTTTCACTTCTCACCAGGGGTGGGCTTCAAATCCTTTAGCAACGGGTTCGCTGCCCTGTTGCTGGGTGGGTGTGGCCTTGTCGGCCACTTGCACCACAGTGGTGGGGGGGCATTTTTCACCCTCCCCAGGCTCCAGAGGCTTTCCTCGAGCCTCCATGAGGGCGAAAACAGTTTCCCCTGGGGCCTGTTTCTGGACTTCTGGAAACTCCAGTAGGCCCGTTTTTTGCCCTCCGAGACCCTTCACGCAGTCCCTGCACTTACCTGGAATGATGAATGGGCCGTGTGGAAACTCCTGGGAGGGGAGGGGTGGAGTGGGCATGGCCAGCCAGGGGTGGCATTTGGGGGTTTGCCGAATCCCAGTGATCCTTGGCTAGAGGATCGCCCAAACCCTGCCGAACCCCCCAGGAGCCCACCCTTGCTTCTTGTCGAAGAGGCTTCTTCAGTCAACCATGACCTGGATGACTGAGAATCTCCATAGACATTTGACTGTCCTCTTATTCCTTAGGTTTCAAGATTAGGGAAAAGGAAACAAGAGGAGCAATCTTTTGGGAGCTCACTAACTTATGAAGTCTGCTCCCCATATAATCTTCAGGAGTCTCCAAACTTGTCAACTTTAAGACTTGTGGACCAATTTGCAGAATTCTTCAGCCAGCCATGTTGGCTGGGGAATTTTGGGAATTGAAGTCCAGAAGTCATAAAGTTGACAAGTTTGGAGACACCTGTTCTGGACTAATGCCTGTCCCATCCTGTTTTGAAAACCTCTGGTATTCACTAAAAGTATTCACTAAAATTCACATTTTAGGAGGCATATTGTTCCATTGCTTAATAACTCTCATAATCATAAAATGTAGCTTTTAATGTAGTTTTTAAAGGAGAGGATTGTCTCAGGTTGCTCAGAACCTGAACATCTGCATGGTGAGGGTGGATGATTTTTTTTTATGTCTGATCTTCCTTTGCTGAGGTGATGAGGAGAGTGATCCTCAGTTTGGAGTTCTCATTCTTTTGGCTCAATGTAGCATTGTTTCTGAAAAGGAAAGTATCTTTAGTTAATGTTGACTTTGTGACAAAACATAAAGCTAAGCTGTAAAAGAATACAGAATACAAAATAACACCTAGTTGGAAGTTGGAAGGGATCGTGGAGATCTTCTAGTCCAACCCCTGATCAAGCAGGAGAACCAATACCATACTGGACAAATGGCTATCCAATCTCTTCTTTAAAAAAACACAGTGTTGGATCACCCACAACTTCTGAAGGCAAGCCATTCCAGGAACTTTCTCCTTAGTTCTAGAAATTTCTCTCTCTGATAAGTTACTACTTTCACTCTATCAAAACAGGTGGATGGGAGGTCAAGCAACAAAGCAGCCTGAAGAATGTAGATGTGATCAGTGAACCTGTGCCAGAGGATGAGAAGACAATGGAGGCCATGGATGTGCCAGAGGATCAGAAGACAATTGAGGCCATTGATATGCCAGAGGATGAGAAATCGATGGACGCCATGAATGTGCCAGAGGATGAGAAGACGATGGAGACAATGGATGTGTAAGTGGCTTTCATATTCAAGTGGAAGGAAGTTGTGTTCTTTGCTATGAAAATGCAAGCTTCTCAAAAAGTGGTCCAAACAGCTAAAGCTTCATTCTTACAACAGAAAATATTTCCTAAATTATCAAGGAGGAAGAGCTATTTGAGAAAGCTGTAGACATTTGTTAAGGGTGATGACATAGGAAGGTATTGCAACAGAAGCTCAAGCAATGAGCTAGAGATAGAAAATGTGGCAGCAATGGCTCTTGAAACACGTTTGGTCAGCAAAAAGAAATGTCAACCCAGACATTGTAATTAAGTTCCTTGGTTGAACACATGGTTTGAAGAATTTCAGAACAAGATATTTCTTCTGAACCCATGGCCAACTCAAAGATTGGGTTACATTGCTAGAGTCAGAGCTTAATGTAGACCCTTCATAAATAAATGTATTCCTTTCCTGGATTTAACCTGATAGAATTATTTCTCTTACTGTTAAACCTTTGAGTATCTTGCTGATCACCTGCATACCACCTGGGCTCTGTTTTTTTTCCTATTTGCAATCCAAAGTTTTTGAGGAAATCCAGGAGTAGAACATTCCCAAAACACAATAATCCAACTTCTTGAAGATCTCAACTGAAGGGAAAGTCCCTGAATCCCTTATATTTAAGAGGAGATCCTGCGTCCTCCAGATGATACTGAACCACAGCTCTCGGGAGCACCCATTGGCATGGTCAGTAATAAGGAGAGCTGGGAAATGTAGTTCAGCATCATCTGCTGAGCCATATGCTCTCCACTCCAATTGGCTTCCACCCTGGTTTTAACTGCTTTTACTAATAACATTTTTCAGTTGAAATGTATCCTTATCTGGGGCAATAGAAGACAAGTTGTTCTCTTTTCCTATGTAAAAACCCTTCAGGTATTTGAAGAATAGTACTGACATTGTCCTTCCAAGGTCCGTTAATATTTTCCCAGAAAACAAATCTTTCCTTTTAGAACACAACATTGACTTTAGAATAGTCAATACTATTCTAAATCCTTATCATATTTAGTGCTGTTATTTGTAGAATGCCAACTCCTTAAGGACTTTTGGTACTTTACACAAAAGATGCTTCAGAAAGAATATATAATAAACAAATGTATACAAATAAAAGGCCCCCAGATTTTAGGATAAAATTATATGAACCAAACAAAGCCCTAATCAAACCAAGATGCAATCAAGATTTGATTCAAGGCCAAATGCCCTTATCAGCAGCTTCTGGAAAGCAATCTGGGTAGGACTCAAGCAGACATCTCTTGTGGATAGAGGGCTTGCTATGAAATTATAATTTTAATCACATCTCCGTTTCCTTATAGACTGCTCCCCGAGACTGCCGTGCCTCCATTATTCCAACTGACAAAGTCCCTGGTAAGTGGTTTATTATGGCCAGGGAATCCTTCATCCAGAGTGGATGGTGGTTGTGAACATTTGTGCTAGTTGTAAATGGCGGTGATACCAAGTAGGTAGAAGAGTAGAGTTAAAATGGTGGAGCAGAAGGAGGGTCAGGACAGCTACCCAACATACTCATTTCTAACGCTCTCCCTGCCAATAGCACACGGGGAGCAGGAAGTGAATAACTGAGTATCACTTCTAAAATGCAAAAACATCAATTCAGCTCCAGAAACCCAAGCCAGCAACTTCTAGATGGTTCTGTACTTCCAGTTCTCACTTAGTCATAAGGAGACTAAATTTGGCAAAATCCGGAAAGCCTCTGTTTGCCCTTCAGTATTACATTGTCCCCCTTTAAAAAATCTCGATTCTTCTTTCTGAGTGCAAGGATGGCTTTTGTACAAATAACTTTTGAAAAATCTAAGAAAGAAGACTTTTATTGTTAGAAATCTGCAAACATCCCTGGAGACTTGCGGATTTCAGAGCATTTGGTTGTTGTAAAACCTCCGAGTACTTTGACAAATGGCTTGGGCTGTGTAGCTCTGGAGTTACAGTCGCTGGTACAGTTTGGCTTATGCTGATAAGGATCTGAAGACACATTTGTATTCAGATCATCTGTGTTCAGTAACCACAGCAGGTTACAACAGCTTCTCTTTATTCTCTCTTAGGAGGCCAACCTCATGTCCAAGGATGTGGTCTGCTTCCCAGAGTCGGCTGTTGAAAACACTCTAGGTAAAAATTCAAAAGAAATGTGCATCAGTGCCGGGAGCAGCCACAAAACAAATACGTGGGAAATGTATTCAAAGGCATTAGTGTGTGGTGCTTTCTTTCTGGTGTAAATATCCATGCAGGTCCCCCTGAACTAGTGGGAGGGTTGGGGCTACAGGGATCAGAAAAAGGTATCAGCATTCACATCCCCATAGCCATTACAGTGGTACCTCGGCACTCATCGTTAATTGGTTCTGGGAGGCAATATGAGTACCAAAAACGATGAATACCAAAAAAATTTTTTCCCATAAGGAATAATGTAATGAGTCACAAGGCAGCCAACATTGACAAGTTCTAGCTTCAGCTGTGGTGGTGCAGTGGTTAGGGTTAGGGTTAGGCTAACTCACTGCTCACTCCAGGAGTTCAGTTCTGAGCGGCTCAAGGTTCCATCTTTATGAAGTTGGTAAAATGAAGACCCAGACTGTTGGGGGCAATTTGCTGACTCTGTAAACTGCTTAGAAAGGGCTGTAAGCACTGTGAAGGGATGCGGTGGCTCAGTGGTCAAGACGCTGAACTTGTCAATCGAAAAGTCGGCAGTTCAGTGGTTCGAATCCCTAGTGCTGCGTAATGGGGTGAGCTCCCATTCCTTGTCCCAGCTTCTGCCAATCTAGCAGTTCGAAAGCACGTAAAAAATGCAAGTAGAAAAATAGGGACCCTCTTTGGTAGGAAGGTAACAGCGTTTCGTGCGCCTTTGGCGTTTGTCATGCTGGCCACATGACCACGGAGACGTCTTTGGAGAGCGCTGGCTCTTCGGCTTAGAAACAGAGATGAGCACTGCCCCCCTAGAGTTGGGAACAATTAGCACATATGTGTGAGGGGAACCTTTACCTTTACCTTTTAAAGTACTGTGAAGCAATATATAATTCTTAAGTGCTATTGCTATTGCTATTGCATGTTGAGTACCAAACAAACAATGAGTTCTAGGACAAAATTTTGCATTAAAATGTGTGTTGACTGCCAAATTTGATGAATTTCAAAGCAGTTGAGTACCAAGGTACCGCTGTAATCTGATGAAAATCCACTTCTTCTCCCAATCAGGGTGCTTATTTTGAGGGACAGCATTTCCATCTGTACTCAAGGAAGCCATTTCTCAGTGCAAAGACCAGGGTTGGGGAAGAAAAGAATATAGTGAAGGTCCCAGAAAGCACCAATAAGAATTCATCACTTATGGTGGCCCTAGGACCTTCTCTTCCTGACCAGCTCTTTGTTGGTTTCCAAAGCATGAAGCAAACCATTTATAAAAACCAATGGTCAGCTTCTTCCTCTCCATCAAACCCATTAGCAGCCACGCTTAAAGTTCTTAAAGAATTGAGGCCTTTGAACTCTGATGCTGGAGAAGACTCCTGCGAATCCCTTGGACTGCAAGGCGATCAAAGGCGTGAGCTTAAATGGTCTCCAGGGGATGGTAGAAGACAAGAAGGACTGGAGGAACATTGTCCATGGGGTCATGATGGATCGGACACGACTTCGCAATTAACAACAACAAAAGTTGCCAAGTTTGGAGACCCCTGCTTTATGAAAACAACCTTCTAAGATTTGGGGAAAGAGTCCAAAGCCATCTAATGAGGAAAAGGCATGTCCACTGTCTTTGAGTGGATGTCTGGGTGTTGGGTGCAAGTGGCATGGAACTGGCTGGCTGGCATTCTGTACAGCAGTGTTTCTCAACCTTGGCAGCTGGAAGATGGGTGGATTTCAATTCCCAGAATTCCCCAGCCAGCTAGTCTTCAGCTAGGCTGGCTAGGAAATTCTGGGAGTTGAAGTCCTTCCATCTTCCAGCTGCCAAGATTGAGAAACACTACTATACAGGAACATCCCATGTTGTGACACTTTGTGGCAGTTTTCCTTTGTGCTGTAGCTTATGACTGGATGGCAGCATTAAATCTTGACACAGAATTGTTGAGCTTCCAAGTCCCGTGCCTCATTTTCTCCTTATCCCTTAACCCCGCTAGCTGTTGCAGAGAGAAGCAGCTCATTTAGCAGCCTGAATTCTGAGACAGAGGAACAAGAAAAGCCTGGAGTGGACCTAGCTGTCAAGGCCCCAGTGCAGGTACAAAGGCAGAGATGGCCTCTTACTTTTTCTTTTAACAACCCTGTGACCCCTTGCATCAGGGTGGACTTGGGGGGACAAATGGAGCTTGAGCATTTATATATACACCCATACATGCATGCACATATACATAGGGGTGGGCTTCAAAAATTTTAGCAAAGCGTTCTTTGCCTGGTTGCTGGGTGGACGTAGCCATGGTGGGTGTGGTCTAGTTGGCCTCCTGCACCATGGCGGGGGGTGGGTGGGGTGTTTTTGCCCTCCCTGGGCTCCAGAGGCTTTCCTTGAGCTTCCAGGAGGGCGAAAACGGCCTCCCCAGGTTCTGGAGGCCCTCTGGAGGCCGGAAACAGGAGGCCCTTCCTGAACTTCCTTGTTTTTGCCCTCCCCGAGCCTCCGTGTATGCCCTGCACTTACCTGCATCCAAAATGGGCTGCGTGGGGACTCCTGGGAGGGGAGGGGTGGGGCAGGGCCAGCCAGGAGTGGGATTTGGGGGTTCTCGAAACTGCACAGAATCTTAGCTAGAGGTTCTTCCGCCCCCATGGGAACCCCCAGCAGTCCACTCTTGCATATACATATATTAATCATGGTCCATATCAGGAAGAGTCTGAACAATTAACATAATACACACCATTTGTGTTGTTTCAGATCGTTTGGCTCCTTCTATAATGAGGCACACAGCATATATTGTCTGTTGCTTCTCTACTCCCTGAATGGGGATTGGTAGCATTGAATTTTTACCCCAACTGGGAATTCATATACAGAAGGACATACTAAAGCAGAGATGTCAAACTCACGGCCCGTGGACCAGATGTGTCATGCGCTGGCCACCCCCACCCCCATTTTAGCGAAGGGGGGGAAAAGTTGCAATACATCACATGATGATAATGTGTCGTCCGTGAGTTTGACACCCTTGTACTGAAGTTTTGATGTACAGCCTCTTCTTGTATGTATGCTTTTGTAGCTGGAATTTCCCAGTGTTGGATTTTAAGGTTAGGGAGATTACCATATTGCAGGTATCTTATGAGAACAACTTTTCCTCTTTTCTTCTCTCAATTATTTCAAAACCTTAGAATAACAATGGATTGGAAAATGGACAAGGGTCAGCTTTGGTTTCATCCCCTTCAACTGCGAATCCCGTGAGCCCCCCAAATAAAGGGCTAAATGCTAGCTCTTCCTTCTCCAGTTTGAGTTCCTCCACGGTATGTGATTTCATGGTTGCAATAAGAATGTAACATTTTCTGGGGGAGCTAAAAGCTATATTATATAGGGCAGTGATGGCTAACATTTTGTCGTCGCATGCCAAAAGTGTGGGGAGCGCCGGGGGGAGGGTTGCGTGAGTGCGTGCCCACACCCATAATTCAATGCACCCCCCCACGGTCCCCATACTTTTGGCACACGATGGCATGATGGGCCCAGTAGGCCGTTTTTTTGCCCTCCCCAGGCTCCAGGGGCTTTCTAGGAGCCTGGGGAGGGTGAAAACGGCCTTCCATACACACCCACGGAGGCCCTCTGGAGGCTGGAAACAGCCTGTTTCCTGGCCCAAAAATCGGCTGGCCGGTGCACGCATTTGTGGTGGAGCTGACCTAGGGAAATGCTCGCGTGCCCACCAATATGGCTCCTTGTGCCACCTGTGGCATGCCTGCCATAGGTTTGCCATTACAGATATAGGGTGATAATGCAAATCATGTTGCTGAAATTCATAATGATAATAATATTTATAATATCTGAAGAAAAGAGAAAGAACAATTCCAGATGGAATTGATAGAAGTCTGCGTATTTCTAGGTATTCCACGTTACAGTATGTTGTGCTAATTGCAAACTTTATGTCAATATTAAAATAGATCACAATTAAAATCAGAGCATTAGGCGGCATTTCACAACTATAACCAGTTCGACTCAAATTCTAAGTTAATAAACTAGGATAAAAAATTGTAGCCATTTCTGCTTAATGTAAGGAATTTGCTGAATTTAGAAAATCATAAAGAGATCAATATCTTTATCTTCATTACTAATATTAGGAAAATTTATCTACGGTTCAAATCTGTTCGTACCTTTATAGTGCAAAACTGGATTCCACGTTGAATTCAATTCTATATCAGATTTGAGTCCCCCCCCCCCCAAATATGAAATTAGCTTTGATATCAGCGCATAGGTTTGGGGAAAAACTTGAAGTTTGTCCTGGCATTTTAAAATGTGTTAAGCCTTGTTTAGGACATCGTTTCTCTGTGTTTCGTCTTCTCCACATGGCAGGAAACGGTGTCATCATTTTTTAAGCCTTTTATGGGCAAAAAGGTTCCAAGAATTGCAAAAATGGTTCTTGGGGTGAAGGAGTTATAGACTGCTTCAGTAGAAAATACTAATTTCCCTGTTATTCTATCCTGGATGGTTTTCAATTTTAGGGTTGGAATGAATGTTTGGAGGACAGGTATCTTTAGATCATCCCAGACAAATGCCTATTGGAATAACTCCAGAAGGGAGGCTGTTCCACTAGCTCCACTAGAAAACAACTCCTCATTTCAAGTTTGGCTATATCTGCATGCAAATCTTTCAGGGTTTGTTTTTTATCCTAGCTTCAGACACTGTAGAGAATGACAGCTACATTCTCTTCCTGGTGGCAGCTCTTCAGGCATTGGAAGGCTGCTACCATGTCTGTCCTTAAGCTTTTCTTCTTTAGGCTAAAGGTATCCAGTGGTTTAAAATCATAATTATTAGGATCCTCTCCTCTCCTCTCCTCTCCTCTCCTCTCCTCTCCTCTCCTCTCCTCTCCTCTCCTCTCCTCTCCTCTCCTCTCCTCTCCCCTCCCCTCCCCTCTCCTCTCCTCTCCTCTCCCCTCCCCTCCCCTCCCCTCTCTTCTCTCCCCTCCTCTCCTCTTCCGTGCCCTCCTCCCTTGCATCTCCTCTTCCCTTTTCTTTTCCCCTCCCCTCCCCTCCCCTCTTTCCTCTCCTTCTCTTCTCTTCTCCTCCCCTCCTCTCCCCTCTCCCTTCCCCTTCCATCTCCTCTTCCCTTTCTTCCTTCTCTTCCTTCCCTCCCCTCTCTTCCTTCTCCTCCCCTCTCCACTCTCCCCCCTTCCATCTCCTCTTCCCTTTTCTTCCCCCCCTCTTCCTTCTCCTCCCCTCCCCTCTCCCCTCCCCTCCCCTCTCTTCTCTTCTCTTCTCTTCTCCTCCCCTCTCCTTTACCCCTCCCTCTCCTCCCCTCCCCTCCCCTCTCCCTTCCCCTTCCCTCTCCTTTCCTCCCCTCTCCCTTCTCGTCTTCTCCCCTCTCCCCTCTCCCTCTCCCTTCCCCTTCCATCTCCTCTTCCCTTTTCTTCCCCCCTCCCCTCTCTTCCTTCTCCCCTCCCCTCTCCCCTCACTTCTCTTCTCTTCTCCACCCCTCCCCTCTCCCTTCCCCTTCCCTCCCTTCCCCTCTCTCCTCCCCTCCCCTCCTGTCCCTTCCCCTCCCCCTCATACTCCTGAGAGAAACAATTGCAGTAAGCAATTGTTTGTTTTGGGCTGGGTGTAGCATAGCTATTGAACAGTGTTCAGTTTTGTATTGTTTCCAATTTCCTTGAAAGATTTCACACTCGAGAGACCAAAACCTTGTCCTCGACCTACCTTGGGAATCTGCCTCTTCCTTTCTTGATCCTTGACTGTTCTCATCTCACCGCAGATGAGTGGCAGTATGGCGAGCATGTTCAGCGACAATGACATTGGGAGCATCGATGTCCGTGGCTGCGTCCAGTTCTCCTTGCGCTACGACTCCTCCAAGAAGGAGCTTCACGTCCAGATCATTCAGTGCCGGGATCTTGCTGAAGCTAAAAAACAGCGGTCAGATCCGTACGTTTGGGGAAGGGGCTGGCTCTTAGCTGCAGACCAACAGTTGCCGCATCCTTGAATGACTGGAGGGCATCTGGGTGTGTGCCTCACAATTTAGGAAGGATAGAAGCTGCTCAGGTCTTTCAAGGGACTTGTGGCTGCGGCTAGCAGGAAGATACCATAGTCAAACTTTGAATTAATAGACCTCCCTTTAGCAGATTGTCTTTTACTTGAGGATATCTGGATTTGGACATTCCCACAATACAGGTAGTCCTCGACTTACAACAGTTCATTTAGTGACAGGTTTGACTAATATCCTGGCACCTATGCTTGGGTGAACAACCCTGTCTTAAGACTAGCACTGATGGGCCATAAGGACATTGCTGGTAGTCCTCAATTTACAACAGTTCATTTACTGACCATTCAAAGTTACAACGGCCCTGAAAAAAATGACTTATGACCATTTTTCACACTTAGGACCTTTGTACCAGCCCCATGATCATATGATCAAAATCCAGATGCTTGGCAACTGGTTCATACTTATGACCATTACTGTGTACCAACATCACCTTTTGCCAAGCAAAATCAACGCGGGAGCGAGATTCGCTAAACAACCATGGCACTAACTTATCAACTGCAGCGATTCACTTAACAACTATGGCAAGAAAGGTCGTAAAAAGGGGCAAAACTCATTTAACAAACGTCTTCCTTAACAACAGAAATTTTGGGGTCAATTGTGGCCGTATGTCAAGGACTATCTGTAATGAGTTAAATCTGGATATTCTGATAGCTTTTGCACTGGTGTAAAACCGCAGGAGTTATTTGCATAAGTTGGCATCGTTTGCAGAACCAAGTAATATAAATTTTACATAATGGTGTGCTTAGGCAAATGAGGTCAACTTGATCAAATCCTGTAAACGGATTGCTTGTCTGCAAATTGACATCAGACGTGATTGGCCGAAGGCCATCATACAAACTTGTTTGTACATAATTTGTGATACGAACGGTGTATTTTATAGAAACGCCTCGGATGATTAAAACCTCATTCCAGGGCATCAGGTGCCAAATTAGGGCAAGGCTGTCATGGTGACTTACACTGACTTTGTAATGCCTTTCTCACCCACCCAGATATGTCAAAACCTACCTGCTTCCTGACAGATCCAATCACAGCAAGAGGAAAACTTCTGTCAAGAAGAGAAGTTTAGATCCTATCTTTAATGAGACTCTTAAGGTGAGGGAGACGCAGCAGCTTCTGATGTGAGCTCCTACTAATCAAAAGCAAAGTTGTCTGCAAAGTCACCTTTCCAAGGACAAAGCCTTCTAGCCTTCTCAAGACATTCCTTCTTTCTCCTCCTCCTCCTCCTTCTTGTGCCATATCCATCATCGGACGTTGGCGATCATGTTAGCAATCCTATTTTTCTCAACAGCCGCACGAAAAAGTGCTGTTGAATTTTGTCCAAACCGGTCCCTTTGATTTTGAAGCCATGATGTTCTTCTTCTGCCTGGACCTCGTTTGCCTTCAATCTTTCCCTGGAGGATTAAGTGAAGGATGCCGTATTTTTCTGGGTGTCGTTGTAGAGAAGAGTATTCAGGAACATATCTAAACATAAAATTCCAACCCCCGAATCTGATTCCACCCTCTTAAGATTTTATTTTAATCTTTCCATTGAGCATGTTTTCCCTTAAAATCAGGCTGTTTTCTCCTGATGAGATAAAATCAGCCATTCCTGAAAAGAATATCCATAGACTGGAGCTAAGGATAAAATTCCACATCAAATCCCAAAACAATAGTCTATTTATAATTTGGGCTAGAGTTTTTTTGAGCCCTCCATCCGTTGGCCTCAAGATTTTTCCACCCTTCTTCTTCTTAATTTAATTTAATTTAATTTAATTTATCGCATTTCTATGCCACCCAATTCCTAAGGAACTTTGGACGATCATATACAGATTGTGCCATATCCATCATTGGACGTTGGCGATCATGTTGGCAATCCTATTTTTCTCAACAGCCGCATGAAAAAGTGCTGTTGAATTTTGTCCAAACTGGTCCCTAAGGTTTTGAAGCCATGATGTTCTTCTTCTGCCTGGACCTCGTTTGCCTTCAATCTTTCCCTGGAGGATTAAGTGAAGAATGCCGTATTTTTCTGGGTGTCACATCACGTGTCCAAAGTATTCTAACTTTCACTTTTTTTATGGCTTTGATGATTTCCCTTGGCTTTCCCAGGCAGCTTATCACCTCATTTCTGATTGTCAACCCAATTTATACGTAACAGCCGCCTGTAAATCCACATTTCAAATGCTTCTATTCTTTCTCCTGGAATTCCTAATGCAGACATTTGCTGGCATAGAGATTTGGTAGCTTTTCAGAAGCACACCATCAGGAACTCTGTTTCTGTTCCAGACAATTGACTTTTGGAAAACTCTTGAGTCTCTTCTGCTCAGTGTGGTTCTGGAAGAACAGAATATTTCTGAGAACATCAGAATGGTTATCTTTTGTACTCAACTAAAATCCAAAGCAGTGTTTTCAACTTTGGCAACTTAAAGATGGGTGGACTTCAACTCCCAGAATTCCCCAGCCAGCATGGCTAAGATATAGTCCTGATCTTTTTGCCCACTCCTGTCCTACATGAGACACTTAAGGGGAAGATGCTCATTGTTTTCTGCTACCTGAATCAGGAATGGGAAGACACTGTCTTTCAGAGGTTTCTGAACAGTTGCTCTACATCAGGGTTCCCCAACTCCCGAGCCACGAACCGGTAACAGTCTACAGCCTGTTGGGAACTTGGCCGTGCAAACAAGTGAAGCTTCATCTGCACTAGGTAGCACATAAAACCACACCCTCCCTCCACACCATAATTCATGGAAAACTTTTTTTCCATGGAACTGGTCCCTGATGCCCCAAAGGTTGGGGGTTGCTGCTGTACATGACTGTTAGGCAGGGGTGGACTTCAAAACCTTTAACAAGGGGTTCTCTGCCCAGTTGCTGGGTGGGTGTGGCCATAGTGGGCATGGCCTAATCGGCCTTCTGCACCATGGTGGAGGGGAGGGATGTTTTTGCCCTCTCCGGGCTCCGAAGGCTTTCCTTGAGCCTCCAGGAGGGCGAAAACGGCCTCCCCAGGCTCCGGAGGGAAGAAGTTCTTCCCAAACTTCCGGTAGGCCTGTTTTTTCCCCTCCCTGAGATACTCTGCACACCCTTCACTTACCTGCATTCAAAACAGGCCACATGTGGAGTCCTGGGAAGGGCGGGGTGGGGTGGAGTGGGGTGGGTGGGGTCAGCCAGGAGTGGGATTTTGAGGTTCTCCAAACTGCACAGAATCTTAGCTAGAGGTTCTCCCGAACCCCTGTGAGCCCCCAGCAACCCACCCCTGCTGTTAGGTAGACAGTTGGAGTGTCCCCTAAAGTTGTCCATGTTTTCACCTTCCCTTTTCTCCTGTTTTTTCCACCCATCTTGATCCATAGTACAAGATTGAAAAGGCTGAGCTCCACGGGAGGATCCTGAACCTGTCTGTCTGGCATCATGATTCACTGGGACGAAACCTTTTTCTGGGAGAAGTGGAGATAGCCTTGAATACCTGGGACTGGAGCAACAACAATCCAAAATGGTTCAACCTGCAGCCCAAGGTAAGTGATCCCAGTTGGACCAGATGATGGGGAAAATGGGTGTCCTCGTATTAGCTTCCTGAAGCATCTGTAGCATCTCACCTTGTGTAACAAGGGAAGGGGAAGTTTCGTATGTGGGTGTTTGGATATCTAATTCTCCATGAAACTGGGCATCAGAATTTCTTCCTCATGGAAAAGTAGATGCTACAGTTTTCTCCTCGGTGTTTTAGTTCTGCTCCACTAAGCTAACTGATTCTGTACGGAGAGCAGTTGTATTCTTTTGAGTTTCTGTCAGCGGTTTGAAAGTCATACAGGTCAGGTACAGTACAAGCCTACCATCCTGATGACAAGGAAATGCTTTATGTTGCAAACTTTCCCAAAATATTTCCATCTCTCCTTCTGACCATCTTCACACATGACTTAGTCCTTCCTTTTTGGACCATGATTAATTGAGTAAATCTTAATGCTTGGACTCCCATTGCCAACTAAACCAAAATCCTGCTTGCAGCCAGATTTGTTTGCTTGTTTATAGCACTTAAGTGCCAATGCTGAATCTGAAATTGCTGGGTCAGTTTATAATATAGGTAGCCCTCGAATTACAACAGCTTATTTAGTGATTGAAATTATAATGGTACCAACAAAAGTGACTTATGACCATTTTTCACACTTATCACCATTGCAGCATCCCCATGGTCACATGATCACAATTTGGATGCTTGGCAACTGGTTCATATTTATGACAGTTGCAGTGTCCTGGGGTCATGTTTTGCGACCTTTTGCGACCTTTTGATCAGCAGAGTCAATGAGGAAGCCAGATTCACTGAACAACCGTATTCCTAACGTAATAACTGCAGTGATTCACTTATCAACTGTGGCAAGAAAGGTTGAAAATGGGGCAAAATACACTTAACCCAGGAGTCGGTAACCTGTGGCTCTGGAGCCGCATGTGGCTCTTTCATCCCTCTGCTGCAGCTCCCTGTTGGCTTCACAATTGATAGGGCTTTCAGTTAGGATAGGTAGAGGAAAAAGGATGCTGTGCTAGGAGACTCTATGGTGGGGGAATCGGACTTCCGGTTGGTAGAGGAAAAAAGATGCCGCACTAGGAGGAGACATTATGGTGGGGGGAACCGGACTTCCGGTTGACTCCAGGATTGAATGGAGGGCTTCCAATTAGGGCCTTTGTGGCTCTTTGAGTGTTTAAGGTTGCTGACCCCTGACTTAACCAATATCTCACTTAGCAACATAAATTTTGGGCTCAGCTGTAGTTGTAAGTCAAGGAGTACCTGTAAAAACCAACAATGTCCCTTTCCTTAGATCTAAATCTAAGCAAAATTTAACATGAGAGGAAAAGGCTATGAGGAATGATCCAAGCACCACTCTTTTGTAGAAATAATTTTTTATTAAAAGATTTTACATATATAATGAGAAATATATTCAAAGAAAACAATATATTAAATGTGGAAAAAGGAGTGAAGAAAGGAAAAGAGACAAAAGAAAAGAAGATATAGGAGAAAGGAAATAACAGAAAACACACAGACACACACACAGGCATACACCGGAGTAGCTATCTAGAATGTATAAAGGCATTCCAAAATTACGTTGTAAATGTAACAACATGAAAGGATATTTTATCATGCTTGTGGGGGACATGTAAAAAAGCTTTAAAAATGGATTGCAATATAGACAATATTAAAGATTAGTATATAATTGAAGCCAGAATTTTTAGGACTGATGGCTACACAGTTAAAAAAGAGTCACGGAAGATATATTTTTTTTACTATATAAATAGTGTGGCAAGATCATTATAGTTACAACGATGGAAAGACTTGGCATAACCCCCTGTAGAGGAATAGTTAGTGAAATTGACAGAACTTGTTGAGGTGGAAAAATTGACTTCTTAGGTTAGAGAAAGGTCACTATTGACCTTCATCAATGACTGGAAACTCTTTATGGATTTTTTTTTTTTTGCATAAAAAAGAAAACAATATTGTGACTTATGGTTTGGATGATTAGAAAAAATAGGTTATAGAAAGAAGGGAATTATAATGTAGCCTTAGAGAGGTTTGATTAGAATTATATATATATATGTATATAACTGCAGAGAGGAAGATTGAAATCCCTGGGCAGTCATTTAGCTTATCCTCGGAGAATCATTGGTTCATTTAAGCTTTGAAATTTGGTCTCCAATTAAGTTCAGTTGGCAACCACAGGAAGTAGTGGAGACGACGATGCCCTGTTTTCTGCTTCCGTTGAAGCTCATGCTCAGACAGGAATTAATTTTGTGTAGGAGTGTAGACAAATGTGGCTCTTTGAAGTAGAAAAGTCCACTGAGTCATAGAACCACTGCAAATTGTGAAGGAGGGTCTGTGGTTCAATGCAGAGTGCAAGTGATAGGTGGTGAAACCTCCCAGACTCAATATCTTATCCTAGAATCCAACTATTGCCCTGTTTTGCAATCTCACTGTCGGCTCTGGAAGCCATCTTTGCATTGGATCTTCAGGCCTGCCATGTTTGGTGCTGTGGGAAACTGGGAGCGGGGATTGTATGGAGCCAGGGTGATATATAGTCATAATAACATTCTTTTCTCTGAGAGTCAACGACATCTTGCCCTGCACCTGGAGGGATGTGACTAGAAGGCATCTCCAGTTGGGATGGTGCATTGATCGGGCCATGTGATGGACATGTGGGTGCTGGGGGCAGGGGCTTGGACTTTCCTTTGGGTGGGGAAAACCTAGAAGCTTTCAGATTCTGGTTTTCCCAGGTGTGCCAATATGTCATCTCTAATAAAATGGAACTTTGAGGAAATTCAAGCCTTGGAGTCTTCTTTCGTTGGGGGTGTTATACTTGGAACCCGGACACTCACTCTTTGTGGGTGGTGAAATAGACAAATTTATATACCATTTTTGGACTATGAGACACACTTTTTCATCTCCCAAAAGGGAGTGAAAATGTCTGTGTGTCTTATAGACCGAATATTGCTGAAGCCCCACACACCTTTCAGCTGTTTTATGGCCTCTGCACGCCCCATTTTTGGGCCTTTTTTCGGCCCGTTTTCAAGTGTTTTTTCAGCCTGTATTCAATACTTTTTTGGCCCGTTTTTGAGGCTTTTTCCAGCCCATATTCAAGGCTTCTTTCAGGCTGTTTTTGAGGCTTCTTCTAGGCCGGTTTCAAGGCTTTTTTTGGCCTGTTTTCAAGGCTATTTTCCGACCATTTTTCCAAACTGCCCGTTATTCTTGTTGTTTTCCTCTTCTAAATTTAGGCACATCTCATAGTCCGGTGCGTCTTATAGTCCAAAAAATGTGATATACAGATAGTTCTTGACTTAATAAGATTTCATTTAGTGACTGAAGTTAGAATGGCACTGAAAAAAGTGGTATGATCATTTATCGCATGACTGTTGCAATTGCACCCAGCTGTCTGCAATTACTGCAAGTTCGAATCTCCCCAGGCTCAAGGTTGACTCAGCCTTCCATCCTTTCTAAGGTGGGTAAAATGAGGACCCAGTTTGTGGGGACAATAAGCTGACTTTGTATAAATATACAAAAGTATGAAGGCTATTGCTTAACGCATTGTAAGACGCCCTGAGTCTCTGGAGAACGGCAGCATATAAATCAATTTTTTTTTTAAAAAAATGTTGCAGCATACCCCATGATCATGTGGTCAAAATTCAGACATTTGGCAACTGGTTCATATTTATGATGGCTGCAATGTCCTGGGGTCATGGGATCCCCTTTTGTGATCTTCTCACAAGCAAAGTCAGTGGGATTCACTTAACAATCACATTGCTAACTTAACAACGGCAATGATTCTCTTAACAACTGTTGCAAGGAAGGACATAAAATGGAGCAAGGACTACCTGTCTTCTGCAGTCCTACTGAAATACGTGAAAAGACTGTGAAAGACCTCTTATGGATTGTCAATTACTGCAGCTAAAAAAAGGGAAATGGAGGAAGGAAGGTCAACTATTGGTTGTAAGTAGGAATTCTGAGAGTTGAAGTCCATTCATCTTAAAGTTGCTGAGGTTAACAATTACTGGCCTAAATAAATGTTATCTTCATGGGTGTGACAGAAGAGAGAAGGCAGATGTTATTTGCCATCTTGCAACATGTTCCCCCAGACAGATAAATTTATAGTTGTGATAATTTGAAACCGGGAAACTTCTGGGTTTTTCAAGAGAGATAATCTCTCCAGGGTAGGGAAGCTGAAATGGTCTAAGAAGCTAACGGGAAGTTAGTAATGTTGAAATTGGATTCAGAGAGGGAAGAGAAGCTAAGAGAAAATGACTAGCAAGCAAAGATGAAATTACAGTCATGAGCTGCTGAACAGAGACAATTTCCAGGGTAATTCAAGATCCCTGAAAATGAGTTAACAGAGTTATCAGGAGGAGAATGACATGGCATGGGATCTGTGTACTTGGCTCAGCAGGAGAAGAGGATCTGAAGACAATCAAAAGAAGATCAAGGTTGCCTAGCCAACGGAAGGTGTTATTATTTTTTTTTATTAAGTCCTTGATTAACTCCTTGGGGAATGTTGTAATGCCTAGGTACCTAGCCAAGGCTTAGTATAGTCATGCTTTCTTATCAGGAGAAGCAATTCTAATGCAGGCAGGAAGATAATTAATGGTATATCAATTAGGCCTTAAAGCAAGGAAGCGTAGGAGGACAAAAAGAAGGGTGAAGCTCTGTGTGCATTAGCCGGATGCTGCTTCCATAGTTATGTGACTGAGTCAGCCTCAATAAGAAACCCCATATCTTCTATCATTGATGTGCTACCATGTTTCCCCGAAAATAAGACATTCTTATATTTTTTTGAACCCTGAAATAAGTGCTACCAGTTTGCAACAGGAGTGCACGCGCACACTTCTGCGCATGCATAGATTGTCCATGATGATGTTCAGGTGGGTGCGCGGAGCCTCGTGCCACCGTTACTATCAGTTCGCCAGAACCGGACTGAACCGGGA
This sequence comes from Masticophis lateralis, assembly GCA_030761175.1. Classification (NCBI taxonomy): domain Eukaryota; kingdom Metazoa; phylum Chordata; class Lepidosauria; order Squamata; family Colubridae; genus Masticophis; species Masticophis lateralis. The sequence goes on from JAUDYJ010000009.1 coordinate 13,749,986, forward strand.
GCAACCCACCACTGCCTTATTGCCATGCACTCAAAAGCTGGATTGGGCTTATTATCAGGGGATGTCTTATTTTGGGGAAAACAGGGTAGATATTAAGAAAATCAGAGGTGGTATTCAGCCGGTTTGGACTGATTCAGGTGAACAGGTAGTGGTGACATGAGGTGCCGCCCACCTGCCCGGGTGCACCTGCCCACCTGCCTGGGTGCAATCCTATATCGCTGTGTTTTTGATGCCGCACGCATGTGCGGGTGGCGCGCATTAACGAATTGCCATGTTTTTGTGACGCCACACACATGTGCGTGCTCACATTTCTGGTGCTGGGCGAATCGGTTGCTAAAGTATGTGAAGCCCATCTCTGAAGAAAATGTTATGTGATTAACAAGGATAGCCTTGTGTCCTCTCTGAGCTATCCTGAGAATGGACTGGACTAGAATGGACTGGACTGGACTGGACTGGAATGGAATGGAATGGACATTACTGGACTGGACTGGACTGGACTGGACTAGAATGGAGTGGAATGGAATGGAATGGCATGGACACTACTGGAATGGAATGGAATGGAATGGAATGGAATAGAATAGAATTCTTTATTGGCCAAGTGTGACTGGCACACAAGGAATTTGTCTTTGGTGCATTGCTCTCCGTGTACATAAAAGTTATGAGTGATAAATCGTGATCATAGTCATCATAAACATTCCTCATAAATCATAAGTTACAACACAGTGATAGTCATAGGATACTAAATAAGCAACCAACATAAATCATACTAGGAAACTTCAATAAAACAATATAAATCGTAAAGAAGGGCATGTGTTCGCAATTGTCCTAGAGAAATATTGCACATGTGGACAAATGCACATATGACCATTGTAATTTTTACTTACCATATAAAGCTGCTCCTTGAAGATCTACTTGGGGAAAGACCAGAAAACAGAGGGAGGAAATTGCTGTTAAACCTCACCATTACATTGTTGTGGTTAGTTGTGAAGTTGTGTCCAACCCATTGCGACCCCATGGACAACGTTCCTCTAGGCCTTCCTGTTCTCTACCATCCTCTGGAGTCCATTTAAACTCATGCTGACTGCTTCAGTGACTCCATCCAGCCATCTCGTTCTCTGCCGACCCCTTCTTCTTTTGCCCTCAATCTTTCCCAGCATTAGGCTCTTCTTCAGTGATTCCTTCCTTCTCATTAGGTGGCCAAAGTATTTGAGTTTCATCTTCAGGATCGGGCCTTCTAAAGAACAGTCGGGGTTGATCTCCTCTAGGACTGACCGGTTGGATCGCCTTGCAGTCCAAGGAACTTGCAGGAGTCTTCTCCAGCACCAGAGTGCAAAGGACTCAATTCTTTGGCCCTCAGCTTTTCTTATGATCCAAATTTCATAGCCATACATTGCAACTGGGAAAACCATAGCCTTGACTATACACACTTTTGTTGGCAAGGTGATGTCTCTGCTTTTTAGCAAGCTGTTTAGATTTGCCATAGCTTTCCTTCTAATTTCTTGGCTGCAGTCCCCATTTGCGGTGATCTTGGAGCCCAGGAAAATAAAATCTGTCACTACCTCTATTTCTTCCCCATCTATTTGCCAGAAATTGAGAGGGCTGGACCCATCATTACATACACGTATCCATTATGCCACTGCTCTGGGTTTACATCAGCACCAGCCATCCCTGGACAGCTCCCCTATCCCCAGCTTTCCAGCCTATCCATTAGGCGGGGCTAATTAGGACTTCCCATAAGGTCCTGTCGAATTTCCCATAATAGTCCCCAGCAGCCTCCCCCCCCCCAAACTGTAACCCTGCACAGATATGCTAGGATTGTAGTTCCCAAAATCCCCATGTTGAGTGGTGTTTCTGAGAACGTAATGGCAACATTTTCTTTCGTATTGATTTTCAAAAAATGTACAAAGTCAAAAGATAAACAGGAAAAGATTTGGGGGGGAAAAAGGCTCAGGAAAGAAAAGAGGTAAAAGTGAGGAGAAGAGAGTGGAAAAAAAGTAAAAAGTTAGAAAAAGACTGACTTCCAACTTTCTTTGGTACAGATACAGATTTTAAAAAAAGACTATCAAACTCATACCCAAAATTTAATTAACAGCTATTTCAGTTTCTCGCAAAAAGTCCAAAAAATGATTTTCAAATAGGAATAAAATTTGTCAAATTTTGTCTTTTCTTTCATCAGTTTTTTCATCTCTGCCAATTCTATCAGCTTCACCATCCATTTGTTCCATTAACGGTATTTATACAGTAAGTGCTTCCAGCTTTAAGCATATAAAAATCTCGCTGCCACTGTCACATATATATATATATAAAGTTCCATGATATGTTTTCATTTGTTTGTCCATTAAATTCAAAACAAAACCCTCTGATTTGAATTGTACATTCACTTTTAAATCTTCTGCATTAACATGCATAGTTGAACCCAATATTTTCTAGCTTTGTGGCATGTCCACTAAAGATGAAAGAATGTTCCTTCGGTTTGATTACATTTTCAACAAATATTTCAAGTCATACACTTCTGACAATTTATCCAGCGCCATATATCAATGAGCTGTTGGACAGCATTACTTAGTCTGTTGTGTGGATGTTTGGGTGGTTTAGAGGTGTGGAATTTGTGGTAGATGGGGAAATGTTTGGGGATTGTTATGTGTGTTGGACCTGGTCTTTGAGTGTTAAGTGAATTTTGTTATATGGGTATACTGTGTATACATGCACAATGACAAAAAAGTTATTATTTACTTTATTCATTAAACATGAAACTCAGTCAACTGAACATTCAAAAATGCATCACAAAATACCATTGACTGGTGCTAATGGTTGATACAGGTTGCTGCCAGCGTCCTAAGTATCAACCAAGCACCTTCTTAAGATGTACAATGTTCCAAGTAGCGTAGTTTTTTGCAGTTCCGCTGGTGTTTTTGCAGGAAGCTGCAATTTGTTGATGTATCTTATAAAATTCTTGGACATGGTACCAAATGCCCCGATGACAATGGGTATCACTGTTACATGTTTCATCCATAGCTGTGTCGTTTCGATGGCCAGGTCGCGATATTTCATGATTTTTTCCAGGTTTTTTTCTTCGATTCTGGCATCTCATGGTACCGCGATGTTAATTGTATGTTTTGGTTTTTGACAACTGTGATATCTGGCATGTTGTGTTCCAAGTGATGATCTTTCTGTATTTGAAAGTCCCACAAGATCTTCACCTTCTCATTTTCTATAACTTTTTCCACTTTATGTTCCCCTGACTTTTGGGACTTTTGGGATAATTTTGCTGCATTCACATATTACATGTGAAACAGTTTCGACTTTGTTGTTGCAGTCGGCAGTTTGGATTGTCGGTGGATTTTTGTATCTTTGCTTTCATGGCATTAGTTTGTAGTGTTTGTTGTTGAGCAGCTTGTTGTTGAAGAGCCAGAGCCAGGAGGTAGAATCATGGGAGGACTTAACTTAGAATTGTTACATGTTCATAAACGCTTCCAAGTCCAGCCCCTTTTGAATTCCATTGCCTATTATCTAGTGCCAATTTAGTGCTGACCATTAGTTGACTAGATATTTGTTTATAGGCTTGGGCAATAAATCTTAATTGGAATTTAATATATGGTCCTGATTCTTTGTCCCAGACTGATACATCATTTTATAAAAATTCTCTTTAAAATGATAATTCAATGTAAATTCCAACCCTTTCTTCCACATATGCTCCCACTAGTTACAATTTCAATATTTTCAGTGAATGCCTGGTTGAATAAAATTGCCCTTTAGCAATGCAACATTATGGACATAACCTATATAATTCAATTAGAAGCATCAATACAGATTTGTCACTTGTGCAATTTGCCTGGAATTCTTGCAAACCTACAACCATTTTTGGAGCAGTGTTTTCATAGAATGATATAGTAAATTTTACATATCATGCTTAATATAATTTTAGTGTTTACATTATAATTTAGCATAGGCTACATCCTGGATTTCCCATATTAGCTGCTAGATACATTTATTTTATAAATGTATTTTAACTCTGCCTTAAATTTTATTTGTTTATTATCTGTACTGGTCTTTCCCCACAATAAACTGAATTCAATGATTGATTGATTGATTGAATAAATAAATAATATAGAAAGAAGGAACCTTGGAAGTCATAACCACATTCCTGCTGTTGGCTGAATTTCTCCTTTCTGCTTTTTCAGATTCCTGCTACACCAGATATGATCTCCAACCATGGGAAACTCAACCTGGCCCTGAAATTTATTCCAGCTGGATCAGAAGGTGAGATTTAAGGATCCCTGGGGTTTTTTTTAAACATTCTCCTTTACCTGCTATGGTTCTAGACTGGAATGAAAATGTCCATTCCTTCTTCAATACCCACCATTATGACTCCCAAAAGAAACATATCCGTAACTGATCTCAAATAGTCATGAGAATGAATAAAACTAGTATTTCATAGAGTCATAAGACTGGAAGGGATCTTGATGGTTACCCTCTACCCAAGAGCCTCTCCTTGAAGGAGATGGGCGGTCTAGAAACACGAAATATACATAAATAAAGGCAGGAGACTTTATACCATCTTGGACAATGGTTGTCCAATTGTTTCTTGAAAACCTCCAATGATGGAGTACACTCAACTCTAGGAGGCAAGATGCTCCATTAATTGTTCTGTTAAGAAATTTATTCTTACTTCCAGGATCTCTCTTTAATGAGCTTCCACCCATTGTTTCTTGTCCTGCTCTCTGATGCTTTGGATAATAAGTCCAGCCTCTCTTCTCTGTTAGAGCCCGTCAAGACTGTTATCACGTCACCCCTTAATTCTTCTCTTCATTAGGCTAGGCATACTTAGTTCCCTCAACTCTTCCTCGTACCATTTAGCTTTCAGACCCCCTAATCGTCTTTGTTGCTCTTCTCTGCAGTTTCAAATTGTATAACCCAGTTTTATCAGGCAGAAATGCTGAGACAAGAGACTTCTAAGAGTTACTGTAGAGAGGGGTACTCTAAATCCAAGAGTGGGCTGCTGGGGGTTTGCAGGGGTTCAGGAGAACCTGTAGCTAAGTTTCTGTGCAGTTTGGAGAACTCCCAAATCCCACTCCTGGCTGGCTCCACCCACCCTGCCCTGCCCCTCCCAGGAATCCCCACACGACCCATTTTGGATGCAGGTAAATGCAGGGCATGCACGGAGGCTCGGGAAGGGCGAAAAACGGGCCTACTGGAAGTTTGGGAAGGCCAGTCCAGAGGGCCTCCAGAGCCTGGGGAGGCTGTTTTTGCCCTCCTAGAGGCTCAAGGAAAGCCTCTGGAGCCTGGGGAGGACAAAAACACGCCCCCCCCCCGTGGTACTGAAGGCTGACTAGGCCACACCCACCATGGCCACGCCCACCCAGCAACCGGACAGAGAACCCCTTGCTAAAATTTTTGAAGCCCACCCCTGTCTAAATCATGATGGAAAAGCCAAAAATAAAATAAAATAGAATAAGAAGAGACCATTCTTACTAGAAGGTGGGGGTGGGTGAAATGCAGCTAATCCATCACTTTAAAAAATCTGATGTTTGGGAAGAAGGGGAAACAGTTCTATTTGGCTCACTTGGTGGTCTTTCTCCCCACTGGCTTTAAAAGGAAGGAAGCCCCCCTCCTCTAGTTCTAGGACAGTGCAAAGGCAGGAAAAAAATATAATACGTTCCAGAGATGTAGCTGTGGAAAAATAAAATCAAACAAATACTTCTGGCATTTGAAAACATATTTACTACTGCTTTTGCAGACTACAGTCCCCTGTCACTGGCAGGCATTTATGCTCAAATAAACTTGTTTTATGATTCCTTAAAGAATAACAGTTCATTGTTTTGGGGGAATCCAAGGGACTTTGACTCCAGAAATCGTTAGTTAATCCACTCTGGGCACTGGAAGAAGCTCGGGTTCTAAAATCTAGAGCCGTGATGGCGAACCTATGGCATGCATGCTAGAAGTGGCATGCAGAGCCATCTTTCTGGGCACGCAAGCCATTGCCCATTGCTCTGGTGCACCGGACAGCTGGTTTTCACAGAAACCAGAGCAGTCCAGTAATTTTTTACTACCGGTTCTGTGGGCATGGCTTATTTTGTGGGCATGGCTTGATGGGGGTGGGGGGTAATATGACTGGGTGGGCATGGCCAACTTTTTTTTTTTTTACTTTTAAAAGCATTTTTTCTACAGCCTTAAGAGGTTGCAGAAAAAAAAATGTTTTTAAAAGCCTCTGACGATCAGGCAACTCAGCTGGGATCGCCAGAGGCTTTTAAAGGCATTTTTTTCCCCTACAACTTCTTCGGCTAAAGAGGTTGTAGAAAAAATGCTTTTAAAAGTAAAAAAAAAAAAGCCTCTGATGAGGGGGGCAGGGTAAGCGATCGGCGATCGGGCCAGGGACCGGTTCGGGGGTGTGGCCAGCCAATGTTATTACCGGTTCTCCGAACTGCTACAAATTTTTACTACCAGTTCTTGCAAACCAGGAGCAACCCACCACTGGAGCAGTCGCCCGGTGCACATGCGCACGCTGGGTGGATATTCTTCGGGATTCTGGCACGCGCATGCACACCGGCCACCTGGTCTTCTGGTTTCTGGTCCGCCTGCAGGCGCCCAAAGACCAGCTGGCTGGTGCGCATGCGTGTGCCAGAAATTGGAAAGCAGCCACATGTACGCTCTCCCGTTTCGGCACTTGGTGTCAAAAAGGTTCGCCAACACTGATCTAGAGTAAGGGACACAGATCTGCAATCTTTGGATGATTTGGGCTAAGGAGGGGTATTGAACTAGAGGTTGGCATTGTGTTGAGGGTAGAGGGTTTGCCTTCCAGAGTCCCCTTTCTTAACATAATTGTATTTCAGAGCCAGGCCTTCCTCCCACCGGAGAACTCCATATGTGGGTCAAGAATGCAGAGAACCTTGTACCTTGGTGGGGAACCACAGTAGATGCCTTCGTTCAATGGTAACTATCTCTTGTAATGGAGAAAGATATAGGTTGGCTAAGAAACTGAAGGCTGGTTTTAAGTATTACATAGCTTGGTATATATCGATGTATATCGAAGTCCCTTGCCTTTCTCAGTAGGACGATCAGAATTATTCAGTCTGTCCGCCTGTCTTTTTTTCTCCTCCTCTCACCAGAAAAGACCTTCAGTATATTCCTTGTTCTTTCTGCAAAACTCTTTTTGACCACAGGAAAACAAATGTATTTAAAACGAATCTGTTATCTATACTTTGAAGAGTTATAGTCAGTGGTGAAATTCAAATTTTTTTACTACAGGTTCTGTGGGCGTGGCTTGGTGGATGTGGTGTGGCTTAGTGGGCGTGGCAGGGGAAGGATACTGCAAAATCTCCATTCCCTCTCCACTCCAGGGGGAAGGATATTGCAAAATCTCCATTCCCACCCCACTCTGTGTCCATCCAGCAGTGGCATTTGCCGGTTCTCTCAACTCAAAATGAACTACTCAAAATTTCTGCTACCGGTTCTCCAGAACCTGTTAGAACCTGCTGGATTTCACCCCTGCAGTGGACTAAATATCCCTGCAAAGAGCTCATCTTGCACTGTATTAGTTTGATAACAGCAAGCCAGGAACTAGGAAGCTTGGCTATTATTAAAAGAACAGCTTCGAAATTGGAAGAACTCTTTCCTGTCCAGTTCAGGGCGAAACTTCAAAAATATCCATCTTATCTCCTTATCATCCTCTTCTAGCTACATCCTTCCTGATGACACCAAGTTGAGCCGTCAGAAAACCCGAATTGTGAAAAAGACCCTCAACCCCACTTTCAATCACACTATGGTCTATGATGGCTTTGAGGTTAAGGACTTAGCAGAGGCATGTGCCGAATTAACTGTGTGGCAACGGGAGACTTTCTCGAAGCATCAGCTTGGAGGAATCCGGTTAAGTCTTGGCACAGGTGAGACATCAAAGCATTAAAATAATGAAGGATGGATGTACAAAACCTATTGTTTTGGAAAGAAAATACTGGAGAACTTCATGTTTCATTCCTCCTCTGTTCTGGGATAATTCTGTCAGTTTTCCAGAAATCAACTCCCCTGCTTGTTCTAGAGCAGTAACCCAACCCCAAAATAAGTGTCATCTAGAACTGGGGCCTCCAATCTTGGCAACTTTTAAGACTTGTGGACTTCAACTCCCAGCTTTGCTGGCTGAGGAATTCAGGGAGTTGAAGCCCACAAGTCTTAAAGTTGCCAAGGTTGAAGACTCCAGATCTAGAACACAATGTCTTGAATACTACTTCAAACCACACAGTTTGGAGAATCAATGTCTGGAGAACTAGCAAATGCCCCCCCCCCCCAATTCCCCAAATCAAGGTGACTCAAAGGGGGAACAGTAAGTTTTCCACTTCCCTAGATGTAGTTAATTGAATAAGAGGAGGTCTACAACTCCTTGTTGAAGATTCAGTAGCCAGTGCTGCATGCACACAGGTCTTTCTTTGAGGATATAATTATATGCTCCTGAGCCTAGGAGTAACAGTGACATTCTGTATTGTGTGTGGGCATAGTTCTTATCCAGAAAATTTGTTTTAGAAGTCAGACAGACAGCCTGCAAAATATGCTTATCATATAAAAATAAAATAACAGAGTTGGAAAGGACCTTGGAGGTCTTCTAGTCCAACCTCCTGCTTAGGCAGGAAGCCCTACACCATGTCAGACAAATGGTTATCCAACCTCTTCTTAAAAACTTCCAGTGTTGGAGCATTCACAACTTCTGGAGGCAAGTTGTTCCACTGATTCATTGTTCTGTCAGGAAATTTCTCCTTAGTTCTAAGTTGCTTCTCTCCTTGATTAGTTTCCACCCATTGCTTCTTGTTCTGCCCTCAGGTGCTTTGGAGAATAGCTTGACTCCCTCTTCTTTGTGGCAGCCTCTGAGATATTGGAACACTGCTATCATGTCACCCCTAGTCTTTCTTTTCATTAAACTAGACATACCCACTTCCTGCAACCATTCTTCATATGTATATACTGTGTAAGGTAAGCTCTGACTTGAGACTGTGCTTTTAATGCAGGAAACAGCTATGGTCTACCAGTCCCCTGGATGGATTCAACAGAGGAAGAGCGCCACACCTGGGAGATGATATTCAAGCAACCTCAACAGTGGGTGGAAGCTACTCTTCCCTTGAGGACCAACCTGAGTTCAAGGACTTCATCCTAGCCTTTGGCTGAGGATTCCTCTGCTATCAGGAAGGATTAGCCTGGTGGCAAATTGATGACTGAACCCTCATTACAACCCCTTTGGTTTTGAGAGGTTTTTCCTAGGATCAGGTTCCTGATGCTGGAAAAAAAGCTATGGCCCCTGAGACAAAGGCAATAATAATTGTTATTGATATGTGAAGTCTGCCTCTTCTTACCGACTTAAGGGGCTTCTACAGAACTCTTGTGAAAAACCTCTAGAGTGGGATGACTAGAAGACCCATCTTATTTCAAGGAAATAAACTGCCTTATGGTCACCTTTGCCCCTTTCCGGTGTTCTCCATGCACACAGCCGATGATTCCTACTGTATTTTTAAATAACCATTTTTATTAAGCTTCTCAGTACACCCCACCTTTGTTCCTTGTAGAGATCCAGAGACACATAAACAGTCCCATTAAGTCCTCTTTACTTTCTCGAGGTCCCTTAAAGCATGGCTTGCAGTGTCTCTCACCCCACTAACGCACAGTGGTGGGATTCAGCCAGTTCGCACCACTTCGGGAGAACCGGTTGTTAACTTTCTGAGCAGTTTGGCAAACTGGTTTGTTGGAAGAAATCATTAGGGCAGAGAACCGGTTGTTAAATTACTTGAATCCCACCACTGCTGATACACCACCAACTCCTACAGCTGCATTGCCAGGTTTTTGCTAGAGACTGAAGCAGTGGTGGGTTTCCAAATTTTTTACTACTGGCTCTGTGGGTGTGGCGTGGCTTGGTGGGCTTGGCAGGGGAAGGATACTATAAAATCTCCATTCCCACCCCACCCCCAGGGAAGGTCACTGCAAAATCCCCATTTCCTCCTGATCAACTGGGACTTGGGTGGCAGATTATATGGGGGCGGGGCCAGTCAGAATTTTTACTAATGGTTCTGTGGGTGTGGCTTGGTGGGCATGGCAGGGGAAGATTACTGCAAAATCCCCATTTCCTCCCGATCAGCTGGGACTCGGGAAAAAGAGAATAGAATTTTTACTACCGGTTCTCCAGAACTGTTCAGAACCTGCTGAAACCCACCTCTGAACTGCAGGCTTGGAGGGGAGGAGACGTAGAGCAGTCCAAAATTGCCGGATTGATCTCCGTAGACAAGATGAGGTTCCAACAAAGAAACTCCTGATCCTGGAGCCTCCAGCCTCTCTCTCTAATAACGATAGAGCATCACAACATTCTTCAGTCCTTTTTTGGGGACTTTCAGCAAGAAAACATTTTCTGCTTTTTTCCTCAGTCCATAATGCATATTGCTAAATTCAGCAGAAAGTTTTCCACAGAAACTGCCTCTGTGAGGTTCTCCCCAAATCTGTTTGCTCTGAAGATGATTTTTTGGGGGGTGGGTGGGTGGATCATTTTCCTGGACCAAAGGAAAGATGAAAAAGCCAATCTCTGACCTCAATATGAGGACTGACAAGTTAGAAAAATCTTTCCAGCCTTATATCTCAACTGCTGGTGAGAAGATGGGCCAGGCAACCAGAGATTGTGGTCTTGCAAAGAAATCCAAGGCTTCCTTTCCTCTTTTTCCTTTTCACGGTTGCTGGTGTAACTGCTTCTGGGACAGGTTTTGTCGGTGATCCACGATGGCTTTCCAAATACGGCACACCATTCCCCCTCTGCCAAGAGAAGACAACCAATTAACCAACTGGCATCTCTACGGCTGTGGAAATGAACGTTTTTTGGTAGGTCAAAAGTAACATCGAACAGAATCAAAAGGCAGCTTCCTGTGGTTCCTCCTTATTGATATACAGCCCACTTTTAGAGGAATTACCATATTTTTTGGAGTATAAGATGCTCTGGACTATAAAACGCACTTACGGTTTTTGGTGAGGAAAACAAGAAAAAGAAATCTGCCTCTGCCTCCCAGCAATTTTGCCTCATTGCAGTAAACAGCAAACAGCCTGCTTTACTTTCATTTTTGTTTTCTGCATAGCTTGATAGGCACAAGAAAAAAAAATCTGTTCTCAGCAATTTACTTCCTTGCAGCAAGCAGCAGAGGCCCGCACAGCAATAGGCAATGGCAATCCCTGCAGCCTGAAACAGCTGAGAGTTGCGAGGCTGATCTAACGGACAATCAACTTGTGCTAATTAGGCTGTGCTGAAGCTAAAACGGGCTGTTTCTTCTTGCTGCTTGCTGCAAGGAGGTAAATTGCTAGGAGGTAGAGGCCAAAGGGTGAGAGCCAGTGGGTGGGCAGGGCTACATTCGGTGTATAAGACGCACCCAAATTTTCACCCCCTTTCAGGGGGGAAAAAGGTACGTCTTACACTCTGAAAAATACGGTAATTGGCTTGCATTTTTTTAAAAAAAATATTATTTCAGGGTCACAAAATCAATCTCCAGGAGCTCCCAAATAAGGAAGAAAGAGAAACAGCAGCACCCTCTTTGAAATGTTAAGAGACATTCTGCTTAAATATGCATTTTTTTTCTTAGTAATCAAGAACTAACATTGGTGCCAAGGATAATACCAAGTTATCTGCAGCAGGTGCAGCTGGCATCTGCATGATGAGTGTGATGATACTTAAATCTTACAGGCATAATAATAGTACCCAAACTTTTCAGGATTTTAAATCTTTTTTTTAAAAAACGAAATTATCTTTGGAGCTTGCTTATCAGGCAAAATTACATGCAGGTTCTTAAATGATTGCTCCTTTCCACCCTACCTGATGCACGTGTACCGGAGATCATCGATTGTAGCCAACTTCAGCAAATCGTTCAGGGTGAATCCATGGTAGCAGAACTTTTAAGAGAAGAGGATAATTTCAATGCCTGGCTTGATTTACATCCCAGGTTTTTCCTGCAAGCTCAAGTGTTGAATGTGGGATTTCTTTTGCCCGATGCGATTCTTAAAGCCACCACCTCACATCACCTTTGCCAAACAGGTTGAATGATAAGCAAGAATGGCCCCAAATCATTTTAGTAAGCTCCACAGTTGAATGGAGTCTGGACTATAGGCCTCCCCTGTTGTTTGTCTAACCCAGGGGTCAGCAACCTGCGGCTCTGGAGCCACTTGTGGCTCTTTCACCCCTCTGCTGCGGCTCCGTCACTCAAAATATGCATCATAACTGCCAATATGCGATACCCGCTAGCACGTGATTTATTGAGCTTTTCAACCCTGGTAGGCCAACCATGGATAAATCCAAGAAAAGAAAAGTTTCAGAAGAGAACAGAACATGCTAGTTTTGTGGCCACCCAAGAAATAGTCAGGCACGGAAAGGGTTTTGTGGCTCCCAGTGTTGTGTTTTCTGTGGGAAACGGGCCCAAATGGCTCTTTGAGTGTTTAAGGTTGCAGATCCCTGGTCTAACCATTATGCCACTCATCTGGGGAAACAGAAGTAGGGGCAGATGTTGATACCACCTGCTGCTGAATCAGACCTACCACTGCCACTGTGGCTTTGTCTGCGCCATGTTTCTCTAACCACTCTGCCAGGAGGGGATCTCCAGCATTTTCTTCTTGGTCCCAGGGAGTTGGAGAAGGAGGGATTTCTAGGAAGGCAGATAGGAAAGAAATCAAATCAAAGCTCCTTCTTGGACCAACTTTGTTCCCTGACACTCCGCTCCACCCAAATTCCCTCACAATTCCTCGCTTCAGATGGTCTTTGCTGTTGTTCCTAAAACTGTATCCAGCTCTCCTCCTGGAGGAAACGGAAAGCTGGGAGGTCAGGCAGAAGAGGCTATGTAGTTTCACAACAAGGGAAACAAGAGATGCAAATCTAGAAGACAAGTCTTGCTTCTCTACCACTGCAAAGCTCAAGTGTGTGTGGACTGCATGTTGTACCAGGCAGGGGATCAGCAACCTGCGACTCAGGAGCCACATCTGGCTCTTTGGGCCCTCTGCTGTGGCTCCCTGTCAGGTGATCCCACCATTGGCTGGCCCCACTCCTTGCCCTCCCCTCCCAGTCACTCCTCGCTTGGCCTGAGAAGGTAAGGGCGACAGCAGGGGATGGAGAAGTGGCCAGGGCAGAGACAGAGAGATACAGAGAGATGGGGTGGAGGGGGGAGAGAGGGAGGGAGGGGAGAGAAAAAAATGTCAAAAGGATTGTATTGTTCCTGGTGTTTTTTAACAACTGGTTCTCTGCCCTAATGACCGGCTGGGTAGGCATGGCTGGGGGGGGGGGGGGGGAGGGGTGTCATGTGACTGGTGGAAGTGAGTGACATCGAGTTGGCCATGCCCATCCAGATTTTGTGGCCCCTGGTGTTTTCTGTGGGAAATGGGTCCAAATGGGTCCAAATGGAGTATTTAAGGTTACAGACCCTTGCACCAGGCCAAAGATGATCCTGACAGCAGAAGACTTCAAAGAGAAGCTTCTGCTCTGAAGGTTGCATGTGAAAGGTTCGAGAACCATGTGTTGGCCCCTCCCCTTTGCTACTGAATTCTAATATTTAATACCTTCAAGAGATAATGTTAAATATATGGAGTTCCCACAACACCCTTCAAGTGGAAAGTTCAAGCCTTGAGGAGACACATTGGCTTAATTAATTTTATCCATGAAGGGTTTTTGTGCGTTGCTGTGTTACAGGAACCTAGTCAAACAGTTATATTACACTGTACATAACAATAAAATGTGCAACCTTTATCTCGAACAAGTTCATTTGTTGTGGCTTTTTTTTTAAAAAAAAAAAAGGAGAGTCCTGTTTGGGGAAAGACCGCAGCAGTAGGTCAAAACATGTATTTTGCATATAGAAAGTCTCTTGAGCCACCGCATGGCAACTCACTGCAGACGGCTGGGAATATGAAACCTGTTGGATGCAGAATCTGTCTTGATCGAAGACAATTTTCATGAATGAAGGCAAATATGCATGTCTAGGACAGTGGTCCCCAACCTTTCGGGGTTGGTGGCCTGGGACAGTGGTCGGGGCACAACGGGAGATAGTTTTGTGTGAGGGACACACAAATAGAGCTTCTGCGAGTGGGGTTGTGAGCGCATGTGTGCTTGTGCGCCACTCACGCAAGTGGAATTGTGTGTGTGTATGCACTCACTGGCTGCTTGTGAGGCCCGGTTTTGAATGGGTCCACAGCCTGGGAATGGGCTGTGGCCCACAGGTTGGGGGACTCCTGTCGTAGGATGATATTGCAGGATCCAATCTGGGTCGGTCATCAGGACCAAATCTCAGAAGATTAAACCTCTGATCTTGGTAACCAACCCAGATTGGATCCTAAAACAACTTTCCACGAAGAAGTATCTGAACATGCACGGATTCTACTTTTAAAGACCCGACAGAGTGGATTCTCAAGGAACAAGTCATAAGGCTTGATTTGCCTGAACTACCAGTAAGTTCTTTGTCTCTTGCAAAATTGGAAATCAATTAAGTTGTCCTCCAGCAAACAACATCTGCCCTGGGAAAGAGAGGGGGTCAAAAAAGGCAGGCATAGCTACACAATTGAAGCTTTGTCACACATATAAATATAGGAATGCGGTCGGCAGTTCATCCCGAATCCCTAGTGCCTCGTAACGGGTTGAGCTCCCGTTACTTGTCCCAGCTTTTGATGGTGATGAGGACCATTTTTTCCTATTCTTAGAAGGTGCAGAATGCTGCTTGTTTGTTTTAAAAATAATATTAGTCTTCTATTGATGAATATGGGACTTAAGGCGAGTCACTTTGTTACATTGAAGGGTTTTTCTTTTGGAAAAAACAGATTGCACATAGATTAGTCTGTCAAGAAGAGAATTTTGGCACATTTGGGCTCCTTTTATCTTTGTAGGAAAGGGACGCGGTGGCTCAGTGGCTAAGACGCTGAGCTTGTCGATCGAAAGGTCGGCAGTTCAGCGGTTTGAATCCCTAGTGCCGCGTAACAGGGTGAGTGAACTCCCGTTACTTGTCCCAGCTTCGGCCAACCTAGCAGCTGGAAAGCACGTAAAAAATGCAAGTAGAAAAATAGGAACCACTTTTGGTGGGAAGGTAACAGCGTTCCATGCGCCTTTAGCATTTAGTCATGCTGGCCACATGACCACGGAGACGTCTTCAAACAGCGCTGGCTCTTCGGCTTTGAAACGGAGACAGCACCGCCCCCTAGAGCTGGGAACGACTAGCATGTATGTGCGAGGGGAACCTTTACCTTTTCCATAAATATAAAAAGGGGGTACAGCTTTGGTAATAGCCCCATTTTCATTCTTTTGCCCCCACTGAGGTCTTTGCCTCCATGCCAGTCTATTTAAAAAGAGTTCCGCTTCAACTTTGCTGGGCACATGAAAAGAAATGTTACTCTCAGCCACTGATTCTAGTCTAAACTATCCGAAACCTCACCAATGATCTGTGGCCTTTTCAGAGACCAGGCGTCCTGTTCCATGATCTTCAGGGCTTCTTGTAGGAGCCTCTGATATTCCTGCTGCTTCTCTACCAGTTTCCACTGCAACCTGCCAGAGCCAAAACACATCAAGATAAACTGGGCATGTTCCTAAATTTAAAACCTGATTAGTGAGTAAATTTAAACCGGGGCTTGGTTTGTATTCATTGCTAAATCCTTAATGTGGCTTGATTCTTTCTGATATAGCATAATGGATAAATAGTGCTAAATAATAAAAAAAACGAACAAAAAAGTTCAGTTGCCTTTTGGAAAAAAAATACCTTTGGAACAACCATGATCTGGATGATTGAGAACCTCCATAGACATATATCTGTTCAGGTAGTCCTCAACCAGAGATGAGTTTTAGTAGGTTCTGACCAGTTCTGGAGAACCGGTAGCAGAAATGTTGAGTAATTCAGAGAACCGGTAGTAAAAATTCTAACTGGCCCCACCCCCACCTATTCTTTGCCTCCCAAATCTCAGCTGATCGGGAGGAAATGGGGATTTTGCAGTAACCTTCCCCTAAAGTGGGGTGGGAATGGAGATTTTACAGTAGCCTTCCCTGCCACACCCACCAAGCCACACCCGCAGAACCGGTAGTAAAAAATTTTGAAACCCACCACTGTCCTCGACTCACAACTATTGGACACAAAATTTCCATTGTTAAGCAAGGCAGTTGTTAAGTCAGTTTTGCCCATTTTATGACCTTCCCCACCCCAGTTGTTAAGAGAATCACTGCAATTGATGCTCCCATGTGACACCTCTCTTGCGTGAGCTGCACTGGCTCCCAGTGGTCTTCCGGGTGCGCTTCAAGGTTTTGGTTCTCATCTTTAAAGCGCTCCATAGCTTAGGACCTGGGTACTTACGAGACCACCTTCTGTCACCGATAACCTCCCACCGGCCAATACACTCTCATAGAGAGGGTCTCCTCAGGGTGCCATCCGTCAGGCAATGTCGACTGGCGACCCCCAGGGGGAGAGCCTTCTCTGTGGGGGCTCCCGCCCTCTGGAACGAGTTACCCCCGGGGATACGATTAATCCCAGACCTCCGCACTTTCCGCAAGGCCCTGAAGACTTTTCTATTCCAGCAAGCCGGGCTGGCTTAATGAAGATTTTAAATGGATTAATTTTATGAGGTGTTTTAAAATTGGGAAGCCAAAATTGATTTAATTACGTTTTAGATTTTTTAACTTTCATATTGCTTGTATTTTAACTTTTGGCTGTTCACCGCCCAGAGTCCGTCAGGAGAAGGGTGGTATACAAATTTAATAAATGAAATGAAATGAAATGAAATGAAATTGCTAAGTTAGTAATACGGTTGTTAAGTCAACCTGGCTTCTCCCTTGACCTTCCTTGTCAGAAGATCCCGAAAGGTGATCCCAGGATCACAGGACCCTGCAACCATGGTAAATGCATACCAGTAGCCAAACATCCTAATTTGGATCACATGACTACGCTGAAGCTATAGCAGCCATAAGTGTGGGAAACGGTCATAAGTCAGTTTTTTCAGTGCCATTGTAACTTCCAACGGTCACTAAATAAATGGAGGTCAAGGGCTACCTCTACTTACTTGCAGATATTCCTTTATTATTATTATTTTATTATTATTATTATTTATTTAATTTCTATACCGCCCTTCTCCCGAAGGACTCAGGGCGGTGCACAGCCAACAATAAAACAAACCCAATACAAAATTTAAAAGCAATTTTAAAAACATATTAAACAATTTGGCCCTAATCATTAAAAAATAAACCCCAATTAAAAATCATGTTTAGGCCAGCCCAGCCTATCTGATGCTTGCTTGTTTTAAAGGATGTCTATTTAACTCAGTGGTGAAATCCAACTTTTTTACTACCGGTTCTGTGGGCGTGGCTTGATGGGCAGGGTGTGGCTTGGTGGGTGTGGCAGGGGAAGGATACTGCAAAATCTCCATTCCCACCCCACTCCAGGGGAAGGATACTGCAAAATCCCCATTCCCACCCCACCCTGGGGCCAGCCACTGGTGGTGTTTGCCAGTTCTCCGCTGCTCCAACTTTCCACTACTGGTTCTCTGAACTGCTCAAAATTTCCGCTACCGGTTCTCCAGAACTTGTCAGAACCTGCTGGATTTCACCCCTGATTTAACCAGTTGCACCACTTCACAGTAACTTAGCGCAGCTCCAACCCTACTGTTCATCCCAGCTCTCCCAGCATCTCGGACGCAATTCAAGAAGAACTGACCTTCTGGTTTCTTCCTGCAGATGGTTGAGTTGAATCATGAGGGGCAAATGGCTCTTGAAGGGAGGCTGGGAATCCAGCCAACTGTTGGTGTCGGTGCCAATTCCGGACGTTGGCGTATCTGCACTGTCCTTGAGGTCGCCCTCCTGCTTTTTCAAAGATGGGGGCTGCTGAGTCAAAAGCGGCTCCTCGTGTTCTCTGCTGCTCGGGTGATTCTGGCTTTCCTCCTGCAAATTCTGCGGCTGCACCTTGAGTTCTGGAAGAGCGAAGTGAGACTCGTGAGCAAGGCAAGAACCTAAAACCGCAGGAAGAGGCCATCGCTGCCAGCTGATGGCACATGGCGATTTGAAAACCTGAGATGGATAATCTCACAAAATGGCTGTCAATGAAGTGGGGAATCACCTTCTCCACAAAATGGCTTCCAAGCGGCTGAAAACAGGGGAGGCTGTCTCCTGCCACCTCCTCAGATGCTTTTAACCTCATGAGTTTATCCTTTATTTTGGGCAGGTGGAATTGGGTTACATTCTCCCATCCTTTAATTGTCTTCTGTAGAATTCTATAGGCAGAGGGAGACACAGAGGCCCTCTCAAAAAATAAGTTATTTCTGGCGCTGTGCTTTGCACCAAGCAGAATTTCACTTCTCATCCCCTTTTTAATTAAATACCTCTGCAGATACATGAAGCCTGACAAAAGAGGTGTCTGCTAATTCACCACTGCCGATAGGCAGATTGTAGGAGTAAATAAAAAGGAAGAACAACTGAACCATCTATTCTGTCATGAAGAAAATATTTCAGGTTCAATCCAGACATCTCCAGTTCAAAGGACAGAGCAGTTTTTAAAAAGTCTCCAAGATTTTTTTAGATACAATGGTCCTACACGATCTTGGTGAATTGGGATGTTTACAGGAAAAAAAAAACATTCCTTAAGTTATGCAGTACAGAGAGTTTTAGAAGATAACAGTTCTTTCTACGGAGATAAGGTAAAGGTTCCCCTCACACATATGTGCTAGTCATTCCTGACTCTAGGGTGGCGGTGCTCATCTCTGTTTCAAAGCCAAAGAGCCAGCGCTGTCCGAAGACATCTCCGTGGTCATGTGGCTATCATGACTAAATGCCAAAGGCACACGGAACGCTGTTACTTTCCCACCAAAGGTGGTTCCTATTTTTCTACTTGCATTTTTTACGTGCTTTCCAACTGCTAAATTGGCAGAAGCTGGGAGCTCAACCCGTTACACGGCACTAGGGATTCAAACGGCTGAATTGCCGACCTTTCGATCGACAAGCTCAGCGTTTTAGCCACTGAGCCACCACGTCCCTTTCCTACAGAGATAAAAGAAGCCAAAATGTGCCAAAATTCTCTTCTTGACAGACTAATCTCTGTGCAATCTGTTTTTTCTAAAAGAAAAACCCTTCAATGTAACAAAGTGACTCGCCTTAAGTCCCATGCGCATCAATAGAAGACCAATATTATTTTTAAAACAAACAAGCAGCATTCTGCACTTTGTAATTAAAGGGGAAAAAATGGTCCTTATCATCTATTCCCCAGGAATTCCCTTTAAATCCATTCTCCTGCCCAAAATGGATTCTAACAGACCCTTCGTTCTGCCTTTAGTGTTTAACTAAACTCATTTCTCTAGTTATGCATGTAGATCTGTGTTTCTCAACCTTAGCAGGCTGGCTGGGGAATTCTAAGAGATGAAGTCCACATCATCCTTCAAATTGCTCAGGATGAGAAATGTTGATCTAGACTAAAGAAAAGTGCATCATCAACCCATATAAAATGTCCTAGATCCGTGATGGCGAGCCTATGGCATGTGTGATGGAAGTGGCATGCAGAGCCATCTCTCCGGGGATGAGAGCCATTGCCCATTGTTCTTCTGGGTTCCAGCACGCCAGCCAGCTGGTCTTCACGTATGCGGGAACGCCAGAAACCGGAAGAGCAGTTGCCCGGTGTGCATGTGCTTCTCTTCTGATTTCTGGTGCATGCATGAGCACCAGAAAGCTGGTCTTTGTGTGCACATGCACTCCAGAAATCCAAAAACCAGGTGGCCAGTGCTCATGCGCATTTCGGAAACTGCAAGATAATCTTCCTGGCATGCGCATGCGCACCAAGCAGCTGCTCTTCCCTTTTCCAGTGTGTGCCAAAAAGGTTCGCCAACACTGTCCTAGATCAAAATAATGTTGCCTGACACCAAACAATGGCTTGAGTGTTTCTGAAAAGTGATAGATTTTAGACATTGCCATCTGTGGCCAGAGCACAGCTCCTTCTCTCCAGTTCTCAATGTCTGCGCTACTCTTGTTCTTATATTCAGGCCTGAACCAACTTTCTTCCCCCTCCCTTTCGTCCTACCTTCCAAGAGGACGGTCAAGCTTGCCTGGACTGCTTGGCCCATGAGATTATCCAGGGCGAACACCCAGTGTGGCTTAATTTGGAGCTTCCGTAGCATGTGCTTTACCTAGAGGGGTGGGACAGAACAAGTGTGAGAATGGATAGGGCACTCTCATTTGAGGCAGCATGAGTTAGTTTTCCATTAGCATTTAGCAACAGCAATAACACTTAGGTTTATGGAGCTCCCCATAGTGATTTACAGCACACTCTGGGTGGTTTACAATGTATGTCATCTGCACCTCCATAACTGTCTGGTTTGGTTCTGCCACTGGATAAGACAGACACAGACTTCAGAGGGTAATTAGAACTGCAGAAAAAACAATGGCTACCAACCTGCCTTCCATTGAGGACCTGTATACTGCACGAGTCAAAAAGAGGACTGTGAAAATATCTACAGACCTGCACATCCTGGACATAGATAGTTTCAACTCCTACCCTCAAAATAACGCTATAGAGCACTGCACACCAGAACAAATAGACACAAGGACAGTTTTTCCCAAGTGCCATCACTCTGCTTAACAACTAATTCCCACAACACTGTCAAACTATTCACTAAGTCTGCATTGCTATTACTATTAGTCTTCTCATCGTTCCTATCACCCATCTCCTCCCACTTACGACTATATGACTGTAACGTTGCTGGTATCTTAAGATTTATATTGATTGTTTCCCTATGACTATCATTAAGTGTTGTACCTTATGATTCTTGATGAATGTAACTTTTCTTTTATGTACACTGAGAGTTTATGCACCGAAGACAAATTCCTTGTGTGTCCAATCACATTTGGCCAATAAAGAATTCTATTCTATTCTATTCTATTCTATTCTATTCTATTCTATTCTATTCTATTCTATTCTATTCTATTCTATTCTATTCTATTCTATTCTATTCTATTCTATTCTATTCTATTCTCATATTGCTCTCATTAATCCGAGTCTTCATTTTTCAGACCTCGAAAGAATGGAAGGCCAAGTCAACCTTGAGCCCCATAAGGATTGAACTCCAGGGTGGGAGCAGAGTTTGCCTGCAGTATTGCACTTTAACCACTGCACCACTGGGGCTCATTAAAGATCAGAGGGACTGAAACAGCCCCATGGGGCTACATTCCTATATATCACAGAGTTTATCCACTATCCCGAATCACAGCATAGTTGACAGAAACACAACCACATTAGCTTTTAAAAGGAATGGCTGTTCATTTGGATTGTCTGTGAACTTAACCAATTGAGTTTTCTTCAGTAAACCATCATTAAACAAGACACGAGCCATGGTGGCACAGTGGTTAGAATGCAGTATTGCAGGCTAATTCTGCTGACTGCCAATAGTTCGATCCTGATCTGCTCATTGATTCAACTTTCCATCCTTCAGAGGTTGGTAAAATGAGGACCCAGTTTGTTCGGGGCAATAGGCTGACTCTGTAAACCACTTAAGAGAGGGCTGTAAAGCACTGTGAAGCAGCAGAAGTCTGTTGCTAAGTGCTATGCATGATTCAGAGCAGTGAATTGAATCTCAGAAAGAGACCAGACCAGTTACATTGGTTTTTCAGAAACCTTCCAATTTTAGAAGAGATTAGACCAGGGGTCTCCAACCTTGGCAACTTGAAGCCTGGTGGACTTCAACTTGCCAAGGTTGGAGACCCCAGGATTAGACAACTCTGATCTGTTAGGCCATCATTCCAGATATATTTTCTTACCTAAACAAGGAAACAGAATGACCACGGATGAACAAAGCAGAAAAAATTCACCAAATTGCAATCCCATGGGAGGTATAGTTCCAGATTTTGGGTGCATTCTTTAAATTAGCCCATTTGAGGTACGTTTGATTCAAAAAATGGTTGCCCTGTGATGCCCAATCGAATGTTACATGAAATCAAACAGAGTTTCAATGGTATATAGACCTCAGTTGGAGAAAATCTTAAGGAAGCGAAAGACCAATTCCTGAAATGCTGATCGTGAGATACTCACAGTGTCCTGGAAGGCAAAGAGTGGCGCCTGCACCTGACAAAAACTTAGCCCATCGGACTGCAAGCGAGCCTGTAACTGGAGCAGGCTTTGAGCCAGCTGTTTGCGGCCTGGGCAACGGATATAGCTCTTGAGACAGGATACCAGCTCAGCAATGTGTTCCAACGACAGCACCTTCTGTGGAGGAGAAGGAGAGTAACACAAGGCCCGCATGGATTATAGATCCATGAATAGCTGCAGCAAGATATAGTACACGCACAAAGATGGAACACCCACAGTGGAAGATGAGATTACAAAATGGACAGAACTGATGGACATTGATTTTTATCATCCATCCATCCATCCATCCATCCATCCATCCATTCATAGTAAGAGCCGAGGTGGCACAGTGGTTAGAGTGCAGTACTACAGGCTACTTCAGCTGACTGCTAGCTACAGTTCAGCAGTTCAAATCTCATCGGCTCAAGGTTGACTCAGCCTTCCATCCTTCCGAGGTTGGTAAAATGAGGACCCAGATGGTTGGGGGGCAATAGGGTGACTCTGTAAACCACTTAGAGAGGGCTGTAAAAGTACTATGAAGCAGTATATAAGTGCTATTGCTATTACTATTACTATTGCCATTAATTAATTAATTAATTCATTCATTCATTCCATTTATATAACCACCCATCTTATAACCAACTCCAGGCAGCTCCCAGTCAAAAATGGAGAAGCTAGGAAACGGTGACGTTGAGCAGTTTGGACTGGGGAAAAAATAATAGCACCAGCAATAGCACTTATATTTATATATCGCTTCACAGTGTTTTACAGCCCTCTCCAAGTGGTTTACAGAGTCAGCCTATTGCCCCCAATAACAATTTGGCTCCTCATTTTACTGGCCTCGGAAGGATGGAAGGCTGAGCCAACCTTGAGCTGGTCAGGATTGAATTCCTGGCCGTGAGCAGTGAGTTAGCCCCGCAGTACTTCTAACCACTGCATCCCCGTAGCTCTAAAGCAGGGGTCTCCAACCTTGGTGGCTTTAAGACTTAAATTCCTGGGAGTTGAAGTCCATAAGTCTTAAAGTCACCAAGGTTGGAGAACCCTGCTCTAAAGACTATTTGAAAGACCGGAAGTTTATGCAGACTTTTTGAGAAAAGGAAAAACATCCTATCTTCCCTCTGAGTTCAGAATTTCGCAGCACAGCACTTGAGAACGGGAGAAGATTATTACGGGTAGTCTTCGACTTAAGACTACAGCTGAGCCCAACACTTCTGTCGCTAAGCGAGACAGCCGTTAAATGAATCTTGCCCCATTTTGCACCCTTTTGTTGTGACTGAGGTCCAAGTAAGTAGTAGGAAAAACAGTCAGTGAAAAAAACAAACTTTATTCGAACAGCTGAGAATTACTTATTCCCAGTGTTGTTCAATTAAATTAAAGCAAATTCCTCCCAACACAAATTCCTCAGTCCTATCGCAAACCTTGGTGCAATTAGGCAAACTGCCAAAGGCCTTTCTTGGCAAATGTTCAGAAGTCACAGATACAAAAATAAATTCAAGACGTAGACGAAGAAGAAGACAAAGCTACCAACGTTGTTTTCCGGCAAAGACCAAATGCCATTGTGGGACTGTTTTAAGCCTTATGGGAGGGACCAATCATCTCTTGGCCCTACTTCTGAGTTGTCCTCTCTGCTTTAGCTGCTCCTGCCTTCTTGCAGCTCTTCTCATGTGTGCACTAGGAACAGGCTCCTCCTGTTCCTCTGTATCTGTACTGTCAGCCTCTGGAGGCTCTGGAGTCACATTACTCCCTGATGGCCCTGGCCCCATCTCTGCCTCCGGCGCAGAGCCCTCATCCGGGCCTTCCCCAGCCTCCAAGACTGGCCCCTGTTCTTCCTCAGCCTCATCGCTGTCCGACTCCACTGCCAGCTCTGCAGGCTGCTGGCGGACTACAACATCTTTCTTGCCCCAGTCCTTAAGTGAATCACTGCAATTGTTAATTTAGCAACATGGCTGTTAAATGAATCTGGCTTCCCCATTGACTGTCAGAAGGTCGTCAAAGGTGGTCACATGACCCTGGGGCACTGCTGTTGTCATAAATATGAGTCAGTTGCCAACCGTTCTGGATTTTGATCACATGACTATAGGGATGCTACAATGGTCATAAGCGTGAAAAACAGTCATACATCACTCTTTGCAGTGCCACTGTCGCTTTAAGCGGTCACTAAATGAAGTGTTGTAAGTCAAGGCTACCTGTCATCTCAGTCTTCACCTATCCATCGCCTTTATGCCAAGACCCAAGAAAGCCTTACCTCTTCCTGAGCCTCATATATGGCCGCCGCGATATTTGGCAGTTCCTCCGTCAGGACTTTGTGTAAGGTAGCTCGTCTCTCGCTGTCTTTCTTGAGCAAGAAGAGGCAACTGCTCTCTTCGTGGGAGGAAGCAGAGAGGTTGAGATCGACATTGGTCACGGCTTCAGGGGTCCTGCATTGGAGGAGTTGGATTCAAGGCAACAACGGTTGGGTGACAGTAATTTACTCCAGTTCCCCCATCCCCCACCCCTCAAAAAACCACAATGGAAGAGATCCAATTGGGAAACTCTCTGTTTAATAACCAAAGGCAGTGGTGGGATTCAACTGGTTCGCACCACTTCGCCCGAACTGGTTGTTAAATTGCTGGGTGGTCCTTTCCCTCCCCTTCCAGAAGTCCCCATGTGCCCCATTTTGGCTCCCAGGGGGCTGCAGGGAGGACTACTAGGCCCAAATAGGGGCACCGGGGTGCAGCACAGGCCCCCCGGCCCGTTTTTGCTCCCAGGGGGGTGCAGGAGGTCGAGTGCTGCCTGTCACACACCCCTGGCCATGCCCATCATGCCAGTCTGGTCCCTAACTGGTTCTCTGCCCTAATGCCTAGCCAGTCATTAGGGCAGAGAACCAGTTATTAAATTATTTGAATCCCACCACGGCCCAAAAGTGCTTTCAACTAGACATAAGGATAGTTTTCCGCAAATGCCATCACTCTGCTAAACTAATTCCCACAACACTGTCAAACTATTTACTAAGGCTGTCCTTCCTATTACCTATCTCCTTTTCTACTAATGACTATAACTTTGTTGCTAGTGTCCTTACGATGTATATTGTTTTATTTTGCTTCCTAGTATGATCTGTGTTGATTGCTTATTTAGTATCCTATGACTATCACTAAGTGTTGTTGTATCTTATGATTCATGGTGAATGTATTTATGATGACTATGATCATGATTTAAACACTTATATCTTTTATGTATCTTTATGAAGAGCCTTGGTGGCGCAGCAGCTTAAAGTGGTGTTAAAGTGACACCAGCTGCCTGCAATTACTGCAAGTTCGAATCTCACCAGGCTCAAGGTTGACTCAGCCTTCCATCCTTTCAAGGTAGGTAAAATGAGGACCCGGATTGTGGGAGCAATAAGCTGACTTTGTATAAAAAAGAACACCGCTTGTGGGGGCCCCAAAAGCCCTATAAGCAGGTATATACAAAAGTATGAAGGCTATTGCTTAACGCATTGTAAGCTGCCCTGAGTCTCCAGAGAAAGGCGACATATAAATTAATTTTTTTAAAAAAAATGTACACTGAGAGCTTATGCACAGAAGACAAATTCCTTGTGTGTCCAATCACACTTGGCCAATAAAATAATTCTATTCGATTCAAGAGGCAGTTGGATTTTCTGAGGGGTTTTTTGAAGATGTTTCGCTTCTCATCCAAAAAGCTTCTTCAGTGTTGAGCTGAAGAAGATTCTTGGATGAAAAGCAAAACGTCTTCAAAAAACCCCTCAGAAAATCCAGTTGCCTCTTGAAAAAGCATGTTTGGGACAACCATGACCTGGATGCAGGGGTGGGATTCAAAAATTTTAGCAAGAGGTTCTCTGCCTGGTTGCTGGGTGGGTGTGGCCATGGTGGGCGTGGCCTAGTCAGCCTCCTGCACCACTGGGGGGGGAGAGACGTTTTTGCCCTCCCCAGGCTCCGGAGGCTTTTCTCAAGCCTCTGGGAGGGCGAAAACGGCCTCCCCAGGCTCTGGAGGCCCTCTAGAGGCAGGAAATGGGCTCATTTCTGGCCTTCCCGAACTTCCGGTAGGCCTGTTTTTCGCCCTCCCTGAGGCTCTGGGTGCGCCCTGCACTTACTTGCATCCAAAACAGGCCGTGTGGGGACTCCTGGGAGGGGAGGGGCGGGGTGAGCAGGGCCAGCAAAGAATGGGATTTGGGGGTTCTCCAAACTGCACAGAATCTTAGCTAGAGGTTCTCCCGAACCGCTGAGAACCCCCAGCAGTCCACCCCTGCCTGCGTGACTGAGAATCTCCACAGACATCTCTGTTTAATAACAGCCTTCCTGTACCTGACCAAGTGAGCCGAAGTGAATGAGGGTAAGGCAATCGGCGTCTCATGGACGATTGCAGAAATCACAAGAGTAGGACTAGTTTGACAAAGGACATCAGATCATGCGTATATTCTCTCCCCAAAAATGCTCTATGAAAGATCCTCTGTGCTTGTGAGCAATAGTAGCCACTAGGTGGCAGTCCAACTCTTTCATACTTCTCCAGATTTTAATCCATTCTGGGCAGATCAGTGCAGATCTAGAAGCAAACGCCAGGCCAATCATTTAGATTGGCCATGCTCAGCTCTTCTTTGTTTGCGGTCACTACTGTCAAAAGAAGAAGGAGGAGGAGGAGGAGGAGAAGGAGGAGGAGGAGGAGGAGGAGGAGGAGGAGGAGGAGGAGGAGGAGGAGGAGAAGGAGAAGAAGAAGAAGAAGAAGAAGAAGAAGAAGAAGAAGAAGAAGAAGAAGAAGAAGAAGAAGAAGAAGAAGAAGAAGAAGAAGAAGAAGAAGAAGAAGATCTCTCCCTCCCCCCTCTCTTTTTCTCTCTCCTTCCCACTTCAAAAAGTACTTGTTATGCAAATACTGGAGCGCATAACTCCAGAGATGTCAGCAGAAGGCAAAAATCACAAAACTGTCTCACGCTTATCCGAAAAGTGCTTTTGCAGGAGGCAACTGGACTTTCTTGCTTATTCTTTGAAGACGTTTCGCTTATCATCCAAGAAGCTTCTTCAGCTCTGACTGGATGGTGGGGGATGGAAGGATTTATATTCCTTGCAGACAGCTGGTGATTTGCATCCTTTTTAGAGGTTCTTTGAAGCACTTGGAGGTTTATCTGTGACCTCAGGGTCACCTGAGTGGTGCAAATGGTTCCTGTCGTCTGCAATTTTTTCTCTGGAAACCCTATTCCCACACCATTCCAAGGGCGTTCATCCCAAATTGCATAGCTAAAAGTCTGTAGAGATTCTCAGTCATCCAGGTCGTGGTTGTCCCAAAGGCGCTTTTTCAGGAGGCAACTGGACTTTTTTGTTTTTTCTTTCACTGTGTCTCACTTATTTTGGCTTTTTCATGTGGGGGAATCCAGTAGAGGAAGTAATTATGCTTGGAAGAGAGAGTGGTAAAAGGAAACCAGGCCGCTAAAGAACATGGCGGCTGGACACCATCAAAGCTGTTACTGGCCGGAGCGCAGAACATCTCTGGAGGAGTGCAAGACTGGAAGAGACACCTGTCCTACAGAATTGCCAAGAGTTGAACATGACTGAATGGATATCATCATCATCATCATCTTTTTCCCAAAAAGAAATTCAGCTGGCAGGCCTGGAAGCCATCCTTTTCGTTAGGCCTTCACGCTTGCCACATTTATTACTGTGGAAAACTGGGAGGGGGGATTGTATGGAGCCAGGGTGATATATATAGTCATAATAACATTTCTTTCTCAGAGAGTCAAGGACATCTTGCCCTGCACCTGGAATGGTGTGACTGGGATGCATCTCCAGTTGGGACAGTGCTTTGATTGGACCTTGTGATGGGCATGTGGGTGTTGGGCAGGGACTTAAACTTTCCTTTGGGTGGGGAAAACCTGGAAGTTTTCAGATTTGGGTTTTCCCAATAGGATATACCAAATAAAATGGAACTTTGAGGAAACTCAAGGCTTGGAGGTTTCTTTCCCTGAGGGTGTTACTTGGAACCCTGACATTAGTGTTATATTACCTCAGATAGTTGTTCCCCTGGTTCACTTCGCTGGAGCTTCGGGATAAAACAATATTTTCCACTTGGACTTTCAGGGAGTGCAAAGATGAAGAACGATTTCTAGGTTCTGCAACGCCTTCCGATGAAGTGGACCTTCTGGGCTTGTTGGACGCTGATGGATCATCTGAACAAAAAGAAGAGAAAAAGAGGCCGGTAGCTGAGAAGAGACGCCATGCGTGGATTCTCAGAATCTCCACCTGGCGTGGCTCCTTCCCTCACCTGGCATTGCTGGGCTCCTGCATTTCTTCCTATTCCTTAAAAAGGGTTCCTGAAGCAAAGCAGCTGCGGTCGATCGCTTGTCTGGATCAGCTTCGAAACATTTCAGGATAAAATCCTTGGCTTCGTCAGACATGGAACTGGGCACCTCTGGATGGATCTTGAACATCCCCACCTGGAGAAAAGGAACTGGCTAGCAATAGTACACCATCTTTTACTCAGACCCAAGACGATTTCTTACTGCCTGCCCAGCCTCACCTTGAACATTGCGGCCTGGGGGCTGCCCAGCTCAAAGAAGGGAGGCTTGCCTGTGGCCATCTCAATGATGGTGCAGCCCAGGGACCAGATGTCAGCTGGTTTCCCATAACCTCGGGGCCCCTGATCAATGATCTCTGGGGCCATGTACTGCAGGGTACCTACGGGAAGAAAGTCAGGGAGACAAGAGTGAGGCCACACTTGGAATATTGCGTCCAGTTGCTTGGAAGAGAGAGTGGTAAAAAGAAGCCAGGCTGCCAAAGAATATGGTGGCTGGACACCATCAAAGCTGTTATCAGCCGGAGCGCAGAACATCTCTGGAGGGGTGCAAGACTGGAAGAGACACCTGGCCGTCGCGCGCTCAAGACTTACTTATTCCAACAAGCCGGCCTGACCTAAGTTATTTTCCCCTTTTAATTGTGAATTTTAATTTGTTTTAAATTATGGAGGTTTTAATTGTCAGTCAAATTATTTGTTTTATTCTATTTTAAATTTTTGTATTTATATGTTTTATTTATGGCTGTACACCGCCCTGAGTCCCCCAGGAGTAGGGCGGTTTATAAATCTAATAAATCTAATAAATCAGTTTGGGTTGCCACGATATAAAAATGTTGTTGAGACTCTGGAAAGAGTGCAGAGAAGAGCAACAAAGATGCTTAGGGGACTGAAGGCTAAAACATATGGAGAATGGTTGCAGGAATTGGGTATGTCTAGTGAAAAAAGGGATTGAGGAGACATGATAGCAGTTTTCCAATATCTCAGGGGCTGCCACAAAGAGGAGGGAGTCAAGCTATTCTCCAAAGCACCGGAAGGCAGGACAAGAAGCAATAGGAAAGAAAGTAACCAAGGAGAAATTCAACTCTAAAACTAAGGAGAAATTTCTTGATACTTAGAACAATTACAGGTAGTTCTCGACTTACAACAGTTTCATTTAGTGACCATTCAAAGTTACAACGGCACTGGAAAAAAGTGACTTAAGACCATTTTTGACTCTTATGACCCTTGCAGCATCCCCGTGTTCACGTGATCAAAATTCAGACGCTTGGCAACGGACTCATATTTATGATGGTTGCAATGTCCTGTGACCCCCTTTTGCGACTTTCTGACAAGCAAAGTCAACGGGGGAGCCAGGTTCCCTTAACCGCTGTCTTACTAACTTAACAACTGTAATGATTCACTTAACAACGGTGGCACGAAAGGGTCATAAAATGGGGCAAAACTCACTCAGCCGATGTCTCACTTAAGAACATACATTTTGGGTTCAATTGTGGTCGTAAGTCGAGGTCTACCTATCATCAGTGGAAGGGCTTTTCTCCAGAAGTAGTGGGTGATCCAGCAATGGAGGTTTCTAAGAAGAGATTGGACACGCACAGCCGCCCATGCACTCGTCACCTCCCGGATCGACTATTGTAATGCTCTCTAAATGGGGCTACCCTTGAAAACCACTCAGAGGTTTCAGCTGGTGCAGAATGTGGCCATGCGGGTAATGATGGGAGTGTCCCGATGCTCCCATGTTACACCTCTCCTGCTTAACCTGCATTGGCTACCGGTTGCCCTCCGGGTGAGATTCCTATAAAGCCCTACATAACTTAGGCCCGGGATATTTGGCGGAACACCTGCGGCCAGCAACAGCTCCCCATCACCCGGTGCACTCACACAGAGAGGGCCTACTTGGGGTCCCGTCGGCCAGGCAATGTTGGCTGACGGCCCCTAGAGAGCGAGCCTTCTCTGTAGGCACATCTACCTTCTGGAATCAGCTCCCCTTGGAGCTCCGGGTAGCCACCGACCTTTGCTCCTTCCACTGTGACCTTAAAACATGGTTGTTTCGTCAGGCTGG
Source organism: Masticophis lateralis (assembly GCA_030761175.1). Classification (NCBI taxonomy): domain Eukaryota; kingdom Metazoa; phylum Chordata; class Lepidosauria; order Squamata; family Colubridae; genus Masticophis; species Masticophis lateralis. The sequence goes on from JAUDYJ010000009.1 coordinate 13,780,361, forward strand.
CTTGGACTGAATGGGGTTTTAATAGAAATTTTAGTTTTTATTGTCTGAATTTTTAACCTGGACTGGTGTTATTATTGTTGTGAGCCGCCCTGAGTCCTCGCGGAGAAAGGGCAGCATATAAGTCCGATTATAAATAAATAAATAAATAAACCATTTATCTGAAATGATATAGGGCAGGGCTGTCAAACTCTCAGCCCGTGGGCCAGATACGTCATGCCTGGCCACACCCACATCTGGTTTAGAGAAGAGGGGAGAGAAATCCTGACATGTCACATGACATGACGCTGCTGTGACGTGAGTTTGACAGCCCTGGTATAAGGTTTCCTGCTCGAGCAGGGGGTTGGACTAGAGCAGGGGTCTGCAACCTTAAACTCTCAAAGAGCCATTTGGACCCGTTTCCCACAGAAAAGAAAACACTGGGAGCCACAAAACCCTTCCCGTGCCTGACTATTTCTTGAGCGGCCACAAAACTAGCATATGTAGTTGAATTAAATGTTCTATTTTCTTCTGAAACTTTTCTTTTCTTGGATTTATCCATGGTTGGCCTACCCGTGGTTGAAAAGCTCAATATATCGTGTGTTGGTGGGTGTCGCACATTGGCGGTTGTGACACATATTTTGAGTGACAGGGAGCCGCAGCAGAGGGGTGAAAGAGCCACATGCGGCTCCAGAGCTGCAGGTTGCTGACTCCTGGACTAGAGCACCTACAAAGTCCCTTCTCTTACATGACAGCCACCGAACGCTCCTTGCCAGCAACTGCAAGTAAACAATACCGGATTCTCTTTTTGATGAGCTGGTGTAAGATTACACTTCTTTTCAAATTTTGGTAAGCTAGCTTGCTGTCAGCAGCTTGGAGCTGCTTCTGCTCATTCTACTGAGCAAGACCCCGGAAATCTGCTTGCTGGTTGCAACTATTCTTGCCTGGGGCAGCTCATAAATCTACCCAAGGCTGATTTCTCTTTTCGTGGAGCTCCCAATTATTGATTGCCCAAACTCTACTGACACGCTGATCTGAACTTAATTATTTTACCCTGTTCGTCTTTCTCCTATTATTCCTGATCTTCCTCCTCATCTGCCTGGTGAGCTGAAAACAGCTGCCAGGCTCTTTTCGATGCAAAATGGAATCCAAGAAAGATTAGCAACTTGAGAAAACAAGCCGAGGTTGTCTGCGGAAAGTTTGGTTCTAATCTGTCCCTTCAAGGATGAAGACATTCTTTGATCTTCGGCTTATTGATTGCTGGCATTTTTAATATTGTTGTGCGGCCGATTATATTGCTCCCTCTAATGGTGATTTCTACTGGCAAGCGCTAAGCGAGAGAGAGAGAGAGGGAGGGAGGGAGAGAGAGAGATGGAACTGAATGGGGCCATTGACAAACAAGAATTTGCCTGTCAGCAATCCAGGAAAATTAATATGTTTGCAAAGTAAACATGATTCGTGTGGAATGCTGAATGGCAGTTGAAATACAAATGATGTGCAAGTGTGCATGGGCATGCTCACAAGAGCATGCATGCATGTGCATATAGAAATATGTGTCCATGTGTGTGTGTGGGGGGTATATGCACTTGATTGTGCTTGGGTAAACTGCGATGCAGTTGAAGATGGTGTAACAAATTGCTAATAACTTGCATTTGGGGGAAAAAGAGCAATTAAAACAAGACCCTAATCAAGGAATTACCAAGTCTGACAAACAATCAAATAATAAACAACAGCCTAATCAAGGAACCACCAAAAACACTGACAGGGCAAGCCATTCGTACATAAAAAGAGAGCAAACCCCATTCCCTTCTAGCACTGATGACATTACCAAGTTTGGTGATGAAATGCAAAACAACAAACCAAGCTCAAGAGAGCACCAAGGACCCCATATTTAAAATGTTCAATCATAGACCCTAATCCCTTACCTGTGAATGTCTCAGTGCTTGGGCTGATTCCAGCCAGCCTTTTGGAAGTGCCGAAGTCTGAAATTTTTAATACTCCACTATAAGTGTTGATCAAGACGTTATCTCCCTGTCAATCATAGAAACTGTTGCTTTAGAGAACCAGGAAGTGTCCAAGATCTCCAAGAGCAGAAAACATGGAGGTAGCAATATCAAGCCGTCCCCAGTGTGGTTTGGTTCCTCACCTTGATATCTCGGTGGATAATCTGGTTATCATGGAGGTAACGTAAACCCTCTAGGATTTGCTTAGTGTAGAATACAATGGTTGGTTCGTTGTCCTTCAAAGGACCCCACATGGACCGCAAGAGAGAAGAGAGGCTTCCTGGATGGAGAGATTGGAAGGAAGGAAGAACCATGGGGAATTAGAGAGGCTACTTTGCACCAGAAATAAATCCCTGAGAACCAATTGCCCACAAGCCACACGGAGAACATGAATTTTGGAGGCTGGAAGAGAGTACGAGTGCACCTCGACTTACAAACAGTTCATTTAGCGACCACTGAAAGTTACAACAGGACTGAAAAAAAATGACTTATGACCATTTTTCACACAACCGTTGCAGCACCCCCATGATCGTGCGATCGAAATTCAAGGCGCGTGGCAACTGGCTCGTGTTTAGGACGGTTGTGGTGTCCTACGGTCATGGGATTCTCCATTTGTGGCCTTCTGACAAGCGAAGCCAATGAGGAAGCCAGATTTACTTCACAGCAGTGTTGCTATGAGCCGCGGTGGCACAGTGGTTAGAGTGCAGTACTGCAGGCTACTTCTGCTGATCACCGGCTGCCTGCAATTTGGCAATTCAAATCCCACCAGGCTCAGGGTTGACTCAGCCTTCCATCCTTCCAAGGTGGGTAAAATGAGGACCCAGATCGTTGGGGGCAATAGGCTGATTCTGTAAACTGCTTAGAGAGGGCTGTAAAGCACTGTGAAGCGGTATATAAGTGCTATTGCTATTGCTATAATGATATCAAGAGCTATGGTGGCACAGTGGTTAGAATGCAGCATTGCAGGTCAACTCTGCCCATTGCCAGGAGTTTGATCCTGACCGGCCTGAGGCTGACTCAGCCTTCCATCCTTCCAAGGTGGGTAAAATGAGGACCCAGATTGTTTTGGGGCAATAGGCTGACTCTGCAAACCTCTTAGAGAGGGCTGTAAAAGCATTATGAAGCAGTATATAAGTCTAAGTGCTATTGCTATTGCTACCAATTTGCCCGCAGTGATTCACTTAACAGCCATGACAAAAACGGTTCTAAACTGGGGCAAAAGTCCCTTGACAGCTGTCTCCCTTAGCAACAGACATTCTGGGCTGCATTGTGGTCATACGTCGAGAACTATCTGTACTCTCTATGCCACGGGGAAAGGAAGTCTGTCGGGTTTTGTAGAAAGAGTTTTGAAGACATACGTAAAACAGCCTGAGCTTGACATGTTTTGTGTCTCTCTTAAGAGTTTGGGGGATTTTTCTTCATTTTATAACCCACATTAAATACAAGTCAAGGTCTAAACTTCAACATGATGTGTTTTTTTTCCTCATAGCTGAATAGCTAGGAAATGTACTGCTTGCTTTGGCAATTAGATCTGGAAGGGGTTCCAGGAGGCAGAAGAAAGGGCTCAAGATGCTTATCCAGTGTGACAAGAAGCATTTACTTCCTGATCCTTAGCATAATTGATCCATGCATGCTGTGTCTTCCTAAAGGCCCTCATTTTAATACCCACCGTAAGATGGTGAAGGATGATCTGTTTGCATCTGACCATGCATTTTTTTTTTAAGGAAAGCTACATTTCCCAAACAGGCATGAGAATCAGGTTTAGCTGCTCAGTTTATTATGCAAACTGCTTTTTTTTAGCACGTTCACAAATTTTGCGGTGCAATTCTCAGCTCAAAAAAAGGAGCATGTGAAAACATGAAGGGAAAATACAACGGCTGCAAACTCACATCAGAACCAAAACAAGCGGTTTAAGAATAAGTAAAGGTAAAAGTTCCCCTCGCATATATGTGCTAGTCGTTCCCGACTCTAGGGGGCAGTGCTCATCTCCGTTTCAAAGTCGAAGACCCAGCGCTGTCTGAAGATATCTCCGTGGTCATGTGGCCAGCATGACTAAACACCAAAGGCACCTAGAGCGCTGTTCCCTTCCCACCAAAGGTGGTCCCTATTTTTCTACTTGCATTTTTACGTGCTTTCGAACTGCTAGGTTGGCAGAAGCTGGGAGAAGTAACGGGAGCTCACCCCGTAATGCGGCACTAGGGATTCGAACCGCTAAACTGCTGACCTTTCAATCAACAAGCTCAACATCTTAGCTACTAAGCTACCGCATCCCTTTGGTTTAAGAATACAAAGTGCGAAAAAAGGGGCATCCCGGGAGAGAAACGTTCACCAAAAATCGGCAGAGATTTTCACACGGATTTTTGCAGAGATTTTGCAAAGGGGAGGGGGAGGAAATGCAGAAACGAGGAGGGAAATTTAAAAACTGAGCAAGATCAAATGATGGGTTCATACCTCCCGACTGATGAAGTTTATGTCTAGTACTGACAGAAAATCATTGGCAAAACTCCTGTCTATCACTTGTTTCTATTTCCACACCAAACTCTCCTGTAATGTGTTTCTATTTTGCAATCCATCTCATCTTTATAAGGAAAGACAGGGGGAGCCACTCTAAAAACCCAGAAACCCACAACATTAGCAAGTAAACAGCAAGGAAGTAGACTATCAAAGGCCATTGGGAAATGACCAAATTGTTAACAATGACATAGAACAATCCAGCCAAAGTTCAGTTCTTTATATGCTCATACCACACAGACAGACCCATGCTACCCTAATCTAATGGATGTACCCTGAGACAGCGGTCTCCAACCTTGGCAATTTTAAGCCTGGCAGACTTCAACTCCCAGAATTCCCCAGCCAGCAAAGCTTAAAGGTTGGAGATCCCTGCCCTGAGAGATTCTAGGGAGTGGCTATCCTCAATCTCCTAAATGTCCTAATGGTGATCAATCAACCAGTGGAACAACTTATCTTCAGAAGCGGTGGGTTCCCCATCACTTGGAGGCTTTCAAGAAGACACTGGACACCATTTGTCTGAAATGGTATAGGAGGCTGTCGGGAACATAAATGGAGCTTGGGAGCCTGTTTTTTTTTTCTGCTTGCAGAGCACTCAGGCCACCACAGGCACTTCCTGACATGAGTGATGTCAAGATGGCCATGCCCCCTGGCCACACCCCCTGCCCCCCAGACCATCCTAATGCCGGCAGCCCTCAATGAAATCGAGTTTGACACCCCCTGCCCTAGACTCTCTCAGGTGCTATCTATCAGAATAGAGGGTTACAGTAGTCCTCAATTTACAACTATTTGTGTAATAACAAAGAGCCTGGTAGTTCAGCAGACTAAGCATTGTAATTAACATTCAGCTGTCTGCAATTACTGTAAGTTCGAATCTTACCAGGCTCAAGGTTGACTCAGCCTTCCATCCTTTCTAAGGTAAATAAATTGAGGACCCAGTTTGTGGGAGCAGTAAGCTGACTTTGTATAAATATACAAAAATATGAAGGCTATTGCTTAACGCATTGTAAGCAGCCCTGAGTCTCCGGGGAAGGGTGGCATATAAATCAAATTATAAATATATATAACCATGTTACTAATTGAACAACCACAGTGATTCACATAACTGTGGCAAGAAAGGTCATAAAATGGAGCAAAATTCACTCAACTGTCTTGATTAGTAATGGAAATTTTGGGCTCACTTGTGCCTGTAGGTCAAGAACTCCCTATATAACTTTACTCTGGCAAGATTCTGTCCATTCTCTGTAAGCAAATTAAAAAACTGGACTCCACTGGATTTCACCATGACCTCTTTGGGCTTGAGCTTGATGCCCCTCTTTCTTATTCTTATCCTCAAGATCTGATTTTGCTGAAAGGAATCCATTCCCATCCTCACCAGGGTTTCAGAATCGCATCTTCTGCTTACTCACCTCCAGGCACTTCCTCCATGAAGATTTTGAGGAAGCCATTTTGACTCACGGAGCCCAGATAACGGACAATGTTCCTGTGTTTCAGGCGCTTGTGCAGGGCAATCTCCTCATGCAGAGGCTGTGAATATCTAAGAAGTAAGACCAACAATGAAAGACCCAGGAAAAAGAACCCTGCCAAGGGATGGGACCAGAAGTAGTATTCAGCAGGTTCTGACCAGTTCTGGAGAAACGGTAGCAGAAATTTTGAGTAGTTCGGAGAACCGGTAAATACCACCTCTGACTGGCCCCGCCCCCATCTGTTCTCTGCCTCCCAACTCCCAGCTGATCGGGATGAAACGGGGATTTTGCAGTAACCTTCCCCTGGAATGGGGAGGAAATGGGGATTTTGCAGTAACTTTCCCCTGCAGCAGGGAAGGAATGGAGATTTTACAGTATCCTTCCCCTGCCACGCCCACCAAGCCATGCCATGCCCACCAAGCCACGCCCACAGAACTGTTGTAAAAAAATTTTGAATCCCACCACCAGTCTAAATTCTAAGGCAACTCGCTGTGGCCAACTCGGCATTAGACAATTGAATGCGGGATAACTGACTAGATGGACAAATGAATTGCAATGGCCCTTGTTTTCCTTTAGCTTGAACCTTGAACCTAAAGCAAGACAAGGCTTGCTGAAATTCACTTGTCCTTCTCTTGTGTTATCCCATGTTAAATTGTCTCGTGGTGAGTTGTCCCATGGCGAATTGGACGTGGCAAGGAACTGTAGCTGGGGTGAGTTGGCTGGGACACGTTGGCCATGGTGAGTTTTCCCATTTTGGGTCCTACCTGCTATCCCGCTCTGGAATCTCTTTAATGGCAATGCGTACTTGGTTGCTGCGGTCTCGTCCGGCATAGACCACCCCGTATGTCCCTTTTCCCAAAATCACCCTGTCGCCTGCTTCAGTGTATTCATACTCATACTGTGAACATGAAAGCATAGAAAGAATATAAGGAAGTGCAAAACCCGGTCAGAAGACCTTTGATGCACAAACAGCCTTATAATTAGCTAGAGTGAATTTTGAGGCCTGGGGCAGACAATCCAGGAAAATGTGACAGATAATGAATCCTGGGTTCCTTAAATTAGTTTCTTGACCTCAAACATGGTAGAAGTCATCACTGCTCAACCTTCAGCTGCCAATCCTGTGGGATTCCATAAATGGAAAACGGATAGTTACACTTATTATTTTTTTTTATGCAAGCACGTTGTACTGTTTGGACTATCACCCATCTCCTTCCACTTATTTTTTATATATATATTTGATTTATATGCCGCCCTTCTCCGGAGACTCAGGGCGGCTTACAATGCATTACGCAATAGCCTTCATACTTTTGTATATTTATACAAAGTCAGCTTATTGCCCCCACAAACTGGGTCCTCAATTTACCTACCTTAGAAAGGATGGAAGGCTGAGTCAACCTTGAGCCTGGTGAGATTCGAACTTACAGTAATTGCAGACAATTGAGTTAATCACTGTCTGCTGAGCTATCCAGGCTCTTATGACTGTATGACTGTAATTTTGTTGCTTGTATCATTTGTACCCTACCACTGTCATTAAGTGTTGTACCTTATGATTCTTGATGAACGTATCTTTTCTTTTATGTACACTGAGAGCGTATGCACCAAGACAAATTCCTTGTGTGTCTAATCACACTTGGCCAATAAAAAAATCTATTCTATTCTATTCTATTCTATTCTATTCTATTCTATTCTATTCTATTCTATTCTATTCTATTCTATTCTATTTATTCTATTCTATTCTATTCTATTCTATTCTATTCCATTCCATTCCATTCCATTCCATTTTCTCTTCTCTTCTCTTCTTTTCTCTTCTCCACCTCTCTTCTCTTCCCACTGCTCCCCTCCCCTCCCCTCCCCTCCCCTCCATTCCATTCCATTCTATTCTATTTTGAAGTTTATCTCCAACATCCTATTTTTCTGATGTTGTAAAGCATTCTCAGATGGTTTAAGACCATTATTTTTTTTTAAAAAAATATGGTATTTGCAAACAATTTGAAATTATTACACGAACACTTTTAAAGGCACCAAAGTTGAGCCACGGTGGTGCAGTGGTTAGAGTGCTGTACTGCAGCCTACTTCTGCTGCCTGCCTATAATTTGGCAGTTCAAATCTCGCCAGCTCAAGGTAGCCTTCCATCCTTCTGAGGTGGGTAAAATGAGGACCCAGATTGTTGCGGGCAATAGGCTGACTCCGTAAACCGCTTAGAGAGGCCTGTAAAGCACTATGAAGCGGTATATAAGTCTAAGTGCTATTGCTAAAGTTCCACCTTGTTTTTCCGTCAAATTAGCTTTGAGAAAAGTGGATTTTCATCACTCTCTGCAACCAAGACTAAACATTGAAATGAGCGCAGCTAAAGACTTTAACAATTATTTCTCTAGACGCCGATTAAACATGCAAGCTCATGTACCCCATTAAATTTACAATCGAAATATTACACTTAAGAGAAAATAGGTATGATTGGAACAGGTTTTCATTTCAATATTCATTATCTTTCACTTTTTATCTAAAAATTATATGCTCTTCCATACTCTGCAAAAACTGTACTGTTTGGGATTTCTTTCGGTGGCATTCCTGAGATTGTTGCAAGATGACAAAGCAACACGGCACGGTTGTATTTTTCTACACTGCCTCTCTTTATCCTTTTTCTTCTTTGGAAAACTGTGCCCAGGTGGGGTTTCCTCGTATTTTCTACTTGAATGGATGCATAAAAAGCCAAGGAAATTGCAGACCAGTGTAGGAAATGTACACAATAAACAGACTCACTCATTTGCCTTAGCAAATCTATTACAAAGATAAAGTGTAAGAAACTTATAGGCCATCAGGGAGAATATCTACGGGACCGCCTTCTGCCACCGATAGCCTCCCACCAACCAATACCTCCCACAGAGAGGGACTCTTCAGGGTGCCATCAGTTAAACAATGTAGACTGGCGACCCCCAGGGGGAAAGCTTTCTCTGTGGGGGCACCCGCCCTCTGGAATGAACTGCCCACCGGGATACGTGTGATTCCCGACCTGTGTACCTTTTGCCGTGCCCTTAAGACCCTGGTATTTCAACAGGCTGGACTGGAATGGAATGGGGTGTTTTAAAATTGGGGGTTTTAATGTAACAGCCAAAATATTTAATCTATTTTTAAATTGTTTTAAATTTTGTATTTTTTACATTGTTTTATGATTGCTGTACACCGCCCTGAGTCCTTCGGGAGAAGGGCGGTATAGAAATTTAATAAACCGAACCTAAACCTAAACCTTGGCCTGATCCCTGTAAAATTTTTTAGAATTTTAGAGTTTTGATATTAATTTTAAATTGAATTGTTTTAACTATCGGCCAAATTTATATTAGTTTTTAAAATTTTAACTTTTGTGTACCTTGTTTTTTATCTGGCTGTTCACTGCCCTGAGTCCGCAAGGAGAAGGGCAGTATATAAATCTAATAAAATCAAAATCAAATCAAATAAAGCCTAATTTCATTAGTGTTCCCTATTGGAAAAACCACATGGAAAGCAATATCATAATGTGAATAGTAGAATAGAATAACAGAGTTGGAAGGGACCTTAGAGGTCTTCTAGTCCAACCTCCTGGTTAGGCAGGAAACCCTACACCACTTCAGACAAATGGTTATCCAATCTCTTTTTAAAAACTTCCAGTGTTGGAGCATTTACAACTTCTGGAGGCAAGTTGCTCCACTGATTAATTGTTCTAACTGTCAGGAAATTTCTCTTTAGTTCTAAGTTGATTCTCTCCTTGATTAGTTTCCACCCGTTGCTTCTTGTCCTGCCCTCAGGTGCTTTGGAGAATAGCCTGATTCCCTCTTCTTTGTGGCAGCCTGAGATACTGGAACACTGCTCTCATGTCACCCCTACTCCTTCTTTTCATCAGACTAGACATATCCAGTTCCAGCAACCGTTCTTTATGTTTTAGCCTTTAGGTTGTGGAAAAAGAGTCAGAAGAAAATTTCAGCACAGCACTAAAACAAGACCTCTGCATGGTAGCTATTTTTATACTGAGTCATCTCTGGAGCTGGCTACGTTTGTTGTTTCCTTCTTCACTCGTTGTGAAATCCTTCCTAAGAAAACCAAGAAGGCCTGATTCACAGTGACTTCACCCCAATTCACCTCTAGTTCCACTGGAGAGCTGCACCAATTCCCTTCTTCACCCATCTCTGCCATGAAAGAATGGACCAGTTGAAAAAACCTGAAAGAAAAGAGTAAGAGGAAGGAAAATCTCAGGGAATTATATAAACTCATGAAACGTCTTCATAAAGATTGATACTGCTTTAAAGCAATCAAAGTGCCTGAGAAGCTTAGAGAAAGTCCATCTCCAGAGAGTCTGGCCAACAGCTGTCATTGTCCCCCATCAGCTTTTGGTACTTAAAGGTGATGGAAGAGGAAGCCAACACATTAAGAGGGACATGAGTTGGGGAAGACTGCCTCAGAGAAGGGGGAAGTTGTGGTCCTCCAGGTATCCTACCAGGGACTTACCAGGGACATTTTTGGACTTCAACTCCCAGAATTCCCCAGCCAGCTATGCTATGCTGGGGAATTCTGGGAGTTGAAGTCCACCAGTCTTAAAGTTGCCAAGTTTGGAGACCCCTGATTTAGACTATAATTTCCTTCAGTCTCCATACTAGTTCTAGTTTTAAGCACTGGCATTTGGTGATCCGGTAGTTGACTCTGCACGAAGAAACAACCAATATCCTTTTTAAAAAATGTCATTAGCATCATAAACAGCAGGGTATATCTGATGGTCATTTATTCCAGTCATTTGTTTTTGGTCAAAAATTTTTAGTAAAAATAATGCCAAAGTGCACTTTACCCTTTAAAACTGCTTTTCGAAATTGGCAATTCAAAGAGGTGTGGGTTTCAACACCCAGAATTCCCCAGCATAGCATAGCTGGCTGGGGAATTCTGGGAGTTGAAGCCCACACCTCTTCAAGCTGCTAAGTTTGAAAAAAAACCCACTGTTTTAAAATTACTTACAATCCCACTGGAAATCAATGAGGAACAGTTTGAGAATGTGATTTCCTTTCCATTTATTGCCCTTGACTTTTCAAAAATGTCTTCACCCACACATTTTCAAGTTTCGCAGCAACCCTGAAGCTAGCTGTCATATTTTTAATGCTCACCCTAAAATAATCAAAACAGTGGCAATAGGTTGCCAGGTACAGTTTGGGCGGGACATTATTTACATCTGGGCTATTCTAGTATCTCCCTTCCTTAATTAGGTTTTTGATCTTTGCAATTCACAGCCACTCCTTCCATTAAGCTTTGATTGACTCGTGACATACAGTTAGCCAAACTGTAGCCTCTGTAATGAAAACATAGTTCTTCCTTCTAACATGCCATGGCCCTGCCTTTCCTTTACAAAACATACATCAGGGAAGGAGCAGGTGACAAATGAAATGTACCGTATTTTTTGCACTTTAAGACGCACTGGACCATAGAACGCACATTAGCTTTAGAGGAGGAAAACTAAGGAAAAAAAATATTTGCCTGTGCCTCCCAGCATCCATTCAGGATCCATCTGGCTAGCGTCCTTACAGCAAACTGCAAACAGCCTGCCTCCTCCGTGTCTGCTGCCTCCACCAGCGAATGCTATCACCATCGCCACTCGCCGCAGTTCAACGCAGTGATCGGTGGCATTGGCAATCCCCACCGCCTAGAACAGCTGATTGGCAGTATTCTGGGAGGCCAATCCAACCACCAATCAGCTGCTCAGCAGCAAAGGCTCCAGCGTTCCCCAGCAGTGGCGAATGGTGACAGTGGTGATAGACGCCGCTGTTGCGCCAACCCCCTCCTCTCCACCGCAATATTTGCTCTGTAAAATGTACAGACATTTCCACTGACTTTTGGGGGGGAGGGGCATCTTATAGTGTGAAAAATATGGTATGTTTCTATCGAAGCCATCTTTATGATTTGACAACAATGCTCAAGGAGACTCTTTCAAATGCAGACCATGGAATGATTCATAGGGTTGGATGGGATCTCAGAGGTCTTCTAATCCAACCTCCTGCTCAAGGTAGATGAGAAATGGAGAAACATGTTTTAAAGTCATGGCAGCTTCCTGCCTCCCCCCACCTTTGTCAATGGGCCATTAAGGCCTCAGCCAAGCTCATTCATTCCCCCCACCTTTGTCAATGGACCATCATCTGCAACACAATAGGACCCATCTAGCAACAGAAACTCCCCACATGGCACCTGGGAAGATTACATCAGTCAACAAGGCTAGCTAAGACCCCGACCCCCACCCCCTGGTAGTCTGACAACCAATCAGGATACTCTTCCTGTGCCCCAGGAAGTTCAGAGCCCAGAGAGGGCATAAAACCAAGGGACTTGCAGCATCTCTGCCCTTTTTCTGCCCCTTTTCTGCCCTTTTTCTGTTCCATTTGGTCCCGTCCACCATTAAGCCATCTTTCCAAGCAGTCTCCATGTTTCCAGTGTCCTTTTTCCCCACTTGGAGCTGAACCCAGATGGACATTTCTTCCAACAGTTCTTTTGAGAATAAGTCAATCCCCTCTTCTCTGGGACAATCCCTCAAGAACTGGAAGACAGTTATCATGTCTTCCCCTCCCAAATCTTCTCTTCGATTGGCTAAACACACCTAGCTCCCTCAAATATTAATCATAATAATTTAGCCTCCAGACCCTTCATTATCTTTGTTGCTTTTCTCTGCATATTTTCTAAGGCCAGGGGTATCAAACTCAAGGCCCGAGGGCCAGATCAGGCTCGCGGGGTGCTTAGACCTAGCCTGTGGGGCTGCCCTGGAAATAGCAGAGGACTGGCCCATGGTGCCTCTGCCAGCAAAAACAGAGCTGGCAGAGCGTGCAGCCCTCCCGAGCTCTGTCTTCGCTGTTAGAGGGTTGCAGGAGACCATCGCAGCCAAAACGGAGCTCAGAAGGGCCGCATGTGGCTCTCCTGAGCTCTGCTTTCACTGGCAGAGGGTTGCAGAAGACTGTCACAGCCGAAAATGGAGCTCAGGAGCCCGTTTTTGCTGGCAGGGTTCTGGGGACACCACAGGTGCCACCGACACGAATAACGTTGAACTGGCCACACCCATCCTGGCCCCCTGAGGTCAAACACAACCCTGATGTGGCCCTCAATGAAATAGAGTGTGACACCCCTCTTCTAAGCTCTCGACACTTTTTTTAATATCGTGGTGACCAAAATTATACACCGTGTTCCAAATGTCGCCTCACTAGTGCAGTTTAGAATGGTGTTATCACTTCTCGTGATTTTGATGTTCTTCCTCTGTTGATAACAGCCCAGGACTGCACTGATTTGCTTTCTGTCTCTTTCTTTGGGTCTTGGCTTCTGTTGGCACCCTCACCTCACCCCGACTCACCAGCGGCAGTGATTTTGGGTAGGGAAGTATAACTGGAAATCTTCAACTGTATGCCGCACATAAAGGAAACAGCATCGTTCGTCGCACTTAGAAATGCTGGTGCAAAAAAAGAAAGAGAGAGAAGAATTCAGGCTGGCATGTAGAATACAAGCCTTGAGGGAGAGGAAGACTTGGTCCACAGGAGGAAAACTTCAGTTTGGCAGGAATATCCATTCCTTCAGTTAAAAAAAAAAAAAAAACCCAGAAACTTGTCTTATCCTTTCAAGATCCTTCATCCAGGGGTGGGCTGCTGGGGGTTCGCAGGGGTTTGGGAGAACCTCTAGCTAAGATTCTGTGCAGTTCGGAGAACCCCCAAATCCCACTCCTGGCTGGCTCCGCCCACCTCTCCCTGCCCCTCCCAGGAATCCCCATGTGGCCCATTTTGGATGCAGATAAGTGCAGGGCTGGCGCAGAGGCTTGGGGAGTGTGATAAACAGATCTACTAGAAGTTCGGGAAAGCCGGAAATGGGCCTGTTTCAGGCCTCCAGAGGGCCTCTGGAGCCCAGGGAGGCTGTTTTCGCCCTCCTGTAGGCTCAAAGAAAGACTCCAGAGCCCGGGGAAGGCAAAAATGCGCTCCGGTGTGCATGAAGACCAGCTGGTGAGTGCACATATGCGTGCTGGAAATGCAAAGACCAGGTGGTCTTCAGGCTTTCAGTGCTCCAGCTTGCGTACATGTTCCAGTTTTCAGTGCCGAAAAGATTCGCCATCACTGGCAGAGATTAATTCCCTTCGCACAATGACTAAACCTGGTTGCTGAATTAAACAATTTTCTGGATTCGTGCAACGTAGTGAACCGTAAGTTAACCAAATCAGCTGAGTTTCCAGAGTATGAAAAGTCACCCAAAAATGATCAAGATTTAACCTTAACTGAGCTTAGCAAGTTGGCAAAATGTATGACGTGCGTACAGTATGCAGAATTCGGAAGTCTGCTGGATGTTGAGTTAAGCAGAAGGCCAGCATTTAAATGCCCTCTTCAAAAATGGCAAAAATGATTGTTACCTGATTCCACGGATGGAGGATGCAGGAAAAGTCCAGGTAGAAATTCCTTCCTATAGAAGCCAAGAGAAACACCCAATAAGCAAATAGCCCTAGAAGCAAAATTCCCAATCATCAGAAAATTGTAAGAACGGGTAATCCTTGCTTTATGACCACAACTGGAACTGGCAACATCATCGTGAAGTGAACTATCCCATGACCTCGTGGACTTAAGACTTCACTTCCACTGTGGTCATTAAGCAAATCATCTAGAGCAGCGGTCTGCAACCTTAAACACTCAAAGGGCCATTTGGACCCGTTTCCCACAGAAAAGAAAACTCCGGGAGCCACAAAACCCTTCCTGTGCCTGACTATTTCTTGAGCGGCCACAAAACCAGCATATGTAGTTGAATGAAACATTCTGTTTTCTTCTGAAATTTTTCTTTTCTTGGATTTATCCATGGTTGGCCAGAGATTGAAAAGCTCAATAAATCGCGTGCCGGTGGGTGTCGCACATTGGCTGTTGTGACATATATTTTGAGCGACAAGGAGCCGCAGCAGAGGGGTGAAAGAGCCACATGCGGCTCCAGAGTCGCAGGTTGCTGACCCCTGATCTAGAGTCATGGAGACATCATGTGACTATGACTTGCGATTTTACTACCGGCTTCTCCATCAATTCTGCTTGTCGGAAGCCAGGTGTGAAACACATGAAATGGGGAATCACATGAACACTGGATGCTGTAATGTTGATAAACACCCACCGGTTGCAAAATGCCTGAATTTTGATCATGTGACCAGTGGGCACCCTGCAACAGTTGTAAATGCAAAGGCTTGCTTTATAGTGACTTTTCCAAGGCCGTTGTAACTTTGTATGGTTGCTAAACAGGGGAGTCGTTAAGCAAGGACTAGCAGGCAGCAAGCAAAAAAGGAAAATGAAGCAAAATCTCTGAAAGTACCTCTTCCAGGGAACCAATGTAGCTTAGTGTCACTGATTTTCTGATCTCCTGGTTGCTCACAGAGAGCTGAGAGGGTTGCAGCACCTTGCTCAGGTCGAGAATCAACACCTGTCAAGAAAAACAGCAGCCCTCAACTCTGATGATTTTAAACAGGGGAAGATTCAATGAATTGCTCGAAATGAGGAGAAGGATATGAAATCACCAGGGGACAAGAGCAGCACAATATTTGGTTATCGGAAAGCTGGACAAGAAGGGTATCAGGAGGAAGAGCCTAGTCACTAACACAATTGGGGTGAGGGCTGAACTGGCAACACAACTGGGGTGAGGGCTGAACTGGTAACACAACTGGGGTGAGGGCTGAACTGGTAACACAACTAGGGTGAGGGTTGAACTGGCAACACAATTGGGGTGAGGGCTGAACTGGCAACACAACTGGGGTGAGGGCTGAACTGGTAACACAATTGGGGTGAGGGTCGAACTGATAACACAATTGGGGTGAGGGTCGAACTGGTAACACAATTGGGTGAGTGCTGAACTGGTAACGCAACTGGGGTGAGGGTTGAACTGGCAACACAATTGGGGTGAGGGTTGAATTGGCAACACAATTGGGGTGAGGGCTGAACTGGTAACACAACTAGGGTGAGGGTTGAACTGGTAATACAATTGGGGTGAGGGTTGAACTTGAGAATCACTGCCTCTATAAGGCTACTCCCGTGCATGATACTTTAAGGTATTCTGAAAAAACAGGGGTTGTCCCTTCCCAAAAGCGAAGTGAAGAAAGCAAAGCTAACAAGCAATGCATTATAAGGGAAGAGACTTGGGCTATTGCTACATGCCGAAGCAAAGGGAGGGGGCCCTGCCCCAAAGGAACATTCAGCCGGGGTTTTTACAACGTAAGCTGGGACCACAGAAAGGGGAGAAACACAGATAAGGAAGAGAAAGAGAGACAAAGAAGCAGTACCTGGACTATAACTTAATTCAGCAATAACAAAAGCCGTGCTCCTCCAGATGTTGTTAAACTCCAACGACCATCAGCCCCAGCCAATAGGGCCAGTGTTCAGGGATGATGATGCCTGCCGGACTTTAACATCATGCAGAGGTGCCATGGCTTAAGCAGCCCTGAGTTACTAAAGAATCAACAGAAAAAGAAACTTCTGGCAGAAGAGAGAATCCCATCGCGTTCTTGCACTCTGCAAACATCCCTTCTGCAACGCTTGCCCTGAATTCGCTTCAGTTTGACGGAAGGAACATGAAACAACAAAGGAAGTGGAAATTTCCAAATATCTGAAGTCAAATATCTGGGTAACATTTTGCATCATCTACCCCAAAAAAAAAAAAAAAAAAAGTCTCCGGTTGAATCCAAGGTATTTCTAGTTAAAACGGATCTTGAAAGTTGTGAAAGAGGTGCCATGAAATTTAGCATTTTTTTTCCAGCAAGCACAAATTTCTCTCTGACTAAACCTGGGCATTTTCCACGTTCGTGGCATTTTCGCGTGCAACGGCCTTTTATACAGGCAGTCCTTGACTTACGATCACAATCGAGCCCAACGTTTCTGTCGCTAAGCGAGACAGTTAAACAACTTAACAAGTACCAACTTAACAGGTGACGACTTAACAGTCGTTCAGTGAATATTGATCCATTTTACAACCTTTCTTTGCCACAGCTGTTAAGTGAATCGGTTATTAAGTTAGCAACACGGTTGTTTAATGAAGCCGGCTTCCCCCGTGGAACTTTCTCATCAGAAGGTCACAAAAGGGGATCACACGACACACACACACACACCCTAGGACATTGCAACTGTCGTAAATATGAGTCAGTCACCAAGCGTCTGAATTTTGATCAGGGGATGCTTGGAACGGTCATTAAGTGTGAAAAACGGTCACTTTTTCCAGTTCCGTTGTAACTTTGAACGGTCACTAAATGAACCGTTGTAAGTCGACGACTGACTGTATTTTTATTGATTTTATTTTTTGCACACTAGTTTTGCAAGCACTTAAGATATTTGGCACGATGGTCCCAACCGCCACCCCGATGTGTGTTTTTTTTGGCAAGGGCAAAATTGAGAGAAGTTTAAAAAAAAAAGGGGGGGGAGGCACAAATTGGTTCATGGTTGAGACCAGACAGCCCATGTTAAGATTTGCTCGTATTCAAATGTGATCCAGTTCAGGAGCTTTCCCATCTGTCAGGTGGACAAATCTACTGTATTTTTCGGAGTATAAGATGCACTGGAGTATAAGATACACCGTCCTTTTTTGGTGAGGAAAAGAAGAAAAAGAAATCTTCCTCTGCCTCTGAGCAATTTTGCCTCTTTGCAGCAAACAGCAAACATCCTGCTTTACTTTCAGTTTTGTTTTCAGCACAGCTTGATTAGCACAAGGAAAAAAAAAATCTGCTCCAGCAATTTACCTCCTTGCAGCAAGCAGCAGAGCCCTGTGCAAAACAGCTGAGAGCAAATCAGCTGAGAGTCAGGAGGCCAATCCAATCAATTTGTGTTAATTAGGCTATGCTGAAGCTGAAAGGAGCTGTTTCTTCTTGTTGCTTACTGCAAGGAGGTAAACTGCTGGGAGGCAAAGGCCAAAGGTGGACGCCAGTGGGTAGGCGGGGCTATGTTTGGTGTATAAGACGCACCTAAATTTTCACCCCCTTTTAGGGGGGAAAAAGGTGTGTCTTATACTCCGAAAAATACGGTAAGTTTAAGAATGGCATTGCTGTAAACAAGTAGAACTCGCAACTTCCTTACCAAACAGCTCTCCGTGGAGACGAAGGGCTGGCAGGACTCCATTAAAAACCCCAGCCAGAAATCAACCAGCTCCTGTTTGGGTGTCCATGTGTCAGGGACCGTGTTGAAATGATTGTAGATTGTGTAAGTCTCCTTGATGGAAGTCAAGTACCTGGCACAATTATAGAGAAAAGGTGAGACAAGAGCAGTGATGAAATGTAAAATTGTTACTACTGGTTCTGTGGGTGTGGCTTGGTAGGGGGGTAATGTGACTGGGTGGGCGTAGCCAACATTTTTTTTCTTTTAAAAGCATTTTTTCTACAACCTCTTGAAGAGGTTGTAGAAGAAATGCTTTTAAAAGCCTCTGACGATCCCAGCTGAGTTGCCTGATCGCCAGAGGCTTTTTTTTTCTTTTAAAAGCATTTTTAAAATGCTTTTTTTTAAAAAAATGCTTTTAAAAGCCTCTGACGATCAGGCAACTTAGCTGGGATCATCAGAGGCTTTTTTTTTACTTTTAAAAGCATTTTTTTTTGTTCGAAGAGGTTGTAGAAAAAATGCTTTAAATTTTTTTTTAAAAGCCTCTGATGATCATGCGGCTTAGCTGGGCATGAAGGTTGGGCAGGGATTTTTGCTACTGGTTCTCCGAACCACCCGCCACCATCGCTACTGGATTGGGCAATCTGATCCGAACCGGGAACATTTCACCCCTGGACAAGAGATGGAGGGAAGAAAAAGGCCAAAGGGGCAGATGTTTATTTATTTATATTATTTGCATACACCCACAACAAGTAGTTCACCCTTCAAACGATCATTCCCCAAACTGCACCAAACTTAAGATTTCAAGTCCAAAGCACCAGCAACAGTGGTGGTTTTCAGCCGGTTCAGACAGGATTGGATGAACCCAGGGGTGAAATCTACTTATCTTCCCTGCCGGTTCGGAGGTGCATACACACATCACATAAAATTTTGGATCCTCTGAGCATGCACAGAGGGTCAAAAACAGGTTACTTCCTGGTTAAAACCAGGAAGTAATGATGTCCAGGGGGGTGGATGGAACCTCGCCCTGCCACTGCTACCGGTTCGCCGAACCGCCCACCACCGCTGCTACTGATTCGACTGAACTGGTACGAACCAGTAGCATTTCACCCCTGGGCAAATCTGTAGTGGTGATCTGTGGCTGGGCTGGGCCGGCCCATCCACCTCAGCATTATGCTGTCCTATTTAGCCACATTTTCTAAGCCGTGCACATGTGTGCAAGCTGTGAAAGAGAGCAAAGCACATGTGCGGAAGGGTGTGTGCGTGTGCAGAAGGTGTGCGCAAGCCCAAAGCGCACACTCGCATTTTTGGTGCGTGGCAAACGGGTGGTAAAATTAAGTGAAACCCACTTCTGACCAGCAGCACTTCCAAGGTAGAGAAAAAATGGTTTTGTTCCAAACTGTGGATTTATTATTTCAACCCTTTTTCAAACACTTGGCAGAAATCACTATAGAATTATATTTCCCAAACGAAAAAAAAAATATGCATTTGTTCCTGCCAACTGTATAAGAGTGTTGCAACAAAGGACGTACGAAAATGAATGTGACCTGTGGTAGAAATTCAACCATTGCTGGAAGTGTGTTGCATAAATCAAGCTATTACACTGAGCCATGTTATTTACGTAAACCCAGCACATGTGCTTGGTTACCATAGATTCGTGATTTATTCTGTTGTATGCATCCAGCCCTATGGGTTCAAGAGCTCCAAGTTTGCTCTAAGACTACAGATATGAAGTTAATGTCAAGAATTTAGCAGACTTGACAATGTAGCAATAAAGGCAGGAAAAATGTTACCCTTAATCAGTGGTGAAATCCAAATTTTTTTATTGCCAGTTCTGTGGGTGTGGCTTAGTGGGCATGGTGTGGCTAAGTGGGCGTGGCTTGGTGGGCATGGCAGCGGAAGGATACTGCAAAATCTCCATTCCTACCCCAATACAGGGGAAGGATATTGCAAAATCCCCATTCCCACCCCTCTTCTGGGGGAAGGATATTCCAAAATCTCCATTCCCACCCCACTCTGGGTCCAGCCAGAGGTGGTATTTGCCAGTTCTCTGCTAAAAATTTCCACTACCGGTTCCCCAAACTGCTCAAAATTTCCTCTACTGGTTCTCCAGAACCTGTCAGAACTTGCTGGATTTCACCCCTGCCCTAAATCCAGTTCTCCAATTTCATAAAAATCCATTCCAATTCTAGATCTTGAAAAACAATTCCCAGATCTACATGATAAGATGATTAAGGGCCTGGAGACTAAAACATATGAGCAACAGTTGGAGGAACTGGATATGGCTAATCTAGAGGAAAAAAGGACTAGGGGCAACAGGATACCAATGTTACAGTATTTGAGGGGCTGTACACAAAGAAGAGCATAAGAGCCTGGTGGACTAAACTACTGCTGTTAAAGTAGTACTTAGCTGCCAGCCGCCTGCAATTACTGCGAGTTCAATTCTCAGCAGGCTCAAGGTTGACTCAGCCTTCCATCCTTTTGAGGTAGGTAAAATGAGGACCTGGTTTGTGGGGGCAATAAGCTGACTTTGTATTAAAAAAAAATAGAACACTGCTCAGGAGAGGCCCAAAACCCCTAATAAGCAGGTATATACAGAAGTATGAAGGCTATTGGTTAATGCATTGTAAGCTGCCCTGAGTCTCCGGAGAAGGGCGGCACATATAAATCAATCAAACAAACAAACAAACAAATAAGAAGGAGTCATGCTATTCTCCAGAGCACCTGAAGACAGGACAAGAAGCAATGGATAGAAACTAATCAAGGAGAGAAGCTATCGAGAATTAAAGAAAAACTTTCTAACAGTGAGAAAAATCAACCAGTGGAACTTCAGAAGTCGTGAGTGCTTCATCACTGGATGTTTTTAAAAAGAGGCTGGACAGCCAACGTGTCTGAAATGGTAGAGGGTCTCCTGCTTGAGAAGGGGGTTGGACTAGATGACCTCCAAGGTCCCTTCCAACTCTATTCCGTAATTTGTAAACAGATTGCATCCAGGAACCCAGCCTGCCTTCTGACTGGATCCATTTTTTCCCTTGAATAACTGAAATTGCTTATTCAGTAGCTCACTTCGCACTTTCCCAACTATGCCACAATTTGTTTTAACCGCTTTTGTCTTGAATGAGCCACAATCTTTATGTTCATCACAAAACACAATAAACGAAACTGAAGTCAAGCATATATTATGGTTTAGTCAGTGGAAATCTCTTCTGCAAGATTTCCTCACTTCAAAAAATGAAAGTAGGTCAGGCTTGCTGATTTCAGAGTGATGCCTGCCCCTGTGCCCACTTTGACAATTTCCTCCTGGTTTCTTCAAATTATTAGCGAGTCTGACGTCCCTTTCCCCTGCTTTCAGAAGATGAAAAGTCACCACTACATACCACACAGGAGCATTCAGCTTGTACAGCTTCTCAGAGGATTGGATGATTTTGTCGAAGTCGCCCGTTAAGATGCTCGCACCAAAATAAAAGCCTACGTCCCAATAGTGCTGCATTTTTTCCAGGCTCCCCTTCCTTCCCAAAACGCAGCTCACCTTCATCCCTGCCAGAAAAGAGGAAAGTTATTTCATGAGAAGGATAGGATTTTTTTTTTTTAGAGAACCCCGTTTGGTTCCAGCCTTTGGATTAAGCCAGGGCTGTCAAACTCAAGGCCCGTGGATCAGATTCGGTCCGTGGGGTGCTTAAATCTGGCCCGTGGGGCTGCCCTGAAAACAGCAAAGGACCAGCCACAGTGCCCCTCCTGAACTCTGTATTTGGCCACAACGGTCTCCTGCAACCCTCTGCCAGCAAAAACAGAGCTTGGGGAGGTCATGTGCACACACATACACACACACACACCCTGAGCTCCGTTTTCGCTGGCAGAGAGCTGCAGGAGCTCTCAGAGCCTCGTGTGACATTGAGCTGGCTATGCCCACCCTGGCCACGCCCAGCTCCAGCCCCCCAAGGTCAAAAACAACCTTGATGCAGCCCTCAATGAAATTGTGTTTGACACCCCTGGGCTAAGCCAACCTTGTCCACTTTAAGAGATGTGGACTTCAACTCCCAGAGTACCCCACCTTAAAGTGGACAAGGTTGAGAAACACCAGACTGAGCAATATAACCACGCTGGATTTGCAGCTCTTCTGCCCCAGCTACAGATCCCAAAGAACGCAGCACACACAAAGTATGTAACAAATCTTAGTTTACTAAATTAAATCAGTTTTTATTTTCAAACAAAGTCTGTTAATTAACTTTCTTACCAGCCTACAAGAATCCAAAGAATAAATAATCTTAATCTTACTATGGTTGGCAGAAAGCCTAGAAGCAATTTGCAGAGAACTAAGATCAAGGCACCAAGGAGAGTGAACAAAGTTGTTCCCTGCAAATTGCTTCAATTGGCATTCCTTCTTAAATAAGCTAAGGGAGTGCCAATTAGTCCCAAGCCTTACTCTCGAGACCACCTCCTCCTGAGGAGCCACTCCTGCCTTTTGGCAGCTCTGCGCTCCCGTGCATTGAGAAGAGGCTCCTCCTCTTTGTCCTCTTCACTTAAGGGAGCTTCTGGAGGTTCTGAAGGCCCTGGCTGAATCCCTGCCTCTGGCACCACATCTTCTCCAGCCTCATTGTCCGACTCGAGTGCCAGTTGCACAGGCTGCTAGCGCAGCACCACACCAGCCTCCTCGCTGTCCAAATCAGCTACCAGATGCACAGGCCGCGTATGGGCCACAACAGCAGCTGGATTTTTGTTCAAACCCCACTCATTTGATTTCCTGGGTAGAATATTGCATTTGGCATCACCTGATTCTTAACTTTAAAGATGTGCAAAATTCACTGATTCAAATATAAACATGTCGGGAATGCTTAGAACCATTTCAGCTTCAGTGAATTTCCTTGGGTTAATTGCTCAACCGACCCTGAAGCAGTGTGAGTTCTCCAGGTTACCCCATTCCAGAATCACCAAGTTTTGCACCTCCTTGTCATAAAGAATATTCGGTTAAAACAATCAATCAAGAAGAACTGCATTGCTAAAAAAAAAAAACCTTGACAAAATTCCAGGACCAACGTTTTATTGTACAATCAAATTTCATGGAATTTTGCAGTATAATATTCAGCCGGGCCTTTTAAAACCAGCTACTATTTTAATCGTTTTTATTCCAACTTTTCATTTACTTAGATTTAGTTTTAGATCAGGGATGTCCAAAAATTAAAATGGGGGAAGTGAATCATGCAAATGAAGCTTCATCCCTTTCTTTTTACACTTGTCACAAATAAAAAGGAAACAGGTTTTGATTGTGTAGACATGGTTGTGACATAGACTCCCACCCCATTTCCTGTGGATGCCCCCACGTTAAATTATAATAACACCTTAAGTGTCATTGGGAAGAAAGGCAGGACCTGAACTGAATAAGGAAAGAAATACATATAATCTTCACTTAAGGACCCCAATTGGGAATAGCCATTCTGTGGCTAAGTGGACACCTTTGTTAAGTGAACCATCACATGACCATGGCGGACTTAAGATGTCAGTTCCATTGTGGTCGTTAAACAAATCATCCATGGTCATTAAGAGCAACATCATGTGATTACGACTTGCAACTTACGGCGACTTTTTCCACTGACTTGTCGTAAGCCAGCGTTTCTCAACCTTGGGTAGCTTGAAGATGGGTGGACTTCAACTGAGTTGAAGTCCACCCAACTTCAAGCTACCCAAGGTTAAGAAACACTGTCGTAAACCAACTTAACACTTGCAAATGGTGATCATCTGAATGGTCGCCAAACAAGACAGTTGTTAACCAAGGACCAGCTGTACTGCACATAAAGAAACCCATAAACATTCATGACAGCGTATGCTCCAATAAGCATTGTTTGTTTTTATCCCAAATGACTAGCGTGCTGACCCCTCTTTCCAAGCCGGATGCAACTTTCCTCCTTTCCTGTCTGCCCAAATGAAATTTAGTAAGTTACAAAAGAGAACAATCTCACACCGATCTGCCGAAGCTGCATAGAGGTTTCAAAACTATGGCCCGCGGCGATGAGCAAGACAACCGAATTAATTCCAGCATGAAGGCTTGGCTCTGTCAGAAAGGCCTTGTGGTACCTGGGGAATTAAAGCATAAGGATGAAAAGTAACCCTTTCAGTCTCAAGCATTTGGTGACTGGCAGGTAACGCTGTATATTTTTGGGAGGGGTAACAGAACAACAGAGTCGGAAGGGACCTTGGGGTCTTCTAGTCCAACCTCCTATACCCGTGATGGCGAACCTATGGCACGCATGCCCAAAGTGGCATGCGAAGCCATGTCGCCCTGTACGTGCGGCCTTGCCTGTTTGCCTTCTGGGTTTCTGGTGTGCATGCGATAATCAGCTGTCCTTCGCATGTGTGGCAGTGCCGAAAACCGCCCTGCGCATGTGCACCGGCCAGCTGATCGTCGAGCACACATGCGTGCCAGAGACCGGAAGTTCAGCTTTTACGGAGTGCGGTCCCTTCGCATGCGCGGCAGTGCCAAAAAACGGTCTTCACATGCACGCCGGCCAGCATGTGTGAGCACTAAAACCCAGAAGTTTGGCTTTTCCTGAGCGCAGCCCCAACTAGCGTGCATGCATATTTCTGTGCAACTTGGTTCGCCATCACTGCCCTATACCATTTCAGACAAATGGCCATCCAATATTCCAGTACGGAGCACCCACAACTTCTGGAGGTAAGCCATTCCACTGATTAATTATTTTAGCTGTCAGGAAATTCCTCCTTAGTTTCCATCCATTGCTTCTAGTTCCACCTTCAGAAGCTTTGGAGAATATGTTAACTCCTTCTTCCTTGCCGCAGCCCCATAGATTTTGAAACACTGCTATCACGTCAGTCCTGGTCCTTCTTTTCACTAGACTACACATACCCAGTTCCTGCAACCATTCTTCCTATGTTTTAGCTTCCTATCCCCTAATCATCTTTGTTGCTGCTTCTTTCTGGCTAATCGTTCTGGTCAATGAAGAAATCTTTTGTGTTGGAGAAGTCCTTTGGCAACTCCCAGAATTCTCCACCTGTGCTGGCTAGGGAATTCTGGAAGTTGAAGTCCACACATCTTAAAGTTGTCAAATTGGAGAAACATTGACTTAACGTGGTCATTTACAGCCTCCGTAAAGGGATAACTGTTTCACTGATGGGATACACAATTCAGATCCCAACCCATCTTCCTATTTCCAGTTTGCCTCAAAAATCCATATTTATTCTCCTGATTGCCCTCAGGACCCATCTTGCTGTCAATTACAGCTTTCACGAGCTGCTGAGGACCACATGTTCCAAAGCTTCAAATCGATATCACCTGTGGTGCGCTGCCAGGAAAAGGCGCACGTTACTCTCATAAGCCAAGAAAATTAAATCTGGGAGCTTTTATTGGGTTTGCAAAAGTGAATACAGAGAACTCCATTGACCAGGATGATTAGCAAGAAGGTCAGCTACCTTAGCTGATTCATAAGCGGGTTTGCAGGCATCACATCAAGGGGCCACTCCCTCCTTTCACAGCCCCACCACTGTGGCCCTTACCCCGCTCAAAAATATGTAGTGTATTAGCTTGTCACCAAATATTCTGATTCTTCAACAAACAATTCAGCAGTGACGCCAGTACAGTGCTGGACGGACACTGTTTCCTGCCCCAAAATTAAGGGCAAGATGATATTCCTTTCACATACTGTCTTCTTTTTTTTTATATCTAGCTACAACCCTGGTGCAGTTAGAATGATCTGGGAATGGAGGTGAGCGTGGGAGGATTCCCTTCCATTACTCACCAATGGAAGGCCTTGTCTCTCTTCTCGGGATCCGTGAACCCAGAGTCAATGAACATGTCTTTGTAGATGCGGCCACACATGCAATACAGGTCAGGTGCCACTCCTTCGGGTTTCTCCACCAGAGGCAGGAGAACAGAGAGAGCTTTCTCACGGTCCCCAGGTTGGTTCCGCCTGCAGAGACATCCCATACAGATTAACAGAGTTGGAAGGGACCTTGTAGGTCATCTAGTCCAACCCCCCACCCAAGCAGAAGACCCTACACCATTCCTGACAGAGGGCAGTCCAGTCTCTTCTTGAAAGCTTCCAGGGATGAAGCTCCCACGACTTCCGAAGGCAACTTCTGTTCCAGGGGTTGATTGTTCTCACTGTCAGAAAATTTCTCCTGATTTCTCTCCTTGTTCAGTTCCCACCCATTATTCCTTGTCTGGCCTTCAGGTGCTTTGGAAAATAGCTTGACCCTCCTCCTCTCTGTGGTAGCCCCTCAAATATTGGAAGACTGCTATCATGTCTCCCCTGGTCCTTCTCTTCACTAGACTAGCCGTGCCCAGTTCCTGCAACCGTTCTTCATATGTTTTAGTCTCCAGTCCCCTAAACATCTTGGTTGCTCTTCTCTGCACTCTTTCTAGAGTCTCAACATCTTTTTAATAGTGTGGTGACCAAAACTGGATGCACTACTCTAGGTGTGGTCTTACTAAGGCTTTATAGAGTGGTATTAGTACCTCCCTTGATCATACTCGAGTGCTTAATACTAACCAAGAACAGTTCACTAACAGAGAAGAATATACTCAAAGAGAACATTTTCCTTACATTTACTAAAGAGAGAGACACAATATTTTTTGTAAATAAGATGCTTGTTTCCAATGTATCAGTGGGGATTTTCTCTGCCACAGATTTGCTTCTCAACAATGGTCAAAAGTCAGGGAGCTATTTGACTAGTTGTCATGGCTTATTCTTTTCCAGTCTTGGCTACTGTATAGTAAAGTTTGGTGGTCCCATCTTTTGAACGGAGACTGAGAAAATGGATGGTTTCGTTTTTATTATCAGCTAAGCCATTATGCTCTTTAGAAGGCCAGATCCTGAAGATGAAACTCAAATACTTTGGCCACCTAATGAGAAGGAAGGACTCACTGGAGAAGAGCCTAATGCTGGGAATGATGGAGGGCAAAAGAAGAAGGGGACGGCAGAGAAGGAGGTGGCTGGATGGAGTCACTGGAGCAATAGGCGTGAGCTTAAATGGACTCCAGAGGATGGTGGAAGAGAAGAAGGCCTGGTGGAACGTTGTCCATGGGGTCCCAATGGGTTGGATACGACTTCGCAACTAACAACAAAAGCCACTATAGGTAATCCTTGACTTACAATCACGATTGGAACCAGAATTTCCAATTGTGACACTGATGATAACTGGTCATAAGTCACTTTTTTCAGTGCCATTGTAACAGTTGCTAAACAGATGTTTTAAGTCAAGGAAGTTTCCCTGTATGGGGGAACAATCCATTCACCTGGTTATTCCTGCTTTGGATAAAGTTAATTAGCAGAGGGAAATTTGGAAGTGCAGGAGCTTCTGAGATTTCCTGGAGCCTCTTCCCAGGAGAAATCTACAGCAACATGCAATTTGTGTTCTAAAAACCTTCCAGAGCGGTGTTTTCCTTCAATTATATTACACCTCTCTCTGCAGCCGTATGAAGAAATTCTGGTTGCCCAAGAGAGTTCCAGTGGCCGTGGGCACTGAGATGATCAAAACAAGAAACCTGTCCTTATATTCGCAGAAGAATCTCACCTGTCAAGAGCAAAGGCGTAGTGGAAACAGATATTATGTTGCTCGGCGACACTGCAGGTCGGTAGGTTTTGGAGAGTCTCCACAAGGGTGATGATAGCATCACAGTCCTGCAGAAGACAAGACTGAGTGACTATGCTATATGAGGACTTAAGAGTGGCTAATGCTGTAGACCGGGGGTGTCAAACTCGATTTCTTTCAGGGCTGCATGAGGGTTTTGTTTGACCTGGGGGGGGCAGTGGGGGCAGCATGATGTCACTCATGTCAGAGGGGCACCTGTGGTGGCCGGAGTGCTCTGCCCAGAGGTGGTATTCAGCAGGTTCTGACCAGTTCTGGAGAACTGGTAGCAGAAATTTTGAGTAGTTCGGAGAACCGGTAAATACCACCTCTGACTGGCTCCACTCCCATCTATTCTCTGCCTCCCGAGTCCCAGCTGATCGGGAGGAAATGGGGATTTTGCAGTAACCTTCCCTGGAGGGGTGTGGGAATGGAGATTTTATAGTATCCTTCCCTGCCACTCCCACCAAGCCACTCCCACCAAGCCATGCCACTCCCACCAAGCCACTCCCACCAAGCCATGCCACACCCACCAAGCCATGCCCACAGAACCGGTAGTAAAAAAATTTGAATCCCACCACTGGCTCTGAAAGCGAAAATAGGCTTCCGATTTCCATTTTCAGCTGTGACGGCATCCTGCAACCCTCTGTCAGCTAAAACAGAACTCGGGAGGACTGCACACGCGGCCCTCCCAACCTCCATTTTCACTGGCAGAGGCACCGCGAACCAGTTCTTTGCTGTTTCCAAGGCAGCCCCATGGGCCAGATCTAAGCACTCCACAGGCTGGATCCGGCCCGTGGGCCTTGAATTTTACACCTCTGCTGTAGACTAAGGAATTCCAAATTTTAACAAACTCAGAATTCAACTATTAGAATATTTTGGACATGTGATGCGACACCCAGAAAAATACGGCATCCTTCACTTAAATTGAGGACTCAGTTTGTTGGGGGCAATAAGCTGACTTTGTATAAATATACAAAAGTATGAAGGCTATTGTTTAATGCATTGTAAGCCGCCCTGAGTCTCTGGAGAAGGGCGGCATATAAATCAAATTAAAAAAAAAAAAAAACCCCTCCAGGGAAAGATTGAAGGCAAACGAGGTCCAGGCAGAAGAAGAACATGATGGCTTCAAAATCTGAGGGACCGGTTTGGACAAAACTCAACAGCACTTTTCCATGCGGCTGATGACAAAAATAGGATTGCCAACATGATCGCCAACATCCAATGATGGATATGGCACAAGAAGAAGACAAAGAAGAAGAAGGAATTAAACACAAAACCAAGTCTATCCAAATCGCATTTTATCAAATCCTTAGTATGAAGCCAACCAAACTCAGAAATGCCCTGAGGTCCATATGATATATCGGCCATATCCTATGTAGAAGACTCCCTACTCAATTCTTTTGCATTCCCCTTGCAGACACACTTCAAAAGTTCTGAATTTTTTTGTCTTTTCTGTGGCCACAGAACAACAATGGCCCTTGGCAAATAACTAATTCCAAAAACGTTGCTAAATGGCCACAACTTATAACTGTACAGATAGTCCTCGACTCACAGCCACAATTGAGCCCCAAATTTATGTTTTTAAGGGAGACATTGGTTAAGTGAATTTTGCCCCACTTTACGAGACACAGCTGTTGAATGAATCACTGCAGTTGACAAGTTAACAACCCGGATGTTATGTGAATCTGGCTTCCCTCATTGACTTTGCTTGTGAGAAGATCGCAAAAGGGGATCTCGTGACATTGGGATCACAGGAACGGTCATAAATATGAACCAGTGGCCAAGCATTTCAATTTTGGTCATACTATCATGGGGTAATTTTGGAGGTCGTAACTTTGAAAAACGGTCATAAGCCACATTTTTCACTGCCATTGTAACTTTGAACGGTCGCTAAATGAACCGTGGTTGTAAGTCGAGGACTACCTGTAATTTTGGGCTGAATTACAGTTGTATGTTGAGGACTATCTGTATACTTTTCTTTCTATTGGACCAAACCAGGGGTAAAATCCAGCAAGTTCTGACAGGTTCTGGAGAACCGGTAGCGGAAATTTTGAGTAGTTCGGAGAACTGGCAAATGCCACCACTGGCTGGCCCCAGAGTGGGGTGGGAATGGGGATTTTGTAATAATCTTCCCCCAGGAGTGGGGTGGGAATGTGGATTTTGCAGTATCCTTCTCTTGCCACGCCCACCAAGCCACACCCACAGAAATTAAAAAACTGAATTTCACCACTGGACCAATCCCCACAGATCTGCAGTGAAATATCTGCTTTGGGTGGTATGTTTGAGTGGTGGGAAGGCAGAGGGGGCAGGAAGTGGGGACCAGGAATGGTAGAAAAGTTGGGTTTTATGCTAAGAAAGCATTTTAATTGTTTCAGGAAGCCCAAAGTTTCAACCGCAATTTCATTATTCCTGAATAGAACGGAAACCCCAGTACGTAAGCAAGTTTTTCTCTTTTCTTTTTTTTAGTTCAGCAGAATTAATCAAGAAGTTGCTTATCATCCTAGACTGGTATTTCCCAAATCTGGGTAAATTACCGTATTTTTCTGAGTATAAAACACACCTTTTTCCCCCCTAAAAGGGGGTGAAAATTTAGGTGCGTCTTATACACCGAAGATAGCCCTGCCCACCCACTGGCCCCCACCCTTTGGCCTCTGCCTCGCAGCAGTTACTTCCTTGCAGCAAGCAGCAAGAAAAAACAGCTCCTTTCAGCTTCAGCACAGCCTTCATTAGCACAAGTTGATTGGATCGGTCTCCCGACTCTCAGCTGATTTGCTCTAAGCTGGTTTGGGCAGGGCTCTGCTGCTTGCTGCAAAGAGGTAAATTGCTGGAGCAGATTTTTTTTCCCCTTGTGCTAATCAAGTTATGCTGAAAACAAAAATGAAAGTAAAGCAGGCTGTTTGCTGCAACGAGGAAAAATTGCTGAAAGGCAGAGGAAGATTTCTTTTTCTTCTTTTCCTCACCAAAAAATGTAGGTGCATCTTATACTCCGGTGCATCTTATATTCCGAAAAATATGGTACTCAGAATTGGAGAAAAGTGGTTTTTCTTCAGATAATAACATACAAAACCATTAAGCAATGACAACAGGCACCATTTAAATTGACTTAAAGTGTTTTATCTTGGTTGGGTAAAAAGGACTTTCTGATAAACAGTTCTGGGAAAGGAAGGAAAAAGTTTGGAAAGTGCTGATCTTGATTCTTTTACTTGATCTTCATAAAGGCTTTTTATACTTATCTTCTGGAGGAACATTAACTGCCGTCAGTGTCAACTTTTGCAGATGCCAGGGTGTTCCCATTTGCTGTTTAAAAAGATTTAAAATCTGCACAAATGAGAAAATGGAGGATTTGGAAAGATAATTTATCGGCTGGAATTAACACTGCTTAGGATTGTTGGGCACTCCCAGGTGGAACAATGCAAACACCTGGTTCCAGTGGTGGGTTTCAAACATTTTTACCACTCTATGGGTGTGGCTTGGTGGGTGTGGCAGGGAAAGGTTACTGCAAAATCCCCATTCCCTCCTGATCAGCTGGGACTTGGGAGGCAGAGAATAGATGGGGGCGTGGCAAGTCAGAATTTTTACTACCTGTTCTCAGAACTACGCAAAATTTCCGCTACCGGTTCTCCAGAACTGGTCAGAACCTGCTGAAACCCACCTCTGCCTGGTTCCTAACAAATCTAACAACAAAGCGAAGAATCATTTGACCTTTATTATTGCCCAAAATTCTCTCTGAGTAGGAACTAAAATCAGTGGGGGTAAGAGACTGGACCCCATAACCAGGAATGGGCTGCTACGGGTTCGCCCGGGTTGTGGAGAACCCATAGCTAATGTTATGGCTGGTTCAGAGAACCTCCAAATCATACCTCTAGCTGGCCTCTCCCACCCTGGCCCTCCCAGGAGTCTCCACGTGGCCCGTTTTGGATGCAAGGTAAGTGCAGGGCCCACGGAGAGGCTCGGGGAGGCGGAAAAATGGGCCTCTTGGAAGTTTCGGAAGGCCAGAAACGGGCCCATTTCCGGCCTCCGGAGGGCCTCCAGAGCACCTCCAGAGCCCGGAGGAGGTAGTTTTCGCCCTCCCAGAGGTTTGAGGAAAGCCTCCAGAGCCTGGGGAAGGCGAAAATGCCCCCCCCGCCTTCTGTGGTGCAGGAGGCTGACTAGGCCACGCCCACCATGGCCACACCCACCCAGCAATTCCGCAGAGAACTCGTTACTGAAATTTTTGAAGCCCACCCGTGCTCATAACATGTTTATCCATGTCGTTGGGGGTGGGGGGGATTATGGACAATTGTGGGGAGCATGAGAGAACAGGAGATGGGTCAATGGACAAATTATCTCATAAACGGCAAGTCAGCTCACCTTGAGCAACATCTAGGAAAAAGCATTTCAAAGAGACTCCACCTTAACAAAAGAGGCTGGGGAATCCAGTTTCCAGTTTCCCAGATTCTGCACTGATGCCAGGTGAGTATTCAAAGAGATCTTCCTGAAATCTCTGTAGGTCTTGCTTGCTTGGTCCTGCCAACTATATGGAACTTCACAAGTTTTGGCCTCATTAAGGAAGCACAGGTCTCACTACAACAGTTCATTTAGTGACCATTCGAAGTTACTTCATTGAAAAAAGTGAATTTTTCACACATACAACCATTGTAGCATCCCCATGGTCACACGATGCTGGGCAACTGACTCATATTTATGATAGTTGCAGTGTCTTGGGGTCATGGGATCACCTCTTGCGACCTTCTGACAAGCAAAGTCAATGGGGAAGCCAGATTCGCTTAACAACTTAACAAATGTTTCATTGAGCAACCAAAAATTTGAGCTCAGTTGTGGTCCTGTACATTTCTGATGTCCGTCATGGCACAAGGAAGCAACTGAGAACACAAACACAAAGGGCTGCTGTGTTTGGGAGTACAGGTACGTACGGCCACAATTGAGTCCAAAATTTCTGTTCCAAAACGATACAGTGGTTGAGCAAATTTTGTTCCATTTTACATCCTTTCTTGCAACAGTTGTTAAGTGAATCACTGCAGTTGTTAAATTAGCAACACGGTTGTTGAGTGAATCTGGCTTCCTGATTGATTTTGCCTGTGAGAAGGTCACAAAAGGGGATCACGTGACCGTAACCATCATAAATATGGGCCAGTTGTCAAGCACCTGAGTTTTGACCACATGACCCTAGGGATTCTGCAATGGTCATTAAGTGTGAAAAACAGTCAAAAGTCACTTTTTTCAGTGCCACTGCAACTTCGTCACTAAATGAATGATGGTAAGAATACCTGTACAACAACCTTCACAGTAGCAAGGTAAGAGAGGTACCCAATTAAAAATGGTGAAGAAACTACCGCCATGGTGGTGTTGTGACAACCAATCCTACGAGTTTTCAGTCACCTGTGGAGAGGTGAAGCCCAACCAGTACCATGAGGTGAGCTCACCTGAGCATCTCGGTAGGAGAGAAGGAAGTTCATGACAATGTCTAGGCTCAGGCACTCCACGCTGTCCAGGCGCTGTAGAATGCTGGTCAGTTCACGGCTCAGTTCTCTCCCATGGTACATTTCACGAGCCTTCCGGATGTCACTCCTGATCATCTCTCGGAAGTAGCCACTGGAGAAAGCACACATACATTGGGCTTTAAATAATGCTTCCATCTTGTTCAGGGTGCTGAGTGGGTTTGCTGTGAGTCCTCCCCCCAGCTCTCCTATGACTCATCAGCGTTCAAGAGCCATGCCCAGGACAAGCAGAGAAAGAAAAAAACTAAATTTGGATCAAAGGTAATTCAAGACTTTCTTTCTTTCTTTCTTTCTTTCTTTCTTTCTTTCTTTCTTTCTTTCTTTCTTTCTTTCTTTCTTTCTTTCTTACTTACTTACTTACTTACTTACTTACTTACTTACTTACTTACTTTCTTTCTTATATTTCTATACCGCCTTTCTCCCACAGGACTCAAGGCGGTGTACAGTCAGGAAAAAATAAAAGATACATAAACATCATAAAATTGATAATTAAAATTATAGCATAGTTTAGCCCAAATTAAATAAAACCCAGAATTATATAATATTTTAATCATTCCCAGTTAACATGCTTAGCCCCGCGTGATTGAACATCAGGGTCTTGAGGGCACAGCGGAAAGCACGGAGATTAGGGATGTTTCGTATATCAGGGGGCAGTTCATTCCAAAGGGTTGGAGCCCTTACAGAGAAGGCCCTCCCCCTGGGAGTCGCCAGTTGGCACAATTTGACTGATGGTACCCTGAGTAGTCCCTCCCTGTGAGAACGAACTGGTTGGTGGGAGGCTATTGATGGCAAAAGACGGTCTCGTAAGTACCCAGGCCCTAAGCCATGGAGCACTTTAAAGGTGATAACTAACACCTTGAATCGCACCCAGAAGACCACCGGGAGCCAGTGCAGCTTGCGTAGGAGAGGTGTTACATAGGCACAAGGAGATGCATCCATAATCACTCGTGCGGCTACATTCTGGACCATATTTAATTAAATGCACACCATTTTTTCTTCCTAGGTTTTTTTCCCCCCAGATCAATTCAAGTGTTGAGCCATTGGTTGCAACAGGAATTGAATGACCAGCTTGTCACTTCAGCCTGACATTGTAGGCTGAGAGACAGTGATTGGCTCAAAGTAACCCAGCTGGATTTCATGTCATGCCTAAGGTGGGCCAAAAAAAAAAAAATCAGTCTCCCTGGTGATTGGTCCAAAGTCATTTAGCTGGCTTTCATGCCATGTCTAAGGTGGGACTAGAATTCCCCGTTTCCTGGTGATTAGCCCTAAGTCAACCAGCTGGCTTTCATGCCTCAGATGGGATTAGAAATCACAATCACTTAACCCAGGGATGAAATGCTCCTGGTTCGAACCGGTTCGGCCGATGGGTTGGAGAACTGGTAGTGATGGCAGCGTGAGGCTCCGCCTACCTGCCCAGTTGTCATTACTTCCTGGTTTTAACCGTGCACTTCCGAACCAGTTGGGAAGATAAGTAGATTTCACCCCTGACTTAACCACTAGACAAAACTGGCTCTCACATGCAGGCGATATGGTTGTTAAAAAGATGAGGAATAACATGCTCCCTTCACATAAAAATCACGACCCAATGGCAACTTTTGCAGGGGCGCTGTGGGCTCAAGCCAACTATAGATGTGAGTTGTTTTTAGGGATGGAGGAGTATGGATTCTCCAAAGAGTTCTTCCTAAGTAATATTTTCTTAAATGAAAGGAGCAAAAGTCCATGCCCGCTTTTTCTAGACATTGTGTTTATGACAAGAACCCAGCATTTGAAGCAAATCTCTGGCAACACATCGTGCTTTGTTGTGGTGACAATGGTGAGGTTGACCACAACTTCCTGCCATCTTGGCTCCAGCATAAGAACAGGAACTAGGATCAGAAGACCAAAAAAAAAAGGGAGGTCCTTCTGTTTTATTTTGGGTTGCTTCCATTTCATATTTTACTGTCCATATGAGCTACATCTAAGGAACTAACATTTTAGTATGACACTATCTTGGGTGCTAAAGCAGAGGTTTCCAACTTTGGCAACTTTAAGCCTGAAGGACTTCAACTCCCAGAATTCCCCAGCCAGCTGGGAGTTGAAGTCCTTCAGGCTTAAAGTTGCCAAAGTTGGAGACCCCTGTGCTAAAGGACCAACCTTCAGGAACGAATAAAACATGGAACTGGGAATAGCACCATCGCTCAGTCTCCATTTTTCACAGGTAAGGCTCCCAGAGCCTCAGATAGTTCAACAGGCTAGATAGCCTGTTATTAACATTCAGCTGCCTGCAATTATTGCAAGTTCGAGGCTCAAGGTTGACTCAGCCTTCCATCCTTTCTAAGGTAGGTAAATTGAGGACCCAGTTTGTGGGGGCAATAAGCTGACTTTGTATAAAAATATACAAAAATATGAAGGCTATTGCTTAACGCATTGTAAGCTGCCCTGAGTCTCCGGAGAAGGGCGGTATATAAATCTAATTAAATAATAATAATAATAATAAAAAAATGCCTGATCTATCACCAAAGAGATGATGACAGAGCTTTGCAATCAAGAGAAAGGTTTCTTCCAACCCATTACCCCCATTTGACTTCTGCTGACGAGGCACCGCTCTTAACAGACGTTTGATTTCCAAAAAAAATAAAAAATAAAAACGAGAAGTTTGACACAAGCTGAAACGTTACACTGTGGGGAAGGTCTAGAATTTGAGGAAACGTGAGAAGGCCTCGTGGCAGTTTCCTAAGAAAGTCTAACTAAGTCCTCAAATTACTCCAGAAACTGAGCTCAAACAGTTCAAAAGATCTTGCTCTGATTGAAGTTCAGGTTTGGGAGGTAATACATACCTCCGAAAATAGAAGGCTGCTCATCTTGTTTGTCAGATGAGATTCCAAAGAATTTTGCATACAATCTCCCTGCTTTCAACCACCAGTCTTCCTGCTTAATTCAGGCAGAATCCAGTGTAGACAATAGTCTACTCTACTCTAGGGGTGGGTTCCAAAATTTTTTACTACTCGTTCTGTGGGTGTGGCTTATTTTGTGGGCGTGGTTTGATGGTCATGTGACAATTCTTTAGGATTTAACAGAGGTACTGGTCTACCGGGCTTTTAACTGCTTGCAGAGCTGTACCGGTCTACCCATTTGTTCTTGGAGTGTTCCAGTCTACCCATTTTTTTTTTGGAGGCCCCGCTCTACCACCACACTGCCTTTTAACACTGATCAGCTGTAGGGCGGCCTTTGAAGCTCTGCAGCAAGAGTTTAAACAGCATCTAGCCAATCAGCTGGGACTCGGGAGGCAGCGAATAGATTGGGGGTGGGGCCAAATAAAAGGTAAGAATAACGGGGGAAGCGGCGCGGGAGGGCCCAGCTCTCGAACAAAGAGAACCAGTTCGGTGACATCATATCGTCACTGCTACCGGCTCGGCCGAACCGGGCTGAACCGGGAGGAACCCACCATTGCTCTACTCCATAGGTACTGTGAGTATTACTCTACTCCCTAGCTACTATGGGTACTACTCTAGTCCAGGGGTGAAATGTACTTACCTTTCCTACCAGTTCGCTGATGTGCACGTCTCTGTGCGTGCAATATCATCTGTGCACGTGCAAAGCCTTCTGCATATGCGCAGATGGTCCAAACTGGGACATGATGACATCCCGGTTTGGGGGCTACCGGTTCTCTGAACTACCCACCACCAGCGCTACCAGCTCCCGCAAGCCAGATAGAGCCAGCAGCATTTCACCCCTGCTCTAGTTCCTAGCTACTATGGGTATCTCAGAATGGCTTCTTTGGGCTCGTTCCCTCTTTAGTATTATGTAGTTAATTATTAACTCTATTTAAATCTCTTTTGCTCACCTTCTGTTTTCTTTGCTATCTACAAATACCCACAACTACGGTATTCTTCAAAGTCAGATTAAAGATCTATTTGTCTGTTTTCTTTCCAGAGTAGGCAATAAAGGACCAGGGGAAACTCAACCATTTCTGTCTCTTGACGTTCCCAACGATAGGTATTGAGCTAGATAATGCCATAAATACCGAAAATAATACAGGAATCAAAGACATATTTTTTAGAGTATATCTAATCACTCTGAAACATTTACAAGCAGTCTGCCACGATTATCTTATTTACAAAGTCGTGCTTCGCGGTTCCTGCTGAGTCAACTCACCCATCAAGCGAATAATCACACATGTAAATTAGCACAGCCCAAACCATCTATAAGTTGCTTGTCCCTGCCTGGGTTATGGTTTCCAGGTTCTCACCTTTGAAGAACTGAGTTTGGAAAGATTCCTCTTGCCGCTCATATCAAACTCCTGATTCTGAAATAAAAAGGAGGAAGGGAGCATTACCTGGAGCTGACAGAAGTGCCCTCAAGCAGTTTAGCAAGTTGCGCTGTGAGTGGATTGAATACGGCTTCCATGTTGAAGTTGGACTGGTAAAGCTCAGTCAAGCACGTCATGGTGCTGATATCGCAACAGAAGACCTTCTTCTGGCTTGTCACCACATATGGGATGAAGGTATAGCTCCCATTGCTATCCTAAAAAAGATACAAGAGACGTTGGTACAGAAATCCCATCCACCTCCCATTCTTCACTCTGAAAATGTCTCTTACGTTACAATACCTTTATTCAGGGTTTCTCAACCATGGAAGCTTCCAGGTGTAGGGACTTCAAATCCCAGAACTCTCATCCATGGCCATTCTGGTTGTGGATTTCTGGGATTTGAAGTCCACACTGGACATTGCCAAAGTTGGGAAACAGGGCTCTTAGTGACTAAACATTTTTGCTCGGGACTCAAAACTGCGTAAATGATGGAACTGGGATTGGGTGAGTCCTCTCTTCATTTTACTTTGGCCATAATGTATTATAAAAGAGGTTGGTGAATTTAGGATGGATTGAAGATTGAAAACATTCCACCAGTCCCTCATTTCCACTCTACACCATCAGCTCCCAAATTTTCGCTTTCTATGGCCTATGAATTCACCAGAGATTGACTTTCACACAGACAATCCAGTGTTCCAGTGGTGTTTTTTAAAAAATTTATCTTGCAACTTGCAACACACTAAAGAACTTTTAATGCACTGCTATTTCTAAGATTATAGTCCTTCCCTTAATTCCAGACGTCTGTATTTTATGATGGAATTTCTAACCAATATTTGACAAAGAGCTTCTGTATATGAAAGCTGAGCAACAGACCATTGGCTGTTATATCCATTTTACCCAGATAGTAGTACCGGTAGTAATAATAGTAGTAGTAGTAGTAGTAGTAGTAGTAGTAGTAGTAGTAGTAGTACTGGGAGGAGGAGGAGGAGATGAGAAGAAGAAGGAGGAAGAGGAATAAACTTTTGAATACGCAATCCCAAGAATAGAAAATGAGCATAATATCATGAACGACAGATAATAAGCTAGACTTACCGAATTCTTCTGAAAGATCACTTCCTAGAAAAAAAAGAAAACCAGGAAAACATATCAGAAAGTTGCTCACTGCAAAATATGCCCAAAGGTAAACATTGTGTAAAAGAGATGATTTCAGATGCTGTATAAACCTATTAGACTAAGGACCTTTTACTGAAATCAATTCCTCTGACCCACAGTTTACAAGTGTAGGATGCTCACTTTTAACAACTTAGCCAAACTGGAGGTATAACAACACCTAAATAAGAAAAGTGTATCCTGACTGAGAAGAAAGGGAGGCAATGACTATCTTATTGGGCAGAGTAGTCTTCAATTGATCAAAAAACCTAGCCTTTTTCGTGCACGTAAAGCAAAAGGCCCATAGCTTGAATTAGCTGTATTCTCGCAACATGCTGAACCCATAAACCAATCGGCCACATTGGAGCCTAGCTCTTCGTGCCAACAGAATCTGCATGGCTAATATATGGTCGACCAAGTCATCCAATCTAGAAAATGAAACGAAGCAGAGTTAAGTGAGGGGAAATCTGTTATGCAAATACAGCTACAGAAAGTTGAAAAGAACAAAAGCTACAAACCACAACTTTCAAGGACCATAGAACTAGATCATCAATCTTGAAACAATTGAAGAGTCATTGCATATCATCCTTTCTTAATCTAATGCCTCCCCCCCCCCCCCAAGATGTGTTGGGACTCCAATTTCAATAAATATACAGAGAGAGGCATTGCACTGTAATCTGTCAAACACCTGGAAGGTTTAAGTTTTCAATCTTTGCTTTAAGAGTAGTGTTTTTCAATCTGGACAACTTTTAATCTTAACGTCAATTCCCCAAATTTATCAGCTAGTGTTTTGTACACCGCACAGAGTTGCTTTTGGCGAAATGGGCAGCTATATAAATTAGAAGGATGAATAAATGTCATCATTTATTGAGGGCCTGGTGGCTCAGCAGACTAAAAGTATTGTGATTAACACCAGCTGCAATTACTGTAAGTTCGAATCTCACCAGGCTCAAGGTTGACTCAGCCTTCCATCCTTCCTAAGGTAGGTAAACTGAGGACCCAGTTTGTGGGAGCAATAAAATGACTTTGTATAAATATACACAAGTATGAAGGCTATTGCTTAACGCATTGTAAGCCGCCCTGAGTCTCCGGAGAAGGGCGGCCTATAAATCAATTTTTTAAAAAAAAAAATCATTTCCTGATTTCTTTGCGCAAATGATTTTTCTGGAAGCTTCTGATGCCTTTAATCTTAATAGCAAGGCACCCCTTCCTTCTGAGGTAGGAGATTTAATCTAGTTTTAAGTCTGCATGTCCTAAAAAGGTATACAGGTAGTCTTCGACTTACAGCCATAATTGAGCCGTAACAGAATTTATGTTGCTAAGTGAGACATTTGTTCAGCCCCAGAAAGGTTATGACCTTTCCTGCCAAAGCCGTTAATGAATCACTGCAGCTGTCAAGTTAGTAACCCGGTTCATTAAGTGAATCCAACTTCCCCTTTGATTTTGCTTGTCAAAAGGTCGCAAAAGTTGATCAATGTGATCCTGGGACACTGCAAGCGTCATAAATGTGAGTCAGTTGCCAATCATCTGATTTTTGATCACACAACCATGGAGATGCTGCAAATGGTCGTAAGTGTGAAAAACGGTCGTAAGTCACTTTTTTCCTGCCGTTGTAACTTGGAAGAGTCACTAAATGAACTGTTGTAATTCGAGGACTACCTGTATTTAGCACTACGTAACACATCAGACATAATTGAGAAAAGGTCCTTGAAAATGCTTGGAAACACTCCAAAAGTCCTTTTCGGAATTCTTCCCAAAGTATTGCACACAAGGGCAGGATTTTCACCCGTGGAGTTTATCTTGGAAAAATAACCTATTAGAGCACCGGATGGAGGAGAGGATCTGAAATTTAATGACGTCTTAGTCAATGAATGGTTATTTTTATCTATTGAAGAGGCACACGGCTGTTTAAACTCAAACACGAGCAAAACGATCTGTATCCCATACGTCAATTTTAAATAGCAATAGCTTAGTGGTAAAGGATTCAACCCGAGATTACTCATACTGAAACCCGGCTGATAGAAATCAATGGAAACAGATTTGTTCCTGAATTTATTTCAGCCTCACTAATTTCAGTGGCTCTGACTTAACTGTGGATCTTAATCAATTATTAACCACACCGAGTTGAAAATTTTGTCGGCAGCAACCAAAGAGCAGCAGCCAGCAATATCTTTCGCAAGCTCGCTCTGAGGATTTCCACATGCGCTTGGGTGCAACGGAATCTATTTGCATTTTCTGATCCAAGATGACACTGTCCGTGCATGGGGGGGGTGTGTATGTATGTGTGTGTAATTCTTTCTAATTAAAAGAAGCGGGGACAACAAAAAGACACAGATAACATTGCACCAGGCTGCAATTCGTAATTGCATGGAAACGTTATGTGCTGGTTAGCCCAGAAGATAACAGCACAAGGCAGCAGCGACGGAGACAATACAGGTAGTCCTTGACTTACGACTACAGTTGTGGCCAAAATGGATGCTGCTAAGCGAGTGAGTTGTTAAGTGAGCCTTAACAACTCACTCAAATGGATGTTGCTAAACGAGTGAGTTGTTAAGTGAGCCTTGCCCCATTTTACGTCTTTTCTTTTTCACTTTTCTTACAAGTGAATCATTGTAAGTTGTTATGTTAGTAACGTAAGGGAATCCAGCTTCCCCATTGACTTTGCTTATCAGGAGGTGGCCAAAGGGGGATCATGTCACCCTGCGACACTGCAACCATCATAAATATGAGTCAGTTGCCAGGTGTCTGAATTTTGATTGCATGATTATGGGGATGCGGCAACAGTCATAAGCCATAAGTGTGTAAAAAGGTGTGTAAAAAGTAAATTGATTCAGTTAGAGTACTGCATGACTGAACATAATATTGCAGATCATTTCACAAAGGCTCAGGGTGCAGTTAAGCACAAAGCGTATGACTACAACAACTGGTAAGAAGACTTTGTTATTGGTGTCAGCACTTCAAGCTGCATTTACTCTAGTGCTGACATAAGAAGGAGAAGCAGAGGCGTCTGGAAAGGGATGGTTGACTTTTCACCTACTTATTTTCCCTGGAGATAATATCCCCTAGGAGATGGGATGGGAGGGGGAAATTCCTTTGAGCTGGAGCAGTAGATTGGGGTAGAGTGACTTGGAAGATGGCCAATGAGTGTAGAGGAGTGGGGGAAGGAAAGGGAGGGTTTTTGGGTAGGAAGTCAGTGTTGGCTACAATGAGTCGGAGTTAGAATGTCGTGCTTAATAAATGAGAGTTTTTTCATCACAGACTTTGTTTGAAATGCAATTTATTTGAGACGACCTCGAAACCTGACAATTGGATTATCCCTGGACTATTGTTTTACTATCTACTGCTTTATACATGTATGGACTGTTTATTGGACGGTGCCTTACTATTCCCTGAAAGTAAACACAACTCAGTGTATCCGCGTGTTATTCGTAACTACTCTCAACCGCTTTCAGGTGCACACCCTTGCAACTCAAGGGTTGCTCTGTGAATTCCTTAACACATGCATCGTATTTTTCAGTGTCGTTGTAATTTCGAATGTTCACTAAATGAACTGTTGTAACTCGAGGACTATCTGTAAACTAGGCCAGCCTCTTCCATTACACGCTTCACTTCTGGGTTATCCAGTGCCCGTAAAAACATCTGCCCATTAACCCAAATGTGCTTTTTTCAAGAGGCAACTGGACTTTTTGGTTTTTCTTTTGACGACGTTTTGCTTCTCATTCAAGAAGCTTCTTCAGCTCTGACCGGATAGTGGGGAATGGAAGGGTTTATACTCCTTGCAGACAGCTGGTCACTTGCCTCCTTTTAGACAGTCGTTGAGGCCACTTGGAGGTTTATCTGTGTCTTCAGGGTCACCTGAGTGGTGCAAATGGGTGTGGAGCCTTCTTGGAACTGTTGAAAAGGACTGTGTTGTAGACCGTAGATCAATGATGTTGCATCCCCCCCCCCACTCTGTTGAGGGAGGGCTGTTCAATTTTGCCATAGATGGCCCTTCTTTCAAACCAGTGAGCCTCTCTGTCCAAAATGTGGACTTTGCTGTTTTCAAAAGAGCGGCTTTTGCCTTTTAAATGAATGCAGACGGACTGTTGAATCTAAGTCCTGATGGGTTTGTTCTCCCATGTTAACAACTGGCTAAAAGGATGCCAATGGCCAGCTGTCTGCAAGGAGGATAAATCCTTCCATTCCCCACCATCCAGTCAGAGCTAAAGAAGCTTCTTGGATGAGAAGCAAAACATCTGGAAAGAAAAACCAGAAAGCCCAATTCCCTCTTGAAAAAGCACCTTTGGGGCAACCATGACCTGGAAGACTGAGAATCTCCATAGGCATCTGCCCATTAAGGTGTGTTGGGAAGAGGTTGCTGAAATTATTGCCTGGGGTGGGGTTGATGCTGAACTTCCAAGAGCATGACTCAGCAGAAAGCAGTTTCCTCTATTCTTAGAATACCTCTGTCCCTTCCCTCTATGGAAATATGTTGAGAAATCACTTGGAAAAACCCGCTCTGGGACAGGAAGGCAAGGTTCCCCTCCCTGCCCCAGTCCTCGTTAAATACACTGCATGAAGACGGAGGGAGACAGGCGTGCTAAAACTCTCTGATTGTGAACCCACTTAGACATTCTTAGAAAAAGGATACGGAATTTCTCTCACCCCTTAGGTCCGTGATGGGGAATCTATGACACGAGTGCCACAGGTAGCACGCATCGTCCTCTCTGTGGACACATGAGCCATCATCCCGGTTCAGCTCTGTCATGCAGGCACGTGTTCCTCCCACCGGCCACCTGGTTGTCAGGTCTCTGCTGAACATGGGGGGAGGGCGCATGTAGGGGGTGCACATGCATGGGGGCAGGGGGTTTGCATGGATGTGTGTGTGGCATGAGGGGGGCCATGCGTGCATGTGGGGGTGCGTGGCACATGCAGCGGGCCTTCGTGCGCATGCGTGGGGGTGGGGCGTGGGGCACATGCAGGGCGTTCATGTGTATGCACTAGGGCCGTGATGGCGAACCTATGGCATGGGTGCCACAGGTGGCACATGGAGACATATCTGTGGGCACACGAGCGTTGCCCTACCTCAGTCCAGCACGTATGTGTGCGCTGACCCACCGATTTTATGGGCCTTTCAGGCCCACTGGAAGTCAGGAAACGGGCTGTTTCCAGGCCTCCTGAGGGCCTCCGGGGGAGTGAAGAAGGCTGTTTTCACCCTCCCCAGGCTCCTAGAAAGGCTCTGGAGTCTGGGGAGGTCAAAAAATGGGCCTACTGGGCCCACTGTACCATCACATGCAAAAGTGTGGGGGGGGGAGCGGGGGGGGTCACACGCACATTTGTGGGGGAACGGGGCACATTGACTATGGGTGTAGGCAAGTGCATGCACAATCCCCCCCACTACCCACGCTTTTGGCACATGACGGCAAAAAGGTTCGCCATCACTGCACTAGGGGCTGCATGCACAGGGGCGCGTGCATTGTATTTTGGGGGTTCGGGTGCCCATGCAAGTATTCACACACATGTGCACATACTTTTGGCACTCGGTCCGGAAACAGTTAGCCATCACTGCCTTAGGCAGTCTTACATGAACAATTTCATTTCTAGTTCAGCCTTCCCGCTATAGATATGTCAAAATGATGATTCTCTACATGCCATGGAGATTCTCAGTCATCCAGGTCATGGTTGTCCCAAAGATGCTTTTTTCAAAAGGCAACTGGACTTTGCTTTTCCTTAAAGATGCTTCGCTTCGGATGAGAAAGCAAAACATCTTCAAGGAAAAACTAAGTCCTGTTGCCTTTTGAAAAAAGCATCTTTGGGATGACTCTCTACTTCAAAATTTATTTTAGAAATGTAGAAAACCCAACATAAATCCTCATCAGAAACTGGTGGACCAAAAACAATTTTGCCACAACAAAAGGACAATTTTAGAAACATGTTGGACATTTTGGAGAATTCGAAGCAACTTTTTGAAAAACAACAGGAAGAGAAAGCCCTTTGACAATTTAAATCAGGATTTCCTGGTCAAGGTTTTGGAAGATATGAAATTTTGGACAGAAGAGATTGATTTACACTTCACGGAAAGCACAAATAATTGTTA
The DNA here is from genome assembly GCA_030761175.1 of Masticophis lateralis. Classification (NCBI taxonomy): domain Eukaryota; kingdom Metazoa; phylum Chordata; class Lepidosauria; order Squamata; family Colubridae; genus Masticophis; species Masticophis lateralis. Next base: position 13,824,969 of record JAUDYJ010000009.1, read on the forward strand.
ATGGAGATCTAATAAAGCCATGAGTGATGCAAAAAGGAACAAGGCAGGGCTTCCATCAGCCTCTTGTTTATTTTGGTTCTTGAAATATTGAATAGAGATATAAAACAAGATCAGGTGATTGTTGGAATAAAGTTTTTAAAAAGAGCTATAAATTAAGAACTTTTTCAGATCGCTTGGTATTTGTTCTGGAAGATCCTTTAAAGGGAATTGAAACATTAATGGGCAAATTAAAATAATTTGATATAAAGGTAAAAGTAAAGATTAGCCCTGTCCAGTCATGTCTGATTCTAGGGGGTAGCGCTCAGCTCAGTTTCTTAACTGAAAGAGCTGAAGGAGTCAATATTTCCAAAGACAGTTCCATGGTCATGTGGTTAGAATGACTATATGCTGTTACACTGTTACCTTCCCACCGAAGTGGTACCTATTTCTCTACTTGCATGCTTTTGAACTGCTAGGTGGGCAGGAGCCGGAGCAAGTAACGGGAGCTCACCCCATCCCTCGAGTTTCAAACCCAGGTTGTCAGTTTTCCAGTTGACAAGCTCAGCATCTTTAACCATCGTGCCCCCTGCAATTTTTTGATATATGAGTAGGCTTTAAGATTGATAAACGGAAGATGAAGATGTTAACAAAACAATTTGAAAATAGACGATCAAATAGAAATTGATGGATAACACAGGTTTGAGATTAAGACCAAATTATTTATTTTTGAGACTGCTGGACAACCAGTTTGAAAAAGTTACGGAACTTTATTTTTATACATGATAACTTCAGCCAGATTACTGAGTGCACAAAGATGGACAGATCTGACATTACCCACAATGGAGGAATGGTTGTTCATGAAGATGGAACTTCCTGAAATAGTCAAATCGACTTTTTTGTTCAGAGAAAAGATAATATCTATGTTTATTGCTTACTGGAAATCCCTTATTAGACGTTTTGCATGAAACAGAACAAAAACTAAATTTATGATTTATGGTTTTGATGATTAGATAGGGTAAGTTACAGATAGAAGGGAGTTATGTTGTAACTATAAAGTAGTTACATAAATAAAGGGGTAAATTTACAAATGTACTTACAACTGCGGTAAAGGAGAGCAGAGGTTACTTTGTATCTTCCTTCCTTCTTTTCTATTTCTCTTTTATTTTTTTCCTTACCTTGCACTTTTAGCTTTTTCTTTTAATTCTTCCTTATTCTTTTCTTTTTCTTACTTTAGATTAATTTGTATTTTTAAAAAAATCTTTAATAAAAACGATAAGAGGTCTGGTGTTTCGGTTCCTTGAAAAGTAGATACCAGAAGTTTGATACCTGCTTCCTTCTGCCATAGAAACAGTAGATTCAAGGCAAACTAGCCTGAACTTCTCAGTATGGCTGAATCTCCAAAATGTGCCTCCTAACAAATTGCACAGTGGAGTCCTTGGTGCTCTCTGAGCCTGGCTGTTTGCTTGCAGAGGTTTCATTATCCAACTAAGTAACATCCTCAAGTGCTGTGGATAGCACTGATTTATTATCATAGCATTGATGCTGTTACTTGGTCGGGTAATAAAACGTCTCTAAGCAAACAACCAAGCTCAGAGAGCATCAAGGACTATACAATTCAACCCTGTGACTACATATATTCCCTTTTATATATGCACGGTGACCATACTCACACGGAGAGCTTGCAATTCTGGAAGATCGGTATAGCAGCAAAGGAGAATATTGTTGGTCATACTGAAGCTCTCACGTACTCCCAGGTGATAGAAAAGTGAAGGCTGACACAAGCTGTTGCTCATCTCCACAACCACCACATCTGCAAAGGTAGAAAGGGCAGATATCAACCATAGAGTACCGGCTCTTCAACGTCTCCACACTGCCCTCATCCGGCTGGTGGCCAAGGGCAGGTTATTGAGACCAATCTCATTCATCTTGAGCCACCTCTTGCACAAACAGAGAAGAAAGCATTCTGGTCATCAGGGACATAATGTTCCACAAAAACATAACAATCCCCGGTATCTTAATGTCTTTAAAGACCACACCCTGCTGCTTGTTCATTGTCCACCAAGAGTTTTGAAGTTCCGGGCAGCTTTGCAGCTAGCTACCAAAGCTACCAAGCCCTCCCGTGCAATTTACCAAGAGGTTGGAGATCTTTCTCGGAGAGAAAGAGAAGGGATCAGATCAGGGGTGTCAACGTTGATTTCACAGAGGGCCGCATTAGGGCAGGGGTGAAATCCAGCAGGTTCTGACAGGTTCTGGAGAACTGGCAGCATAAATTTTGAGTAGTTTGGAGAACTGTCAAATAACACCTCTGGCTGGCCCCAGAGAGGGGAGGGAATAGAGTTTTTGCAATATCCTTCCCCCAGGAGTGGGGAGGGAATGGGGATTTTGCAGTATTCTTCCCCTAGAGTGGGGTGGGAATGGAGATTTTGCAGTATCCTTCTGCCACGCCCACCAAGGCACACCCACCAAGCCATGCCATGCCACGCCTGCCACACCACACCCACAGAACTGATAGTAAAAAAATTTTTGATTTCACCACTGCATTAGGGTTGTGTTTGACCTCGGGGGGGTGGGGGGGCATGGCCAGCTCAATCTCATTCGTGCTGCGGGCGCCTGTGGTGGCCTGAGTTCCCTGCCAGCAAAAATGGGCTCATGAGCTTCCTTTTGACCTGAGATGGCCTCCTGCCACCCTCTGCCAGGGAAAACTGAGCTATGGAGGGTCGCCTTTTGCCCTCGTGAGCTGTTTTCAGCCTCCTGCAATTCTCTGGCAGTGAAAACAAGGCTCGGGAGCAGCCCTCGCAAGCTCCGTTTTCCCTGGCAGAGGCATCGCGGGCTGGTCTTTCGTTGTTTCCAGGGCAGCCGCCCCCCCTCTGGCTAGATCTAAGCACCCCTTGGGCTGAATCCGCCCCCTGGGCTTTCAGTTTGATGCCCCTGAATCAGATTGTTCTGAGGACAACAAGCAAAACAAGAGGCTGCCATACGTAATTTGTAGACAGAATTTCCCAAGATATCCTAGGCCACTGATGCCTAACCTTTTTGCCATCATGTGCCAAAAGCATCGGGAGCGCAGGGAGGTCGCCCACGTGCGTGCCCACACCCATAATTCAATGCATGCATGCCCCCCCCCACTTTTAACACGTGATGGCATGGTAGGCCCGTTTTACGCCCTCCCCAGGTTCCAGAGGCTTTCTAGGAGCCTGGGGAGGGCAAAAACGGCCTCCCTCCCCTCCTGGAAGCCCTCCGGAGGCTGGACACAGCTGATTTCCCAAATTCCGGTGGGACCGGAAGGCCGAAAAATCATCTGGCCGGCACATTCATGCACGCTGGAGCTGAGCTACAACAATGCTTGCGTGTCCACTGATATGGCTCCGTGTGCCATAGATTCACCATCACGGTCCTAGGCTGAACTAAGAACCCAGGCTAAAATCTTGCAAAACCACTGCTGGTCCATTCAAACAATACCGAAAAAGATGAACTAAACAGCCTTAGGGCAATTTATACTGATCCATTCCACTCGTTGCATTTTTTTTTTCCTTCCTGCTTTTTAAGCGTGTGTATAATTGTTTGCAGGAATTCTTTCTAACGTGCTTGTTCTTGAAGACTGCCGCTACGCTTGTCTATTAGATGATCAGATATGTGGTGTGAGTGTGCATATAAGGGGAGATAATTGCAAGAAAAGGATTTGTAAAAAAATAAAACACCTCCCAGCACCCTTTTTTCTCTTTCTAACAGGAATCCTCCTACTTAATGTTGTTCTGGCCCTTTTCCTAAGGCGATCTGGCCTACTTTATATAAAGGAAAACCATTTCTGAAAAGTTGTCCAGTTCCATTTAAAGATAAAAGATGTTTGCAAGGGGGAGATTTATAATCAGACGCTGCTGCTCGTTAACCCGATCTTAATCTTTCTCAGAAAGTGTCAGCAGGGTCAGCAGCATTGTTTTTTTAATCACAGCAATTATTTTATCTAAGGGGATTACCGTATGTCTATTTTAATCTATATCCATCACTGCTTTTTCCCTATTTGAGAGGGGTGTACAAAAGGTCAGCTAATCCTGTGTTTTTTCTTCAATTCTTCTGAGGTGACAACTGTATATATTGGTTGAAGGTGGAAATTGTTGTTCTGACCTTAGCAGAAACAAGAAACAGACTCCTTGTCACGAAAAAGAAAAACCAAACCCAAATGGGTCTGGGAGTGCACACCCACCCCCAGGCCCCATTTTCAGCCGCAATGGTCTCAAGCAGTCCTTTGCCTGTGAAAACAGCGAAGCCCCCTGAGCTCCATTTTCACTGGCAGAGGGCTGCATGAGGCCATCATGCCCCCCTCCCCCAAGGTCAAACACAACCTTGATGTGGCCCTCAATGAGATCGAAGTCGACACCCCTGCTATAGTAGTTCTCGACTTACAGCTATTTATTAAGTGACCAATGGAAATTACAAGGGCACCGGAAAAAACCTAACCTACAACTGGTCCTCCCATTTACAACCATTGCCACATCTCCCACAGCGATAAATATTCAGGCAACCTGGGCAACTGGCAGGTATTGATGAAGGCGGCAGCCATTTGGGGGTTCATGTAATCGCCATTGGCAACTTTCCCAGCCGGCTTCTGACAAGCAACGTCAATGAGGAAAGCCGGATTTGCTTAACAACGGTGCGATTCCCTTAAACCAGGGGGTGGGCAAATGTGGCTCTTTTACAACCTGTGGACTTCGATTCCCAGAATTCCTGAGACAGGCTGTCTCAGGAATTCTGGGAGTCGAAGTCCACAGCTTGTAAAAGAGCCACATTTGCCCACCCTTGCCTTAAACAACTGCAGTAATTCGCTTAACGACCTTAGGAAAAAAGGTCATTAAAGTCAGGACCAACTCACAACCACCTTCCTTAGCAGCAGCAATTGTAGTCCCAATTGCGGTTGTAAATTGAGGGCTCCTTACATTCAGGGTGGGGTATCTACGGCAACTCATCGTGGCCAACTCGTCCCAGGACAACTCTCTGCGGCCAACTCACCCCAGGACAACTCGTTGCTGGACTAATATTGAAGAAATAGTAACAGTAACAGAGTTGGAAGGGACCTTGGAGGTCATTTAGTCCAACTCCCTGCTCACGTGTACTAGGGATTCGAACCGCTGAACTGCCAACCTTTCTGATTGATAAACTCAGTAGCATAGCCACTGAGCCACCTAGTCAGGCTAGGTGAATAGTAGTAGAATAATAGTAGAATAATAGTAGAATAATAGAATAATAGTAGAATAATAGTAGAATAATAGAATAATAGTAGAATAATAGAATAATAGTAGAATGGGCTCATGAAAGAAAGGAAGCCAAAGGAGGGACAAAATGAAATGTGGATGACAAAAAATAAAATAATTTTTAATTATTATAAATAGTTACTGTATTTTCCTGCATATAAGACTACTTTCTAACACACAAAAATCTTCTCAAAAGTCGGGGGTCGTCTTATACGCCGGGTCTCATTCTCCTGTAACCAGGCAGACCAGCCCATAAGGCTCTGACGAGCCTTAAATGGCTCTGAGGAGGGTCGTCTTATACGCCAGAAAATATGGTAAATTGAATTGTTGAACTGTCCCACAGTGAGCTGCCCAGTGGCGAGTTGGCTGCAACGAGTTGTCCATTCTGTTCAGGGTTACCTCTAGTCTGGAAGGGGCTCCAGGCAGACGATGCTCTGGGGACCTTCCTCTTTTCGCGCTGGCCACGTGAGCATTAATAATGCATTAGCAGTGCTCTAAATCCATTCCCTAATCTGCCACCTACATTTCCTGCAATGCTTACAACAAGGCTACATCAAGCATGTTGCAGGAAATGAAGACTGTAGAGAAATCCAGCGGAATAATAATGGTTTGGTTGCACCCAGAAGGCAAACTTTAATTAAAGGAGGAGGTCGACAAAAGGTGTGCGCGAAGCTGGGTGCCAAGTGCTGATGTTGAGTCTCTTGGACACGTTGGATTGTGGTGTGACAGTTTGACAAGCGGCTGTCCAAGTTTTAACTTGCTCAGCCTGCCAGGCAAGAGCTGATTAAGAGGATGTTCGCTCTCACATGCCCTAGTAATTACATTGCTTCTGTCCTAGCCCCACTACTAATTTCATTCATTTGCATAGATTCTCCTTTTTCTACACCACACTTCTTGGGAAGATCCATTCTGCACACAGCAGAATGATGCGGCCGATCCCAGACAACCAGTGATTTTTTTCCCCCTCCAAATCTTCCTTGCGGATAAAATATCAGGTCAGCATCAATCGAGACTACTTTTTCCACTCTGCCAGAATTCAGAGCCCCAGTGTTAAGGGGAAAAAAAAAATCTTAAAAGGTACCTCAGAGCATGCACAAGTAAATGCATAACCACCGCCCTTTAAAGTAGCTGCATCTTTTCTCAGGACTGTACAATTTTCATCACTGACTGTGCAGTCCGGGGAAAAAAGACACAGCGGCTTTGAAGATGTGCAGACAAATGCTGCAAGCGCTGAGGCATCTTTCTGGAATCAAATCCAATGTGTTATGCAGCTCTAACAGGAAATGCAAACCCAAGATTCTGTCTGATGATGGAAGCCAGGAGTGCTTTGCATACTTAACGCCTCCAGCAACTCTTTCCTTATTGAATGACGGTCTATCAGGGAATCCTTCCAAGTCTGGAAACAACTTGTCTTCCATTGCCTACCTTGCATATAATGTTAATTCATAATGTAGATAGGTTCTGGCTTAATAAGATCCCCTACAGTGGCCTAGAATTATATGCAAATCTGTTTCTGATTTGCATATAATTCATTCTTGAATTAGCATCATGTTATCCATGTTCACACACTTCATTAAGACATATTAGGGTTTTCTTGTATATTGCATGGATTAGCATGTATGAACTGGACCTTGTAGTTTCCCATTCATGGCTTAGAACAGGGGTGTCAAACTCAAGGCCCGGAGGCTGGATCTGGCCTACAGGGTGCTTAGATCTGGCCCATGGGGCGACCCTGGAAACAGTGAAAGACTGGCACGCGCTGACTCTGCCAGTGAAAATGGATCTCAGCTCCGTTTTCGCTGGCAGAGGGCTGCAGGAGAATCTCCCCAGCCCTGCCCGAGCCACCACAACTGCCCCTGACATGAGTGACATTGAGTTGGCCACACCCACCCAGTTGCCCCCCTCCCCGAGGTCAAACACAACTCTGATGCAGCCCTCAATGAAATCGAGTTTGACACCCCTGGCTTTGAACAAGTGAAAAATTGTGGCTAGGCCCAAAATTTTGTTTAAATGAGTGACAGTGTGTGAACTTAAGTGACTGACTGTTCAAGTGGTTCACTCAACCACAAGTTGGCTACGCACATTTGTTAACCTAGCATATTGCTGAGACCTAGCTTATTTTGATCAGTTTGTGTTTCAGTGTATTGGGTGAAGATCCAGAAAATTGGGTGTGCTGAATAAACCATGAGTAAATCTGTGTTGTTCCCTCAAGGCGCTGCACAGCTGCTTCATCGCGGCGGTGATGAGGCGTTCTTATGACAGATGAGCAAAGACTGTTGGAAGCGTACAAGAAGAGTTGGTCAAGGCATCAGAGTAGAAACTAGGCGACCATGAGTTCTAGTCCTGCCTTGGTCATGAAGTCAGCTGGTTCACCTTGGGCCAGTCATCTCAAAGGTGCCTTTTCCTTCAAAAGCTGTGAAAATATCTACAGACCGCTCACATCCTGGACATAAATTGTTTCAACTTCTAACCCTCAAAAAGATGCTATAGGGCACTGCACACCAAAACAACTAAACACAAGGACAGTCTTCTTCCCGAATGCTATCACTCTGCTTAACAACTAATTCCCACAACACTGTCAAATAATTTACTAAGATTGTATTACTATTATTCTTCTCTTTCTTACTAGTATCTATCTCTTCCCACGTATGACTATAACCATGTTGCTTGTATCTTTCAAATTATATTGTTTTTATTTGTTTCCCAGTATGATTAGTAACCTTGACTATCACTAAGTGTATCTTTTTATTCTTGACGAATGTATTTTATTCTCCTTATATACACTGAGAGCATATACACCAAAGACAAATTCCTTGTGTGTCCAATCACACTTGGCCAATAAATGAATGGATGAATGAATGAATGAATGAATGAACAAACAGTGTGTTCAATCACACTCAGTCAATAAAGAATTCTATTCTATTTTATTCTAAAAGGCTACTGGACTGTTTTTTCCTTGAGGAGGAAGAAGAAAAAAATGTTTTGCTTCTCACCTGAGAAGCTTCATCAGTTCTGATGGGGGTGGCGGGAATAGGGGGGTGGGGGGAGTCGAAGGATGGATAGTGATAGGATAGTGGGGGAGATGGAAAGATTATGTCTTTGCAGAACCTCTCCTTCCACTCCCACCCTCCATCCCCCTCAACTGTCAGTATCTACCCTTCCATTCCCCCCTACCACCAATGCCATCAGAACTGATGAAGCTTCTTGGATGAGGAGCAAAACGTTTTCTTCCTCTTCCTCCTCAAGGGAAAAAAAAAACAGTCCGGTTGCCTTTTGAAGGAAAAAAAAAGCACCTTTGAGACAACTAATTTCAACCGTAATAACATAAGGGTTATCAATAGATTCAAACTCAATGTAATTCGCTCTAATCTTGATTGTAGGAAATATGACTTCTGCAATAGAGTAGTAAATGTCTGGAACACTCTACTTGATCCTGTTGTTAGTCTCGCTAATCCCCATACCTTTTGCCTTAAACCGTCTACCGTGGACCTTTCAAGTTTCTTAAGTGGTCCCTAAGGGGGCGTGCATAAGTGCACCAGGGTGCCTACCGTCCCTGTCCTACTGTCCCCATTTATATGTAATCATTCTATGTGTTTATGGCTATGTTTTGTCTATTTACATCCTTTTATTTGTGCCAATTTTTTTCATGTGTCCATGACTATGTCTATACTGTTACTTGTTTCTTTGTACCTGTTGACAAACAAACAAACAAAGAAACAAACTACGATCTGGATGACTGAGAATCTCTACAAACAATGGGGCCAGTCACTCTTTCTTAGATTTTTTTCTTTTTTTTTTTTTAAAAAAAGGACAAACTACTTGCGAAATCTTGCCAAGAAAACCACAGGGACTTGTTCAGGCAGATGCCACAAGTCAAAAAAGAAAAACAAACCCTGACTCAAAGCTACAAACACACAACAAAAGTAGAGAGACCCAAGGTGGAAAGTTATCCCAGCCACTCAGGTAAAGTAGATGCCTATTTAGGAATCTGATGGAGGCAAATGATCAAGTTAGTGACAGTAAAAAGGTATAATTAAGGTATAATTTAATACTTTATGGGAGAAAGCAATGGTAAAACACTTCTACGCTGTACAATTCAAATCCTTATTGTCAATGCACAACATATGTGCAATGAGATTGGTTGAGCTCCCTCAGTGCACCCCCCAACACAATACAACTCACAGTGAAGACAGAAAATCCCTGACCCAATAAATCCTATTAACAAAAAACCCAGTCCTATTGCACCAGTGTGAACACGTTACACATTGTGCCGGCCCTGCAGTCCATCATACTACATAGTTATGATGTTATTTTTCATTCGGGAGTCTGACAGCCCACGGATAAAAACTGTTCTTCAGCCTATTTGTACGGCTGGCTATACTTCTATATCTCCTTCCCGATGATATATACCATATAAATCAGTGTTTCTCATGATTGACTCAGCCTTCCATCCTTCCAAGGTCAGTATAAACGAGGACCCAGATTGTTGGGGGCAATAGGCTGACTCTGTAAACCACTTAAGAGAGGGCTGTAAAAGCACTGTGAAGCAGTATATAAGTCTAACTGCTTATTGCTAGCGCTATTCTCAACCTTGGCAACTTTTAAGATGTGTGGACTTCAATCCATACTGGCTGGGGAATTCTGGGAGTCTTAAAATCGCCAAGTTTGAAAAACACCAAGCTAGGAAATAGAAATGAAGCAGGAGAACCTCTTGTCTAACCAAACAAGGGCAACAAAATCTGGAGAGTGACACAATGAACAACAGACTGGAAGAGGTCAGTCTATATACCGATTCCCCCAAAAGAAGATGATTTATCAGTGTTTGCAAATACCGCACAATATCCCTAATTTTATCTGCTAGCAAAATAACCCTCAGGATCATCCAGAGCAGATTAGACCCTTATATGGGAAAGAGAGATAGCAAATGTTCAAGCTGGCTTTAGAAAAACTGCCCTCTCTAACTATGCTCCATATTTTTCTGCATCTGCAAAAAACAGAAGAATTCAGAGAGGCACCCGCTCAATGAGAAAGTATGTGCTTTGCATGTTGACGGTTCCAAGATTAAGTTCTGGCCGTTTCTGATTAAAATGATAAAGTAATAGACATTGAGAAATAGCTCTTTGCCTCTGAACTCAGAAATCTATAGTATTATTAGATGCACTAAAAGCATTCAGCGGATCTTTTCTACATAATACTCAATTCTATTTTATTAAATTACTGAATAATTAGTTTAAATTTCATTAACAAAGCTCTGGAATAACATATCCTCCAATATGAACAACCAAACAATGACTTGACTTGTTTACTTTTTTATTTCCCTGTGATCGCATGTTGCACTTATAATTATTTCTGCTGTCAAATCCATTTTAAATTCTGTGCGCTGCCCAGAGTTGCTTTGACAAGAGGGGCAAGTATTACATCTTGAAGCAAATAAGTGAAATTTAATGAAATTTCATTCTTTATGTGCTCAAGGACTGGTATATTAATTTCCCATTAGCTCCAAGTAATTTAATAATAGTTTTTTAAACTGCAGCAATTGCGATCTAAGGCTGAAGAGTTTCTAAGAAACTGAAATTCACGAAAGCTTTTTCAAGCAACTGAAAAAAAACCCTCTTTCTCCTCTTCTGGTCTACGTAACTGAATTTTCCACAGACTGCTGCAGCTGCAAAGTTTCTGCAAAAAAACTCAGTCTACATAAGAAGTAATTAATTAATTAATTAATGTATTTATTTATTTCTCACCTTTATTATTTTTATATAAATAACTCAAGGCAGCAAAACATATAATTGATACCGCTTCCTCCTACTTTCCCCACAAGAACCCTGTGAGGTAGGTTGGGCTGAAAGAGAGAGAGAGAGGGACTGACCTCTCCCAGATCAATAGACAGAATTAATTTCCTAGATTCAAACTTGCAACAAGTTCAGAAAATAGCAAGAAACATTCTGGCTGGAAACACAATATATTAAGCCCGTGTATTTAGCCAGATGTTAAATGCAAACCCTTCAGGTTTGCACAACTTGCCGGATTCACACAAAACCCAGAGAACGAAGACTGCCACATTATGGCTTAGGGTAACTCAGTTTTTAACCCGGCTCCCTCCCTCCCAACCAGTTCTTGCTGAAATAAATAACATCTAAGATGCGTCAAAACTTCAAACCTCCTTGTGGGAGTCCAGCCATTACAATTACGAGCCTGCTGGTCTCCAAATTGGGGGTCGAAGAAGTCCAATAGGTCTCCTGCGTGAGGTTGGACTAGATGACCTCCAAGGTCCCTTCCAACTCTGTTACTGTTAGGTAGGACGGGGAAAACCTGGTTTATGGTTGGCGGGGGGGAGCTGCGCGGGAACCCAGTTAGGGTTAAAAAAACAAACCCCAAAGTCCTGCTCAGCAGACCTTAGCTCAAGATCCGGGCCAGGGGTAGCGCGGCGCAAGGGGGACTCACCCGCGTTATAGAAACGGTCCAGACTGTCCGTGTCTCCCAGCATCAGGGTGCCAAACGGCACGGTGGCGAGCTCCGTGGCCGGGACCTCCCTGCAGGCTTCCTGCAGGGACAAGAAGGGCAGCGGTTTCTCCAAATCCTCGGTGACGATGTAAACCACGCGCAGGGCTCGGGTCCTCCCGCCGCCTTCTCGGCAGCTCTGGCTGCCCGCCGAGGAGAGCGGCTTGCTGGGGGTCAGCGCCATGGCCAGCGTGTCCTGCCAGAGGCTGCCGGCGCTGCCCAACTTGGAGTCCGTCGCCTCCATCCCGCCGCGACGCCTGGCGGCCCCGGGTTCCGAACGCTTTTCTTCAGCCATCCGAGGGACCCATCATCGCCCCGACGGCCATCAGATCAAGGTCCCAGCCAGGCAGCCAGCCAGCCAGCCACCACTTTCTCCCCTTCTTGCAACCGGCTGGAACTTTCCCCTTCTCTCTCTTTCTCTCTCTCTCTCTCTCTCTCTGAAAAAAAAATCATAAATAAAGGCTATTTACAAACTTCCAGGCTGCGCGATGATGCGACCCACGTGGCTTTGGCGAGCCCCGCCCGGGCGGGGGCGTTGGAAGCCAAGTGCCCGACTGCTCGCCCTGGGCCGAGGAAGCGGCTTTTCGTTTAGGCAGCTGTTGCTGTCGGAAGCCTCTCGGGGATTTTCTCCTTCCTGGGCGCTCCTCGAGGCGAAGGGGCGGGAGGCCAGGCAGGCAGGCAAGCGGGAAAACGCCCACGAGCTGCTGGCGCAATCCGGGGAAAGGCCCCAGCTGGAACGGCGGCGGCGGCAGGGTGTCTTTCCGCCGCCTTGCCTGTCGGGGCGAACCCGCAGGACGAGCGACGGCGCCCCGATTGCGCAAAGAGGGAGGACGGTCAGGCAGGCGGCCAGGCAGGCAGCGGAGGGGAAGAGCCGAGCCCCGGGCAAAGGCAACGGCCCTGCCTCTTGGCCCCCCACCGCAGTCCCGGCTTTCAGCCTCTGCCTGCCAACGGCGCTCCTTCGGAATTCACTGGAGTTCCGGGAAAGTTGAGCGTAAGCCGCCAGATAAGAGGTTGGACCTCTTCGCGGGAAGAGCCGAGAACGACGGAAGGAACCGCTGGATTGCAGCTGTTGCTGTTGACTTTTGATTCTCATCCCCCCCATAGTAAACTTTTCTTTTCTTTTCTTTTCTTTCTTTCTCTTTCTCTCTCTTCTTTCCTTCCTTCCTTCCTTCCTTTTCTTTTTCTTCCTTCCTTTTTCGTTTTTCTTCTTTCTTTCCTCCTTCCTTCCTCCCTCCCTCCCTTTTTTATTCCTTCCTTCCTTCCATCTCCATCTCCTTCCTTTTTCTTACTTCTTTCCTTCCTTCCTTCTTTCTCTCTCCTTCCTTTTTTCTTTTCCTTCCTTCCTTTTTTCTCTTTTCTTTCTTTCCTCCCTCTGTCCCTCCATTTTTCTTCCTTCCTTCCTTCCTTTTTTTTCTTCTTTCCTTCCTTCTTTCTCTCTCCTTCCTTCCTTTTTTCTTCCTTCCTTTTTTCTCTTTTTCTTTCTTCTTTCCTCCCTCCCTCCCTTCTCTTTTTCTTCCTTCCTCTCTCCTTCCTTCCTTCCTTTTCTCTCTTTTTCTTCCTTCCTTCCTTTTCTCTCCTTCCATCTTTTCCCTTCCTCCCTCACTCCCTTCCTTCCCCCTCCCTCCCAATTTAAGCTGCTGGACAGATATTTTCTCATGACTGCTGTCTACCCTTTATCTGCTGGATCTTTGCAGCCACCACTGGTGGCCCTAAGTGAACTCATCTTGAGTACCTTGTCATGGTACATTTGGTTATAAATAAATGCCCCACATTCATACAACATACAAGCCACTAAAATGAACCCTTGAACCCATCATACTTTAAGGTTAAACCTAACCAAGAGTGAATGGAGGCACTGTGTTTATAAATGATTTGGGTAAGCTGTGGGGTGAATGCAGTCTTCATTCTATTACAAAGAACTGGCATGTCTGTCATTGAGGAAATGATATGCTTACTACAGAAAAAAAAATATGTGAAAGGTCAGCATCCATCTGTGTAATATTTAATTTTAAATCTTTCACTCTGAGGTGAGAATGGGAGGGAAAAACATGAAATGAAGCAAGAATGAGCTGCCGGTTCTCCAGTTGTTTTGGTCTGCGTTTCTCATCACCAGCCAATATCACTAATAATTAGGGAAGATAGAAGCTGCAAGACATTGTATCACTAGAATTGTTCTGACTCATTACCATATTGTTTTCATTAGCTGGGTTCACTTATTTGCACTAAACAAAATCAGTTGCTCAAATTTTGATCATATGACCACAGAAATGCGGAGACTGTTGTAAATATGAGGACCAGTCATAAATGGCTTTTTTCAGTGGTGTAAGTTTTGTTAGTCTTTAAACGAATGGCCGTAAGTCAGGAACTACCTGTGGTGGTTAACGTACCACATACTGGGAGAGAGTGAATTCTAGTTCTGCCTGAGACATAGTCAGTTGGGTGATGGGCTACTCTCTCTCTCAGCCCCTCAGAAGAAAGAGACAAGGGAAATCACTTCAAAATTCTTGCCAAAAAAACCTCTGAGCCAGTTGTTTTCCAAATAAATTCTTTCCAAGTTCTTGTGAGGTTCCCTCTGTCCCTTGCCAGTAGCCCTTCATGTAGCTAATGAAGACCACAGTCTAGGAAACTAAACCGAAGTTCTCTTGACAACAACAGTTCTTAAGCCACTGGTTTATTTCTACAGTCCTTTGCTCCCTCACTGGATGTTGGCCTTTTGTTGGAAGTATAGATGAAAACACCACTTGTGCTCCTACTTCTTTAACTTTCTTCCTTAGCTGTTCATAATCTCTTGTTACTGTTTTCAGATTCATTGTGGTATCATTGGTCCCCACATGTGGGAGAAGAAGGGTAGTAATTCATGGATTTGATTATTTTAATCAGGTTGTCAGTTACATCTTTTATTTTTACTCCAGCGAGACACTATCCATGCTTGATGTTATTCAACTGTAAAACATCTAGGTGCTTGAGCCATCCTGACGGCTCCCAATGGTTTGGCCATTCAGCACTTCAATTCCATTAGTGTTTATGATTTAACTGACTCAAACACACACAAAAGTGGTGCGATGGCTTAGACGGGGAGCTCTCACCTCGCAATCAGGAGGCTGTCAGTTTGATCCTCGGTAGACAGATATTTCTCTCTCTGGCCACAATGAGAATATATCTGCTGCACAAAACTCTGCATTGGCGACAGGAAGGGCATCCAGCCATTGAAACACTCCGCTAGCTCCATTCAGTTGCCCAGACTCCACCCTGCAAAGGATTATGGGTTGTTAAAAGATGATGCTGAAACACATCCACAAGTAAGTTTATAAATATGTATAAATAGGGGGTGACTGATTATGTGCTATCAGGTTGTGGTTTTTTGACTCCTAAGCACCACACAGATAAATAGATCCCATAAAATACGTGTTCAAAAATTTTTGACCAATAAAGAGATGTTCAAAAAAACTTTGGAGATTTCTGATGTGAAGGAAGTGTACAGTTCCACAAGAGCTTTTTCCAAGAAGTCACCAATAAAGGCCAGCAGAGCACAGCTTACCTCCAGTTACAAGAATTGGGCTTTTAACTATCATTCAGTTTTATTCACAGGACCCGTGTTTATTTTTGAGAGTAAGCACATTTTGGGTTTAAAGTGCCAACTGATGGGGAAATCACCACCCACACTTTTCGGCCTGTCAAACCATGCCTTGAGAAAGCAGGATCAAGTTTTCAAACTATTCCTGTTAAATGTATGTATGTATGTATGTATTTTTCAAATTTATATGCTGCCCTTCTCTCGTAGGACTCGGGGCAGCTCACAAGATAAAAACAACACAATAATCCAAATACTAAAATTAGTCAATTAAAAATCCCCAGGCAATTAAAAAACCTCGTGACAGATCAGGACATCTGCTGAAAGAGCCATGTCTTCAGCTCGGCGTGGAAAGTGCGAAGGTCAGAGGCTGTCCGGAGCCCAGTGGGTAATCCATTCCAGAGGGTCGGTGCAGCCACAGGGAATGCCCTCATCCTGGGGCCCGCCAGCTGACATTGTCTGGCCAACAGCACCTGAAGGAGGGCAGTCCTATGTGATGGGGTGTCAAACTTGATTTCATTGAAGGCCACATTAGGGTTGACCTTGAGGGCTGGGATGGGCGTGGCTGCCTCGACGTCACTCATGTCGGGCGCCTTTGGTGGCCCGGGTGCCCAGGGATGGGTTTCACTTACCTTTGCTACCCGTTCACTTATGCACCACTTCTGGTGCATATGCGCAGAGTGTATCTGATGATGTCCGGGTGAGTGGGCAGATTCGCAACCCACTACTAGCTCTGCCAGTGAAATGGGTTCCTGAGCTGTTTTCAGCTGCAACAGCTTCTTGCAACCCCTGCCAGCGTAAACGGAGCTTGGGAAGGCTGCCCGCGGCTCTTGCAAGCTCCATTTTCAGCTGTGACAACATCCTGCAACCCTCTGCCAGTGAAAACAGAGTTCGGGAGGGCCACACGCAGCCCTCGCAAGCTCAATTTTCACTGGCAGGGGCCCCGCGGGCCAGTCTTTTGCTGCTTCCTAAGCACCCTGCGGGCTGGATCTGGCCCCCAGGCCTTGAGTTTGACATCCCTGATTTAAGGAATGTCTTCAGAATAGAACAGGGCTTCCTCACCCCTGGCAGATTGAGGCTGTGTGGATTTCAACTTGCCGAATTCTCCAACCAGCAAACTCGTGACTAGGGATCAAATCCAGTGGTGAGTTTTCAAACTTTTTTACTACCGGTTCTGTGGGTGTGGGTTGGTGGGTGTGGCATGGGAAGAATACTGTAAAATCTCCATTCCCACCCCGCTCCAGGGGAAGGTTACTGCAAAATCCCCATTTCCTCCTGATCAGCTGGGACTTGGGAGGCAGAGAATAGATGGGGGTGGGGCCAGTCAGAATTTTTACTACTCAACTATTCAAAATTTCCACTACCGGTTCTCCAGAACTGGTCAGAACCTGCTGAAACCCACCTCTGATCCAATCCTCTCATTTTACCTAATGTGCATTTCTAAAGCCAACAACTCAGCGCACTAAAAGAACATAGTATGCATCAAAAGATGCTTACGATCAAGGTTCCCACATGAAGTCAGGGCCTGGTCTCTAGCTTCAGTGATTCTGTGTATTATAGATGCAACATCAAAGGAAAACAGACTGGGAGGGAGAAGGAAAAAAATGCAAACTCAGACATGATCATACCAAAGAGAAATGATTGCCTGTGCTAATTATAGGCCTGAACTTGCTGGCATTCGGCTTTCTTCTTGTTTTCCTGAGTAAAATAAACCCTGCCTGCTCCCTAGCCTGTGTATTCCCTCTCCTTGTACAAAGTGGCTGAAAACAAACGGACTGCTTTCAAGGCCACTTATTCCTAAATAACCAAGCAAAGAGCGCTCTGCAATGTCAGCCTATGGGTGCCAACAAATGCATTCCAAAAAGGTTCTTTTTCAGCAAAACTATAAACAACGGAGGTTTAGAAGGAGGGAGGGAATACAGAATCTGCTCATCCTTCCAGTTTCTCTTGTCTCTTTTCTTACCTTGGCTCACTTTTAGCAACCGTCCAGATAGCAGCTGCAAATTCACTTAAAGAAAATTGATTTCTGTGCATTGTGACTGGCAAGAAAAAGGGAGGGGGAATTAGAATGGAGCCGTCATCAACGTTCTAAGTTAGTATCCAGCTTACTGTGACATATTAAGTCCTCCGTCCCCACCCGAAAGCAAGTTCCACATAGTAAGTCCTCTGCCCTCCAAGACACAGACGTTTTGGCTGAACTGGGTACACCCACAGTAGACTACAAAAAACTATTGCAAATACAATCTGGATATGATAAAGACATGAAAATGTACGGCTTTTATAAAGGACAAACAGCCTTCGGTCAGATATTGGTTTTTTGTTTGTTTTTTAAATTTAATTTATATGCTGCCCTTCTCCAGAGACTCAGAGCGGCTTACAATGTGTTAAGCCATAGCCTTCATACTTTTGTATATACCTGCTTAGTACGGCTTTCGGGGGCCCCCCAAGCAGTGTTCTTTTTTTATACAAAGTCAGTTTATTGCCCCCACAATCTGGATCCTCATTTTACCTACCTTGAAAGGATGGAAGGATGAGTCAACCTTCAGTCAATCTTGAGCCTGGTGAGATTTGAACTTGCAGTAATTGCAGGCAGCTGGTGTCACTTTATTCTAATTGAATTCTGATGAAAAACTAAGAAAATATATAATTTCTTACTAAATTGGAAAATGGAGGAAGGACAAGTAGAAGACAGAATGATACAGTGGGATATAATATAAAATTAAAGAAATGGCAAAACTCATGGGAAAAAAACTATCAATTAACAATGGCAACTTCTTATAAAGAAAACTTATACAAAATGTTTTATAGATGGCACTTACCACCCACTAAGGTTGGCTAAAATGTTTAAAAACATGTCTAGCAAATGTCGGAAATGTTACCAAAAAACGAGCACATACCCTATATACCATATGTGGTGGACCTGTCATAAATAATAATTTTAAAAAATGGGGGCAAAAATACATAAGTGGTTAGAAAAGATAGGAAAACATGTAGATTTTAAACCTGAACTTTTTCTATTATGTATAGCACCAGAAAAATTTGATAAGCAAAATATATATTTAATATTGCATGTACTAACAGCAATGAGGATTATATTTGCACAATATTAGAAAAATGAAGAAATACCACATAGACTACAAAAAAACTGCACAACCTCTAGATCTGTGATGGCGAACCTATAGCATGTCTGAGCCATCGCCGCAGTTCAGCTCCGCCACATATGCGCGTGTGCTACCCACCGGCCAGCTGGTCATCGGGTCTCTTTTATGCATGTGTGGAGGCGGGACATGTGCAGGGGGTGCGCACATGCGCAGGGAATGCGGCACATGCAGGGGGCACATGCAGGGGGCAAGGAGCATGTGGGGGGGCTGCATGTGCATACAAGGGGTTGGGGCACAATGCAGGGGAGTGCAGGGTCATGCGCAGGGGTGGGGCACATGTGGGGGTGCATGCGCAGGGGCGGGGCACACATTGCATTTTGGGGGTTTGGGTGTGCGTGCGGACTTTGGACATTTGGTCCGGAAAAGGGTAGCCCCTCACTGCTCTAGATGTTTGCTAGGAGGGATTTCTGTAGCTTTTTTTTTAGCCAACTAATCGTTGTCTGGATTTTGGCAGCTCAAATATGATGGCCCCAGTTTAGCCTTACATACCATATGTACCAATGGATGGAACCCTCTCACTGAACCATAAAACCTGCAAAGGCTTTGACTCCTTCACCAAGGGTCAATAAAGTCAAGGTGGTAGCTGCAACTTCACGGTCAAAGTCTCACTCCTTTTTAGGTGTGTCGGTGCCTATTAAAAACAGGAGGGGTTTCAAACACTGCCGCCGTCATTTGACCTGCAGGAGATGATTGGCTCATAAGAATCACAGCTCCAGCCCATTTTTAACTCAATCTAGGAGTGGTTTTTGTTTTGCTTTTTTTGCCAGTTTCTCCCTCCACATTACATTTCATGCCGTTCTGTTTGGTTAGCTGAGAATTATCCTGCTGATGGGGTCCTGGGCCCCTTTTTCTTCATTCTTTACAACATCCAACAGATTGGAAAGAATAAATGCAAAGCAAAGTCTATTTGATTAGCAATGCAAACCTGTATTTGTTGAGCAAAGAATCCTGGCAGAAGGAGGATGTGTAACAGCTTTGCCTGTAAATATACTTAAGTGGTTTTGTTGCGGTCCGACAGCAGCCTGCGGAGCTGGCAGCGGAGTCAGACTGTATGGAGGCTGGGGAGCAACATGGGTCAGTTCTGGAGTCTGGCTAAGGCCCAGATGAGGGCTCTGCATGAGGCAGAGATGGGGCCAGGGCCATCTGGGAGTTATGCATGGACTCTGGAGCATCCAGAGTCGGACAGCAGAGAGGCAGAGGAAAAGGAGGAGCCTGTTCCTAGGGCATGCATGCGCAGAGCTGCCAGAAGGCAAGAACAGTTAAAACAAAAGGGACAACTCGGGAGTAAGGCCTGGAGATGATTGCCCCCTCCCATAAGTCTCCCATAAGTCTCATAAAGAGGAGCAAAGCATGTGGGCCCTTTGCCAGAAAGCAACATTGTTAATTCTGTTCCCAGTCGGCATCTCTGTTTGATTCTGGACTCTGTGTAGCTTTGCCAAGTAGGTCTTCAGCAGCATGTCAAAAGGAGATAAAGGTTGGTGATTCTCCCAAAGAACTTCTCCCAAAGGACTTTTTGCAACTCATTGGGACTCAGCTGTGAATGAAAGTAATAAAAAAGGTTTTTGGGACTACTCGTATGTTTGAACGACTCAGGAAGCCTAGGTCACAACAGGTTTATGTTCTTGTGTCAGGCTTCCATTACATTAAAAATGACAATTTGGTAGCAACTTCGGCTCGTCTTGGCAGAGGGGTATAAAGTGTTTTCAAGTTGTGGGCTTCCGTTTTGTATTTCTGGCTTAGTGTAATATGCAAGACAAGGATGGGTCTTTTTGGGACTACTGCTGCCCACAGAAGATAAAATGGACTTTGACTGCCAGTTGATGTACAAGTAATCCTCAATTTACAACTACAATTGGGGACCAGAACTTCTATTATTAAGCAAAGAGGTTGATCCGTGAGACATACTGGATTTTACAACCTTTTTTGGCTGCAGCTGTTAAGAGAATCACTGCAGTTGTTAAGTGAATCATTCGGTCGTTAAGCGATCCTGACTTCCCCCATTGACTTCGCTTGTTAGAAGCTGGCTGGGAAGGTCACAAATGCAATCACATGGCCCTGGAAATCTGCAAGCATCATAAATATATCCAGAGGTGGGCTTTAAAAAATTGAGCAAGGGGTTCTTTGCCTGGTTGCTGGGTGGGCGTGGCAATGGTGGACGCGGCCTAGTCAGCCACCTGCACCATGGTGGGGTGGGACGTTTCCGCCCTTCCTGGGCTCTAGAGGTTTTCCTCAAGCCTCCAGGAGGGCAAAAATGGCCTCCCCAGGCTCCAGAGGCCCTCTAGAGGCCTGAAATGGGCCCTTCCCAAACTTCCAGTAGGCCCGTTTTTCACCCTTCCAGAGCCTCCACATGCACCCTGCACTTACCTGCATCCAAAACAGGCCGCCTGGGGATTCCGGTGAGGGGAGGGGCGGGGTGGGCGGGGCCAGCCAGGAGCAGGATTTGGGGTGGTTCTCCGAACTGCACAAAATCTTAGCCACAGGTTCTTCCGAACCCCTGCGAACTCCCAGCAGCCCACCCCAGAATACATCCTGGTTGCCTGAATTTTGATTGCATGGCATGGAGATGCTGTGACAATAAGTGTGAGGTCCAGTTGTAAAGGCATTTCTTTTAGGGTTGTTCCAACTTGGCATATTCACTAAACAAGTGATTGTAAGATGAGGATTACCTATTTTTAAACCATGCCTCTGTTGTGCTGAGGTTGAACATTTGTAAATAAATGCAAAGGTTACAAAACGCCGGGATGCCTCCAGCAAAATTGAGGAAGTGTTGCACCCTGTGATTTTCCTACACCTGGAATAATAATGGGTACACTTAGCTATTCCATCAACCAAGCTGCTATATGGAAGGGTCACCCAACCAGCAGCTGGTCTCAAATTTGGATTTGGCTAGTCTAAAGATAAGAAGAATTGGGGGGAGGGACGTGATAGCCGTATTCCAATATTTGAGGGGCTGCCACAAAGAAGAGAGAGTCAAATAAT
Source organism: Masticophis lateralis (assembly GCA_030761175.1). Taxonomy (NCBI): domain Eukaryota; kingdom Metazoa; phylum Chordata; class Lepidosauria; order Squamata; family Colubridae; genus Masticophis; species Masticophis lateralis. Next base: position 13,846,403 of record JAUDYJ010000009.1, read on the forward strand.
TCTCTAAAACGCCAGAAGGCAAGACAAGAAACAATAGGTGGAAACTAATCAAGGAGAGAAGCAACCTAGAATTAAGGAGGAACTTCCTAACAGTGAGGACAATTAACCAGTGGAATAGCTTGCCTTCAGAAATCATGGGGTCTCCATCACTGGATATTTTTTAAGAAAAGTCTAGGCAGTCAGTTATCTGAAATGGTATAGGTTCTCCTGCTTGAGCAGACTAGAAGACCTCCAAGGTCCCTTCCAGATTCGATTCGATTCTACTCTAGTCTACCCTACTCTACTCTACTCTACTCTACTCTATTCTATTCTTCTAGTCTACTCTTCTTCTACTCTACTCTACTCTCTACTCTACTCTCTACTCTATTCTACTCTACTCTACTCTACTCTACTCTACCCTACTCTACTTTACTCTACTCTACTCCATTCCACTCTACATTAAGATCTTCCTGATGGATGTACACCACTGCTCAAATCTCCCTTTTCTTAGAATTCATGGCTGTATCTTTCTTCTTTTGATTAGACCTCTCGTGGTTTCTCACCCCTAGGAAAGTTCCAAAGCTGTTCATTTCTTGTGCCATCCCCATCATTTAATTCGCTGAATGGTAAACCAGAGATGAGAAATTCAGAACCAAACAGGGTTACCTTCATCCCGCCTTGTTCTCCTTTTGCTGCCCCAGAATTGAAAATGATACTGAACAATTTGCATTAAGAAAGACATACATCTCCTTTTGCTTAAGATGATTACGAAACAAAGAGCAATTTTCAGGCTCCCTCACCTTGCAAATACCAGGAACAAAACGAATGTTATTTCTTCATTTGTTTTGAAAATATACAGACAATCCTTAACTTACGATCACAATTAGGACCAGAAATTCTATTGTTAAGCAAAGCGGTTATTAAGTAAATTGTGCTCAGTTTTATGACCATTTTGCCATGGTTGTTAAGCAAAACAGTGCAGTTATTAAGTGAATCACATGGTCATTAAGCTAATCTAGCATCCCTTATTGACTTTCTTTGTTGGAAACCAGCTGTGAAAGTTGCAAATGGCAGTCACATGATCTGGGACGTTGCAACCATTGTAAATCCATGTTGGTTGCCTAGCGCCAGAATCTTGATAAGATGTGGGGATGCTCCAGTCATCATAAGTCCCTTTTTACTGCTACTGTAACTTTGAATTTGTCCCTAACAGATGGTTTTAAATCAAGGACTACCTGTATATGGTTGCCTCTCTTATATATGATCACCCCATGCAACTCACAATAACATCCAATAAAAACCACAATAAATATGACCAACCAAAAAGCCACAACAACAACCCGTATCTCAACCACCGCCCACAATATCCCGCTAATTCTACATTTACACTTGAACTTGCTGGCCTCTAGAGACACATGCAACATGCATCGTGACATTAATATGACATGACTTATGTCTTCATCAGATATAATGTCTCAAGTACTGTTTCTCAACCTTGGCAACTTGAAAATGTGTAGATTCCACACATTGTACAGTTGCCAAGTCTGAGAAACACTCTTCTAAGCTGTATCGTTTGAATAATGGCATCATAGCCCAAGCATCTTATTTTGATGGCTCGTGGCTTGTTTCAAACACTGCTTGTAGGAAATACCTTGTCGGGGTTCCAAGTAACACCCCCCAATGAAATCAAACTCCAAGGCTTGAATTTCCTCAAAGCTAATTTTTATTAGAGATATCATGCTGGCACATCTGGGAAAACACAAATCTGAAATCTTCCAGGTTTTCCTTACCCAAAAGAAAGTTCAAGTCCTTGCCCATCACCATCACATGCACCAATCAGGCACCCTCTGGAACAGAAGATACCTCCCCAGTCTTCTCAGCACAGCTGTAGTGCAACTTGGCCTTGACTTTCTGGAAAGAATGTTATTTTGACTATATATCATCTTCACTCCATACAATCCCCCCTCCCATTTTCCCACAGTAGAATTTGTGGCAGGCCTGAAGGCTCACAGGTAAAAGATGGCTTCCAGGTCCAACATACCTACTCAGTCATCAAATGGCCTTTGTGATTCCCCTCTTCATCGAAATATGGCTATCTTCTAAGGTGACCAATTGTCCTCCTTTAGGAAGGACAGTCCTTCTTCTGTAAGTTCTGTCCTCTCTTGAAAAGAGTCCTCCTACATGTCCTCCTTTTTGATATATAAAGACTAATCTGTAAATCTCAATCCGATCCGATCCATTGCATGTGATGTGACGTATTTGACATGACGATTCATCAAGGCTTGGTACAGTGTGGTGAGACACGATTATGAGAGGCATGCTCTCCGCACAGGAGAATTGTTTTGAGAGAATGCGCCGCACGCAAGTGATTTCATTTACTTCTTACCGAAATACGACATGGCACACACACACATGCATTAGACTCATTGTTGCAATGAATAAAATGTTTCTTTTATTTACGATATTTTTTTCTTCGATTTATTTGTGTCCTCCTTCTCATTGTAAAAAAGTTGGTCACCTTACTATCTTAAGATGTAGTTAATTATAAATTTGAAGCAGATACTCCTGGAAGGTAGCTTGCTTAGGGTGGTTCTGGTCACTGCAACTTGGAAGCACCACAACAGGAATCAGAATAGCCTCGTGTGTCAATAGCGAAGATCAGTGGTGGGATTCAGCCGGTTCGCACCACTCTGAGAGAACCGGTTGTTAACTTTCTGAGCAGTTCGGTGAACTGGTTGTTGGAAGAAATCATTAGGGCAGAGAACCAGTTGTTAAATTATTTGAATCCCACCACTGGCGAAGATCCACTAGGAGTCTGTTCAATTTGTCAGGTACTCAGAGCCACCAACAGAGCAGTAACATTTGGAACTGCTGGCTGCAGGATATGGTCTTGCCCTATATAGCTTACAAGCCTTGCCAACGTCAAAATGGTGGGTGGGAAAGCTGCCTGTGGTCTTGCAGATTTTGTTGTGATGACCACTTGGTCATTTTAACTTACTTTGAGTTGAAATAAGGATAAAAACATTTAAGATGGAGACAACCTGATTAACAGGAAAACTTACCAACCAACCTTCTCAGTAAACATATATAGCAGTGATGGCAAACCTTAGTGCCGGTACTGCTGCACGCATGAAGGGATCCTGCTCCGGAAAGGCCGAACTTCCAGGTTCTGGTGCGCATGCACACCCAACAATCAGCTGGCCAGCACGCATGCGCACACTGGTTTTCGGCACGGGCAAAGGACAGCTGATCAGTGCAAGCGCATGCATGCCAGAAACCTGGAAGACAAACAGGCAAGGCCCCGTGTGCCGGGCGACATGGCTTCACGTGCCACATTGGGTACACCTACCATAGGATTGCCATCACGGATATAATAGTGTACAGATCATTGCCTCTGAATAACAGAGTTGGAAGGGACCTAGGAGGTCTTCTAGTCCAACCCCCTGCTCAGATGGGAAACTCTACATCCTTTCAGACAAATGTTTGTCCAATCTTTTCTTTAAAACCTCCAGTGTTTTTTTTTTAAATTTGATTTATATGCTCCCCTTCTCCGGAGACTCAGGGCGGCTTACAATGCGTTAAGCAATTGTTGGAGGACCCACAATTTCTGGAGGCAAGTTGTTCCACGGATTAATTGTTCTAACTGTCAGGAAATTTCTCCTTAGTTCTAGGTTGCTTCTCTCCTTGATTAGTTTCCATCCATTGCTTCTTGTCCTGCCCTCAGGTGCTTTGGAGAATAGCTTGGCTCCCTCTTCTTTGTGGCAGCCCCTGAGTTATAGGAACACTGCTATCATGTCACCCCTGGTCCTTCTTTTCATTTTATTAGACATACCCAGTTCCAGCAACTGTTCTTCATATGTTTTAGCCAGGGGTGAAATGCTCCCGGTCCAGTAGCGATGGTGGTGGGTGGTTCAGAGAACCAGTAGCAAAAATCCGTGCACCCCTCCCCCATGCCCAGCTGAGCCATGCGATCATTAGAGGCTGTTTTTTTTAACTTTTAAAAGCATTTTTTCTACAACTTCTTCAGCCAAAAAAATGCCTTTAAAAGTTAAAAAAAAGCCTCTGATGATCGTGCAGCTCAGCTGGGATCGTCAGAGGATTTTCAAAGCATTTTTTTCTGCAACCTCTTTAGCCGAAGAGGTTATAGGAAAAAAAAATGCCTTTAAAAGCCGCTGGCGATCCCAGCTGAGTTGCCCGATCGTCAGAGGCTTTTAAAAGCATTTTTTTTCTGCAACCTCTTAAGGTTGTAGAAAAAATGCTTTTAAAAGTTTAAAAAAAAAGTTGGCCACACCCACCCAGTCACATTACCCCCACCACCACCAAGCCACGCCCACAGAACTGGTAGTAACAAATTTTAGATTTCACCCCTGGTTTTAACCTCCAGTCCCCTAATCATCTTTGCTGCTCTCGCCTACAGGACTGAACAGAAATGATCTTAGGACAAGTTGGTCGTTCTCATCACTTTCCTTGAGCTGGAAAAACTCCTAATGAGCAAAGGATTTTGAATCCTCAAAATCCACCTAGTGTGCACAGAATCATACACTCATGAGAACAATAAGATGCACACTCAGCACAATTTCTGCATTCTTTTACTAGACTGGGAGTAACTAGGAATCTTTTGAGGTCTTTTGAGTTCCCATCAGATCCAAGCAACGTAATCCATGGCAAGGGAATGTGTGCGTGTTATCGTCCAAAATATTTGAGGGCATTGATTGCCTGTTCTTAAGTGGTGCTGTGAGTTCTATCCTAGATAGAGGCAGATATTTCTCTCTCTGGACACAATGAGAATATACTTGCTGAGCAAAGCTCCGCATTGGTGACAGGAAGGGCATCTGGCCATTAAACGCTCTGCTAGCTTCATTCAGTTGTCCAAACTGCACCCTGCAAGGGATTATGGGGTTGTTAAATGATGATGATGATGATGATTGATACCCTGTTCTTGCCTTAGCTTGTTTTGCTATGAAGGTACAATATATTACAAGAATGTTGCATAATTATTACTGCAGAATGAATCTTTCAGTTCAGACATCTTGATTTCAGTGCCAGCTAAAATTCCTAGGAATTGCTGTCTTGACAAATCTGGAAGACATCTGGTTGGGAAAGCCCCATTCAATTATGATGAAGTTAAATTGTTGGGTATGCTGTCTTTGGAACAACATACTTTCACTATCCTTCTAAAATCTTTTAAATTAAAACAATTTGAATAACTGAAATATCTACAGCTCACTTATATTTATAAAATTAGCCTGCAAGCGTCTTTTTTTCCCCTTTCCCAAATATAATTTTAAAAGGAGGGAAACAGTTTTTTAAAAAATGGAGCGATGTCATTAATCCACTTGCTTTTTGTTACTGGGACTCTCATCTATTTCATTTTCTGAGTCTTTTTATTTGCACTGTTTTCATTATTCATTTGTTTGCACTGCCTCTTTGCTTTTCCAGTGCTGTATCTGATTAGTTCAGGCCAAACATTTTCTTCCCCAATACTCTAAAGCAGGGGTCACCAACCTTTTGGACCTCAGGGACCACTAAATTCTTAATTTTAAACCCCGTGGACCATTAATATGAATTAGTGACGGGATGGGGTCCTTTAGGCACTTAGCTTGGCCACCTGTTAGCAAAGAGAAGCGCCCTAGCTTTGCTGTCCATTGCAGCTAGGAATCTCAAATACAACCAAGAATGAACATTTGTCTTGTAGCCAGCCTGGGCGCTAGATGCCCCGCCCCCAAACTCCGTCTCTCGAGGGCCCAGCTGAAGTTTCGTGTACCACTCACTGAAGCACCTGGACTCCCAAGGTGGGAGGGAGGGGCTGGAGCTACTAAACAGGCAGCCAAGCTAAATGCCTGAAGGACCCCATCCCATCAGTGTGAGATTAATTGCTTTGGCAGGGACTATAGTTTGAAGATCCCTGATTGAGTGCAATATAAAAAATGCAACGGTGGCGGTGGGAAGCTCCGCCCACCTGCCTGGATGCTTCTGCGCATGCACAGAAGTGTTGCGTGCATGTGCATGAGCAAACCAGTAGCAAACTAAATCGAAACCCACTACTGCTCCCGAGCTCTGTTCTCAGCTGCAATGACCTCCTGCAACCCTCTGCCACTGAAGATGGAGCTCAAGCTGCATTTTCTCTGTCAGAGGCCCTGCGGGCCAGTCTTTCGCTGTTTGCAGGACATCCTCCCAGGCCAGATCCAGCCCCCAGGCCTTGAGTTTGACATCCCTGGACTAGGCAGTCATTTGTCTGAAATGGTATAGCTTCTCCTGCTTGAGTAGAGGACTGGAGTAGAAGACCTCCAAGGTCCCTTACAGCTCATTCTCCTCTCTTCTATTCCATCCACACATCCATGCACTCAGGCACCCTCTCCCTCTCCTTCTTTTCTCCTTTAAATGGTGGGAAATTGTCTATGGGGGGAAACGTATCTCTAAATTCCTCCAGAAGGAAACAAAATTTCACCACAAATTTCTTGAAGGTATCATCGTCATTAACAATGTATAGTTTCCTTCCTTCCTTCCTTCCTTCCTTCCTTCCTTCCTTCCTTCCTTCCTTCCTTCCTTTGTTTTCTTTCCCTTACTTTACATTTGTTTTTATCTTCCTTTTTATCTGGAAAGAAAATAATGTTATGTACCAGAAGCCACATAGCTACTCGGCTGTTATTTGGCCTCCACCCATATAAATCCTCTTCAAATGATACTGTGAGAGCTGCGGAAAGCCATCTTAAAGACATAAATCTGCATTAAACAGAGCCTTGCATAATATTCTACTTACATCCATGCATTCCTCTTTCCATTCATTTTGAAATTAATTGAAGAAGAGCCAAAAAGTCAGTGCCAGTGGGATTAGACCTACATGGCATTGAGTTCATGGGGACATTGAGCAACTACAGGAAGATCCTTTTGGTTCATCATGCCCAAAAGATGACAACACTTTTAGAAATACAACATTTCTTTTTTTTTAAAAAAAGATCTAAAATATTTTTAGGGCAGGACTTAAATAGGACCTCTGTTTCCAGGAAGAGGACGAGAAGGAGGGATAGGTTGCAACAGGTTATATTTGTTTTGTGTTGTTTTTATTAGTCCAGAAAGAACAAATAGCCTTCAGTGTGAGATACGACAACTCTACACTCTATAAAGTATTCGGCTTCTGGCAAGCTAAAGCTTTCCAAAGATCTTAGATCTGTGATGGCGAACCCACGGGCACATGTGCCAGAAGTGGCATGCAGAGCGATCTCTTTGGACACGCAAGCTATCGCCTTTTGCTCTTCCATATTCTGGCATGCCAGCCAGCTGGTCTTTCCGTGCACAGGAATGCCAGAAACCAAAAGATCATCTTCCCAGCGTACGCATGCGCACTGGGTGGCTGCTCTTCTGGAGTGTACATGCGCAATGGCCAGCTGGTCTTCACATGTGCATGCACATCAGAAACTGGAAGACCAGGTGCCTGGAGTGCATGCGCATGCCGGAAACCAGAAGGTCATCTTCCTGGCACACTCATGCGCGCCGCGTGGCTGCTCTTTCGTGCACGGTCCCATTTTTTTAATTATTTGATTTATATGCCGCCCTTCTCCGGAGACTCAGGGCGGCTTACAATGCGTTAAGCAATAGCCTTCATACTTTTGTATATTTATATTTATACAAAGTCAGCTTATTGCCCCCAACAAACTGGGTCCTCAATTTACGCACCTTATAAAGGATGGAAGGCTGAGTCGACCTTGAGCCTGCCTGGGATTGAACTCGCAAGTAATTGCAGCAGCTGGATCTTAAATGCTGCCTTTGTAGGAGGCATTTTGGCACTAGTGCCGAAAAGTTTCGCCAGCACTGTCTTAGATGGTAACTGCCTTCATATCCAGATATTAACAGATGGAAATAGGTATGCAGTAGACCCCAGCATATAAATTTGGAAGTGGGACTGCCCACAGGAGGAATTTCCAAATGCAATAGGGGGCAGGAGAATAGTTTTGCTTGGGCTCCATAGCAATGGTGAAATCCTCTGCGGATTGCCATTGGATCGCTGCCCACTCATGCGCGGTGCATGCCAAAAGCACACTGCGTACGTGCATATACAATGCGCACCAAAAGCATGCTGTGCACACATGCACATTGTGCACCAAACGCATGCTTCGCATGGAAAAAGAAATCCCCATTTCCTCCCAATCAGCTGGGATTCAGGAGGCAGAGAATAGATGGGGGCAGGGCCAGTCAGAATTTTTACTACCGGTTCTCCAAACTACTCAAAATTTCCTCTACCAGTTCTCCAGAACTGGTCAGAACCTGCTGAAGCCCACCTCTGGTGCAGATGTTTTATTACCCAACCTGCTTAACATCTTCAGTGCTAGTAAGGAGTGGGGTTTGCTCTCTGTCAGTGTTGGTGTGAGTGGTCTTGGCAGATCTTTGATTGGCTGTTTACTATTGGCTTGCTTGACAGTTCCTTGATTAGGGTGTTGTTTATTTCTTGATTGTTAGTCTGATGTTAATCTATGCTTAATGTTGATTGCTAGTGGGGAAGTGTTTTGCTGTTTTTTTGTTCCCTTTTTGGCTTGTTTATTGTCTCTGTGCATGGTATGTACATGTTATTTATGTCTATGTGTCTATTGATGGCCAATTTGTCAGAGTGCCAGAAATTCTCTTGGAGTTTTTGGACTTGGCTTGGTCTAGGATGGTCAGAGTTTTCTGACTGAAATTATCATTAATCCTGTCCATATGCTGTGAAGTTTAAGAGTTTTTGTGTCTTCTGACTACTAGTTGGTGTTCATTTTGCCAGTCTTCTGCCTGTTTCTTACCTAGTAGCTGTTGCAAAGTTGCACCAAAGTGCACCTTCCCACTGGAATTGTTACTTATGTTGAAGCATAACTCTTGATCGCCTCCTGCAGGTTTAAATATGCAGAATAGGCTTTGCTCATTTTTATTATTTTTTTTTGTTTTATTTTTTAATTGATTGATCCTGGAGGAGTTTGCGGGCAGGAGCATTGACGACATGAGGATTGCCAACATGATCTCCAACATCCGATGACGGATATGGCACAAGAAGAAGAATGGAAAAATCTTGAGGCCAATGGTAGGTGGAGGGCTCTGGATGGAGGGCTCAAAAAACCTCAACCCCAAATTATAAATAGACTATTGTTTTGAGATTTGATGTGGAATTTTATCCTTAGCTCCAGTCCATGGATACTCTTTTCAGGAAAGTCTGGTTTTATCTCACCAGGAGAAAACAGCCTGATTTTAAGGGAAGACATGCTCAATGGAAAGATTAAAATAAAATCTTAATTTCAAAATAGAGGGTGGAATCAGATTCAGGGTTCAAATTTTATGTTTAGGTATGTTCCTGAATACGCTTCTCCAGAATTGCTAATTTTGGCTCTCCGGGAGTAAAAATCCTGATTCTGGGAGTAGGTATCGATGGGTGAGGAAACATTAAAAAAGTAGAATCCGAATTTTAAAAAATGGAGGGCAGATGAGATTTGGGATGGAATTTTATGCTTAGAACTAGTACTTGATTTTTATTTCTGGAATTCTCAAATTTTGCTCCCAGGGAGAAAAATTCCTGATGCTGTTGGTAGGTGTGCTATGCAGAAGGGCCAAAAAAGGTTCAATCTGAATGGAAAAACAGATAGCACTACAAGATTTGGGGTAGAATTTAATTTTTATGTTCAGTCCTGGGTACTTTTTTGCCTAAGAGTCGAAAAGGAAGAAAACTTCCTGATGCCAATGGTAGGTATGCTGGATGGAGAGTTCCCGAAAAATCCTACCCAAATTCAAAAATGGACAGAGCTTTGCAATTCAGCTTGGAATTTTATGCTTAAAACTAATCCTTAATTCTCTTTCCTGAATTGGTTGATTTTTTGCAGGTACGTATGTATGGATTGAGACGTGCTTGCTAAAGTTTTGAAGGGATAACAGAATAAGAGACTTGGAAGGGACCTTGGTGGTCTTCTAGTCCAACCCCCTGCTTAGGCAGGAAACCCTACACCACTTTAGACAAATGGTTATCCAACCTCTTCTTAAAAACTTCAAGTGTTGGAGCATTCACAACTTCTGGAGACAAGTCATTCCACTGATTAATTGTTCTAACTGTCAGGAAATTTCTCCTTAGTTCTAGGTTGTTTCTCTCCTTGATGAGTTTCCATCCAGTGATTCTTACTCTGCCTTCAAGTGTTTTGGAGAATAAATTGAAACCCTCTTCTTTGTGGCAGCCTCTTAGATATTGGAGCTCTGCTATCATGTTACCCCCCCAGTCCTTCTTTTCACTAGACTAATTATTATAATTTCACTAATACCTAATTCCTGCAACTATTGTTCATAGGCTTTAGCCTCCAGACCTCTAATCATCTTTGTTGCTCTTCTCTGCACCCTTTCTAGAGTCTCAACTTCTTTTTATATCATGGTGACCAATGGTGGGTTTAAAAACTTTTTACTACTGGTTCTGTGGGTGTGGCTTGGTGGGCGTGGCGTAGCGTGGCTTGGTGGGCATGGCAGGGGAAGGATACTGTAAAATCTCCATTCCCTCTCCACTCCAGGGGAAGGTTACTGCAAAATCCCCATTTCCTCCTGATCAACTGGGATTTGGGAGGCAGAGAATAGATGGGGGCGGGGCCAGTCAGAGGTGATATTTACCGGTTCTCCAAACTACTCAAATTTTCCGTTACCAGCTCTCCAGAACTGGTTGGAACTGCTGAAACCCACCTCTGATGGTGACCAAAACTGCAATGCAATTTTCCAAGCGTGGTTTTACCAAGGCATTCTAAAGTGGTAATAACATAATGGGCAGAATGTTTTCTGAGAAGTCCTCTCCTTTCTTGGTGGGCTCCAGCGAGCAGCGGGGAAAGCACAATTGATCTAAATAGCACTAGATATGTAGACTCATCTTTCTGATGCAGTCCACTTGGAAGAATTGTGGGAAAGTGAAATGGCCCAATGGTATGGTGGGAAATTAAAATACTTCTAGATACTAGGTCAGGAAGAAAAAAGAAATTAAGGGGAGGCATGGCAGGTAATAGCAATTAGCTGGGCAGACAGCTTCCCAAGGACGTCAGAAGTTAACCGTGAGCTTATTTGGAAGTTGAGTCCATTAGATAATGTATGCATCCATCCTTAATAGTTAATAATCCTCTCCACAGGCTTTCAAATGCTCTAGATACCCATTTGAATGTCATAACCTCTTTTCCACTTAATTAGTAATCTTCCTGCATTTTAATTATGTGGCATTTTACTTTTCTTGCCCCCCCCCTTTTTTTCCTTTCCAAATTTAGGCTGCTATAAAATCAAGAGCCAATTTGGTGGAGCAATGAAAGGCATCTGGGCTAGAAACCAGGAGAGTGAGTTCTAGTCTCACCTCAGGCACAGAGCCAGCTGGGTGACCTCGGGCCAGTCCCTTTCTCTCAATCCTAGGAAGGTGGCGATGCCAAACCGCTTCTGAAAAACCTTGCCAAGAAAACTGCAGGGACTTGTCCAGGCAGATGCCAGGAGTCAGTGCTGACTTGAAGGCACAAAAGCAAGGAAACAATGCAAATAGAAAATGGAACTTTTGCTTTTCTTAACTGGATTTACCCTGAATATATTCTGATACTTTAAGGGCAGGCAGAATTCCCACATCCGCCCTGATTACAGGACTGCTGAATGGGGCCTGACATGGTGGCAAACCATCATTGCAAATTTAAGGGCGGAACAAGATGGATTAGGACCATTCTTCCTGTTAGGTTCACTGTTTGCTTCCATTGTGCTCCATTGTGTCATCTTCCAGAGGTGGCTTGGCTTCTTTGGCTCATTTCAGCAGTTATTGATCTTTAATAACCATTTTATTCAAGTGCATCTATCTGTCAGTCTTCCCAAGTAGACTAAACAGAAAACAGACCAGATGAACTCATTCTACTTTATTATAAGGTTACGTTAACACAGGGGTCGGCAACCCCTGGCTCTGGAGCCGCATGTGGCTCTTTCATCCCTCTGCTGCAGCTCCTTGTCGCCAGTCGGCTCCACCAATTGATAGGGCTTTCGGTTAGGACAGGTAGAGGAAAAAGGACGCTGTGCCAGGAGGGGAGACTCTATGGTGGGGGAACCATACTTCCGGTTGGCAGAGGAAAAAGGACACCGTGCTAGGAGAAGACTCTGTGATGGGGACTTCCGGTCGGCTCCAGAATTGAATGGGGGGGGGGCGGGCTCCGGTTAGGACTTTGTGGCTCTTTAAGTGTTTAAGGTTGCCAACCCCTGCATTAACAGAACCTTGCAAGTCTGAAAGCAGGGGTCTGCTACTTTCTCTTTTTACAGCCTCATAAATTAGGGAGGGTCCTTTCTGAGTTTTTTCTCTTTGCCCTCCCTCCCCCTCTTATCTGATTCTTCCCTAGACCAGGGGTTCTACAACACAACACCCCCCCCCCATCTGCGGACCAACACTGGGCCGCAGCATGCCAGAAAACAGGCCACTCAAACAAGCGGAGCCCCATCCACGGGATGCAGGCAGCACCCGACCGTGGCCCCTCCGGTCCATGGAAAAATCTCTCTCCACCGAACCAGTCCCTGGTGCTCAAAAGGTTGGGGGCCACTGCCCTAGACAGCATCACTTCCCCCATCTCCCAAGTTCATTCCTGCATACCATCAAACATGAGCATGATCCATCACAATAGGCTACCTTACCCAAAAGGAAATTTAAGCAATCATTTTCGCTTGGAATCTTTGATGTCCACACAGAGAGAGAGAGAGAGTGTTTTTATCAGACATTTTAAGCCAAGAAGACCACGTGCCCCTTCTCTTCTGGCAAGCCAGGGCATCTTTTCCTCGTCAGAAAGACCTACAATCTTCACCTCTGCAGAAAGACAAGAACTGCAGCAAGTAACTGCCTGCTCCTTCGAAACCCTGAGCCGTGAACATTTTAGAGCTCTGTCACCAAGAGAAGTTTTTTTCCCAGCTTGTCAACCATCACTCTATCACAATCAGTGACATTTTCACCAGATTCCATTATAGCTGATGCCGAGCAATTAGGCACTGAAGCACTGAATCTCACACCGGTTCTGTTCAGAACCCACATGGGGTGATGAAAAGATATACTGTATTTAATGGAGGGAGGAAAATCGACTCGTGCATACAGTAATAGTCTTTTTTTCTTTTCTTTTTTTGAGGTGAGTCAATAGATAGTCCCAACTTTATCTCTCTAATGGAGCCTTCTGAGAATATGAAAGCCCTACTGAGCTCCTGTCAGCAGAGGGGAAGTGAGAAGGAAGAGGCATTTACTAGAATCATAGGAGGGTGTTGGTGATGAGGATGGTGACAATAAATCAGATTCACCTTTTTCCCCTCAAGAATTCAAGGCAGCTCGCATCGGAATTTCCCCACACTTTTTTATTTCCATCAAAAATGACCCTGTGAATGTGCATTGAGTGAGAACACTGTCTATGGCAGGGGTCGGCAACCCGTGGCTCTGGAGCCGCATGTGGCTCTTTCGTCCTCTGCTGTGGCTCCCTGTTGCTTGTCGGCTCCACAATTGACAGGGCTTTTGGTTAGGACAGGTAGAGGAAAATGGACGCCATGCTAGGAGGTGACTCTATGGTGGGGGAACCGGACTTCCGGTCGGCTCCAGAATCGAATGGGTGCTTCCAGTTAGGATTTTGTGGCTCTTTGAGTATTTAACCTCTGGTCTATGGCCATTCTACGCAGCCAACTTGCCATGGCCAGCTTGCCATGAGACAACTTGCTGTGGGACAAGAGTTACAACACAATTCAAAGAAATGGTGGAATAGAATCGTTAAAGAAAGGATGCAGAAGGAGGGACCATGAATGACGAATGAAACGTGAATGACAAAAATTAAAATATTTATTTTAAATAATTAAATTGAATTGTTAAATTGTCCCATGGCAAGTTGTCTTGCAATGAGTTGGCCATGTGAGTTAGCTGTGGTGACTTATCCCAGTCTGCCTTGAGAGCTTCCACACTTGAGTTGGAAGAAATATCCATCTGGTTCAGTTCCAAGCGGGGAGAAAGACACTGGAAACATTTAGGCTGATTGGAAAGATGGTTTAATGGAGCAGAACCATCAAGCGCATGGTCCTGGTGCAGTTGACCACATGGAGTGGAAAGTGAGGGTTATTTATATCCTCTCTTGGGCCTTGCCCTTGAGCTTCCTGTGCCTGTGGCAAGAGCATGTATTCTATTAATCACTGTCTCATGGGGCTATGCAGGGGTCATAGCTGAGGTTCTCTGAGCTCCCAGGTTTGGTTGAAACGTGGAGGGTGATGATGTAATGAAGAGGCTTGTGTTCTGAAAGGGTGTTGGGCAATTTCTATTGTCTTAATGACTTTCTCCTGGTTTGGATCTTGAGTGAGGGCTAATCCCATCACCTTGACCTTAACCTGTGAGCCGAGGTGGCACAGTGGTTAGAGTGCTGTACTGCAGCTACTTCAGCTGACTGCTAATTCAGCAGATCAGCAGATCAAATCTCACCCGCTAAAGGTTGACTCAGCCTTCCATCCTTCCTAGGTGGGTAAAATGAGGACCCAGATTGTTGGGGGCAATATGCTATTTAGTATACTGTCTTTGGTGTAAGCCGCCCAGAGTCCTCGGAGAGGGGGGCAGGGAACTGAAGCCCCGAGTTTCTGTCTGCCTTAAGATTTCTCTTTTAAGGGAAATATAATATTCTGCCTTTTTAATATTTCTCAAAATATTCCATTCTTCTAGGAGAGGGATGGGTGCTAACTTTCTACACTTGCAACTGATCTCTGCAGTTGTAGTCCAGCAGAAACTCCCTTCTCTTGCAAGCAGAAATCTACACCAGCTGTAAGCAATGCAAGACTGCCAAAAGCTAGAGATACACATATTCAGAAACATATTTAATGTAACATTCAGGCTTCCCTGGCTTGCTTTACCTGCCAGGGGAGAATATTGGTTGGGAATTTGTGGAGCATCGAGTCCCAGTGTAGATGGGGAACAGTAGGCTGAGAAAGATAAAATGCCAAGCAGAGGAATTTCCAAATGCAGACATCCGCTATCAGTCTACTTGGTCTTAAGAGCCATGGCACAATGGTTAGAGTGCAGTACTGCAGGCTACTTCTCCTGATTCCCGGCTGCCTGCACTTTGGCAGTTCAAATTTCACCAGGCTCAAGGTTGACTCAGCCTTCCATCCTTCTGAGGTGGGTAAAATGAGGACCCAGATTGTTGGGGGCAATAGGCTGGCTCTGTAAACCACTTAGAGAGGGCTGTAAAGCACTATAAAGTGGTATATACAGGAGTGGTCTGCTGGGGGTTCGCAGGGGTTCAGGAGAACCTCTAACTAAGATTCTGTGCAGTTCGGAGAACCCCCAAATCCCATTCCTGGCTGGCCCCACCCTGCCCACCCCGCCCCACCCCTCCCAGGAGTCCCAATGTGGCCCGTTTTTGATGCAAGATAAGTGCAGGGCATGTGTGGAGGCTTGGGGAGGGTGAAAAACAGGCCTACTGGAAGTTCAAGAAGGCCAGAAATGGGCTTATTTCCAGCCTCCAGAGGGTGTCTGGAGCCTGGGGAGGCCATTTTCACTCTCCCGGAGGCTTGAGGAAAGCCTCTGGAGCCTGGGATGGCAACCCCCCCCCCCATTGTGGTGCAGGAGGCCAACTCGGCCACGCCCACCATGGCCACACCCACCCAACAACCAAGCAGAGAACCCCTTGCTAAAATTTTGGAAGCCCATCCCTGGGTATATAGGTCTAAGTGCTATTACTATTGCTAAGTGCAAGGCTTTGCATTTCCAGGCATGGTTGGGGAAAACCCTGGCTTGAAATTTGGCCATCACTCAGGTTTGAAGAGAACTGAATCATTAGTCTATGTTGTGGTCCACTAGCAGCCTGCGGAGCTGGCAGCAGAGTCGAACAGTGAGGAGGCTGGGGAGGAACATGGGCCAATCCTGGAGTCTGGGGAAGATCCGGGTGAGGGCTCTGCATTGGAGGCAGTGATGGGGCCAGGGCCATCTGGGAGTCATGCACAGACTCCAGAGCCCCCAGAATCGGACAGCAGAGAGAAAGAGGAACAGGAGGAGCCTGTTCCTAGTGCACGCATGTACAGAGCTACCAGAAGGCAAGAGCAGCTAAAGCAAAAGGGACGACCTAGGAATTAGACCAGGAGATGATTGTCTCTCCCATAAGGCTTAAAAGAGAAACAAAGGTACTTGGGCCTTTTTGCAGGAAAGCAATGTTGCTAATTCTGTTTCCAGTCGGCATCTCTTGTTTGTTTCTGAACTTTGTGGGGCTTTGCCAAGTAAGGTCTTTGGTAGGGTGTCAAAGAAGATAAAGGTTGGTGATTATACCGAAAGACTTGTTTTGCAACTAATTGGTACTCAGCTGGGAATGAACGTAATTCTCAGCTGTTAAAATAAAATAGGTTTGTTTGGGACTAATTGTGTATTGTAATGACTCAGCAAGCCTAGGTCACAACAGTCTGACCTGATGGAAAGCAAGACCTCACGTCCAATTACTGTCCAAACAATGAACAGGCTCCTATCTACACTTGTATTTAGATAACCAATGCCCCCCTTCCCAGTGGAACACCAGATCAAGACTGCAAAAACCCTTGATATCTGATCTGAATTCATCGTCTTCATCCCAGAATAGTTTGTTCTCTCCTCTCTTCATACTCGCTCTTCATACTTGTTGGGAACAATGACATTTCAGAATGATTATCTTGGGAAGTAAACAGAAAATCTCTCACCATTGTTCAAATTGCCCAAGTAACAACAATCTTTAAAGATATGGATCTCCTACTTCCTGAAAAGGCCAAGAGGAGACTGAAGTCAAACATTTGTCTCAACCATTCCACATTCCTCAAATTTTAGACTAAAAGTAGTTCCATTCCAGTAATCTGTAGCAGTGGTGGGTTGCTCCCGATTCAGCCCGGTTCGGGCAAGCCGGTAGTGGTGATGATGTGACGTCAGCGAACTGGTTCTCTATGACTGTGAGCTGGGCCCTCCCGCCTGCCCTCGCATTATACCTACCTTTATTTGTCACTTTTTAGCCCAGCTGATAGGCATGGCAGAGTGGATTGCTGTGCTTCAGCTGGGCAGAAATCGAATGCGCTTGCGTGGAGCGCAAGTTCAGCACGCATGCAAGCGAAGCAAGCATGCATGCAGCGATCGTGCACAAAGCGCACGAGCGAAAAGAACCGGTGGTAACACCGGTTGGAACCCACCATTGGTCTGTAGAGTCTCAGTCATCCAAGGTCATGGTTGTCCCAAAGGTGCTTTTTCAGGAGGCAACAGGTCTTCCCTGTTTTTTCTTTTGAAGATGTTTCACTTATCATCCAAAAAGCTTCTTCAGCTCTGACTGGATGGTGAGGGATGGAAGGATTTATATTCCTTGCAGACAGCTGGTCATTTGCATCCTTTTAGAGCATGGATGTCAAACTCGCGATGTCACGTTGTCATCACCTGACGTATCACGACTTTATCCCCCTTCGCTAAATGGGGTAGGCATGGCCAACACATGATGGTTGTTGAAGCACTTGGAGGTTTATCTGTATCCTCAGGGTCATCTGAGTAGTGACTAATGTTTCTTTAGCCTGCAATTTTTCTGGAAATCCGTTCATAATCCACCCACACCATTGAAGGGTGTTTACCCCAAATTGCATAGCTGAAAGCCTGTAGAGAGTCCCTTCCAATAAACTGGAAATCCTGTAGCCCTTGTATTACCCCAAGGTGTGTGAAGAATTCATCCTATTTCTCTCTGCTTGTCCAATGTAGGGCTATCAGAACTAGGATGCAAAAAATCCTGATGACCACTAGATGGCAGCCAGAAGATCTTTGCTGCCACCCAGTTGTTGCTTAGTTTATGTGTGTGTGGGGGGGTGGTGGAAGAGGGGAGGGCAAGGGATGTGGTAGCCTGAGAAAGGTATCCGGGAGTAAATTCAGTTGAAAAGCTTTTTGCCACTGCTGAGCCGAACTGCTCTAGTCTCCACCCGACCTTGAGGCAGCTGAAGAATATGCTGGCATGACATTTGCTGTTCACAGCCTTTGCTCCCTATCCTGCTTTTATTGTCTTGGTTCCATTCACGGCTGTTGCCAGCTTTCCCTCCCAAGTAATGGGTGATTAAGCCTAACAGCTTTCACACGCCTTGAGGCTGTCCTTGGATGGTGTCGGAGTAAGGAGGTGGATGGGATGTTTCTCTGACACTCGTACAATTAATGAAGACTTCAGCTCATCTCCGTTGTAAGCTGGAGGCAAAAATTTGAGGAAAACAGGATGGGAACCCAGCCGGGGGAGGGGGAAAAAAAGACATTGGCAGGAGATACTAGTCCAATAGTTGGGTGCAAGTTGGAACAATCCCTACAAGAGTTCTTTCTCATTGGGCTTGCTTATACCATGTTTTCCAGAAAATAAGACCCTGTCCTATATTTTTTTGGCCACCAAAAAAGGCACCAGGGCTTATTTTCGGGGGATGTCATCTACTGACTAACCTCACTTGTGCGTGTAACCACCCCGCCGCCTCCTTTTTTGCTGTCAGAGGCCTTCAGGAACTTCTTCTGAGGCTGGCAAGGCTTTCCTGAAGGCCTCTGCAGCCAATAACAGAGCTCCGGATCGATCCGGAGCTTTGTTATCAGCTACAGAGGCCTTCAGGAAAGCCTTGCCAGCTGCAGAAGAAATGGGCCAGCGAAGCAGGTGTCGGAGTGTGTGAGGCCTAACTACAACTGGCGACTGGCGACTCCCAGGGGGAGAGCCTTCTCTGTGAGGGCCCCTGCCCTATGGAACAAACTGCCCCCGGATATACAAAGGATCCCCGACCTCCGCGCCTTCCGTCGTTCTCTGAAGACCCTATTATTTCATCAAGCTGGTCTGATGGAACAATGATTTTAAATGGGTTTTTAATTCGTTTTTAAGGGTTTTTAGTTTGGGGTTTTTTAATTACGGCCAATGATTGAATTATTTTAATTGGTTTTTAATTTTTGGATTGTTACTGTTTTATTATGGCTGTACACCGCTCTGAGTCCTTCGGGAGAAGGGCGGTATATAAATGCAATAAACTAAACTAAACTGTCCAAAGGTAAGTAATAGGGCAGCTCCACACTCCCCAACCCCACCCTAGCTTAATGTTTACCCGTGCACTCTGGAGTGGGCGGGTGTATTTTGGGGGTAGGGCTTATATTGGGCGCATGTGTAAAAATCAAGCTAGGGCTTATTTTCAGGGTCGGTTGTATTTTTGGGGAAACAGGGTAGGTCTTGTCTGTTGAAGCCAGAAGGCACAGATAGCATTTTGAGAGTGTAAGAGCTAAGGGGGTGGGTTGTGTTGGTGAGGACGGTTTGCCCTCACCCAATGTGCCTGCCTAATGGAGTGCTAACCCCGAAATTAAAAAGACAAAAAGCAAGAGTGGCACTCTTTTTAAGAGCATCAAGCCTTACCCAACATCCCAGGGTCAAGAGTGTCTGAAGGGTATCGAGATGGTGGAATTGTGAAAGTGCAATGGAAGCTTTGCCCATTTTTATGTGCACTGCACACAATACCCACATAAAAAAAATTGTCAAAGCTTCAACTGCCCCATAGTGCCCACTATCTTGACAATGCTATAGAGCACTGCACACCAGAACAACTAGACACAAGTTTTTTCCCGAATGCCATCACTCTGCTAAACAAATAATTCCCTCAACACTGTCAAACTAGTTACTAAGTCTATTAATCTTCTCATTGTTCCTATCACCCATCTCCCCCCACTTATGACTGTATGACTGTAACCTTGTTGCTGGTATCCTTACAATTTATATGGACTGTTCCCCTATGACTATCATTAAGTGTTGTACCTTATGATTCTTGACGAATGTATCTTTTCTTTTATGTATACCGAGAGCATATGCACCAAGACAAATTCTTTGTGTGTCCAATCACACTTGGCCAATAAAGAATTCTATTCTTATTTTTATTTTTATTTTTATTTTTATTCTTATTCTATTCTTTAAATTATACCAAAAAGTCATCCTTACCCAGTGCTTCAAACTGTAAGCAGAAGCAACCCTGTAAAATCAAATGAAGTTCTCATTATATTCTCATATAACAAACTTCCTTCAAGGATATAAAAAAAACCCCTGAAGATCTTCCAGCTGTCGAACTGTATCTTCCACCACTGAGCATGTTTAGCAGAGGCTGCAAATAGCGGTCAGCATCAACTGGAAGGCTGTGTGTGTATGTGTGTACTTTGAATTGATCTTGACTCCTGATGGTTGTCTGAACTAGTCTGTAGTTTCCTTGCCAAGATTTCAAAAGTGGGTTGCCACTGTCTGCTTTTTTCTAGGGCTGAGTGTACGTGACTGGCCCCAGGTCACCCAGCTGGCTTTGTGCCTCAGGTAGGACTAGAATTCACAGTCTCCTGGTTTCTAGCCTGGTTCCTTAACCACTCCACCAGGTTGGTTCTCAACAACTGGGGGTAGAGGGCAAAATTCTTCTTTCCCGTATTGTAATAGCAAGCTTAGTTATTGTTGTGGTCCACCAGCAGCCTGCAGAGCTGGCAGTGGAGTCAGACAGCGATGAGGCTGAGGAAGAACATGGGCCAGTCCTGGAGGCTGGGGAAGGCCTAGATTAGGGCTCTGCGCTGGAGGCAGAAATGGGGCCAGGGCCATCAGGGAGTGAGCTGTGGACTCCAGAGCCTCCAGAGGCTGATAGGAGTGAGGCAGAGGAACAGAGAAGAGCTGCCAGAAGGCAAGAGCAGCTCAAGCAAAGAGGACAACTCGGGAGTAGGGCCAAGAGATGATTGGCGCTTCCCATAAGGCTTAAAAGACCAGCAATGGCTCCTGAGCTCTTTGTCAGAAAACAACGTTGATTGATTTGTTCTTGTCTGCTGTACTTATCTCTTGTCGGCATTTTCTGCTTCTGAACTTTTGCCAAGCCTTTGGCAGTTTGCCTAATTATACCAAGGTTGGTGATCAGACTGAAGAATTTGTGTTATGAAGAATTTGTTTTAATTTAGTTTGGACTACGCTGAGAATGAGTTAATTCTCAGCTGTTCTAATAAAGTCTGTTTGTTTTGGAACTGTTTGTGTCGACTCCTACCTACTGGGCCTGGGCCACAACAGTTATATTCTCATGTAACGTAAATACTGAGGGCAAAGGACTCATCAGTACAAGTGGACAGCATCCCCAGCTTCAAAGAAACTGAGAAAATATGTGAACTGCTGCCACTGCCAGGGATGGGTTCCTACTGGAACCCACCCCTGGCAATGGTGATCAATCTAATAAAGACCGATTATGTTTAATTAAGTACTTAATCCATCTTTGCAGTGGCAATCAAGATGACCTTGAGGCTGCAGAAATGAACTGGCGGAGACAAAAGTTGGTCACCTTCTTAAAGGAACATTTTTTTAAATTGGGAGGACCCCATTTGTTGTGGACGAAAGCATGCCACCAGAAGTCCTGTATCTGTTTGCTCTATGCTGCAAAACATGTGTGCGCAGACTCTACGTTGGACTGATGTGCAAAAGAAATGCAAACGACCAGCTGTCTGCAAGGAGTATTAATCCTTCCATTCCCCACCATCCTGTCAGAGCTGAAGAAGCTTCTTGGATGAGAAGTGAAACATCTTCAGAGAAAAACAAGACAGTCCAGTGGCCTCTTGAAAAAAGCATCTTTGGGACAACCACGACCTGGATGACTGAATCTCCACAAAGTGGAGCTTTCTTTCTTTTTTCCCATTTAGCATTTTGCACACAAGGTGGCAGTGAAAGGCAACCCAACTCTTCCATTAGGAGCTTTAGAGGGAAGGGAAGATTTGTGTGTGTTGTGCGGGGGGGGGGGGCGCAATTTGCTGAAAGGTGAGTTTCTCACTCATCACTTTATGGCAGGGCCATTAGCCGCGCTCATGCTGAGCTGGCCTCGGCGCGTAGCAATTGAGATCTTCCTTTTAAAGAAGGATAAGTAATCTTCTACCTGCTTTTATCCTTCCCTGAGCTGTTAGTACAGCCTCAGAATCTCTCTACCATTTTGCCAGTCCAGAGATGTGGAATTCAGGGGCAACCCGATCAGCCAAGGACTCTCCCTGTTCGTTAGTGATGCAAGTTTATTAAAAGGAAACCCTGAGAGGGAAAAACATGATACAAATTCATTTCTTAGAGATGAACGATAATAGCGAGCCAATCTTCAGAATCACTTCGGACCAGCAGGGCAAACCTATGGCACTTGTGCCGTAGCTGGCAAACAGAGCCCTCTCTGCGGGCACATGAGCTGTTGCCCAGCTCAGCTCCACCGTGCATGCGTATCTTCCGCCGGCCAGCTGATTTTTGGGATGCGTGGAGGGGGGGCAGGGGGCATGCATGAGACGCGTGTGCATGTGCGAGGGAGGGCGGAGCGATGCGGCGTGCCTGTTTTGGAGCCCAGGACGCTGCAGGGAGGCCTGCTAGGCTGAAAATGGGGGTGGGGGGGGTCACATGTGCATGCGTGTAGGGGCGTGTGAGGTCATACGTGCATGTGCAGGGCCCCCACACATTGCATTATGGGTGCTGGCACACACACAAGTTTTTGGCACATGACAAGAAAAAGGTTAGCCATCACTGACTTAGTCTTTTAAGCTGCACCTTTTTTGTCTTTCCTGAAGTTACTATTGATGAGCAACGCAATGTTTCTGTATATATATAAAGACAAGCACACACGGTCTCCATAAATATTGCATTTTATTTGAAAAAGCTGCTTGTTTTTTCCTCCTCCCCCCCCCCACCCCCGCTTTCACAGCCAGTTTGTAGTAAGGGATCCCTCTGCTTCTCGAAAAGGTACTAAAGGACAGGTGCTTTCAAGGACCCATTCTTAAATAAGCAGGCAATTTCAGTGAAGCTCAACTGAAGCTGAATTTCTGTTGGGTTTCACAAAGCCTGCTGAGTTTCTGAGTTACCTCTGAATAAGGTACCTATGTCGAAAAAGTGACTGGCTAAATCGACATGTATCAAAGCAGCTCAGGTTGCGCAACTATTCCATGTTTGCTGTAACATTTGAAAAACAAACATTTGAGTAATCAGAGGAGACGGCTGGAATGGGGCGCTCACATTTTTTTTTAAGAAAAAAAAGTTTTACATTGACAGCATAGCTAAAACCATGAGTGAAATGCTACCAGTTCGCTTTGGTTCATGCAAACTGGTAGTGATAAAAACTACCTGTTCAGGCGAACCGGTAGAGAAAAAAAAAAAGCTACCGGTTTGGGCAAATCGGTAGTTAAAAAAGGCTACTGGTTCAGGCAAACTGGTAGTTAAAAAAAGCTACGCTCCGATGATCGGCTGTGCCGCACGGTTTAGTTTTGCTAGAAAGCAGGAAATCCTCCTTTCTAGCAAAGCTAAACCGCGCGGCACAGCTGATCCCCCCCCCCGCTGTTCTACTTACCATCCCAAGCCTCCTTTTGGCACGTACTGCACCTGCGTGTGCACAGCATGCATCAAAACAAGGATTGGGAAGGTAAGCAGAACAGCTGGGGGGGATCAGCTGTGCTGCGCGGTTTAGTTTTGCTAGAAAGCAGGAACATGCGTTGATCTGGCTAAAACTAGCAGATCATTTTGTTAATCCTTAGGGCTGCCAGGTATTTTTTTTTTTTAAAAAAAGGATTAGCAACCTAATCTGTGAATGCATGAACTGTGTATATTGTTCTGTTGTAGCGCTGCTTACAATATCAGGAAAGAAATTTTAAAAAAAGGTCAGAAAAAAAGATTTCAAGGGTTGAAGTAAATTTCTAAGATGCAAAGTCAGGACTTCATCCGTCGTATCAAGAAAGAGATAAAAGGCTTTTTCTGGTCTTAGAATAATTACAATGAAGAGATCACTATAAAGAAAAAAGTCCAGTTGGTTGAAGAGATGCTTAATCTGAGTTACATACTGTACATCCGCAGTCAAGCAGATGAAGTTTCCTGCAGCTCTAAGTTTGGTCTTGTGGATAAGCATTTTCACCGTATACATTACCACATCTGTATCGAGTCTAGAGGAGCCATATCTCCAAGCCAAACACCATGGGCTTGGTAAGAGGGTGCAGATTTTTTAAGATTATCCCCTTCGGACGTTCCATCAGATGGAAAGAGAATGTCCTGGCTTCCGAACATGGCCAAACCAGCATCTTCTCCAAGTGATCTTCTAGCCAAAACGATAATAGGTCAAAACACCTCCCTGGAAATCAGCCTTTAGATCCTAATGCGATGGAGCAAAGGAAAGGAAAGGAAGGAAAAAGACACTTCACTGGGTCAGAATACAAGGTTGAACCTTAAGCTAGTTAGCTAGAAATAGGGCCTGTATCTGCAAAAGAGAGAAAGCAAAACTTGCAATAGTTGGAAGCAGAAGTGTACTTCCCCCAAATGTCCATTTTTCACGAATCATCTCTCTTATGTGCTGAAAAAGTACCTGTGAATTCCCTGGCTGAAATAATCTCTCCCAAGATTGGGAAAATGTCACTGGCTTGGATTTTGACAAAATCCAAAATTTAAGGTCCACGACCAGATCTCTTGCTGAAGAGAGGTAGTGAAAACCTCTCACTTTTGCATATCGATGATGAAATCAAGGAATCAAAATTGTTGGTTTGTCAAACCAAATTCAAAGATACCGCGCTGTCCATTTATTCAGAAGCTACCGAGGGGAATTATATGGTAAGACAAACACAGAACTTGGGCCAAATCAACTTGGTCTTGACTACCTTCAGATTAGGTTTATTTTTCCTTTCTTCCAATAAAAGGAGAGAGTAGAGTATGCAAGGCTGCATTGTGGATCGGGTTTAACATCATGGACATCCATGGCAGGGGGCAGACAACAGAATAATAGAGTTGGAAAGAACAAGTCCAACCCCATGCTTAAGCAGGAAACCCTAGACCTGTGATGGCAAACTTATGGCATACGTGTCAAAGGTGGCACGCAGAGCCTTCTCCGCTGGCATGCATGCAGTCGCCCCAGGTCAGATCTCCGTGGCGTTTCTTTCATGAGCTTCTGTTTCCCTGCAAACGACAAAACAGCAACTCACTAAAGAAAAAGATCTTACCTCTTGCCACACTGCCGGTGTTGGGATGCGCCGCTTCCCGCCGGCTAGCTGATCTTTGGGTCTCTGCTGTGCATGCGTGCATGCACATGTTCACATGTGCACACCTTTCAGTTTGGGCATGCGCACTCATGCAGTTTGGGCACGCGGTGTCCAAAAAACAAATGTCTGTCCAATTTCTACTTAAAAACCTCCAGTGATGGAGCACCCATAATTTCTGGAGGCAAGGCATTCCACTGGTTAATTGTTCTGTCAAGAAATTTCCACCTTAATTCTAGGTTGGTTCTCTCCTTGATTAGCTCCCATCCGTTGCTTCTTGTCCTGCCCTTCAGGTGCTTTGGAGAATTGGTTGACCCCCTCAGAGACTCTTCCCATCCTGCTTACAATCTTTTTGGACTGTTGCCTTCTGGCAGAAGATACAGAACGATTAAAACTCGGACCACACATCTTCTGAATAGTTTTTATCCCAGAGCTATAATTGCACTCAACAATGAACTAAAGGGCCACCATCAGTGAGCTGTTGGACACATTACTTGGTCTGTTGTATGGATGTTTGGGTGGTTCAGGGGTGGGGAATTTGTGGTGGGTGGGGGTGTGTTTGGGAATCGTTATGTGTGTTGGGCCAGGTCTTTGGGTGTTAAGTGAATTTCGTTGTATGGGTATACAATGAAATGGCAATTATTGTATAGACGTACAATGACAATAAAACTTAAACTTCTCTGTGACAGCCCCTCAAGTATTGGAAGATTGCTATTGTTGTCACCTCTAGTTCTTCTTTTCATTAGACTAGATATACCCAATTAATAAGTAAGATAGTTACAGCCCTATGACTAAAGCCGTACCCTCCTTCTTTAGTGTATACCTTACCCACCATGGTGGCCTTGAGCTCTTTGAGATTCCCCACTCTACTGTAGGTGCCCAGGGGTCAGTGGTCTTAGTGTGCTGGGTGAATTATCATCCTGAGCCATCATGCAGTTTGTTTGGAGAGAGCATATGATTGCTATGGCCCATCAGTTGCCAGCCAAGCTAGCTGCAGCATCAGACGAGGAGGAGGTGGAGGGAAAGCCTGGGCCAGTTTTGGAGCCTTTGGAAGCCTCTGATGAGAAAACAGCATTGAAGGCAGAACTGCGGCCTTCCATCCTCCCCCAGGTGGAGAGGCAGCTCTCCTTGGGGCCTGAGCTGAGTGAAGGGGAGGAACAGATGGGGCCCATCCCAGATGCGCGTAGGCACCGAGTGGAGAGGAGAGCAAAGGAAACCAACAAGCCAGCTCTCAAGGAAAAGCAGATGTGTTCTACTGAGTCCTGACATGGCTTTACTACTAGCGATAATATTCTGCTCTGAGCTGTGGTAGAGAAAGTAATATTGAGCATAGTTAGGGGTTGCATTAAGCCTGATGTCCAGGGGCGGGCTGCTGGGGGTTCCAAGGTTCAGGAGAACCTCTAATTAAGATTCTGGGCAGTTTGGAGAACCCCCAAATCCCACTCCTGGCTGGCCCTGCCCACCTGCCCCTCCCAGGAGTCCCCACACGGCCCGTTTTGGATGCAGGTAAGTGCATGGCGCGTGCGAAGGCCCGGGGAGGGTGAAAAATAGGCCTACCAGAAGTTCGGGAAGGGCCTCCGGAGCCTGGGGAGGCCGTTTTCACCCTCCTGGAGGCTCGTGAAAAACCTCCGGAGCCCAGGGAGGGCAAAAAATGACCCCACCCTGCCGTGATGCAGGAAGCTGACTAGGCCATACCCACCATGGCCATGCCCACCCAGCAATTGGGCAGAGAACCCCTTGCTAAAATTTTTGAAGCCCACCCCTGCTGATGTCCTTCCCTGAAGTATGACTTCCACTTGTGCAGCTGCTGGGAAACCCGCCCCCCCCCCCCCACAATTGTCTTGAAGCCATCTCTTCCACAAGCGCTTTCTGTTCTTCTCCATCCAGAAAAAGATGGGACACCAAAGACCTTTCCTAAGAGAGGCTCCCACATACAACTTCTTGGCTTTCCTGGAAAACATCACCACTTCCGGCATCGACGGTTCTCGGCAGGAAAGACCTTATAAGGTGCTCCTACTTTACTGCACAAGGCTGCCCAACGACGACACACTGAGGAGCATCAGAAGTCCTGGATAAAGGAAACTCCCACAAGCTTTAATTCAAAAGTCAGGATCACAAGTCTTCACTCAAGATGGCAAATAGCACTCAATTAACCTCTCTCCCTCCAATCCTTCCCACTGAACCCCCCCCCCTTCTCCCCAAGAAAGCTTCAACAGCACAAAAGTCACACAGCAACCCAAACGAGACCCAGCATGAAGACCCAGCATTCCTCAACTGGTTGGATAAAAAGCAGGCAGCTGGAGCACCTCCCCTCCCCATATCCATTCACCGCAGAGCCTACAAGCTCTCCAGAGAACTCTGGCTGTTGGGAAGATTAAAAGCACGAATTCGTTAAGCAAGAGACTGAAAAGAAAGAAACTTTTTAAAATATATATTTTAAATGGCCAGGTTTTGCAACTGGTATTTCCGACAAACGGAGGAGAAAGAATTGGCTGCTCCTTGTTGGTATTCTGAAGTCAAGCGCGTGGCTTAGTTTTTAAGCTGGTCTGCTGTCTCATCTGCAGCCAGTTTCAGATCTGCTCATTTTTTTTAGAAACACCAATGGCTTACTAAGGAATCCAGCTGCTGCCAGGGATGGTTTTCAAAGTGGAATGTCTATCTCTCAAGAGCTCTAGTGGTAATTCCTCAGTTCGAGCAGCCGTTAAAATCAACGGTACAATTCTGGTTATTGGAAAGGACCACGTCCAAAGCTGAATGATTTCCAGAAGGAAGGATTGATAAGAGTTCACTCCGTGGAAGCTTTGATAGCAACATTTGTCTACACCAAGTTGGGTGCTTCCCAACATGCCCTAATAGTAATATTAAAGCTGGCTCTTGCAGCAACTTCAGGGCTAATTAAGCAATTGGGTATTGGCCCAGAAAAAAACGGATTAGAAAGTTTTATAAATAATATTGGAAACTAGAAGAGGAAATGTAGGAAGATTTCTCCAAGATTCAAGAAACTCATTGGGGCAGGTGCAAAAACGCCTCGTAGAAGACAAAATGCTCATGAATTGATGAATCACTTCATCAAATACAAACTGGATTATTTTTAGATGCTAAACTGAATTACATTGATTGACGGCAGTAAGGAGATATATTTGGTCCTCCATATATACTGGATGCTTTAAGTGGGTTAAATTAAATCCCACGATCTCAAAGTCCACCTTCTGCTTTAAGAACACCCCATCCAGAATTTCCACCATCACTCCCTGATTTTAAGAATATAAATGTTTCTTTTTCTAAAGCGTAGGACATTATGATCCTCCGCTTTTCTCCTATTCTTCAGTTAAATAGCTATGAAAACCGAGTGGGAAGTCAACCAGCTGAGGACAGAATTCAAGAGTCACTATGGAGACTTGACAGCATTAATGGTTCTCAGCCATTTAGTTTGTAAACCACATGCAAAGAAATCCATGCATCGGTTTTCCCTAAGTGGCACCCTTCAAACATCTCAAATGATGGTTTTCATGATGTGAATCGTATGGCAGAACAAGGTGGGGAACATGTCCTGCAGGTGTTGGTGGCCTCCAACTCACCCTAGGCAATGCTCATCGGGGTTGCTAGGATTTTTACTTTAATATACCACTTGAAGGTCCAACTCTCCACTTTCACCACAATAAGAGCAAAAGATCTGTCTGGGAATGGCATGTGCAATGGTACCTTGCTAGTCTCAGAGCTTGGCTCAGAGTCTTCAAACACGCAACGAATGTTCTTGATGCCCTCACTAAGTGGCAGACAAAGTAGAATAGAATTTATTCTCTCCAGGTCAGGGTTATTTAGTTCCCATTTTGCCATTCGTTTCCTCTTTGGAGGCTGGGCAGCAGGCAGTGGCTGCTCCATTCACTGATCAATTCACCTCTTTTCCATGATTTTTGGTGGCAAACAGGTCAGTTTCTTAATAGGCTGTGCTCCTCTCAAGTCATGAACTCTACATTCAGGTCAAATAGGATACCGAGGCCGACTGTGGTCATTTCTGAACAGTTCTCACTCTACACCAATGATGGTGAACCGCACGGAAACATCACGCGCGCACATGCGGGCTTGTTGGAGCCGCACTCTGGAAAAGCTGAACTTTCAGGTTCTGGCATGCATGTGAATGCAAAGGGATCGTGCTCCAGAAAAGCTGAATTTCTGGGTTCTGATGCACATGCACACCTGACAATCAGCTGGCTGGCGTGCATGCGCACATCAGTTTTCGGAACTGACACATGCGAAGAACAGCTGATCGTCATGCGTGCGCATGCTTGCCAGAAACCCAGATGACAAACAGGCAAGGCCACGTGTGCTGGGCAACATGGCTTTGCATGCCACTTTGGGCATGCGTGCCATAGGTTAGCCATCACGGCTCTACACTCTTGATTTTGGGCAAGGAAGGCCCATACTTTCTAAAGATAACAGAATAAGACGATTGTGTGTTTTTACACACATACACCAATTGATCAAATGATGAACTGTATTTGGTTCAAAATTGTCCATATCCTTCTTCACACAGAGCAAGAGTGAACAAGTTAGGAGGGAGCTCAACCAATCTCATTGTGCACTGACAATAAAGATTTGAATTGAGAGTCTCCAAAGATAATTTCTTGCATCAGAAGGAAATAATGTTCTGCTACCTGCATTACCCTGTATCTCTACAAACAAAAGATTTAACAGTTTCAGGAAATCAGGCTATTCTCTCTCCTAGGACACGGTATTTTTCTATATGCCCATTGTACAGGAAATGCGCTGTCATTGTATATTCAGTGTATTCAAATCGCCCTACAGTCTTCATGTTTCTGAAGGATAAGTCTAAATAGTGATGTATGAAAAGAGTGAACGGGTTTTCCTGGTTCTGGCAGCAGCCTTTAACTTCCCTGGTGGTTCACACACAAACACACACACACACACACACACACACTTCTACACCTACTGCTGGTTCTCCCCTCTGATAAGCATGGGAAAAAGAAGTGGGGAAAATGGACATGTTATGATATAATATGATACAACATACAAAACCCCCAAACCAATATCACTTTAATCCCACTCTCTATAAGTATAGATAGTCCTTGATTTACAACTATAATTAAGCCCCAAATTTCCACTGCTAAGTTAAGTGGGTTTTGCCCCATTTTACAGCCTTTCTTCCCAGAGTTGTTAAGTGAATCACTGAGTTGTTAAGTTGGTAACAGGATTGCTAAGCAAATCTGACTTCCCCATTGACTTTGCTTGTCAGAAGGTCTCAACCTCGGGACACTGCAGCCGTCATAAATGTGAGTTGGTTGTTAAGCATCCATACTTGTTCGTGTTGTGACCATGGGGATGGCTGCGGCTGTCATAAGTGTGAAAATCGGACATGTCACTTTTTTCAGTGATGTTGTAACTTTAGACAGTCATTAAAGGAACGGTTGTAAGTCAAGGACTACCTGTATTTTCTAAGCAAATAAGAACACAGGTTGGTCTCAATTCAATAAACAAAGAGAGCACTTTCCATAACTGTAATCATTGCAAAATTTAACAGAAACAGGGAGAACATAGATTTTTGTTTTAGGGTCAATATTAAGGAGTTAGACAGGAGAAGGTATTGAAATAACAGATCGAGTTACTTTGAAAAGAGTAAGTTAAAATTCCAGAGGGTAAAAGGAGACAGAGATTGGAGGACTATAAGTTTCCCTTACCTGTGAAAGGAGAAGAAGGTTTCAAGAGCTCTTAAGTGGTCACATTTTAGGAAATATAGAATAACAGAGTTGGAAGGGACCTTGGAGGTCTTCTAGTCCAACCCCCTGCTTAGGCAGGAAACCCTACACCACTTCAGACAAAGGGTTACCCAACATCTTCTTTAAAACGTCCAGTGTTGGAGTATTTACAGCTTCTGGAAGCAACTTGTTCCACTGATTAATTGTTCTAACTGTCAGGAAATTTCTCCTTAGTTCTAAGTTGCTTCTCTCCTTAATTAGTTTCCACCCATTGCTTCTTGTTCTGCCCTCAAGGGCTTTGGAGAATAGCTTGACTCCCTCTTCTTTGGGGCAGCCCCTGAGATATTGGAACGCTGCTATCATGTCTCCCTAGTCGTTTTCATCAAACTAGACATACCCAATTCCAGCAACCGTTCTTCATATGTTTTAGCCCCCAGTCCCCTAATCATCTTTGTTGCTCTTCTCTGCACTCTTTTTAGAGTCTCAACATTTTTTTCACATCGTGGCAACCAACACTGGATGCAGGATTCCAAGCATGGCCTTACCAAGGCATTATAAAGTGGTATTAACAGGGAAGATTGTCAGAATTGTCCCCCCCTCCCTTCATTTTATATTTTAAGGATATTCAATTTGTGAAATAGTTACCCAGTGTAGGATTTGAACAACAAGACAATCACCCTTTCTCTTGGAATATGAATGATCTCAAGTCATAGCTGAAGACATCTCTAATGCTCCCAAAGCCTTTGGACTTCAGCATTCATCACTGCTGCCCATGGTTGATCCAGTAGAATCCAGCCACCAACTCTGGAGAGGAACCTTCCCTTATTGCTGGGTTACTGTATTTTCCTGCGTATAAGACTACTTTCTAACACACAAAAATCTTCTCAAAAGTCGGGGGTCGTCTTATACGCCGGGTCTCATTCTCCTGTAACCAGGCAGACCAGCCCATAAGGCTCTGACGAGCCTTAAATGGCTCTGAGGAGGGTCGTCTTATATGCCCAGTCGTCTTATACGCGGGAAAATACGGTACCTTATTTACTGCTTATTATTTACTTATTAATCCTATGCAGGATTAATAGGTTTCAAAAATTTTAGCAAGGGGTTCTCTGCCCGGTTGCTGGGTGGGCGTGGCCTAGTCGGCCTCCTGCACCATGGCAAGGGGGGCATTTTTGCCCTCCCCGGGCTCCAGAGTCTTTCCTCCAGCCTCCGGGAGGGTGAAAACAATCTCCCCAGGCTCCAGAGGCCGGAAACAGGAACTTCCAGTAGGCCCGTTTTTCACCCTCCCCGAGCATCCATGCGTGTCCTGCACCCAAAAAGGGGCCGTGTGGGGACTCCTGAGAGGGGCAGAGCTGGGCGGGCGGGGCGAGCCAGGAGTGGGATTTGGGGGTTCTCCGAACTGCACAGAATCTTAGCTAGAGGTTCTCCCGAACCCCTGCGAACACCCAGCAGCCCACCCCTGATCCTATGCCATAGTTAGCTTCCTTCCCACAAGAACGTCAGACAAACTCCTTCTGAGGTAAGCCAGAGATGATTCAACAACTCATTAAGCACAAATGGGCCATGTGCCTCATTTAGAACCTGGGGAAGATTTGCGTATGGCCACAATCATGCCAGTTAGTGATAAAGGATTTCAGTGTCTAGAATTATTGTGCTGGGCTGGCTAGGCAGCAAAGTCACCTGCTTAAGGAGGCCGGAAAGGAAGAGCAGCAAAGATGGAACATTAAAAGCAAAACGAATCAGGAGTCAAGGTTTAGGGGAGAAATAATTACATTGCCTTATCTTGCTGCAGATTCCTTCCTTGGACCAAATTCCTAGCTGGCTCATCCTTTATCTCAGGGTTTAAAAAGCAAAGGACACCATTACCTTCAACTGCATCGCTAAGCAAAGGTTTTTTTGTTTTTTTAAAAAAAGATCAGCCTTCCCAGCTTGGTGCTGTTGTTGAGAATTGGAGTGCAAGGTTCAAAATTCCCAACCAACTTTTGTGCACTCTGACCTGCTCGAAATTGTAGGAAGTTGGCAATGAGATGTCACTGGAAAAGATGTGTGTGGGGTGGGTGGGAGGAAGGGGGGAGTCAGTGGTGGGTTGCCCCTGGTTCGCACCGGTTCTATAGAACCGGTAGTAAAACCGACTTGAGGCTCTGCCCACTGACCCTGATGTCATAAAAATGCTTCTGCACATGCGCAGAAGAGCACACACACAAGTGAAGCAAGCACGGGTGTATGGCCCGTTGTGAACCAGTACTAAGGGAAAGTAGAACCCACCCCTGGGGGGAGTTGAGTGGGTTTTAAACAGGGGTGGGCTGTTGGGGGTTCACAGGGTTTCGGAAGAACCTCTAGCTAACATTCTGTGAAGTTCGGAAACCCCCCAAATTCCACTCCTGCATGGCCCTGCCCACTCTGCCTTGCCCCTCCCAGGAGTCCCCACACAGCCCATGTTGGATGCAGGTAAGTGCAGAGCACACGTGGAGGCTCAGGGAGGGTGAAAAATGGGCCTACCAGAAATTCAGGAAGGCGGGAAACGGGACCGTTTCTGGCCTCCAGAGGGCCTCCGGAGCCTGGGGAGGCCATTTTTGCCCTTGTGGAGGCTCGAGGAGAGACTCCAGAGCCCGAGGAGGGCAAAAATGCCCCCACTGTGGTGCAGGAGGCCACGTCCACCATGGCCACGCCCACCCAGCAACCAGGCAGAGAACACTTTGCTAAAATTTTTGAAGCCCACCCCTGGTTTAAAGGTGGGGACAGGCTGGGAAGCTTCCAACCAGTATATGGCTCCTTTCTTACCCTTAAAGGGCCGATTCTGTTCAGCTGGAATTTATCTCTACATTTCTACAGTACAATCTACAGCTAGAAGAACAGAAACAGACTAAGGATCCAGCCCTAGTCTAATGTGAACATGACCAGAGTTTTGGGGACATCAACAGACCCAGAACAGGTAGTCCTTGACTTACGACCAAAATTGAGCCCAACGTTTCCACTGCTAAGCAACCCAGCTGTTAAGTGAGGTTTGCCCCATTTTGCAACCATTCTTGCGAACCACCACAGTGGTTAAGTTAGTAGCACGGTTGTTAAGTGAATCTGGCTCCCCCCCATTGACTTTGCTTGTCAGAAGGCCACTAAAGGAGATCATATGACCCCTTCCCCGTGACACTGCAACCGTCATAAATGTGAGTCAATTGCCAAGCAGCCCGAACTTTGATCTCATGACCGTGAGGATGCTACAAGGGTCGTTAAGTGTTGAAAAGCGTTAAGTCATCAGTCACTTTTTCCGGTGATATCGTAACTTTGAATGGTCACTAAACGAATGGTTGTAAGGCGAGGACTACCTGTAATGGGGAAATGCTGGCTGGAGCAGGAAGAAAAGAGAATGAAATTGCGTGTGGGGAATAAAAAGAAGGAAAAGAAAGTTTGCCAAATAAGAACACCCCCCTAACCACCACCACAACCCCCTAATTTCTGTGCTTAGAGAACTGGAGATCATTTGCCTCATTATGGCCTCTCCGTACTAAGGCAGCAGTTGTGATAGAATAGAATAGAATAGAGTAGAGTAGAGTAGAACAGAACAGAATAAAATAGAGCAGAGCAGAGCAGAGCAGAGTAGAATAGAATAAAGTAGAGTAGAGTAGAGTAGAGTAGAGTAGAGTAGAGTAGAGTAGAGTAGAGTAGAGTAGAGTAGAGTAGAGTAGAGTAGAATAGAACAGAGCAGAGTAGAATAGAATAAAATAGAGTAGAGTAGAGTAGAGTAGAATAGAATAAAATAGAGTAGAGTAGAGTAGAATAGAACAGAGCAGAGTAGAATAGAATAAAATAGAGTAGAGTAGAGTAGAGTAGAGTAGAGTAGAGTAGAGTAGAATAGAATAGAATAAAACAGAACAGAGTAGAATAGAATAAAATAGAGTAGAGTAGAGTAGAGTAGAGTAGAGTAGAGTAGAGTAGAGTAGAATAGAATAGAACAGAGTAGAATAGAATAAAATAGAGTAGAGTAGAGTAGAGTAGAGTAGAGTAGAGTAGAGTAGAATAGAACAGAACAGAACAGAACAGAACAGAACAGAACAGAACAGAACAGAATAGAATAGAATAGAATAACAGAGTTAGAAGGGACCTTGGAGGTCTTCTAGTCCAACTCCCTGCTTAGGCAGGAAACCCTACACCACTTCAGACAAATGGTTGTCCAACATCTTCTTAAAAACTTCCAGTGTTGGAGCACCCACAATTTCTAGAGGCAAGTTATTCCACTGATTAATTGTTCTAACTGTCAGGAAATTTCTCCTTGGTTCTAAGTTGCTTCTCTCCTTGATTAGTTTCCACCCATTGCTTCTCGTCCTGGCCTTCAGGTGCTTTGGGAAATAGCTTGACTCCCTCTTCTTTGGGGCAGCCCCTGAGATACTGGAAGACTGCTATCATGTCTCCTCTAGTCCTTCTCTTCATTAAACTAGACATACCCAGTTCCTGCAACTGTTCTTTATATGTTTTAGCCTCCAGTCCCTTAATCCTCTTTGTTGCTCTTCTCTGCACTCTGTGGAGAGTCTCCACGTCTTTTTTTTACATCGTGGCGACCAAAACTGGATGCAGTGTTCCAAGTGTGGCCTTATCCAAAACTGGCCTGAGCAGCCATTTTGACCCTGTTCAGCTCAGGCACACAACGATAGCTTCTCAAAAAGAAAGCCAGACCTCCCCGATTCTGAAACCTGGTTAGTTGAAAAGTCTAACAATTCCTTTCTGCGCGACCTTGGCACCTTACCCCCCAACAGTCCCGTAGGAAACTTACAGCGTCTGGTAGGTGTTGTCCTTTGACCGGAGGAACTTCACAACAAAGAAGGCAACAGCTTGGATGCTGAGCACCAGGACGATCCCTCCAATGAAGCTGGCAGAGTCGAAGCCGGGAGGGTAGAACTCGGGTGGGAGAGTTTCTGGTGGGCCGGTGGTCGAGCCTAGAGGGAACCAAGCCAAGGGACTGAGAGGAAACAAGGCAAGAGAGCTCATCTTGGACTTGCCCCAACTCTATTTGTAGACGCTGGGTGGAAATGATGGGAGATGAAATATCCTCCTTTTTTCAAGAACACGAGAACGTGGGAAAGTTACCCAGGGGTGGGCTTCAAAAATTTTAGCAAGGGGTTCTCTGCCCAGTTGCTGGGTGGGCGTGGCCTAGTCAGCCTCCTGCACCACAGCAGGAGGGGGGAGCATTTTTGCCCTCCCCGGGCTCTGGAGGCTTTTTTGGAACCTCTGAGAGGGCAAAAACAGCCCCTCCAGGCTCCGGAGGCTCTCTGGAGGCTGGAAACGGGCCCATTTCCAGCCTTCCTAAACTTCCGGTAGGCCCATTTTTCGCCCTCCCTGAGCCTCTGCACGCACCCTGTACTTACCTGCATTCAAAATGGGCCGCCTGAGGGCTCCTGGGAGGGGAGGGGAGGGGTGGGCGGGGCCAGCCAAGAGTGGGATTTGGCGGTTCTCCGAACTGCACAGAATTTTAGCTAGAGGTTCTCCCGAACCCCTGCAAACCCCCAACAGCCCACCCTTGAAGGTTACCCAATAGACTTCATTCTTTGGGGTTGTTTTTGCTGCTTAAGCCCACATCTGAACTGGATATCACGGCAAGCTAAACCCTGATAGAGAGAGATACGTTTACAATGCAAGTTTTTGGAGGATTTCTGATTGTGTTTTGGTGTCCTCGAGTCATTGTTGACCCCTGGACCTGTCCCTGCAGTTTTCTGGGCAAGGTTGTTCAAAAGTGGTTTACCCTTGCCTCCTTCCTATGGCTGAAAATAAAGGGACTGGCCCATTTATCCTTGTGCCTAAGGCAGGATTAGAACTCACAGCCTCCTGGCTTCTAGCTTGATGCCTCTGCCACTACACCAACGTGGCTCTAGAGTACTTCAGTGCATATTGTCTAGCAAATCCGATTCCACAACTTACTTAAAAAAAAATATGAACATGGAAGTGGTGGATGGGGTCCAGTGTCAAAGCAAGAGAGAAAATCCTCCTTCCTACAAAAGTCTACATTTCACTGCTAGATCTGTTTGGGGGAGATCTGGGGCCAATCAACATATAGCTTACATTACAAGCTGCATACACCCTTGTACACACACGCACACCAAATGTGCACTGATGATGTTACCTAGGTGGGTAATGAAATGTCTGCAGCAAAGCAACCAAGTCTAGAGAGCACCAAGGACCCTACCATTCAATCCTGAGCTATAAATATTCTCTTGTATGATCCAAGCAAAGTTTCTTCTCCTCGCCTCTCCTTTCCTCTCGCCTCCCCTCTCTTCCCTTCTTCTCCCTTCCCTTCCCCTCCCTTCTCACTATCCCACCTCTCCTCTTTCCTCCCCTCCCCACTTCCCCTCCACTTGCCACCCCTCCCTTCCAGTCTCTCCTCCCTCTCCCTCCCCTCCACGACTCTTTTCTTCTCTCCTCCTTCCCCTCTTGCTACGTCTCCTCTTTCCTCTCTCCTATCCTCCCCTCCCCTCTTGCCACCCTCTTTCCTCTCTTGTACACTCCCACTTCCCCTCCACTTGCCAACCCCCCCTTTTGCCTCTCCTACCTTCCCCTCTCACTACCCCTCCCCTCCTCTTGCCTCTCTTCTTTCCTTTCCTCTCCTCCCTTCCCCTCTCACTACCCCTCCCCTTGTCTCTCCCTCCTCTCACTTCCCCTCTTGCCACCTCTCCTCTTGCCTCTCTTCTCCCCTCCCCTCCTCTTGCCTCCCCTCCTGCTTCTCTCCCATCCTCCCTTCCCCTCTCCTCCCCTCCCCTCTTGCCACCCCTTTCCTCTCTCCTAGACTCCCACTTCCCCTCCACTTGCCAACTCCCCCTTTTGCCTATCCTCCCTCTCCCTACCCCCCTCCTCGACTCTCTTCTCTCTTCCTTCCCCTCTCTCCCCCTCCTCTTTCCTCTCTCCTAGCCTCCCTCTTTCCTCCCCTTCCCTCCTGCCACCCCTCCCCTCCTCTTGCCTCTCCCCTCTCCTCTCCCCCCTCCCCTCCCACCTCTCCTCCTCTTTCCTCTCTTCTCTTTTCTCCTCCCCTCTCTCCTCTCCTTTCCCCTCTCCTTTCCTCCCTTCGTTTCCTTGGAGAACGGAGACTGATTTCAAAACAGATCTACCCTTTTTCTCCCAACCACATTTTGTCCCAAAGTGAAGAAGAATGTCAACAAACAGGATGACCGACGTGGGTTCACTAGGCGGGAGTAACCAAGGTTGGGCCAGAGCCTCAATACTAATGTTCCTGCGTCTCAGCCGTTCATGATATGTGCCTCCTGTATCTCTCAGGGCTTTTGCACCTGGGATTTCTTTGTTGTTTCAAATGAAAGCCGCACCTGTTGTTCTCATTATGTGCCCAGGAGCTGGGCTGCTCAATTGTTACCTCCATTGCAGGGGATCTGAAGTTGCAGCAAAGCCGGGCTTTTCCCTTGAAACACAGCAGCTCTGAGAGCCTGCAAGCAGCATCCGCAGTTTTTCTCTCTTCCCTCTTATCGTTAGGATCCTATTAAATGTTATTCCCCAAATGAGGACCCAGATTGTTGGGGGGCAATAGGCCGACTCTGTAAACCTGCTTAAGACTAATGTAATGCTCTCTACATGGGGCTCCCCTTGGGGTGCACCCGGAGGCTCCAACTGGTGCAGAATGCGGCCGCGCGGGGGATTATGGGAGCGACAGGGCGCTCCCACGTGACACCTCTCCTGCGTGAGCTGCATTGGTTGCCGGTGGACTTCCGGGTGCGTTTCAAGGTGTTGGTAATCACCTTTAAAGCGCTCCATGGCTTAGGACCAGGGTACTTACGGGACCGCCTTCTGCCACCAATTGCCTCCCACCGGCTGGTTCGCTCCCACAGAGAGGGCCTCCTTAGGGTGCCGTCAGCCAGACAATGCCGGCTGGCGACCCCCAGGGGGAGAGCCTTCTCTGTGGTAGCCCCATCCTCTGGAACGACCTTCCTCCAGAACTGAGAACGATCGCCGACCTCCAGACTTTTCGTCGGGCTTTGAAAACTCATCTTTTCCAACTTGCCGGTCTAGTCTGATCCCTTCAAATTTTAAAATTTTTTAGAGTTTTTAGATTTGATCTATTTTAATACCGATTGTTTTAAATTTCTCAGCCAAATTTATACTTGTTTTTAGAATCTTTTTAACTTTTGTATATTGGTTTTTATTCGGCTGTTCACCACCCTGAGTCCGTAAGGAGAAGGGCGGTATATAAGTCTAATAAATAAATAAATAAATAAATAAATAAATAAATAAATAAATAAATAAATAAATAAATAAGAGGGCTGTAAAGCACTGTGAAGTGGTGTATAAGTCTGAGTGTTATTGCTATCCAAGGTTCCTATTCTGTGTCTTTGGTGGTGGTAGTAGTGGGAATCTTCTGAATCAGCAGCAAGTCCTTTTGAAGGGAGTACAGATAGTCCTCAAGTCACGACCAGAATTGAGCCCAAGTTTACTTTGCTAAGGGAAACATTTGTTAAGTGACTTTTGCCCCCATTTTATGGCTTTTCTTGCCACACTTGTTAAGCGAATCGTTGCATTTGTTAAGTTAGTAACACTGTTGGTAAGTGAATCTGGATTTCCCCATGGATTTTGCTTGTCAAAAGTCCTCAAAAGCTGTAGAGGTCCAGTAGGCACCTGCCATAAATATGAATCAGTGGCCGAGCATTTGAATTTTTATCAGGGGACCATGGGGATGCTGCAATGGTCATGCGAAAAATGGCCATAAGTTGCTTTTTTCAATGCCATTATAACTTTGGTCACTAGATGAATTGTTGTTGTGGACTATACTTTTTCCTGAACAGTTACACACCCAAGGAACAAAACAACATCTTGTGAGAAAGAAATGGGAGTCTGCGGTATCGTCTCAGGATTCTGCCATCTTATTTTGCTGAATTTGTCAGTCCAGAATAAACCTGTTCTCCTAAGGAAGGTTTGCCTTGAACGCCAAGCAAAGGTCTCTGAATTGAGAGTGTGACAGCGGTTAATACCTCTCATAAATCAACCTTCTCCAGACCAACCACCTGCATGAGGCCTTCTGATTGATCTACCTGGCCTACCCAAGTGAATAATAAAAACACCTGAACAGCAGAGTGATTTGGCTATTACTTGCTATCCCCAATTGTAAGTAGGCGTATATTTATTGATTTCTAAAATTACTACCTTTCTCCTTGCCAAACTGCCTCTGAGCTGCAAATATATTACTACAAGGACATCTGCACCTGCTCCATTTCCCCCATGGTGGCTCGTTTAAAATGTTTCCAGGTAGTCCTTGACTTACAACCACAACTGGGACCAAAATGTCTGTTGCTAGGCAGGGCAGTTGTTTAGTGAATCAGGTCCAATTTACAACTTTTTTTTTCCTGCCATTGTTAAACAAATCACCCTGGCTGTTAAGTGAAGCATTTGGTTGGTAAGTGAATTTGGCCTCCCCTGTTGACTTTGCTCATTGGAAGCCGGCTAGGAAAGTCTCAAATGGCGAACACGGGATCCACTCATGGGACAGTGCAACCATCATAAAATAAATGCCAGTTGCCAAATGCCAGAATTTTGATTATGTGACTGTGAAGACACTGCAACGGTCATAAGTGCAAGGACCAATTGTAAGTCACTTTTTTCATTGCTGTTGAAACTTGAATGGTTGCTAAATGAATGATTGAGGCGAGGTGATACTGAGCCGAGGTGGCGCAGTGACTGCTAATTCAGCAGATCAGCAGATCAAATCTCACTGGCTCAAGATTGACTCAGCCTTCCATCCTTCCGAAGTGGGTAAAATGAGGACCCAGATTGTTGGAAGCAATATGCTAATGCTAATGCAATATGCTATTATGTAATATGCTATATGCTAACTTTGTAAACCGCTTAGAGAAAGCTGTAAAGCACTATGAAGCAATATAGAAATCTAACTAATAAATAATAAATAAATAGATTGTAAGTCAAGGACTACTTGTATTACAGTAACAATACAAATAGCAATAGCACTTCGACTTACATACCACTTCACAATGCTTTACAGCCCTCTTGAAGCAGTTGACAGAGTCAGCTTATTGCTCCCCAACAATCTGGGTCCTCATTTTACCGACCTCGGAAGGACAGAAGGCTGAGTCAACCTTGAGCCTGGTGAAATTCGAACTGCCAAATTGCAGTCAGCCGGCAGCCAGCAGAAGGAGCCTGCAATACTGCATTCTAACCACTGCGCCACCGCGGCTCATCTCATCTCTTCTCACAGTGATATAAGGAGGATTCTGACCAACTCGAATATGCTTAAAACAGGGCTCTCCAAACTTGACAACTTTAAGACTGGTAGACTTCAACTCCCAGAATTCCTCAGCCAATCATGCTAAGGAATCTACGAGTCTTAAAGTTGCCAAGTTTAAGGGCACCTGGCCTAGAAGAAGAAGGTAACTTTAAAGCGGGGGGGGGGAGGACATCACATCTTGCACTCTGGTGGAAGGGCTTGAGTTTGTTAAGCCGAGAGAAGACAAACTTGGGTAAAAAGATTTTTTAAAAAACACGGTTTTCAACATTGCGATGCGCTGGCATGCAGAAGATGGAACAGAGGTAGCTGTTTTGCTTCAAGGAGAGGATACGAAATAATGAGGATATTGGGAAGCCGATTTGGATGAAACTTCAGGCAAAGGTTCCTAATTGACAGTGGAACGAGTACTTCAGAAGTCAGGACGACAGTGGAACTCAAAAGCTCTGGAGGGCTACTGGTCAAGGATGCTACAATGGTGTCAGATGCAACATGGCCAGGAGGAAGTTTACACCATTCATCCTTCCTCATCAGGTGCTCTCCAGATAGGCTGAGAAGGGAACCTTCTAGCCAGCAGACTGCAGTTGGCAGTTCGATACACAGGCCACAGATTAAAGAAGGCTTGAGCGAGCAGCCTCCAAGCTTCCTTTGAATCCCATTGTTCTCCTTCCTTCCCCTTCCCCTGCCCTGCCCAGTACAAGTTAAATTAGGCCCATATGGAAGGAAGGCAGACCCAGACTCACTCCCCCCCAGCTCCACCCCGGCTATTTTTCCCTCCAGCTCTTCCAGCAGTTCAGATTCAAAGCGGTAAGCTCATTTGGGGCTTAAGAGATCTTGGTTTGTTTTGCTCGTTAAAACTTCATAAACCGCCACATGCACCGATCTCGTGTAGAATAAATCATTCTTATTTGGCAGGCAGGCAGCGCGCAATGCCGCCTCTGCTGCTGGCTTCCATTATCTGTTTTCAGCCGAGAATCCCTTGCTGGCAGAGTTAACAAGCCAGAGCCAACCAGCTCTTTTATACAGCAATTCTGGTTTCCTGGTCGTGGAGGAGATTAGATGATGCCAATGGGGGGGAGGGGGGCGTTTGGAATTTCTTGGCCAAATCAACGCCTTGGTTGGTTTTTAAAAGCGAAGGCTTCGGTTGTTTTCCTTGCAAGCTTCCTCCCTGCCTCCCCCTCCCTCTGGCCACCCACCCCATATTAGTCAACTATAAGCTGCTGCATCCCCAACACCCGGGTAATAGAAAGTAGACTCTTCCAGAAAGAATCCATCCTACACGCAGAGGCAGCAAAAAAGCCGATGGCTACGGGGAAAACGCCTAGGCGTGAAGGAAGGCTTCCAACAGGAAATGCAGAGGAAGAAGTGAAGTGGTTAGTAGGGAATGCCAGAGAGGCTGGCATGGATGCCCCACCGAAGCTGCTCCGTGCGCCCTGAGATAAATGCGCAGGCAATGGCCTATAGGGAGCCTCTGGCAGATCAATAATTCAGGAGGTTCTGGGATAGAGTTTCTCACTTTAATTAGCCCAAAGCTCCTTGCTGCCTGCGCTTCGCTTCGTTTCGGCAGGGAGATTCATCCTCCCAGAGAGTACCCACCACTGCTCCTACGCACGCACCCATCCATCTCCTGCTGGCTTCTTTATTAAAGAAGCCATTTCCTCTGGCCTGCCTTCTTAAGCTTTGCTACCCAAGCAGGGCAGGTCTGGTTAGAGCTTTCCAAGCCCCTCCAAGAGGGGAAGGGATCTTTTTTTTTTTTTTTTAAATTAAGTCTCTTAATTTCCACCTGCAGTTGGCAGCAGGAGGCTTGCAGGCCTGGCGCCATTACAACAAGCCTACATGTTTTGAAAGCTGCTGTGAGATCATCTTCCAAGCCAACGTTTCGTAAGAGAGGGAACAGGCTGGGGGCTGCTTCTCTGCTTCTCAATTCCCTCTCATAGCCAGATTTTAATGAAAGTTAGGCATTTTAGGAAGTCTCAAGAGTCACCAAGAGGCAGGTAGCATACACATAATATCACAACAATAATACAAACTGGCTATGGTCAGTGATGGGATTCAGTCGGTTCGAGCAAATGGTAGTTAAACTGCTGGCTGGCCCTGCCCCTCCCCTCCCCTTCCAGGAGTCCCCCCACATGCCCCATTTTGGTTCCCAGGTAAGTGCAGGGAGGCCTCCT
This sequence comes from Masticophis lateralis, assembly GCA_030761175.1. Classification (NCBI taxonomy): domain Eukaryota; kingdom Metazoa; phylum Chordata; class Lepidosauria; order Squamata; family Colubridae; genus Masticophis; species Masticophis lateralis. Next base: position 13,889,432 of record JAUDYJ010000009.1, read on the forward strand.
AGGCCCAAAATGGGGCACCTGGGGGAGGTGCACCCCCTTGCGGCCTGTTTTCATTCCCAGAAGGCTGCAGAGAAGCCTCCTAAACCCAAAACGGGGCGCGGGGGGCGGTGTGTTCCCCCCCCCATGGCTGGGGTGGGTTCCACTTACTACCGGTTCACAGCAGAAGTGCCTGCGAAGATCACCCATGACAACGTCATGGCAGGTGGGCGGAGCCTCCTACCGGTTTTACTACTGGTTTTACAGAACCGGACTGAACTGGGAGCAACTCACCACTGCCCGATGGCCCGTTTTTGCTTCCAGGAGGTGCAAAAGGCCAAGTGCTGCCTGTCACACCCCCTGGCCATGCCCACCCAGCCGGTCATTAGAGCAGAGAACTGGTTGTTAAATTATTTGAATCCCACCACTGGCTGTGGTGGTCCTGGGTTATCAGCACGCTGAGAGTTATAGCAAAAAAATCTTGGATGTGCAAAATCTGCCCATTGAGAAAATGTCCATCCTCTCAATTACACATTGGTACATTATGATATGCTAGGTTCTTGGGAAGAACTCAGTGCATAGTAAGGCAGTTAAAGAACTGGGCAGTTGTGATTTCACATTGTTGTATATATAATATAAAGAGTAGACTGTGTCAGCCTTCCCAGATAGACCAGACAGGAAGTACAGCCAATAAACTAATTCTACTTAACTGAAAAGCAATAGAATCTTGCAAATCTGAAAGTACAACTCTCCCATTGTCACTTTATAACACAATAACTGAGGGAAGGTCTTTCTTGAGCCTTTTGCTTTTCCCAGCATGCAGCTGTGGGCTATGCTATCTCTTATCTAACAGTTCCTTTGGCAGCAACTCTTTGCCCAGTTATTCGCACATACTAGGGGTGAAATCCAGCAGGTTCTGACAGGTTCTGGAGAACCGGTAGCGGAAATGTTGAGTAGTTCAGAGAACCGGCAAATACTACCTCTGGCTGGCCCCAGGGTGGGGTAGGAATGGAGATTTTGCAGTATCCTTCCCCTGCCAGGCCCACCAAGCCATGCCCACAGAATCACTAGTAAAAAAAATTGGCTTTCACCACTGGCACATACTATTACATGGACACAATTTTATCCTGAGCATGCTGGTTGGGAAATTCTGGGAATTGAAGTCTTAAAGAAAGGGAGGAGGGGCAGGTGAATCTGATACCTTTTATGGATTCTTCCAACTCTGTTAATCTAACAACGTTGGTTGCCATGATCTCTAAACCACAGCAAAATACATATTTAATAGGTGGGGTGGAACAGACGGTCAACAGCTGACCCAAATGAGTTTCGGTTAGTATTTTGCTTCATTTTACTTCATCTTTTTCCACCCACAGGAACTGCCACCTTTAAGTATGTACCTTTCAGTGTGTTTCACCTTAAAGCTGACATTTCCAGATTCAGCATTTTTTCTCGTGTCTTTTTAAATGCTTGTTAATCATCCGAGTTGAGAACTCTCTTCCATCCTTTAGAGAAATGTGAAAAATCCAATGGATAACCAGAATCCAATTTATACATTTTAGCCTAAGAGGTCAAAGCTGGCTTCGTCTCTGAATTTGCAAAGATGGAATCCCTTGAACATCCCCTCATTAATGCAAAATCCTAAAAATAGACTTTCTCCAATTTTCTCTCTTTCAAATGTCTTGGAGCTGCCCTTCCACAATCCCACCTCCCCTCTTTCAATAAATCCATTGGACCTTGCTTGCTAGAAAAAAGATGAAAGAGGTAATTTAGTACATCTGGAAGGCAGAGTCTTAGGTCAAGAATTCTTGCTCACAAATGTGCCCAATTCCCACAGAGCTTCCGCTGCACTCTCTGAAGCTTTCAGCAGCATCAAGGCAAGCGTCTTCGGCTGCCCCGTTTGAAAGGCAGAAAAGATGAAAACATTTAAGCAGGAATATTTTCCATGCCTTTAAAAGCGACTAAGTACAGCATCTCCTCAATCTGCATGCCTCCAAATGTCTTGGCCTACATTTTCCACTAGTCTTCCAGGTCTTTTTATGCATTCGTTAGTGCAGGGGTCTCCAGTCTTGTAAACTTTAAGGCTTGTGGATTTCAACTCCCAGAATTCCTCAGCCAACTGTGACTCCAACCTGGGCAACTTTAAGACTTGTGGACTTCAACTCCCAGAATTCCTCAGCCAGCTGTGTCTCCAACCTGGGCAACTTTAAGACTTGTGGACTTCAACTCCCAGAATTCCTCAGCCAGCTGTGTCTCCAACCTGGGCAACTTTAAGACTTGTGGACTTCAACTCCCAGAATTCCTCAGCCAGCAGAGTGAAGGAATGGTTGGTGGTTGGGCAGTGAATATTGAATTAGGTGGATTCTTTCAGTTTGACTCAATATAGCTTAGTTTTCGGCTTGGTACCATTCATTTAGCAACCGTTTGAAGTTTTAACGGCACTGGAAAAAAAGTAACTTATGATGATTTTCACACTTATGACCGTTGCAGACGCTGGGCAAACTGACTCATATTTATGATGGTTGCAGCGTCTTGTGGGGGGTCATGCAATCCGCTTTTGTGATCTTCTGATAAACAAAGTCTATGGGGAAGCCAGATTCAACAACCGGGTTACTCACTTAAGAACGGCAGTGATTCGCTTAACAATGGTGGCAAGGTCATAAAACGAGGCAAAATTCAATTAAGCATTTCGCTTAGTAACAGGAAAACTGGGCTCAGTTGTAGTTTTAAGTCCAGGACTCCCTGTAAAAGGCGTTTTTAGGTACAACGAGCCACAGTGGCACAGTGGTTAGAGTGCAGTACTGCAGGTTACTTCTGCCGGCTGCCGGCTGCCTGCAATTTGGCAGTTCAAATCTCATCAGCCTTCCATCCTTCTGTGGTGGGTAAAATGAGGACCCAGATTGTTGGGGGCAATAGGATGACCCTGTAAACCACTTAGAGAGGGCTGTAAAGCTGTACATAAGTCTAAGTGCTAATGCTATATCATGGTCCGCACACAAACAGATGAGATGCCAGCAAGTTTTCGGTTGTGGTAATGATGGATGCTCACTCCCATCTCACTGTCAGCTTAAAGGACCTCTGAGTTTCTCGTCAGAGCTTGCAGAGCTTGGCTCGTCAGAGCCATTTAAAAGAAGCCTCTGATGATCGCACAGCTCAGCTGGGCATGGGGGGGGCGGGGGCAGGGATTTTTGCTACCAGTTCTCCGAACTGCCCGCCGCCATCGCTACCTACTCGCCCGAGCCGGTCCGAACCGGGAGCATTTCACCCCTGCTTCTCTCCTTGATTAGTTTCCACCCATTGCTTCTTGTCCTGCCTTCACGTGCTTTGGAGAATAGTTTGACTCCCTCTTCTTTGTGGCAGCCCCTGATGTAAGCACTTGCCAGAAATATCCCGATTAAGGAGCATTTGGAAGAGCTTTGATGTCGCTTGACATTTTCCACATGACTAGTTGCAACCCCGCCTTTCCTCTTCCAATGTAAACAAGCTTACACCGATGACTTACCAAGCGTGGGAACCTTCGGCTCCTTGGAAGATTGTTGTAGAGGCTCCTTTGTGGTTGGGTGGGGATGCTCTGTGGTAGTTAGCTTTCGTTCTGTAAAATAGGATATAATTTTTTAAAAAGCCTCCACTGTATAGCAAGGAAAAAAAAGGGAGGGTTAGAAACCTTCTAATTAAAACAAAAATGGTTAAAATTGCCCAATGAAAATACAGTTATGGCATTCCAGAGTTGCTTTTCAAAAGGCAACTGGATTTTCTTGGGGTTTTTTTCCCCTTGAAAACATTTCCCTTCTCATCCAAGAAGCTTCTTCAGTTTCTTCGGTTCCTGTATGTAGATTCATACCAATGGTGGGTTGCCCCGTAGTAAAACTGGCCGGAAGCCCCGCCCACCAGTTGTCGTCATCAACGATCTGCGCATGTGCAAAAGCAAGGCACGTGTACTCGCTTCACTCACAATCCCGTTGCAAACTGGTAACAAAAGTAAATAGAACCCACCCGATTCATACCTTTGTAAATTGTACGATAGAGATGGAAAGAGGACAGAAGAGGACAGGTGACTAGGGAGCTCAAGCATCCTTCTTATAAGAACGTTTGTGAGTCTTTAGCTTGGAGAACAGGAGAACACAACTGGCCCGGTCTAGGAAGCCATGACTATCATAGAGAAGATAGACAGGTAGGCCTTTTTCATCCTGTCTCCTAAGCGTCAACCTGCAAAATGACTTCAACCAAAGCCATGCTAACTTCTGCTTCGTTTTTTGGTTGCCATTCAAGGGGGTTGGGGGGAGGAGAACGGACGGACTTAGGAATGTGGTACCTCAGCTGCCTAGTCATAACATCTACCAGCTGGAGTGTGAACCAAACTCATGTCAACTGACACCTGTCAAAGCCAGCGGAGAACCTACAGCTGGACTGATTGGCCCATGTGACCTGAGAGACCTAGGGGTGGGTGGGGAAATCCTATTCAATTAACTATCCCTATAAGTGGGAATAATTTAGAGCTAGCTTCACCTTTCTAAGTGCCGATATGATGTACTCATTAAAGGGTTTCTTGAACCTGAACAATGTGTCAGAGTCTTCACTTCCTGGAGTTCATTACTCAGAACGATGACACAAAATCTAGGACAGGTGTCAGCAACCTGCGGTTCTGGAGCCGCATGTGGCTCTTTGGGTCCTCTGCTGTGGCTCCTTGTCAGGTGATCCCACCACTGGCTGGCCCACCCTTCGCCCTCCTCTCCCAGTCACTCCTTGCCTGGCCTGAGAAGGTAAAGGCGGCAGCGGGGGATGGAGCTATCAGGTTCGCCTGATACTCCAGTTGCGTCCCTTTCTGGATCGGGACTTCCTACACACGGTCACTCACACACTCGTCACTTCCCGCCTGGACTACTGCAATGCTCTCTACATGGGGCTCCCCTTGGGATGCACCTGGAGGCTCCAACTGGTTCAGAATGCAGCCGGAAGGGGGATTATGGGAGTGACGGGGCGCTCCCATGTGACACCTCTCCTGCGTGAGCTGCATTGGCTCCCGGTAATCTTCCGAGTGCACTTCAGGTTGTTGGTGACTGCCTTTAAAGCACTCCATGGCTTAGGGCCTGGGTATTTGCGAGACCACCTTCTGCCGCCAATAACCTCCCACCGTCCAGTACGCTCGCACAGAGAGGGCCTCCTCCGGGTGCTGTCGGCCAGACAATGTCGGCTGGCGACCCTCAGAGGGAGAGCCTTCTTTGTGGCGGCACCTGCCCTCTGGAATGACCTACCCCCGGAGATACGCAGGATACCGGACCTCCGGACTTTCATCGGGCCCTTAAAACTCACCTATTTCATCTAGCCAGGCTGGCTTGATCCCATCCTCTGTTTTAATTGTAACTGATTTTAATTGGGCTGTTTTAAATTGTGGGCCAAAATTATTTAATAGCTTTTAAAATTGTTTTAAATTTTGTATACTATGTTTTATTTTGGCTGTTCATTGCCCTGAGTCCTGTTGGAGAAGGGCGGTATTCAAATCAAATCAAATCAAATCAAATCAAATCAATCAATCAATCAATAGTCTTTAGTGTCATGGATTTGTATTCTGGATATTGCTTGTCTGGTCTCCACAAATCAGTAAACTTATAATACAGACAGTAGGTTTTGCAAGGCCTCCTAACAAATCCTCACCCAAGGATTACCTTCACAGCTGACAGTGGTGTTGAAAAATGAACATTTCTCCTTCAACGCTTCTCCATTCTTCACGCAGCTCCCCGTACCTACAAATGAAGGAAGTGTTGAAACCCAGAGCACAATAACAAGCCACAGCTTTTACTTCTTCTTCTTCTTCCATATATGGCAATCCAGAAGCTGGCTGGCTATGGCATGTTTTAATTGTGGTTTGCAGGACCATCACCCAGGAGTGAAATGCTACCGGTTCAGGCTCGTTCACCTGAACCGGTAGTAAAAAATGCTACTGGTTCACAAGGTAGTAAAAAATGTAAAAAAAAAAAGTTCTAATGATCAGCTGAGTGACGCACGATCGTTGGAATTTTTTTTTACTTTTTTAGCATTTTTTTTTACTACCGGTTTGGGCGAATGGGTAGTAAAAAATGTTTTAAAAATTGTAACACTGATGATGTGACCTAGTTTGGTAAGAAAATGTCTACAAGAAAACCACCAAGCTCAGAGGGCAACAAGGATCCACAGTTCAACCTTGAGCTACGAATATTGTGTTCTAGGAGCTAACATAACTCTTCCTGCTTCTTGAACGCAAACTCTCAGTTTCTAATCCATACTGGGCCAGCAATTCTCACTAGCAACAAGCACCAGATCTCAAAAATCAACAGGCAGCAAAGGCTCCAGGCTATCCCTCCCTTCCCTTCCTGGAACTGTAGCCAGGGCAACAAGTCAGGTGCAAACCAAAAGACATTCAGATCTTGAGATGGCTTCGATGTTCTCATAAAATGGAAGGATTTTCAGAGTGCTGGCCTTAACGTGGCTCTTGTGGACCATTACAACTTTCAGCATCTGTCACCACTGGCCATGAAGGCTAATCTACTAGAAGTTGTAATCTGCCAGTTGATAGCTCATCCTTGCAAAAAAACAAAAAAAAAGAACCCCGAAAGTTTAACGAAAAGAAGGACTAGAAGGGGTGACATGATAGCAGTGTTCCAATATCTCAGGGGCTGCCACAAAGAAGAGGGAGTCAAGCTATTCTCCAAAGGAGCCTAGATAGCTCAGCAGACTAATGCATTGTAAGTAACTCCAGCTGTCTGCAATTACCGCAAGTTCGAATCTCACCAAGCTCAAGGCTGACTCAGCCTTCCATCCTTTCTAAGGTGGGTAAATTGAGGACCCAGTTTGTAGGGGCAATAAACTGACTTTATATAAATATACAAAAGTATGAAGGCTATTGCTTAATGCATTGTAAGCTGCCCTGAGTCTCTGGAGAAGGGCGGCATATAAATCAAATTAAAAAAAAAAAAAGCACCTGAGGACAGGACAAGCAGCAACTTGGAAAGGTGCAAAGTAACCAAGGAGAGAAGCAACCTAGAACCAAGGAGAAATTTCCTGACAGTTAGAACAATTAATCAGTGGAATAACTTGTCTCTAGAAGTTGCAAATGCTCCAACACTGGAAGTTTTTAAGAAGAGATTGGATAACCATTTGTCTGAAATGGTATGGGGTTTCCTGCCTAAGCAGGGGGTTGGACTAGAAGACCTCCAAGGTCCCTTCCCACTCTATAATTCAATTCAGTCCAGTCCAGTCCAGTCCAGTCCAGTCCAGTCCAGTCCAGTCCTGTCCTGTCCTGTCCTGTCCTGTCCTGTCCTATCCTATCCTATCCTATCCTATCCTATCCTATCCTATCCTATCCTATCCTATCCTATCTTATCCTATCCTATCCTATCCGACAGCATCCATCAATGCTGGACATTGGTGACTTAAACCCTGACCATTCTGAGCAGCATTTCAATTTAGATAAGATGCCAGTAAACTTTGACCAAAAATTCAAGCCTGTGCTGATAAGACAGAGAAAATTTCACTCTATAATAATGGTCTACACAGTCATTAAAACTAATTTATGACACTGGTCATCTTCTGACGTATTTTTTGGGTGCTGCTGCACAAACCTAGCAACGTTATATGTATGTTGTCACAGGGATGGTATCCAAGAGCAGCAGGGAGGTGTAAAATTGCATCCTGAGTATTTATGCAATAATGATAAAAGTGGTAATAATGGTAAAATGAAGTGTGCAGTGCAAATATTGGGCCAGCATATTTTTTTTTCTTGACTTACCTGGCTTCTCATGAGGCTCCTGACAGTATTTCCAAATGCAGTTTGTAATATTCTGGGAAGGAGAACCTTCAATGCATTGTTCACATGACTCCAGATCTTTACAGTCCCCTGTTTAAAAAATAAACAAATAAAAAGGTATAAAAAGATTGTTTTCCTTCTGGTCTATAGATGTGAATCCTAAAGGATTGGTTGAAGTGACAAAAAATTGTTAAGTTCTAGAGTTATTCAATGACCAGGAACTGTCAAAAAATTGCCCTTTTTGCCTTTTGATTCCCACCCCCAAATTTTCAGATATTTAATTTGGATTTGACAAATAATCCTCAATTTACAACTATTCATTAGCAACTGTTTGAAGTCAAAACAGCTCTGAAAAAAAGCTATTTATTACCAGTCCTTGTACTTAGGGACTATCATAGCATCCCCACAATTACATGAACAACATCTGAGCGCTTGGCAACTGGCATGCATTTATGATGATTGCAGTATCCAAGGGTCATAGGATCATCATATGTGTTGTGTGTTGTGGCACGCCTGCGGCCAGGGGAGCTGGCAGCAGAGTCGGACAGTGAGGAGGTTGGGGAGGAATATGGGCCGGTCCTGTGGGCTGGGGAAAGCTCGGACGAGGGCTCTGTGTCAGAGACAGAGAGGGAGATAGACAGCAGTGAGGCAGAGGAACAGCTGGAGCCTGTTCCCAGCATGCGTATGCGCAGAGCTGCCAGAAAACAGGGTTGACTTGGAAGTAAAGCCACACCTTGGAGGTGATTGCTCACCCCCACCCATAGGAAACAAAAGAGGAGGAACGGGGAGTAGGCTTTTGCAGGAAACAATTCGTTCATTCTGTGACTCTGAGAGACTCTCTGCCAAGTTTTGTCTTGTATAGCATTTGGAAACTAGTTACCTGGCAGCTTTCCAAGCAAGATAAGGTCTGTGTTGATAAATATTCCTTTGAAAAACTGTTTGGACAGGCCTTGCTGACTGTGAATGAAAGGAATTCACAGTCATGTAAATAAAAGAGGTTTTGCCGGGACCAAGACCCTGCTTCCTGCTTTTTAAGGGAGCCTAGGTCAGAACAGGGTGACCTTCCCAGCCAGCTTCCAAGAAGCAAAATAATGGGGGAAGCTGGATTTGCTTAATGACCACATGATTCTCTTAACGACTGCTGTGATTTGCTTAAGAACTGTGACAAAAAGTCATAAAATCAAATGCAAATCTGCAACTCATTTAACAATCACCTTGCTTAGGAACGGAAATTCTGAACCCAACTGAGGTCATAAGTCAAGGACACCCTGTCCTTGACAGGGAGTTGCCATGCTACTTTCAGAACTGTCTTTTTAATTTATTCCTAATATTAGAGGCTCAACATGGAGTCGTGTGGTTGCCTAGAGGCAGAGCTTTCACCTCACAATCAGGGGACTGTGAGTTCAATCCTAGGTAGAGCCAGATATTTCTCTCTCTGGGCACACTGAGAATATATCTGCTGTACAAAACTCTGCATTGGCAACAGGAAGGACATCCGGCCCTTAAAACACTCTGTTAGCTCCATTCAGTTGCCCAGACTCCACCCCACAAGGAATTATGGAGTCATTAAATGAAGATGATTAGAGGCTCAACATGAACTCTGATCAACTTAATGCAGGGTTATACACTGCCAAGGTACTGATATCTTCATCCTGGACTCCATCACCACCAGAAAATGGACTGGGAGCACCAAATGCATTTTGTGTTTGCTGCGAACTAACCGTGACACTATCAGTTAAACTTTAGAGAATTTAACTGATCAGACCAAGGAAACCCGTGCAACTATTCTAAACATTGTGAGAATGATTACGGTTGGGTGCACACACTGAGTTGAGCCCAAACCTGTCTCGTTTTGTTTGCTTTTGTTATTTTTAATGCAAGAATTCAGCTTCTGCTTCCTTTCTTTTGAAAACCGTACTGTATATTGTGCAAATCTGGCCAATGATGATTTCTAATAGGAACAAACCCTAATGAACCAAATAATTAGCCTGACGGGTAAGCCGTAAGCCAAAACTGTATTTCTGTCACTTGTAGGAAGAGATATTTTGATCTTCTTCTTGTTTTTCTACTCTTTAGGTATTATATCCTTGGGCTTCTTTGTATCTACTAGCTTGTTAGCCTGCAGGCAGTTGCCATTAGTTTCTGTGTATCATGTAGAAAATAATATTTTTCTCTGACTGCAGTTGATGCACTGGATGGGGTAAGATCCAAGACGGCGAACCTATGGCACGTGTACAACAGAGCCCTCTCCGTGGGCACGCCAGCCGTTGCCCTGGCCCAGCTACACCATGCATGCGTGCACGCCTCCCGCCGGCCAGTTGGTCTTCAGGTCTCTGCCATGCATTCGCGGGGGGGCGGGGTGCATGCGTGGATAGGTGGATGCAGGTTGGTGCAGGAGGCTTTCCAGGCCCAAAACAGGGCACAGGGGCACCACATGAGCCCCCCCATCCCGTTTTGAGGCTGGAAAGCCACCTGCACCAACCTAGAAGCCAAAATGGGGTGCTGGGGGCGGGCACATGTGCAGGGGGGCACATGCACGGGGGGCATACGTGTGCATGCACGGGGGGCACTCACATTGCATTTTGGGGGTTCGAGCATGCACATGTGCATTTGGGCGTGCATGCTTTGGGCACTCAGTACCAAAAAAGTTATCCATCCCTGGGGTAGACAGTGAGATAGAAAAGCTCATGCAAGGACTATTAGACTTTAAAATGCCACAAGATTCTGGTTTGGTTTTTTTGTTTTTTTGCCATAAAAAGTGAACACAGTTCTCATGCTGGAAATATTTTTTAAAAATGTTATCATTGCAATTTACATAGCTGCTCATCTCCCAACACAATAAGAGTGCAAGATGAGAAAAACAATGAAACGTTGACAGCGTGGATGATTGTCCAAGGATAATTGTATATAATTAAAGGCTTGTGATCCAGCAAGCGACTGTACCTAGCTGATCTTGAAATGTTAAGTGGGGTCAAAGCTGATTAGGTGTTGGACAAGAGACCACTCACAACCCCACCCACCCACCCAAGCTGTAGGCTAGACTGCAATGTTGAAAAGCCAGCTTGACAAAGATAATGACAAACCACTTATATCTGTGATATAAGGTGGCATGCAGAGCCATATCTGTGGGCACATGAGCGTTGTCTGAGCTCAGCGTGCTGGCCAGCTGATTTTTGGGTCTTTCAAAATCGGGAAATGGGCCCTTTCCAGCCTCCCCAGGGTGGGTGGGGCCTTTTTCACCCTCTCCAGGCTTCAAGAAAGCCTCTGGAGCCTGGGGAGGGCGAAAAACAGGCCTACTGGGCCCACCACTAACCATTTTGACATTGTGTGCTAAAAGTGGTGGGAGTGCGGGGGGGAGGGTTGCGCATGCATGGGTGGAGGCGCGGCATGGGGAGGCATTGAATTATGGCTGTGGGCATGCATGCGCACGACACTCCCTGCACTCCCCCGCTTTTGGCACACGATGGCAAAAAGGTTAGCCATCACTGACTTATATGTTCAAAGTCAGTCTGGTGTAGTGGTGAAGGTACTGGCCTAGAGACCAGGAGGCAGTGAGTTCTAGTCTTCCCTTAGACATGAAAGCTACTGGGTGACCTGGGACCAGTTCCTCTCCTCCAACCTAGCCCATTTCACAGGGTAACCGTTGCAGGGAAAATAGAAGGCAGGAGCAGTGTGTGTGTGTTTGTGTGTACATGTGTGTGCATAAAGGCAGAACATAAATCTAATGATCCATTAATAAACATTGTTGCCAAGGCAAGTACATTGAAAGTAACTGGGAACTGAGCTTGTCGATAGCACCATTTTGCTGGAATAGAGCCAGCTTGATGATACTATACCGAACGTTGTATCTCCATAAGAAGGGCATCCTGTATCACTTACGCATGTGGTATTGTGTTAACCTTGCCGGTTGGTGCGTAATACTGGCCTGCTTATGACAACACTGTCAAAAACCTCAATTTTTTTCTGGGACAACGATAAGGCAATAGCAGTTGGAAATTCATTGAAGATTAAATAAACCTACAAACGGTGCCTGTTCAGGACTTCAGGCTCAAGAGGAGCCTTCTACAGAGGAATTATTGAGTCTGTCATCTGCACCTGTATAACTGTCTGGTTTGGTTCTGCAACCCAACAAGACAGACACAGACTTCAGAGGATAATTAGAATTGCAGAAAAAACAATTGCTATCAACCTGCCTTCCATTGAGGACCTGTATACTGCACAAGTCAAAAAGAGGGCTGTGAAAATATCTACAGACCCCTTGCATCCTGGACATAAACTGTTTCAACTCCTACCTTCAAAATGATGCTATAGAGCACACCAGAACTACTAGACACAAGAACAGTTTTTCCCCGAACGCCATCACTCTACTAAACCAATAATTCCCTCAACATTGTTGAACTACTCCACTAAGTCTGCATTACTATTACTATTAATCTTTTCATCGTTTCTATCACCCATCTCCTCCCACTTATGACTGTATGACTGTAACTTGTTGCTATACCCTTACAATTTATATTGATTGTTTCCTAGTATGATTTGATTGCTTATTTGTACCCTATGACTCTCATGAAGCGTTGTACCTAATGATCCTTGACGACTGTATCTTTTCTTTTTATGTACACTGAGAGCATATGCACCAAAGACAAATTCCTTGTGTGTTCAATCACAATTGGCCAATAAAGAATTGTAATGTATTGTAAGAGCAGGGGTCTCCAACCTTGGCAACTTCAAATCTGGCTGGGAATTCTGGGAGTTGAAGTCCTCCAGGCTTAAAGTTTCCAAGGTTGGAGACCCCTGCTCAAGAGGACAGCTGGTTTTGAGCCCAAAGCTAGTAACCATCTGTCATGAGAACAACTTTCCACTGCTACCTTGTCTCTTGAACCCAGATGGGTTGCATTTCAAACTCCCATACTCCTCAGCCAACAGGCAAGAACAATGAGGACACCCAAGCTGGGGAAGTTGTCCTAATTTCTTCTGGCAACCAGCAGACCCTTTGCTGCCCATTGGGAGGCTAAGATAGATCTATTTCGGCCTTATAAGGCGTCATCAGTTAGCCACACCCTCATCTCATGTATCCTCCCTGTAAAGGTACAGTATTTGTTTTCTTTCCTTTTCGTAGGCTTTATGTGTCTTTCTCTTTAGCCAGGTTCTTTCTACGTAAACCAAGATTTTATGCAGCCCTAGTTCAGTGAAATCACAATCCACTAGTTTCTAGGCTTTTTTTTCTTCTGGCAGCCAGCAGACCCTTTGCTGCCCATTGGGAGGCTAAGATAGATCTATTTTGGCCTTATAAATACTGTACCTTTACAGGGAGGATACATGAGATGAGGGTGTGGCTAACTGATGAGGCCTTATAAGGCTGAAATAGATCTATCATAGTCTCCCAATGGGCAGCAAAGGGTCTGCTGGCTACCAGGAGAAAAAAAAGCCAGAATAAAGCAAAGCAAAATATCCCTGAAAAACATCTACCAATTTTGGCTTGAACCTTTCCCGAGAAAAGGGAACCCATCCTCCCTTGGAGTAATTGATTGAGCAACTCTAACTTCTAAGATGTTTATGCCTAATATTCAACCAAATGCTATAGTTAATTCTCTGCTTCCTTCTTTAATTATGGTGCCCAGAACTGGGATAATATTCAACCTGGGATCTGACAAAGCAAGGCAAATTCAATATTTTTTTGTACCTAATCCCTATCTATTCTAGCATGTTATGATTTCACATACAGTAGTAGCCAAAATTGTGGAAACCTTTTGGGGAAAGTGTATTTTTGAGGTTTGATGGCTAATAACACCACTTTTTTTTGAAGTTTCAAGATAATCCTATTCCACTGCTGGAATGGCTGGGAATAGCCCAGACCTTAACCCAATTGAAAATCTATGGAGCTGATTAAAGAAACTTGTTAGTCAGAAGCGACCCAGCAATAAAACCCAGTTAATAGAAGCTATCATTCAACCTTGGTTTCACATTATAACAGCTGCAGGACTAAAAGACTTGGTTCACTCCACGGGAAGACGTTGTAAGATCGTAATTCATGCTAAAGGTTACCCAACTAAGTATTAACTGACATGGGGATAATTTTTGCATATCTCGTTTTTTCTACGTGTTTCACTTTTCTTCTTTATACTGTAACTGCTATTCTAATAGCAAATCCTTTATAAAAGTTATTGCAGTACATTCTGGATTAAATGATCTTTCCATTGATATATAATTTTATGATACTGCTCCAAAAAAAGGGGTGTTATTAGCTAGTTTTAGAAAATACACTTTTCCTAAAATGTTTCCACAATTTTGGCTACTACTGTACATATAAAAAGTAGTAAAGTTTTAAAATGGAGGTTTAAATGAAGCAATTCCCCCCACCTCCTGATAATACTGCTCTATTGTTAACTTCAGTAATTTAATCATAAACCACTATCACAAAGTGCAGTGAACCGCTTAAAAATGTTGCAACAACTGTCTTGCTTAGCAATGGAAATTCTCATCCCAATTGTGGTCGTAAATCAAGGATTCCCTATACAGGAAGGCCTTAAATTGCAGCACAATAGAGCCCAAAATTTGTATCGCTAATTTGTTAAGTGAGTTTTGCCCCATTTTACGACTTTTCTTGCCAGAGTTGTTAAGTGTATGGTCGCATCTGGTAAGTTAGAAACACGGTTTATTTATTTATTAATTTATTTTAATTTTTATACCGCCCTTCTCCCAGAGGACTCAGGGCGGTGTACAGCCAACAATAAAATACACCCATATACAAAATTTTAAAACAGTTTAAAAACATATTAAATAATTTGACCCCAATGTCATTAAAAATAAACCAACAATTAAAATTCATGTTTAGGCCAGCCCAGCTTGTTGGAACAATAATGTCTTGAGGGCACGGCGAAAGGTGCGTAGGTCAGGGATCATCCGTATCTCCGGGGGCAAATCGTTCCAGAGGGCAGGTGCCCCCACAGAGAAGGCTCTCCCCCTGGGGGTCACCAGTCGACATTGTTTGACTGACGGCACCCTGAAGAGTCCCTCTCTGTGGGAGCGTATTGGCCGGTGGGAGGCTATCAGTAACAGAAGGTGATCTCGCAGATACCTGGATCCTAAGCAATGGAACGCTTTAAAGATGGTCACTAACACCTTTAATTGCACCCGGAAGATCACCGGGAGCCAGTGCAGCTCATGCAGGAGAGGTGTTACATGGGTGCATCGTGTAGCTCCCATAATTACCGGCACAGCCGCATTCTGGACCAGTTGGAGCCTCCGAGTGCTCTTCAGGGGGAGCCCCATGTAGACAGCATTACAGTAGTCCATACGGGCAGTGACGAGGGCATGAGTGACCGTGCGCAAGGAGTCCCGGTCCAGAAAGGGGCGCAACAGGCAAACCTGATAAAAAGCCCCCCTGGCCACAGCCATCATATGATCTTCTAGAGACAGCTGTGCATCCAGGAGGACACCTAAGTTACGAGCCCTCTCTGTGGGGGCCAAAATCTCACCCCCAATAGGTTGTTAAGTGAATCTGGCTTCCCCATTGACTTTGCTTGTGAGAAGGTCACAAAAGGGGATCACATAATCCCAGGACACTGTGACCGTCATAAATGTGAGTCAGTTGCCAAGCATCTCAATTTTGATCCCGTGACCACCACCAGGGGGCTGCAAAGGTCGTGTGCAAAGCATCCATTTTTTTTCAGTACCATTGTAACTTTGAACAGTCACTAAATGAACTGTTGTAAGTCAAGCACTACCTGTATAGCTCTTCTTAAGTGATTGGGATAGCTCACAACCTCCGGAGATCTTTCTACTCTGCACAGGGCAGAAAGATTTCATATCTGCCATGCAACTCCGATCTCATGTAGGTTTAAAGGTAAAGCTAACGGTTCCCCTCGCACCTATGTGCTAGTCGTTCCTGACTCTAGGGGGCAGTGCTCATCTCCGTTTCAAAGCCAAAAAGCCAACGCTGTCCAAAGACGTCTCTGTGGTCATGTGGCCGGCATGACTAAATGCCAAAGGCGCATGGAACGCTGTTACCTTCCTACCAAAGGTGGTCCCTATTTTTCTACTTACATTATTTATGTGTTTTCCAATTGCTAGGTTGAAAGAAGCTGGGACAAGGAACGGGAGCTCACCCTGTTACGCAGCACTAGGGATTCGAACCGCTGAACGTCCGACCTTTCAATTGACAAGCTCAGCATCTTAGCCACTGATCCATCACGTCCCATGTAGTTACTTAACCCCAAAAGGAGGCCAGCTTGGAATGCAGCTGGGGGACCAAGCCAAGAGTGGGAGACAACCGTCAGTAGTAACATCCAACCTCTTGCAACCAACTTGCCAATAAGGAGAGTGTCCAATTTAGGCTGGGAGTCTTTTCTGTTTACTGAGACAAACACACATGTTCTCTCTCTCTTTCTTTCTTTCTCTTTCTCCCTCCCTCCCTCTTTAGTTAACCAATTATCTTTGTAGAGTGGAAGGTTGATGGGCTCTATTGCCATGGATACAGCGTTCTGGTTATAGCACTTTAACTAGCAGTGAGTGACTTAACAAGAGCCAGTAAGAAAGCAGGTTCCCCAAATTCTTAGCAGGTTGGTGTGTGTTTGTTTGTTTGTGTGTGCGCCTGCATGTTGTTAAAAGAGCCCAGCTATTTTTGTCACCACACACAAGCACAGAGAAATCGGATGCTTTGCCCGATGGTTTCAAATCTTGGCATGCTGCTCCAGCGGACAGCGGGGCGAGGGGAAAAACACTGCCTGCTTCCAGATTTCCTCCCATCTGTTCCAACCAACCCACAAACGGAGGCCTGTTCACACATTTAACAATAGCCCTTGTCCCTGCCATCAGCAACTCTCGGGACATGAAGCAAAGCTGCCCACTTTCCCGTCTGCTGCGCTACGGAATCTTTCTCAGCATCTGGAGAAGCCGTTGACCTCCAACACCAGCATCCTAATACACAGGAGTGTCATTTAGTTCCCAAAAATAAAGCTTACTCCTGAGTAAGTGCGCTTGCAAGTGTGATCTGCAAGCACAGCTCCAAGTAGACATACATGGCATGCAGTCCTAGGAGCTGCCGTTATTACGGTTCATTGCACAGTAAGCCAGTTAGATGTTCAGACTCGATTTGGCATTTTTATCCATCTATCGAGTCCTTCCCAAGGACCTGGGAAAGGTAGATGTGGATGTTTAATGATGTTAAAGGTATTGTCTCGGGTTGTTCTGAGTACAGCTGCCTTTTGCAATTGACTGGTGATGAAGCTGTCAATGCCCCCAATTTTGTGAATGCCTCCATTATTATTGTCAAATGCATATGCCACCTGACTTCCAACAATTCTGATCCCAGAGGAAGACCATAGCGCAGGGGTGTCGAACTCTAGGCCCACGGGCCAGATCTGGCCTGCAGGGTGCTTAGATCAGGCCCATGGGGCCGCGCTGGAAACAGCGATGGAGCAGCCCATGGTGCCTCTGCCAGCAAAAACAGCTTGGGAGGGCCGGAGCTCCGTTTTCGCTGGCTAGCAAAACAAACTAAAAATAAAACAAAAGGAGAAATGCCCTTTTGCAATTGAGCATGCAAGAAGGGACAGGAAAGGAGAAAGGGAAAGAGGAAAAACAAAGGAAAAGGGAAGATGGGAAGAGAGCAAGGAAGGAAAAATAAGGAAAAAGGGGAAGGAAGAAGAAAGGAGAATGAAGAGGGAGGGAGGGAGAGAGTGAAGGAAGGGAGGGAGGAAGGGAACGGAGGGAGGAAGAAGGAAGGAAGGAAGGAAGGAAGGAAGGAAGGAAGGAAGGAAGGAAGGAAGGAAGGAAGGCCCTTGTGAAGGAAGCCATCATAAGGGCCCCTTATGAGTGATGTCAAATTGGCCATGCCTAGCCTGCCACACCCCACGCCAAGGTCAAACACAACCCTGATGCGGCCCTCAATGAAATCGAGCCTGACACATCTGCCATAGCATAAAGGGAAAACTGCAGCTCAGTGAGAGGGCATCTATGGTCCATCTTATTACAGGGTACCTTCCTGAGTTACAAAGAAACTCAGTCCAGTCCATTATATATATATATCTGTTTTCTGAGATTTTTGCGGGTGTTTGTATGTAGGTCTTTGGTTATTCGGGTCTTCTCCTGCATAAAATTGGAAGTGTCTTGGTGACGTTTCGAAGACGTCTCATTCGTCATCTTCAGGCTTCTCCTGCGTAAATTTGGAAGTGTCTTGGCAATGTTGCTCCTGGAAGCACGAAGCCGAGAACACCAGCCTGAAGATGACGAATGAGACTTCATCGAAACATCGCCAAGACACTTCCAATTTTACGCGGGAGAAGACCCGAATAACCAAAGACCTACATATATATATATATATATGTGTGTGTGTGTGTGTGTGTGTGTGTGTGTGTGTGTGTGTGTTTTCTGAGATTTTCACGGGTGTTTGTATGTAGATCTTTGGTTATTCGGGTCTTCTCCCACGTAGAATTGGAAGTATCTTGGCGACGTTTCGACGAAGTCTCATTCGTCATCTTCAGGCTGGTGTTCTCGGCTTCGTGCTTCCAGGAGCTTCGTGCTTCCAATTCTACGCGGGAGAAGACCCGAATAACCAAAGACCTACAGATAGATAGATATAGATATAGATATAGATATAGATTTAGATTTAGATATATAGATATAGATATAGATATAGATATAGATATAGATATATAGATATAGATATAGATATATATATAAAGCTATTTAGCTCTCATCAGCTAGCCATACCCTTACTTGGATTTGAACTTGGGCTGCCTGTTGTATTAACCTCTGAGCCACAAGTTCTCCTCCCTTCATCAACTTGAGCCAGGGGAGAGATGTTTTTCTATCAAGACACCTGGTCTACCCCAGCATGTGTGGGAGGGAGCATACTGCATCCCTTTCGCCTTTATATACATACATACATACATACATACATACATACATACATACATACATATATATATATATCTTTCTTTATGCCAGGGATTTTCCTACGTATATTAAGATGTTTCATGGCCTAATTTTAATATCTTAATATACGTAGGAAAATCCCTGGCATAAAGAAAGATACACATAAAGACCTACGAAAATAAAATAATAAATATATATATATATATAGCAACTTTAAGATGGGTGGACTTCAACTCCCAGAATTCCCCAGCCAGACATGCTGGCTAGGGAATTCTGGAAGTTGAAGTCCACCCATCTTAAAGTTGCCAGGGTTGGGAAGGCATATGGGTCAGTGGCTAAGACACCAAGCTTGTCGATCAGAAAGGTCGGCAGTTTGGCGGTTCGAAACCCTAGTAAAGGGGGTTGGACTAGATGACCTCCCAGGTCTCTTCCAACTCTATTGTTACTGTTACAAACCCTGCTGTAAGGCAAATACGATCCAGTCTCCTTATAAATGGAGTAGAAGCTCGGCCTCCTTTGATATTTGAGCACCCCAAGATCTTGCAGTGCGGTCCAGCAAGCACCACCTCCTTTCCAAAACAGCCTGCCAAGGTCCTGAGCTTTGCATTGCAAAACAATTGCTGGTATTCCTGATCTCCAGGTCACCCACATCATGCCCTTATGCATGTATTCCCTAGAGGGTGTTTTATAATTGATCAAACCATAGTTGGCATTTGACTCTGCCCTCAAGGCCTCATTTTGCGATGGACGCTGATTGGTAGACTTCAGGACTCTAATGAAAAGATGGAACAGAACAGGTCACACCAGCCTGAAATCCACCCGCTGCTGCCCCAGGGGAGAGCCAATCGCAAGAGAGCAGGTGTTTCAAAGAGTCTGCACAACACTTTCCATTCTTGCCTATCAAGCGCTTGGGCTATAAAGCTTCAGGAGGAAATCATCCTTGCTTTCGGCTCCTATTTCCATGGATTCAGATTACACTACATGCATCACTTAATTTGCTTCCTCGGATAACCATTGCCCTGAATTAATACCCGGACAATAGTGTGTTGATAAAATCTAGGCTTGCAAAGACCCAGATTGACACAGATGCCTCCAACATCTGGCTTACTATATTGCTTTCAATGTGATCTAGCGACCTCCCAGCACGCTAAACTTGGTTGGTGTTAACCTCGTTTTTGTTTGTTTGTTTGTTTCTATTTAGCCTGTTATGGGAGAGTCACTTTGGGCAGCGAGATAGGTGGCATAGAAATTTAGCAATACTGAGTGAAAACATCCAGGCTTGCAAAGACCGAGGTTCGCACAGGTGCCTCCAACATCTGGCTTGCTACGTTGTTTTCAATGTGACTTAATGACTTCCTGGTATGCTAAGTTTACACCGCAACCAATTTTGGTCACCATAGTACAAAAACAGATGTTGAGACTTTGGAAAAAGTTCAGAGAAGAGCAACTAAGATGATCAAAGACGACTAAAACATATGAAGAATCGCTTCAGATTTGGGGTCCGGCTAGTCTAAGGAAGAGAGGAATTAGGGGTGACATGATAGTAGTATTCCAGTAATTGAGGGGCTGCCACAAAGAAGAAGGGGTCAAATTATTCTCCAAAGCACCAGAGGGCAGGGCAAGAAATAATGGTTGGAAACTAATCAAAGAGAAAAGCAACCTGGAATTAAGGAGAAACTTCCTAACAGTGAGGAGAATTAACCAGTGGAACAGCTTGCCTCCAGAAATCGTGGGTGCTCCATCGCTGGAGATTTTAAGAAGAAACTGGACAGTCAGTTGTCTGAAACGGTATAGGTCCATATAAGTTTTTGAGTAGGGGGCTGGATTAGAAGAACTCCAAGATCCCTTCCAGCTTCGCTTCTCTTCTCTTCTCTTCTCTTCTCTTCTCTTCTCTTCTCTTCTCTTCTCTTCTCTTCTACTCTACTCTACTCTACTCTACTCTACTCTACTCTACTCTACTCTACACTCTACTCTACATTCTATTCTATTCTATTCTATTCTATTCTATTCTCTTCTATTCTATTCTATTCTATTCTATTCTATTCTATTTCTATTCTCTACTCAGGTTGGTTGGTATTAACCTCATTTTTTGTTTATATGTCCCATGTTGTGGGAACCCAGCCCATTTAATTAGTTAATAGGTCAGTGTCCCAAAGCTGCTTTTTCAAGAAGCAACTGGTTTTTCTGGTTTTTCCTTGAAGACGTTTCACTTCCCATCCAAGAAGCTTCTTCAGCTTCTTGGATGAGAAGTGGTCCAGTCCGATCCGGGAGCATTTCACCCCTGCTGACGGCTATGAAAATGTTATACAGCCCTGAGTTACTGACTTGTTCATTGCATAAAGCCCAGTTTAATTAAGCTCACCCAACCCATTAAGGCAGAAATCATACGAAGTGTACAACGACACAATATCCAGCCATAGAACACACACACACACACACACACACACAAAGCCTGCTCAACAGCAGGTTGGTACAACAGGAATGCATCAGCATCTATCAGACTGTTCTAATGAATGGGCTGAGAGAGAGAGAGAGAGGGAGGGAAGGAGGGAGAGAGAGAGAGAGAGAGAGAGAACCCAGAGTAGGCGAAAAACAGAAGTATGACTCCATCTGCATTACTAAACCACTTTCCTAAAATACTCCGGATCCAACACCAAGACAGATTGGCATTAAGCATGCTACCAAGTGAAGGAGAAAAAGAATGAATATGAATATGTGTTTCTGCAGCAGGCCCCGTTACAGGAATCACTGGCAGGGAATTCGTTGGTGGACCGCATGGGGGTTTTTGTGGTACAAACCAGGGGTGCAATGCTCCCAGTTCGGACCGGATCGCCCAATCCGGTAGCGATGGTGGCGGATGGTTTGTGGAAAAGTCTCTGACGATCCCAGCTGAGTTGCCTGATTGGCAGAGGCTTTTCAAAGCATTAGAAAAAATGCTTTGAAAAGTAAAAAAATAAAAAAGTTGGCCATGCCCACTCAGTCACATTACTCCCCCAAGCCACGCCCACAGAACCGGTAGTAACAAATTTTACATTTCACCCCTGGTACAAACATTGCCCACTGACCATTTTTCAAAGAGGCTATCAAACCCCAGATTCCCAGAATTTGGAATAAATCTGGAACAAACTCTAAACATACAGGCAGTCCTCAATTTACAACAGTTCATTTAGTGACCATTCAAAGTTACAACAGCACTGAAAACAGTGACTTATGACTGTTTTTGACACTTATGACCATCACAGCATCCCCACGGTCATATGATCAAAATTTAGCGGACTGATATTTAGGACAATGGACTCATATTTAGGACAGTTGCTGTGGTCCTGTGGTCATCTGATCCGCTTTTGCGACCTTCTGACCAGCAAAGTCATGGGAAATCCAGATTCACTTACCCACCGTATTACTAACTTAACAAATGCAATGATTCACTTAACAACGGTGGCGAGAAAAGTCGCAAAATGGCACAAAACTCATTTAACAAATGTTTCACTTAAAAATATAAGTGTTGGACTCCATTGCAGTTGTAACTCGAGGACTACCTGTATACTAATTCTATTAGACATCTTTGGTTGCATATAAATACTATCTGGTGCCCATACTGAAAACTCTGCATGTGGGGTGGATTTAGACTTTCAGATCAGTAAGTTGGAAAAGTGCAAGATACATAGCTTGCAGAAATGAACTCATGACAGGCCTTCTCTTCTATAGAAGAGATTCATCAAACTTATTACTTTTTCTCTAATTAATCAGAACTCTATGAAAAGAAGGACTAGGGGAGACATGATAGCAGTGTTCCAATATCTCAGGGGCTGCCACAAAGAAGAGGGAGTCAAGCTATTCTCCAAAGC
This sequence comes from Masticophis lateralis, assembly GCA_030761175.1. Taxonomy (NCBI): domain Eukaryota; kingdom Metazoa; phylum Chordata; class Lepidosauria; order Squamata; family Colubridae; genus Masticophis; species Masticophis lateralis. The sequence goes on from JAUDYJ010000009.1 coordinate 13,911,908, forward strand.
TCCTGAGGGCAGAACAAGAAGCAATGGGTGGAAACTAATCAAGGAGAGAAACAACCTAGAACTAAGGAGAAATTTCCTGACAGTTAGAACAATTAATCAGTGGAACAGCTTGCCTCCAGAAGTTGTGAATGCTCCAACACTGGAAGTTGTTAAGAAGATGTTGGATAACCATTTGTCTGAAATGGTGTAGGGTTTCCTGCCTAGGCAGGGGGTTGGACTAGAAGATCTCCAAGGTCCCTTCCAACTCTGTTATTCGACTGGACTCGACTCGACTGGACTCGACTCGACTCGACTCGACTCGACTCTTACTCTACTCCACTCCATTCCATTCCATTCCATTTCATTCCATTCGGATTACAGCTATCTTGACCAAAGGACAAAAGTAAACTAAAAAGGAGTCCTGGTCCATGGAGCCAAGCCCTTTCCTCCCCCCAAAATGTGGAGGCTTTCAGCTTCACAACTAGTTGCAAAGTGCTACGTTCAAGGCTTAACTTCCCCTGGCATTTTATTGCCAGGTGAAAAGCTGAACTCCAAATGTCAAGACAATTAAGAATTCAACATATATGTGTGAATCAGAGGAATGGTTGACCTGGGAGAATGACCATCAGATTTTGACCAAGAAGATCTGGGCTCGAATAAAGCCTATTGGCTGTGTTCCCATATCACAATTTAGTGATAGTACAATTTTGCGATAGTACAAGTGCTATCCTGAATTAATATGTGGAGTACCGGTATTAATTCAGGAGAGTAATTTTGTACACCTAAGTACAAAATTATTACCTGGATCAGCTCTCTTCGCACCATCTACCAAGTCAGGAAAAAAGTTTAACTTACAGTAACCAAGTTCAGGATGTGGTGCAACTACAAGCATTGGGTGTTTAATGGATCAAGTTGTATGGATTCAGCTATTTGAGATTTCAGATCAACCATTTTTAAACTTATTCTCACCCCACCGCTGAATTTTTGTGAAAAATAAAAAGGGAGGGAGGGAGGGAGGAAATCCTGGAGGAAGGGCACATAATAAACATGAAGGTAAGGATTAGGACCCACCACAAGGAAGCCATTTCCTCTCTGGAGTAGGGAGTGTTACTAAATGGAACTTGATGCTCTCAGAAGGGAGTTGACCTATTTTTACAGCATGCTCTGCTGAAGCCTTCAACAACTTTTCCTGACCGGTGGGAAGGGATGATGGCAGCTGTAGTCTAACCCCTCTCCTAGATCAGGGGTCTCCAACCTTGGCAACTTTAAGCCTGGCAGACCTAGATGGCCCCAGATTTTTTTTGAGGGGGGTGGACTCAAGGCAGAGCATGTTGAGGGAAAGGAGGACTTGGCACTCATCTATCTCCCCTCCCCTTCCCATTGACTTCCCTGGGCCCATTGCAAAGCCACCTTGAGGCCAGGGGTCATCATAACTTTGCAAAAAAAAAAAACCCACACACACATCTTGAGAGCAGACAACCAACTAGAGGTCCCAAGTGGATGGGTGGGGGGGGGGGACCCAAGAGAGGGAGGGGGAGGGAGGGGGAGAGAGACAGAGAGAAACAGAGAGAGAGAAGGAAAGAAAGAGAGGGAGAGGGAGAGAGAGAGAAGGAAACAGAGAGAGAGAAAGAGAGAGAAGGAAAGAGAGAGAGAGGAGAGAGAAGGAAAGAAAGAAAGGGAGAGAGCGAGAGAAAAGGAGCGAGAGAGAAGGAAAGAGAGAGGGAGAGAGAGAGAGAGAGACTCACCCACCTGCCTGGCTGGGGAGTAAGCCTGGCGCGCACAGTAGGGCGCAGAGCAGCGCCGCCCGCAGCTCCCAGAAGCGGGCCGGCGGGGCTGGCATGGCTGGGACTCCTCCGGTGGGCCAAGCCAAAGCGGCAGCGACTCGAGCGGTGCTTTTTCCAGGCACTTTGGAAACGAGGCTCGCCCGGAAAGCGCTCGCGGGAAAGAGGGAAGCGCCGGTGGCGGGGCGGCGAGCAAGCACATGCGCGCAGGGCGGAAAAAAGAAAAAGAAGAAGAAGAAAAAAGAAAAGCTGGGGGTGGGGCAGGCAGGTGAGTCGGCTGGGCGGGGCCGGGGGCTCCTCCTCTCCTGGTTCCTGCCTCCTCCCCGCCCCCACCACCTCGGAGAAAGGCGAAGCCGGTTGCTGGTTTCCCTTGGGCCGTTTGGGTGGCGCTCAAGCAAAGGAATTGGGCTGGGATGCCCGGTTTGGAGTTTAACCTGTTGGATTACAACTCCCATAATCCTCAAATAGCTGGAGGATCGGGGTGGGGAGGAGATAATTGAGACCAGTGGATTGGAGGTTCTCAGTCATCCAAGTCATGGTTGTCCCAAAGATGCTTTTTTTTTTTCATTTTTTCAAGAGGCAACTGGATTTTCTGGTTTTTCTTTGAAGATATTTCTCCTCCAAAAAGCTTCTTTCAGATCTTTTTTTTTAATAGTTTTTTTTTTATTTGAACATATCATCCTCCATTAAACAGCGTGTCCTCCGGGTATAAATTTCTCCGTGCAATAACAATTAAAAATTTACAGTATTCTTTACATTGATAATAATTCTCTAATTTTACAATAATAATAATCAGTATGATAACTCTATTCATTTCTCCCTCTTAACGTATCTTCTACTGAAAATATATTAGATATAATAATATCATCATCATCATATTGTTTACATCTCTCTTCACATGTGTTCTTTATTTCACTGATCTCCATTTATTTCTCACTTCTATTTTCATACTACAACCATCCATAAAATAGCTCCCATGTCATATAATATTCGGTTTGTTCTTTCTCCTTTATAGCAAGTGTTAATCTGTTCATTTCTGCATAGTCTAATATTTTCCTAATCACTTTCTCATCCGTAGGGATTTCATCACTTTTCCAATTTTGTCCAAATACAATTCTAGCTGCAGTTAATACATGTATAATTAAATATGCATTTCCTTTACAAAGGAAATGCACATTTCCTTTTCTTTCAGCTCTGAAACAGTGGTGGGTTTCAACGTTTTTTACTACCGGTTCTGTGGGTGTGGCTTGGTGGGTGTGGCTTGATGGGCGTGGCAAGGGAAGGATACTATAAAATCTCTATTCCCTCCCCAATCCAGGGAAAGGTTACTGCAAAATCTCCATTTCCTCTCCAATCCAGGGGAAGGTTACTGCAAAATCCCCATTTCCTCTCCAATCCAGGGGAAGGATACTGTAAAATCTCCATTCCCTCCCCAATCCAGGGGAAGGTTACTGCAAAATCCCCATTTCCTCTCCAATCCAGGGGAAGGATACTGTAAAATCTCCATTCCCTCCCCAATCCAGGGGAAGGTTACTGCAAAATCCCCATTTACTCCCAATCAGCTGGGACTCGGGAGGCAGAGAATAGATGAGGCGGGGCCAGTTAGAATTTTCTCCGAACTACTCAAAATTTCCACACCGGTTCTCCAGAACTGGTCAGAACCTGCTGAAACCGACCTCTGCTCTGAAAGTGCATTCACTAAATGTCTATGGAGATTCTTAGTCTTCCAGGACATGGTTGTCCCAGAGCTGAAGAAGCTTCTTGGATGAGAAGCGAAACGTCTTCAAAGAAAAACCAGAAAGTCCAGTTGCCTCTTGAAAAAAAGCACCTTTGGAATTTAGACCAGTGGCTCCCAACCGTTGGGGCACCAGGGACCAGTTCCATGGAGAACTACTTTGGCGTGGACTGGAGGGATTATGGTTTCGCTATTGCTGCCTGCATCTTGCAGATGAGACTTCGTTGCTTTGCATGACCCAGCATGGCGTGGCCCTGTGACGGTCCAGAGACCAGGAGTTGGGGACCCCTGATTTAGATTGCCAAAGAAGATCAGCCAGGGTAGCGATCTTAGATTTTTGCTAGCCAAGTTTAGCTCTGACAGCTCTACCACTGCTTCCAGTCCATTTTTATGGTCCGTGACAGAGAAGGGCAATGAGATAGATCCCCTTTCGGACTCGCCTTTGATCTTCCCTTGAGAATATACAGTCTGAAGAAAGCCCTGAGATCTAGCATGACACTGGGATTTGTAGCCATAGCCTGTTGGCTGGGAAATTCTGGAGTTAAAGGCCACACACACCTTTAAGTTGCCCAGGTTGAGAAACATTGGTTTAGAAGATCCCATGTCCAGACGGGAGGTCCCACAGAAGGTTGTGGAGAATAGGAGAACTAAGATCCTGTAGGACTTCCAGATCCAGACAGATAACTACTGTAGGTACCAGCCAATCAACCAGACATTGTGGTAGTTGACAAGGACCAGAACAGAATAACAGATTAACAGAGTTGGAAGGGATCTTGTTGGTCAGTGATGGCTAACCTTTTCTGGACTGAGTGCCCAACGTGCTCCCTCTGCATGCATTCTCCCTGCATGCACTCCCCCCACGTGCCCCACCCCTGCATGCATGCATCCCCCCACATGCACCTCCTGCATGCATGGCAATGAAGACCTGCTGGCTGGCGGAAGACACGAATGAATGTGCGGTGGAGCAGATCTGGGGTGACAGCTCACGTGGCCACAGAGAGGGCTCTGCATGCCACCTCTGGCATGTGTGCCATAGATTCACCATCACAGTTGTAAGTCATCTAGTCCAACCCCCCTACACCATTTCTGACAGATGGCCCCTACACTAGGAGATCCTACACCAGTGATTGGAGTTCTTGGAGCCTGGGGAGGACGAAAACGGCCTTCCCCACCCCCCGGAGACTGGAAACAGCCCGTTTCCCAACTTCTGGTGGGACCAGAAGGCCTGGAAATCAGCTGGCCGGCGCACGCATGCATGCTGGAGCTGAGCTAGGGCAACGCTAGCATGCCGATAGATATGACTCCACGTGTCACCTGTGGCATGCGTGCTATAGATTCGCCATCACGGCCTTACACCATTTTTAACAGATGGCAACCCATTCTCTTCTTGAAAGCTTCCTGTGATGAAGCTCCCACAACTTCTGAAGGCAACTTCTGTTCCATGGGTTTTGATTGCTCTCATGGTCAGAAAATCCCTCCTTATTTCCAGGCTGAATCTCTCCTTGACCAAAAGACAGCAATGGTGATAGATATAGAGATGCCAAGTCACAGCAACATCAGGAGGAAAGAATCTGAGAAGCCGGAGAAGCTACCAGGGCCTGAAGGGGGAACTAGAGAAGATGTGAAAAGGAAAGGGGGCCCAGGTGTAATAGCAACACTCCTGTGACTCCTGACCTGGGGAAAATGGCTCCAACAGATCCCAGGAACAACATCAGAGCTCTCTGTCCAGAAGAGTGCAGTGGTAGGAACAGCTGAGATCCTGCACAGAACCCTCAAACTCCCAGGCCTCTGGTAGAACATCCGAGATTGAGGAAATCACATACAGGTAGTCCTCGATTTACAACAGCTCATTCAGTGACCGTTCGGAGTTACAACAGCACAGAAAAAAGTGACTTATGACCCCCTTTTTCACACTTACAACTGTTGCATCCCCATCATGGTCATGTGATTGACATTCAGATGCTCGGCAACTGATTCCTATTTATGATGGTTGCAGTGCCCCGGGGAGGGGGGCTCTCACATGATCCTCTTTTGCGATCTTCTGAAACAAAGTCAATGGGGAAGCCACAGGGGTGGTATTCACTTATCTTTGCTACTGGTTCACAAATGTGAGCACGCGTGCGTGCATACACTTTGCTCGCACATGCCACCTCCATGCATGCACAGGGCCTTCTGTGCATGCACAGAGCATCAAAAACGTGGATAAATGGGACATGATGACATCCGGGTGGGTGGGTGGAGCCTCCCACAGCCGCCGCGACCGATTCGCCCAAACCGGATAGAACCGGCTGAATACCACCACTGAGAGGCCGGATCCACTTAACAGCCGTGTGTCTAATTTAACAGTTACGGTGATTCACTTAACAAATATGACAAATATTGGTCCAAGGTTCAGAACGGGATAGTGGAAATTACAGGATATAATATAGAGCTAAAACCAGAGATTTTTTTTAATTAGGAATGAAACCAGACAAAATAACTAAGGAAAAATGGTACTTGATCCTCCACATCACTACTGCAGCTAGGATACTCTACGCGCAAGAATGGAAAAATGAATTAATACCCACAGAAAATAAATAGATTTGGAAAATTACAGAATGCTCAGAGGCAGACTGCTTAACGAAATTACTTAGGAACCAAAAGGATTCTGATGATTACAAATGTTGGAATTTATGGTATAATTGGGTAAAAGAAAAGAAAGGGAAATGAAATGGATTGTATTAGTGGTATAGGCGCAGATTTGTGTACATTAGTTGCAATAACCTTGTATGTATATATGTAAAGTATTGTATTTTAAAAAATGAAAATAAACTTTGTTAAAAAAAACCACAAATGTGGCAAGAAAAGTCGCAACACGGGGCAAAACTCACTGAACACATTTCTCACTGAGCAAACCTAAATTCTGGGCTCCGTTGTGGTCGTAAGTCGAGGAGTACCTGTACTACCCATAGGGGTGGGAAGGGATTTTTCTTTATTTTGGTTCATTTGCAGCAATCTTACCAATAGATAGCAAAGGTGATCAATCTCTAGAAGTGTAGAAGTTTCAGTTCTCAGATAATTTCTTTCCATACTTGGTTATCTGTATGCAGGGCATCCCCTTGGGGAAGGTAACAAATGAGGGCAGGCAAGATGAAATTATAGCAGCCTCGGTTACATAACCGAGCCTCCACCGCCTGCAGCACACATGCACACACACACACACACACACACACACACACAAACAAACCCTTTTCCAGCAGCATCGTCTCAGTCAGCCACAAAATGTTATCTTCACATTTTTGGATTAGATTCCTTTGCCCCCATACATTCTCTGCCAACTCCCTGGAGGTAAAGGCAACATTTCAATCTGGCATACTTAAAGAATAATCTAAATTAAGAGAGTGCATAGAGTTCGTTTCCATTTAGGGAGGGGAGCAAGGAATCGTACACTTGGCAGCTTTTGCAGTAGCTGGTTAATTAGCACGAGAATTAATTGATTCCGAAGCGTTTTGAAAGGGCAACCTGACAACAGCTGTTTTGGCATATTCTCAACAAAATCAGCAATGGGGTTGCTGGGCTGCACATAGACTTCTTCATCGGACAGAACTGCGAAGTAAAGTTATAATGCTTTTATTGGAGTGGCTCAGATGAGTGGCATGGTGGCCTAGTGGGAAGACGTTCGCCTCCCACTCGGAAGGTTGAGAGTTCAATCCTAAGTAGCAGCAGATATTTCTCTCCTAAAATGCAAAGAAAAACATATCTGCTGTGAACTCCGTGTGGCATCAGGAAGGGCATCTGGCCAGTAAATGCTCAGCTCCATCCAGTCACTATTGCACTGGCTCAGACAAGGGAGGGATCTAGGTAACATCTTCCATTTGCAAGTCTTCTGAGTTGTAATTGTGGTTGTAAGCTGAGATATAGGTACAGATACAGGTGCAGGTATAGAAAGATGTATAGTCTGCTGAGCCTTGGTGGCGCAGCAGACTAAAGTGCTGTTAAATAGCACCAGCTGTCTGCAATTACTGCGAGTTCAAATCTCACCAGGCTCAAGGTTGACTCAGCCTTCCATCCTTTCGAGGTAGGTAAAATGAGGACCCAGATTGTGAGGGCAATAAACTGACTTTCTATAAAAAAGAACACCGCTTGGGGGTGGGCAAAAGCCCCACTAAGCAGGTATATACAAAATTATGAAGGCTATTGCTTAACGCATTGTAAGCCGCCCTGAGTCTCCAGAGAAGGGCGGCATATAAATCAAACCAATAAACAATAATAATAATAAACAATAACTTACAGGAGAACAATTTTGGATAGCATCAATTATATATAAGGTGGCCAGCTTGAACAAAGGAACACTGTTCTGATGTGCAGTGCTCTATAGCGTCGTTTTGAGGGTAGGGGTTGAAACAGTTTATGTCCAGGATGCGAGGGGTCTGTAGATATTTTCACAGCCCTCTTTTTGACTCATGCAGTATTCAGGTCCTCAATGGAAGGCAGGTTGGTAGTAATTGTTTTTTCTGCCGTTCTAATTATCCTCTGAAGTCTGTGTCTGTCTTGTTGGGTTGCAGAGCCAAACCAGACAGTTATGGAGGTGCAGATGACAGACTCAATAATTCCTCCGTAGAACTGGATCAGCAGCTCTTTGGGCAGTTTGAGCTTTCTGAATTGGCGCAGAAAGAACATTCTTTGTTGTGCTTTTTTGATGTTGGATGTCCATTTTAGGTTGTGAGATATGATAGAACCTAGAAAGCTGAAGGTCTCTACTGTTGATACTGTGTTGTCTCGTATTGTGAGAGGTGGAAGTATGGAAGGGTTTCTCCTAAAGTCTACCACCATTTCTACGGTTTTGAGTGTGTTTAGTTCCAGATTGTTCTGGTCACACCACAAGGCTAGTTGTTCAACTTCCCGCCTGTATGTGGATTCATCATTGTCTTGAATGAGACTGATCACTGTTGTGTCATCTGCTGAATTAACTTTCACCAAAGAGTTAGAATTGCTGATGTTCATTCTGTTATGCATGTTATGAGCTAAGTAACGCCTATGTATGTTTCTGATTCAACTAATTGCAGCTTGCAGAAGGAGCTGTCTTCTCCAAATTCAAAACCTCCAAATATATGGACCAATAAATAGGGAGAGCATGGTACCATCAATGTAGGCCATCAGGCAACAATCCAATGCCACATTCCACAATTGTCTTGTTCCTGCAATTGTGTTCTTTATATCGCTTCTGCAAGTTAGATTCATCCTTCTTTTCAACACATCAGGCAAAGTTGGTTGGTGCTGCCACCTGCTGTGGGCTCTTGATATAAAGACTGAGAAATGCCAGGTTATGAGTTTCATTGATTAGCTGCTCTGAAAGATGATAGAGGAGGAAGAGGTGTGACTGTGCTTGGGAATTATTTTCCATCAGGATGATGATTCTGTCCCTCAAGGAAAAAGACACAATACACGTGCTAACCTACCCTCCTGTTTCATTTTCCCTCTTCCCCCGCCCCCTTACACATTTTTATTCTTACATATTTTGCAGACAGTTAAGAGTGTAGATTGTTTACACTATAAAAGTGTGTTTCAAAGCTGTGACATTGTGTGACAAAGCCATTTCTCTTATAGGATATTGCTGGAGAAAAGTGTAGGCCAGGTATGTATGAGAGCTAGTTCTAGTCCAGGCTTAAGCATAACTTGAGTGACTTTGGGTCAATCACTAGGAGATTGAGTTCCAGCCTGCCAGTAGCCAGCAGAGCTGACAGCAGAGTCAGACAGTGAGGAGGTTGGGGAGGAACGTGCGCCAGTCCTGGAGTCTGGGGAAGGCTCAGATGAGGGCTCTGAGTCAGAGGCAGAGAGGGTGTCAAGGCCATCTGGTAGTTTTTTGCTGCCTCTAGACTCTTCGGAGTCTGACATCAGCGAGGCCTGATACCAATGTGCACATGGGCAGAGCTGCCAGAAGACAGGAACAATTAAGAAAACAGGGTCGACTTGGGAGTAAGGCTTGGAGATGATTGGCCCTTCCTATAAAACATAAAAGAGAAGCGAACAGGACGTGAGCATTTGCAGGAAGCAATTAGTTCATCTGGTCGGTAAAAGCTCTGGAAAAGCTCTGTTTGACTCTGTGCTAAGTTTGGCCTTGCCCTGCGTGTGGCAATTAGTTCTCTGGCAGCATTCCAAGGGAGATAAGGTGGGTGTTTGTAAACACTCCCCTGAAAGACTGTTTGAGAAGGCTTTCAGACTGTGAATGGCAATAATTCACAGCCGTTTGAATTAAAGAGGTTTACTGGGACTAAGTTTGTGCTGTTCACTTTCTGAGGAAGCCTAGGACAGAACACCTTAGCCGTGAAAGCTAGCTGGGTAACGTTGGGCCAATCAACAGAAGACTTGAGTTCTAGTCCAGCCTTAGACGTAAAAGGTACCTGAGAGACTTTGGGGCAATCACTAGGAAACTGCGGGTTCTAGTCTCACCTTAGGCAAGAAAGGCAGCTTGGTGACTGGGCAGGAGACTGTGAGTTCTAGTTCCACTTTAGGCATGACAGCTGGCTGAGTGACTTGGGGGCCAGTCCCTCTCTCTCAGCCCAACCCACCTCACAAGGTTGTGGTTGTGGGGAAAATAGAAGAAGGTGGGAAGTTTATTTACTTTATTTTATTAAATTTGTATACTGCCCTTCAGCCAAACATAAAAAACATTCCAATACAGAATTTAAAAATTAATTAAAAGAATTAAACACTTTGGCCCACAATTTAAAACATCCCAACTGACAAACTATTAACTATTAAAATTTTAAAAATCTGAGGGGGGGGTTATGCCAGCCCAGCTTGACAAAATAAAAGAGTTTTTAGGGCACAGTGAAAGGCCCGGAGATCTGGTATCTTGCTTTTCTCTGGGGGCAAATTATTCCAGAGTGCTGCCACAGAGAAGGCCCTCCCCCTGGGGGTCGCCAGCCGACATTGCCTGGCTGACGGCACCCTGAGGAGTCCCTCTCTGTGGGAGCATAGTGGCCAGTGGGAGGCTATCGGCGGCAGAAGGCAGTCCCACAAATACCCAGGCCCAACGCCATGGAGCGCTTTAAAGGTGGCACCCGGAAGACCACCAGAAGCCAGTGCAGCTCATGCAGGAGAGGCATCACATGGGAGCGCCCCCTCGCTCCCATAATCCCCCGCGTGGCCGCATTCTGCACCAGTTGTGTATGTTTGCCATCTTGAGTTACTTAAAAAGTAATAAAAGCAAAATAAAAATCTAATGAATAAATAAGCAGGGAACATCAAGCATGAGTGGGCTTTATGAAACTGACGAGAAGGCATTGTGAAACTGACCAGACTGGGTTCTGTGGTAAGAGCAGGGGATACATCTGACCAAGGTTTATACCCCCTTTGGGTGATGCTTCTCCCATTCAAATGAAGTTTGCCAGCTGGAAGCCAGAAATGAGATTTTGCTACTGCTCAAAAGAATTAAACCAGCAGGATTTCACAGCCAATCTCAGGACAATGCCACAGAAACCGAAATATTTGCCGTTTCGTATTTGCATGGGTTCCCTAAGCAAAAAATGTAGTTCTAACAACAGGGCTGGAACAGACGGAGCAGCTGCAGCCTATTGGATCGGCTCTGCCTGCCTTGAGCTGCCCAGCCATTGCCCAAACTCTCCACTCGAGAGCAATCCATTACTCAGAGACTGTTACCATAGCAACCAGACTTCTGAATGGAGAAAGAACACTTTTGAAAAACCCAGCCTGAATTGGATGCTCAAGAGAACCCAACCCTCCCCTGTTTGGGTAAAGAGATGGAGTTTCCTCCAGATAGTTTTCTCCTCCATTCTCGGAGAAATAGAAGCATTTTTTGGTTAACTTACAGCATGCTTATCCTTAAACCTTATCCAGAATGGATAAGGTCCTTATTCCTTCCCCTTTATCCCTCAAAGGATGCTATTAGAGAAGAAGATCTTATTAGGTAAGCAGTGAAGGAAGACAAGGCTCAGTAGCTGAGCACCTGCACTGCACATAGGTCACGGGTTCAATCCCAAGCATCTCCCGATGAATCCTTTTGAAATCCTGGGAGCGTCTGATGTGAAGGGCCTCTCTTTGCTAAGATCTGGCAGAGGGACGGCTGATAATCTTTGCGTTGGTTGAAGAAGGGTGAACAGCGAATGCTAAGACAAGGCGAATGCATTTCTAGATCTAATTGGGGATCAAAGACTCAGTTGAATCGTGTTTTGATTAGCACGGGAGTGAACTGACGTAGGCAAGCAGGCAGTGACACCACGTGAGATGCTGGCACTTGTTGGAGGTGCTACAGCTTTCCAGAGGCTCCCTGACAACCTGGCAATGGGGACTTGCTCCCTTCTGACAGCCATCTTTGCCATGTCTGGGAGCTGTCCAGGGTGCTGCAGACATTCCCTTTGATTTTGCTTCAGTCAGCCTATCCTACGAATTAGAGTAGAGTAGAGTAGAGTAGAGTAGAGTAGAGTAGAGTAGAGTAGAGTAGAGTAGAGTAGAGTAGAGTAGAGTAGAGTAGGGTAGAGTAGAGCAGAGCTGAGCTGGAAGGGACCTTTGAGGTCTTCTAATCCAGCCCCCTGCTCAAGCAGGGGAACCTATACTATTTCAGATAAGTGGCTGTCTAGTCTCTTCTTAAAACCCTCCAATGATGGAAACAGGCCCATTTCCAAACTTCCAGAACTTCTGGGAGGCCTGTTTTTCGCCCTCCCAGAGCCTCCTCACAGGCCCTGCACTTACCTGGCATCCAAAATGGGCCACATGGAGACCCCTAGGAGGGACGGGGTGGGGTGGGCAGGGCCAGCCAGTCCTTGTAACTACAGGTTCGGCAAACCAGATGTAAAATTAGCATCCGGTTCTCCTGAACTGGTCCAAAGCAGCCCGAATTGCACCCCTGAATGGATTCATATTCTGGAACAATTTTAAAATACATGGACTTCATTTCCTAGAATTCTCAATGCTGGCTGAGGAATTCTGGGAGTTGGTCCACACATATTAGAGTTGCCAAGGTTGGGAATCACTGTTCTAGAGACAGGACACCTGGGCACCCTGAATTGGTAGTGTTTGATGTTCTGGTACCAACATTTTGGAGTTTGCAGGACTGTTCCTTACTTCATGGACTCAGTGCCTTCTTCCTGACTTCATAGACTCAGTACCTTGTTCTTTGTTTTGCGGACTCATTGTTTGTTCCTTGTTTTGTGGACTCATTTCCCTGTTCCTTTGTTTTGCTGGACTGGGCACAGATGCAGAGGCTGCTGTGAGTGGGTGTGCGGGCTTTGCTCTGGCACTTGGCAAGAATGTGGGAGTGTGTGAGGAGAAGCTTGGAGCATTAAAGGGGAGTTTGAACTCTCAGCTGGCTGTGTGACCTACATGCCTTTTCCCAGGTTATCACATTTTCCAACAGAAGCTTGGTCAAGGTGGAATGAGTCGTCTAGATTTTATTGTTGAAGCTCTGTGATACCAGCAGCAACTGAGCAGCAGCAGCAACTGAACTTAATGAATGGTTACTACTGCTGTTAAGGCAGAGCAGCACGAGGGATGGTGTGAGCATGTGCGTGCGTTATGACGGGAGGCTTGTACCCTTCCCCGGTGATGCTCTTCCTCACCCGAGACAAAAAGCCTATTGCAGCAGCAACACAGGATGTTTCCCCAATTGCTAACTACTGTGACAGATTCATCAGAGGAGAGAAAAAGGAAAGTGGCGTCTAGAATCTTAATTCAAGCTGGTGCCAGCTTCAGCCTCCCAAAATGAGATGCCAGAAACTTGCTTTGTGTCTGACACTACTGTAGGGGAAGGAGCAGGGGAAGTTAATAGTTCTCAGGAGCCTGGCGTAAAAAGGGTGGGACCAATTTGAAGGCGAGGACTTATCTCTGATTCTGGCTGCAAATAAAGAGAGCTTCTGAGCATGGCTAGATAAAATGTAGTTCCGTGCAGTCTACTACCGTGTTTCTTCCAAAATAAGATTGGGTCTTATATTAATTTTTTCTCCAAAAGATGCATTAGGGCTTATTTTCTGGTTAGGTCTTATTTTCAGGGAAATGCGGTACTAAAATGTGTCCGCCTGGCTGACAATCTTAACTAGGGCTTACCATGTTTCCCCAATAATAAGACCCTGTCTTATATTTTTTTGAACCCTGAAATAAGCGCTTGGCCTTATTGCCATGCGCTCAAAAGCCTGATTGGGCTTATTATCAGGGGACGTCTTATTTTGGGGGAAACAGGGTATTTTTTGGGTAGGGCTTATATTACGAGCATCCTGAAAAATCATGCTAGGCCTTATTTTCCATTTGGGTCTTATTTTCAGGAAAGCATGGTACCACATATCTCAGATTATTGCCGTAAGGAGAGCACTTCATGAAAAATGTAATGCTCAGTACATCTCTTCCCCTCCCCCCCCAAAAAAAGTAAGGATTCCAAAATTGAACTTGTCAAGGAAAGAAAAGGGACGATTTTCAAGGAAGTGATTATTGTGATTGTTTGGGATCTGGGTTTTTTTTGCTTGTGGTTTTTATATTGCCTTGTGAGCTCACCAGGGTTATGGTTAGAATATAGGCAGGAATGTAGGTCTTATACATAACGTTTCTTGGCCATTGATCATCCTTGAATGTTGCCAATATCCCAAAAGGCCTATCAGGAGATGCTTCACACTAGCCTTTTCCTAGACAGTACACATATAAACTGGGTGAAACCTGGCTTAATAGCAGTAACCATGAGAGGAATCTTGGAGTCTTAATGGACAACCAATTAAATATGAGTTAACAGTGTGTGGTAGCAGCCAAAAAAGCCAATACAATCCTAAATTGCATTAACAGAGGGATACAATCAAGATCAAGATCAACTCATACCACTCTATAAAGCCTTAGTAAAACCACACCTGGAGTACTGCCTCCAGTTTTGATCACCACACTATAAAAAAGATGTTGAGACACTATAAAGAGTGCAGAGAAGAGCAACCAGGATGATTAGGGAACTGGAGGCTAAAACATACGATGAACGGTTTCAGGAATTGGGCATGTCTAGTGAAGGGAAGGACCAGGGGAGCCATGATAGCAGTGTTCCAATATTTGTGGAGCTGCCACAGAAAGGAGGGGGTCAAGCTATTTTCCAAAGCACCTGAAGACCAGACAAGGAATAATGGATGGAAACTGAAGAAGGAGAGATTCAACCTGGAAATAAGGAGGAACTTTCTGACAGTGAGAGCAATCAACCAATGGGACAGAAGTTGCCTTCAGAAGTTGTGGGAGCTTCATCACTGAAAGCTTTCAAGAAGAGATTAGACTGCCATCTGTCAGAAATGGTGTAGGGTCTCCTGTTTGGGGGGGGGTTGGACTAGATGACCTACAAGGTCCCTTCCAACTCTGTTAATCTGTTAATAGACAGGTGTAGAGATCTGCTGATTCAGGAAGGAAGTCCCAATAGCCCAGCTGATTACGTTGACAGATGGAGACTGAGCACATATGCCTTTTGTTATATACAAGCCTGTACGTCACTGAAAAAAAAGTGACTTCTGATTGGCACTTACCACTGTTGCCATATCCCCCAGTCGGCTGATCAAAATTCAGGCGCTCAGCAACCGGTATGTATTTACAATAATTGCAACATCCTGGGGTCATGTGATCACCATTAGCCACCTTCCCAGCCAGCTTTTGAGAAGCAAAGTCAATGGAGAAATCAGATTTGCTTCATGATTGTGTGATTACTTAACAACTTGCAATAGTTGACATAACAACTTTGGCAAAAAAAAGGGGGGGTCATAAAATGGGGCACAATTCACTTGACCTCCACCTTGCTTAGCAATGGGAATTCTAGTCCCAAATATGATTGTTAGTCAAAGAGAATCTATAGTTTGAAACAGCTAGAGACAAAGATTGTACAAGGCAAAGAATAGGTGTGTGTGTCAAATTGTTCTCCAAAGCAGGGCTCTCCAACCTTGGCAACTTTAAGACTTGTGGACTTCAACGCCCAGAATTCCTCACCCAGCAAAGCAATGGATGGAGACTAATCAAGGAGAGAAGCAACCCTGAACTAAGGAGGAATTTCCTGACAATTAGAACAATTTTTTTTAAAAAATTGATTTATATGCCGCCCTTCTCCAGAGCCTCAGGGCGGCTTACAATGCATTAAGCAATAGCCTTCACACTTTTGTATATTTATACAAAGTCAGTTTATTGCCTACACTATCTGGGTCCTCATTTTGCCTATCTTAGAAAGGATGGAAGGCTGAGTCAACCTTGAGCCTGGGGAGATTTGAACTTGCAGTAATTGCAGGCAGCTGATGTTACTAACTGTTAATAACAGTGCTTTAGTCTGTTGCGCCACCAGGGTTCCTGTGGAACAGCTTGCCTTCAGAAATTGTGGATGCTTCATCACCGGGGGTTTTTTAAGAAGAGACTGGACAATCGTTTGTCTCCTATTTGAGCTGGGGGTTGGACTAAAAGACCTCCATGGTCCAGTCTAATTCTATCCTTCTGTATTTTGTTATTCTGTTAAGGCTCCTTTACACAGTAGTAGGCTAGATGGAGCAGTGTTTTTTTTTCCCAGACTGGAAGCAGCTTCTTGTGTAATTCCTAATCTTGGACCCATCTAGCATGGGAAGGAAAATGTTTCCAGCTGGGATAGCAGGCATCCTATTTTATTCTATATATTTTCTTCGAGAAAAATACTCTTTAGGAAGGTGACAGGTGTGTAAAACTCAAGGAATGAAATTCAACACAAACTCGATCAGTTGTGTAAGAGCAATAGAAAGCCCTTCTCTGAGGGAGATGGGTAGTTAAAACTTTGGAAAAATAAATAAATAAATGCAATGCAATGCAATAATATCACACAATACAATATAATATAATACAACACAACAACACAACACAACACAACACAACACAATACTATGTTGCACATGAGGAATTAAAGTGCAAATCCACAAAGGCAATATCCTTATTTGGAGTTTCCTCTATGGGTTTGCTATACAACTAGTTCTTGACAGATGACTACAATCAAGCCCAAATTTTCCATCGCTAACCAAGATCATTAAGTGAGTTGCATTGTGCCTTATTTTACAATCTTTTTTTTTTTTGGCCACCATTGTTAAGTGACTCACTGCAGCTGTTAAGTGAATCAACTGGTTGTTAAGTGAATCCGGCTTCCCTCGTTGACTTTGATTGTTGGAAGTTGGCAGGGAAAGTTACAAATGGGGATCACATAACCCAGAGGGACACTGCGACCGTCATAAATATGAGTCAGTTGCCAAGCGACCAAATCTTGATCACGTGACCATGGGGATGCTGCAACGATCGTAAGTGTGTAAAACGGTCATAAATCTCTTTTTTCAGTGCCGTTGTGGCTTCAAACGGTCTCTAAATGAATGGAATGAAATTAAATAAATAAATACAAAATGATGCGTAGAGCCACATATGTTATATGACACAGAGAAACAACACAATCCGTATACATCTGAACTAGACCAGGGGTCAGCAACCTGCAGCTCTGGAGCCGCATGTGGCTCTTTCACCCCTCTGCTGCGGCTCCGTCACTCAAAATATGCGTCACAACCGCCAATGTGCGACACTCATCGGCATGTGATTTGAGCTTTTCAACCCCCAGTAGGCCAATCATGGATAAATCCAAGAAAATAAAAAAGTTTTAGAAGAAAACAGAACGTTTAATTCAACTGCATATGCTAGTTTTGTGGCACAGGATGGGTTTTGTGGCTCCCGGTGTTTTCTGTGGGAAAGGGGTCAAAATGGCTCTGAGTGTTTAAGGTTGCAGACCCCTGAACTAGACTCTGTTGTTCCTCTGTGTCATGTAATATATGTGGGGCTATTCATCACTTTGTATTTATTTATTTATTTTGTCGTGTTTACGTAGCGTATATTGGAGGGGGTGCCCCTTTGAGAGCGGTATGCAATGAAATTTCATTTTAACGTATGCCGATTCGTGTACATTCATAGTGACGATAAATTCTAAGTGGTTGTAAGTCGAGAACTACCTGTAACAGGCAGAGATTTGATCGACGTAGCTTTGAATATAGATCAGTGGAAACCAGGGGTGAAATGCTCCTGGTTCAGACTGGTTTGACCAAACTGGTATCAATGGCGGCCGGTAGTTCAGAAACCGGTAGCGATGGTGGTGTGAGGCTCCGCCCACCCGCCTGGTCATCGTTACTTCTTGGTTAAAACCTGTTTTTTACCCTCTGCGCATGTGCAGGAGGGTTTGTGCATGCATAGAGGGTCCAAACGCGCATGTGACGTGGTGCGTGCACTTCTGAACCGGTTGGGAAGGTAAGTAGATTTCACCCCTGATGGAAACCCTTCACTGCCAGGTTTCTGCCCGGCACAGAAGAAAACCTGGCAAGAAAAATTGGAGACTCTACACATGTGGGGGTGGGGTGGAAATCTTTTACAACTTTTGGAGCTGAGAAGTCGTAAGATTAAAAAAGTCCACGGCAGTTGTAGTGCTCATTGAGTTTACAGCGAAATCCATCCCCTTGTTGCCATCCTGAATGAAGACAGATGCAGGGACCAAGCAAGAACGCATTAGCACGTGAGCCTTTCTTTCCTCCCACATACAAGGCTCTCAGCAGGATTACTTTGCAGCTTCTCTGCGTAAGTGCTTGGAATATTAACAATCGTGGCAATCGCTTTCATTTTTATTCCCCTTATTAAGAAAAAGGAGCTTTCTTAAGGAAGGAAGCAGAGGCCATTTACTCAATGGGAAATCTACCTCTAAGGCAGTGGTGGGTTTCAAAATTTTTTACTACCGGTTCTGTGGGTGTGGCTTGGTGGGCAAGGCTTGGTGGGTGTGGCAGGGGAAAGATACTGTAAAATCTCCATTCCCACCCCAATCCAGGGGAAGGTTACTGCAAAATCCCCATTTTCTCCCAATCAGCTGGGACTTGGGAGACAGAGAATAGATGGGGGCGGGGCCAGTCAGAATTTTTACTACCGGTTCTCCAAACTACTCAAAATTTCCACTACCGGTTCTCTAGAACTGGTCAGAACCTGCTGAAACCCACTTCTGCTCTAAGGGTAAACTATCTATCAGCATGCATATTTACATATACAGCAGCTCTGGAGTTGGGATGTGTGTCAGTGGTGGGTTGCCCCCGATTCAGACCAGTTCACAAGAACTGATAGTAAAACCGGTGGTAGGCTCCGCCCACTACCCTAGATGTTGTCATAGGCAATCTGCGCATGTGCAGAAGCTTGGCACTCACGCAAGCTAAAGAAGCTCGCACACGCAATTCCATTACGAACCAGTAGTAAGATAAGTAGAACCCACTCCTGGTGTGTGTGTCACATAGAGCAGGGCACTCCCTTGACCTGAGCTGAGTTTCCTAAAACGTTCCAGGTAGTCCTCGACTTACAATCACAACTGAGCCCAGAATTGATGTTGCTAAGGGATAAACTTCTTAAGTGAGCTTTGCCCTCATTTTATGACTTTTCTTGCCACGTTGGCTAAGGGAATCCCTGCAGCCGTTAAATTAGCAACACGAATGTTACAATGGGTTCCCCGTTGACTTTGCTGGTCAGAAGGTCGCAAAAGATGGATCACATGACCCCTTGGACACTGCAACCGTCATAAATATGAACCAGTTGTCAAGCATCCAAATGTAAATCACCTGATATGACCACGGGGATGTTCCGACGGTCATAAGTGTGAAAAATAGCAATAGCAGTTAGACTTATATACCGCTTCATAGTGCTTTTACAGTCCTCTCTAAGCGGTTTACAGAGTCATCTTCTTGCTTCCAACAATCTGGGTCCTCATTTTACCCACCTCGGAAGGATGGAAGGCTGAGTCAACTTTGGTGAGATTTGAACTACCAAACTGCAGATAGCAGTCAGCTGAAGTAGCCTGCAGTACTGCACTCTAACCACTGCGCCACCTCGGCTTTATAAAATGGTTATAGGTCACTTTTTTCCAGTGCCGTTGAAAGTTTGAACAGTCACTAAATGAACTGTTGTAAGTCGAGGACTATCTGTGTTGAGAATCTGATCAGGACACAAGAGATGTTAAAGCAAAACTTTATACTATGGGGTGGGTTCCAGCCAGACAGCCCTAACCTCTTTCAAAGAACTCCATTCCCTACCCTTGAGTTTTACATTCCTCTTTTCTAAAAGAAGCATCTTCGCTAGCCTAGTTTGGCTAAGTCTTTGGGTACCAGTTGCTTGCTGATATCTCTTCAGCAGGGATGGTATTGCTATGGTTACACAAGAATCAACAGGCAGGTGCCAGCTTGCCTTTCATCTAAGACATTCTCAGGTGTTTACTTAGAAATCAACCCCTCACAACAACTGCCTGCAAGGTGAGCTGGGCTAGGGTTAGAGTAACCATGGAATCATTCAAGGGAATCTGGTTCTTTCTGGTCACTTTGTGATTTTCTTTCGATCTGCAGATGGGATGCAGCTTTCAAAATAAAACTTGCACCAAAGTTAAAAGTAGACAATATTGAAATTGGAGGGAAAGTGGTCTAGCAGCTGTATAATTCTGTATAAAACATAATGCTGTCTCTGGGTGTGTGTATGAATGAGAGAAAGAAAGAGAGCATTTGGGGAAACCGAAAGTGAAATAGAGGTATGACCTCTTGAATCATATGTATAACGTGAGCAGCTCTATAACGCTTGGAAGACTAAATAAGTACCTATGATCTATTGTCATGGGGGGAGTGGGGAGACACACGGTGGCCTAATGGTTAAGATGCTGAGCTGTTGACTAGAAGGTTGGCAGTTCGAGACCAGAGTATTCTGTAATGGGGTGAGATCCTGTTCTTGCTCCAGCTTCTGTCAACCTAACCCCGCAATGGTTAACTTTTTCTGGACCGAGTGCCAAAGTGTGCACACACAAATGCGCACCCACCCCAAACCCCCAAAATGCAATGTGTGCATGGCATCTCTGCATGTGCCCTGCCACATGAGCACCCTCCCCCTGCATGTGCTCCTACGCATGAGCTCATGCACACATCTCCCCCACATGTGCATACGCATGCCCTCCGCATGCGCATGGAGCCCCTCACATGTGCTCCGCCCCATGCATGCATGTGTGGTCTCCCCCCGCACGCCCCATGGCCCCCATGCAGAGGCCCAACAACCAGCTGACCAGCAGGAGGCATGCATGCATGCGTGGTAGAACTGAACTAGGGCGACGGCTCATGTGCCCAAGGGAGGGCACTGAGTGGCACCTGTGGCATGCATACCATACGTTCGCTATCATGGACCGAGTCATTCAAAAGCATGCAAATGCAAGGAGATAAATAGATGCTATTTTTGGTGGGAAGGGAACAGCATTCTGTGTACTTTGGCATATAGTTATGCCAGCTACCTGACCATGGAAGCATCATCAGTCAATGCTGGCTTCCTCGGCTAGGAAATTCCACCCCTTCCAGTCAGGCATGATTGGGCAATGAAAATCTTTACCTATTTTAAAACCGTTTTTAATGATCTACTGCAGAGGTCTTCAAACTTGGCGGCTTTAAGACTTGTGGACTTCAACTCCCAGAATGGAGAATTCTGGGAGTTGAAGTCCACAAGTCTTAAAGCCGCCAAGTTTGAAGACCTCTGATCTACTGTATCATGGGCCGAGCTGAGGTGGGAAATGAGAAGAAGGGGGAATAGAATGACTGAAATACTGAACCGCGACGTGGCATGACTGTCTCAAAGGTTCTGCTTCTCCCTCTTAAGTCTCTTGTTAATAACTATATCTTTAGACCAGGGGTATCAAACTCAAGGCCCATGGGCCGTATCCGGCCTGCGAGGTGCTTAGATCTGGCCCGTGGGGGCACCGTTAAAAACAGTGAAGGACTGGCCGGCGGACTTCCTGAGCTGCATTTCCACTGGCAAAGTGTTGCAGGAGGCCATTGCAGCCCAAAAGCGGAGCTCGGGAGTCTGTTTTTGCTAGCAGAGCACTCTGGCTACCACTGGCGCCCCCGACAGGAGTGACGCCAAGCTGGCCACGCCCACCCTGGCCACACCCACTCTGCCCTCCTAGAGGTCAAACACAACCCTGATGTGGCCCTCAATAAAATTGAGTTTGACTCCCCTGATTTAGATAAAGCTAAGGAAGTTAAGCAATTCCTCATAGCACCTGGATCTGAAGTTTGGAATGTGTCATTATTATTTTTTTTGGTTCACTTGGATTCCAATTAAAACAACAACACGAAACCGACATTAATTCCTGGAGTGATTCCTTTGCTCTCTCGTCACCTCTCTCTCTCTCTCTCTCTCTCCGCCACACACCAATTGACCTTCACAGCTATTTCACTCTGTTGCTACGAAACCACACACAAGCACCAAGAGAGAGTGGCTTTTCAATAAACCATCTATTTCCCCCTGCTCAATCGTTTAGGTTTGCTGAAGTCAGCAATCAACTTGGTACAAACATCCAGAATCAAACCAAACCAGAATGACTTCGAAATGCAAAGGTAAAAACAAAAATAGCACAAGCATCAAGTAACAATTGACCAGTTTGCTTAACCTTCCCAACAGAGTTATTAAAAACATGACAAAATGTTGGTAGGCAAGCATTCCCTCTAAGTTGATCTGTTCCAAAAAGAGCTGTCCAAACACTTCTGAGTACTCACAAAACAAGCACAATAAATTATGATTTTGGAACGTAGGTGAACTCTGATGCCATACATTCCTAGAACGCTCATGGTTAATTATGGTCCATTGTGTAATCAGACAGATGTTTACGCTGGATTTGGTATTTTTTAATCCACCTATCAAATCCTTCCCAAGGACCTGAAATAGGTAGATGTTCTTGTTTGATGGTGTTACATATAGCAGTAGCCATAGCACCTAGACCAATGATGGCAAAACTTTTTCATCACCAAGTGCTGAAAAGGGAACATTGCACACTCGTGCACGTGCATGATTGTCTGGGTCACGACCAGGAAGAGGAGTTGTCCAGGGGGCATGCACGCGTGCCAAAAATGTACTTCCTGTTTCCAGCATGCACATGCGCAGTGGCCGGCAAATCTCCTGCTTTCTGCTGCACATGTGGAGATGCTGATCAGATGACCGGCGTGCATGCTCATGTCAGAAAATGGAAGATGAGCTCTTCTGGCTTCCAGCACTGCTGCACGCATACAGGCAAGTTGATCGTCAGGTGCGCATGTGCGCCAGAAACACGGAAAAGGAACAGCTGACGCTGCATGTGCCAGGCGACATGGTTCCACATGTCACTTCGGGCACGTGTATCATAGGTTCACCGTCATGGACCTAGACTTATATGACACCCCATAGTGCTTTATAGCAACTCTCTGAGCAGTTTACAGAGTCAGCATACTGGCCCCAACCTCATTTTACTGACCTTGGAAGAATGGAAGGCTGAGTCAACTTTGAGCCAGTCAGGATCGAACTCCTGGCTGTAGACAGAGTTTGCCTACAATACTGCATTCTGTAATCACTGCACCAACAGGGTTCCTATCATCCTAAGAGAAAAGGTATTACAAGTAAAGAAGTTTTTCTGCAATTAACTAATGGTGATTTTTGTCAGTGCTGTTCAAGTTGCATTCCAGTTGTTCTAGGGTTGAATCCAAGGCACTTATTAGTACAGGTAATCCTCAATTTATGACCAGAATTGAGCCCAAACTTTCTTTTGTAAAGTCAATTTTGCCCCATTTTGCAACTTTTCTTTCCCCAGTTGTTAACTGAATCACTGCAATTGTTGAGTTACTGGCACGGTTGTTAAGTGAATCTGGCTTTCCCCATTGACTTTGCTGGTCAGAAGGTCACAAAAGGGGATCATAGTTGGCTCAGGAATTCTGGGAGTTGAAGTCCACGAGTCATGAAAGGACCATCGTTTCCCACCGCTGACCTAAAGGACAATCCTAGTGTGATGCTTGTAGCCCTTTTCGAAATGAAAGAAACAATTGCAATCCAAGTAGACATGCCAATGGTTTCACTGGCATGCCCTTGAGGTGATGCCATTCAAGAGGAGGGGAAGAATTCTCAATGTTTGGTGCAACCAAATGTAGAATTCAAGCTTCCTTGCTTTTCACTTTCCCCCAATCCACTGTAGGGAGGAAAACAAACTCTATGGGTGGCTCTGGAAGCAATGCAGCAAAGGAATCCAAAGTGGATGGGGTTGAAAAGTGATTGCACTCTTAGGAACATGAAGAGATTCTCTCTGCAGTGCACTGAGTCACCAAAGTGGTGCATCCTACACATGTTGATTCATAATTCAGCACATTAGCTGCCTGGTCATAAGCTACAAGGGCTTCCTTTAGAGTTTATTCCTTGATTTGTGTGCATGCCTGGGTAGCAACTTGCTTACCTCAAACACCCAGAAGGATAGATCTTATTTTCACTATATATCAGTCTCCTCTGCACCTAGGCTATGAGCAAGCAAAGCACACTTTTATTTGGACAAAAATGCTGTCCAAATAAAATATAAAAAATCCCAAGGTCATTGTGATGCATCCCTCACCCCCACAAGCAGACGGGTTTCCATTCCCACCCGCTCCCTGCCATCAATTCTTCTATATGGCAACAATCATGTTTTCTTGCCTGACCCAAATAGCATGACTTAAATGTTCCTTGTGTAAAATCAAGGTGAGCTGCCTGTGAGTTACCAGAATGATGCCTTCTTTCTGAGCAGGGCATATAAAGCAGGTTCAGGGTTTTATTGCACCAGCCCTGTGTGCGTGCCATGTTAGAAAGTCTAAAAGGACAGGTGCAATCCCTTGTGCCCTGTCAAATTGACCCAGGGGAGAACAGGGCACAGTGGCGGCAGCAGGAAGCAGCAATGACTGCACAATTTCAGTTATCCATCCTTTCATTTAGCTACTTCGGAACAGCTTTCCCCCAGGCTGACGCTCTTCAAATAGGTTGGGACTGCAGTGCTGGGAATTGTCAGGCATTAGAATTCTGGGAGTTTTAGTCTTGACTCATTGGGAGGGTGCCAGATTGAGGAAGATTGTTTTAAGTAGAAGGAGAAAGGGGAGAAGGGGAAGGGGAGGGAAGAGAAGAGAAAAGAAATGCATACACCTGGAAATTTCTAGCAATTAGTATCAGCTGCCTGGCTCAATAAAGCAGGCACTTAATTACAGGTATGAGGCTGTTACTATTTTCAGAAGCCAAATACTTATTAAGAGAGGAAAAGAGAAAAAAAACCAGCCTCTCCAGAGTCTTTAATGAAGGTCACATAGCAGGAGATGGAATTATATAAAAATGGTTTTCCTTGACCTGAAGCTCTCCAAGATGCCAGACACAATCAAAGTTAGACTGGCTGTTGTCCCCATGGTGTCCTGTTGCATCAATGAGATGATTCTCCCCCTAAGAGCTCCAACAACTTATGGCATCAAGTGTGGAGCTTAATCCACATAAGCTTCTGAAAAGTCAAATTGCCCATGCCCTGTAATCGTAACACGAATGGGGGAAAAAAAAACCAAGTTAAGGAAAGTGAAACTGGTTTGCTATTGTGGCGAAAGCAAGTTGTTTATTGGGAGCTGTCCATGGTACTGAAATCACTGTCCTGTCTAGATGCCTCAAGGGTTTTGCAGGCAACACCCCTTCCTTCCCTTGGGTTCTGATCTTGCTGTATTGATCTGCAGAACTTCAAAAGCAGGTTCTACTATTATTTGCTCAAGCACAGGGACTATGCAAAATGGAGAGAAAAGAGATGGCTGTATCCACTTTTAGCTTTCCAACCATCACACCAAAGGCTGGAAAACGTTTGGCAGGGCTGCTTATTGTGTTTTGATCTAGAGATCTCAGAAACCAATGCAAGCTGATGTTTATGGTTCACTTTCCAAACTAAAAGAGACACTTTTGGGGGGCAAGCACACAACCCTGCATTGTTTCTCCACCCTAGCTAGCTAGCCTACTGAAGAATTGAGATACATCACCCCCTCTTGGGGCACTAATTCTATGTCGCTCCCAAGGTTTACAATTCCTTTGCTTTTTTTAATCCCTTCCAACAAAGCTTCACCAATCCATCCTCAGCTCTTTCCTCACATCTCCTGCTATATTTCCATGATTGTCTTTGCCTTATCCATGGGAACTACTACATCAGTAATTCTGGGAATTGTTAACTTATCTTTTTAAAATTTTTGTTTTAACTTTCTGTGAATCCCAGAGTTGCTGCTGTAAGATGGATGACCATATAAATAATTTAAATAAATAAATTCTTCATTCTCTACTTTTCTACTTACCGTGTCAAGCAGTGGTGAAATCCATTTTTTTTACTACCGGTTCTGTGGGCATGGTTTGGTGGCCGTGGTGTGGCTTGGTGGGTGTGGCAGGGGAAGGATACTGCAAAATCCCCATTCCCACACCACTCCTGGGGGAAGGATATTGCAAAATCCTCATTTTCTGGGGCCAGCCAGAAGTGGTATTTGCTAATTCTCTGAACTACTCAAAATTTCCGCTACTGGTTCTCCAGAACCTGTCAGAACCTGCTGTGTTTCACCCCTGGTATCAAGGTAATCTTCCAGAACAAGCCTTTTTAGTCTTCATTGGGTGGAGCTAATGTATTCCATGTTCTTTATATGTTCTTTCACACAAAGGTGTGGGATAAGACAACCTATTTTCCCTGTAGTTTAGAATTGTATCATTGTTGGCATTGGTTTATTGACAATAAATTGGCATTATACTATTACATTTGATACACTGTTCTTTAATTAGAGTGATGAGACATGGAAGACATAGAATGTTCAGTCAAGCCATGTTGGTTTCAGTCAAGCCATGTATGGCTTTTAACAGCATATAATCTTCAACAGATTGAAATTAAAAGCATTTCCACAACACGACCATAAAACAGTACTTCTTCTTACTTCTACATAGTTAACATCCTTCCACAAAAAAAGGTATGGAAAAAGGTCCTGGAATCTGTCTACGAGAAGACCCCCAATTGGCTATTATCAGTATTTCTATCTTCATGATTAAATACTTGCTAATTCCTTTCCTGCTAATTTTGACTTTATAAAAATATTCTCCTTCACTTTCTTGGAATAGCTCCCTGCACCACTTTATTTAAAAAAATATACAACATTCTTCCTTCAGTAATCTCACTCAAACCCATTTTAACATGGTTGGATTTGAATGCATATAAATAATTTTAAAACACCTGGCATAGACTTGAGGATGTCACAGCTATCTTACAAGTGTTTGGCTTCATTCCTACAAATCTATTTAGTACCAGATATCAACATATTCAATCCTTCCTTCCTTCCAACATATTCCCTCCCTCCCTCCCTCCCTCCCTCCCTCCCTTCCTTCCTTCCTTCCTTCCTGACAAGCTCCAAATCTCTTTGGACTACAAGCATTAGGGGCCATCCACTGGAAAGAGTACAGATAGTCCTCAATTTACAAGCACAATTGAGCCCAACGTTTCTATTGTTAAGCAGGACAGGGGTGAAGTAAATTTTGCTCCACATTACTTTCTTGCCAGAGCTGTCAAGCTGTCACTGCAGTTGTTAAGTTGTTAACAACACAGTTGTTAAATAAATCTGGCTTTCCCATTGACTTTGTTTGTCAGAAGGTCACAAAAAGGGATCACAGGTCTCCAGGATACCGCAACTATCATAAATACAAACCAATTGCCAAGTATCCGAATTTTGATCATGTGACCATGGGGATGCTGCTGCGGTCATGTGAAGAATAGTCATAAGTCACTTTTCTCACTGCCAATTTAACTTTGAACTGTCCCTAAATGAACTATTGTAAGTCAAGGACCACCTGTACTTTAATGGAAGAATAATAAAGGAAGGGGTGCTTTTGTGCAGAGAGCGCAACTAAAAATCTTGCAATTAAAAAAGTTTCCTAATTTTCTGGAGTCTTCTACTTCCCAAATTGCCATAACAATCCAAGCATATTCCCAATGCAGCCATCACTAAAAAGCCTCACTTTGGCCTTTCACTATTAATGATATAATCATGAAGAACCAGTGATTATCCATGAAATATTGGTGATTTTCTCTTGGGGTATACAGGTTGCACAGAAACCTATTGCTTTGACACATCTGGTGCAGACAAGTCTGGGACAAAGAAGGATCTTGTGAGTTGAGCTGAATAATACCATGATGAGGCACAATGTGAAAAGATGCAAGGACACTTTGAGCTGGAGCACTCTCTGTTCTTTGGTACAGAGAGAGAAAAACAGGAGCTACAGACATACAAATCACCGGAAAAAGGTTTAGACTGGCATTGAAGGCACAGGATTGACTCTGAGATAGTGCTCTTGTCTTCTTTTCAATAAAGCTGAATCAACATTTCTCCAAACACTTTTTCCAGAGATAATTCCTCACAATTTTTCCCCCCTCCTCTTGGGGGAAATCTGCTCTAAAATTTGCCATCTTAATTTTTGTGGTGGTTTTAAGAGTTTGTTGATCTATCTTTCATTCTCCTGGTATTATGATGTGTCTAGAGGAGATCAATCCTGACTGCTCTTTAGAAGGACAGATCCTGAAGATGAAACTCAAATACTTTGGCCACCTAATAAGAAGGAAGGTCCCACTGGAGAAGAGCCTAATGCTGGGAAAGATGGAGGGCAAAAGAAGGGGACGACAGAGAATGAGGTGGCTGGATGGCATCACTGAAGCAGTCGGCATGAGCTTAAATGGACTCCAGAGGATGGTAGAGGACAAGAAGGCCTGGAGGAACGTTTTCCATGGGGTCGCAATGGATCAGACACAACTTAACAACTAACAACAACAAAAAGAGGAAGGAAGGAGGGAGGGAGGGAGGGAGGGAAGGAAGGAAGGAAGGAAAGAAGGAAACTATACATTGTTAATGATGATGGTACCTTCAAGAAATTTATGGTGAAATTTTGTTTCCTTAGAGATACGTTTTCCCCCATAGTCAATTTCCCTTCATTTAAAAGAGAAAAATCTTAAGTGGCTATTAGTGCACAAATGCAATAGTTCACCATAGAAACTATCTTTAAGTGGTTTAAAATGAATATAATGATGGACTTATGCTATGGAGAAGTGGGTGGAAACCAGTGACATATGCTAGATCATCTGAGACCCTAACCTTCTCAAAGGATCAAGGTATGTCATAAGACTAGATCAGGAATCTTGTGGTCTTATGTTTAAAGTTGCAAAAATTCCAGGGACAAACTTAACCTGAAACCCTTCTGAGTTCCCCAGCACATTAAACCACAGCCTGTTAATCTCCATTTCAGCCTTGCCTAGTTCATATTATGAAACCAGTCTTCGAGTAGACACCCACTAAGTCTAGGTTAATTTAGGCTATACTGCTTCCTCGGTGAAGGAGAACAGCCTTAAATTTAGAAACAGCACAGTATATAAAGAGAATAGCAAGCATGATAAAAGAAGGCACAGAAGGCGTGGGAAGTCACAAGGAAAGAAAGTAAGCATCAGAGCGCTATTTTGAATGTCTTAGAGCCGTGATGGTGAACCTATGGCACGTGTGCCACAGGTGGCATGCAGACCCATATCTGTGGGCACAAGAGTGTTGCTCTAGTTCAGCTCCAGCACTCATGCATGCGCCGGCCAGCTGACTTTCGGGCCTTCTGGGCCCACTGGAAGTTGGAAATAGGCCATTTCCGGCCTCCGGAGGACATCCACTGGGGTGGGGGAGGCCGTTTTGCCCTCCCCAGGCTCCAAAAAAGCCTCTGGTGCCTGGGGACGGCAAAAAGCAAGCCTACTGGGCCCACTGGTAATCTTTTTGCTGTCGCGTGCCGAAAGCAGGGGGAGTGGGGGGGGGGTTCGCGTGCATATGTGCAGGGCACAGGGGGCACTGAATTATCAGTGTGGGTATGCACGCGCGTGATCCCCCCCCACTTTTGGCACGTGACAGCAAAAAGGTTAGCCATCATTGTCTTAGAGCATACTTCCACAACTCAGGGTCTTCTTGATGTTCATTTTATTACAATCCCCAACCAATAGGTCTTTTAGTACTTAGAGAAAATATTTTACATTTGCTGCAATATGTCAACTCTGTATAGCTGATCTCTGTATGTCATTTGAAAAAGTTCTATTAGATAAAACAGCAAGAACTAGTTATTATTATTATTGTTATTTATTGGATTTATATGCCGTCCTCTTTCCAAAGGACTTAGGGCGGCTCACATCAAATGAAACAATGCCAATAAATACAGATTAAAACATACTAAAACAGGCTAAAACCAATTTAAAACAGCAGACCCCATCAGTCCTGGCTAGGGTGTTCAAACAGCCAGGTCTTAAGCTCACAGCGGAAGGTACAAAGGTCAAGGGCCAGCCGAAAACCCATGGGAAGTTGATTCCAAAGGGTGGGTGCGGCCACAGAGAAGGCTCTACCCCGGGGGATCGCCAGCCTCATTGTCTAGCTGATTGCACCCTGAGTAGGCACTCTCTGTGGGAATGCACCGGGTGATGGAAATCGATGCTGGTTGCAGCTGATCCAAGAGATATCAGCTGCAATGAAGGGCTTTATAGGTTAACACCAGCACCTTGAATCTCACCCAGAGGGCAACCGGCAACCAATGCAAGTCGCGCAGGAAAGGTGTAACATGGGAGTATTGGGATCCTCCCATTACAACCAGTGTGGCCACATTCTGCACCAGTTGAAGCTTCCAAGTGGTCTTCAAGGGCAGCCCCAGGTAGAGAGCATTGCAGTAGTCAATCCGGGAGTTAACTAACGCATGGGTGACTATGCATAGGGCATCACGGTCCAAATATGGGCGCAACTGGTGCACCAGGTGAACCTGGGCAAACGCCCCCCCCCCCCGGTCACAGCTGTTATATGCTCTTCCAAACCCAGCCGTGAATCCAGAAGGACACCAAGTTGCGTGCCCTGTCTACAGGGGGCAACACCTCACTCTATAGTCAGAGATGGAAACTCTCATTCGGTCCACGATGCCGGTATCCAAAACCACTCGGTCTTGGTCGGGCTGAGCCGAAGCCTGTTCCTCCCCATCCAGACCCATACCGCTTCCAGGCACCAGGCCATCACGTCAAGGGCATCACTGGGCTGGTTTGGGGTGGATATAAAAAGTTGGGTGTCATCAGCGTACTGGTGATACCGCACCACAAAACCACGGATGATCTCTCCTAGTGGCTTCATGTAAATGTTGAACAGAAGAGGCGAGAGGACCGATCCCTGAGACAGCCCACAAGTGAGAGGCCTCAAGGCTGACCTCTGCCCTCCTACCAACACCGCTTGCATATGACCTGAGAGGTAGGAGGCAAACAATGTAAAACAATACCTCCCACTCCTAATCCCTCAAGGCGTCGCAGCAAGATACCATGGTTGATGGTATCAAAGGCCGCCAAAAGATCTAATAGGACCAGAACAGAGGAATAACCTCTGTCCCGAGCCCTCCAGAGATCATCCACCAGTGCGACCAATGCTGTCTCTGTGCTGTATCCAGGCCTGAAACACAATTGGTATGGATCTAGATAATCCGCTTCATCCAGGGCCACTGTGAACTGACATGCCACCACACTCTCAACAACCTTCACCACAAAGCAGAGGTTGGAGACTGGACGAAAATTGCCTAAAATGGTCGGATTCAAGGCAGGTTTCTTGAGGAAGGGCCTAACCACCACCTCCTTCAAGGCGGAAGGAAAGCTCCCTTCATCCAAAAATGCAGTTATCACTGCCTAGATCCAGCCATGTGTCACCTCCCGCACTGAATAGACCAGCCAGGAGGGACATGGGCCCAGCAAGCAAGTGGGCACACTCAGTTTCCTCATGATCCTGTTCACTTCCTCAGGGGTAACAGGGTCGAACTCTTCCCAGGCCACAAGACCAGATGCCTCCCCACCGTCTGACCCTGCCCAGTCAGAGTTCAAGCCGTCCCAAATCTGAGCGATCTTGTCTGACAGATGATGACTAAACTCCTCAGCCCGCCCTCATAAGCAGATCAGAAGCACATTTTCTCTTGAAGCACATATACTTATAAATGATTGCTATAAGAAGAGGCTGAATGGACAACTAGACTGCCTGTCCTGATCTAAGGCATATGTCAAAATGCCCACTCATTATTTTTTGTATCACGCAATTCAAAGTGAATTTTCAGAGATGTTTCTCTTCTCAATCAGTTCTTGGTTGATAGGGGCCCACCAAAATTTGCCTGTAGGTAAAACAAACAGGATGACAAAGTCTCAGAAATCATGACTGAATGTGAACCCCTCAAAAAGTGAAAAATTCAGAAATGATAAAATCTGATTTCATTCTCCTTAAAGTTCCATTTGGATTGAGTATAGGGCAGAAAGAAAAAAAAGAAGAGAAGAGAAGGAAGAGAGAGGAGAGAAAAAAAGAAGAGAAAGAAGAGGAGAGGAGAGGAGAGGAGAGGAGAGGAGAGGAGAGGAGAGGAGAGGAGACGAGAGGAGAGGTCCTTTCCACCTCTGGAATTTGCCAGTTAAGGCAATAAATTCACATTATTTCATGCAAGAACCATGCAAACTCCAGAATCGACATGAGACCCTGATTCAGCACCATAAACAGCTCCTTTCCCAATAGCTTTATTGCTCTTTAACAATTTAGTTGGTGGTACCTACCAGCACAGCGGGCTTTTAGGATGTTCAGATTCTCACTCAACAAATTGAATGGTGGAGGGTACAAACATAGTAGGACTGGCTCATTTTAAAGGAAATGAACTGCCATCTAAACACCCCCTCAAAAAACTGTTTTAGAGATAAAAAGAGTATTATCTGAACTACTATCATTGAGTTTAGCAGATAAAGCAGTAGGTTTCCCTCCCAATCAAATAAGCATCTCATGTTTTAATTCAAGGCAAAAACCAAACTGTCATGCATCCAGAATAATTCATAACCTTCTCCTGAAATATTTCAAAGATTGCTCATTCCACAGCTTGTTCTAATGGATGCAATTACACATATACAGCTTAAAATAAGCTATTATATAACTTGGGCTGTGTCTATTTCGTATTCTGCTGGTGAAAGCACCAGCCAGAGAATAAGAAGAGAGGTGCATTTTGCTTCTTTTAGCAAGGTAGTCACCGATTTATTTATTTTTTAAAGGATAGAGCCAGTGGATGCATCATAGGCTCAATTAAGATGTTCTGGTTTGAAAAGCACTCCTGTCTCCAGGGAAAAGAACTGAAAATTAATTATTTTAATTGACAATTACCAAGCCCCATTTCACTGTAACCTTACCCACATTGTCAAATTGTTTTTGTGGTGAGGAAGAATGGAGGAGAGTGTATTAACTCCAAACAATCTTTTCACTCTCCCTGCTTTAGAAGCCACAGGAAATGGGACTTGCTTTCTACAGCAAGAATAATTTTCAACTTATAGAATGTACGGTTCAGATTTTTCAAGGCTCTAAATCCTGTTGCGATTGGAACCTCTACTGTAGAGACCAAAAAACTGTCCCGTGTAAACATTTGCTTCCCATTTAGCAAAAAGATGACCCTGGTGACTGAAAGTTGTAAACCCTGTGCATTCTTCTTCACTGTCAACTGTCATGTATGTAGAGTGAATGCCTGAACCAATGAATGAATAATATACTCAATGAATGACTTGATATGGTTGCTATACAGCAATTCATGGTTTATACAACTGTCAGTTGAAATGGGCTGGTTTCAGAGTTTTTCCTGGACTTGGCAATGGGAGATCTTTAGTCTGAATAATTTCACGTGGCTAGGAGAATCACTGATTTGGAAGGGAACTTGAAACCTTCTAGTCCAACCCCCGAGACTCTCTACCATTTCAGACAAATGGTTGTCCAATTTCTTCTTAAAAACCTCCAGTGATGGAGCACCCACAACTTCTGGAGGCAAGTCGTTCCACTGATCAATTGTTCTCACTGTCAGGAAATTTCTCCTTAGTTCTAGGTTGGATCACTCCTTGATTAGTTTCCATCCATAGCTTCTTGTTCTATCTTCAGGTGCTTTGGCGAATAGATTGACCCTCTCTTCCTTTTGGCAGCCCCTTAGTTATTAGAACACTGCTACCAGGTCATCCCTGGTGCTTCTCTTCTTTCTTTCCATTAAAGCAGTGCTTGCTCTATTCTGGATCTCAGTCACAAGAAAACTGACCAACACCAAAGTCAGCTATTCCCAATTCAGCCTGTCCACATGCCCACAAAAATTGTCTGCAGAAAAAGAATACCACAGACAGTCCTTGACTTATAACAGTTCATCGAGTGACCATTCAAAGTCACAATGACAATGACAAAATTACAAAGTGATGTATGACCATTTGTCACACCTATGACCATTGCAGCATCCCCACGGTCACATGATCAAAATTCAGATGCTCAGCAACCGACTCGTATTTATGATGGTTGCAGTGTTCCAGGGTCACTGTGATCCCCCTTTGCGACCTTCGGACAAGCAAAGAAAATGATTGGGGGGGGGGGGGGAAATGCCAGATTCACTTAACAATCGTGTTACCAACTTAACAGCGACAGTGATTCACTGAACAAGGATGGCAACAAAGGTCATGGCATGGGGCAAAATTCACTTAACGACTCACTTAGCAACAGAAATTTTGGGCTCGATTGTAGGCATAAATCGAGGACTATCTGTAGTCTGCTTTTAGGAGTGGGTGATATAGGACACATGGTTGCTTCTGCTCCTCTCCCTCCCCTATTTCACTGACCTTCTGTTCCAAAGCTGGCACTCGCTCACATGCAATTCCTGGTCACCTACAACAGGGGTCTCCAATCTTGGCTACTTTAAGCTTGGAGGACTTCAACTCCCAGAATTCTGGGAATTGAAGTCCTCCAGGCTTAAAGTGGCCAAGGTTGGAGACCCCTGACCTACAGTCACTAAAGCAAATTATTTTAAATGAACAATTATAGTTGGACTCAAAGTGTTTTTAATGTTTGTACTGTATCTTTGGGATTTGGGGGTATTCTTTAGGTTTCAACTTTACAAGCTGCCCAGAGTTATGCATGTGAGATGGGCAGCTATATAAATCCAATATAAATATTATCTGGACACATAATCTGAATGGGGGGGGGGCTATTTTAAACCAGGATAACATTATTTTTCATCCTATCATGTACGGTCTATTATTTGATGTTGTACAACGTAGACTATCAGGCAGAGGGACTCCGTCCTCTCCTCCCTTGTCTCTCTATCAGTTTTAGTAATAAAATCTGAATTTGGA
Organism: Masticophis lateralis; assembly: GCA_030761175.1. Lineage (NCBI taxonomy): Eukaryota > Metazoa > Chordata > Lepidosauria > Squamata > Colubridae > Masticophis > Masticophis lateralis. The sequence goes on from JAUDYJ010000009.1 coordinate 13,946,379, forward strand.
GGGGGGGGGTGTTGAATTTGCCATAGAGAAAGATGAGCTATGATCAGGTTATGATCAGTGGTGAAATCCAAATTTTTTTACTACCAGTTCTGTGGGCGTGGTCTGGCTTGGTGGGCATGGCTTGGTGGGCATGGCAGGAGAAGGATACTGCAAAATCTCCTTTCCCACCACACTCCAGGAGAAGGATACTGCAAAATCTCCATTCTCATCCCACTCCAGGGAAAGGATACTGCAGAATCTCCATTCCCACCCCATTCCAGGGGAAGGATACTGCAAAATCTCCATTCTCACCCCACTCTAGGGGAAGGATATTGCAAAATCTCCATTCCCTCCCTACTTCAGGATATTTCAAAATCTCCATTCCCACCCCACTCCTGGGGGTAGGATACTGCAAAATCTCCATTCCCATCCCAAAATCTCCATTCCCACCCCACTCTGGGGCCAGCCAGAGGTGGTATTTGCTGGTTCTCCGAACTACTCAAAATTTCCGCTACCGGTTCTCCAGAACCTGTCAGAACCTGCTGAATTTCACCCCTGGTTATGATGGATTGTCTTCTAGCCGAAGCAACCCTGCCATCATGACAAAATCAAATCCCCCTCTCAGGTAGAGCTTTTCCTTAAAACGTTTAAGGGCTGCTTTAGGTGGAGAAAGGTTAAAGCGAGAGTTGTGAACTCTGCGTCATGGAATAAGTCACAACTGGCTGGAATGACACACCGTCGTGACAAGCCATGATTAACCTCCATCATGCTGAGCCCTAACCACAGCATGGAGTACTATGATGAGAGGAACTAGTCAGTGGGGCAGTCAATCCGCCTCTGAGCCATGAAGGGATTCTTGGGGGAATGCTTTTGCCCCCCCCAACTCAGTCGCCCCCCACCCCCGTTTCCCGTCATCTTCTCTACGTCCCTCAAAAACCCTTTGAACGGCCGCCGCGTGAGCGAGACGCAAAAAGGAGCGAGGGAGGAAGCCCTCCAAAGCGCCTACACAACAACAACAACAAAAAAAACGCCTCAGCGGCGCTTTCTCCCTCCTCACCCTCTGCCCCCCCACCCGCCCTCCGCTTCTCACTTTTATGAATGGAATTCTCCAGCCCGAGCCGGATTACTATGCCGTCCGGCGCTCTCTAGCGCGCGGTTGTTCTCCTTCGACACCTGATTGGTTCCCGCCGCCATTGACGTCACCCGAGCGAGTGGGAGGAGTCTCCCGGCCAGAGCCCTTTAAGTATGAGTCACCCTCAAAAAGGGGGCTTGTTCACTATAACACCGGGCGTCCGTGTCCCCCACGCCCCCAACCACTACCACCACCAGTTCCCGGCCAGTCTGAAATCCGTCGCTGCAGTTGGACCCGGGGCTTCTCCATCCTCGCGATCCACCTGCTAGCGTCCGGCCAACATCTGCATTGGGAGAGGCGGATTCCTTCGACCTGCAGCCATCCACCCATCTATCCATCCAATCGGACGCCCGGATCGACCCCGCTGCTATCCGCCTCCCCTCCCTCCCACCCCCCCACTCCCCAACCGAGGCTTCTTCCTCGCTGAATGTGCAGTGGGACCCTCTTCCAAGGTGAGTGCGGCCGCCTTTTCCCTTGCCTTCCCCATTTTGACAGCCCAAGAGATCCTTCCCTGCCTCCTCTTGCAAGAGGTCCAGATCTTAGAGAGCATTCTATAGTGCCGTTTAACCTGCGTTGAAAGACAATCGGAGGCGAGGCGAGGCTAGACTCTTAACTAGACACTTGTTTTTAAAGGACGTTTTCCCGCAGTCCAGTTCTAAACTTGTGAAGTGGGCTGCGAGCCAATAGGCTTTACAGTTTTAAAGTCCCACCGTTACACATCAGAATTGGAAAAAAAGAGAGATCCGGATGGTGCAGCAGCCTTTTTCAGCTTTCTGTGCCTGAACACAGATCAGCATCTACAAATCCTAAGCGTTCAAGGGACAGATCATCCGCCAGGTATTTTCTCAGGAAACTAGCTGGAATCGAACTCTGGAAGAAAGGGCTTTGTAATTTGATGCCTTCGAGATGTGCCTAGACTACAAACTTCCTAATTCCTAGCCAGGATGGTTGTTCACCACTTCTGGCTGTGAAATAGTGCTCCGTACATGTAGAGGACAGCAGGCTGCTGAAAGTTTGTTAAATATGTCTGTTTTTACTGCAGATAAATTCCTATACTTTATTGCATTCATTAGCACCATGATTTAACAGACATAGGCAGAATAAAAATGGTGTTTTTTTTTTTTTTTACAAAGGAGGAGGACATAAACACGGCTCAGCTTGTTCCCTTGACTTTTCATGTTTACCAGCTTGCTGGCGGAAAGGCAAAGAGAAGTTGGATGCTTGCTGCAAAATCTATTGTGTTGCACAGTGTTCAGAGCCGTCTCTTCCCTATAAAATTTTTTTGAATGCCACGATTTAAGAAAAGAGTTAGGTTATGTATCAGACAAAGCAAGCAAAAGGGGAAGGGATACAGACAGGGAGGCCTGTCCAGGAAGAAGGGGGAAAAAATATGATGTCATCTGGAGCAACCTACGTTGACAAGAGACAACATTGGCTTGTCCGCTTTTATCTTGATGGGCTTGTTTGAAGAACAGGGAAAAAAGAGGCAGGAAAGGTGGCAAATAATGACATTTCAGGCCCAAGCCAGAAATATCCCATTTAGAAGGCATTGATCACAAGGACCAAACCATCACAGGCCACCTTTGGTGATGGTTTTAGGCAACTAAAGATAGCTGGTTTACCTCCATCTTAACTCCCAACCTTAGGAAACATGTATCAATTCATCTATCCCTTCCATTTGCACACAAACATACATGTAAAATACTTACACAAACATACATATGCACACAAACATACATGCCCAGATACTTACAAATACTGCCAGCTAGGTGGCTCAAGTGGCTAAGACGCTGAGTTTGTCGATCAGAAAGGTCGTCAGTTTGGCGGTTCAAATCCCTAGTATAGAACTCCTGCGTGAGCAGAGGGTTGGACTAGATGACCTCCAAGGTCCCTTCCAGCTCTATTACTGTTAACTTGTTGCTTCACTCCAAACCTGAGCTGAAACTGAGTTTTCTTTTCATCTGCTGTTTCCGACCACAGATAGAGAGCATGAAAGAGGACGCGCCCACCAACACCACCAAGATCCAGCCAAGCTGGTTTGTGCCAACTAATGGCAGCACCAGCAAGTCCTTCTATTTCTCAGAGACGCCTCCTGCTCTTCCCTTAAATCCTTGGGATGTCGTCCTGTGCGTTTCTGGGACCATCATCTCCTGTGAGAACGCCATTGTGGTGGCCATCATCTTTTACACTCCAGCTTTCCGGACTCCGATGTTCCTGCTGATTGGAAGCTTAGCCACGGCTGATCTCTTGGCTGGCTTGGGCCTGATCTTTCACTTTGCCTTTGTTTATTGTGTCCAGTCCGAGTTGGTTAACCTCCTCACCATAGGCCTTCTGGTGACCTCATTCACCGCCAGCGTGGGCAGCCTCCTGGCCATCACCATCGACCGCTACTTGTCTCTCTACAATGCGTTGACCTACTACTCGGAGAGGACAGTCACTCGGACCTACGTCATCCTCATCCTCACGTGGGGGGTCTCCATCAGCGTTGGACTGTTGCCCGTCATGGGCTGGAATTGCTTGAAGGACAACTCCACCTGCAGCATCATCAAGCCGTTGAACAAGGACCACCTCATCATCCTGTCCATTTCCTTCTTCATGGTCTTTGCCGTCATGTTGCAGCTGTATGTGCAGATCTGCAAGATCGTGTGTCGGCATGCCCAGCAAATCGCCCTGCAGAGACACTTCTTGGCCACTTCTCACTACGTCACTACCCGGAAAGGCATCTCTACGTTGACTCTCATCCTGGGGACCTTTGCTTCATGCTGGTTGCCCTTTGCTGTTTACTGTCTCCTAGGAGATTATACCTACCCTGCCCTCTACACCTATATGACTGTGCTCCCAGCCACCTACAATTCCATGCTCAATCCGGTGATTTATGCCTTCCGGAACCAGGAAATCCAGAAGGTCTTATGGGCAATATGCTGCAGCTGTATCTCCTCCTCCATGCCTTTTCAGTCCAGATCGCCCAGTGACGTCTGACTCCTCTCGCTCCCTCCCTCCCTTGAGCCTTCTCCCCAATCTCTTGCCGCTCAAATGTGCAAAACCTCTTTCTAATGTCCTTCCCTTCCCCTTTGCCAACGTAAGTGACCAGGCTGTCCGATATCTTTTATTTATTTTGACTTCAGGAAAGAAAAGGAAGGAAAAAAAAAAGACAAATCTCATTTATTTTTTTAACCATGCCTTTTTTAAAAAAGACTGGGTTGGGGAAAGGGGGGGGGGAGAGAAAAAAACCTCCGTGTTTCTGCTTTTGTGTGTATGTGCATGCTTGGGTGTCTTGGTGACATGGCAGGTCTGATGCAAATATTTTGTCTGAAATATTGAGAGTGCGTTATTTTCTTAAAAAAGGGGAAACGGCAAGAAGCAGCCTCAAAACCTTCAACCTTTCTCTTTGAGTTTTTATAGCCTTAATTACCTCAGATCTCTAGAAAACTATTTTTCTACATTTTAAACAAATATCATTGTACCCCCTTCTATCTCTCCTTTGATTGATGGGGATAAAAACAAAAACAATAAAAAAATAGCCCAGAGCAATGCCAGGTTTGAAAAACAAAATAGGTCCGTTCCCCGCCCCCGATCTGTATTTGGCTGCCCCCTGGTGTTTATTCTAATACCTGCAACCATAAGAAGAAGAGTGTGCCATTGGGGTGGGAGGAGGAGTGGAGGGCAAAGGGAGAACAAGGGGTAGTATTAATAAAAAGAGTGTACAATATGAGATCTGAAGCAATGTGAATGTCCAGAGTACAGGTAGTCCTCGATTTACAACCATTCATTTAGTGACCATTCAAAGTTACAATGAAAAAAAGTGATTTATGACCCCTTACGAACATCTCCCGGGTCACATGATCAAAATCCAGACCCTTGGCATCTGGCATGCATTTATGACCTCTGCAGTGTCCCAGAGTCATGTGATCACTTTTTGTGACCTTCTGACAAGCCTGCTTTCCTGCTTGAGCAAGAGGTTGGACTAGAAGACCTCCGGGACCCCTTCCGACTCTTGTTATTGGGGAAGCCACCGTCATGAAATAATCATGTTACTAACTTAACTGCAGTGATTTTCCCACTTAAAAGGTCATAATAAAGTGGAGCAAAACTCACTTAACTGTCTTGCTTAGCAACAGGAAGTTTGGGCTCAAGTTGTGAGTCGTAAGTCGAGGATTACCTATAACACAATACTAAAGGCTTTCAAAGGCACTATTTCTGAATAACCCATGTCAAGATTACAGCCTAAATGTACCTTGTATCAATTTTAGACCCTTTTGGACTAGGGCAGTGATGGCTATGTCAGCCCTGAATGAAATGCAACTTGAGAAGCTCCACTCGGACAGGCTAACCTTTTTGCCATCGTGTGCCAAAAGTTGGGGGAGTGCAGGATAGTTGCGCGCACACGTGCCCACACCCATAATTCTATGTGCCCTGCCCCCCCGCGCATGCAACCTCCCCATGCTCCTCCCGCTTTTGGCATGTGATTGGCATGCCAAGGTAGGCCTGTTTTTTTGCCCTCCCCAGGCTCCAGAGGCTTTCTAGGAGCCTGGGGAGAGTGAAAACAGCCTTCCCCACTGCACCGGAGGCCGGAAACAGCCCATTTGCTGACTTCCTGTGGGCCCAGAAGGCCCAAAAATCAGCTGGCCAGTGTGCGCATGCATGCTGGAGCTGAGCTAGGGCAATGCTCATGTGCCCACCAATATAGCTCCATGTGCCACCTGTGGCACGCCTCATTTTCCTAGCTGTCCGGGACAAAAATGGGTGTTCGTAGTTTCTAGCCCAATATTGTTGGGACCAAGGCTAAAATGGCTGAAACAATTGCACTAAGGTGGGAAGGGGAGGGGAGGTAGCACTGGGATGGGAAGAATTCCAGGCCATGTTTATTGATACTGAGAAGTCAGGGTTTCGTGTAATCTAGTTCCTGGGGCGCTCGATTTGTTTTTGACTTCAGCACCCATCATCCAGCTGGCTTGACCAAAGGATTATGGGGGGGGAGAGGGGGCTATAGCCCTAAACATGCCAAGGGCATTCTTTTCTGTCTCTCCTTTTACATTTTGCACAGCTCCTTGAAAGGAAATGAATGTAACAAGCACTTTGGAAATAGGATTTATTTTATCGTTTTGAGCCAGTTTGGTGCAGTGGTGAAGGCACCAGGCTAGAAACCGGGAGACTGCGAGTTCTAGTCCTGCCTTAGGCACAAAGCCAGCTGGGTGACCTTGGGCCAGTCACTTTCTCTCAGCCCTAGGAAGGAGGTAATGGCAAGCCACTTCTGGGGGATAAAAAAAAAAAAACTTGCCAAGAAAACTGCAGGGATTTGTCCAGGCAGTCTCTGAGAATCAGACATGACTGAAGAGGAGAAAGAAAAAAATGGTTCTTGCAGGGAAATTCAGATGATGTTCTGTGAGAGCACTGTCTTCTTTTGTTTACAATCATGAGAGGGGAAAAAAAAGAAATAAAGATAATTTTGTGATACTTGAAACTGTGTCGGTTTTCTGTCCACTGCATGAAAGTCACTGTTTTCTTGATGGGGGCATCTTGTGGGCAAGTTAGGCTATACTTGCCATAATCACCAGCCAGCATGCATGTTGGCTGGAGATGATATGAGCTGTAGTCCAACTTGCCTGTCATATTAGGGGAGAGCAGCATAGCTGCCACAAGTTAATAAGAGATGCTGAAAGGAATCTTAAATCTTTGGCTGCTTTTGAAGATCCTTCAAATCAAGTACATCTCCATGAGGTTACATTTTTCCTCTTTCTCCTGCTATTCTTGGGCATCCCAAAGATGCTTTTTCAAAAGGCAACTAGACTTCGTTTTTCCTTGAAGACGTTTTGCTTCTCATCTAAGAGGCTTCTTCAGTTTTGGGACAAACATGACCCTTTGGGGGCAACCATGACCTGGATGACCGAGAACCTCCATAAACACTATTCTTGGGCAATTCAAAGATGCTTTTTCAAGAGGCAACTGGACTTTCTGGTTTTTCTTTGAAGATATTTCGCTTCTCCTCCAAGAAGGTTCTTGGAATCATCCTCAAAGAAAAACAAGAAAATCCAGTTGCCTCTTGAAAAAGCACCTTTGCGACAACCATGATCTGGATGACTGAAAATCTCCATAGACACTTTTTAAAAAAAAATTAGATTTATATGCCGCCCTTCTCTGGAGACTCAGGGCGGCTTACAATGCGCCAAGCAATAGCCTTCATACTTTTGTATATTTTTTATACAAAGTCAGCTTATTGCCCCCCACAAACTGGGTCCTCAATTTACCTACCTTAGAAAGGATGGAAGGCTAAGTCAACCTGGAGCCTCGAACCTTGCAATAATTGCAGATAGCTGAATCTTAATAACAGGCTATTAGCCTGTTGAGCTATCTGAAGCTCTATTTACTTTGGTAAATAACTCTGGAACGAGTTGCCCCCAGAGATGCGGCGGATCCCAGATCTGTGCGCTTTCTGAACTGCCCTAAAGACATTTTTGTTTCATCAAGTCGGGCTGACCTGACCTACTCTTTTAAATTGTTTTTAACTTAAATTGTTAAAATTATGGGTTTTAACATAGGGGTTTTAACTATGGGCCAAATTAATTTAATTGGATTTTAATACTGTTTTAAATTTTGCATTTTTTGTATTTTATTTGCTGGCTGTTCACCACCCCGAGTCCCTCATGAGAAGGGCGGTATATAAATATAATAAACCAAAACCATAAACCAAAACCAATTTACTATAGAGATAGTATAGAACTATTTCAAGCTATTTAACTCTCATCAGCTAGCCATACACTTACTCGGATTTGAACTTGGACTGCCTGCATATTAGGCAGTTGTATCAACCTCTGAGCCATAAGTTCTCCTCCCTTTATCAGCTTGAGCCAGGGGAGAGATTAAGTGTTTTTCTGTCGAAGCACCTGGTCTACCCCAATATGGGAGGGAGCATACTGCGTGAATGCGAGGACTCCTGGATTGGAACTGAAAGGCGAAAGGGAAGCAGTATGCTCCCTCCCATATTGGGGTAGACCAGCTGGTTCAACAGAAAAACGCTTAATATATATGATGAGCTGGCTGTCCTCTGTAATAGACCAAGATGGTGCCCACGTCTTCATCCTGGCCTCTTCCTAGTCTGTTGCATATACACTAGGCTGCACCATCCATTCTATTTTCTAAGAATGCCTAGGCATTTAGAGGCCATAAGAGGAGCTTCATGATAGCCAGAAATCAGGAACCTCGTAGCATCTTTTCAGACTAACACAACTCATTCAAGGCATCAGCTTTTGAGGGCTCAGCATCGGCTTGCAAATGCTATGCCTTTAATAAAATCTACTGGTCTGAAAAGATGCTACAGGAGTCTTCCTGATTTAGGGGTGAGAAGCACTTCCATCAACCGAGAGTAGGCTAGAGATGGGCCTCTTGCCAGCTTCTCATTTTTAAAGACAGCAGGTTGCTGAGCAGCAATCAGGAGGTACCTGAGGGTACCGAATTGCTAATGTTGCCGAGATGTTGCCTTTTAATATGTTGCAGCAAAAAATAGCCGAGAGTCTGGGGTCACCTTAACACAACCTTGTAAATAAGCCCAGAATAGTTACTAACATTTAAAAAAAAGAAGCAGCATGTCAACGAATAGGGAACACTCTGTCTTTGTCACAGTCAAACCCAAACAATAAAGATCAGTTGTGACCTTGGGCCCCTCCTTTTCTCCCAGCACTTGCAGCGAAGAGGACAAAGATAGTGTGTGTCATGTGTGGGTAGTCCTCGACTTATGGCCATTTGTTTAATGTCCGTTTGAAGCAGTAGTGGGCTTCAAATTTTTTTACTACCGGTTCTGTGGGCGTGGCTTGGTGGGCGTGGCATGGCTTGATGGCCACGGCAGGGGAAGGATACTGCAAAATCCCCATTCCCTCCCCATTCCTGGGGAAAGGATATTGCAAAATCTCCATTCCCACCCCACTCTGGGGCCAACCAGAGGTGGTATTTGTCGGTTCTCCAAACTACTCAAAATTTCTGCTACTGGTTCTCCAGAACCTGTCAGAACCTGCTGAATAGCATCCCTGGTCATAACTTTGCTTCCAATGAGCAAAGTCAATGAGGGATATTGGATATGCCTAACAACTCACTTAATGACTGCATCATTAACAACTGCTGCAAAATGGTCATAAAATCGAGCACAACTCACTTAAATGACCGCATCGCTTAGTTGGTGGAACTTCCAGTCCCAATGGCAGTCCTAGCAAAATGTCTATGGAGATTCTCAATCATCCAGGTTGTGGCTATCCCAAAGGTGCTTTTTTTCAAGACGCAACTGGACTGTCTGGTTTTTCTTTTGAAGACGTTTCGCTTCTCCTCCAAGAAGCTTCTTCAGCTCTGACTGGATGGTGGGGAATGGAAGGCTTTATATTCCTTGCAGACCGCTGGTCATTTGCATCCTTTTGGAGAGTCGTTGAGGCCACTTAGAAGTTGATTTGTGTTCTCAGGGCAGGGGTGAAATGCTTCCAGTTCGGACCGGATCACCTGATTCATTTCCCAGGCTATTTTTGTACCTGTTCAGCCAACAGTCCTAGCAGCTGCAAAATTGAAAGTTATGCCCTTGTTCACTGCAATGTGAGGCTATCAATAAGTTCGGGTGTCCTTGTCTGAGGAGGCACGCAATTAGACCATTGCATCAGATAGAAGATACTTCTTAATCTTCAGTTGGGTGCACCCATTGCTTTAAGGCTTGGTTGGTGGAATAATCCAAAACTCGGATGAATTTATACCAAAGGTATCTAGACCATGGCTTGCAAACTAAAATAGCTTTGCACACAAACTAGGCCAAACCAATTATGATTCCATTAGTACATGGATTATTTCCCTCTTCTTTCCTTCCCACCCTCCTCAACCTTACCTAAAATTAAAACTAGAAACCCTGTGAATGTTTGCTGAAGCTAATTAAAATGGCAATGAAGAGGTCCAGAATTGTCCTTGAAGATCTTCATCTTAGCTCCAAGTTGACTGAATTCCAAAGATGACAAACAATCTCTCCTTTAAAAGATGTTTGTGTTTTGGTAGGATGAAGGAACAGGCAACTTTTCTTTTGTTTCACTGTTCTGTGTATATAAAATACTCGAGGATTTTTATTTTTTAAAAAACTATCTTTTCAAAACAGAGAATAGCTCTGTCCCCTCTCAGGCAAAGGCACTCAGAAATCTGAATGGAAGGCTGATGTCCTTGGCCTGATTTGGGTTGGAAAAGCAACAAAGGAATTTCTTCAAAAACAACAATAACAATAAAGGATAAAAATAGAGGAGCTTTCAAATAAGAAGGGCAAAGCCAAATAAATAGAGGCAGACAAATAACACATGGTACAAAAGTCATATAATCAATTAAAAACCAGGCATGCTATGATTGCGATTCTGCAAATGAGGACGGGACAAACAAGGCTTAATGGGGCTCTTAATGCACTTTTAATAGCCATTGAGATGCCTCCTCATTCTTGATGAAGAGAACAGAAATCTCCATTCTCACCATTTTGAAGTAAGAAATCCAAGAATATTGGCGGTGGGAAGCTTAACATGGGCCTCCCCTACAGTAGCAGCCAAAATTGTGAAAATCTTTTGGGGAAAGTGTATTTTTGAAGTTTGATGGCTAATAACACCACTTTTTTTTTTTTTTGGAGTTTCAAGATAATCCTATTCCACTGCTGGAATAGCCTGGGAATACCTAGGGGTGAAATCCAGCAGGTTCTGACAGGTTCTGGAGATCCGGTAGCGAAAATTTGGAGCAGTTTGGAGAACCAGCAAATACCACCTCTAGTTGGAGTGGGGTGGGAATGGAGATTTTGCAGTATCCTTCCCCTGCCACGCCCACCAAGCCACGCCCACCAAGGACACCATGCCCACAGAACCAGTAGTAAAAAAAATTGGATTCCACCACTGCGGGTTTAACTCAATTGAAAATCTATGGAGCCAACGAAAGAAACTTGTTAGTCAGAAGCAACCCAGCAATAAAGCCCACTATGGATTGAACCAATTCAATCTTGGTTTCACATGATAACAACTGCAGGATTGAAAAGCTTGGTTCACTCCATGGGAAGATGTTGTAAGGCCGTACTTCATGCTAAAGGTTACCCAACAAAGTATTAACTGACAAGGTGATAATTGTTGTATATCTCATTTTTTCTAGGGTGATAATTTTTGTATCCCCGTTTCACTTTTCTTCTTTATACTGTAACTGCTATTCTAATCGCAGATCCTTCATAAAGGTTATTGCACTACATTCTTGATTAAATTATCTTTCCATTGATGTATAATTTTATGGTACCACTCAAAAAAAAAAAGTGGTGTTATTAGTTAGTTTTAGAAACTACACTTTTCCCAAAAGGTTTCCACAATTTTGGCCACTACTGTAGTTGAAAACAAAGAAATCCCTGTATTTCCCCAAGTCCAGGATGAACCTGAAGATAGTCTCAGATAAGAGCATCCTTGCCTTGCCAACTGAAGCCTACAGCCCTTTCCTGCAAAAGGCGGCTTGTAATGACAGGTAGTCTTCCACCCTGACCACAATTGAGCCCGTTGCTAAGCGAAACAGTTGTTAAGTGAATTTTGCCCCCCCTTTTGCGACCTTTCTTCTCACAGTCATTAAGTAAATCACTGCAGTTGTTAACGTAGTATTATTTTATTTACTTATTTTATTAAATTTTTATACCGCCCTTCTCCCGAGGGACTCAGGGCGGTGTACAGCCATGATAAAAGCAAACATATACCACAAAAACTATTAAAAACAATTTATTTATTTATTTATTTATTACATGTATTTATATGCCGCCCTTCTCCCGAAGGACTCAGGGCGGCGAACACAAGTTAAGAAACATGTACAATAAAATCGTATTTTAAATCAAATAACTAATTAATGATAAATAATAAACCCAGAATCAGAGTCAGCCTATTTGCTTGAACAGCCAAGTCTTCAGCTCCCAACGAAAGGAGCAGAGATCAGGAGCCATCTGGAGCTCGGTAGGTAATTCATTCCAGAGAGTGGGAGCACCCACAGAGAACGCCCTACCCCTGGGCACCGCTAGATGACATTGGCTCGCCGTCGGGACCCTGAGGAGAGCGGCCCTATGTGAGCGAACAGGACAGTGGGAAGCAGGCAGGAGAAGGTCCTGTAAATATCCTGGACCTAAATCATGTAGGGCCTTATAGGTGAGAACTAGTACCTTGAAGCGGGCCTGGAGAACCACTGGTAACCAGTGCAGCTGACGCAGGAGGGGTGTTATATGGGAGTAACGAGGAGCTCCTGTAACAACCTGTGCGGCTGCATTCTGGATCAGCTGGAGTCTCCGTGTGCATTTCAGGGGCAGGCCCATGTAGAGGGAATTACAGTAATCCAAGCAGGAAGTAACCAGGGCATGAGTGACTGTGCAAAGGTCATCTCGGTCCAGGAAAGGGCGCAACTGGCACACCAGGCGAACCTGTGCGAAGGCCCCCCCAGTCATAGCCGTTAGATGGTCTTCTAGGGACAGCCGAGCATCCAGGAGGACACTCAAGTATGTATTAAATAATTTGGCCCAATTTTGTTTTTTTTAAAAAACTCCAAAACTAAAATACCCAATTAAAATCATACATTAATCAGTGAATCTGGTCTCCCCATTGACTTTGCTTGTCGGAAGTTCCCAAAAGGTTGCAGGGACACTGCAACCGTCATAAATATCAGACAACCATCTGAATTTTGATCACGTGCCCGCGGGGATGTCGCAGCGGTCGTAAGTGTGAAAAACAGCCGTCAGTCCCTTTTTTTCCCACTGATGTTGAAACTTTGAATGGTCACTAAATGAACGGTTGTAAGTCGAGGACTATCAGTACAGATGAGTCAAAGAGGCTAGTAGGACCAAAATTCAACCCTACTAATATTGCTGGATCTACCAGTCCTTCTAAAAATTGCATGGGTATTTTTTTCATGCTATTGTGATCTCCAAACAAGACTACAGGTAATCCTTGATTGACAACCACTTTTCATACTTATGGCCGTCACAGCATCCTTATGTTCAGATGGTCAGAATTCGGATGCTTGGCAAACGGCACGTATTTATGATGGTCGCAGTGCCCCAGGGACAAGGAATTCCCTTTTTGTGACCTCCTGACAAGCCAAGTCAGATTTGCTTAACAGCCATGTTACTCACTTAACAACGGCTCTGATTCATTTAACAACTGGAGCAAGAAAGATCATAAAAGGAGGCAACATTCGCTTAGCAGAAGGCGCAGTGGTTGGCACCAAGATGGCACAGTGGTTAGAATGTATTACTGCAGGCTCCTTCTGCTGCTTGCCGGCTGCCTGCAGTTTGACAGTTTGAATCTCACCAGGCTCAAGGTTGACTCAGCCTCCTTTCCTTCTGAGGTCGGTAACACGAGGACCCAGATTGTTGGGAGCAATAGGCTGATTCTGTAAATGGCTTAGAGAGGGGCTGTAAAGCAGTGTAAAGTGGTATATAGTGCCATTGCTATTGCTATTAACAAATATCTCACTTAGCAACAGAAATGTTGAGCTCCATTGTGGTCATAAATCGAGGATACTGCCTGTATTTAGCTTTCCAGCTACAACCACCATCACACCACCGAGTGCCTCTCTTATCAGGATTCAGCTCACACACAGTCTAGTCAAAGAAGGACGCAGCAATTTTTGTAGCCTCCTCTAACACAAGAACAGAATACCAGAGTTGGAAGGGACCTTGGAGGTCTTCTAGTCCAGCCCCCTGCTTATGCAGGAAACCCTCTACCCGTGATGGTGAAATTATGGCAATTCAGTGGTAGGTTGCAAAATTTTTTACTACCCAGCAAGGGTTGTTCTTGCTGCATAAAATACCAGACTGTATGGTTATAGAGACTAATTTGATTTTAAATCTAATAACCGTCGCAAGACTTTTGGTGGCACAGTACTGGAAGAAGGAAGACTTGCTTACTATTCAAAAAATGGACACTAAAAGTAGCAAATTTAGCAGAGATGGCCAACATTTCAGCATATCTGAAGGATCACTCAAATGAAAAATACATTTTGGAATGGAGAAGTTGGATCGATTATATTCAAAGCAAATATCGGACTAAAAAGTTTCAAATACCTTACGAATGTATAAAGAGGTTTTAGAAAAGTATTTAAATTTAGTTAAGTAAAAGGGGACTTAAAGCACAAGAGGGAGAGTGGAGTCTATAGTTAGTTAGCGTATGTTAGATTATGATTGTTAAATGCTATACCCTGTATTTTGCTCTGGGAAGTAGGGTGGGGGAGGTTTGGAGGGAGGGAGGTGGGAAGGGGAAACATTTGTAAAACTTATTAAACATTTTTAATATTTTTTTTTACTACCGGTTCTGTGGGCGTGGCTTGGTGGGCGTGGCATCGCTTGGTGGGCGAGGCTTAGTGGGCATGGCAGGGGAAGGATACTGTAAAATCTCCATTCCCACTCCATTCCAGGGGAAGGATACTGCAAAATCCCCATTTCCTCCTGATCAGGTGGGGCTTGGGAGGCAGAGAATAGATGGGGGTGGAGTCAGTCAGAATTTTTACTACCAGTTCTCCGAACTACTCAAAATTTCTGCTATCAGTTCTCCGGAACTGGTCAGAACCTGCTGAAACCCACCTCTGATGCAATTTGCTAATAACTTGCATTTGGACAAGGACAATGAAAAGAGCAGTTAAAAGAAGACCCTAATCAAGGAACTACCAAGTCCAACCAACAATCAAATAGTCCTTAAATTATTGCCTTAAATTGATTTAAAGAACAGCCAAACAAAGGAAGCAACAAGAACCCTCCCAGCAACGCTGATGGGGCAAGTCACTTGTTTATAAACAGAGAGAAAACCCCACGCTCTTCTAACACTGATGATGTGACCTAGCTGGGTATTGAAATATCTGCCAAAAAAACAACAACAACCAAGCTCAGAGAGCACCCAAGATCCCACAGTAATTTAAATAAACATTTCACCTTAGTGGGGAAGACTAGGACAGAGATTTGTGCTTGAATGCACAGACTGCTTTCCAAGTGCTACATATGGACAGGAAAGTCAAAACTCTGAACTCTCTTCTTAGAATTGTTTAGTCTTCATCTAAATATAGTCTGGGTGATATTTCAAAAAAGGGAAATATATATATATATGTATATAGAGAGAAAGAGTGTGTGATCGGTGATAATAGCTTCATTTAATTTGTACACAGTTTTCCTGAAACTACCTCAAAGTGGTTATAAACACATTTACAAACAACCAGAAAGTCACAATTGTAAATCAGGTATCTTAAAAGTCAGATGGGAGAGGAATAAAAACCTGACTCTACCATTTATGTAGGAAAAGCCTGAATGAAAAATCAGGCTTTCAGTGTGTGTCTAAATAATGTAAACCGTAGGGGCTCCTGAGCCATAAGAGATGCAGAGGGCAAGATAATAGTAGATAAAACTCTATCACAGGGGTGGGACCTCCTTCCTTCCTTCCCTTCCTCCCTTCTTCCTCCCCCTCCTTTCTTCCTTAATCCCCTTCCTTCCTTCCTTCCTTTCTTCCTTCCCTGCCTCCCTCCCTCCCTGCCTGCCTGCCTACCTCCTTCCTTCCCTCCCTCCCTCCCTACTTCCCTCCATTCTTCCTTCCTCTCCCTCCTTCCTTCCTTCCCTTCCTCTCTACCTCCTACCTTCCTTTCCTTCCTTCCTTCCTTCCTTCCTTCCTTCCTTCCTTCCTTCCTTCCTTCCTTCCTTCCTTCCTTCCCTCCCTCCCTCCCTCCCTCCCTCCCTCCCTCCCTCCCTCCCTCCTTCCTTCCTTCCTTCCTTCCTTCCTTCCTTCCTTCCCTGCCTCCCTCCCGGGTAAAATTTTCTTGTATTGGAAAAATATCAGTTTTCATTTACTGCCCACCAAAAACATGGGAAACTGAAGTCAGTGGTGCAGTCAAAAGAAACCAAGATTCTACAAAGGAGTCTGGGGTCTTGACCATGTCCACTAAAGCAAATAACAGAGCCCCCTCCTAAAGAATCCATTGTACACAGCAATAATTTAAGGCTGATCTTATGCCTAAACTACCGGTTCAATATATTTGGAAAAAAATACATTCAAATAAATAAATCAGATAGGCAATTCTTGTTTGCATTATGGATATCCAGCGCATTCTAAGAAGAAACCAATAGGCAATGTAAATTCAGAACATAAAAGAAGCTGGCTAACCAAGTTACTAGTAAAAGCCACAAAGTTCTCCACGTTTAATGGAAGGAGACAGAACGGTGATTTCATCCTACATTTATGCCTTGGAAGCCTGGTCTATTTGTTCTTTGAATGTAGCTGTTCCAGCTGGAACAAGTTCCTGTCCTTCAGATCAGAGCAAAATGTTCAGGGTTGAATTGCCGACTGGACATCCCTGTTGTCCAAAGAGTTCTTTCCAATACAAAAGAACAGAGGAATGCATTATTTCATGCATTGCTAATCCCTTCTCTTCTGTTGCAGTCAAAACAAAGGGGAATCTAACAGCCCAGCCACTTAAACCCCAATGAAATTTAAAGCCATCTCAGCAGGAGTTATAAGAGTTAGTTCTTGTGGTTGTTGTTGTTGTTTGCATTTAAAATAAACTATGAAACCAAGAATGAAATGTCCATGACATAAAAATACAAAAGCCATTATCCCAGTAAAATTTCCCATTAACCTACAAAACTATGGAAGTGTTCACCATCTAGGGCCAGATATAAACAGATAAGACTGGGGTAGGAACAGTGAGCCAAACACTCAAGCTACCTACAGACAGAACTATATACAGTATCTAGGAGCACTTCACCTTGGTAGATGCTTGAGTAAAGCACCATATCAAATTTGCTCTGGGAAACAACCTGGCCTCTCATGGTTCCAAAAAGCCACATTGCTTCTCTTTACTAGCCTTTGAAGACCTCTTCCAACAGTTCCCAGAAGTACAAGCAATCTGTTGCCTTCCTTGCATGAAGCACCTTTTCAAGCCAACTTGCCCAAACTAAAGCCGCAACGTAATTACAGATGAAGGATTTCCACCCTTGGATTTAGCTGTTGTGGAACTGAGAGTTGAAAAGCTTTACTTAATCTTCTCTAGCCTGAGCATCCTCCAGATGTGCGTTACTTATTCCTGGCTGAGAATACAGAGAACTGACATAATTGTTGTGGCCTGCCAGCAGCCAGTGGATCTGGCAGCAGATTTGGACAGTGAGGAGGTTGGGAAGCAACATGGGCCAGTCCTGGAGTCTGGGGAAGGCTCTGATGAGGGCTCTGCATCAGAGGCAGAGAGGGTGCCAAGGCCGTATGCCAGTTATCAGCTGCCTTCAGAGTCAGACATCAGTGAGGCAGATGAACAGCTGGAGCCTGTTCCCAGCGTGCGCATACGCAGAGTTGATAGACAAATGGAACAGCTAAAGAACAAGGGTCGACTTGGGAGTAAGGCCACAGGTGGACAATGAATGGCCCCTCCCAGAGGGAAGAAAAGAGGAGTGAAAGGGGAGTGGAGTTTGCAAGAGGCAATCAGTTCATTACTGCATTCTTGCCAGGTATTGCGGCATCTGAAAGATATCAGCCTGGCCACTCTCCAAGACTGATAAAGGTCAGTAATTGAACTATCTTGAAAGACTGTGGCAGAGGAAAGACTTTGCTGTAGAGCCACTGGCCAACTGATTTTTGGCCCTTCTGGGCCCACTAGAAGTAGGGAAACAGGCTGTTTCCTGCCTCCGGAGGGCCTCGGGGTGTGGAGGGAAAGGCCCATTTTCGCCCTCCCCAGACTCCTAGAAAGGCTCTGGAGGCTGGGGAGAGCAAAAAACGGGCCTGCCATGCCATCGTGTGCCAGGAGCATGAGGGGAGTTGTGCGCGCATGCAGGGGGCAGGACGCATAGAATTATGGGTGTGGGCACACACGCAACACCCCCACCCCCCACTCCTGGCACACGATGGTTAGCCATCACTGCTGTAGAGGAATTCACTGTAAATTAAATAAAAGGGGTTTATCGGGACAAGGACTCAGCTTCGTGCTGCTGGGGAAGCCTAGGTCAGAACAATAACACCACTAAAGAATGCCAAGTTTTAGGAAAGTGGCTTTTGTGGATCAAGTGCAAAGCCCAGCCAGACTGTCAATCCCAATTTGTTTTGACCTGTCCTGATGGAACACAGTTCCTTCTAAATCCCAGATCTACCTTGTGGCACATACTTCCCCCCTATAGTCCTCAACATTCACCTCCCCCCCAACTCAAGCTAAACTCCCCCACAAACCACTGACCATGATGCTTGGGCATTTTGGAAATTGGTAATTCAACCTATCTGGAGGGCAACATGTTTGAGAGAACTCATGTAGAACATTTTATTTTTAAAAAAAACTATGCCATTCCCCAAAAGGGAAAGGGTAGTAATGCCTCTGCTAAATAAGCACCAATGTGATCAAATGCCACATGCCATTTTAAGTGGTAGCTCCAGCTAAAGCATGACTATATGCAAAACCCCCATTAATCTCTGTTTCTATTCTGACCCAGCACGACAAACCCTCTGAAATTAACCCAAAGATTCCTTTATTAGGAGCGCCAGCAGCCCTGGCAAAAAGTTTCTCTTTCAACACAGGCTAACAAATCCGTCCACCTGGATGATGAATAGTTGTCTGCACATCTATTCATGTCTGCCCCCTGCCTTTTATCCCCAGAGCTAGGGTGGGGCTTCGCTAGCAGCAGTGGCTCTTCCATCCCAAGGATCAGCCCATGGATTTCCACTGCTCTCCTCTCCACTGCCTTCTGTGCATCCACGCGGCAGGCACTGGACCCAGCTGTTCCTCCTCTTCCTCATCAGCCACCTCCAGACCTGGAGGCTGTTGAGTCTCCATCTGAGGGCTGATGGACGGCCCAGGCTCTGCGTCTCTCCCTCTCTCTCACCCTCCCTCCCTCCCTCCCTCCCGCCCCTCTCTCTGCCAGTTCCATCTCTTCTTCCCCCTCGGAGTTCTCAGGTTGCCTTGATGCTGACCCTGAGTCCTATGCCTCCTCATCCTCTGATTTGGCTGCTGGAGAGTCTGGCGGCCGACTGGCCACAACGGTTTTGCAGTGGCCAGGGGAAAAGTCAGTAAGGGAAAGGTTTAAGTCTCCAGTTTGTCATACACAGAGAGAGAGAGACAGAGAGAAAATGCATGTTTGGATTGGAAACAGAGAAGAAAAATGTCTGGGGCTTCTTGAACGACTGTACTGCTGCATCAGCTTAGCATTCCTGACTCAACCTAATGCAATAGGCTCTTTGCTCTGTTCTGGCCTGTAGGTGTTGGCCTTGGTTACATATTGGAGCCTTCTACCTAACCGAAACTACCAGACAGCAAAAGTTTCTCTGGCATATTCATTTGCAAACGGATTAGGGATCACGGAGGGAAGGCAGGCTAGTAACAAAGCCTAGTTTGGCTCAAAAGTTGTTTGTGTTTCTACGGAGTCAGCTGCCGAATCCACTGTCAAAATGTCAGCCATTTTGACAAAGCTCAGCCAGGCTTTTCCTAAAAGGCCTAGTAAAAGCTTCAAGTGGCAGGAAGTTAGTTTAGTTTAGTTTAGTTTATTAGATTGACAAGTGACAATTACGGAGGGCTGGAACAGCAGGGAGAGTTTGCTTTTGGAAAAGGAAGCAAACAAGGAAGTTTTGTCCAAACGCCTCCCTTGCCACATAAACACACACCTTCTCTTTTCAGCATATATTCTGTCCTTTTTTTTTTTTCTTTCTCAAGGTGCCTGAATAATACAGAGCTTGGTCAACAACCAGGATGACACAGCACACCACAAGGTGGAAAAGTATCTCTGTAACACTGATTGGAGCCGACAATATTTCATCTCGCCTCTGATCCCAGAAGGGAAATTAAGGCAATGGGGGAGATAAAACATGACATCAGAGGGGACAGGCAGTCCCTGCTTGACCTTGGTATTGTTAATATCACCTCGCAAGGAGAAATTAAACCGATCGGTGGAGGCTGAAAGTACAATCCAGGGACAAAAGACCTGTGGCACCAAAGGACAGTCACAAGGCTCCTTTCCTCCTGGAACACTCAGTTGCTGGCACACCCATTCCGTGCCCCATCCCATACCACAGGTAGTCCTTGATTTACAACAGTTCATTTAATAACTGTTCAAAATTACAACAGCACTGAAAAATGGGACTTACGACCAGTGGTGGGATTCAGCCGGTTCGGACTGCTTCGGGTGAACTGAATGCTAATTTTACTCTGGTTCGCTGAACTAGTAGTTGTACGGACTGGCTGGCCCTGCCCACACTGCCCCTCCCCTCCCAGGAGTCTCCACCTGCCCGTTTTGGATGCCAGGTAAGTGCAGGGCCCGTGCGAAGGCTTGGGGAGGGTGAAAAATGGGCCTACTGGAAGTCTGGAAATGGGCGTGTTTCCAGCCTCTGGAGCCTAGGGGAGGCTGTTTTTGCCCTCCCAGATGCTTGAGGAAAGCCTCCAGAGCCTGGGGAGGGCAAAAACACCTCCCCTGTCCCCGCTGTGGTACAAGAGGCTGAGTAGACCACGCCCTCCATGGCCAAGCCACCCAGCAACCGGACAGAGAACCAATTGCTAACATTTTTGAATCCCACCCCTGCTTATGACTGTTTTTCATATAACTGTTGCAGCATCTGCATGGTCACATGATCAAAATTCAGACACAAGGCAGCTGACTCATATTTATGATGGCTGCAGTGTCCAGAGTTCACGTTATCACCTTTTGCGACTTTCATACAAGTCGAGTCAACAGGGAAGCCAGATTCATTTAACAACCAGATTACTAATTTAACAGCTGTAATGATTCACTTAACTAAATTAAAATAGAGGTCTCCACTGTGAAGGCTTTTGTTCCTCCCTTGGATTTGGATTTAACCCAAAATAAACTTATAAGACTAAAAACTGCCCCTTCCCTAACCTCAATAGGTTTTTAGGTCAGCGATGCAAGACCAGAAGACAGTATCCCTGCAATTTATTAGCAAATTTACTTGCTTTGAGAAGAAGTATTGGGACTGTCTTTTAATCGGGGCGTTCAGGTGTTAATATTAGCAGTTTGCATCTCTGCAGGGTCCTGTTTCCAACTAAAAAATTTTGAACATGACTTCATCATTACAGCATTTTCAAAGAGTGGCCCCCTTTCAGCTCAGGAGAATAAAGGGAGGTCAGTTGCAAGTAAGGTTCTACATTTAGGCAAGAAAAGCAAAATGCACAAGTACAGCATATGTGGTACCTTGCTCAGTAGCAGGAACTGTGGGAGCAGGAATGTTGGAGTCCTAGTGGACAATCACTTAAATATGAGCTAGCTGTGTGCTGCAGCTGCCAAAAAAGCCAACAGAGTTCTAAGCTGCATAAACAGAGGGATAGACTCAAGATCAAATGAAGTGTTAATACCATTTTATAATGCCTTGGTAAGGCCACACTTGAAATCCTGCATCCAGTTTTGATCGCCATGATGTAAAAAAGATGTGGAGATTCTAGAAAGAGTGCAGAGAAGAGCAACAAAGATGATTAGGGGATTGGAGGCTAAACCATATGAAAAACGGTTGCAGGAACTGGGTATGGCTAGTTTGATGGAAAAAAGGACTAGGGAAGACATGATAGCAGTGTTCCTATATCTCAGGGGCTGCCACAAAGAAGAGGAAGTCAAGCTATTCTCCAAAGCACCTGGGGGCAGGACAAGAAACAATGGGTGGA
The DNA here is from genome assembly GCA_030761175.1 of Masticophis lateralis. NCBI lineage: Eukaryota > Metazoa > Chordata > Lepidosauria > Squamata > Colubridae > Masticophis > Masticophis lateralis. The sequence goes on from JAUDYJ010000009.1 coordinate 13,968,097, forward strand.
AACTAATCAAGGAGAGAAGCAATTTAGAACTAAGGAGAAATTTCCTGACAGTTAGAACAATTAATCAGTGGAACAACTTGCTTCCAAAAGTTGTTAAGTTTTTAAAAAGATGTTGGGGATGCATCCAGTTTTAACACAACAGACGGCCAGAATTGGTGGGTCAGGTGGGAGAAGCTGCTGCCGAATTGACAAGAGCGTCTTCTTTCTTCTTCCTGCGCTCGTTCTCTCAGCTGCATGCTATTCTTATGGACCAAATCGCTACCTTCGTGTTCCTTCTTCAGCCTGGAGAGGGATGAAAGGAGAGGTTCTCCTTGTGTTCATTTGTGACCATCATGGGTAAGACTAGCCTCCATCTGTCCCAAGGAAGCAGTCTCTTCTGTGGTATACTTGCAGTGCTTGAGACTGCTGGAAAGAGACGGTAAGGAAAACTTGAGCGGCCTGCTGGGGGAGCTGTCCAAGTGCTGATAGCACTTTTCCATTTGCCTTGCCCTGGATTGAGAAATTTGCCATCATTGGGGTCTTGCTTTTTTTTTTTTTTTAAGGCAAAGAAAACATCTTGGGCCCCTCCCTGCCCAAGCGTGTGAACATATGGCAGCCCATTGAATGGAATATTAGACTCTAGTCTCTTCCAGAAATATTTTGAGATACTTTGGCTGCGGCTGTCTTAATTTTATACAGGTATTCCTTGACTTAAAGATAAAGGTAAAAATTCCCCTCGCATATAGATGCTAGTCGTTCCCGGCTCTAGGAGGCGGTGCTCATCTCCGTTTCAAAGCCAAAGAGCCAGCACTGTCCGAAGACGTCTCCGGGGTCATGTGGCCAGCATGACTAAATGCCAAAGGCATACGGAACACTGCTACCTTCCCACCAAAAGTGGTCCCTATTTTTCTATTTGCATTTCTTACGTGCTTTTGACCTGCTAGGTTGGCAGAAGCTGGGACAAGTAATGGGAGTTCACCCCATTACATGGCACTAGGGATTCAAACTGCTGAACTGCCAATCTTTCGATCGACAAGCTCAGGGTGTTAGCATCCCTTAAATTTAAATCCTTAAATTACAAGTTAATTTAGTGACCACTCAAAAGTGACTGAAATAAGTAACTTATGACCGGTTTTCATGCTTATGACTGTTGCAGCATCCCCAGAGTCCCATGATCAAAATCCAGATATGTGGCAATTGACTCATATTTACGACAGTTGGCTCAAGCGATCCGCTTCTAACAGAGTGTCAATGGAGAAACCAGATTCACTTTACAACTGGGTTAACAACTGAAGTGATTCACTTAACAACTGTGGCAAGGAAGGTTGCAAAATACTGTCTTTTCCCCAAAATAAGACCCTATCTTATATTTGTTTGAAACCCGAAATAAGTGCTTGGCTTTATTTTTGGGGATGTCTTATTTTTTTGGGGTGCATGGAGCAAGACAGGGCTCCTCTTGCCAACTTACCAGATTTCCAGCTCTGTCTCCCTAACCCTAACCAGGGGAAATGGTGGGGAATCACTGCGCGTGCAGTTAAATATTTTCAGGGAGGGCTTATTTTCAGGGGGCGGGGTTATTTTAACGCATGCGCTCAAAAGCCCGACTGGGCTTATTATCAGGGGATGTTTTATTTTAGGGGAAACAGGGTAGGGCAAAATTCACTGTCTCGTTTAAGCAACAGAAATCCTGGGCTCGGTTGTGGTCGTTAAGTCAAGGCCTACGTATACTGAGGCTTTTTTTGGAAACCAGTTTGAATTATGAAGGGTAGCACACAAACGTTCAATACACAATGGTTTTCGTTTTAGCTCATGCCAAATGCTTAAAGCCACACTTGCCTGCAGTGGGGATGGCCAGTCACGTTTTTTTTAAAAAAATTGATTTATATGCCATCCTTCTCTGAAGACTCAGGGCGGCTTACAATGCATTAAGCAATAGCCTTCATACTTTTGTATATTTATACAAAGTCAGCTTATTGCCCCCACAAACTGGGTCCTCAATTTACCTACCTTAGAAAGGATGGAAGGCTGAGTCAACCTTGAGCCTGGGGACATTCGAACTGGTGTAATTGCAGACAGCTGGATGTTAATTACGGTGCTTTAGTCTGCAGAGCTAAACCAGGCTTTGGGGTTTGCAGCTGCACAGCCCCAGCATGCACGGATTGGGCTATAAACACGGCAATTGTGAGACTGAAAAACAATCTCCACTGAAATCGTTACCCGATGCTCAGATGATTCCTTATGTCCCCTAAGAAACATCCTAGACCAGGGGTGTCAAACTCAAGGCCCATAGGCCGCATCCAGCCAACGGGGTGCTTAGATCTGGCCCGTGGAGCCGGCCTGGAAATAGCAAAGGACCAGCCCATGATGCTTTTGCTAGCAAAAATGGGGCACGGGAGGGAGTGGGGATCCAGATCCCAAACTGGGCCTTTGGAGTGCTGGAGGCTGTCCTTGACTCAGGTTATAAAAGGGAGGAAAGATAAAAAGCATGCTCGCAAAGCGCATACCTGTTCGGCACTTGGTGAGTAAAAGGTTTGCCACCACTGGCCTATGTCAATATTGTATAGTTCTAGTCTTCCTATGGAGTCAGTTTCTTGATCTGGTCTCTCTCGCATAAGGTGATCAAGTATTAAAAAAACCAGAATCGCAGAACTGTACGCCTATTTTCATAAGTGTATAAACCATGTGTGTGGAGGTGTAGTCCCATGTCACACCCATGGCCACGCCTACCCCACTTGGCCCTCTGAGATCAAACACAACCCTGATGCAGCCCTCAATGGAGTTTGACACCCCTGTCCTAGACGCTGAGGCTATTTGGCTTTGCTCCTGGAAGTGAAACCTGCAATCTTTGGGGAGGGATTTTTTCAGGAGTGATGCCGCACTTATTAAAGCCACCGCTTCAGGAGAGGCATGTCAAGCTGTTGTATGCTTTAATCCAGTCGATTAAGAGCTCACTCCCCCCCGCCCCGCCTTAAAGCATCAGGCTTTTAACATTACAGGCGGATTTTTTAAGAGCCAGGCTGTTGCATTTATGCCACATGGTATTGTAGCGACTATGGACTATTTTTAAACACCGCATCCATCCTTTTACTTCACTCATTGGAAATGCAAACAGTATTTAAATAGGCTGAATTATTTAATGACTTAATCAATTTTACTTTTGTCAACAGAAGAGCTATAGAAGAGTTATCTTCCCCATCAAACGATAGGGAAAAAATACGTGCTAACTTCCCACATATTCACCACTGGTGGCATTTAAAAAGAAAAAAAAATCACAAGGGTCTATTTTGGCAAATTATACCAAAATTATACAAAATTAATTTCCTGATAAGGTTTTTCAGAAGTGGTTTGCCATTTTCTCCTTCTTAGGGCTGTGTATGTGTGACTGGCCCAAGGTCACCCAGCTGGATTTGCGTCTAAAGCAAGACATGTCACAGTCTCCCAGTTTGTAGCTTGATGCCTTCACTTACACCAACCTTGCTCTCAAAGAAAGTGCCCAGCTTAATAGTACTAATAGTGCTTCAAGTGATACTTCAACTGTAAGCCAAATGCTATTTCTTTTTCAGGATGTTGAAAGCACACATATTTTTAATTATTTCCATGAAGAGTAGAGAGAAGGGACAGAGGACTGTTTTATTTTTTAATTTAAGAGGAAAAAAAGGCAGGGAAGAAATAAAACTAAAATTGATATTTGTCCCGTCCGCCCCTCCCCAAATTACCCTAGAATAAGTTACTCTTTGAAGTTAATTATAGCAAATCTGGGGAAAGTAATACAGTAATTCTTTAAGCGTTAGAATTGCATTATTTATTACCACTTCATGTGACAAATATTTTTGATGGTGACCTGTCCAGATGTAGAAGGCTGATCATGCCAAGACATCAAATATTAGGCTAGATGTGCCATAGCTTCATTTCAAACAGGTTTTATGTCCTTATAGCACTCATTTAAAAATAAAATAGAAAAAGGGAATGATTGGATTGGATTCCACACCCATTATCATGCTTATACCAGATTGAAAGCCTAGCCATTATGGAAATTTTGAACAAAACATTGGGAAAGGACAAGAAGCATCTCAATCTAAATGGAAACAAACATGCAGAAAACAATTCCAACACAGGTAGTACTCAACTTAAGACCGGTTGCTTAACGACCGCTCAAAGTTATGACAGACCCTCCAAAGCTACTTATCAGCTGATTCTAAAGTTCCCATGGCCATTCCCATATAGTCACGTCACTTCCCTTGGGCACACAGCAACTGTCTCACAATTACAGCCATTTTCAGCATTACGTGATTGTGACTTATGTTTTGCAAGAAAGTGGCCCATACAGAAAGATTAATTATCATGGCATTCGCTGAATTGCAACACTTGCTTAAGCAGAACACTTTAACCACCAGAAAAGGTCACAAAATCGAATCGATGACATAATGACCCACTTTACAACTGTCGGGACTTACCACCTTAATTGCCAGACTCAGTCATGTTTATAAAGCGAGGGCTTCTTGTGCGGCTGAGGCAGAAAACCTCTGTACTTGAAGTTATAATTTCCCAGATATGCTCAGCTTCTATTTGTGACATCAAGAAGTCTTGTACGGTTCCTACATCTTAAGCTGCATTTATCTCCAGGTCTAATGAACTTCACTCACCTAAAAATGTACTTGTTTTCTTCTGGCAGGAAAAAGAAATCAACGAGGCTCTAGATTTATCCCTGTGATAATGTGCAAGAATATTTGAACTATTCCTCTCAGATTCAACATATAGTAGTCCCCAAAATTTTTTGCAGTTAAATTGTGAAAATGTGATGAACTGTGGGTTCAGGAGAAAAAAAACTGGAAGCTATTAGATAATTCCTTTCAATATATTTAGAACAAAATGAATACTTAGCATTATATCCTCTGAAAGAAAAGACTTTTTTTTAACCCCACTAAAGGTTTATCCTGCACACTTCCACTTGCCTTTGTGATTTTCTAAAATCAAGGATCTCTGCCATACAAATGGATTATCTGGAAAGCTTATCAATGTTTCCAAATGTTTTCTTAAACCAGGTTTGTGGACTGAGGTATGCAGAACCATTAAGCCACGCACATCCAAAGTGGAATGTAAGGATGTCAAAACAGCTACCAAATACTACAAATATTCCTCTGTACCATTATTGTAATTTCTGATCTTTAGGGCAGCAGGTAAAAAGTGACTTTAAAAGGTGGTGAACATTAGGAATAGCAGCAGAATCAAGTTTTGCAAGGCGATACTAAGGAAGAGGACATTTTTCACTAGAACTGTCATCCTGCACTGGATTTTTCCAGTGAAATTCTCACCTGTGTTAACAATGCGTAGGGTGAGGGAGTACAAAAAGCACATATGCATTCAGGCTTGTAAGTTGTACACGCACCAGGAAATGTAGGCAAGAAAAAATGATCTTTTGTGAATGGCGGTAAGAGATCATAACCAAGCGCTGAAGAAAGCGACCGATTCATCCAACCCTAAACATAACACAATGGCTAGAAAGGATTTCTCATTTCTTTAAGGTTTATATGATAAAGTTTCATTTTAATCACATATACATTACAAGAAGTCCCCCAAGAAAAGGTAGACAACACTAGCGAGATTATAAAAGTAGTTTTTAAAAGATTTGGATTAAAAACAGCAACTAGGGACAGTAAAATGAACACGGAGAGCCAAACTCTGCATGAGAGTGCGGAAGAGAAGGAACAATTCCAATCTCCATTGTGCTTCTCCCACTTCACCCAAGACCTGCCAGACAGAATTTGATACTGATCATCAGGCTGTACTGGAATACCCTGATGATCACTGGCCTCTAGCATGGACATGGTTGATATCACTACATTGCTTTAGGTTTAATGACTTTTGAATTCAACCCAAAAGCCAATTCACATAACGGCTGAGTTTACGGCAAAGCAGACTTTCAGCATATCATGGAATGTTCGCTCATTTTCACCAAGTGTGTGGTGAACACTGACAAGACACCTAGAAAAATCATGCTGCTGGCTGTTGCCTGATAATTCTGGAACATGTAAACGCTCTTGGTCTCTACTGATAAAACCAACAACTGCGTTCATAACCATTTCCTCCGGCAGTTAATTAAGGTATATCTATTGATCTCTCTCTCTCTCTTTTTTTTTTTTTACAAACTGACCATTTAGAGAACTTTTGTTAAAAGAACACCTTCTTCAAACATTCCATATTTTTGTTCAGGTATGACCTATGATACATTTGAAATAATTACTCTTACATAAATATATTTTATGAAATAAGGCACTTATAGAAGTCAACTTATTCTACATAATAAAACATTGTTAGTTTTTAAAATCAATTTAAATGAATCATGTTAAAAGGTGCAATAAGGAAAGAAAAAGGCACACTCTCCCTCCCCACTTCAAAACTCTGTTTAAAAAAAAAGAACATATAAAGGAAATCAAGCAGAGGAGGCCCCAGAGTTTCTGTAGCATGAGCAGCCTGGTAAAAGGACACAGAGCCCTGCTGCCTAGCTGTGTGATCCAAGAGGCCTATTTTAAGCCTCTCTCTGCCCAATTGCCTGCATGACAAAGCTTTGCAACTTCTTGAGATTTTGAAGGCTCCTTCCTCATAATGTGGTCAACTATGGTGGAGAAGGTGGAGAAGAATTCTATGGCCATTTGTATTGTTATTTTAGGAAATTTTTAACTTTTGTATGTTTGTTTTTTAATTGGCTGTACACCGCCCTGAGTCCGTAAGAAGAAGGGCGGTATATAAATCCAAATAAAGGAAAGGAAAGGAAAGGAAAGAAGTCAATCTTCAAAGGCTGTATATATATATATATATATTATTTAAAGAAAACAATTTGAAAAACTAGTTTTCTCAGAAGATGTAATGCAAAAGGGGGGAGGGGAAAGGAAAGTAAATAGTGGGTAGAAATCAAGCAGTAGCATTATTGTTTTAGTGGAATTTCTTCTCCACCCTATTCTTCTATTGAACCGAGCAGCTGTTCCTGCTGTTTAGATGCTGTAAGAAAAGCTCAAGTATTCCAACTAACTCAGAGAATGAAATCTGTACAGCATCTTCAATTAAGTTCGATTAACTATTCTAAAATCAGAATAGCGAGACTAAAGCCATCTTTTGGAGATGGATCAAATCTACTTTTGATGCTTCACACCAAGCATGAATGTCTCAAAGAGACGATTTCATTCGTTTTAGTTCAGGGAGAAGATCTGTTTAAAACTGGAGCAGTACCAGATCGTAGCAGTAGCGGTCGCCATCCATCACCTAAAGATTCCATGACCTGGCTCAAGGATCTCCAACCTTGGCCACTTTAAGACTTGCGGACTTCAACTCCCAGAATTACCCAGCCAGCCATTCTGAAACTGAAGTCCAAAGTGGCCAAGGTCGGAGACCCCTGGCCTGGCTGATAACTGTGGCTCATTTGGCTAGGTAAGGAGTTAAGACTGGTTTTCTGGTTTTTTTTCAGGGCAGTTCTATTGAACATGATGTTCAATGTAACAACTTAATTCTTCTCCAGCAGGTGGTCTCACCTCTTAAAAGTGCAAAAAAGCAGTAAGAGGGATTTAAGAGGAGTAAAATTTTTAACTAACTAGCATCTGAACTCAACCCTAGCTTCAGAATGTGTGGATATGTTGGAGTACAACTCCTGTGCTTTCCAGGTGTCAGTTAACACAAGACAAGCAATTTAAAAGCTGTAAGTGAGAAGCATCAGGTTGCAAAAAGCTGACAAGATAAATCGCACTCTCTGTACAGGACACCCGCCTCTCAAGGAACATTGAAAGAATTAGCACCACTTTTAAACTTTTAGAAGTCAACCTTAGGTCAAACCTGTTTAAATGTTATGTTAAGAATGCCCATTATCCTTATGCAGCACATTGATTATAAATTGATACAGTCAATCTTGAAAAAAAAATCATTCATGGGGATAGCTAGGAAAAAGAGTTATACTAACTACAGAGGCTCTCTAATTTCATTGGCACAGCCATATAGTTTTCTTGGCACCGTGTCTGGTAACCATTCTCTTTCTGAATGAATGCGCACCTGAAAGCCTTTTTATGTTCCTCTGGCTTCTGTTAGGACAGTGTTTCTCAACCTTGGGAACTTTAAGATGTATGGACTTCAACTCCCAGAATTCACACATCTTAAAGTTCCCAAGGTTGAGAAACACTGTGTTAGGAGGAAGCCATTCACAGGGATTTAGTATATACAGTCATGCAAAGTTAAAGGTTTTGCCATGTATGAAACACCAGGCAAATTAAAAAGGAGGCTAAGTTCTGTCATTTCATTCTAAGCTGGCCGCTGCCAGCTTAGTACTTGAATATTAATTCTGGGTTACTAAGGAGCCTTAGGGTCGTTCTTGAAATTTACAGTGTGTTTTGAAAGGTTTTATAATTCATGAGAAAACTACCCATCAGCCTATCTTTTACGCACTCAAATCAGATGCTCAAAGCTTTTCAGTGCCACAAAGGAAACTACCAAACTGAAGGAATTTCTTCAGGATACTTTAGGCTTTCTGCCTAATTTTCTTGTGAAAATTGGGTCCTTCCTTTGGCTAAAGAAAAGCTCTGCTAAATAGCTAGGGGACCAGAAGTTCGAAAGTAAAACAGGGACACGGAGTAAAGGCCTGTAAGGATAAAAGCAAGAAAACAACACTCTTTGGGGCACAGAAGCTTTTACAAGGCATATCCTAGTGAGAAAAGGACAACAAGGCATATGGAAAGGCAAAAGATTTCCAAACCAATATATAGGGAGGCAAGTTCCCTATTCAAACCATCACTCTGATTAGAGTGATAGCATCATTCCAGTAAGTGGGATGCCTGGATAAAGTTAGGGGCCTGCCCTTTGACATTCTGTATATTAGTTCTTGGCTAAGAAAATCCCCCCAAAAAGCTATTTAAAAAAAATGTTTGCTAGAAAGAAGTATGTATATCTAATGCTGGTAGGGCAGAACCTCAATTTGTCAATAAACCACTTTTGTAACTGACGTTGAGGCTCTATAACTGTGATGACGAACCTATGGTGTGCGTGCCACAGGTATCACACAGTGCCCTTTCTCTGGGCACGCAAGCCGTTGCCCCAGTTCAGCTCTGCCACGAATGCGCGTGTGCCTCCCGCTGGCCAGCTGGACACCAGGTCTCTGCTGCACATGTGCAGGGCGTATGCAGGGGGCCTCACTCGCATGTGGGGGAGGCACATGCGGGGGCGTGCACATGCACAGGGGGGGCACCACGCCCGCATTGCATTTTGGGGGTTCGGGCATGGGCGCACGCTTTGGGCACTTGATCCAGAAAAGGTTAGCCATCACTGCTCTACAGATGCCAACAATGCTGAAATGACTCCGTGGTAATTATTGAAGGATTAAAGCAAAATAATAAGGAAGACTGGGCATATGTTTCATATGGCCAAGCTGGCCCATGAAAACTCCCATGAGATTTCTAGAGAAGGGTCATTGGCTTAATTTCATCACATCTCATTATGCTTTTAGCATAATATGTTTAAAAAAAAAAAAAGCACTTACAGCTAAGTTGATTCATGAAGGACCTTCCATGGAACTGAGAATCTGCAAATCTTTTGATCGCAAAGAAAGACCACATCCAGTGCTTAAAGCTCTTGTCTTCAAGGCACATGGAGGGAAATTCTTCCTAATTTTGCATATACTAAATCCCACCTTCATTATAAAAACTTAAGTGGTACTATGGGTCAAGCAGACAGGACCCCTGTTCCCTGACTCATTCTATGGTTTAACAGGCATTCGGGTGGGGTGGGAAGATAAAATTGTTTAGAAGATCCTGTTGTGTACATGGTACAGTTTTTAAAACTCCAACCTAAATTAATACATTGCATAGCATAGCATAAAGAAACTATTGTTAGGGCTGGTGGGAGTAGAAATTTAAAATTACACCCTATCTGAGGGACAAAGAAGGTGAATCACCAGCTTACTACAGTGTTTCCAGGCCTCACATAACTGTTGCAAAGGAAATCAGTATTACTTGCAAGTTGGTTGCCTGTCATCTTAAGCAACACTTCCTGGTTGCACCAGTAGCTGCAAATTTAGTCCTAAACCAAAGAAAATCTTTAACAATATACATATATTTCATAGTAACCTGAGAATCTGGAAATCTAGGGTTCATTTTCCTTCTTTCTTGGAAGGATGTACAAGTCCCATCAACTGGGAGGGAAATCAGTTATTTGGAAGCCTGGAAGATCAATCTTTGGTTATTGGATGAAAAGAGGAAAGCAAAAAAAAAAAAAAAAAAAAGTTTGGCATTCTGGGAAGCGACGGCCATTTTCTTTCCATCTTATCTGCCTCTGTCCCCATTTTGGGGACGTGCAGGGGCTTAATCCGACCACTCGTCTTCATCAAACTCTGAGGAATCATCTTCTGAATCGCTGTATTCTACCGCAATGCGGCGCGAGAGGATGGTTGCCACATCATTGCCCACAACGTCTCGCTTCTCTTGTTCACGTTGTTCTTCAACTTTACGGAGCTGGAATCCTGGCAAGGAAAGAAAGAAAGAAGCTACAGGTGCCCCCTTCCATATGTACACACTCTCTCTCTTTCTGCACTACCTTGCCTCCCTAAAAAAAGGGAAATAGCAACTAAGACGATCAGGAAAAAAAGCCCAACACAAAAGGTAGCGTTCATGGTTTATAGAATTCTTCAGCAAGTTACATTGCTTTGAAAAATGCAAAAATATAGTGAGGAAGATGCCAAACGTGAAGATTATACTGTATAAGACATTGGGGCAAAGTGAGCTACATGAAGATAATTTTAATAACGAGATGCAGGAAGAAACTAAAAAAAAAAAAAAATGCAGAAGAATTCGGACCATAATAAAGCATATAAGGCAACCATGGGTATTCTCTCTTCAAAACACAGGAGTAAGGCAATTTTTTAAAACTTTCAATTAGTTCCAGTCAAAAGGATGCAGCTAATGTTGCTGTTTAAACTTGCTGGATGGAACAGAAAAGTTAAGCTGCCACTGGTGGTTAGAAATCCAAATGCACAATGGCAGTAAATGCCTTGTATGAGGTTAAATGATTTCCAATACATTTTGCTAAGTTCAGAATTCTGGCAACTGCAGAATGACTCCTAATTGGGATATGTTTACGGTAGGGTGCTTGGCCTTTTAAGGTAGTTCACATTCAAGCATCCAAAATGAGAAGAAGCTTACCTTGACGAATAGCAGAAAGCAAGTCACTCCTAGCTTCACTAACAGCAGGCAATGAGGATTTTGGCTTGGAAGGCACCAAATCGGGTTGTTGAATAGAAGCCTCTGGAACGCCCATGCCACCAAAAGATGAAGGAGGTGGGCCAGGAGGGGGAGGAGGAGGGGGAGGGGGTGGCACCCCACCTGTGGGCTGTGGTAGGAGGGGAGATGGCGCAATGGCATATTCTGCTGCTGGAGGTGGAGGGGGTGGAGGGGCAGCAAAATCAGGGTGAGGTGGGAAGGAGGGTGGAGATGGTGGGGGAGGAATGCCAGCAGCTTGAAAGCCGACAAGTGGAGGGGGCGGAGGAACGCCATCCATCGGTGGTGGAGGTGGTGGAGCAGGAGGTGGAGCAAAGCCAGGTCTGGTTCCCGGGGGTGAGCTAATAGGAGGATCAGGTGGAGGATGGCTGGGGCTGACGAGGATGGATTTCTTCAGCCCTCCAGAAACACTCTGGCTAGGTGGATAACTGTGGAGTGGAGAGTGGGAAGAACGGAAAGCAAAAGAAGGTCTCGTGAGTTTTTCAGATAGGATCAAATAGTGAAAAAGTGCATCTTGACTGTAGAACAAAGCAATCGGTTTCTCCCATTTTCTGATATCCCTCGCGAGAACTGACTTAAATTCTGCATTTTAGATTCAATGTTCCCTCTGGAATCCTAGGCTTTTGGAAAGATTCCAATGGATGTGAAAAGAATCTGAACATAATCCATACTCAAATAACCTTGACAATGAAATTTTTTTTAAAAAAAACCACCCAAGGTCAACAAATGCATGTCCCTTGTAATCCCACTTTTATGGAATTCCAGCTTTCTGCAATGCTAAACAAATTATAGGCTGAATCCCCAGCATAGCATCTGATTAATAATGTGCTCACTGACCCATTTTTTGGCCCTTGTGAAGCTTCTTGCCCTACCTAATTTTATATTAATGTTCAAATGAGAAGAATCTTGAAAAAATCTAAAAAAAAAAAAGAAAAAAGATAACATTTGGTGCTTCATTTGTCCTTAAAATGAAGAGCTAGCATTGCAACAAGCAAAGCACCAAGTATTTTCAATCTGCTTCTAGGCCCGATATCCTTAGAAAATAATATTGGGGGCAGGGGTGGGGGGATAACACTCCAATGCTTTACTTGCTTCCTGATAAAAGCCTATTTTGCAATTGATGCTGGGCATTATTTATTTATTTATTTATTTATTTATTTATTAATTATATTTCTATACCGCCTTTCTCCCACAAGACTCAAGGCGGTGTACAGTCAAGAAAAAATAAAAGATACATAAACATCATAAAATTGATAATTAAAATTATAACATAGTTTAGCCCAAATTAAATAAAACCCAGAATTAGATAATATTTTAATCATTCCCAGTTAACATGCTTAGCCCCGCCTGATTGAACATCAGGGTCTTGAGGGCACAGCGGAAAGCACGGAGATTAGGGATGTTTCGTATATCAGGGGGCAGTTCATTCCAAAGGGTTGGAGCCCTTACAGAGAAGGCCCTCCCCCTGGGAGTCGCCAGTTGGCACAATTTGACTGACGGTACCCTGAGTAGTCCCTCCCTGTGAGAATGAACTGGTCAGTGGGACATGCTCTTATGACATGCTCTTCATATTTAACATGGTCTCCATATTCCAAATGTGTCCATATTTCAAAAGGCACAAGAGTATCCAGATACACCCATTTTAGTTTCAATAAAATCCTTAACCCCACGTGTTTATTTCATATCTTTTACAAGTAAGAAATTTGTTTCCCTTTCAATTAAAGCACTTCCCAATATGGAATTAACTAATTCCCCATTCTTCTTTAATTTGTAATTATGGTAAGATATACCATCACCAACGCTATAAATAATTGAATGTTTTTACGAAGGAAAAAATTATGTATAAAACAATCGTAACAAGAGTTGCAATGGAAATAAAAACACAGAAGGGCTCTTTTAGCATAGTGTTTTAAGTACTGCTTGCAAAATATCCTCTGGCAAGTTACAACTATTGACCTCACTAATGGACAGGCTCTTTAAGGTCTTCTCTGAGTTGTTTTGATGGTTAGTGAGCCTTCAGCAATACATACTTACCTAAATTCTGCTGGTGGCGGCGGAAGGCTATCATCTGACAATGGAGGAGGTGACGGTGAAACGGATTCTGGCTGTGGAGGTGGTGGATAGTAGGTAGCATCAACACTCTCATTGGAGCCAATGCTACCATTCTGATACACCATGTTAGGAGGGTACCTAAAACCGCAAGAGTACAGTTGTGAGCCAAGGGCCTTCCCCTCCAAGAGTTCAAAGAAGCTTCAAATGTAGAATGTTCATCACATATGCAAAACATATAAACGGTAATAACTTGGCTGGACTTTTGCATCTATATAGGTAGTCCTCAACTTGCAATTCATTTTGCAAGTGCATTTAGTGACCAGTTCATTTAGTGACCATTCAAAGCTACAATGGCACTGAAAAAAGTGACCGATGACCATTTTTCACACTGACGACCATTGTGTTCCCCTGGCCATGTGATCAAAATTTGAATGCCTGGCAACTGGTTCACATTTACAACGGTTGGAATGTCCTGGGATCTTTTTGGTTTTTGCGATCCCTTTTTGCCACCTTCTGAAAAGCAAAGTCAATGGGGAAGTCAGGTTCACCTAAACACCATGTTACTAACTTATCAACTGCAATTTCACTTAACCACTGTGACAAGAAAGGTCATAAAATGGGGCAAAACTCACTTAACAAATGTCTTAGCAACATAAATTTTGGGCTCGATTGTGGTCGTAAGTCGAGGACTACCTATACGGCAGCATCTTACCATTAACTAGAATTTCAATTATAGGGACAGAGATCAGTTTGCCCATATTTAGATCCAGGCCTCTGAAATCAATATAACTTATCTCCTTCATAAAATTATACTATTCTTTAAAAAGAAAAATGATGGATCACACCAGCAATCTTCTCCTATTCAGGAACGATTTTTTATCTGTTCCTCTTACGCCAAGTGTAAAAAAAAAAACTATGAAAGGATAAACGGTCATTTAGGCCTCCTTCAAACGAGACCAGTTCAGTTGACAATCTCATACACATTTATTAGAACAGTACCAAAATAGGACCAACGGTATATCACTCTGATTCAGATTAACATTCATACAGTTTTACCGATTTGCTATGCATTCCCAAGCCAGCTGATCCTGGCTGCAAGTGATGGATGTAAAACTGATATGCAGAATTATCCAAATTTCAGCTGTTTGCCAAAACAATTAAAAAGGCTTTCAAGATTCCTAATTGACATTTCCAGTTCATTACAAAAGTAAATATGTGTGGAAAATAAACACACGTGGCCATGCAGAGAGGACCTTGGAAAAGTAACTGGGTAGCTCTCTTCCCGCAACCTCAGAATGCACACACGAAAAAGTTCATGGCCTACCTCTGCTCAGCCATTCATTTATTCCAACATTGTCAAAGGCTTCTCTTTTGCAACACAAATGATGTGCCACTCTAGAAATAATTTTAGACCTGTGGTTTCCCCCATCCTTTTCTAAATGAAGAAGAGCTGAAGGTATATGTGTGTGTATGTATGACCTTGACAAAAAGGGTTTCTTAAGCTATAATGAAAGACAGAAATGGAATTCCTCTGGCTGCAGGCTTTTATTATAAGGTTACCCTACTAGACAAGATGGGAACATTTCACTGCAGTAACCCCCTTAAATGCAGTGAAATTTGTTTTTGAAATGGATAGTTTTCTTTAACCTGTAGTTTCAATTAATAAGCATATAGACCCTAAAGAAGACAATGTCTACTTTCTCCTAAATAGAAGATCATAAGAATTATCTGATAGACTTATTTCTTTGGGTAAAAAACCTATTCCGTATTGGTGTTTCCAGCTAATGAAGTTAAGAATACATCATATCCAAGATATCTCTATAGCAAAATGACTAAACCCAAGTAAAAGTGGACAATTTATATTTGTAATAGATGAAGTTACCCCCAAATTAAGCTGATAGGCAGAACTTTCTTCTTTTAAATGCCACAGTATCTTATGAAAGAAAGAGGTAGTTTGCAGAACATATTCCAGTTCTACTCTAAAACCTGTAGTGGGAACAACAATCTCCAAATCAGTTCCACAACAGCAATTTATATTGGTTCTAATCAACAGTAGACAAATTGTTGAAGGAAAATCAAGGCGGTGTAGTTAAGTTTGTATTACTATGCAAATATCAAGTTAGTTTTGCTTAATTTGCTCCCTATAGCAATAGCACTTAAGACTTACATACCACTTCATAATGCTTTACAGCCCTCTCTAAGCAGTTTACAGAGTCAGGATATTGCCCCCAACAATCTGGGTCCTCATTTTACCAACTTCAGAAGCAGGGAAGGCAGAGTCAGCCTTGAGGTGGTCAGGATCGAACTACAGTCAGCAGAATTAGCCTGCAATCCTGCATTCCAACCACTAGGCAACCATAACTATGCAATGAATAAAAGGTTCTGTGAACTCTAAATGAAAGAGCATGGTGATTATTTCACAGATCTCAAACCCCTGTATTTCTGCATTAAATGTAATAACAGTAAAGTCACTTTCAAGTCAAGCACTCCTCCTGGTGACTTACATTTGAGACTCATGCTGTTTTCTTAGTATGACCCCAACAAGTTTGATAAGAAGTCACGATTTAAAAAAAAATCTTTTTTAAGATATAGCCTTAAAGAAATGTGCTAGGATTCAAAATTCTACTTCAGCTATTCACTTTGAGCTAGAGCATGCTCAGTCAAACAAGCTACACACGTTAATGTCCCTTCCTAGGAAGGCTACTATTCAGGAAACAGAAACCTTTAGCCTTGTTGGTCACAGGACCAACTCCATGATTACTACTACAGTTTATCTCTTACCCTCCCGGTCCATGTTTTTCCCTTGTATCGACAAACTCTTGACCCATTTTCATTTTTTCCCATTCTTCTTTTCGGCTTTTTATCTTCCGAGGATTGACATTTCCTCTGTTAGGATTATCCTTCTTTTCTTTCTATAAAACAAATAAATAGGAAGCAGTTGTAGATGCCGTTAGTCCTTTAAGCTCATCATCAGCAAAGAAAGGTTATCTCAATAAAAATGTACATAATACGGAACATGTTCTCACACTAGATCTAGCTACTCTTACATGTTTTATTTATTGAATTTGTATGCTGCCCATCTCCCTGATAAGGTGACTCTGGGCGGCTTACATCTATCCAATAGCACAAGTATTTAATAGCTCTTCGGCATCAGTGTTTTATCTGAGGTCTATGTTTTGTAAATAGGCATCCACAGATGAGTGAAAATAATGTGTATCTTTACAAAAGAGACCAGTAAGATATTCTTCAAAAATACAATCACAGGATCACATCTTGCCTGCTATAAGCAGATACTCAAATGTAACAACACAAATAAATAAGAGCTGAGTTTTGTTTTTGTTTTGCTATAAGCATGCAACTGCTACATAATAATCCCTGATGTCAACACTGCTAAATCAAACCTTAATTTAATGGTTCAGAATTTCTACAAATTAATTGCAGAAGGCTGGCAGGCAATAAGTAAGGTAAAATTTTGGGTAAGAAAGCCTAAAAGGAAGCTACTAAAGGGTTCATGGGGAAGGAAAAAACTTCTTAGAAACTGCAGATTTCCCATCCTCAAATAAAAATGCAGTTAAGGACATAGGAAAATGCCATTTGGATAAAGCTTTTTTATGAGTACGATTTCCCAACTGATTCATTTCAATTGAAAATATTCCAAAAATGATTTCTTTTTGCAACATCTTTACCCAGAAATACATAGCAGGTAATGTAATCCACATTAGGAAATCCTAACTTTGCTCAGTTGCAGGCTTAGGTGTACAAATAATTCTATTTGAGCTCTGTGCCTTGCTTTTTTTTTCAGCCTCTGAAACATCTTAAACCTTTTCAGAAAAAACTTTTTTTCTGCCTCTGAAAGCCTCCAAGACAGAGCTTCAGAAAAAAAGGCTTTTTTTCTGAAGCTTCTTTCAGAGGCTTTTTTCTGAAGCTGTTTGGAGGCTTTTTTTCTGAAGCTTCATTTCTGAGGCTTTTTTCAGCCTCTGAAATCTCAGTTTGAGAGGCTGGGTGGGGCTACATTTGGAGTATAAGCCACACCCAGATTTTCACCCTCTTTTTGGGGGGGAAAAGGTCCGGCTTATACTCCAAAAATACGGTACATGGCACTAGAGCAGAAGCACATATAATGCGTAAAAGAAGCTGAGTGAAGTCTCCCCCCCTGCTAAAAAACCCCAACCCCACTCAACCAGCTGGATGATTGGTTGTCCATATCCACCATTACCAAGGGTTGCCTGTAGTCAGGCAATGGAAATCATCTACATTTTCTTCTCTTTGCTTAAAGGTAAAACCAAACAAATGAACATAACCAAAACAGCGCCACACATCTCACCCTATGCTTCCGTCTCTCTTTCATAATATCCTTGGTATCCTGCAGCATTTTCTCCTTCCATAGATCAAAGAAATACGATGGATCAGTGTAGAATTTAAGTGCTTCTTTGCCATCGTCCCTAGAGGAGAGGTTATACATACAGAATGAGATCGTTACGTGTGTGTACCCGACAACCAAATACGAAACAGATATAATAAGGGAAAAAATACCACCGTGTCTTAACAATAAGTTTCCCCTTTAAGGTAAACAAAAAAAAGTGCAAAATTTTAGCCCATTCTGTACCATGTGCAAAAGGCAACATTTTGAGACAGCATGGACATATATATACTTCTCTAGCAATCTGTGTGTGTGTGGGAGGAAGGCTTGGGGGGGGGGGGGAGAGGTCATCTCAGAAAAGAGATCTGCCTCCAGCTACCTGTAATTACTTTTTTCCTATTCAAAAAGGTATTAATGGATATGTTTACGGTTAAGGAAGTATTTATATTCCTAACCTTCAAGTCATTCTCAGTCATAATATTCTCAATTATATGTTACTTTACAAGAGGACATATATTTATGTTTTCCTGCTTTTCATTATATAATCATAAACCCAAATATGCCACATAAAATGCCAGAATCGAACCGTAAGCAGAGAAGCTGGTTTAAAGAAGGCAGTTCTTTATATCAAATACAGACACCAGTCAAATAATATGTAAATTATTTACGTCATGCACAAAAGACTATTTTTCTTCGCCTTAACCCATTAAACTGCATTTCCACAATTAAGTAACCTCAAATTTTAAGATTTTAGTCTCATCAACCAATATCCAAATCCTCCTTTTATAAATCATCATCACCCCTGCTTTTCTGTTTTCTCTATCAACTCTGTTTCCTCAAAAAGCCGAAAATATTTAAACCAAATTTAAACTTAAAACAGAAAGCTCTCTTTCGAGAGCCATTTGATGCCATTCCACATTCTTTAGAGGAGTTTAAAGCAAGAAGATGGTATTTCTCCTGGATAGGTTACCTGTATGAGGACAGGATGTTAAGAGGTGGTGGTTTATTACAAGTGCTGTATGTTTCTAGGACAGGCAGAGGGGCAGATTCTCTCTCAAAGAGCTTTTGGTCCTGAGCTGTGGAACTCTTGAAGGCTTTCCTGGTGTTAATACCTTGTAAGGACACTATGAAGAAAAAGGAACGGGAAAGAAAACAGTCATTTGAAACACACGTTGTTGTTTTTGGGGTTTTTTTACAAAATATAAACTTTTGCCACATCTCCAAGAAAGCTTTCATAAATAAAAACACTTTTCTGATGCCGTTTCCATAAGAGAGTTGTCCAAAAGCCAGTAGAAAGGAATACTTAGTGCCATGGAACTAATTATCGTGTTCAAAGTAAAATACTACATAGAGATTGTGAAGAACTTCTCTCTTTTCTTCTGGCAGATTATGAGGCAATTCCCAGAGTGCGGCCAAATTTTGTCTAGCAGTTTTGAGAATGTGGCAACAAATATTATCAAACATGGCTGAGTTCTTTGAATTTTTTTTTTAAATCAATAAGTCTCAGGAAATTCCTTGATGCTTCCTGGATCTTCTCTATAGTAATTATGAATTTGATGGATTTTATGTTTATATGCTTGTCTCTGACTAAAAACAGAACAAAGCATGGAAAACCAGTCTCCTCTAAACAGAAATTGAAAAAAATATCATGGAAAATAAGCAGTTGGTAATTTTACAAAAATATATATGATTATTTAACCAATCAAAATGTAAAATATTTCAAACAGCTTTAAGTGAAAAAAAAAAAAACTAACTATCCAGAGGCTGCTGGAAAGATAGCTTCATATATTTCATTTATTAGACTCTAATAAAATTCAGGTCAATATGGTGCTTTCCCTTCCTACTCTTACCAGCAATCCAATGGATGCAACAGATTGGGGTGTCCAAACTTGGCAACTTTCAGACTTGTGGACTTCAACTCCCAGAATTCAAACTTCAACACCCCTGCAAGGGACTATCTGAACTTGCAAAAAGTGACTATATCTTGCATGTTTGTTTCTTAGCCTCTTCTAAACTTGTGTTCCCTTTCCTTCTCAAAAATGTTGGCAGTTAACCTGCACAGTCAACACAAGCAGCTGAATTCTATGGTTTAATCAGAAGAAAGGGCTGGAGAGGACCTCAAGGCAAGGAGTGCTTCTTTTGAACGAAATTTGTTCATGGTTGTCCTTTCCTCTACATCAGTGTTTCTTAACCGTATCAAGGACATGTGGACTTCAACTCCCCGAATTCCTCAGGCAGCATGGGGAATTCTGGGAACTGAAGTCCACACGTCTTCAAACTGACAAACACTGCTCTATACAGAGCAGTAAGCAAAAAGACATTTATGCTTCTCATTATTATGAAGTGACTTCTCCCTTGTTAACAAAATAAGGCAGGGTACCCACTTTTCTACAAGATTCTCTTGGACAAGCATGATGGATCAGCTGAGACTACTGGGTGATTCAAGGTGATTTTCCAAAGTCTCAAGGGAAAACAGAGGCTTTTGCTGCAGTTCTGAATCATAGTGTTCTAAAAATATAACGTTTTATATACCTTCTTCCTCCTTGGGATCCAACTGAGTAACTTTCACCTGAAGGCGATCAACTCTCTCAACTAAAGAGGTGACTCGAAAGGTAAACGTGGTTGCTTGTGTAAACAGCTCTCCGAATATGTCCTCTGCAAATTTACCTGAAAAAGAAAAAAAAAAGAGGCATGTAGATTGAAATGCTGGGAAAAAAAAATTCCCAGAAAAAAAAGCAACAGTAAAATCACTTTCATACAATTGCCAAAAAACAAACAAAAACCCCTAACTACCCTAAATGTATAGCCAGGTAGTCACAAGTTGACCTCAATAAAATGAGTCTTTAATTTAAGCATACTAATTAAGCTTAACTTATGCACAGGATGCAATTATACAAAAGCAGTATATTTTCCTTCAAAACTAGAATAATAGTTTTAAAAAAAAGGTTCCGTAGAAACATTGAACATACATATGGTACTTCCATAAATTAATCTTATTTATGGTCTAAAACTAATTAAAGCATAAAACACAATACTTAAAAGCGCAAGAAAAGCAAATCTGAAACAAATAGTAATGAGGTACCAATTGCCTTCAGCGAGCTATAGCTACTGCTATAAATTGACAAGAACATCTTTCAAAATAAAAGAAAGGAACTGATACAGAATTGATAAAAGACTTATTAAATAGTAAGTAGGTAATCAGGAGTCAAACTGCAGCATCACAGCCGAGCAGCTACTTCAGAGTCAAAAAATAAGATTCTCACAATCTTAATAATCAGATTTACTGGTAGGATAAAACAAGTTAAAGGTGAAGGTTAAGGTTTTCCTCGCACATATGTGCTAGCCGTTGCCGGCTCTAGGGGGTGGTGCTCATCTCCGTTTCAAAACCAGAGCCAGCGCTGTCCAAAGATGTCTCCGTGGTCATGTGGAGGGTGTGATTAAACGCCAAAGGCGCATGGAACGCTGTTACCTTCCCACCAAAGGTGGTCCCTATTTTTCTACTTGCATTTTTACGGGCTTTCGAACTGATATGTTGGCAGAAGCTAGGACAAGTAACGGGAGCTCACCCCGTTACGTGGCACTAACAATTCGAACCACTGAACTGCCGACCTTTCTGATCGACAGACTCAGGGTCTTAGCCACTGAATCTAAAAGTTAGATTACAGCAATCTTGGCAAGTGAATATGTTTATTTTCTGCTATTTATTAAAGTGGGAATTCCCTGAACCTCCTCCCAACTGCCTGTTCTTGCAGTGTGGAAGTGCCTTCCTGTTTTCCTGATAAAGAGGAAATACTTGTAATACTTTGAAACCCACCTTTCTCTTTCCTAAGAAGGCTATTATACATTGTGTGGGTCTTTTTAGCTTCTAATATGGTCTGCGGGATAAAGAAAATAAGAGCTCTATTCCACTGTCTTCTGGAAGCTCTAAAAGACTGACTTCATTACATGATACCCAGAGGAGGTCCCATCTCTCTGCTTTCCTTCACACTGGGCACAAAGTCATTTATTACTTGCAGGTGGCAGCACCAGAAAACAAAGCAAGGTACTTTCAAGGTTGGAAATAATGTCCCCAATGTTGTATGGGAGATTTAATGTTCCTACTAAATCAGACAAAAGGTCTGGAAAAGAAACTTCATGGGGAGCAGATATTAAAAACATTTTAAATAAATAATTAAAAGCAAATTAAAGTCTACAGGCAAACGTATGGAACACCTGAAGTTTCCCGTGGACTCCTGAGAAGCCTCAGCAGTGTGTCAACAATTTTGAAATGCCAAGAACATGAAGAAAATCATTTAGTATTTATTCAATTATATTGATGAATTCCTTCTTTTCACAAAGACAATAGATTACACAGATCCTAAGTGTGTGGCACTAGGAAACGGAATGGGACAACTCACCATGGCCAACTCGCCACGGCCAACTGCAGAACAATTTAACAATCCAATTTAATAATTAAAATAAATAAAAAATTATTTTAATTTTTGTCGTTCACATTTTATTCAGTCCCTCCTTATGCATTCTTTCTTTAAGGATTCCATTTCACCATGTCTTTGATATTAGAATAAGTCTTGTCCTGTGGCGAATTGGCCATGGCAAGTTGGCTGCAGCAACCCACTACGAAACTAGGAGAAGCAACAATGATTAGCAAAGACTGGAAGATATGGAGATTTATAGTGAAAACCAGTAGTGTGAATTCTTTTAGACATATTTTCTTCACCCATCTCACCTTAACTACTTCACCATACAAAAAAGGCAGCAAATTCTTTTAGGGTTATGCATTTAGGTGTTATGCTTATGTATACTGTGTATATCACTGTGAGATTTTGAGTGTGAGCCTATCTGGAAAGAATACCCAAATGTAGGCTGCAACATAAAGCACCCCGAGTCACACAATACTTAAAAGGGTTTTCTTTCACACTTCATAGTGCTAAATTTGCACTTTATTCTTTGTACAAACATAATTCTCCCTTGATGCTACCACCTTTGATTAAATTCAACACACGCTATTTTATTTGACTTTGTATTTCTATTGAGTCTTTTATACCCTAGGGAATTAGCAGATCTCTGAGGAGCCACAGGTGAAATAATTGTCAACTTTTTCAATAAACCTTTTTAACTTGAAAAGTATTGCTTTTTTATCATACTATCCCCTAAACTCTGTAACTGCACAAGTGTCACATATGAAAAGAAGTGGTTCCACAATCCATAAAGTTCACACCGTATACTATGTGTGGAGCAGGGAGAGAGAAAAACAAGCTCAGATTAAAAAGTGCTATATGTATATAATTTTTTCTGGGTTAACTGCAGCAAGGATATATGCAGCATTTCCTAAACAATCCAGAAAGAGTAAGACTTAAAAGGTTTTCTCTTTATTCAATCATACCCAGGCTTTAATAATAAAAATATCATAATCAAAAACAGAATCAGATCTGCCTCATCCCCCCCGCCGCCAATTTCCTTAGAAATGCACAAAATTTTCAGGAAAAGGCTCCCTTCCACAATTTTCATTCAACAATAATATCCAGACTGTTCTGCTGATTATTTCAACCTTTTCAAACCTCCAGAGCAGCATTTTATGTACATGTCAAACTGCCTTGTGCACACATTTGCTTTGCAGGCAGAAATACTGTGGTTCCTTCCAAAAAGGGTGGGGAACAAAGAAGAATAGACAACAGTAGGGGAAGAAGTTCCTCCTTGACTCACCTTAGAACAGATGTGGTAAACCCCTTTTCTTTTTCAAGCTGAACTACTAGTGTCAGCACGGACATGTGTATTGAGTGATCTGTAATGGTTTTGCAAGGATTTCTGATCCTCAGTTGCTTAATAGTAAAACAAAAGACTTTCCACCAACACAATTCCTATCCTCAATAAATAAAGCCCGGAACATCCAGAAGTAGATTATATGTTTTAAAAAAATGTTTCATCTGGTTAAATTTAAATTTATAAACAGGTTTTTATTTATATTTTGGTTTTCTGTGCAATCTTGACACTTGGTTTCCCACTCTAGCTTGTTAGGAACAAATACACAGTTAAACAAGGGACTTCCACAGTTTGGTTATTCCTGCTGACAGAAGAGGCGCAGCAGGAGTGACTAAACAACAAGTACCAGCTTACTTGCATGCACACAGAAAGTCAGAATAACACAGAGAAGAGTAGATAGATCTAGACATTTGAACTATACTCTTAAATGGTAAGATTGTGTCCTGCAACTCCTTTGGTTCACCTTTTCCTGAACTCTGGGAGACAGCAAGCAACCTAGTACCAGGGATAGTTAAGCTAATAGGCAAATGGAATGGGGGGGGGGGGGGAGGGGAAACAAGTTTATCACTCATTTCTAAATAATTGAACAACATCTGTATCTGAAGCTCTTGCACTGAGGTTAATGAACCCCAGAAGCAATTCATTAAGAACTGGAGGACAGCAATCAGTGATAAGAATGTTAACATTTAACTGCCAGGTCACTTTCGACATGCAACTTACAAAGTCCACGAAAAGCTGAAGTGACATGGGAAGAGTGTGCAGATGGACACTGTGAGCAAAACATTTTAAAAAAAATGATGGATAGGCCTTAGTTGCAAGACTCCATTGACCCGAGCTTCCACTTGTGCTATGTAGCTATCTTCCCCAGCCAAGGCAGAACTTGGTCATCTTAACTATGGGAAGGTGTGAATGTTGTACGAGTGTGAATGTGTTTGAATTCCTTTTTTACAAATTCCAAAATCAATAATAACAATAATATTTTATTGTTGTTGAATCTTGGTGATACTGCATGAGATTAGACCCATGATGGCAAATCTATGGCATGCGTGCCCAAAGTGGCACACGGAGCCATGTCGCCTGGCACGCGTGGCATTGCCCATTCCTCTTCCGGGTTTCTGGCGCGCACGCGCACGCGATGATCAGCTGGCCTTTGTGCGTACAGCAGTGCCTGAAACCAGAAGAGCTGGCCTGTGAGCGGGGAATGGGGCTTCCTCAAACTTTGAAATTGGGAGTGTCCAGAAAGGAGGAGGACCAATTGGAATTCTCCGTTCTGCAGCATCATCAGTCTCTGGCAGAGTCTCCCTTGACTTCACCCACTGAAGGAGAGAGTTCCGCGCAGAGAAAATGCCCAAGTTGGCTATTCAGGCCATGATCCCCCCCTCCCACTTTCTCCACTTTTCTCTCTCCGCAGAACTGTCTCTCCTCCTTCAAGTGAAGTCCCAAAGGACTCTGCCCGGAGACTGATGATGCTCAAGCAGGGAGAATTCTCATTGGTGCTGCCCCTCGTCCTGGCCCCTCCCAGCTGATCGACACGTGCGCATGTGCGGCAGTAACCGGAAGACTTGCTGGCCTGGAAACTGGAAGTACCTTTGATAATGAAGTGCTTTCTCCTCTAACAATAAAGCGCTAACTGCGCTAAGCCTTTTATCCTTTAAATTGCCTTTTATTATCGCTAACGCGATCAGACTATTCACACAAAGGCTTTGCTTTAGGAGATTGCCGGCGAGGCAAGAACTCCAATGCCGCTTTTAAATTGATAACGGAAAAAGCGGGGCGGTTCTGCTGGCAAGCCAGGTAACCAGCTCCTCGCTCGCGGCTAACGGCTGCTGAAATTCTAAACTGACAAACCTGTAGATCGTCAGACTCTAAAATGAATTTAAAAACGGCAGCAAGCGCCCCAGCCGGGAAAACGCTCGCTCGCCTCAGCCGCTACTATTTCCCCTTTTCTCTCTTCCGTCTCAGCTGTTAATGCTACAAACTAGCTATTTTCGCGCAGAAATTTTTTTCCTTTTAATCACGGAGCTATGGCACACCAGTCTAGTCACCAATGACTGAGTGAAAAGACTGGGCATGCGCAGTGAGGAGGAGGCAGGACTAGCTGTGGAGGAAAATTTAAATGGCACTCAGTCGATCCAATGAGAACGGAAAGGAACCCAATCGGTGGAACGGCGCAGCAGCGAAGAGGAAAATGGAAGTACCTTATCTGGCGCACACATGCCCCCTGGGCAGCTCCTCTTCCTGGTCACGGCCCTGACGAGCGCATGCATGCACACAAAGCACACATGCGCAAAGTGCTCCCTTTTTGGCATTTGGCGCCCCGCGGACGCTTGCTCTCTTTTTGGCACTCAGTGCCAAAAAGGTTTGCCATCACTGGATTAGACTATATTTCTCAAGAGTGGCCCTGCTTCATTACATCAGTAAAATGCAAGGCATTGACTTGATTGCATGATGGTTGCATGATAAATGATACCCTTTGTAAAACTGGTGCTATGAAATTTATAAATTTGATTCTATGATTTTCCAAATACTGGTTATTAGATTTTTCTTTCTGCTGTTTGGACAAAGATAGCATATAAATAACAGCACAGACATTTTCTTTCCATCTTGTGTCATAGACACACAATGTGCCTGCAACTTTCAGCTCTTCTACAAACACTGGGGTATTTATAGCCCAATCTTATGCAGAAATGTTTCATTTCATTCAACAGGAAATTCAAATGCATGTTCACAGGTGTGAAGTCTTAGTCTTCAAATATGTGCATTTACATATCCTTGCATGCATATAGGGAAAGCCACCATAACAGAAGTCTGTGAGTAAGATATGATTTGCAGGAATAAAGGCTTTCAGTTGTGCTCCTAGACTGTATAAAGCAATCTTTCCCCATCTATCCATCTTCTGATATCTGGACTTCAACTAAATTCCTATGTTAGGGATTTTGTTATATAGCAGCCTGTCGAAAAAGCTATAATATTGCAATCAGGTTGTATACAGGTCTCAATTTATGACACTTGAGCTCAGAATTTTGATTGTTAAGTTGTTATGGTTCTCCTGTTGAATCATCACATAGGCAGACTCGATCTTGTAATTATTTTTCTGATGGTTGTTATGCGAATCACCACGGTCATTAAGCAAATCACGTGGTTAAGCAAATCACAACTCTAGCATTTTTGCTAGAAAATGACAAAAAAATGTTGCAAAGCTAAGGAGTGCGGGTATGCTGCTAGGAGCCACAGGTGCTGGGTAAGGATGCTATACTGAGTACAAGATTCTTGGGATCTCATACTCCATCGCCAAGATCCTCAGGAGAAAATCAGTGGAAACAATTTATGAGAGCAAGTTGGACGTTGTCTTACCTGAACGTCCGTTTTCTGAGAGCTGCGGATACACTCCATAGCTGGGTTAGATCCTCTTCTCTGACAGCAACTGAGAGAACTTTTAATCCATTATTCCTAACTCTGTGCTCTAACCACGCCCCCTTTTCCCATACTTCCCCAGTCTCGAACGAAGATGCTGGACACAAGAACAATTAACCGTTTATTAACAACCAACAACGTACCACAACCAACAGGCAAAAGAAATAAACAACAATGGGGGGGAATGGAGTGTATCCGCAGCGCTCAGAAAACGGACGTTCAGGTAAGACAACGTCCATTTTCCAGAGCGCTGCTACTACACTCCATAGCTGGGACATACCCAAGCTCAACCTTAAGGGGGGGAAACCTGACTATCACCAGAGGGCTCAGACACCACACTTTGTAACACCCGCCGTCCAAAGGACGCCTCCGCCGAGGCATAAGCGTCAATCTTGTAATGTCTAACAAAGGGCGACAAAGACGACCACGTGGCCGCATGACAAATGTCCAACACTGAAGCTTGAGTCGCCCAGGCCGCCGAAGTGGCTGCACTCCGTGTAGAATGGGGCAGAATCCGAGCTGGAGGAGTCCTAGCCCGGTGTTCATAAGCCGAAGAGATGCAGGCCTTGAGCCAACGACCCACAGTGGTCGACGAAACCTTCTGTCCCAACGATGCCGGGTGGAACGAGACGAGCAGCGCCTCCGTCTTCCGAAACGAAGCCGTCCTCCGGATGTAACGCCGCAGAGCCCTGCGAACGTCCAGGGTGTGCCACAAAACCTCACGATGATGCCTAGGATCGGGGCAAAAATCGGGAAGCACAATTTCTTGCGCTCGGTGAAACCACGAGTTCACCTTAGGGGTGAAGGCAGGATCCAGGCGCAGCACCACAGTATTCTCCCGAAAAATGCACAGGTCCTTCCTCACC
This sequence comes from Masticophis lateralis, assembly GCA_030761175.1. NCBI lineage: Eukaryota > Metazoa > Chordata > Lepidosauria > Squamata > Colubridae > Masticophis > Masticophis lateralis. The sequence continues at coordinate 13,995,771 of JAUDYJ010000009.1, forward strand.
GACAAGGCCGCCAGCTCCGAAATCCTCCTGGCCGAGGTGATGGCCAGAAGAAAAGCCACCTTGAAAGACAAATACTTCAGTGAAACCGAACCCAACGGCTCAAAGGGTGGTTCTGTGAGGGCTTGCAACACTAGGGTCAGGTCCCAGGAAGGATATCGATGAACCACGGGTGGCCACATGTTCGTGGCCCCGTGAAGGAAGTCCCGGACCCAAGGATGGTGCGACAGGGACCTGTAGGGCGGCACTGAGAGGACCGTAGAAAGGGCCGCCACCTGTCTCCGCAGCATAGTGGGTGCCAGACCTTTTGCGAGGCCCGACTGCAAGAACCCCAAAATGTCCTGGATCACGGCCGAAGTCGGATCCACATGCCGGTCCGCACACCAGGAGCAGAACGCCCTCCAGGACGCTTCGTAAATCCTGGTCGTCGAGGGTCTGCGGGCCGCCTGCATCACAGCAATCACCTCATCCGGGAGACAGCCCTTCTTCAGGAGGACACGTTCAAACGCCAAACGGCCAACTGCAGCCACTGGGGGTCTGGGTGGACGACTGCCCCTTGACGTAGAACCAGCTGGTGTGAGGGAATCACCCACGGCGCCGCCACCGAAAACTCCACCAGGTCGGCGAACCAAGGCCTGCGAGGCCAATAGGGAGCCACCAACAGCAACTCCGCTCGCTCCGCCACCATCTTCTGGATCACTCGAGGGACCAGGTTGACCGGAGGGAAGGCGTACAACAAGCCCGGCGGCCACCTGCAACGTAGGGCATCCGAACCTTCGGCTCCGGGAGACGGGTATCTGGAGATGAAGCGAGGCAATTGGGCATTTGCGGGACTGGCGAACAGATCGACCACCGGGTCTCCGAACCGAAGAGACAGCTCCCGAAACAGTCTTGGATGCAGTTGCCACTCGGACTGGTCGATCCGCTCCCTGCTGAGCCAATCCGCCTGCACATTGGCCGCCCCGGAGATGTGATCTGCCTTTATCGACAGCAGGTGTCTCTCCGCCCAGTGAAACATCCTCTCTGACTCTATCATCAGGGCACGAGATTTCGTGCCCCCTCGCGATTCACATGAGCCTTCGCTGAAGTGTTGTCCGTGAGGACCAGGACGTGTCTCTCTCGCACTGCTGCCTTGAAGTGACGCAGGGCCAACCGAATCGCCCGTAGCTCGAGGAGGTTGATGCTCAGAAGGCGCTCGAAACTGGACCACCGACCCTGAGCCACTTGGTTGTCCAAGTGATCCCCCCAGCCGTAGAGGCTCGCATCGGTGGTAAGCACCACCCTCTCGTGCACCAGGAAAAAGCAGCCCCGCCGAAGGGCTGAAGACTTCCACCAATGCAGGGACAGCCGGACCTGTGGGGGAACAAAAACAGACCTTCAATTGACGGCCTCCCCTCTCCTCTGGAACGGCAACAGGAACCACTGCAGCGGACAGGACCGTCTGCGTGCCCAGGGAACGATATGAATGCACGACACCATCTTGCCGAGCAGCTGCGAGAGTGTCAGGACAGGAACCGACCTCTGGACCAGCACCTGATCCACCAGGACTCTGATGCTCTGCCTCCTTTCGGGGGACAGGAACACCTGCTCCTTGATCGAGTCTATCACGGCTCCCAGGTGCAGGATGGAGCGGGATGGTAGAAGCTGACTTTTGTCCCAGTTTATGGTGAACCCGTGCTCCTGGAACGTCGCCAACACTCTGTCCATGTCGTGCCGCGCCCGAGCTCGGGAGGACGAGAGCACCAGGATGTCGTCCAGATAGCACAATAGTCTGATCGGGACCGGCCGGAGGGTCGCCTCTACAGCCGCCACCAGCTTGGTGAAGGCTCTGGGAGCCGAGGAAAGTCCAAAAGGCATGGCACAATATTGATAGTGCCTGCCCGCAAACTCGAAGCGTAGAAACTTCCGGTGGTCGGGATGAACTGGAACGTGGAGATAAGCCTCGCGCAAGTCCACTGACTGCATAAGATCTCCCTTCCGTACTGAGGCCAAAATCGACCGGAGCGAGTGCATTTTGAACTGTTGATAACGCACCGCCCGATTCAGTTCCTTCAAGTTGAGGATGGCTCTGACTCCCCCGGAACTCTTGGGAACCAAAAAGAGAACCGAGTAGAACCCGGTCGCCCACTGGTCCTCGGGCACTGGTTCGATTGCCCTGATGTCCAGTAAATGGGCTATCTCCGCAGACATCAAGCGAAGATTCTCGGGGGACTGGGGCACGGGACAACTGATGAAGCGGCTTGGAGGGCGGCAAGAAAAGTCGATCTGAAGACCCTCGGCCACCGTGCGACGAACCCACACATCTGACGTGGAGGCCGCCCATTGGCGATAGAAGGCTTGTAGACGACCGCCAACGGGACCAGCCGGCCGCGAGTCATTTGCCCCTCCTGTAGGGCCTGGATCCTGAACCACGAAAGGGGCGCCTTGCCGCTGACGACTGTCTATTCCGATCCCGGAACCGCTGCCTGTCGGAGAAACGATCCGCAGCAGGAAACGGCTGACGATAAGATGATGCACCTCCCTGCCCCTGAGGAGAGCGGAACGAAGGGCGATGAGAATAAGGGTGGAAGCGTCTCTCTTGTCTGCGGTAGGCTGAAGGTAGTATCTTCCGCTTATCCTTATCCTCCACCAGCACCGGGTCCAAGGCAGCCCCAAAGAGGTTGGGCGCCTTGTATTGCGCAGCAGCCAATTTCCATTTTGTTTTAATATCGGCCTTCCAAGGTCTCAGCCAGAAGAGACGTCTCGCCGTGATGGAAGATGCCATTGCTCGAGAGACGAACTTCACCGAATTCAGCGACGCGTCAGCTGAGTATTCCGTGGCCGCGATGATCTTGTTCACGTCCTGGTGAAGGCGGGTCTCCTCGGGAGGGAGGCGCTCCTGCAACTGTCGCAACCAAATCAGCGACGCACGGTTGAAGAAGGAGGTTGCCGTAGCCGTTCTAATAGCCCAGGCCTCCGCCAGATGAGATTTACGGAGGGCCTGCTCCATTCGCCTGTCCTCCGCCTTCAAGCCATCCAAGGGGTCAGAAGAGATCACCGAGTGAGATGTAAGACTCGCCACAGGCCCATCAACAACAGGTAAGTCCAGCAAGGCGTCAAGTTCTGGAGCCGAGCAGAAGAGCTTCTTGTCCAAATTTGTAGGTGCAGTTGCCGAACCCGGCTGGCCCCATGGGGTCTGTAGGACATCCAGAAACAGTTGAGGGCAAGGCACTAAGTCCTTCTCTTGCTTGGCCTGTCGAAACAAGGCATCGTGCAGTCCCGTCTCTGGTTGGGGCGTGGAAGGCTGAGCCCCAACCGACCCAAGGTTGGTAGTCTGGCGGGCCTTGTGCAGGAGGGATTTGAATAAGGCAGGCCGAAAGAGACCCGTGAAGGCCGGTGTCTCAGGTGGTAGCCCTTCATCCTCAGAAAACTCGAGGTCTTCAGGGTAGTCCTCTTCCCGATCTGACTCAGAGGAGGACTCAGACTCCAGGGCGCGAGAACGTGCCTTGGGAGCAGGAGCAGTGGAAGGGGCCACTTGACTGGTGCTCGGAAACGCCCCTTGAGCCGCCTGGTGTGCCCCTGCAGCCATAACGGAAGTCAGAGCCGTGGAGAACATGGCTTGGAAGTCCATCTGCGAACTGGCCTGAGGCAAATCCGGTGGTCGGAGACCCGCTGCCGTGGGCGTGAAGGTAGCGGTGGGAGTCTGCTTGCGGCTAGTACGAGAGGAAGTTGTCCCAACTGTAGACACATCTGGTAGGGACTGTGACACCCCTTTAGATAAGGCCAGAGGCACCGGGGAAGGAGACCGTGTACGGGCAGGCTCAGAACCAGGGCCCCCGGATACCGCACTTGCAGCGCGTTTGGCCTTCTCGTACTGTCGTTCAAACGCCTTGTGCCTCCGCAGAGCGTCTTTATCCGCAGCAGAAGACCCTTTGGAATGATGTGAAGATCGACTGGAAGAGCCAGGCTTCTTAGAACTCCTGGATTTGTGAGACCTGACCGATCTTGGTGGGCTGGTCTCCTGTTCAAGGTCAGACGACAGTGAGGAGTCTGCCATTGCTAGGATGGCACCAGAGTCCCAGCGCAGTGGGAACAAAGGTAATTAGCAGGTTTGAGTTGGCGTTATCTACCTGCAGTAATTTTCTTTCGTTTTTTTTTATGTATTAGTATTGTTATAATACATATATATATATATAAATTTCTTTTTTTTTAATTAATTTATTTTTATTTATTTATTTATTTATTTATTTATTTTAATGAAGAATTTATGCAGGTACTTTGAATTTTCAAATAAACATATGTACAATGAACTCTCCCCCTTCTCTGGTTTTTTTTTTTTTTTATTTTAATTTTTTTTTTTTGGACAAATATATATATACAAGCCTGGGGCAGGCACGCCCACTGGAAGGTCCTGGCCACGCTCAGTAACCAACTTAGACCAGGGCCAGTCTGAGGAAGGGAACTGCCACCAACAAGCGTTGTAGTTAGCAAGCAGAACAGGCAGGGGGCTGAGCAGACTCACAGCCTCAAATGATCAGGGGTCCCCCTTTTTGGTAAAGAAGGTACCCCCCCCTCTCTGAGCCGCACTGCAAGCGGCGATTCAAAGGGAGGTTTTCCGGTTTTTTTCAAAATCCAAGATGGCGGGCGCTACACAGAGTGGCCAAAATGGCGCCCGCCACGTGGAGATCGCACTCAGCGACTCCGCTACTTTCGAAGAGCAAGCGAGCTCTCCGCCGCCCACACACTCAATGAGGCTCGCAGCTGCCTCCCGACACTCTGCAGCCTCTGAAATTGCCTTCGGCGCCGCTCGCAGAGCCCTGACGGGACGGAAGCCGGCAAGCCTGCAAGAAGAGCAAAATCGGGTCTGCCTGCGCAATCGGCAGCACCCGAAAGCCGCTCCGTTTGGGGGAAATCCCCAAAAGTTCAAGGTCCACGGGGGAAGCCTGGAAGCGACGGCGAACCGCTCGCTATCCAAGCCCACCCCCCCCCCAGCAGCTGAAGAAAGGCCGGATCTGCCCCGCAGGGTCAGGATCCGGTGGCTGGAAGCGCTCCGCGCGCTAAAGCACAGCCCGACCCTCGTGGGCGCGGGACTGGCAGGCCAGCAAGCAGGCAACACACACAAGGGGGGGGGGGGGGGGAACCAGAACTCCAAAGAAAAGGAAAAACAAAAAAATATTAACAAGGCATTATACGCTAAACCGAAAGGAAAGCACCAGGGAAAAATATAAGGAAATAAAACAAGCAAAATCACACTATTCAAAAATAAAGAAATACCTACACGCAACTATTTTCCAGAGCACAGCTACTATACGTCTCAGTCTGTCAGCAACTGAGAGAAAGACTGGGGAAGTATGGGAAAAGGGGGCGTGGTTAGAGCACAGAGTTAGGAATAATGGATTAAAAGTTCTCTCAGTTGCTGTCAGAGAAGAGGATCTAACCCAGCTATGGAGTGTAGTAGCAGCGCTCTGGAAAATGTGACCTTCCCTGCTGGCTTCCCCATTGACTGTGCTTGTGGGAAGGTGGCAGGGAAAGTCACAAATGGTCATCGTGTGGGATGCTGCAACAGTCATAAGCATGAGCTGGTTGCCAAGCATCCAAATCATGATCATGTGACTGTAGGGATGGCGACGATGGTTGGAATTTTAGGGAGTAGTCATAAATACCACTTGTTAAATGCTAAGGAGGATGTTAAGGAACCATCAGTTCCAGATAGTTCTCAGATTATGAATGCTCGTTCACTGACCGTTCAAAGATACGACAAATTTGTCCTCATAATCTGAGGACTATCTGTAGCTGATGGTTCCTTAGCACCCTCAGTCGTCTTTAGAGGCTCTCCTTTAGGTGTCCTGCCAAATAAGGCAAGGAGAGCCCTGCTTGTGAAAAGCTTTGCTGAGGACAGAACACCAGGCACTTGCACTGAAGTGTTATCAATACCAGGTTAAGACATTTTTCTACTTCTACAGGAATACAGTTATAAAAACTATAAACATTTTTACAGTCAGCTTTTTATTTTAAGTGCTCATATTATATTGAGATTTTGGTTCTGTATGGTTTTCATTAAATCATTCCTGCTCTGTTTATTCATTCTTTTTTACTATTGGATTGTTTGCCATGCTTTAAGTAACTATAATTTGCTGAGAGTTCTGGGCAAATTAGAAATAATAATAACCTCAACTACCACATTTTTGACATCTTGGATAGAATCACTGTTTGATTATTTATTTTGAAGAGTAAATGAAGTATATTCAGTAAATCATTTAGGAAAAATGAAGACTGCTAGAATAAGGTAACACTTCAGTTGCAAAAATTGCTATGGCCGATTTCTCTTTTTATTACTTTAGCCCACGTTTTACTCAGCTTTTATATGAAGATATTGTCCAACCAGATTAAAAACTATACCCAACTCATTATTATTCATCTGCAGACATACTGAACAAGAGAATAGATTAAAATTGGGGGATTTCAGGTATGCAAAGAAGTAGGTTTCAGTTCTAATCATTAAATTGCTTCCTTTTATGTTCTGACAAAATTCTGAACCCTGGAATCTGAACAATGCTTAATAGTGTGCCTCATGTTTTAGCTCAGTGTTTACTCCAACTATCCTGTGCATTCCTCTCAAAGAACATTACATGGAAGATTTTTTGGTACTGAGAAGGATGGATAATAAATAAGCCACAAGGAAAGAGGGCACTGAGAAAGAATTGGGAGCCCAACAGCTCTTGAGAGCAGTTTGCTATGGTACTTACTCAAGCTGCCCAGCTGTCGAATGACATTTGCCAGGGTGATGTTGGTCGCACATTCCAGCTCATTCCGAACACTGGGCAATGTCTGGCGGCACAGGTGCCTTGGCTCGATATTTCTTGTTACTAATGGCATGGTGGATCAGCTTCAAACAGGACTCTGAAAGATAAAGAATAATCCCAAAACAGGAAAAAGATTATATGGCCACAAACCTTAGCAACATTAGAGATACACTAATTTTCTAACATATCGTAACACAGTTATGTATTCACTCTCTCATAACCTATATATTTTTAAAATAAACCTAATCTGTAAGGTTGCCAGAAGGAAATCAAAGCCTGATAGTTCTAAACTCCCACCAAACCTCCCACTTCTGTAACCTGTCCCATATCCATTTATTCAAAACTATATATGGTTTTTATGACCACTGAATATTTTCAAAAACTATTTATTATTAAATTTATATGCTGCCCATCTCACTATTCTAGCAACTTTGGACACTATAGAGACCAATGTGAAATTTGCACATTAACACATTTTAGCTGGGGAAAGGATAAAAATTTGTCATGCTAGGCAAATTGGATTCTCATGAGAAATCAGGAAGTGTTGATAGCTGACCAGGCAGCTTACTAACAACTGCTTTTTAGCCAGAGGGTTGCACTATTTCTCCTAAATTCCCTCATGATGGAAGGCTTTCCTACGAATATATCTGCATTTTAGAAACAGTCATTTTACTCTACAGAAGAACACATAGGCAATGAACTATCACAATTAGATAAATGTCATACCTTTTGAAATTATTATACAAGCTTAGAAAGATTCTGAAGGACAATCATGCTTGTTTGCCTTTTCAAAACTTTTTTTTAATCAAGGCATCTGTAATTCAATTAACATAACACTTAAAGAAAGCATTTCTTAATAAATATTAATTAAACAAGATAATTTGTAGATTGGAGTTGCCTAAATCAAATTAAATATTTTACAGCCACTAGGGATAAAAATGTCAAAATACAGAATGATGCTCTTTTGACGTTCACTACCTTTCCACCTACTATAAAACTAACCATCCGATTTTCAGCAATCATAAAGTATTAAAGTGCCTGTATGCTCATGCCATTCATCTTCAAAAGACACTGATATTTCTTTTCAAGAATTTGCACTCTGTTGGAGAACACAGCCATGTGTTTATGAGCTGTCCAACTAGTGAAAATAAAATATACTGCATTTAATTAGCTAATTTTCAAGGAAGAAAAGGGAACCCACCCTCTCTGAGGTTAGGCAGCAAACAGCTTTGCTAAAGGAGACAGCTGTCTTGTGACAAATGCTCTGATCTGCTGTGGGATGGAATGGGGGGGGGGGGAGCAGGAAGCTGACAGCTTGGGGAACATGGCTTCCTGTCACCAACAGCAACAATCCAAGACTCTTTTTTTTTTTTAAGTCAGCTGTTTATGCTTGACTTTGAACCACCTTTTTATAGTCTCTGTGGCAGCTGGCAGCTTATCTCTGAGGTCCAGGAGTCATTCCTGAATGCTTTTCTATCAGGGTGTTAAGGGACCGAAGCTGATTTAGCTTTTGCTAATTACCTCCCAAGCCAAAATCTGAATTTCCAAATTTGACCTACCACTGCAGAGGAGTCCAAGATCTAGAGGGTACAGAACAACATCCAAGGTTTTATGTGTAACACAAAGTTACAGTGGGGAGAAAAAAAAAACTTCTTAAAATTAACAGTTGGAGCAAAGAGCAGCCAGGAAACCTTAAAATAAATTAATTTACCTATTACCAAGACATCCTATGCTTGGGTATCTCAGAGATCAGTCTACATATTGTGTTCATAATTACAACTGCAGCATCAGGAACAACTTCTAGTTCTGATTTAGTAATAAGTAGATTTGGTATCTTAGTATATAAGGTGGTGTCTCACTCATTCCCCATGTTAATTCTGCAGTGTTGTTTTTACTAAACTTTTCAATTGGGAAACAGGGTAAGTAAGATATATTTCAAGCTATTACAATGTTCCTGGCAAGTCTAGCTCTGAACTTAACTCAAAGGTTAGCTTCAAATGGATGGTTTTCCCTACAGTGATTAGCTTCAGAGAAGGATTAGCATCCTTCAGATGACACACATCTGGTTTGCTAAATGTCAACTACTATTATGCAGTATGTGGAAGATGGGAATATCATTCTGAAGAGATGCACAAAGGCAACCTTTGTTAATTCTTAGAATCTGCAAAGCAAACCTAGGTCACTGTTTGAAAAACAGAAAAAATTACCTACAAAATTCTCGTTGCGGTAATCTGTTTGCCTGTTTATACACTTGTTAGCCTAAATGGTGCATTATATTGCCAAAAAAATTGAATCAAGGTACCTAAAATCCATTAACTTAAAGGATGCATAAAAAACCTGGGATGTTTGGTTTAACAAAGCAGGAAAGAACAGTTGAAATATCTATTGAGATGAAGACTAATGTAACAGGTAGCAATACAAAAGCGAAAATGGAAATGCAACTGTAAGCACATACCAGTGGAGTAAGAATATCACAAAGCCATCAGTTATATAGAAATAACACTGAAAAAACCCACACTCCTTCAGAAATGAAAGGAGAAAGTCCCAGCTTTATGTAAATAAGGTGAAAATAAGGTTTTTGGTACTATAAACTGCAGTGTTGGAAGAAGAGATTCATCATTTGCATACAGTGCAAATTTGGCTGGAAAAACATGCTACCATTTGTATGCAGATACTACCGTTTTAGACTGTACAAACAAAACAATAGCTTGTAAATGGTTCAAACATCAAAAAGAGGAGGGGCATCCAAAACGTAATACAATAAAAGCACCTCAGAGGATGTATACAGGACTCATGTGCCCCTGAACAAATCAGGATTTTTTTCACTGTCGTAGGTCAGAAAAATGCTTATAGACAGATTACTTCAGGTAAACCATTCTTTTACTATGTTGCTTTTTCCCCTGCTTGAAAACTAACAGTGAACACTGAAAGGAAGGAAACGAACAAGAGCCCCACTCTCACCTAAAATAACAGCAAGAAAAGCTACAAATAAAACATTTCTGATGAAGTAGATTCCCAATCTCATAACTGAAGTAGAAAAACTCCCCCCACCTTTTTTTTAAAAAGAGAAACTATCTCCTGGACAATATGTGAACACCCTCCTCCAAATCAACATTGTCACAATAATTCTCCTCTAATGACATACCACACTTTAAGGATATACATCCAAAATACTGCTATGGTTTTGACAGCAATCCGCCCAATATGTTACAGGAAAGAATTTGCTTAACCACGTCAGCAATTATACCTCTGGTTTAAAAAGCCTAGTTCCCCTTTGGACTTTCTAAATGTTAGCATATCTTTGTTGCTGAATGTTACCAGAGGTTATGTAGATCCCAGTGGTATATAAAAGGAATCTACTGAGCCACTCACATCAAAGTTGGGTGTTTGTTTCATTCATTTCCTAACATCATTCAACATGTAAGGTGTTCCTGTGAAAAATAAACTAGCTCTTCGACTCATCTGGGTGAACCATATTTAAATGCAAAAATTGCAATCAAATATTTCCTGTTACCACTTTCTTGCACTGCTATGTAGAAATATTATTCTAGTCATTATCTTATTTGTTGGGTTTAAATTGGAAACCTGACTTACAGTGGTGCTTAAAAGTTTGCAAACTCTTTTGAATTTTCTGTATTTCTGCATAAATATGACTCAAAATGTGATCTGTTCTCTACACATCCCAAAACTAAAGAGAATCCAGTTAAACAAATGAGTCAAAAATTATACTTGTTCATTTATTTATTGAGGTAAAAGATCCAAAGCTAACCAATATTTACGCAGAGAGATTAAATGTTCACATTTTAACCACCATTCCAAACAGTGAATCTATTCTTCATCTCTAAAAGCATTAATGACTACGGAAGTCACCAGAAATTTCTGGGTGGGGTATGACACGCACTCGGAATCTGTGATGAAAATTTCATTGAAGTGTTAATTTTTTTTGTAGGGCAACCCCAAATTAGGCCTGACTGTTAATGAAGTACTTATACAACTGGTCCTAGATAGCCCTTTAACTCAACAGACTGAACTGGGGGAGTGTCACCAAACTAAAAGAATGCTCATAACTCGATGACTACCTACATTATAAAAGTAATATCACTAAAGGATTTTTATGTTCATTTCTATGAATTATCATTAGTAATTTCATCAATTTTCGTCTGACTTGGAAGATTCTAAATAATTTTAGTGCACGTGGCAATCTTTAACTCTATTTAAATGTCTCTGTTGGGATGGGCAATGGATTCATGCATGGGTCATTAACCAAAGAACGTTTGAGGTTATTTACCCAGGTATGGAAAGCAATCGGAATAGAAGATGAGACCAAATAAAACTATTCTGTTTCCCCATATCAAACGCTGAGCAAAGTCTAAAGGACAATTGCATATGAGGCTATTTAAACACACTTATAAATCTGATGCAGAGGAGCAAGGAGATGGCATTGAAGGGGATATATGTCAATCACTGGTAAGACATAAGCTTAGCCTAGAACCAGGAAGAGATGAGAAAAACTGAAGGCTGCCCTGCCTTGACTCTCTTTGGCAGAAGGGGAAACAATGGCATGTTTTCAAGAGTCTATTGTTATAAGCTATACATTGAGTTCTAGCATTTCTTGTGATATCTGTTTCCTGATCTGGTCTACTTTGAAGAGTTAACACCTGAGATATAACCAAATTCATCTGGGATTCAAATTGGGGCTTGATGGCTCAACTGTTAAAGATGCTAAGTTTGTCAGCTGGAAAGCTGACAGCCTGGGTTCAAGACCGAGTGCCTCACAACAGGTGAGCTCCTATTACTTGCCTCAGCTCCTGCCCACCTAGCTATTTGAAAGCATTCAAATAGGAATGGATAGATGCCACTTTGGTGGGAAGGTAACAGTGTTATGTGCACCTCCACATATAGTCATGCTGGCCACAACTACAGAAATGTCTTCCGACAACGCTGGCTCCCTCAGCTAAGCAACGGAGATGAGCACTGCCCCCTAAGAGTCAGACTTGACTGGACAGGGGAAACCTTTACCTGAGATTCAAAGCAGGATCCAAAATTCTGCTAAAAAATGTACCCACAGTCACTGAGTGCAATTATGCATCTTTTCAGATCTCCCTGGTCATCTAGAAGCTGAGAATAGAAAGGGGTAGGAGGGGTAGGATGAGAGGACAACAATGGTTGGGGGCAGAAAGTAGACACCCTTCTTCTATATTTTCAATCCCTCACACCTTCAAGCAAATACCTGAATAGAAACCTTGTTAAAATATCTGCAGATCTACAAAACAAAACCAAGCAGCACAATTTTCCAGCTTCTTAGGGACAACTTTTCATAGTACCCAGTGGTGGATCAGACACACCAGAAGATCTAGAAAAAAAGGGGAGGAAAGAACTAAAGGGTCAACATTTTAAATTTCTATCAGGCCACCAAATCAGAAATCTTATTTCTTTTTACCAAGGAAAGACCAGTTGTTATTTCCGGTGTCTTAAGACAGTGAGTTTGCTCAGTAGTTAGTAATTCCTTTGGAAAATTGCCAGAAAGAACAGTTTCAAGTAATCCTGAAAAGCCAGGAAAAGGGAGGAAATGATAGATATTAGAAACCTTTAAAAGATCCAGAAGAAAATTCTGCATCCTGCCAAAAAAGGATGCTGTAATCTATCTAAGAGAGAAGCCTCAGCAACAAGCACTGCACAAGTAATTATTCAAGACACTATTGTTATATCACATCATATCCACCTATCAGATTTACATCATAAGCACTTACACTTTGCCATTATCTCAAATGCAGATTTCTGTCATTTACAGGCAGCTATAGCTAGCAGACAAACAATATTTGGAAAAGAGAAGTTATGGTTTTAACTGATTCTTTCCTCTCCCCATCCCTGTCCAAATAATTTCTTTCTTTCTTTACATACTGTCTTAAAGAGCTTAGAGTTACAGAATAGTAGAAATGCTAACTATACAACAATTAAATTGTGCTTAAGACAGGCAGATAGATATTAAAAACAAAATATACTGTGAACTGTCCAAAAAGACTAATTAATGCTTTCCTCAACAACTCAGCCTTAAATCCTCATTTCCTGCTCATAAGAATTAACTCATACATAGCCTTAGTCACATCTTTCTTATAAAGTATGCTTTTCTTTATAGAACCAAGGATGGACTAATATTCCATAATGCCTAAATGTTTGTATACATGCATGAAATTTACACAGGTGTTTCTGTAGGTTTAACCCTTGGAAGATATTTCCCATAATCATTCAACATAATCAAACTTACAATAGAAATTTATTAATTAATGTATATTCTGCAAAAAGGGCCTTTACATAAAGCCATAATACATAAAGCCATATTATCATGGTATTTATCCAGGCATAGCATGTTATGTAAACATAGCAATTCTGTTTTGTTAACATTAGTGTATTATACAAACTAATCTGTTAAATTGAACTGAAATTCTGATTAATTTTTCCTATCTACACAGATGGAAGAGAAGTAGGAATGGTTTAACCTGACACCATAGCTATTTATAGCCATAATACTAAATAATGGTTTACCATTACACATAAAAACATGCTATTACCCCACCCAGCTGATCTTAGTCAGGAACAAGAGTTGTTGTTTCCTATTCCACATCTTAAAAGTTTTGCGCCCAAACTTAGTTATAACAACCAACAGCTAAGCTATACCTTACCGTACAGGTAGTCCTAGACCAGGGGTCTGGAGCCGCATGTGGCTCTTTTATTCCTCTGCTGAGGCTCCCTGTCACTCAAAATATGCATCACAACCACCAATGTGTGACACCTGCCGGCACATGATTTATTGAGCTTTTCGACTCCCAGTAAGCCAACCATGAATAAATCCAAGAAGGTTTCAGAAGAAAATAATGTTTAATTCAACTATGTATGTTAGTTTTGTGGCCTCTCATGAAATAGTCAGGCACAGGAAGGGTTTTGTGGCTCCCAGTGTTTTCTTTTCTTTGGGAAATGGGCCCAAATGGCTCTTTGAGTGTTTAAGATTGCCGACCCCTGTTCTAGACTTACGATAATTTAGTGATCATTCAAAGTTACAATATCATTGAAAAAAGTGACATGACAGTTTTTCACGCTTACAACCATTACAGCTTCCCCATGGCCATGTCATCAAAATTCAGATGTTTGGCAACCGACTCATATTTATGACAGTTGCAGGGTCATGTGATCATCTTTTGCAACCTTTTGACAAACAAAGTCAATGGGAAAGCCAGATTCACTTAACAACCAAGTTACTAATTTAACAAGTATGGTGACTCACGTAACTGTCTTACTTAGCAACATAAATTATAGGCTTCAACTGTGGTAATAAGTTTAGGACTATCTGTATTTAATCAAAGGCAAAATGTTCAAGATATAAATTTTCATTTTTTATGATTCCACTTAAACCAGCTGATCCAATTCTACTCCACTAGAGATAGAAGGCACTACTATTAATCTGACTGGCAGAACAGATCATGGATTCAGTTGTTCATCAAAGGTGTAAGCAAGGGTACAACCAAAGGATGCAAGCCTAGGTGAAACCAGCATTAGTTGGCTATACTGAAACAATGATCAAGAACAAGAAGTAATCGCCACTGAATTCAACTAGCATTACCTCCAAAGAGCATCACTGTGGTTTAATTCAGTTTTTTAAAAAGACAATGAACAGAAAACAAGCCAGATATAAATTACAACTATGCCATAGTTAGAGGGTACTGCAGAGATTGGCTTATCTTTAAATCCATCTTATACTCTCTAGAAACACTAGAGCACTTGCAAGGATATTAAGAACATCTTTAAATGCTTGTGGCAAAAACATACATCTTCAAATGACAAGACTGAAAACTATTTATACACTGAAAACCAGCTACTATGCATTCTTTTGCCAGGCTCAACATTTCACAATTAATGTGATACATTTAAAAGCTGAATTGATGCCAGTATGTAAATATATCTAAACATGGTTGCCTGTCCTCATTTGTGTATGACTGCCATATTGTTTTCTCTACCTGGGAAATGCAAGCATCAGTTACTTCTCTACAAAGATTTGCACATATTTCTCTTTAGAGATTTTCCCTCTCTAGTCACAATGCAACTAGTTAGGAATGATTTATCTGCTGACATTCTTCAGGACAAATATCTAAAACTATGCCATTTAAGTAGCTCCCCTTTCCTTAATTCAATTTTTAAATTATGCACTACACTTTCAATAGCAGTTCTTAATTACTGAAATAAAGCAGCCTTTCTATAATACCTACAGTTCTTTCTAATTCACCTTATACCTTACACCTTATACAATTAATTATATTCGATATCCAATTTCTTCACCTTACCATTTGTTGGGAAATACTGGGAAGATAAGTCTTTTGTTAATAATTAAATGTAAATAGCTCACTAAATATAATCCAATTACTTTAAGAAAAATCATTACAATATGTGCATGCATTCTTGCCCGAATAGTTTTAGTATTTTAAATTAATCATTGCTGAATACTTATTAAGTCAACCTCTGACATTACAAAATCTACAACTGCCAATTTCTTTTTCTTAAGGTATTTTTACAGATAGCTTTAGATTTCATTATTTTAGGTTTTTTTCTCAGAAGTATCTTAAACATTTGAATTAAGAATTGAATAGAGCTTCCAAACAATAAGAATGATTATTACAAGAACATATACGTTGAAATCAGAATAAGGACACCTTTATAGATTTTACAAAATACCCAGGTTAAATGGGCTATTAGCAAAACTATCACTGTGATATAGAAAAGATGGATATACCAGCCTGCATTCATGGGTTCTACCGCCAAACCTCCCTTTTAAGCAAGCAGCTAAACAAACCAGGATTTGTAGGGATTTGAGAAAAGCATTCATCTCTTAATAGGACTGTTTTTGCTAGCCGTGTCAATATTTCTGATAAAAACTCTGTAGTTGATTACATTCCCAGTAGTCCTCCACTTATGACTGGTCACTTACGACTGTCCGAAGTTATGTTGGAGCCCCCACAAAACTACTTATGGTTTCAAAGTTCCAACATTGCCTTTGCCCATGGTCACATGACTATATTCAGCAACAAAACCACATTAGTAGTCATTTACAACACTCTATGGTCATATGACTGCAATTTACTATGTTTTGGCCAATAACTGGCATTTACTTCTGATTACCAACAAAAATGGCTCATAACAAAAAATGTATTCCCTTACAACTGCGGCACTCCCTTAACCGCCACAAAAAAGTTTGTAAAATTGATCCAGTCACATGGTGACCCCCTTTTACAACTATCATGACTTGTGACTCTAATTTCTAGGCTTAATTACAGTTGGAACTCAAGGACTACCTGTACAATTATCACTCTGAAGCTAGAAAATGGGACAGGTTTACTTCTGCAATTCTGTTATCCTTTGGAGGCACTACGCTCATGACAACAGAAGTAAAGATACCTATCTTTCTTTCCATCTTCACATTTGGAGTCAGAAGAAAAAACAAAGAATTATTTTGTTGTCACATCACTGATGCACTCTAGACTGCAATCTAAGCAGAAAGCCACAGCCTTCTCCCCCAAAGTTAGAGAGAAAAAGGTTTGGCACAGTTGGAAACCAGGCTATTCTTAGAACCACAACCATAGCTTGAGGCTAGTGAGAGGCTGGCCTTCCTATTACATTCAAGAAAAGGCAATGAGGCACTTGCTCTGATGAGTAGAACTACAGGATCCCACAGTTGGAGAGTAACCTCTGCCCACCTCAAAATACAGTTGTTGACAATTCCTAGTTGACTTTTCTCATAAATCACTAGCATTTTACAGAAAGAGATCAATCAATCCTGTATTTCACAAGGTCTAATCCTTCAGAAAAAAAGATTTCAAAGATACTTTATTCTAAACTAAATCTGAAATGTCAATTGAAAGGATAAAGTAGAATGATTCTATAAAACCAAGAGAATCAGCACAGATTTGGCAAATTCTCTACCCCATTATACATAATTATACATAATGCGGTAATTCAACATCTATAGCAATGTTAACAATGTTGTTTTTTTCTCACATCTTTTCTAGGGGTCATCTAGGAGCCACCGCAGAAGAATGAAGATAAACATAACATGGTTACTTGTCGATCAGAAAGGTGGGCAGTTCAGCAGTTCGAATCCTTGTCCCAGCTTCTGCCAACCTAGCAGTTCGAAAGCACGTAAAAAATGCAAGTAGAAAAATAAGGACCACCTTTGGTGGGAAGGTAACAGTGTTCCATGTGCCTTTGACGTTTAGTCATGCTAGTCACATGACCACAGAGATGTCTTTGGAGAGTGCTGGCTCTTCGGCTTTGAAACAGAGATGAGCACCGCCCCCTAGAGTCGGGAATGAGTAGCACATATGTGCGAGGAAAACCTTTACACACACACACACAAACTACACAAAGGTATACCACAAATCCAAGTAGAATTTACTTGCATCCAAATGTTTTAAACAGATAAAGAATATACAAGAAAAATAATATTGTTTGTAAATCTAACAATACTTTATATTTGGTACATAAAGTATTAGTAAAACTAGTAATTCAAGCTATATCAAAATTATTCCCATAGCTAATGAACAAAAACTCATCACTTATTTTTCTTCTCTCTAGATAATCAGTATTAAAGAAATTCTAATACTCTTTATTTTATATGAGTTGATATTTTTCTATGCCTCTTGCAACTACCATATAGCAAAACTAAGAGCAAAAATTGTTGGAAAATAAAAAAGGGGAACAATCCATTTTTTAATCCAACTGATCTTTACACTTACAAAATAATCATTAACTTTTATTCTTATTTATACAATAATCTGCTTTTTGCATAGGCCCATCAAAAGTACTGATATAAGAAATTATATTAAAGGGTGTATGGCTGTATTTTCTAGAGATGCATATCACTCTCCAAATTCCCAAAAGTATATGCACATAGGCATACCTATGCATACACAAACAGGCCCATATCTTTTTTTAAAAAAAATTTGATTTATATGCCGCCCTTCTCCGGAGACTCAGGGCGGCTTACAATGCGTTAAGCAATAGCCTTCATACTTTTTGTATATTTTATAAAAAGTCAGCTTATTGCCCCCACAAACTGGGTCCTCAATTTACCCACCTTAGAAAGGATGGAGTCAACCTTGAGCCTGGCTAGGATTGAACTCGCAGAGACTGGAGGCAGCTGGATGTTAATTGCTGCCTTTAGTAGGAGGCATTAGCCCCCTACCCTACTCTTGCTCTTAGGCACAGGATTTTTTCTGCCAACTTAATTCCAACATAGGAATTTTTGTTTTGATACAATGTAGATTGCATCTATTTCTCCAAATACTCCAAATACCTTGAGAATTCCCACTCCAAGTTACTCTCCAAACTACCATCATAACATCTTCCTAACCAGGGAAGCCAGGGTATAAAACTAATCCATATGCCTAAGTAATATGCATTCCTTTCCTTATCAAAGGGTGCTCATTTCCATGCAAAGCATCAATAGAAGCAATTTCCTGTCATGTCATTCCACTAAACCTTTATCAACAGACTCCAGAACATCAGAGATTTCCTGGGTACACACTGGATGGATTCCAATATCAATGGAAGAGAATTCCAATATCACTAAAGCCCATGGTTCAGTTTTGGCCTCCTGAAATTTTAAAGTGCCATATAGTTGAACAGTCTTTAAAGAGACTGTTCAACTATAAGGCTAAAAGCGTCCTGTTTTTTAAAGGCAAGACTTGGGGTGGAAATGAAACCAGAAGGTCTCTGGAAGGCAAACTTCTCTATTTATCTCCCATAATATGGATCAAAGTAAATTTTCCAATATGATTCTACACCATTTTAAAAATTGAAACAATTAAGGTTGGGAATGTGGAAGCAGCTTTACCTCTCACCCCTATCTAAAATATTAAGCTATAATGTGGGGCATTGGTTTACCATGAAGCATAAATCCAGCTAATGTGATTTGTAAACCGTTAATGGCTTTCAAAGCATTATGTCTTGTTCAAAAGTACTGTACTCAACAAATTATTAAAAGAAACTATATTATGATCTGAGAAATTGACTACTATTTCCCACTTATGGTCAGTAGGGAAACAGCCCCCCTTTCTCTTTATTACTTATTACACCAATTTCTTTTTCTCAATGGAAAATTACTTTACAATTAGTATTTTCTAGTTTAGATAGAACATTCTTAAATCCCATCGGTTCCTTAGTCAACTAGTACATAACTATGTCCTCATATCTGTTTAGAGAGACTCCACCTTCTTCATTTCATTTAGTCTTTCCTGCATCAGCATTTTCCTTGTCTATGAATCACAGCAAGAAGTGTGTTCCAAGACCCCATTAAAGCTACAGAATTGCTTTCCTGTTCCTCTACTACTTTGTTTAGTTTCATTGGGTACATCACTCCAGTGCCTTTCTTTTTACCAAGACAAATGCCAGAATGTCCTGATTTTATACTATTTATCAAAGCGATATTAAAAGAACCCAGCTTATGACATATATAAAGACATTCCATATACAATTGACATCACATACCAAACAGAAATGAAAGGCTTTACAAATTTACACTGGGAATTTTTTACTTAGTATGTGCAAATTACAATCCTAAATATAATTACAACAGGATACATTCCTTAAATTGTTTATGTTAACAATGTTAATGTCCCATCATTCCCCAAGGAGTTCTGAACACAAGAGTTTCCCTCCCTCGCAATATCTACCTTGGGATGAAGGCTAAATCTACAAATAGCGCTGGCCCAAATTTCCATGTATTATAGACTAAGAGAACCCTCTTATATCCAATTATTTTCAAACACTCTACAACTACCATATACCAAAACGATTCACAGTAAAAATTCAAAGTAAACTGGGATGAATAAATTCTTCCCCTCCAAATACACTATATACACATAGTTTGACTGGATTGTCCTATGAAGAAGCAAGTGCCTACATTTACTGTTAAATATTGAACTTCCTGGTTCTCCACCACTAATTTCACTTCCTTATCAAGAGTGAAAGAATGTGGGAGCATAGACATTGGGAACTGGGCAGAATACAAATTTAATAAATAAAGCAGAGCAATTTACAAAAAAACTTATTGCAGGGAAAATTGATCAATACAGGTAAGTCCTTGGCTTACGACCACAATTGAGTCCAAAATTTCTGTTGTAAATCAAGTGTTTGTTAAGTGAGTTTTGCCCCATTTTATGACCTTTCTTGCCACAGTTAAGTGAATCTCTGAAATTGATAAGTTAGTAACCCAGTTAAGTGAATCTGGCTTTCCCACTTGTTTGCCTGTTAGAAGATCGCAAAAGGTGATCCCATGACCTTGGAACACAGCAATGCTTATAAATATGAATCAGTTGCCAAGCATCTGAATTTTGATCAGATGACCATGGGAATACTGCAAAGGTCATAACTGTGAAAAAAAGTGGTCGTAAGTCACATTTTTCAGGGCCATTGTAATTTCAAACGGTCAATAAACGAACTATTGAAAGTCGAGGACTACCTGTATTCCCAATAACCACACAATCTGGTTATCTAAAAGCCATTTTAGACCAACACAATATTTTCCTCTTTTGAAAAGCCACCCCACTGCCTTTAGTAAGATTCTTTCAAACAGTAAAAACTACACCTCTGCTGTGATTCTTTACACAATAGCTGTATAAACAGCCAACTGATTGCAAACAAAGTAGGACCAGTATAGATATGGACCAAAGCAGAAAACTATGTAACAGGATTTCTGAAAAGATAGGTTAGACCAGAATCTATGTGTAGTTCTCAGATTTCCTACCTAATACGAACATGGAAAATAGATTATTAATTGTCTTTGTACCGTGCAATGAGAACAGCAGAGTTTTGGGTCCCATGAATGCTAACAAATATGTTACAGGATAAACTTGCAGGTTTCATAACCCTCAAAAAGGAGGCCGTGTGAACCTTCACCTTTAATCAAACCTGAACATTCTTGTAGTTACACCTTTCTCACTTTAAGTTGTAATTTTAAAAAGGAACAACACGTCCAAGTAAGACAAATTTAAAACATTTTAAAAAGTTTTCTCCCCGCCCCTCCCTTATGAAAATAACTCGGGGAGGAAGAAGAGGGACAAAGAACCAGGAGAAAGGTCTAGAATAGGAAGGGCTCCTGATTTTGGCTCTCGCCTTGACCCACGAATTCTCGGGCACGGGGCTCCGAAATCCTTACCGCGAGCCCCATTCACTTACCTCAGCCATCACTGTGCACTTGGGAGGATGTCGGGGAGCCAGCAGGAAGGAGAAGCCGAGGGCCCGAAGTTTGTATTGTCCCACTCCAGAACCAGCCGCCATTCGTAGGAGAAGCCACGCCCCTCACCTGTCTGGGGCACCACCCGTATAGGCCACGCCCCTCGCCTCCGCGGCCGTCGCCTCCTCTACGTCACCCCCAATGGCGCCACTCCCACTACGATATAGAGCACCTTTCCAATTTGCCTCTCCCCCCCACAGCTCTTTAAGGCGACCCCTGGTCTTTTTCTTCCCCACATCCCCTCGCTACCACGGGGTGAGGCTTACCCGCCTACGGCCGCCTCCTCCGACGCACTTCCCACTCAGCTCTTCACCACCGAAGCGAACCGTCCCAACCGTCCGCCATTCCACAGCTTTCCCCTCAGCTTCCCCTCACCGATCGTCGTTCCACCCACTCCACCGGTCCGTTATCTCATTGGCTTTCGGGCGTCTTCCCGCTCTCGCTGGATTGGCCGACTTCCTCTGCCTGTCAAACATTACCCGACGCGATTTGCGTAGCCAGCCAACTTCCTTTTTTTTTCTTTCCGACGACCACACCCTACGAAGCCTTTAAAAAAAGAAAAAAAACGTAAACAATATGGGCCGTACCATATTCCGAGACTAGGAGGGGCATTCGTGTGGAGAGAACAGTTTCGGACAAAGGGGTGACAGTAGGCTTCGAAAGGAAGGGATCGTCGCACGTTGTTACTAAAAGAGAAAAAGAAGGCATCACTTGCATTCTGTTTTCTCAGAAATGTACTACATTCTCAAAGTCCCCTGTTTTGGTTTGCTCTCCCTTTATTCTGCTTCGCTAGGCCAGTCTGCTCTATGATCCTGGGGTGGTGGGTGGGGGGGGGGAGGTTGAGTCCCCTGGCGTTGGGAGGTATTACTGCAGTACAGGAAAGTTTGGGCAGTTCCAGATTGGAAAAAAGGAGAGGAAAAGAGAAGCGACGGGAAGGTTGGGAAGGGGGGATGGTAGTGTTAGATTTTTTCACACGTTCGCAGCAGCATGGTCACTGGGGGCTGTTCCAAGGGCTTTCCCACCCCCCTCCAAACTTCCTTTTTTTTGTACCATATCTGAGACGGCTCGTTGCGGGGAAGCAGCCAGCCTCAATTTAGCGCCCTCCCCTTGTACGAACTACGACTCCCAGAATTCCCAGTGTGCCGAGCGAACAGGCGGGGCGTCGGCTTGGAATTCGGGGAGTTGTAGTCTTAACTCGGATTGTGAGGCGGTTCCGCAGGCTGGGAGGTCTTTAAGAATATGTAAGGTTTTTCGAGGCAGCTCAGAACCTGATAAATCCAATGAAACACTGAACACGAGGCAACTGATAATCAGCTTTTATTTCTGGCCAGAAAGCAAAAACTGGACGACCCTTTAGAGTCCCCAACCTTAACAGCAGGCAGAGAGAAAAACAGGCGCGGGCAAAAAAAAAAAAAACCTTTCCCAAACTTTCACACAGCTTACATAGATCGTCATTGCTATAGAAACATTATTTCATATCACGCAAACCTCATGAATTTCTCCAGCGCTCTGAAAACAATGGACCTTAGGAAGGGAAAGAAATGCACTTTCTGGCATATAACTCAAGAGCGTTGTTAGCATCATTATCTGTTATATTAGGTTGCTGAGAAGACACATTTTAAGTTACAGCAAACAGAATCCACATTTTGCTTTTCACAAGAAGTTACTTTAGCTACTTGGCAATCCGCCTAGACGGCTTGTTGACACATTTAAGTTACAGTGGAGCTTCTCTCAGCAGCAATTAACAAAAGCTGAATTAGGTTACGCTCTGTGTATGCTCTAAGCCTTTCAAAAGAATTGCAAACTTTGTTCCTTTTTTTTTCCATCCCATCTTTCTGCATGTATTTATGTATGCTAATCTATTTTCTCAGTTTGGTTAAGAGGAAAAAATCCCTAATCAAATGGACTGGTTTTAAACTACAAGCACACACATTACACATATACACACTAAGTGCAGCTGCTAGGTGGGTGGCTGGCTTGGTTAATCAAAAACCTGTTTAGGCAAAGCAAGCCCCGCAGACTTGCCAGAGGCGATTTCAACATCCTGGGAGGGAATATAAAAGTATTTAGAGTATCCCTCGGCCATTTCTGGCTCTTTGCAGGGCTGGTAGGGTTTGGATTCTTGAGAACCAAATCTTTTCCTGCCCTACCAGCCTCCTGCCCCACTCCCTTCTCAGGTATTCCTTTCCTTTTATGAGAAGGAACTTGGAAGCAAGACATGGAATCTGATACATCCAACGCTGTTTCTCCCTTCTGAGATCAAAGCCTGTAATCTAGAATGAGAAACTGAATGTGCTACTACTGTAGCTGGTTTGGATTTGAACACCTAGCCGGAGTTGGGCCTGGTTAGTGTTGGGAAAGGAAAAATGGAAATGGATGGAAAGATGATAACAACAAACTCGGGTGGACAAATTCATTTATTGTTAAATTTATTTGCTGTCTATCTAAGCAATAGTTAAATAATAGAACCATGGTGGGCTGCTGCCGGTTTAACAACTGGTTCGCACCAAAAATGTGAGCGTGCATGCACACTAGCTTCGCTTGGGCCTTCTGCGCATGCATGCGGCTTCAAAAATAGGGTGATATAGGGTGGGATAGCGCCGGGGTG
Organism: Masticophis lateralis; assembly: GCA_030761175.1. Taxonomy (NCBI): domain Eukaryota; kingdom Metazoa; phylum Chordata; class Lepidosauria; order Squamata; family Colubridae; genus Masticophis; species Masticophis lateralis. The sequence continues at coordinate 14,019,436 of JAUDYJ010000009.1, forward strand.
CAGGTCGCAACTACCGGTTCGCCTAAACCGGTCCGAACCGGCAGCAGCCCACCTCTGAATAAAACAACAAAATAAACCAGCAGTCACCAACTTTGGTGGTCCATGGGGCCAGTCCTGTGAGTGTGACTACTACAGCTCTGGAATATGGGACTGGCCGTGGCGGGACTGGAAATCTCTGCCCTGGGGTAGTACATGCAATGCGCAACTTTGCAGGTGGTGCAATACGCAAAAAGGAGTGCAGCCCTCTCTGTCCGGAATGAAATAATGGTGCTGTTGCCGCGGCGGGGGAGGAAGCGGCGCAAGCAGGCCAAAGCAGCGACTGCGATGGCTGGAAGCTGCTGGAGCGAAGCACTACTTGCATTTGCGCAGCATCAGCATTCCGCCTCGGTATATTTGTGTCAGCCGGTGGCGCAAAGCAGCCTTCATCTCCTGCCGCTTGGGACTCGGAGCGGTAAATGGCGACTGGTCCAGGGAGCAGTCGGATTTTGCTCTCCATTGCGGATGCCAGATCAGGCCCCTGCAAGCTCTCGTCTCTCGAGGAGCCCAGCTGAAGTTTCCTGTGCCACTTCAGCAAGCACTCCTTGAGAGATGAGAGCTAGCTGGGGGCCGATCTGGTGTCTGCAATGGAGAGCAAAATCCGGCTGCTCCCCGGACCAGTCGCCGTTTACTGCTCCGAGTCCCAAGAAGCAAGGGCTGCTTTGCACCACTGGCTGGCGCAAATATATTGAGGTGGAATGCTAATGCCATGCAAGTTCAAGTAGTGCTTCGCTCCCGCATTTGTTCTGGCCCTTGTTGGTGCTACACGCACCTCAGTCTCTCAGGGAGATGCTTGACTTCCTCTCAGCCCCAAGACACTGGCTGGCCCATGAGATGAGAAGGGAAATAGAAAGAGAGAGAGAGAAAATCAGAGAGAGAGTGTGTGTGTATGAGAGAGAGAATCAGAGTGAGACACAGAGAGAGAAAGAAACAGTGAATGAAAGCGACAGAAAGAGACAGAATGAGAGAGAGAGAGAGAATGAGAGAGAGAGAATGAAAGAGAGAGAATCAGAGAGAATGACAGAGACAGAATGAAAGAAAGAGAGAGTCAGAGAAGAGAGAATCAGAATGAGAGAGTGGGGAGAGAGAAAGAGGGGAGAGAGAGAATCAGAGAGAAAGTGGGAGAGGAGAGAGAGAGAAAGAGAGTGGGGGAGAGAGAATGAGAGAGAATGAGTGGGAGAGAGAGAGAAAGAGAGGGGGAGAGAAAGAGAGAATGAGAGAGAAAGAGTGGGAGAGAGAGAGAGGCGGAAGAGTGACTGAAGGACCCCATCCCGTCACTGGGAGTCCAGGCACTTCAGCAAGCGGCACTCTGGATTCGTATTAGTGGTCCACAGGATTTAAAATTATGAACTTGGTGGTCCCTGAAGTCCAAAAGGCTGGGGACCCCTGAAATAAACAATGAAAAAGAACAACTGGAAAACATCAGTAGGTATAAAATAGGTGTTTCAAGCACGCAGAGACATCAAGATTCTTCTGCAGTTGTATTTTTCCCTCGGATTGCACAACCGCCTTCTGCAGTTGCAATGAGATCCCAGGAAGAGTTTCGTTTAAAAAGTTGCAGGCCACAGACATTTGTGCCTTCCCGTGAGATTTCTGAAGCACCTTTTTGCCCTTCAAACACATGTGTATCCCTTTCCATATCAGGCTGAAAAATGACATATACAGATAGTCTCAACTTACAAACATAACCGGGTCTGGAATTTCGGTCATAAGCCAACAGTTGTAAGTTGAATCAGAACCAATTTTACAACCATATTTACAGCTTTTGTTAAGCAAATCCCTGGTTGTTGAGTGAATCGTGCAGTTGTTAAGCAATTCCAGTTTCCACAATGGGTGGGGATTTTTTGCTGCCAAGCGCTCAAATTTTAATTCCATGACTGTGAAGATGTTGTGACAGTAGTAGGTGCAAAGACCAGTTGTAACTCCCTTTTTTTCAGTGCTGTTGTAACTTCAAACGGTCAATAAACAAATGGTTCTAAGTCAAGGACCAGCTGTATGGGGAGGGGGGGGGAGGTGTTTCTCATATTATGCCACAACAATCCTGTGAGGAAGGCTGGACTAAGAGAAAGAAGAATCTGTTCAGTTAGTCAGGAGATTTGCTTTTATGTCTCCCAGATCCTAATCTAACCCTATAACTGCAGGTAGTCCTCAATTTACAACCATTTGTACAGTGAGTGTTCAATGGCACTTGATCAAAATTCAGATGCTTGGTACCTGGTTCATATTTATGACAGCTGCAGTGCCCTGGGATCGTGCAATTACTCTTTACTCGACCTCCTGATGAGCGAAGTCAACGGGGAAGCCATAAAATGGGGGCAAAACTCACTTAACAACTGCCTCAGCAACAGACATTTGGGATTCATCTGCACTCGTAAGTCAAGGACTACCTGTATTGCACTCTGCAGAGTTGCCATGGCATGACTTTTGACTTGAAGGTTGAATTCTTTAGGCAGTATTTATCATACCAACTTCTCCATTCTCTTCCCAAATTAGGACGCATGTGGAGATGAAGAGCTGGAATCCAGGTGTTTGCAAGAGACAAACTGCAGGTGTAGATGCTTGAATCAACTTCAGCAGAGATTCAAAACCCATGTGATGTACTTTGCACCTTAGCAAGACCCCCTTCATTCACCCCTCTCACACACTTCATGTTTCAGGAACATTGTTTTTGTATTTGACGGATCGTTACCATCCAATGCCCAGAACGCCCATTCAAAGACTTGCAAATGCACATGTCCAGCACTTGGGCATGAGATTAGCAAAGCTCCATTTCCCCTTTGCTTGAATTTGTTCATCTTTGCTTGAATTTGTTCATCTCCTCAGGTTTGCAATCACGTGAAATAGATTTTAAAAAGCCTTTCGGGAAGGTTGGGTTTCTGATGAGAGCAGCCAATTAATTGGAGAGCTGGAAACAGGAAATGAAATGAAGAATTATCTGAAAGGAGCCTCGACTGAAATTAAATGGAAAGAATGTTGCCCCCGTGTCTTGCTTTTCCAACATTATGCCTTCCCCGTTTGCACTTCATAGAATACCCTCTCTCTAAATTTTGGATAGGGATAAAAAAAAAAAGAGTCTACATAAAGTTGGAGCTTGACTGTACTCGGCTTCATGGATGTATCCATGCAATTTTTTGGGTAACGGTGTGGAAGCAGTTTACCTGCTTAAGAATCTGTTGTGGCCCGCCAGCGGAGCTGGCAGCAGATTCAGACAGTGAGGATGTTGGGGAGGAACGTAGGCCAGTCCTGGAGTCTGGGAAAGGCTCTGATGAGGGCTCTGTGTTGGAGGCAAAAAGGGGACCAAGGGCTGGATGCCAGTTATCAGCTGCCTTCGGAGTCAGACATCAGTGAGGCAGACGAACAGCTGGACCCTGTTCCCAGTGTGCGCATGTGCAGAGTTGCCAGATGAAGGGAACAGCTAAAGAACAAAGGTCGACTTGGGAGTAAGGCCACAGGTGGACGATGAATGGCTCCTCCCATAGAAAATAAAAGAGGAGCGAAAGGGGAGTGGGCTTTTGCAGGAAACAATTTGTTCGGTCTGTGGGTTGGTTCAGGAGTGTGAAGATCTCTCCGTGAATCTCAAAGACTTTGTGCCAAGTCTTTCCTTGCACAGCACTGCCATTTGGAAAATATTTACATGGCAGCTTTCCAAGCTAGATAAGGTCTGTAGTCATAAATTCACCTTTGAAAGACTCTTTGCCAGGCCTTTGCTGAAGGTGAATGAGAGGAATTCATGGCTTGTTCAATAAAAAGGGTTTTGTCGGGACCAGGAATCTGCTTCGTGCTTTTTTGGGGAAGCCTAGATCAGAGCAGAACCAACTTCAAAATACAGAAAGGGGTGCCCCAGACTTCCAGCTGCCCTCCCTGAGAAACCCAGCAAGGAGGAACAAGAGCAGAGAAAAAGCCATGCCAGGATGGAATGGCAAGGTGCAGGATCTGAACACAGACATTAAACTCACATTGATGAATTTATGGTGTTCCATATCAAGTTTTATTTATCAGGCAGCTTAATCGACTGCCAGAGCAATAATTCAGTGATGGCAATGAAGATGATACAGGGACTTGCGGAGATGCCCTGTAAAAACAGTGGAAGGCACTTGGGTAAAGACTTAAGAGAGAGATGAAAACCATGGGCAGATGCGTAATGGAAAACTGCAGGAGAGAGTCCACAATTATTCACAGAATAATTCACAGAAACTAGGATTGGGAAGATTGGGTATAACCAGAGGTGGGATTCACTTACCTTCCCTACCGGCTTGCAAATGCGAGTGAGCGCACCTCCTCTGCGCGTGCTCACAGCCTTCCGCGCATGCGTGCATTACATCCGGGCGGATGAACGGAGCCTCCCTCAATTGTCACTACCGGTTCGCCTAAACTGAACTGAACCGGCTGAATCCCACCTCTGGGTATAACTGTCGGTTGCCTAATTTTTCTTCAAATATAAGGACAGCCTTCATATAGAAGCTTTGCCAGATACTACAGTAAGCTCTATGCAATGGTAGAACAGGCTGTCTAGCCCTGTTTCTCCATTTCTGGAGAATCTTAAAAAGGGACTGGACAACCACCTCTTGTGGATGGTTTTGGTTTGCCTGCATATTGGAGAGCAGGGCTGTCAAACTCCCAGCCTATGGGCCGGATGCATCACGCACTGGCCATGCCAGCATCTCCTTTAGCGAATGGGATGGGGGGGGGGAGTACAGATCAGGGGTGAAATCCAGCAGGTTCTGACAGGTTCTGGAGAACCGGTAGCGGAAATTTTGAGTAGTTTGGAGAACTGGCAAGTGACATCTCTGGCTGGCCCCAGAGTGGGGTGAGAATGGAGATTTTGCAATATAACCAGTAGTAAAAAACATTGGATTTCACCACTGGTACAGATACGTCACGTGACGCTGCTGTGACGCTGCAAGTTTGACATCCCTGTTGTAGAGGGCTGGATAAGATCATCTTAATGGTGCCTTCCAATCTATAATCCTATGACACCAAAATTCCTTCAAGAATTTAAGGTAGCATATAAAGAATTCCTTCTGGTTCTATAGGTAATCCTGGGGACCAGAACTTCCATTGTAAGCAAGGTGATATTGAGTTATGCTCAATTTTAAAACGTTTTGCACCACTGTTAACGGAATCGTAGCATTTGTTAAGAAAAAATGCAATCATTAAAAGATTCCTGCTTCCTTCACTAACTTTACTTGTCGGAAGATTGCAAATGGTAAACACATGACCCTAGGGTCCTGCAACCATCATAAATGGTTGCCAAGCGCCCAATTTTTTAAAAGTTTTATTAATTTTCTATTGTTTACATTTTGCTAGTGCTTAATAAACATGTTGTCTGGGTTATTATTATTATTATTTTTTGCTTAGCAGTACAGATATATATATATATAGCAGTATAAATATATATATTTATATATTTATAGCAGTATAAAAGGGACGCAGTGGCTCAGCCGCTAAGACATTGAGCTTGTCGATCGAAAGGTCAGCAGTTCAGTGGTTCAAATCCCTAGTGAGCTCCCATTACTTGTCCCAGCTTCTGCCAACCTAGCAGTTAGAAAACATATAAAAAATGCAAGTAGGAAAATAGGGACCGCCTTTGGTGGGAAGGTAACAGTGTTCCGCGCGCCTTTGGCATTTAGTCCTGCTGGCCACATGACCACGGAAACGTCTTCGGATAGCACTGGCTCTTCAGCTTTGAAATAGAGATGACCCCTGGAGTTGGGAACGACTAGCACATATGTGCAAGGGGAACTTTACTTTTACCTATAGATTACATTCTTAATCTTAATCTTAATCTAAAAACCCCTTTTTTCCAACCACTGGTAGAATAAGTTCCATGTTTGATAATATTCTGTACCTTCTTTCTGTTTAATCTTCCATGTGTCCATTACTGCACAATCCAAGCACCCAAATTTTGAACATGTGATTGTGACAGTGCAAGTTGCAGGACCCTGGGGTCACAGTGCAAGGACCAATTCTAAATTATTATCAGTGCTACTGTGACTTCGAACAGTCGCTAAACAGTTGTAAGTCAAGGACTACCCGTATCTTTACAGCAACAACTCTGTGAAGTAGGTTTAGTTGAGGGACACAGACCCTAAAACCACCCATGATAGAATGTCCATGGAGACTTAAAACCTGGATGGGTCTGTACAACCGAACCCCAACACACAAATTGCTACAACAGGTTGCCTCTCAGACACACCTTTATTGCGTCATACAGCTCGATCATCATGCCAACGTGAGTTCCTACTTTTTTGAAAGCATATTATGTGCCCTCCCACCCCATGAGTCAAAAGGCCACCAATTATTCCCTATCTTTTGTTTTGACGGACACAGGTGACTTGCCATAACAACTACCCTCCGCGCTTCCACTAATTCTCGGCCAAGTCACACATCTAAATAAATTAGCAGGTTTGCAAACTGAAGATTGCAGGGACCGTAATGTTTGAGGGCTTGACTTGCAATGTAGCTTCCTGATCTCCAGGTGAGCTAATTCACTTTTGGCTTTTGCAGAGCAGGTGTTAAAAGGGTGGAGATGGGGATGGTGGACTCAAAGGAAGGGACCAGTTCAAAGTCACCCAGAGAAATTTTGCAGCTAAAGGAGAACTAGAATTTCAATCTCTCTACTCCCAGTCTAGCATCTTCACACCTTCTCAACTGTGATTCTTGGGTTACGAAAAATGGATTGGCCTAGAAGCCTGTGGCTAAGATGCTGAGCTTGTTGATCAAAAGGTCAGCAGTTCAAATCCCTAGTGCCGCGTAACGGAGTGAGCTCCCATTGCTTGTCCCAGCTTCTGCCAACCTAGCAGTTCGAAAGCACATAAAAAATGCAAGTAGAAAAATAGGGACCACCTTTGGTGGGAAGGGAACAGCGTTCCATGCCTTTAGTCATGGCGGCCACATGACCACGGAGTGGTCTTCGGGCAGTGCTGGCTCTTCATCTTTGAAACGGAGTTGAGCACCACCCAGGGGTGAAATCCAGCAGGTTCTGACAGGTTCCGGAGAACTGGTAGCAGAAATTTTGAGTAGTTCGGAGAACCAGCAAATGCCGCCTCTGGCTGGCCTCAGAGTGGGGTGGGAATGGAGATTTTGCTACGTTCTGCCCCCAGGAGTGGGGAGGGAATTGAGATTTTGAAGTATCCTTCCCCTGCCATGCCCACCAAGCCACGCCCACCAAGCCACACCCACAGAATCAGTAGTAAAAAAATTTGAATTTCACCATTGGCACCGCTCCCTAGAGTTGGGAACGACTAGCACATATGTGCAAGGGGTTTACCTTTTAGAAGCCTGTAGGAAGCAACAGTGTTAGCATTGATAGGACCTAATTTGGTAACAAAACATCTGTAAGAAAACCGCCAAGCTCAAAGAGCACCAAGGATCCTACAAAACCATAACGTATAAGAAAATTTGGGGCTCTCTGTCTGAATGATCTTCTTCATGAGATGCCTTTTCTAAGTGGAGTTTATTCAGAGGCCCCAAATCTCCTGGCCAGTTCTGGTTTTCATGAATTATACCTGAATGTTTTTCTGAAGCAACTCTCCAGCTCTGGCATTTCCGTCCAGGGGAATCCAGATTCACCAGTCCTTTGTCCATGTTATGGTGAAGTTGTTTTTGAGTGACTGTCAGGTACAGTATTTGGACATCAGTTTTCCAGCCACAGTGCAATAGAGGCTTTCTCTCACCTTCCTCTGGGATTTTTTTTCTGATTTCTGGTCTAACCTGCATTCGTTCTATTCTCCCATCCTGGTGGTGCCCCGCCCGCCTGCCCACCATCCTCACCAGATCCAACCTTGTTTAGCTTTTGAAATCAGTAAAGAAGAGGCAAGGGGATGCTACCTTTCTAGTGGCCCTCCAACAGGGGTAAAATCCAGCAGGTTCTGACAAGTTCTGGAGCACCAGTAGTGGAAATTTTGTGCAGTTCGGAGAACCGGTAGTGGAAATTTTGACTAGTTCGGAGAACCAGTAGCGGAAATTTTGAGTAGTTTGGAGAACCGGCAAATACCACCTCTGGATAGCCCCAGAGTGGGGTGGGAATGGAGATTTTGCAATATCCTTCCCCACCCATGCCCACCAAGCCACGCCCACAGAACCAGTAATAAAAAAAAATGGATTTCACCACTGTCCTCCCAGTGCTCTCTTGGGGCAACCATTTGGAAACCAACATGCCCATCCTGCTGGCTCTTTACAAACCTTGGATTCCAGCTGTTTTCCTGTTGCACTTTCCCTGTTCTCTGGTGCTGCACATTGCTCTCTCCATCGCACATACACATTATCCACACACATCCCTTGGGAAAGTGGCGAAGGTGGTTCCTCAAGGCCGTGTAGAAGAACCTGTTTGAATGGTAAACCAAAACAAGGAAGGCACAAGTGGGCTTCAAAATTTTAGCAAGGAGTTCTCTGCCCAGTTGCTGGGTGGGTGTGGCCATGGTGGGCGTGACCTAGTTGGCCTCCTACACCATGGTGGAGGGGTGTTTTTGCCCTCCCCAGCCCCTGGAGGCTTTCCTTGAGCCTCCGGGAGGCTGAAAACAGCCTCCCCAGGCTCCGGAGGCCATCTGGAGGTTCTTCCTGAACTTCCGATAGGCCCATTTTTCACCCTCCCCTAGGCCTTCACCCATGCCCTGCACTTACCTGCATCCAAAACAGGCCATGTGGGGACTCCTGGGAGGGGTGGGGTGGGCGTGGCCAGCCAGGAGTGGGATTTGGGGGTTCTCCAAACTGCACAGAACCTTAGCTGGAGGTTCTCCTGAACCCCTGCGAACCCCCAGCAGCCCACCCCTGAAGGAAGGGCATCAGCAGAGGTGAACTCACGTGATTCCTCCGCCCAAACCTTGGAGCTCGCAAAAAGTCCTGGTCCAGCCACAATGACACTACAATGACACCACCTCTGCAGAAGAGGCCCCTCTTACACAAGTCTTCAGTGCTTAGCTTTGCAAGGAGAAAGCAGCCGTTTTCACAAGCCTCTTTTCCTTCCTCCTCCTCCCACCGACCCCCCCCTTCCCCACCCGCCCGCCTCCAGTTTTTTTCCCTTTCAGCCAGCTCTAGCCTGCTGAGTTTTCCTTTCTGACAGGGACCCATGCCAAGGCGGATGGAGGGCAGTCCTAGAAACACTGCTGACATGATCCCACTGACATTTGCTAATCAGCTTTAACCTTAGATCTACGCACGCAGTGTCTGGCTTGCTGTCTTGTCTCCATGGAGACATAGCCAACCTTTGCTCAACCGGCTCCCGGTACCTCCAAAAGCAAAGCTGCTTCCCTTTTTCTTCCCCCACCAGAGTCAGGTGGGGAGAAAAATCTCGCCCTGCAGGAGCGTGCCTGGGGAAGAGGAAGCAAGCCCATTTGCCTCTTTAGACGCCTGTCCACCTTCCAGAAAGCCATCACCTACCATCGCCTCTGCTGCTTATCGGTGCCCCTGGGTGGGCAACCAGCAGCATTCAGGCCACAAGCAGGCCTGATGTTCCAAAAACGTTCTTCTGCCAACGATCCACTCCAAACCATCAGGAGACGCCAAGGAATCTCCGCTCTCCATCGCCAATCGGGGCGGGGGGGGGATCTCGTTTCTTCTCGATTGAAGCCAGCCCAGCCCAGCTTTCCTTTGATTGGGATTGCCATTCTGCACAAGTCACACAAGTTGGCAACACCACAACGCCGACAGAGGGGGGAGGAGGAGGAGGAGAGCTGCTTACCCAGGGTGCTATTTATTTGTTCTAAGGCCAGCCTTGGCCGCAAGCAAGGGAACAGCTAGAGCGATATCTCATAGCCACGGCAGCTGGAACATAAAAATAACAAGCAAGCTTCCCTACCAGCAGAATGTGCAGTGTGCAGTGCTTTGGGGCTTAAAAATAAACAGCTGTGGGTTTGCTATTTTTTTTTTTTTACTTTATTTCCTTTTTCTTCGGCACTTTACTGCAAATGGAGGGTCCTGTGCTCCCGACTGTTGGTTTGAGACCCACAAGACATCCTGGCAAGAGGGCTGGGAACGTGTCTCTGTGTGCGCTGCTTTTCATTTTTGTACAATTTCGTCCTTGGCTTTCCCCCCACTTCCATTGAACGAGAGCTTCAGAAGTGCCTACACACACGCACATGCATAGAGACTCACACACACCTCGGGACACATAGATCTCAGCACACATACAACCCCCCCCCCCCCACATACACACCCCTCAGGCTTTTCAGATGGGGAAGGCAATGGAGCCAAGGAGGCTGCAGAGCCATGGGAAGACGCGTCACAGAAAGCAGCCACCGCCTCTGGTTGGCTTTGACAGATGTTTCTTTGTTTATTTGTTGGGCCTTCAAGGCGGTCTAATTTTCTAGGCAATGTTTTCAGAAGTGGTTTTTGCCCTTGCCCCTTTTTCTTCTCCTTCTCCTTCTCCTCCTCCTCCTCCTCCTTCCTCTTCTCCTTCTCCTCCCTCTTCCTCCTCCTCTTCTTCTTCTCCTTCTCCTCCTCCTCCTTCCTCTTCTTCTTCTCCTTCCTCTTCTTCCTTCCTCTTCCTCTTCTTCTCCTCCTCCTACTCCTTCCTCTTCCTCTTCTCCTCCTCCTCCTTCCTCTTCTTCTTCTCCTTCCTCTTCTTCCTTCCTCTTCCTCTCCTCCTCCTCCTCCTCCTTCCTCTTCCTCTTCTCCTCCTCCTCCTCCTCCTTCCTCTTCTTCTTCTACTTCTCCTCCTCCTTCCTCTTCTCCTTCTCCTCCTTCCTCTTCTTCTTCTCCTTCTCCTCCTCCTCCTTCCTCTTCCTCTTCTTCTTCTCCTTCCTCTTCCTCTTCTTCTCCTCCTCCTTCCTCTTCTTCTTCTTCTCCTCCTCCTCCTTCCTCTTCTTCTTCTCCTTCCTCTTCTTCCTCTTCTCCTCCTCCTCCTCCTTCCTCTTCCTCTTCTCCTTCTCCTCCTTCCTCTTCTTCTCCTCCTTCTCCTCCTCCTCCTTCCTCTTCCTCTTCTTCTTCTCCTTCCTCTTCTTCTTCTCCTTCCTCTTCTTCTTCTCCTTCCTCTTCTTCTTCTCCTCCCTCTTCCTCTTCTTCTTCTCCTTCCTCTTCCTCTTCTTCTTCTCCTTCCTCTTCCTCTTCTTCTCCTCCTCCTTCCTCTTCCTCTTCTACTTCTCCTCCTCCTCCTTCCTCTTCCTCTTCTTCTTCTCCTTCTCCTCCTTCCTCTTCCTCCTCCTCTTCTTCTTCTCCTTCTCCTCCTCCTCCTTCCTCTTCCTCTTCTTCTTCTCCTTCCTCTTCCTCTTCTTCTCCTCCTCCTTCCTCTTCTTCTTCTTCTTCTCCTCCTCCTCCTCCTTCCTCTTCTTCTTCTCCTTCCTCTTCTTCCTTCCTCTTCCTCCTCTTCTCCTCCTCCTCCTCCTTCCTCTTCCTCTTCCTCTTCTTCCTAGGGCTGACCGCGTATGACTGGCCCAAGGTCACTCAGCTGGCTTTGTGCCTTAGGTGGGACTAGAACTTCCGGTTTCCTGCTTTCTAGCTCGGTGCCTACACCAGTAAGTACTACCACAACTACAGCAAACTAGCTCAGTGGTGGGTTTCAAGAATTTTCTCTACCGGTTTGGTGGGTGTGGCTAGATGGGGGGTGCCTGTGACTGAGTGGACATGGCCAATTTGACGTCACGCCCACGCCAACTCAGTCATGACACTCCCCCTCCTAGCCACACCCACAGGAAAAGGTAGGAAAATGTTTGGAATTTCCACCTATCTACCCCTGCTCTCCCTTCGCCAGTCGCCCCCATTTCCCCCCCTTTAGTGGCTCCGGCCTTAGCTCCGCTTCCTCTCTCCCCCCCCGCCTCTTTGTTTGGGCTGCTTACCTTCCGCAGCAGCTGGTCCAGAGTCAAGCTGACTGGAGCTTTTGGTGGCCCGCAGTCAGCTGCTTTTCAGCAGTGGCAAAGAAGCCTCCCAACCGCCGCCTCATTCAGAGCCGCTTTGCGGCTGTGGCGACTGGCTGCAGGCCACTGAAAAGTACTGGAGGTCATGGAAAAACCTGCTGCTGTCGCCATGTTCTTCACGCACGCGCATCCCGTTGGACTTTCAAGGCAATGGGATGCATGTGCACGAAGAACATGGCGATGAACATGGCGGGCGGAACAAGTGACCAAGGGACCAGTTCGGGGCCGTGGCCATCGCTACCAGTTCGGCGACCTTGGCAAAATGTCCACCAACGTTTTGTGCGAACCGGCTGAATGCTACCTCTGAACTAGCTTCTTGATCAGTTTAGCCCACTCAAAAAAAACCAAAAAAAAAAAAAAAAAAAACAACCCTAGACAAAAATGGAATGACTTTCCCAAGCATCTGGAAAAAACCAAATAAGATGCCTCGTTCACACCAAAGAACAACCTTTTAGGAATCCGAAAGATATTGGAGCAACAGAACTCTTAGCCAGAGAAAACAGTGCAGATTTTTTTTTTAAAAAAAAATTATCGTTATTATTAGTAAAGTACTTACAGGACAGTCCATGAAGCAAAAAAGGAAGGCTGTGCAAATGAGCAAGCCAGCTGGATAAAGGAGATAGAATGCTCTCTATGCCCAGCAGGGAAATTATGGGATGTTTATAATTATGGCAGCCTCCTTCCTTGGCCCAACTCTTTATTTCTCTTCTGCTAGAGACGGCAGTCTCCTGTTCTTTGATTTGAAACTTGTTTTGTTTGCAGGCTAGTCAATCTGGGGGACCCCCTAGGCTCAGGGGTGTCTGCAGAGCATGGCTCAAGAATTGCAATCAAATACTCGTCTGTTTGTGTGTGTGTGTGTGTGTGTGTTTTAATGTTTGTCACCTTGATAGCTCTTTGCCAGCCATCCTTTGGACAGAGAATAGTCAGGCTGGTTCAACACCTTGCTAAGCCTAAATATTTGGTTTGGGTTTAGCATGCTTTGTCAATTCAGCCATTGTGAGCTGCGAATAAATAAATTTATAAGGCCATAAATTTGGCCTTAATATGTTGTGCAAATTCAACCAATAGTACTTTTTGCATTTGGTTCCCCCCCCCCATTTCCTCTTTGACCCTACTTTTAAAACCAGCAAAAGGATAAATATTATAAATAAGCAATGCTAAAGAATCATGGCTTGATGTGATTTAAGAGCCTTGGTGGAGCAGCAGACTAAAGCGCTGTTAAGTAGCACTTAAGTAGCACTTAGCTGCCAGCTACCTGCAATTATTGCGAGTTCGAATCTCACCAGGCTCAAGGTTAACTCAGCCTTCCATCCTTCCGAGGTAGGTAAAATGAGGACCCGGACTGTGGGGGCAATAAGCTGATTTTGTATAAAAAAGAACACCACTTAGGGGGGGACCGAAAGCCCTACTAAGCAAGTATATACAAAAGTATGAAAGCTATTGCTTAACGCATTGTAAGCCGCCCTGAATCTCCAGAGAAGGGCGGCATATAAATCAAATCAATCAATCAATCAATCAATCAATTTGTGAACCCAACTACACAGTTCTGCTTTCCCTGACGTTGCCCTTCCAGGCATATAGGAAGAGAAATATAAGAATTTCCAGTTGTTGGAGAATCAACCTTTAAACAGATATTCTGTATGTAAACTGCATGGTTCAAGAGGCTAAACAACTGGCCGGGGGTTGAGGAGGGAGGGTTGGTTAGAAGGTTGTTTCTCAGCCTTGGCAACTTTAAGACATGTGGACTTTAACTCACAGAATTCCCCAGCCAGCGTGCATAGTATTTAAGCATTGCCAAGATTGAAAAACACTGTTTTAGAAAGAGAAGGGGACAACTGCGTTTAGTTAAAACTAAAGACACCACATACAGCTTGCTATGTTGTATGAACCCAACCAGGGGTGGGCTCTACTCATCTTTACTATCGGTTCGCAACGGGGCCGAGCGTGCGCATGCTTCTGATGACATTGGGGTCAGATGGCGGAGCCTCCCTCCAGTTTTACTACCGGTTCTATAGAACCGGTCCGAACTGGGGCCAACCCACCACTGAACCCAACCCATTGTGGTATGTCTTAATGTGGCAAGGGAACTCAGCTAGTGGCAGCTTAGCCAACAAACCTAGACAAGTTTCAAAGAATCTGCAAGTTAAATTTCAGAGGGAGACGCTGTGTTAAATCCAATACTTGGGTAGTCCTCGATTTACGACTATGACTGAGCCCCAATATTTATGTCCCAAATTTATGTTATGACTTTGCTTGTCAGAAGGTCGCAAAAAGTGATCACATCACAGGTGATCGCAGCAGTCATAAATGAGAAACAGTTGCCAAAGCTTCTGAATTTTGACCACATGATCATGAGGTTCGCTAAGTCGCATTTTTCAGTGCCGCTGTAACTTTGAACGGTCGCTAAAGGAACTGTTGCACATCGAGGACTACACATACTGTCAACGGATCTAGGGAACCGAACCTGGATCTTCCATCTCAGGATGATCCTGGGATTATAAATCAGAAATGCGCTTTCTTTATAACTTACCTGAAAGAGAGGACATATAGGACCAAAAAGGTGAAAAATTCCAGTCTTGGGAAGAGCTACATGTACCCCCCTCCCCCTTCTGCATTCTTTCTTCCTTTCTGGATTTTTTTTTTTGGGTTGTTTTTTTTAGAAGTGTCTTTCTCTCATTCCCTTCCCATCTCCAAATTAGCACGGGAAAGATGCCCGTTATTACCTGCCACTGGATAATGATTATAATTAGGTGGCTCCCTGCCACCAGCCAAGATCTGAAGAGCCGAGCCTGCACCCCAGCCGAGCCTGCACACTGCAAAAACACACCAGCCGTAAAGGTGTCAAGAAAAGACATTGGAAAAACAACGCTGGCCAGCCGCTTGGAAAAGGGCACGAGCTGAAAGCGCTTTGATTATCTTCTGCAGTGGGTCTTTTGCGTTTGAGCATCTGGGTTGAAAGACAGACACAAAGCAACTGGCTCACCCCAAATGCGAATCAGGTCTATTAAGAGAGGGAGCGGCTGGAGCCGGGAGGAATGCTATTCGAGCGGAAGAACTTCAGACTGTGCCCGGGGATTATTGATTGCGCTTCGCACATCAAAATACAAGGGACATAAAGATGAGCTTCACAGGTCCTACTACTGAACACAGTGTGAGCGGTTTCCTTGAGGCTTCGCAAGTTATGTGAAGAAGGGAGTTATTGTGGCTTGCGAATCCTGGCTTGCGGGTGAGCAGGCAAATCCAGCCACCCCGTTCAAATGAATAATAATTTTTTAAAAAAGACTGTACAAACCCAGCCTCAATGCAATCAGAGATTCAAGGATTTTTTTAAAAATTCAAGCATAGTTTGAATGACCGCGTCATAGTCCACCTGGAAAAAAAAAATGGCTTGCTATTGTGAATGTGTGTTGTCCCTGGACCAGGGGTTGGCAACCTGCGGCTCTGGAGCCGCATGTGGCTCTTTCATCCGTCTGCTGCGTTTCCCTGTTGCCAGTCAGCTCCACAATTGGTAGGGCTTTCAATTAGGACAGGTAGAGGAAAAAAGAGGCCGTGCTAGGAGGAGACTCTATGATGGGGAAACCAGACTTCCAGTCAGGAGAGAAAAAAGGATGCCAAGCTAGGAGGAGACTCTATGGTGGGGGAACCGGACTTCTGGTCGGCTCCAGAATTGAGTGGGGGGCTTCCGGTTAGGACCTTTGTGGCTCTTTGGGTGCTTAAGGTTGCCGAACTTTGCCCTGGACAATATTTTATCATTAGAGCCCAGTACCAAGAAATTTTTTTCCAACAGTTGTTCTCACTCTGCCACCGGCAGCTTGTCAGAGACAAAGACTGATATGCCAAAAGCTAAGCCAAAGCTTGATTTAATTTGGGCACCATGGCAAGCCAGAACCGAACAAATACATGATGGCTTAGATTAGAACAAAGAAGTTTGACACAGGATCCTTCCAGGATCTCCAAATCTTGTTCTCCAAAGAATAATTCCCAGTGCAAAGAAAGAGGGAATTCTTTAAACAGATCATGGGAGAGGAGAGGGTTTTTATGAACTGTGTTTGGTTTTATTCTGTTTCAAAGGAAATAGAAATAAAATCAATCTTAGTTGTGCCCTGCTCCTTGGTTTGCCTTCCTCCCATATCTTCTGCCAGGCTCCAGATGGTATCCCAAACGTTCCCCATAGGAGAAAATAACTGGGATGGCTACAGTGGGTGTAGGAAGACTCTCTCTTCCTGGTCTAGAATGGCATTTCTTGTTTCTTTTTAGAGAGTTCCTGTGCTATGTCAGTTTCCCAAACCCATCTGAGGAATAGAGAGTCCTGCTTGGGCAGCCATCCTGCTCCCCTTTATAAAAATTCCACTGTCCAAGATCTTTCATGTCATTTTTGATCACTGAAACCCCGCCTTTTCATCAGTATCTATGCAAAGGATGGACAAGGGAGGCATCCAATGTGTGGGCTACCCACAAGAACAGTGTTTCTCAACCTCAGTTACTTAAAGGTGCATAGACTTCAACTCCCAGAATTCCCTAGCCCAGGGGTCAGCAACCTGCGGCTCTGGAGACACATGCAGCTCTTTGGGCCCTTTGCTGTGGCTCCCTGTCAGGTGATCCCACCACTGGCTGGCCCTGCGCCTCGCCCTCCCCTCCCAGTCACTCCTCGCCTGGCCTGAGAAGGTAAGGGCGATGGTGGGGGATGGAAAAGCGGCCAGGGCAGAGACAGAGAGATACAGAGAGAGGGGGAGAGAGGGGGTGGAGAGAGGAAGGGAGGGCAGAGAGAAATATGTCAAAAGGGTTTTGTGATTCCCATTGTTTTTCAACAACTGGTTCTCTGCCCTAATAACTGGCTGGGTAGGCATAGCTAGGGGGTCATGTGACTGGTGGAAGTGAGTGACATCGAATTGGCCACGCCCACCCAGGTTTTGTGGCTCCCGGTGTTTTCTTTTCTGTGGGAAACGAGTCCAAATGGCTCTTTGAGTATTTAAGGTTGCAGACCCCTGCCCTAGCCAGCTGGATGGGAGATTTGGGGAGTTGAAATACATGCATCTGAAAGTACCCGAGGTTGAAAAACACTGCACTTGCAACTGGAAGGTTGTATGAATCGCTCCGCAGGGTATTCTCTTGTATTCTCACATCTGACTGTGAAGCTCTTGAGATTTAATCAGAGGTAGACTCAGGGGTGGGATTCTACCGGTTCGGACCAGTTCGGGCGAATCAGTAGCTCCGACAATCAGCTGGGAGCGAACCGGTTCATCCCGATGATCAGATGGGCCCATCCCTCCCGCACTATTTTCTCTACCTTTATCTTCTCTGCTGATTCGCACGATAGAACGGATTGCCGCACAAACCAGCTGTGTTACGCCTCTGAAGAAACCATGAAGGGAAGATTTCTTCCAACTGTGTGTGTTGCAAATCGCGCAATCACCGAACCGGTTGTTAAACTAGGAGGATCCTACCACTGGGTAGACTTCATGCTTGGTATAGATCAGAGGTGTCAAACTCATGGCCCGCAGGCCAGATATGTCATGCCCTGGCCACCCCCACCTCCAGTTTAGCGAAGGGGGAAAAATTGCAATATGTCACATGATGACAATGTGGCACCGCGAGTTTGACACCCCTGGTATAGGTGGTCCTCCACTTACAACCATTCATTTAGTGGCCATTCAAAGTTATGAAAGCATTGAAAAAAAAGTGCCTTACATAACCAGTCCTCACACACAACCACTGCAGCGTCCCCATAGTCACATGATCAAAATTTGGGCATCTGGCAACCAGTATGTCTTTATGAGGTTGCAGTGTTCCCAGGTCACCATTTTCAACCGTCTCAGTTGGCTTTTGACAAACAAAAGTCACTGAGGGAAACCAGGTTCACTTACCAGCCAGGGTGATTCACTTAACAACAAAAGCAAAAAGGGTCATAAAATCAGATGCAACTCATTAAACAACCACTTCACTTAGCAATGGACGTTCCAGCCCCAATTGTGGTCATAAAACAAGGACTACGTGTACCCAGCCATATATTGGTATGGCTGTATTCGAACATACATTTGTAACGCCAACTGTTGAGGTTATAAATTCTGGTTTTGGGTTTAGAACAGGGGTGAAATGCTCCCGGTTTGGACCCGATTGCCCGGTAGCGATGGCAGTGGGTTGTTTGGAGAACCGGTAGCAAAAATCCCTATGCCCCCCCATGCCCAGCCTGAACCAGATGATCATCAGAGGCTTTTTTTTTTTACTTTTAAAAGCATTTTTTCTACAACCTCTTCTGACGAAAAAATACTTTTAAAAGTAAAAAAAAAAGAGTCTGATGATCATATGGCTCAGCTGGGATCCTCAGAGGCTTTTCAAAGCATTTTTTTCTGCAACCTCTTGGCCGAAGAGGTGGTAAAAGAAATGCTTTGAAAAATCTCTGATGATCCCAGCTGAGTTGCCTAATAGGTAGAGGCTTTTCAAAGCATTAGAAAAAATGCGTTGAAAAGTTTTTTTTTTAAAAAAGTTGGCCACGCCCACCCAGTCACATTACCCCCACCCCACCAAGCCACGCCCACAGAACCGGTAGTAACAAATTTTACATTTCACCCCTGGTTTAGAATGCTATGGGAATGCAGCCAATGATGCTTTGTCCCAAACCATAATTTTAAAAAAACTGGCCGGACCTCATACAATCCGTATAGAACCCAAGGCAGCCATGTTTAATTGAACCATGGTTTACTGAATCAGCTCTTTTTTTTTTCTTTTCTGAGTTTGCAGGTCACATGGATTGCATTCCCCTATCATTTTTATATATATATATATTACAAATCTAACAGCTGCGTTCACCCAAAAGATTAACCTTCCTTAATTTTAGTCTTGTTCAGAGGTTGTATGCGCGACTGTGTGAATGTGACTTGGTGTGTTGAACATATCGAGCAAGCCAGGGGTGAAATCCTGACAGGTTCTAGAGAAACAGTAGCGGGAATTTTGAGTAGTTTGGAGAATGAGCAAGTACCACCGCTGGCTGGTCCCAGAGTGGGGTGGGAATGGAGATTTTGCAATATCCTTCCTCCAGGAGTGGAGGGGGAATGGAGATTTTGCAGTATCCTTCCCCTGGAATGGGGTAGAAATGGAGATTTTGCAGTATCCTTTCCCTGCCACACCCACCAAGCTACGCCAACAGAATCGGTAGTAAAAAAAAAATATGAATTTTACTACTGGAGCAAGCCCAGAAAACAGATTAACTCTGTAACCAGATTTAGCATGCTGTGTGAACCAAGCCCCTAAATTATCTAGTAAACACTAGAGTTTTGCTTATAGAACACACTAAGCTGTAATGTAACCGGCTAGTTTGCGATTCAGCATGCCATGCAGGAATAGCCACGGTTCTTTATCTTGCAATCCAGTCTCCTTGATTTTGTCTCATGTAAAATATTAGCATGCCTATCCACCCTTCAGGAAAAAGAATGGGAAAAGTGTGATGATCTTGCTGACGCTAGAAATTCAGCCTTTGTGCCAAGGTATAGGTCAGCGATGCCCTTTTCAGCATCTTCACCTGCTCCAGGTAGAACTCCGGAGAAGAACAATCTGCATTTCATTCCAGAATGGGAAACGTGAAGGACCAAGACCTTGGATTTAGAACAGCAGCAGAAGAAAAGAGGACTTAGTGTGCTCTGGAAGGATCAAGACAATGGCAGAGCAAAATAAAATACAATAAAAACACCCCAGGAAGTCACAAGTACTGGGCTTTCAGTGTTTTTCACTTGATGATGGGTTGGTGAGTGGGAGACAAACAGATTAGTGGCATCTTCGAGACAATCTTAAAGTCACGATGACAATAAGTTGCTTGTTCTGAAAAGGGGAATAAATTTAATCAGAAAGGAATGAATATTGTCTTGAAAATTGGTAGGATTCACTCACCGCTTGCTGTTTTCCCTTCCCTGCCCTTTTTATCCAGAGCATCAAAGCAGTTTGAAATGCAGATTGATGCCTATTGTCTTCCTCCTCCTCCTGTTGGTAAATGGTTTACACAGGTTTTTTACCTGTGCAAAAAATCTGTTGGATTACAGTCTTAGGGCCCAGTGAGGTAGTTCAAGTCCTTTAAAAATCCTGGACAAAATGGTCTTTCAAGGCCATTGCTCAAGATGGTGACCAAAAATCAAGTTGCAAATCCCACCGGTGTGTTTTCTGTGTGTGTGATTGTTTAAATAAGAAGAATGCATCATTCTACAATTGACTGGCATTGCATACATCCTTAAAAGACTCCTGTTCTTTTCATACACTTCCAGGGGTAGAATTCAGCCGGTTTGGACTGGTTCGCCAAACTAGTTGTTACAAGGACTGGCTGACCCCACCCACCCCACCCCTCCCCTCCCCAGAGTCTCCACATGGCCCGGTTTGGATGCCTGCGTGAAGGCTCTGGGAAGGCGAAAAACGGGCCTACCAGAAGCCTGGAAATGGGCCTGTTTCCAGCCTCTGGAAGGCTTCCGGAGGCCATTTTTGCTCTCCTGCAGGCTCCAGGAAAGCCTCTAGAGCATGGGGAGGACATAAAACGGTAAGGTGACCAACTTTTTTACAATGAGGAGGACACATGCGTGTGTGCCGTGTCGTGTTTCGGTAAGAAGTAAACAAACCCATTTGCACGCGGTGTACTCTTGCGCATGGTGCACCCCCTCAAAACAATTCTCCTGTACGGAGCGCACATGTAATTCTGGTTCCCCAGAACCTGTCAGAACCTGCTGGATTTCACCCCTGGTGGGAAGTCAATGCTTCTTTTTCTCCCCTCCCCACCCCAATTTTTTCTTGCTTCACTTCCCCTTTTCCCCCTCCTTCCCCCACTGTTCTTCTATTTACTTTTGCATTTTATCATGCTCTATAACTTAATAAAAAAAATGATTAAAAAAAGAAAAGAAAAACGTTTTCTCCCTAGCCGTATGCCAGGTTAGGGAAGAAAAAAAAAACCCTGTTTATTTTAATGATATGTATCTTGAGATGAACCTTTTCCCCCCACTTCTGCAACCTGGCTGAAAATGAACTACCAGGCTACGGTCAAGTCATCTCCTCCTGGGAGGAGAAAAGGACGGGAATGATTGTAGAGTCACGTCAGCAGCTGCAGTTGATGGACATGGCTAGATCATTTTAGACCTCAGCCTTAATGGCCTCCTGACACCCACCCACCTACCCACCCCAATCCCTGGTCTTAAATGGCCATGATGTGTCTGATTTCAATCTGGAAAGCCCAGACTTTTTTCCTCTCGCCAATCTGCCCTCCTGCCATTCTGCACTTCGCAACCGCTGCGCCATTTGATTAAGTTAGAGCCAAAACCCGAGAAGGCTCACTACAACTGATTGGAGGAGGAGGAGGAGGAGGAAAAGGGAACAGCGCTAGAACCGGGGCAGTTTTGCATTTTTTGTTAAAAAAACCTCTATGTGCCTGAATCTTAAAGGCAGGATTGTTTGCTTCTGCCAAGCTGCTGCTGGGCCCAGAACAAATTATTTGGGAGTAAGTTAAATGGATTTGGGAGTTCATAGTAGGAAAGGCTCAGAAAAGCTGCTTCCAAGTAGGAGGTTCACAACAATATAGATTTTTACCAAAAAACAAAACCCATCACCCACCCGACAGGCAACATTTTCCCCTCCTGGAGACAATTTCCATTTTATGCAAAATAGAAGTACACAGCAGAAAAACTCTTATCCATTTCTGCAAATTAGGCAGGGTGACAGTACTTCCCCCCACCCCAAAAGTCCCATTTGGAAGCATTTATTATTTATTTATTTAATTTTGTCGCATTTCTATGCCGCCCCACTCCCAAGGGACTCTTTAAGGAGCCTGGTGGAGCAGTGGACTAAAGCGCTGTTAAAGAGCACTTAGCTGCCAGCTGCCTGCGATTACTGCAAGTTTGAATCTCACCAGGCTCAAGGTTGACTCAGCCTTCCATCCTTTCGAGGTAGGTAAAATGAGGACCGGATTGTGGGGGCAATAGGCTGATTCTGTAAATTCTGCTCTATATACAAAAGTATGAAGGCTATTGCTTAACGCATTGTAAGCCACCCTGAGTCTCTGGAGAAGGGCGGCATATAAATCGAACCAATAAATAAATAAATAAATGCATCCCTGCATTTAAAGTAGCTTTACCTCCTTTTTTTTCTTAAAAAAAATCTACGCCTCTTCAACATGCACCTCATCTACAATCTTACCTGTATTTAAGGAACTTTTTAAGGTTTTTTTTTTAAAGCCCATTCTTCTTCAACCAATCTTTATTTTTTATTTATTTATTTGTCGAGCATATATAAGGTAACAGATAAAAGTATAAACATAATTTGAATACATGAAATGGAGATGAATAAATGGGGATAGTAGGACAGGGACGGCAGGCATGCTGGTGCGCTTATGCACGCCTCTTACAGACCTCTTAGGAACGGGGTGAGGTCCGCAGTAGATAGTCTAAGGTTAAAGTTACGGGTGTTTGAGGCAGGGGTGAAATCTAAAATTTTTCCCTACTGGTTCTGTGGGCGCAGCTTGATGGTGGTGGGAGTGTCCTGTGACTGAGTGGGCGTGGCCAACTCAGTGTCACTCACAGCCACACCCACTCAGTCACAAGACCCCCTCCCATCAAGCCACGCCCACAGAATCAGTAGGGAAAATTTTTTACATTTCTATTCTGCCAGCGTGTCCTTACCTTCCTCCCGCGGCTGGCTGTCAGGGAAGGCAAGCGCCTGAAAGATACCGGAGTCGCTCACTCTCCTTGAATGAGCCACTCTGGTCCACACGCCGGCTGCACAAGCGCACACCCAACTTGCCGCTGAATTAAATAAGAAGGAGAGTGAGCAACTCCAGTAACTTTCGGGCGCTTGCCTTCCCTGACAGCCAGCCGCGGGAGAAAGGTGAGCAGTTAGGATACACCACGTGGCGAAGAGCAGGCAGCGGCTCCGTGGCAAGGCCGGAGTCGGGGAATGGTGCATTCCCTGACTCCGGGGAATGGGGTGGGTGGGAGGAGTCTCCAGTTGCCATTGCTACCGGTTCTCCGAAGCACTGGCCATCATTGCTACCTACTTGCCCGAGCCGGTCCAAACCGGGAGCATTTCACCCCTGGTTTGGGGAAGTAACCACAGAGTCAGGTAGTGCATTCCAGGCATTGACCACTCTGTTGCTGAAGTCGTATTTTCTGCAATAGAGTTTGGAGCGGTTTACCTTTGTATCTATTGTGTGCTCATGTATTGTTATGGTTGAAGCTGAAGTAGTCATTGACAGGAAGGACACTGTGGCAGATAATTTTATGTACTACGCTTAAGTCAGATTGAAGTCGGCGTAGTTCTAAATTGAAGTCTGGTGGCATAAGGTCTTTTACTGTGGGTAAAAGAATGGAGGACACCGTGTGAAATATCTCTGGACTCTTAATGTCTGATATGCAGTGTGGGTTCCAGACTGATGAACTATATTTTCTCATCCCCATGGCTAAGGTTTCTCCCTTTTTTTGTCCTGGTTCATGGCATGGAAGGGAAGGGTGTAGCAAGAGGCTGCTTGGCTGACAGATGTTCAACTTTCTCTCCTGCCCATGGAAGTGGAAGGAAAAGTCAAATGAGATATCAGGGCAACTGAAAGAGAGAGGGGGGGAGGGAGAGGGAGGAGAGAGAAGGGGAGGGAGAGGGAAAGAGAGAGGGAGGGAGAGAGATGGAGGGAAAGAGGGAGGGAGGGAAGGGGAGGGGATGAGAGGGAGGGAGAGGGAAAGAGAAAGGGAGGGACAGGGGGAAGGAGAGAGAGGGAGGGAGGGGAGAGGGTTCCAAATGGGGAGAAAAACACTGGAGAAATGGAGACTGCTTGAAAAGATAGTTTAATGGTGGACAGGACCACGTGGTTTTGAGGTCCTGGGCAAAAAAGCACATGGGTGTGTGTGTGTGTGTGTGTGTGTGAGAGAGAGAGAGAGAGAGAGAGATTGATTTATAGCCTCTATTGGGGTCTTGTACTCTGATTGGTTGTCAGACTCCCAAGGGGCCATGCAGGGGTAATTTTGTAGGTTGTCTTTCGAGTCCTGGGTTTGGTTGAGCCTTGCTGGGTGATGCAATCTCCCCAGGTGCCATGTGGTGAGTTCTGTTGCTAGATGGGTAGAGGGCTAAATCCTATCTTTGTTGGATTTTAGGTGAGGGCATTTGCTTATGAATAGACCTAGCTATCTCTTTATCTCTTAAGTGCTGACATCTGCTGTGGGCTATTGAGGAGGGTGGGGGCTATTAAGGGTGAGTCTGCTTCCTGCCCAAAAAACATGTTTCTCCATTTCTCATCCAGGGAAATATAATATTCTGCCTTTTTAATATTTCCTAGAATATTTCATTCTTCTAGGACCGTGATGGTGAACCTATGGCACGCGTGCCACAGGTGGCAAGTGGAGCCATATCTCTGGGCATGCAAGCATTGCCCTGACTCAGCTCCAGTGCGCATGCATACACTGGCCACCTGATTTTTGGGCCTTCTGGGCCCACTGGAAGTCAGGAAATGGGCTGTTTCTGGCCTCCGGAGGGCCTCTGGGGGTGGGTGGGGAAGGCCCTTTTTGCCCTCCCCAGGCTCCAAAAAAGCCTCTGGAGCCTGGGGAGGGCGAAAAACCAGCCTACCGGGCTCACCATGCCAAAAGTGGGGGAGCATGGGGGGGTCGTGTGCAGGGGGCAGGTCGCATTGAATTTTAGGTATGGGTATGCATGCACCCCCCCAACCCCCACTTTTGGCACGCAACGGCAAAAAGGTTAGCCATCACTGTTCTAGGAGATGGGTGGGTGCTAACTCGCTACCCTACACTATGAAGCCATGTTTGAACATCCACACCAAGCTAGGGGGCAGATGACCCTTTCTAGGTTCGATCTTTGGCCACATTAGGGGAATAGACCAGGGGGGCAAACACAACCAGTAGCCTGAGCCTAGGTTGCTCCCTGAGCCCCGAGTGGGGTCCTTCGGAGTTTCTTCAAAACTTGTAATCAAATTAAAATCTTTAAACATGACAGAGAGAAGATGAAATGATTAAATATCTAGGTAGCAATCATATTAACTGTAAGCAATTAATACAGTTAATACAGTAATGCATATTAACTATCTTTAATTACAGTCCCATTTAAATTGAGTGCAATTTAATATTCATCTTAGACCCCTGAACTTTGGGGAAAAGTTGACATGTTTCAGCTTTTTTTTTTTTTTTTAAAGGGTCTGCGGGAAGGGTTGCTCCAATAATATGTTGTGCAAAATTTATGGCAGAGAAACTGACAGTAGTTCATTAAATCAGTCGGTGGTGCCTTCAGTCATTCCTACCAGAGCTAAATAGGACTTGTGTTTCAAGATTTCAAGGGATGCGGTGGCTCAGAGGCTAAGATGCTGAGCTTGTCGATCGAAAGGTCGGCAGTTCAATGGTTCGAATCCCTAGTGCCGCATAACGGGGGTGAGCTCCCATGACTTGTCCCAGCTTCTGCCAAACTAGCAGTTCGAAAGCATGTAAAAAATGCAAGTAGAAAAATAGGGACCACCTTTGGTGGGAAGGTAACAGCGTTCCATGCGCCTTTGGCATTTAGTCATGCTGGCCACATGACCACGGAGACGTCTTCAGGCAGCGCTGGCTCTTCAGCTTAGAAACGGAGATGAGCACTGCCCTCTGGAGTCAGGAACGACTAGTACGTATGTGCAAGGGGAACCTTTACCTTTTTCAAGATTGCAAGACATCACTATGTAAGTGGTAATTTAATTTATATGCTGCCCTTCTCCGGAGACTCAGGGTGGCTTACAATATGTTAAGCAATAGCCTTCATACTTTTGTATATTTATACAAAGTCATCTTATTGCCCCCACAAACTGGGTCCTCAATTTACTTACCTTAGAAAGGATGGAAGGCTGAGTCAACCTTGAGCCTGGTGAGATTCGAACTTAACAGTAATTGCAGACAGCTGGTGTTAATCACAATGCTTATAGTCTGCTGAGCCACCAGGCCCTTTTTGCCTTCCCTAAATGCATAGAGAGGATCTGGAGTCAGGTGATAAAGAAAAACGGGCCTGCTGGGCCATCACATGCCAGGAGCTGGTGGGGGGGGGAAGGGTTGCAGGCGCATGCGCAAGGCACATAGAATTATAGGTGTGGGCACATGTGTGCACGTATGAACCTCCTCCGCCCTCCCCCTCCTGGCACGCAATGGCAAAAAGGTTAGCCATCGCTGGCCTATAACATCTCCTACTATACAATAATTTTTGTATGCGTTCAGATCCTGTTAAGCTACTCTACAACCACTGTAGTTTTTGGTCCAAGGAAAGTTGTGCACCTCTGATGCTGAAGCCACTTTGGATACCCAAAGACAATGTTGATAGCTGAAGCCAATTCCCTAACCAAAGCCATGCCTGTCTAGCGTTCACTGCATTAAATAAACTTAACACAATTGAAGATATGGGATGCCTGGATGGGAATGGTTGCAGCTGGGCAGCCAGTGCGGCTGGGAAAGGAATGGGAGAGCCAACATAAACAATCAAGAGCTAGCAGGACAGTTTTTTGGCAGCTTATCTCATAAAAGGCAACTTGGCCCAGGTGGCCAGAAATCTGGAAAAAGCATTCCCAATCAGGCAAATGTCCTCATTGATTCAATATAAACGAGGGTTGGAAATTCCTTAGTTCTCAAGATTCTGTATTTACCCCACACATTAAAAAAGACCTGAGATTTCTGTCATTCTTGCTGCCTTGGTCTTGCCCAACAGTGTGGGACTTGCAAGTATATTTTATACATAATCTATTCAGAGTACATGGGAAGCAGTGGCTCAGTGACTAAGACGCTGAGCTTGTGGATCGAAAGGTTTGAATCCCTAGTGCTGCGTAATGGGGTGAGCTCCCGTGACTTGTCCCAGCTTTGCCAACCTAGTAGTTCGTAAAAACTACACGTAAAAAATGCAAGTAGAAAAATAGGAACCACCTTTGGTGGGAAGGGAACAGTGTTCCATGTGCCTTTGGCATTGAGTCATGCCAGCCACATCACCATGGAGATGTCTTCGGACAGCACTAGCTCTTCGGCTTTGAAACGGAGATGAACACTACTCCCTAGAGTCGGGAACAACTAGCACAGATGTGCGAGAGGAACCTTTACCTTTTTATCAAGAATACAGTACAGTACTACAGTATGGTAACGGTAAAGTGTTAGAACTCGAAGATGTAGCTGATGATGACAACATTTAAGTCCCTAGAGCTAGTCTTCTACTTACAACCAGTTGCTCAGCAACCATTCAAAGTTATGATGGATCCTCAAAAGGTACTTACAATCCTGTTTCAGAATTCCAATGTTGCCCCTCCTGTAGTCCTGGGATTTTGGATACTTGGATGTTTGCAGTGCCCTGTGGTCAGTATGATTGGATTTACGATGGTTTTGCAGGAAACTGGCGTCTACTTCTGGTTTCTGGCCGAAAACAGCCCTTAGCAAACAATGGGTTTGCTTAATGAGGACAGTGTTTGCTTAATGATTGTGGACTTTCTATTACGACCCCAGTGTTCACTTAATGACTGCAGTGAAGAATGTTGTAAAGTCATCTCTGATTTATGATATTCCTGCTTTATGATCGTTAGGTCTTATGACTGTAATTGCCAGTCTCAATAACGGCTGTGCTGGCGCAGTGGTTAGAATGCAGTACTGCAGGCTTCTTCTGCTGGCTGCTGGCTGCCTGCAATTTGGCAGTTCGAATCTCACCAAGGTCAAGGTTGACTCAGCCTCCCATCCTTCCGAGGTGGGTAAAATGAGAACCCAGATTGTTGGGGGCGATAGGCTGATTCTGTAAACCACTTAGAGAGCGCTGTAGAGCACTGTGAAGCGGTATATAAGTCTAAGTGCTATTGCTATTTAATTAATTAATTAATTAATTATTAATTATTGCTTAATTGCTTAATTAATGCTATTGCTATGTGCTATTGCTATTACCTGTATTCCTTAACTTTTCAAACTCCATAAAATAAACCCCAGAAAATCAAAACAAAACGCATCCCTGCAGCATTTCCCACCCATCCTAATCCCAGTTGGCCCTTCCTGGATGCCTTGTCTAACCTAAGTGGGCCTCTCCTATCATGTTGCTTGGGAACTAAGGGCTAGCAAGGTCCTCACAAACAACCTTTCTTTGTTCTTGAATGCTGCAGGCTACTTCTTTAAGAGCCTGGAATTCCCCCTTTTCTGACTGTGGAATGTGACACCCACCAAAACTGAAGACAAACACCCAGGTGCCCTTCAGGTTTTGACACCTAGAAGTTGACGGAAGACGGGGTGGTGCAGGACAACGAGATACAGCTGGCAGGAAATCCTGCTGATGGATTTGCTTTGTTGAGCAATATTACGAAGACCCTAGAATTCTCAGCCTTCTCTTATCCAAAGAAAATTAAACCTTGTGGTGGTATGCCTGGATTAACAGAGAGACCTGCCTAGATTCATATATGGCTAATCCTCGATTTACAACAGCTCCTTTAGTGACTGTTCAAATGAGTGGTGCAGTGGCCTAAAGGTGGCACTCTCGCCCCACAATCAGGAGGCTATGAGTTCGATCCTAAGTAGAGGCTAATATTTCTCTCTCTGGGCACAATGAAAATATATCTCCTGAACAAAACTCTGCATTGGCAACAGGAAGGGCATCCAGCCAATAAACAGTCAGCTTCATTCAGTTGCCCAGACTCCACCCTGCAAGGGATTATGGGGTGGTTAAAAGAAGATGATGATTTAGTGACCGTTCAAAGTTACAGCAGCACTAAGAAATGTGACTTATGACTGTTTTTCACAGTTATGACCTTTGCAGCATCTCCATGATCATGTGATCAAAATGCAGATGCTTGGCAACTAGCTCATACTTATGACCGTTGCTGTGTCCCAAGGACATGTGTGATCACCTTTTGCAGCCTTCTGACAAGCAAAGTCAATGGGGAAGCCAGATTCACTTAACAACTGGGTTAATAACTTAACTGCAATGATTCACTTAACAAAGGTGGCAAGGAAGATCGTAAAATGGAGCAAAGCTCACTTAACAAATGTTTCATTTAACAACAGAAATTTTGGGCTCAATTGTGGGCGTACCTTGAAGACTACCTGTTATAAAATTGACCAAAATTGAGCCCAAAATTTATGTTGTTGTGAGACATTTGTTAAGTGCATTTTGCTCCGCTTTATGACATTTCTTGTCACTGTTGTTAAGTGAATCACTGCAGGTGATAAGTTAGTAACCCAGTTATTAAATGAATCTGGCTTCCCCATTGACTTTGCCTGTCAGAAGGCTGCAAAGGAGGATCACATAAGCTTGGGACACAGTAACGGTCATAAGTATGAGCCAATTGCCAAGCATCTGAATTTTGATCACATGATCCTGGGGATGCTACAAAGCATGTTAAGTATGAAAAATAAGTCACATTTTTCTGTGCCATTGTAACTTTGAATGGTCACTAAATGAACTGTTGTAAGTTAAGGACCACCTGTATCCTGGGCCATACGTGGTTTGATTTAGCAGAGAGGTCTTAGCAGAGCAGTCTTGGGCAAGTGGGTTAAATCCAGGGGTGAAATCCAGCAGGTTCTGACAGGTTCTGGAGAACCAGCAGCGGAAATCTTGAGTAGTTCGGTGAACTGGCAAATATCACCTCTGGCTGGCCCTGGAGTGGGGAGGGAATGCAGATTTTGCAATATCCTTCCCAGGAGTGGGGAGGGAATGGAGATTTTGCAGTATCCTTCCCCTTCCACGCCCACCAAGCCACCCCCACAGAACCAGTATCAAAAAAAAAATTGGATTTCATCACTGGTTAAAGCGATCCAAGGTGGTGCTAGTATTTCAAATGGTTCTTGCTTAACATATTGTGCCAAATGAGTTGTACTTTCGGCTTAAGGAGTTGTGTGAACCAGTGGTGGGTTCCAACTGGTGTTACCACTGGTTCTCTTCACACGCATGCTTTGTGCGCAATCACCGCCAAACTTGTGCTCTGCGCAAGCGCATTAGATTTCTACTCAGCTGAGGTGCAGCAATCCACTCTGCCGTGCCTATCAGCTGGGTGAAAAAAACGACAAATAAAGGTAGGTATAATGTGGGGGCAGATGGGAGGGCCCAGCTCACAGTCATAGAGAACCGGTTCGCTGACGTCACATCATCACTACTACCGGCTTGCCCGAACCGGGAGCAACTCACCACTGTGTGAACTCAGCCAACACCTGGCTTGTTCAGGAACTTTCTTCTAAAAAAGACGCCCCCACTTTCTCTTCTACCATGATGGGCTTTTTATGGCAAGGTGGAAATACCCTCCTTGTATCGCTCACGGGGATTGAGAAAGCCCAATAATTGCTCCGATTCGGCAAAATTCCCAGGAACTGAGATTTCTTCTTTGCTGTCTTCCGCCTTCTTTCAACGATAGCCAATAATAATATAATTCCTTTAATCCTTCCCCTTAGGAGCTGACATCGGCGCAGAGATAGGAAGCATTAAGGAGCTTTGGTTTCCCTTAGGAACCCTAGCAGTTTAGGCACCGGTGAGAAATAAATATGTAAGTTTCCTTTGGGCCTTTTCTCTCCTTTGCAGTTCACTTTCGTAGCTCCCTGGATACAGGGTCCCTTTGAACCATTTTGCTGCCTGTAGCTTTGCTAGCCTGTGCAAAGGGACATGCTTCAGAGCTGTTCCAACTGCCCCCCCCCCAATCCGACCCACTCACCGTTTGAATCCCCGGTAAGGGTCCTTTAGAGCGGTGGTGCAACTGGGCTCTGGGTGACGACATTCATGTCACTTCTGCCTCCCAGATGTCGCCCACTCTTCCTTCCTTGTTCATTGGCAGCAGGCCCGCCGGCGGATATTTTCCAAGCGAATAGTTTCTTGCAGCAAAACAAGGGCGGCACAAAGTCCCGGAGAGCCGTCAGGGTTTGTAAGTTAAAGTCACGCACGTTAATTGTCACACGCCAATTCTGGAGGGCGCGCGGAGGCCCCTGGACCTTCTGAAGGTTTTCAAAAGGGACCGGCTGTGTTTGCACAAGATGCAACTAACAACCGATGTGTTCAAATAATAGGCTACGCTAAATGAAGCTTATGGTTTAGGGGTCCTTGGTGCTCTCTGAGCTTGGCTGTTCTCTTGCTGATGGTTCATTACCCAAACTAGGTAACAGAATAATAGAAGGACCTTGGAGGTCTTCTGTGACTAGCCCAGTGTTGGTGAATCTTTTCGGCACTGAGTGCCGAAATAGGAGCGTGTGTGCATGTGTGCAGGAAACCGGAACAACAGTCGCCCAGTGCGCATGCATGTGCCAGGAAGATGAGCTTCCCCAGTTCCCAGTGAGTGCATGCGCACCGACTACCCGGTCTTCCGGTCTCTGGTGTGCATGCGCCTGCGAAGACCAGCTGGCGCATGCACGCATCGGAAACTGGAAGATCATCTTCCTGGTGCGCGCATGCATGCCGGACAGCTGCTCTTTCGGTTTCCCGCACTCCCGATGAGTGAAGACAAGCTGGCCGGTGCGCCGGATCCTGGAAGAGCAACTGGCGATGGCTCGCGTGCCCAGAGAAATGGCTCTGCGTGCCACTGCCGGCACGCGTACCATAGATTCGCCATCACGGGACTAGTCCAACCCCCTGCTCAAGCCGGAAACCCTACACCTATACCAGGTAACATCAGCAGTGCTACTAAGGCATGAGGTGTGCTCTCAATTTATATTCTTGCACTGTCAATATTGGTGGGATGGGATGATCTTAGAGGTTCTTTGGTTGGGCTGTTTACTGTTGGCTTTACTGACAGCATCATGGTTTAATATGGTGGCAATGTTTTCACAACATGCTAAAGCTATGCCTTTACTTTTGGCTTACCAGTGGTCGGGATAGGTGTGGGGAAATCAGATTCCAGACTTTTTATCAGCCAAGCAAACTCCTCGGCTGATTGGGAGCCAGTTCCTCCTTCTTGGCTCAATCCACCTCATAGGATCGTTGTTGTACAGACAAATAGGAGAAAAGGGAGCCTTACAAAGGCTGCCTTGAGCTCCTGTGCAAAAAAAGCAGGATAGAAATCTAATAAACAAATACTAGGCTTATGGTTTAGTCTATTTATGCATGTAGCAATTCATTCAGACAATGTAATTAATGGTCTGTTCCGTATCCATAGAACAGGGGTGTCAAACTCAAGGCCCATGGGGTGCTTAGATCTGGCCCATGGATCCGCCCTGGAAACCGCCAAGGACTAGCCCGTGGTGCCTCTGCCAGCAAAAACAGAGCTGGCAGACTGTGCAGCCCTCCTGAGTTCCAATTTCCCTGGCAGAGGGTTATAGGAGCCTGGATAGCTCAACAGACTAAAAGCCTGTTATTAACATTCAGCTGTCTGCAATTATTGCAAGTTCGACTCTCACCAGGCTCAAGGTTTACTCAGCCTTTCATCCTTTCTAAGGTAGGTAAATTGAGGACCCAGTTTGTGGGGGCAATAAGCTGACTTTGTATAAAATATACAAAAGTATGAAGGCTATTGCTTGATGCATTGTAAGCCATCCTGAGTCTCCAGAGAAGGGTGGCATATAAATCTAATTTAAAAAAAAAAAAGGAGGCCATCGCAGCTGGCAACAGGAGCCCGTTTTCACTGTCTGAGTGCTCGGCCTACCACAAGTGCCCCCGGCATGCATGACGTTGAGCTGGCCATGCCCCCCTTGGCCACACCCATCCCGACCCCCCCAAGGTCAAACACAACTCTGATGTGGCCCTCAATGAAATTGAGTTTGCCACCTGTGCTATCGAAGTATCTATCGCTCCTGTTGACTCTCCAGAGGTTCAAAGATGACTCTTATCCTCCATGGAGATGCTGGGGTTTGAAACTAGAAACCTCTGCGCTTTGACCCTTCTTAGTACCATGGCAACAAAACCGCTGGACAGGAAGCTGCCTTTAGTAAGGCAGGCCATTGGTTGACCTAGCTAAATGTTGTCTAGGTTGATTTGCAACCCCTCTCCAAAGAAAGTGAATGTAGGATTTAAGACATACGTAGTGGTGGGTTTCAAAATTTTTTGCTACCGGTTCTGTGGGCGTGGCTTGGTGGGCGTGGCAGGGGAAGGATACTGCAAAATCCCCATTTCCTCCCGATCAGCTGGGACTCAGGAAGCAGAGAATAGATGGGGGCGGGGCCAGTCAGAGGTGGTATTTACCGGTTCTCTGAACTACTCAAAATTTCCGCTACCGGTTCTCCAAAACTGGTCCGAACCTGCTGAAACCCACCTCTGGACATACGCTTAAGAATCTGCTCAGTCTCCAAGCTGGATCCCTTCCATAATTAACTAATGGACCTTCACAGTCCTGCCTGATACACCGACTCACAAACTAGCCATCAGTGGGAGAGGCACAGGACTCTCATGGCTTCCTCAGCTTCCTTCCCAGAGCATTTTGGTCAATTTCACCTCCAGCTCCTCTCCACAAGATGGGATGGGCTGGTTCTCAGGATGAGAGCTTATCCAGTTATGGCAGCTACCACTTCTTCGGTTGATTGATGGATCTGTTTTTTTTTTTAAAGGAACTGGATTATGCAACATTTTACATTATGCAATGCTATGCAAAGGTGAAATTCAGCAGGTTCTGACAGATTCTGGAGAACCGGTAGCGTAAATTTTGGAGAACCAACAAATACCTGGCCCCAGAGTGGGGTGGGAATGGAGATTTTGCAATATCCTTCCCCCAGGAGTGGGGAGGGAATGGGGATTTTGCAGTATCCGTCCCTGGAATGGGGAGAGAATGGGGATTTTGCAGTATCCTTCCCCTGGAGTAGGGTGGGAATGGAGATTTTGCAGTATCCTTCCTCTGCCACGCCCACCAAGCCACATCATGCCCACCAAGCCATGCGCACAGAACCGGTAGTAAAAAAAATTGGATTCCACCACTGATGCTATGGTTGGTCTTTAGAGTGGGAACAATACAGGTAGTCCTCGATATATAACCACAATTGAGCCCAAAATTTTGGTGGTAAAGTGAGACATTCCCTAATTGAGTTTTGCCCCATTTTATGACCTTTCGTGCCCCAGATGTTAAGTGAATCACTGCAGTTGCTAGGTTAATAGCCCAGCTGTTAAGTGAATGGCTTCCCCCTTGCCCACAGCTTGTCAAAAAGTCCTTTGGGAGAAGGGCGTATATAAATATAATAAACCATAAACCATAAAAGGGGATCATGTCAACTTGGGACACAGCAATGGTCATAAATATGAACTGTCGCCAAGGATCATGGGGAGGCTGCCAAGATTGTAACTGTGAAAAATGGTCATAAGTTACATTTTTCATTGCCGTTGTAACTCTGAGCAGTCACTAAAGGAACTGTTGTAAACTGAGGACTATTGAATATTTACAAGATTCTCTTAATGTAACTTTATAATAAAATTGTTGTTTTTAGTTGCAAAGTTGTGTCTGACCCATCATGACTCCATGGACAACATTCCTCCAGGCCTTCCTGTCCTCTACCATCCTCTGGAGTCCATTTAAGCTCACACCGACTCCTTCAGTGACTCCATCCAGCCACCTCATTCTTTACCGTCCCCTTCTTCTTTTGCCTTCAATCCTTCCCAGCATTAGGCTCTTCTCCAGGGAATCCTTCCTTCTCATTAGGTGGCCAAAGTATTTGAATTTCATTTTCAGGATCTGGCTTTCTAAAAAGCAGTCAGGGTTGATCTTCTCTAGGACTGACCGGTTGGATCGCCTTGCAGTCCAAGGGACTTGCAGAAGTCTTCTCCAGAGTTCAAAGGCCTCCATTCTTTGGCACTCAGCCTTTCTTACGGTCCAACTTTCACAGCCGTACATTGCAACTGCGCAAACAATAAAATTAGAGCAAGTCATTCTGGGTGTGCCTCTTATCTGGATTACCTCATCAGGTTGCCATCAACCCTTGCAAATTGGAAATATATTGCTCCCGTTCTCACTACGGTCCCCCCAAAATTAAGGAATGTCTCTTCTGAAACATTTGCTACACCCTCAATCCTTCTGTGGGCTTAGTTGCCTCTTATCTAATTGTTTGTCCACTGTGCAGCACAGAAGGAATCAAACTTAGTGGAATTGTAATTGTCCTCTTCAGAGCAACTGCCCCTGTGCAGGATTTGGCTTGGAAAATGGGCCAAACCCTGACCGAGTTTTGACAGTCCTGCTATTTTGTCCATACAAGCCTGATCAGGTTATAAAAATAATTGTAGCCTTCTCTAAGTTGCTTCTGAGCTGTCAGGAGGGATCCCAATTTACAGTTTGGGAAGCTTGCTATAAATCATAAAAATGCAGTAATATATTAGTTTGGGCACCGCATGTTATGTGAATATCATCATGTTGGCTACCATGCATTTAGAATATAAGTAGTCCTCAAGAGACACGGTGACCCAGTGGCTAGGACGCTGAGCTTGTCGATCGAAAGGTTGACAGTTCAGCGGTTCGAATCCTTAGTGCCACATAACGGGGTGAGCTCCCGTGACTTGTCCCACCTTCTGCCAACCCAGCAGTTCAAAAGCACATATAAAATGCAAGTAGAAAAATAGGGACCACCTTTGGTGGGAAGGTAATAGTGTTCCGTGCGCCTTTGGCGTTGAGTCATGCCGGCCTCATGACCACAGAGACGTCTTCGGACAGTGCTGGCTCTTCGGCTTCAAAATGGAGATGAGCACTGCCCCCTAGAGTCGGGAATGATTAGCACATATGTGCTGGGGATCCTTTACCTTTACCTTTAGTCCTCAAATTATGACAATTGAGCCCAAAGTTTCTGTTGCTAAGTGAACCAATCGTTCAGTGAGTTTTACCCAATTTTACGACCTTTCTTGCCAGCTTAAGTGAATCACTTCAGTTCTTAAATTAATAACATGGCTATGAAGTGAATCTGGCTTCCCCATTGACTCTGCTTGTCAGAAGGTTGCGAAAAGCGCTCATGTGACTCTGGGACACTGCAACGGTTGTATATATGACTCTGCTGCCAAGCACCCAACTTTCGATCATGTGACCGTGGGGATGCTGCAACAGTCATAAGTGTGAAAAAACAGTCATAAGTCACTTTTTTCCATGCTGTCGTAACTTTGAACGAGTCACTAAATGAACTGTACTGCTAACATAACTGATTTAATATTCGGCATTAGATGAAAAACGAGATCAGCACTAAGATTCCTGCTGTTACAATGTAAAGGGGTGAATGTAAATGCAGGGGTGAAATGCTACCGGTTCGGACCGGTTTGCCTGAACCAGTAGTAATAAATGCTACCAGTTCGGGCAAATTGGTAGTAAAAAAAATGTTACTAATTCAGGTATTTCTGACAATCAGCTGTGCTGCACAATTTATATTTGCTAGAAAGCAGGAAATCCTAGCGAATCTAAATCGCGCGGCATAGTTGTTCTCCCCACTGCTGTTCTACTTACCAGAAAAGGCTTCTTAATCTCCTTTTTCAGCACTGCATGGTAGCACCTGCAGTGCACATGTGCACAAAGAGTGTGTTTGAGGAACACCGTGCATGTGCGCACGAAGCGAACCGGTAGCGAAGTGAACCAGTAGCAGACATCAGAGCATTTCACCCCGGCCTACTGTGGTTTAGCATTTTACATGCAAAGCCAGCCATCATAGATTATTCAAAATAAGCCCTGTTTTTAAAAAACATCATGAATTGGTGCAATGACCAAGTGAGAGAGAGGAGAAAGAGAGAAAAAGAGTGGAAATAGAAAGAGGAGAAAGAGAGAGTGAGAAAAGGAGAGAGGAGTGAGCGGAGAGAGAGAGGAGAGAGAAAGAAAGAGAGAAAGAAAGAGAGGAGAAGGAGAAGGAGAGAGTGAGAGGAAAGAGAGGGAGGGACAGGAGAGAGAAAGAGAGAAGGAGAGAGAGATAGAGGAGAGAGAGAGAGGAGAGAGAGAAAGAGAGGAGAAGGAGAAAGAGAAAGAGAGAGTGAGAGGAAAGAGAGGGAGGGACAGGAGAGAGAGAAAGAGAGAAGGAGAGAGAGATAGAGGAGAGAGGGAGAGGAGGGGGGGAGGGAGGGAGGGAAGTCAAGTTACACTATGCTTCCGGCTGGGATAGGAATACACAATCCCGTGATTAAGTTGTCTATGGGAGCCCTTGGCAAAGTAGACATCTGCTGTGTTTTTCTAAGTGGCGCATTCTCTTCTGGTTAAGGCAGATTTCTTATTGAAAAACTGCAGGTTATAGTGGGAAGTGCAATACACTTTTGATCAAAAACAAATAGAATCCGCCATGAAGCCTTGTAATGCGGAGTGGACGCTAGCCAGTCTTTTCGATGAGACCTCTTCCCATTTTTCTCTTGTTCCCACCCGTATCCCTCTTCCAATCTTCTCTCAACAGCCCAGATCATGAGGTGTCCGTCCAGTACTGTTAACGTGTTTTTTTCCTGACTAATCCGTTTTATTAAAAAGTATGAGCTTTTGTGAATTGCAGCTCAGTTTCTCGAGAGTGTGACATTGTACGCCACGGATGAAGCGAGCTGTTGCTGACAAAAACCGGTAACTTTTAATAAACCGGGTTAGTCAGAAAAAGACGCTAATCAACTCCCTTTGAGGTTTTGTTCTCATAAACTAGCTCAGCTCCACTCCTGCAATGCCTATCTCTCTACTTACGTTCTCTTTTTGGGAGTGGGGTGAGGGGTGGGGATTACTGGTTTTATTTATTCCAACCAGGGGTGAAATTCAAAATTTTTCCCTACCAGTTTTGTGGGTGTGGCTTAGTGGCTGTGGCAGGGGAAGGATACTGCAAAATCCCCATTCCCTCCCCACTCCAGGGGAAGGATACTGCAAAATCCCCATTCCCACCCCTCTCCAGGGGAAGGATACTGCAAAATCCCCATTCCCACCCCACTCCTAGGGGAAGGATATTGCAAAATCTCCATTCCCGCCCCAATTTGGGGCCAGCTAGAGGTGGCATTTGCTGGTTCTCCGAACTACTCAAAATTTCCGCTACCGGTTCTCCAGAACCTGCTAGATTTCACCTCTGATTCCAACCAATTCTGGGCAGCTCCCAGTAAAAAGTTAAAATAAGAAATCAAACCACATGAAAACTATAAAATTTGCAGAGTATAAAATTATTTGACTGGGATGATGCTTTGAAAACAAAAACAAAAAAAGGCGAAGCAATAGGCAACTCTGAATGTGATTAGACCCTTATGCTGGTTCCCGAGACTGATCTAAGGCAGAGTTTCTCTCTCTTCCTTTCCTTTATAAAGAAATTCTTGGACAGGAATCAGACAAAATAACTTTTTGTGCTGATGAAGGACCTAGTGGCTTGTCTAGGTTGGCTGACTCTTCAGAAGGACCGGGAAGTCAGGCTGTCCCTGCCGTATGGAACTCTCTTTAAGTCAACCTGAACAACAAAGAGCCCTTAAAGGCTTTTTTAAAAAATGCCCCGCAAAGTAATTCTACCCTAGCAGAGAAAGAGGGCAGTCACATGAAGGAGCCTCTGTTTGCAATCTTGTTTTATGTTTTTTGTTCTTTCATGGTTTCTTGAGATTTCTTTCCTTCCTTATTAAGGGAGGTTTACAAACTAAAAGATGCATCTGAGAGAGGAGATGCCTTGAAAAGAATAGAATAGAATAGAATAGAATAGAATAGAATAGAATAGAATAGAATAGAATAGAATAGAATAGAATAGAATAGAATAGAAAATAGAAAATAGAACAGAATAGAAAAGAGAATAGAATAGAAAATAGAAAATAGAAAATAGAAAATAGAAAATAGAATAGAATAGAATAGAATAGAATAGAATAGAATAGAATAGAATAGAATAGAATAGAATAGAATAGAATAGAATAGAATAACAGTTGGAAGGGACCATGGAGGTCTTCTAGTCCAACCCCCTGCTTAGGCAGGAAACCCTACACCACTTCAGAGAAGTGGTTATCCAACCTTTTCTTAAAAAATTCCAGTGTTGGAGCATTCACAACTTCTGGAGGCAAGTTGTTCCACTTATTAATTGTTCTAACTGTCAGGAAATTTCTCCTTGGTTCTAGGTTGCTTCTCTCCTTGATTAGTTTCCACCCATTGCTTCTCGTCCTACCCTCAAGTGCTTTGGAGAATAGCTTGACTCCCTCTTCTTTGTAGCAGCCCCTGAGATATAGGAACACTGCTATCATGTCTCCCCTAGTCCTTCTTTTCATTAAACTAGGCATACCCAGTTCCTGCAACCGTTCTTCATATGGTTTAGCCTCCAATCCCCTAATCATCTTTGTTGCTCTTCTCTGCACTCTTTCTAGAGTCTCCACATCTTTATTACATTGTGGCGACCAAAACTGGATGCAGTATTCCAAGTGTGGCCTTACCAAGGCATTATAAATTGGTATTAGCACTTCATGGGATCTTGAGTCTATCCCTCTGTTTATGCAGCCTAGAACTGTGTTGGCTTTTTTGGCAGCTGCTGCACACGGCTGGCTCATATGCCCACTAGGACTCCAAGATCCCTCTCGCAGTTACTACTATTGAGCAAGGTACCACGTATACTGTACCTATCAGGGGTGAGTTTTACTTATCTTTACTACCAGTTCGCAACGGGATCGCGCACATGCTCAGATTGCTTCTGATGATGTCAGGGTCAGTGGGTGGAGCCTCTCACCGGTTTTACTATCGGTTCTATAGAACCGGTCAGAACCGGGGGCAACCCACCACTGGTACCTGTGCATTTTGTTTTTCTTGCCTAAATGTAGAACCTTACTTTTTTCACCATTGAATTTCATTCTGTTAGATAGCACCCAATGTTCAAGTCTGTCAAGATCCTTCTGTATCTTGAGCCTATCTTCTGGAGTGTTGGCTATTCCTGCCAGTTTGGTGTCATCATAGATTTGCAGATTTATTTATTAGATTGTTATATCACTGCAGTCCTGGTATTCTTGGGGCGGGGGGGGGGAGGTGTATATACATAAACATCCAGTATAAAGTATTGATGGCATTAAATTCAATCAAGAATGAAACAAAAACAGAGCAGATACGTCTTTATATTAAATGCCAATGCCATCATCCAACTAATAAAAAAAAGTCTTTGTTTTAAGCTATTTAGAGAATGCTAATATGGTTGGACACATCTAGCTCCATAATATGGAGACATCATAAAGAAGATCCTCCTTCTGGCCTCATTCCCACTGCCCAATAGCCTAAAATAGTTTTCTCGACCGTAGCACTTTTAGGAGGTATAGATTTCAACTCCCTGAATTCCATATGCTGGCTGGGGAATTCTGGGAGTTGAAGTCCACCCCTCTCAAAGTTGCCAAATTTGAAAAACACTGGCGTAGTGGGAGATCTCAATCATTCCTGTGGTGGGTTTCAATTTTTTTTACTACCGGTTCTGTGGGCGTGGCTTGGTGGGCATGGCTTGGTAGGCATGGCAGGGGAAGGATACTGTAAAATCTCCATTCCAACCCCAATCCAGGGGAAGGTTACTGCAAATTCCCCATTTCCTCCTGATCAACTGGGACTTGGGAGGCAGAGAATAGATGGGGGCGGGGCCAGTCAGAATTTTTACTACTGGTTCTCCGAACTACTCAAAATTTCTGCTACCGGTTCTCCAAAACTGGTCAGAACCTGCTGAAACCCACCTGTGAATCATTCCTTTTCTTTTTCTGATTTTGTTGGACAGAGGCAACTTCAAACACGGAAAAATATATGGCTTCCTTCACTAACAGCTGCATCAACCACCACCCCCCCAGCAAACATAGAGAGAGAGGCCAGTGGAAGAACCGTGATCTGTGTTTTCCAATGCAAAGCATGCCACTTATATATTTGCACCAGTGACTGCATTCCTGTGGCATAAAATGCCTCCTTTGCATGATGTCACGCCATAGGAGTGCATGTGTTTTAACGTTTTTAAAGTTTTTCTTTTTAACATTTTTTATTGGATCTTTCGCATTGTTTTATTCTTTGTTGTAAGCCGCCCAGAGTCCCTTGGGAGTTGGGCGGCATAGAAATGCGACAAAATAAATAAATAAATAATAAATACCGTTCTTTTTGACG
Organism: Masticophis lateralis; assembly: GCA_030761175.1. NCBI lineage: Eukaryota > Metazoa > Chordata > Lepidosauria > Squamata > Colubridae > Masticophis > Masticophis lateralis. The sequence goes on from JAUDYJ010000009.1 coordinate 14,060,185, forward strand.
TCATCGTGGTTAGCTAGCAAACCTGAACGGGAGCAGCCTGAAAGGAGAGAACAGTTCAGCAAACTTCTCTGGTTTTAGGATCCTATTGAGGGGAGAAAAAAAAATACGACCAAGTTTATGTAGTGCTCACCTATTCTGCCCCCAGTTTGCTTCTCCTGAATGCTAAGTAGGATTTCTGCACACCAGTGTCCTTTCTCTTTCTTTGACCTGGACATGTTTGTTGCAAATTATCTCCAATCTGGACAAGGGAGACTCAATCACAGATATTGTGTCTGTATTTTCTGAGCTATCTGGCGTCCTCCCACCGCCAACCGCCCCCGCCTCACTGGCCTGAGCCTCTCAGAATTGGAATCAAGCCACCCGAGGGAAAAGGCCAGCAAAAGAAGAAAGGGAGGTGTGACTGCGCACATCCCTCCCCTGGATTTCTAAGAGTCTCACAAGGTCAATGCATCCATTTTTTCCCATTCAATTCGGGGAAAAGCCGCAAAGAAACTGAAGCCACTGGAAAAATGTAGCGGGGAGGGCTAGGGCAGGGCTCCATGAAAGGAAGGGATCCATGTGTTTTTGTACTAACAAATGGCAGGCCAGCTCTTCTGCAGGAGAAAAGGTTCAAGGCAAGCAATATAGAGAAGGTGGGCAGGAATAGATCCAGATGGGAAATCTTTTTTTTTTTCAAAGTCTTAGCAATGCGAGGCTGGGCTCTCATATGCAAGAAGGCAGTTCCCCACGTGCATTTAGCCACGGCGTAGTATTTCCAAGCAGACTCTTTTTTTTTTCCTGCTGTATCTTCATCATCTTGTTCACTTCTCATGCTCAGTCCAGAACCTTCCAAGGTTGAGAAACACTGGTTTACAGGATAGTTGAAGCCCTAGAAGTTTATCTATATCCTCAGGATCACCTGATTAGTGCTCCTGGTTACTGTAGTCTGCAATTTTTTTCCTCTGGAAATCCCTTCCTACTCCCACACCATTCCAAGGGTGTTCATCCCAAATTGTATAGCTAAAAGTCTGCAGAGGTTCTAAGTCATCCAGGTCATGGTTGTCCCAAAGGTGCTTTTTTCAGGAGGCAACTGGATTTCCTTGTTTTTTCTTTGGAAGGCGTTTGGCTTCTCATTCAAGAAGCTTCTTCACCTCTGACCTTTGGGACACAACCATATACCCGGATGACGGAGAATCTCTACGGACACCCGAAAGTGCAGAGCTCATCCGGGAAGCCAAAACTGTGGGCAGCATGAAGCAATCCGATGGGACTCCTTGGTGCACTCTTCAGCCTTGGTGGTTTCCTTGCAGAGGTCTCCTTATCCAAACTAGGCACTCTCATCATCCAACCGATGTTGTTGTTGAAGGGACGGTGTTGTTACTTCAGTTTGAGTAATGAAATGCCTCCAAGAAAACCACTGGGCTCTGAGAACCCCCAAGGACCCTGCATTTCAACCCTGAGCTACAAATATTCTCCTTTCACAAGGCAATCTCCTTCCCCCCCCCCCCCCCAGTGACTCAGGGGTGAATCCTTCCACGCGCTCTCCAACGCCAGACAATGCCAGGCTGCGGTGCTGTGTGGCAAAGGGGGCATCCTGTCTCCAGATGTGCTTTCAGTATCCTGATCCCATGTGTGAATACACACACACACACACAGCTGTGCCAACTAGCAATAGGGTTGCTGGGGAACTAGGTGTGGGGAGGGGGGAACAGCTCAAAGAGACAGCTTCTTCTCTCTTTGGCTCTTTGTGCATATGTGTGCACACATACATGTCAGCCCAGTAGCTAGCTAGCAAGCAAGCAAGCAAGCAAGGAAACCCGGCTTGCCTCTCCACCCCCTCTTTTGCCCCGTGCAGACGCGGAGGAAAAGGCGCTGGCTCTCAGCAGCTGGGTCAGGCGTGAGCGCCTCCTTCTAGGTCAACAGACAGCTGGAGGGTTGCTAGGCAACCGGCCCTGGCTCTTCCTCCCTCCCTCCCTCCCTCCCTCCTCCCCCCCACTTCCACGCCTGCCTGCAGCCGCGGCAGCCTCCTCGGAGTGCCTTGCACAGGCGCAAGGTCACGGAGGAGGAAGTCGGCCTGCACCACCACCCCAAGGCAGCCAATCTAAAGGAGGCCGGGTTGGCGTACCCTCGCTCGCCACTGCTCGGAGGAAGAAGGAAGGGCAGAGCTGGTGGGTCCTCGCCGTGTTAGGATGCTCACGTCCTCGCAAAACGACTCCCTCCCCCATCTTATGCCTCTCTGGCTGGACAGTTATTGCCTCCACACACACACACCACACATACCCACAACAGATAAGACTTGTTATCTGGCACAAGGTCACATCCCGGGCATTTGCATCCTTTAAAAAAAAAAAAAACACCTTGGCAAGTTAAAACAGGGGTCTCCAACCTTGGCAACTTTAAGACTTGTGGACTTCAACTCCCAGGATTCCTCTGCCAGCCATATTGGCTGGGGAACTCTGGGAGTTGAAGTCCCCCCAGCTCCAATTTGCTGAGGTTGAGAAACACTGATTTACACATCCCAGCTTGGCACAAAGAGTAAGATATTTTGGAAAATATTTTGGGAAAAAGGCAGGAGAGAATATTTCCCCTTCAAGGAGAAACGGGAAAAATCTTAAGGGAGGCCGAAACCAGCCCTAAGCAGAAACCGAGGCGGCCAGCTTTTAGAAATGCAGATTTGGTAATCCATTCAGAAAGACTGGGTAGGCAACAAACCAGGAATGGGTTTCAAATCCTGTCACTACCAGTTCGCTTATGGGCGCTCGTGCACAACGCTTCTGCACAGTGGTGGGTTTCAAGATTTTTTACTACCGGTTCTATGAGTGTGGCTTGGTGGGCGTGGCATGGCTTAGTGGGCGTGGCTTGGGAAGGTTACTGCAAAATCCCCATTTCCTCCCAATCAGCTGGGAGGCAAAGAATAGATGTGGGCGGGGCCAGTCAGAATTTTTACTACCGGTTCTCTGAACTACTCAAAATTTCCGCTACCGGTTCTCCAGAACTGGTCAGAACCTGCTGAAACCCCATTCTGCTTCTGGGCATGCCTCCTGCCGCCGCCACTGGTTTGCCTCATCCAGGGCGAACCAATGGCAACCCACCACTGCAACAAACAAAAGGTTGAGAAAATTAGCTCAGACAAAACACCTAGGATTTGCTTTTCCCCTTTTGCCTTTTGTCAGCTACACCAGAACCACAAACCCTGGTGGTTCTGTTCACCGATGGATGTTCTTTCCAATCAGCCTCCATTTTGTTTCCAGCGCCTAGCTTAGAACTGCACCTGGATATTTCTTCCATCGGGGGATAGTGGTGGGATTCAGACAGTTCTCTCCGGATCGCGCAACCAGTAGCAGTGACTGCGGAAGGCTCCGCCCACCCGCCCGGACATAATGTGCAACTACTGTGCATGTGCAGAAAGCCATGCGCATGCGCAGAGGTGGTGCATGAGCTCACATTTGCGAACCGGTCGGGAAGGTAAGCAGGGGTGAATTCTAGTTACCTTTAATACCAGTTTGCATTGCGCCCGTGTGCGCGCTCGCACTTCGCTCACACATGCACAGAAACTTCCAAGCATGCGCAGATCTTTTATGATGACGTCCGGGTCAGTGGGTGGAGCCTCCCACCAGTTTTACTACTGGTTCTTGCGAACTAGTCCGAACCGGGGGCAACCCACCACTGAAGGTAAGTGAATCCCACCTCTGGGGCACAGGTACCATCAGGACGGGACTTTAGAACAGGAGTTCCCAAATGCAACAGGGCGAGTTGAAATAAAATGCAACAGGGCGAGTTGCAATGCCCAGTTTGGAGTATCAGAAGCAAACCGTGAGTTCTAGTCCCGACTTAGCCTTGAAAGCCAACTAGGTGACTATGGGTCAATCGCTTGGAGGCTGAGAGTTCTAGTTCATCCTTAGCTTAAAAAGCCAACTGGTTGACTTTGGGCCAGTCACTCACTCTCAGCCCAACTCAGTTCATAAAGTGGTGGTTGTAAGGAAAATAGGCAGAGGAAGTTGTGTTGAAAATGCTTGCCCCCTGATTTATTTGTAAAAATAATAAAGGAAGGATATAAATAAATGTTGTGATTCTCATCGTGACTTTTCTGACCATGTCCTGCGGGCCTCTCTAAATGCAATGCCAAATAATGATTGCAGTGTTGGACGGACAAAGAGGTCAGTCAGTCCGCTGAATACAAATGCCAAATTAAGCAGCTGATGACAAGTCAATGCTACTATCCAATTTGATTTATTGTTCCTGCCCGATTAGGGCCAGAGACACAGAAGGACTTGTGAGAACCTGAAGGCTATTTCTGATTTTTTCCACCCTGCTTTAACTTCCTTGACAACAAAACAAAACCAAGTAGCACCTTTTATTTCCACTTTAAGGTAAAATATTCTACCCAGTTGATACTCTAGTACTGCAATAAACTTGATTTGTCCACCTCTTATTCAGCCAACAGACACAAAGGGACCTCAGCTTTTAACCTCAAGTTCATCTTGTACTAATTATTAAAGAGGCTTAATTTAGACACAGGAAGGCAAAGGCAGAATTGTGCTATCATAACGCAAAGCCAAGGACACCTCCTAACAAAATTTCCTAATAATCTTATTCATATTACATTTGGAATTTTAGCTCAGTTATATTTAAAAATACGGGAAATACCATTCTCTCCAACCCCCACCCCCACCCCAGACTTACAAAATAGTAAAAGCCTCTTGAAGATGCCAATAATTAACTCTTGTTTTTCTCACATTTAGCCTTTGGTTTTTAATTATAACAGAACCACTTAGATGGCAGCGATCACTAGGTAAATATTTTTCAACAAAAATACTGAATGAGCATATTGAAGATATTGAAGATAGTCTCTTAAAGCAGGGGTTCCCAAACTCCTGTTCCAAGGACTGGCACCAATCCGTGGCATGCCAGAAACCAGGCCACACAAACAAGCAAAGTCCAATTTTACAAATGGCTACACAAAAGGAGGATAGCCGAGACAAGGGTGTAGTGTTAGATGAGAAATATATACGTTATGCCGGATAAATATGTATGTAAATTGCATAAACGGGTATAGATTAATAGACAAGTATGTATAATTGTGTAGAAATATGATATAGATTGTTAGTATGATGTCATGTATAAATAACGTACAAGGTTAAAGAATTATATTATAATATTAATTTTAACATAATTTTTATTAGTTTGAAGTGTTGGAAGATATTGAGAACCAGTGATGTCATATCCATGTCTGATTTTTTAAATTTTGAATGATTAATAAAAAAACTTTTTAAAAATAAAATAAATAAATAAAACAACAACAACAAACAAGTGAAGTCCCATCTGTGGGATGCAGGCGGCACGCAAAACCATGCCTCTTCCAGTCCACGGAAAAACCTCTCTCCACGGAACCAGTCCCTGGTGCCCACAAAGTGCCCAAAAGATTGGGGGCCGATATCTTAATGTCTGTATACTTTCCCAACATGCAAAGTTGAGTTTGATTTAGTTTAGCCCCAAAATTTCCACTGCTAAGCAAGACCGTTGTTAAATGAGTTTTGCCCCATTTTACAATCTTTCCTGCTAGCTGTTAAGTGAATCACTGCAGTTGTTAAGTTAGTAACAGGTTTGTTAAGTGAATCTGGCTTCAATTCAATTGGAATCTTTCTTGTCAGTGCACAACATATGGACAATGAGATTGGCTTCCTCATAGACCAGTGATGGTTAACCTTTTTGGTGCCGAGTGCCCAAAGTGCATGCACTTGTGAATGCTCGTGCATGTGGCCGATCCCCCAAAATGCAATGTGAGCGCCCCCATGCATGCATGTGTATCCCTCGCGCATGCGCCGCATCCCCTGCATCCTGTTTTGGCTTCCAGGTTGGTGCAGGAAGCTTTCCAGGCCCAAAACGGGGCACGGGCAGAAGGTTCCAAAAAGTGATCACATGACCCCGAGACACTGCAACCAGGGGTGAAATCCAGCAGGTTCTGAAGAACCGGTAGCAGAAATTTTGAGCAGTTTGGAGAACTGGCAAATACTACCTCTGGCTGTCCTCAAAGTGGGGTGGGAATGGAGATTTTGCAGTAACCTTTCCCTGGAATGGAGTGGGAAGGAGATTTTGCAGTATCCTTCCATTGGAGTGGGGTGGGAATGAGGACTTTTGAGTATCCTTTCCCTGAAATAGAGTGGGAATGGGGATTTTGCAGTATCCTTCCCCTGGAGTGGGGTGGGAATGGAGATTCTGCAGTATCCTTCCATTGGAGTGGGGCGGGAATGGGGATTTTTGAGTATCCTTTCCCTGAAATAGAGTGGGAATGGGGATTTTGCAGTATCCTTCCCCTGGAGTGGGGTGGGAATGGAAATTTTGCAGTATCCTTCCCCTGCCACACCCACCAAGCCACATCACACCCACCAAGACGCACCCACAGAACCGGTAGTAAAAAAAAAATGGATTTCACCACTGACTGCAACCCTCATCAATACACATCCATTGCCAAGCGGCTGAATTTTGATCAGGTGACCCTGGGATTGCTGCAAAGGTGATAAGTGATGAGTCCCTTTTCTTTTAATGCTGTTGCCACTTCAAACTGTCAACAAACAAATGATTGTAAGTCAAGGACCACCTGTAGTGTTTTCGGTATCCTCATTTTTAATGTTGACCTGATGAGCCTAGTTCTAAAAAAAAAATCCACACCTTTTCTTAATGGACACACATTAGAACTGCTAGCACTCTAAACTGCTACAACACCTGTTTCCAAAGCAGCTGCCAAAATGCCTCTGCTACTATCACTCTTTGACATTAACAGAGCCCACCCACGTAGACAGGATCACAACATTTCTGGTGGTGGGTCTGTGCAAATGCCAATTCCTAACCTCATCCCAAAGTTCGGTTGCCTGATAAGACCCCCTATTCTCTCCTCCCTCTCCTATTCCCTGCTCTGCTCTTCTTGGCTCTGAAAATCATTGTTACAACTTTTCCCATTAAGCCCCCAGCAGACCACCCAGCTTGCTGCCTGGGGAATTCTGGGAGCTGAAGTCCACACATGCTAAATTTGCCAAGGTTCAGAAACCCAGCCACTGTCTTGAAGAAAGTTACAATGGCAGCTTACAAGAGCCTACTGCTGCTGAACAGCCAAGAGTTCCCAATAGCCAGTGCAGATTGGAAGACGCTCCCCGAAACTGTCCACTATGTTGGATCTGGTTCAAGGGTTCAACTTCATGCCCTGCCAACATTGGCATCAAGATGCTTTCTAAAGAAAGATTTACATGGCGTATTCTTACTTCACAGGCCATTCACACCTTCTGCAAATTCCTTACATAACAAAACAGACACAGACTTCAGAGGATAATTAGAACCGCAGAAAAAACAATTACTACCAACCTGCCTTCTATTGAGGATCTGTATAGTACAGGAGTCAAAAAGAGGGCTGTGAAAATATTTACAAACCCCTTGCATCCTGGACATAAATTGTTTCAACTCCCACCCTCAAAATGACACTATAGAGCACTGCATACCAGAACAACTAGACACAAGAACAGTTTTCTCCCGAAAGCCATCACTCTGCTAAACAAATAATTTCCTCAACACTGTCAAACTATTCACCAAGTCTGCAATACTATTACTATTAATCTTCTCATCGTTCCTATCACCCATCCCCTCCCACTTATGACCGTATGACTGTAACTTGTTGCTTGTATCCTTACTATTTATATTGATATTGTTTCCTAGTATGATTCGATTGCTTATTTGTACCCTATGACTATCATTAAGTGTTGTACCTTATGATTCTTAACGAATGTATCTTTTCTTTTTATGTACACTGAGAGCATATGCACCAAGGACAAATTCCCTGTGTGTCCAATCACACTTGGCCAATAAAAAATTGCATTCATTGGTCCTTTATATAACTCTTCTGCAATATTGCAGGATATGTCCTTACACCTGTGTTCAACCCGCTTGCACCATAGACCTGTCTATAGAACAGGGATGGCGAACCTTTTTGCCAAAAGCAGGGGGAGCAGGGGGGTGTCATATGTGTGCGTGCCCAGACCCATAATTCAATGCCCCCCTGCGCTCCCCCCGCTTTTAGTACATGATGGCAAAAAGGTTATTGGTGGGCCTGGCAGGCCTATTTTTTCCCCTCCCCAAGCTCCAGAGTCTTTCTTGGAGCCTGGGGAGGGCGAAAAACGGCCTTCACCCACCCACTCCTGAGGCCCTCCGGAGGCCGGAAATGGCTCATTTCCCAACTTCCGGAGGGCCCAGAAGGCCCGAAAATCAGTAGGAGCTGAGCTAGGGCAACACTTGCGTGCCCACAGATATGGCTCCATGTGCCACCTGTGGCACATGTGCCACAGGTTCGCCATCACGGCTATAGAACAAACAGTAGCAAACATGGTAATGAAGAAACCAACATGGTGATGTTGGGGAATTTAAGCTAGGAAAGGGATGTGTCACTGGTTCAATCCCAAATCTGCGCACTTTTAGACTTTATTCTGCTTCTGCTAAGATATACTTCTTCATCACCATGTTTTCTACTGTTTAATTAGCTTGAAAAGGGAAAGCACCATTTTCCTAATGCTATTTTACGAACTCCCATGGGATACTCCAGGGTCTTGCTGACTACCTCCTCTCACCGCCAGCACCGCTGTTGCTATTCATCAGTTATAAATTTGGATTAGTCCTTGACTGTTTTTTTCAGTGTCTATTTATTTATTTATTTATTTATTTAGTTAGTTAGTTAGTTAGTTAGTCAAGCATGTATTAGATAACAGATATAAGTGTAAATATAATTATGAATACATGATGGATACGAATAAAAGGGAAAATTAGGACAGGGACTAACTTAAGGCTAACTGCAGTCGGAAGTTACAACAGCCTCAAAAAAGGTGCTTTATTACCTGCACTCACATCACATGTATGCAGTGGTGGATTGCCCCTGGTTCACACCGGTTCTATAGAAACGGTAGTAAAACTGGCAGGAGGCTCCGCCCACCGACCCCGACATCATCTAAACGCTTCTGCGCATGCACAGAAGAGCGTGCGTGCAAGTGAGCAAAGCAAGCATGCGTGCATGGCCCCGCTGCGAACCAGTAGTAAAGGTAAGTAGAACCCACCCCTGACGTATACCCTCACACCAATGGTGGGTTTCAAAATTTTTTACTACCGGTTCTGTGGATGTGGCTTTGTGGGCGTGGCTTTGTGGGCGTGGCAGGGGAAGGATACTGCAAAATCTCCATTCCTTCCCCAGTCCAAGGGAAGGTTATTGCAAATTCCCCATTTCTTCCTGATCAGCTGGGACTCAGGAGGCAGAGAATAGATGGAGGCAGGGCCAGTCAGCATTTTTACTACCGGTTCTCCGAACTAGTCAAAATTTCTGCTACTGGTTCTCCAAAACTGGTCAGAACCTGCTGAAACCCACCTCTGCCTCACACCTCCCCCACAGTCACATGATCCCAAAGTTGGGTGCTTAGTAACCGCAGCATCCCACAGTCACAAGACTGGGATTTGCGAACTTTTTTCCAAAGGCAAAAAAAACCCCAAATCCATTAGGGAGCTGGATTTGCTTAAGGAACACATGATTATCCTCTTAATTGCTGATGTAAAAATCATTGTAAAACTGAGTCTGGTGGTCACATGGTTACTCAATTTATGACTGCCTCGACTTACAACCCAAAATGCTGGTATCAACTGCAGTTGTAGATCAAAGAGTAGCAGTATTTGGAAACAGGAAGGGACTTGAAAAGAGTTCAATCAATTTCCTCTGCTTCCTCCAGGGAACTCAGCCAGAGGTCTAGGCCTGTGTGTGTGAGAGAGAGAGAGAGAGAGACAGGGAGGAGAGAGAGGGAGGGAGGGAGGGAGGGGAGGCAGGGAGAGATAGAGAGGGAGGGAAAAGAGGGAGGGAGGGAGAGAGAGGGAAGGATGGAGGAGAAAGGGAGGTAGGGAGAGAGAGAGAGGGAGGGAAAAGAGGGAGGGAGGGAGAGAGAGGGAAGGATGAAGGAGAAAGGGAGGTAGGGAGAGATAGAGAGGGAGAGAGAGGGAGAGAGAAGAAGGGAGGGGGGAGGGAGAGAGGGAGAGAGAGGGAGGGAGGAGAGAGGGAGGGGAGAGAGGGAGGGAGGGGGAGAGAGGGAGGGAGGGAAAGAGGGAGGGAGGGAGAGGGAGGGGAGGGAGGGAGAGGGTGAGGGAGGGAGGGAGAGAAGGAGAGATAGAGAGGGAGAGAGAAGGAGGGAGGTGGGAGGGAGAGATAGAGAGAAAGGGAGAGAGAGGGAGGGAGACCAAAGATGTGTTTTCAAAAGGCAACTGGACTTTTCTTGGTTCCACCCTCCCTCCTTCATCCAAGAAGCTTCTTCAGCTCAGCTGCCTTTTGAAAAGCACCTTTGGGACAATTGATGGAGAGACTCCATAAAGAGAGTTCTCTCCCCTTTTTCCCAGCCGTAATTCTACCCACAGACCTTTCAACTGGGCTATTTTGGCCACCGATCTCAGCAGCCTTCCAGAAGAACGGCTAGACCTGTGTTCCAAAACAGCCTCAGAGGCTGCAAGTGACTCAGGCTGCTTGGGGCTGTGTGCCTCCTGCCCATCAGCCACACTGCCTCTTTTCCTTTAGTTTGAGCAACTGGGTGGGGGGGGGGAGGCTTTTTATTGAAAGAAGTGCCAAGAGGAAGAAGAAGATGCATCCTGCACACTTTCCCCACCCTGTAGAGTCCAGATCTCATCTTGGACATCCACTCAATCATATTCTGGAAGAACTCCCCCTCCTGCTCCCTTTTTCTCTTCCCTCAACTCCTGCTTACTGCATGATATTCTCCTGCTCTCTATTCCTCCGTTCTCCAAATGCCCTTGCCAAGGCCAGGCGCTTTTTCCATTCTCCCCGCTGCCAGCCAGCCAGCCAGGCTAATGCTGAGAAAATAAGAGAGCGGCCTCTTTAAATCTAACCCAGCTAGGTCACGGCGGTTTGGCAGGTGGCTGGGGCTTTCTGATCTCTTTCCAGGTTCATTGTTGGATTTGGCCACGATGATGATCGCAGGAGAAAGGGAGGCCAGGGGAAAAATTGGGGGGGGGGGGGTGTCACGCTTTTGTGTCTGTGTGTGCGTGCATGCACGCTCGCTCGCTCGCTCTCAGCAAACATCTACAACTATTCTTTTCCTTTCCTGGAACGAGAGAGAGGGAGAGAGAGAGAAGGGGAAAAGGCAATGAAGAGAAGGATGGTGAGGCAGAAAGTCTGGGGAGCTGGCTTTGGCAGAGGAAATTGCACAGAAACCTCCCCAAGGAAAGAGCCTTTGCAGCAAAAGCCACGTTCCCCCTCCCTTCCCTATTTCCTCTCTCCCCCCCCCATCCTCCTAGCGCTCTCCTTTCACTATACAGATGGCTCTCAAGCCTCTCATATTTGCTCTCAACCCCCCCTCCTTCCCCAGTCCATCAGTATGCATTATGTGTTTCCCCCCCCTCTCCATGGCAACCTTCTTTCTTTCTTCCTTCCCAGCCCCCAGCCTTGCAAAAAAGCACTTAGTAGCAATACCCGTGACCCCGTGGATATTTGCTAACCTCTTCCCACCACCCACAGGTAGCTGTCTTGTATCCCTCCTCCCTCCTCACTTTAAGCCTGTAAGTCCCTCTCCTTCTCCCCCTCCACTCCTTCCTTCCTTCCTCCCTCCCTAGGACACCACAGGGCTGCCTTTTGATTCCTGGAACTTTCACGCCAGGCTGTGTTTATGGCATTGGCGCTTTTCCCATCCGTCTCTCTTAACCTGTCTGCAGCTTAGAGCCAATGGTGCTGTTGCTGCTGCCTCCCCCCCCCCTCCTCCTCCTCGCCTTGGTCGGCTGGTACACAAGCTAATCTCAGCCATCTATCACACTCCCAGTCAGGACCTGTGGCCTCCAGGTGTTCAAGGACCCCGTCTCTTGCTGGAGTTTGGTGTGTGTGTGGAATAGGAAGGAAGAAGGGTGCCTCTCCCCCCACCCAAATGAAAGGCTAGCCAAAGGTGCCACCCCACTGGGATGAAATAACTATGATTCATGCACCCTTGCCTGAAGCAACGGCACAGCGGTAGCTGGAAGAGCAGCACAAGGAGGGTGGCTTATTCATGCTTAGGATGTTACATCCGTGATGGAAAGCCGGGCTGTTTTCCCAGGGTTACTTTGGGGAAGTGCAGCCGAGGAGACCACAAGAGCCCGTCGCAGCGTTTTCCCAACTTTGGCAACTTTAAGACTTGTGGACTTCCAATTCCCAGAATTCTATGCGGGCTGAGGAATTCTGGGAGTTGAAGTCCACGTGTCTTAAAAACTCGCCAAGGTTGAGAAACATTGATCTTGATGTATCCTGGATGGGAGTTGCCAACGGAGCTTGACTTTTCACCCTCCAATTGCTTTTAGAAAAAAAGCGACTGGTTATTCTTGTTAAGGTGACCAACTTTTTTACAATGAGGAGGAGGACACAAATAAATTGAAGAAAAAAAAAGTGAGTCTAATGCATGCGTGTGGGCCGTGTCGTGTTTTGGTAAGAAGTAAACATAGCCACTTGCGCACGGCGCACTCAAAACAATTCTCCTGTGCGGAGCGCATGCGTCTCATAATCACGTCTCGCCGCACTATACCGAGCCTTGACGAATTATCATGTCAAATACAAATACATCACATCACACACAATGGATCGGATTGGCATCATTCGAATACGGAGATTTACAAATTAGTCTTCAAATATCGAAAAGGAAGACATGTAGGAGGACACTTTTCGAGAGAGGACAGAACTTACAAAAGGAGGATTTGTCCTCCCTAAAGGAGGACGATTGGTCACCTTAATTCTTGGTCAAAGTTTAAACTTCAGGGCAGCCATTTGTTATCAGCAATCTTAACATTCCTTCTTCCCCGATGCCATTCGCAAGGGAAAACCCATGTCACCAAACAAATGTTGCCACTTCAAACTCTTAACAAGTTGTTCACAGTGTCAAACTCGAGGCGTCACGTTGCTGTCACGTGACGTTTCAAGATGTTTCCCCCTTCGCGGGGCTGGGGTGGGTGTGGCCTACGCGTGACGCATCTGGCCCTCAGGCCGCCAGTTTGACACCCCTGTTAGAGAAAGGGGAAGCTGTAAGGATTTGAGGTGAGATGTTTGTCCTCAGCAGATCCAAGAAATAATCCTACTACTTTGGTTTCACTGTCCTATTGACACAACCATTTGCTTTATCCTTTGCTCAGATGTTGTACTGGTAGTCCTTGACTTACAACCATTTGATGTTACAATGACCATGCCAAGTTACGACACTGAAAAAAGCAATTGATGAACGTTTTTCACCCTTAGGACTGTTACAGCATCTCAATGGTCACGTGATTAAAATGTATTTATTTTTATTATTGCGATTTATATGCCACCGTTCTCCCGAAGGACTCAGGGAGGCTTACAGAACAACAATCGATAAATCAAACCACAATACAGATTAAAATCGCCATTAAAACCAAATTAAAATTATTACAGTGTACAAACCCTCCCAACAGATCAGTCCATTTGGTGATAGAGCCACGTCTTCAGTTCGTGGCGAAAGGAGAGGAGGTCGGGGGCGGTCCTGAGCTCGGCGAGCAAACCATTCCAGAGGGTCGACGCTCCGACAGAGAACACTCTCCCTCTGGAGGCCGCCAGCCGACATTGTTTGGCTGACGGCAGCCTGAGGAGGCCTGCTCTGTGAGAGCGCACGGGATGATGGGAGGATGGCAGGAGATGGTCCTGCAAGTACCCTGGCCTAAGCTATGAAGGGCTTTATAGGTGAGACCAACAGCTTGAAACAAACCCGGAGAGCCACCGGCAGCCAGTGCAGCTCGCGCAGGAGAGGTGTTACATGGGAGTAACGAGAAGCCCCCGTAACTGCTCACATGGCTGCGTTCTGGACTAGCTGGAGCCTCCGGGTACATCCCAAGGGCAGCCCCATGTAGAGGGTGTTACAGTAATTCAACCGAGAAGTAACTAGGGCATGAGTGACCGTGGTGAGGGAATCGCGGTCTAGGAAAGGGCGCAACTGGAGCACAAGGCGTACCTGTGCGAAAGCCCCCCTGGTTACGGTTCAATTCAGTTGCTTGGCACAACTGATTCATATTTGTGACGGTTGCAATGTCCCGGGGTCATGGGCGCCCCTTTGTGACCTTCGGACATGCAAAGTCGATGGAGAAGCCAGATTCATTTAACAACCATGTTACTTATTTAACTTCTGCAGTGATTCACTTAACAACAGTGGCAAGGAAGGCTGCAAAATGGAGTAAAACTCCCTTAACACGTGTCTCACTTAGCCACAGAAATTTTGGGTTCAATTGTGGTCATAAGTCAAGAACTATCTGTATATGATGGCAGCTACCGGAATGGCTGTATCTTATGGCAGCGACTGAATCATTCCCATCTGCGGAGCACATAGAAGCAGCATAATGCTTCCTCTTTGGGTTGAAGGGCCATTTCCATTAGCAACAGGCTGGCTGGGAGATGATGGGGGTTATAATCCAAGACGCCCAATAGGTGCCAAATGAGAGAGAGAGAGTTGCATTGGAGGATGACATGGAATATAACGTACATCCTATTGCTGGCAATATTTCCTTATTCTGTTTTTTTTGACCCGAGTTCTACACAAATCATTTAGGAATGGCAGATCTGCCTTCTTACGGCTCTTCTAAAAGCCCCGGAAATGGAGGTTGGCAGAAGTTCTAATTAATTAGCTAGTCTCCTTGGATTTTACTGGAATACCAACTTAGGATGGTGTATCAGATACGAGAAGTCCTTGACTCACAAGCATTCATCCAGTAAGGATTTGAAGTTATGGTGGCTCTGAAAAAAATTACTTGCAACCATTCCTCCCGGTCGCAGTGCCCCTGTGGTCACATGGTCAACCTTCAGGCCCTTGGTAATCGGCATGCATGTATGAGTTATTACATTTTGGGATCATGGGAATACCATTTGCAAACTTCCTAGATCAGGGATGGCTAACCTTTTTGCTGTCGTGTGCCAAAAGAAGGCGGAGCACAGGGGGTTGCGCACATGTGTGCCCACACCCATAATGCAATGCTCCCATGCTGCCCCCCCCATGTGCATGTGACCCTCCTACATGCTCTCCCTGCTTTTGGCATGCGACTGCAAAAAGGTTACTGCTGAGCCCGGTAGACCCGTTTTTCACCCTCCCCAGGCTCCAGAGGCTTTTTTGGAGCTCGGGGAGGGCAAAAACGGCCTTTTCCAGCCGCCCGGAGACTTTCCGGAGGCCGGAAATGGCCCGTTTCCCACCTTCCAGTGGGTCCGGAAGGCCCAAAAACCAACTGGCTGGTGTGCACATGCATGCTGGAGCTGAGCTACGGCAGCGCTCGCGTGCCCACAGATATGGCTCCACGTGCCACCTGTGGCACGCATGCCATAGGTTTGCCATCACAGTCCTAGACAGTTTCCAACAAAGTTTTGGATTTGCTTAACAACAATGGCCAAAAAAGGTCATAAAATTTGATGTGATTCACTTAACAACTGTCTCACTTAGCAACAGATGTTTCAGTCCCAATTTTGATCCTAAGGTGAGGACTATGAGTAGATAAGCAGAAGAATGTGTAAAGCTTGCAATTTAATGACCATGCCAATTGTTAGGGCAGCTGGTTTTACACAATGCACTTGCAATGTGCACAATGCACAATGCACAAGCATGCTTCTCACGCTTGGCTACTTGAAGATGGATGGACTACAACTCCCAGAATTCCCTAGCCAGCTATGGCCAAGGTTGAGAAACACTGCCACCAAGCCATAACACACTGAGCCACAAAGTAACCAACCACACGCATTATCATAACATGCTCTAAGAATCTATCCCCATAGTTGGAGCATGGAGTGGACTATTCTTTCTTGGTGACCAATGTTCTGCCCCAGCTACGGATCCCAAAGAATGCAGCACACACAAAGTCCATTCAAACCTTAGTTTACTAAATAAACCAGTTTTTTACAACAACGGCATTAACAGCCACCAAGAATTCAAAAAATAATAACTGAAAGCTTACTATGGTTGGCAGAACGCCCAAAAGCAGTTTGCAGGAAGCTGATAAGATAAGCAAGACAAGACACGAAGGTATGTGAACTAAGTTGTTCCCTGCAAATTGCTTCAGTCGGAGTTCCTCCTTAAATAGGTTAAGGGAGTGGCCAATTAGCCCCAAGCCTTACTCTCAAGGAGACCTCCTCCTAAGGAGCCACTCCTGCCTTTTGGCAGCTCTGCGTGCCCGTGCATCGAGAAGAGGCTCCTCCTCTTCGTCCTCTTCACTTAAGGGAGCTTCTGGAGGTTCTGAAGGCCCGGGCTGAATCCCTGCCTCTGGCACCACATCTTCTCCAGCCTCCTCATTGTCTGACTCAAGTGCCAGCTGCACAGGCTGCTGGTGCAGCACCATACCAGCCTCCTTACTGTTGGAATCAGGTACTAGCTACACAGGCCGCTAACAGGCCACAACAACCACATGCAAGAGACGCCATTGCACTGACCCTTTGATCTAATGTTCTTCCTTCCTTCCCCTCAAACATGACCCCTGACCATATTCAACTGCTTGGTTCAGTTTCAGAGGCCTCTTGTGAGCAGCTTTAAGAAATATAAAAACAATATAAAAACCTAATGTTGCGAAGATTCTTTTCCGGGAACATTGTACTGCAAACTAGGGCATACAAAACCTTTGCTAGACCAATTCTCGAATACAGCTCGTCTGCTTGGAATCCGCACTGTATATTGGACATTAATACAATTGAATGAGTCCAGAGGTATTTCACGAGAAGAGTCCTCCACTCCTCTGCTCACAACAAAATACCTTATGAAATTTTGGGCTTGAACTACGCCGCCTATGGTCCGACCTAAGCATAGTACACAAAATTGTCTGCTACAACGTCCTATCAATGACTACTTCAGCTTCAACCGCAATAATACACGAGCTCAAAGTAAACCGCTCCAAACTCCATTGCAGAAAAAAAGATTTCAGCAACAGAGTGGTCAATGCCTGGAATGCACTACCTGACTCTGTGGTTTCACCCTCAAACCCCCAAAACTTTAACCTTAAACTGTCTACTGTTGACCTCACCCCATTCTGTCTGTAAGGTCTGCACCAGCGTGTCTACCGTCCCTGTCCTACTGTCCCCATTTATTTGTCCCCATTTCCTGTCTTCGTATCCATGTCTATACTTATTCCTATTATCTCGTACATGTTTGACCAACTGAATAAATAAATAAAATAAATTTAACTTCAAATATTGCTATCTTGTTCATTTGAATTCATTAGCCGCCCAATTCCATGGGATTCTGCCATCTTAGGCAAATCTCTTTTGTTCTTGCCTGAGATGAAGCCAGATGTAGTTTGTAGAGCAGGGGATAACTGTCTGCACGCACACGCACACACACACAGCCTGGACTTTTGAAGGCTCGTTGCCTCATTGTACACTCATTGTTTCCGTATAAAATACGGAAACCTGCATGTTTTATTCCTACCCTTTCTAGAACAAAGCATTAAAGCAAACAAAGAGAGATTTAGTCTGCTCCTGCATTCTCGGGAGCACCTTTTCATGCTCAGCCCCCACTTGTAGAGAAGTTGGCTGAATCCATGCGACATCCTAAGTCATAAACCATCGTTTACCGCTTACAAGCCCTGAATCTGCATGACCAGCCAAGCCCGAACTAAAGCCTGTTCCCGGACCTTTAAACCCAGCCTGCTCACCCATCCCCTCCCGCACTGAACGTATTAACAAAGCCATCTAGGTAATCTCCTCTTTGCTTGTTGAAAGCACAAGCGACAGAAGTAGTCGATTAAAGCCCTGGGTTGCTTTGATTGACTCCAGCCCACCTCCCTCTCTGGGGGAAATGTGCATTCCGTTGAAAAAAACTCCATGGGATTTTCATTCTGGAGCCAACGGACTTAGGATCAAGCTGAAACTCGGCATAGCGTCATTGGAAGCAGCGCTGCTAAATCATCTCCCCCTCCCAATTTGACAAGAAGCTAGAACTCTAGCTGGCGGGGCATATTTCAGTCTTCCCCGAACCAGGTCCATTGCACCCCCTCCCATTCCCCCCTTGGAAAAAAAAGGCAGTGGTTTGGCAGTTCAGCCCACCATCTTTCCCACATTCAGCTGCCGTCGGCCTGCAGCGCATCCATCACCTCGTCTTAGCTTTGCCATGGCAACAGGCATCTCAAATGGGCCCAGTTTTCCTCCAGTCCCATTTGTCAATAACACATCAGCTTGTTTTTCCTTTGGGGGTTTGAAAAGCCTGACACCTTCACACCCCCTCATCAAACACAGACAGCAGCGCTTATAATCCTGGAGCAGCCTTCAGCCTCTCCAATGGTCCGGTTGAAAGGCTGACATAAGCAGGAGAGAGAAATCCAAAACTTCTAATCTGAGAGGTCAGGGGGTCTTAGTTAATCCCGTGATGCATTTTTAAGAAGAGGTGGATTCTGGGTTTTTGCAAGGATGAAAGAAAAGCACCATTTGGAAGTTTCATTCGACTTCCAGGCTGAAGGGAGGGCGAACCATCCCAGAACCACCTCAATTGATTTTCAGTGGGTTGTTTTTGAGGAGCGTGGCAAGAGGCCTCTAACACATTCATTTTCTACAAGGCTTCTCACATTATACACCAGTGGTGGGTTGCCCCCGTTTCGTACCGGTTCTATAGAACTGGTGGTAAAACCGGCGGGAGGATCCGCCCACCAACCCCAACGTCATCCAAACCCTTCTGCACATGCGCAGAAGAGCACATGTGGCCCCACCGCAAACTGGTAGTAAAAGTAAGTAGAACCTATCCCTGCTATACACTCTTATTTTGCATTAAAATAGGCTCAGGTTTTTAATTCAGCCCTTCTTTTCTAGTAACCCTGGTTCTTACTCTTTTCTATAATAAAACATCAATCTCAGGAATCAGTAGTCTATCAATTTAATTGCAACACAATCCCCCCCCCCCAAAGAAACCCCTACTAGGCCAAATATTTAAGTCTACACTTTCTAGGGATAACATCCAGCCACACCCTTTTGCGGGCCTTGGAGAGGAAAAAGAAAAGAAAAATCAAGCATGCAGCTTGCAAAGCCAAAAAAGCTGCCTTTGCAGTACACCTCCTTTGCAAGTGAAATGGAGGCTTAATCAGCCAACAGTCAGGATCCCAAGCTTTCGCTCACAAGAGCAGGCAGCAGATAAACCAGGCACCAAGCTGGGGGAGTCCAAGGACAATTGCCTGGATTGAAGGAAGCTGAAGAGTCACCTACATCGAGCAGAGAGAGGGAAGCACAAGCTCTTTGTCTCCAGGCTCAGTTATTGACGGAAACTAAATCAGAAGTGGTATCAGCCCCTGCCAATTCCCCAGAAAAAAAAGAGTATTGAAGCAGCAAATGTCAAGCATCTGCCTAAGCATAGCTAAAGCTAGTTAACCTTAATCAGGTCACTGGATGATCTCCCAGCCCCACAGCCCACACACCAGTAGACTTTTACTCCCACTCTCTTGCCTCTGGATTGTCTACTCCACGAGGCTTTTTCTACCAAGGATGTGTGAAGCTCATCTTTGTCTCTTTAATCAGTCTAGAGCTGGAGATGTGAGCTCTAACCTTCCTCTCTTCCATGTTTTTGCTTTTGAATCCTTTGTTTTATGGCAACGTTGCCCAACTTTTCCGGGCTGGCGGTGAGGGGGCAATATGGGATGCAGGGGTTGTATTCACTTACCTTCACTACCGGTTCGCAAATGGGAGCGTGCGCCTGTGAGCACTCGCTTTGCTCGCACCACCTCCGTGCATGCAGACCTTCCACGCCAGGGGGCGTTCTAAATTTTTTTACTACTGGTTCTGTGGGCGTGGCTTATTTTGTGGCCGTGGCTTGATGGTCATGTTACAATTCTTTAGGATTTAGCAGAGGTCTACCAGGCTTTTAACTGCTTGCAGAGCTGTACCGGTCTATTCATTCATTTTTGCAGGCTCTGGTCTACCACCGAACTGCCTTTTACCACTGATCAGCTATAGGGCAGCCCTTTGAAGCCCAGCGGCAAGTTTAAACAGTTTTTCCTTATAGCCCATCAGCTGGGACTCAGGGGGCAGCAATAGATTGGGGGTGGGGCCAAATAAAAGGTAAGAATAACGCGGGAGGGGGCGGGGGGCAGAACCGGTTCGGTGACGTCATATCGTCACCGCTACTAGCTCGGGGGAACCGAGCCAAACCAAGAGGAACCCACCAATGTTCCACGCACATGCAGTGTCAAAAACAGGATGTGATGACATCTGGGTGGGTGGGCGGAGCCTCCCGCAGACACCGCAACCTATTTGCCCAAACTGGATAGAACTGGCTGAATGCCACCGATGGGATGGTTTTGTGTGAGGGGCAGTTGTACACATGCATGATGCTCACACAAGTGGGGTTGTGAGTGCTGGCTCCTGTTGCTTGTGTGGATTGGTTGCAAATAGGTCATGGTTCGGTAGTGGGTTATGACCTGTTTTAAGGGATTTATGAGCCTTCCACCTTTCTGAATGAAGACTTTTTTGAGGAAGCTAGAAGAAATTCCACACCACACAAGGACCAGCCATCATGTGATGCCTACAAGATAGACTTACTTCCATGTGGCTGGGGGTTCCCTCTGGCCCTAAAAAGAGAACCTCAATCTTTCACCACAGGTGCAAATTGATAACAAATTGTGTAACTATCTTCAATCAATGCTTGTTAAGTGTACAAGGTTTTAGTAGTGATTGTTACGCGTGCAAGATTATCCGCTTGCCATTTTAGATGGTTTTATTAATGGTGGAAATGATCAATGATGAATTAAGAATTCTGGTTAGTCTTGGGCAAATCAATGTGTCAGTTTCAACTTTTCTCTATTTTCCCTTTTTTTATCCAGTTTTGGTCATTTTTGCCTCTTAGCAATAAAAAGTCTGCACAAAAACACTTACGCATTTTTGAGCAACTGTCTCCTAACATGTCCTATTTTGGCATGCAAGGTTGGTTAAGGTGCATGTATTTACAAGCAATTTTCCCTTACATAATGGAAGTTTACTATGTTATTTTCACTAATCTCCACATTTTCTGTTTAAACTTTTTCCCCTAACAGGCAATTTTTGTACCCACTGAAGGTTGTTTTGCAAAGTCTGGAAATTGCATCTTGGTTTACACATGCTTTGGGGAAATACTGATTAGTTAGTTTTGCATTAAAATGCAAAACAGGCCATTTTCTTTGCTAACCTCTGATCCTATAGTAAAGGATAAGGTGAAACTCTCTTTTCAGTTTTGCTTCAGGTTATAATCTGGAAACAAATAATCAAATAAAGTAACTGCAGAGGGTTTTTTTATCCCAAAACAAGAGACTAACAATGTATCCCTATGCATGCCTGTTCTGAAGTAGACCATACTGAATTCAAAGGCAAACTGTTGTGACCTAGGCTCACTTAGTCATTACAAGACACTTACATCTTGGCTAGACCCGTATACCTGATTGCTTACTTTTGTGTGTTTGAGGATCGCAGGATCTGTGGTTGATTTGATTGATTACGTGCCATCAAGTCATCGTCAACTCTTTTGTGATCACATAGAGCTTTTCCATGACGATCTGTTACTAGTCTGGTCCTTCGGCTCTTCCAGTGGTTTCCCTTTCGTCTCTGTAACTGAGTTCATCCACCTCGCTGCTGGTCCTCCTCCTATTCTTTTCCTGCATTAGAGCCTCCTCCAGAGAGCTAGATCTTCCCATCATGTGTCCGAAGGAGATAATTTGAGCCTGGTCCTTCGTGCCCCAAGTGAGAACTCTGGGTTGTTCTGTTCAATGATTAGATTTGTTTAACGATCCGGCTTGTTTTTTCTTGGCTGTCCATGGTATTCTCAGGAGCTTCTCCCACACCAAAGTTCAAACACGTCAATACTCTTCCTATAGCTTGCTTCTTCAAAGCCCAACTTTGATTTCCATAGACGAGCGTCACGGGGAATAGCATCGCTTGCACAATCCTGATCTTTGTAGTTCTCTACACACTGTGGCAGCATCGGAAGGCCTATTCGAAGAGGGATAAAGGGGAATATTTGGGTTTGCGCCTGTAAGAAAACAACCAAGCTCAGAAAAAGCTCTAAGGAACCCCTCATTTTCTAAGACGTTAACGGCTGCTCTAGTTCAGCGTTTCTGAGACCCCAGACAATTGGGGCAGCTCAGGCAACCACAGGCCACCTAACTATGGCTTTCAGAATTATTTGTTTATTGTTCACATGTATATGCTTGCCCATTTTGCAGAAAGTGACTTGGCTGCTACAACAATCCAATCAAACAATAAATACAAAACAACTGTTGCTTAAAATCATTTAAGTAATTATTTAAAAAAAAAAAAGAGCTGTAAAAGCAGAACTAAACAAGGAAATAAAAATAATAAACAGAGAGCTAGCAATAATAATGGAGTCACCTCCCAAATTTACTCGTTCCCCTGCTTGCATGGCCAGGTCTTAAGGGACCTTTGAAAGCTTCGGAATGATGAGGTTGACCACATCTCCTGGAAGAGGAGATTTCATAATGGGAGCCCCATAGTAGAAAAGGCCTTCTGAGTAGGCAACCTTACACACTCAAAGAGCCATTTGGACCACTTTCCCACAGAAAAGAAAACACCGGGAGCCACAAAACCCTTCCCGTGCCTGACTATTTCTTGAGCGGCTACAAAACTAGCATATGTAGTTGAATTAAACATTCTGTTTTCTTCTGAAACTTTTCTTTTCTTGGATTTATCCATGGTTGGCCTAGTGGGGGTTGAAAAGCTCAATAAATTGTGTGCTGGCGGGTGTTGCACATTGGCGGCTGTGACGCATGAGTGACAAGGAGCCGCAGCAGAGAAGTGAAAGAGCCACATACAGCTCCAGAGCCGCAGGTTGCTGACCCCTGGCCTAGGCCCAGCCCAATGTAGCTCTATAGACAGAACCCATAGTATGCCCATTCTACTAGATCTGGTGGGATGGGCATCTGAGATTGGGAAGAGATATTAATATGGCTCATTCTAGTTGGGAGCAACTTAAATTTCCAAGCTTCTTTTCTTCTTCCCAAAGAAACAGGAAACCCCCACCCCAAAATATCTGTGACAACTGACAGGGACCAGATCAAAGCTCATTGAACCCTTAAGATAATTAATGCAAGATCTGAGGGAAGGCAGACTAACCTTTGCTGAAATGCCTCCCAGATGAAAGACACCCCCCCCCCCCGCAAAGAAGCAGTCAATGCCCCCTTCAAAGAACTGTTCACACTGTTTCTTCTAAAATTTAGGGCATATCTGCTTCCTGCAATTTTCATTTTAGATCCTAATCTTACGCCCTGATCCAACAGAGTAGAACTCAGCTTTATCTTGAGGCCTTTGGATATTTATTGCGCTCGTGTTTCCCTTTAGCTTTCTCCAGGCTGACTGCATCTTGCTTTTTCAACCACTCCTCAGATAATTTTGCTTTCCAAACTCTTTTACCACCCTTGTCTCCTTCCCTTCCTGCAGACAATCTCCTTTACTGCTTCTTGCTCTCAAGACTATTTTTTTTCCTTCTCTACACAAGACTTATTTTTGGTGCCCTTTTCCCTTCAGGTTTCTTTTTTGGGGTGAGGGGAACAGCATAAGTTCTGGCAATAGCTGTAGGGAAGGAAGTTGTGGGAGGAAGTTCAAAAGTAGCCTGAGGCCTTGCACAGCCTATACGAGATCCAGCGTTTCAAAATGGCCTCTGCGCCAGCCAGACATTAGGTGCATTCATCTATAGTTCCTCTACTTCTCCACCCGTGGTCAGTGGTTCCATTGGAAACCAGTTCACTCCAGTCTCTAGAACAGCAAGGTGTGTGTGTATGTCCTCTGACAGGACTGTTAATAAAGTTGAGTAGCAGGGATACTGGGACCAAAATTTCTGTTGCTAAGCAAGTCGGCTGTCGAGTAAATAGCAGGGGTGAAATACTCCCAGTTCGGACCGAATCACCCGATGGAGGCGGGTGGTTCAGAAAACCGGTAGCAAAAATCCCTGCCCCCCCGCCCCCATGCCCAGCTGAGCCATGCAATCATCAGAGGCTTTTTTTTTCACTTTTAAAAGCATTTTTTCTACAATCTCTTCGGCCGAAAAAATGCTTTTTAAAAGTTAAAAAAAAAGCCTCTGACGATCTCAGCTGGGATCATCAGAGGCTTTTAAAAGCATTTTTTCTGCAAAAAAATGCTTTTAAAAGTAAAAAAAAAATGACCACGCCCACTCAGTCACATTACCCCTCCCCCAAAACCACACTCACAGAAACGGTAGTAACAAATTTTACATTTCACCACTGGTTAGTAGCAGGGATGGGTTCTAAAATATTTTATTACCGGTTCTGTGGGCGTGGCTTATTTTGTGGGCCTGGCTTGGTGGGGGGTAATGTGACTGAGTGGGTGTGGCCAACATTTTTTTTTAACTTTTAAAATTTTTTTCTACACCCTTAAGAGTTTGCAGAAAAAAAAATGCTTTTAAAAGCCTCTGACGATCAGGCAACTCAGCTAGGATCGCCAGAGGCTTTTAAAGGCATTTTTTTTTACAACCTCTTCAACCGAAGAGGTTGCAGAAAAGCCGCGTGATCATCATAGGCTTTTTGAAAAAAACTTTTAAAAGCATTTTTTCAGCTGAAGAGGTTGTAGAAAAAATTATTTTAAAAGTAAAAAAAAAAAGCCTCTGATGAGGTGGGCGAGGTAAGCGAGGGGCGACCAGACCGGGGACCAGTTCGGGGGTGTGGTCAGCCAATGTTATTACCGGTTCTCCGAACTACTACAAATTTTTACTACCAGTTCTTGCAAACCGGTGCGAACCGGGAGTAACCCACCACTGGTCAGTAGTCCCTGATTTTATGACCTTGTTAAACAGTTGTTAAACAAATCACTGCATTGAAGGGAATCACATAGTCAGTAAGTGAATCCAGTTTCCCTCATTGATTTATGGTTGTCGGAACATGGCTGGAAAGATCACAAATGGCAATCGTGTGACCCTGAGAAGCTGCAACTGTCATAAATACATGCCAGTTGTCAAGCACCTGAATTTTCCTCAGATGACATGCTGTGATGGTTGTTAAGAACAACTCCTGTTTCGTTTTGTTTTTTAATGACATTGAAACTTTGGTCACTAAGCAAATAGTTGTAAGTTGAGGACTACCTGTTCTGCCCTCTTGCAGACACAAATCAGTAATGAGAGTGTCTCTTAAAGTTGAAGGCAAGTGGCACCTTCATGTTGAACATCAGCGAAGCAAAAGCAGGCCTCACTCAGAAAGGATAGCTCCTGAACCAGTGGTGGGTTGCTACCAGTTCGCTCTGGATTGGGCAAACTGGTAGCGGCGGCGATGGGAGGCTCTACCCACCTACCCCGACGCTTCTGTGCATGCACAGAAGTGTCATGCGTGCACGAACAAACCGCTAGCAAACTACATTGAAACCCACTACTATCCTGAGCACATCAGGGCTGGCTTCCTGGACTTGGAAGCTAGTAAAATAAATACACTTGTAGCATTTAATCCATTTTCAACAATAAGAGAATTAAGTTCAGTGTTTAATATGGACTCCTGGCCTCACCAAGATCCTGAATGCCCAGCCTGGGTGCTGATCTCATAGCATCCCAACAGATGCCCCATTTAAAAAAGATATTCCATTGCTCGGGGCCTATATTTGCTGCATAACAAGATCTCAGCATCTACTGTAGTTTAGATCGGGAGTTCAGAAAAGCAACTGGACAGTGGTGGGTTTCCTCCGATTTGCACTGGTTCTATAGAACCGGTAGTAAAACCGGTGGGAATCTCTGCCCACGGACCCCGACGTCATCAGAATGCTTCTGTGCATGCGCAGAAGAACATGCATGGCCCTGTTGTGAATCGGTAGTAAAGGTAAGTAGAACCCACCCCTGCAACTGGGCATATATTAGCAATAGCATTTAGACCTATAAACCGCTTCACAGTGCTTTACAGCCCTCTCTAAGCAGTTTACAGAGTCAGCCGATTGCCCCCCAACAATCTGGGTCCTCATTTTATCCACCTCAGAATAATAGTAGATGAGTAAAATACCTGCTTAGTTATGATTTCCAGCATTAGGTAAAGGTAAAGGTTCCCCTCGCACATATGTGCTAGCCGTTCCCGACTCTAGGGGGCGGTGCTCATCTCTGTTTCAAGGCCGAAGAGCCAGCACTGTCCAAAGATGTCTCTGTGGTCATGTGGCCGGCATGATTCAACGCCAAAGGTGCACAGAACATTGTTCCCTTCCCACCAAAGGTGGTCCCTATTTTTCTACTTGCATTTTTTACGTGCTTTCGAACTGCTAGGTTGGCAGAAGCTGGGACAAGGAACGGGAGCTCAACCCGTTACACGGCACTAGGGATTCAAACCACTGAACTGCCGACCTTTCAATCGACAAGCTCAGTGTCTTAGCCACTGAGCCACTGCTTCTTTTCCAGCATTGGGCAGGTCCAAATACTGTATATGTGTTTTTCTTTTCTTGTTTTCCAATTTAAACAGAAATATGAAAGATGCCAAATTTCACAGGTAGACCTTACAGAGGACCACGTGCTAAAGACGAAGACCCTAATTCAACTCCGCCAGCCCGAATAAATGCATAAAAGTCTTAGGAAGGTGATGAGTCCAATCCCCTAATTTAAGAACTAAATATTCACCACTTCCATCATTCCCCCTGTTCCCTGCCTGCTAGACCGAGTTTGAATTTCCCCTCCCTCCGACTATTCTTAGTGGCCCAATTTATGAAGAAATCTGCAAAGTTTGGCAAGGTCTTATTTTTAAAACCATCGAGGCAGCATTCTCACCCCTCCCTATGCTGGTATGCACACCAAGGGGAGGTGGCTGGATTTAAACAGCATGCCGGGCCTTGCAACATAACTTGGGAAAGTTTTTCTAGCTGGCTTGGCACAGCCGTGTGACCCTTCCTGCACTGTGATGGGGGGGGGGGGGAAGGAGGGAGGGGGAGAAACAAGCACCCCTCCCACCCTTTGAAGAATGCCGAACCCAGGGAGTTAGCTCTGCATACATTATGTGGAGCCTTCCACTTTCTGCAAATTCCCACCTACACCCTCTTAGCACCGAGTTTATACAGCATGACAAGGAGCCTGTGGTAACTCCTCTGCGATTATGGCTTATGGCGCATATTTCCCCGTGGAGTTTTGCTGATGCCTGAGCGTTTTTTTTGTTGTTGTTTTGCAGAGGCCCCCATTCTAGTTCGAGGCTGGAAATTAAAAGAAGGAAGCTTGTGTGCAACATGCCAGATCCGCCGCCCTCCACTGAGGACCCCAATATCAGCAGCCTGCCATATTTTACATCCACCGCAATGCTACCAGGCCCCCTGAATCAGAGAGGACGGCCCTTAGCCCCCCCACCTCCCCACCCCCAGGATTTGTGACACTTGACTTAAATAGGCCAGGGCACAGATGGCCTTTGGAAATTCTCCACCAGATATGCAGGCAATGGAGCCGGACGGATCATTTCTCCTCTGAGTCTCTCCAGGAAGAAGACCCCTGCCCATTCCTCAAGGGCAATGCTGCCCTTTCAAGGGCGGGGGGGGGGGCATAATATCGCTAAGGGAAAAAAAGCCCAATTGGAAGAATATGTCCTGGGAACGAAAGGAGATGTGGGAAGGCAGAGATGGCAGCATGTCACTTGGAACCATAACAGTGGTGGAATTCAATTTTTTTTACTACTGGTTCTGTGGGCGTGGTGTGGCTTGGTGGCAGGGGAAGGATACTGCAAAATCTCCATTCCCTCCTCAGGGGAAGGATACTGCAAAATCTCCATTCCCTCCTCAGGGGAAGGATATTGCAAAATCCCCATTCCCTCCCCACTCCTGGGGCCAGCCAGAGGTGGTATTTGCCAGTTCTCCGAACTACTCAAAATTTCTCCAGAACCTGTCAGAACTGGCTGAATAGCACCCCTGAACCAGGAGTGAAATGCTCCCGGTTTGGAGCAGATTGCCTAATTCGGTAGTGATGGCAGCAGGTGTTTCAGAGAACCGGTAGCAAAAATCCCTGCCCCACCCCCATGCCCAGCTGAGCCGCATAACCCTCAGGGGCTTTTTTTTTTTACTTTTAAAAGCATTATTTCTACAACCTCTTCCCCCCAAAAAATGCTTTTAAAAATTAAAAAAAAAAAAGCCTCTGATGATTGCGCGGCTCAGCTAGGATCGTCAGAGGCTTTCAAAAGAATTTTTTTCTCCAACTTCTTATGGGTGAAAAAAATGCTTTTAAAAGTAAAAAAAAAAAAGTTGGCCACGCCCACCCAGTCACATTACCCCACCACCACCAAGCCACGCCCCCAGATCCGGTAGTAAGAAATTTTACATTTCACCACTGCTCTTAACCACAACTATACTGTGAAAGACAAGCCATCCACATTCAAAGCCCGTCACTTTGGCCATCTTGCTTCTAAGTCACGGTAAGGCAGCCTCCTCAATTCGTGAGAATCCTTCTGAAATTCCTTCTTGGAAGTGTTTCTAAGGCCGTTTTCTCTTTCATCATATTAGATGAGAACCGGGGGGTGGGGGATAATTTTTCTGCCTGGCACTCAGGACTACAAAGGGAGCCAGCTCACGCAGAAACAGGCAGGCGTTTGGAAACAGCCCAATAGAAGAGACAGTTCTGTTGCCGCAGCTTTTGGGGGAACCTTCGAAATCCTTTCAGAGGAAGTGATCTGCCATCACGAGTTTCTGAATCAATGATTCCAGCAAGAAAAGAGATTGAAGACAGAGATTTAGAGAATGAGAGCAAACACTGGGCTCTCATTCGCTAGGCTTTTTTTTTTTTTTTTTTTTTTTTTACAAAAGTCTGATGCCCAGGAAGATGCCTCTGGAATGATCTTCCTCCAGAACTGAGAACGATCCCCGACCTCCGGACTTTTCGTCGGGCCCTGAAAACGTATCTCTTCCAGCTCGCCGGTCTAGCCTGATCCCCGTTGAATTTTAATAATTTTTAGTGTTTTAGGGTTGTTGTTTTTTTTAAATATTTAAATTGTTTTTAACTGTCAGCCAAAGTTTATATGGGTTTTAAAGATTTTTAACTTCTGTATATTGTATTTTTTATCCGGCTGTTCACCGCCCTGAGTCCGCAAGGAGAAGGGCGGTATATAAATCCAATAAATAATAATAATAATAATAATAAGATCATCATCGTTAGATGACACAGAGCCTCAGTCCTGATGTATTGTAGACAAAAAACCTGTCCAAATACTCTCAAAAGACAAGCCAACATGTAGCTCATCACGTTTGGGCTGCTGTGCTCTACACCACCGCTAGATGGCAGCAATGAGAGGCAGAAATCTACCTTTACTGACATTTATAGGCCGCCTAGAGTTTTGCATCCAGATAGCCTGGTTACAGAGATGGCTAATCTTTTTGCCATCGCGTGCCAGAAGGGGGTGGGGTGGGGGAGGGTCACGCCTGCGCGTGCCCATACTGATAATTCTATGCCCTGCATATGCGCCCACCCACCCCCCCCACCCCCGCTCTTGGCACACGATGGCCTGGTAGGCCCGTTTTTCTTTCTTACCTGGCTCCATATCCTCTCTATTTATCTGGGAAGGGTGAAAACAGCCTTTCTCTCTCTTGAAGGCCCTCCAAAGGCCTGAAACAGCCCATTTCCCAACTCCCGGTGGGACAGGAAGTGATGTTTTTTGCTGTCCCCAGCCTCCAGAGCCTCTCTAGGAGTTTCTAGGAGCCCCTTTAGAAGTCTCTGGAGGCTGGGAACAGCAAAAAATGTCACTTCCTGTCCCACTGGGAGTTGGGAAAGGCTGTTGGAAAGTGTGGAAGGCTGTTTTTGCCCTTCCCAGATAAATAGAGAGGATCTGGAGCCAGGTAAGAAAGAAAAACGGGCCTCCCCCCCCACGCCCAGGCCCTCCGGAGGCAGGAAACAGTCTGTTTCTGGTGGACCAAGAAGGCCCAAAAATCAGCTGGCCCATGCGCGCATGCATGCCAGAGCTGAGCTGGCATGCCCACTGATATGGCTGTGCATGCCATCTGTGGCACTTGTGCCATAGGCTCGCCATCACGGTCCTATTACTATCATTGAAAGAGTAGTGGGATAATCAGGAACATTTTCTCCCTGGGGTGAAGCCTAGAAAAAGTTTTTTTTTAAAAAAATAGTTTGAAACATTTATGCAACATTCAATGCCATAGAACCACCATAGCTTAAAGGTAAGGACTGTATTCTGCTCTGGCTTGTTCTGGGTTCTGGGTCACATTTTAGGGGGAGCTGGGGAAGAAATCCAGAGGTTCCTGCAGTGCATCAGCAGGTCTGTTGCAAACCTGGCTGCCTTTGCCCAACATCCTGAATTAAGTTACTGGTTTTTGCGGCTTTTCATGTTGTGTGGAAAGAGATCGTTTGAGGCCGTGGTGAAATCCAATTTTTTTTACTACCGGTTCTGTGGGCGTGGTGTGGTGTGGCTTGGTGGGCATGGCTGGGTAAGGACACTGCAAACCTTCCATTCCCATCCCACTCCTGGGGGAAGGATATTGTAAAATCCCTATTCCCTCCCCACTCTGAGGCCAGCCAGAGGTGGTATTTGCAGGTTCTCTGAACTGCTCAAAATTTCCACTACCGGTTCTCCAGAACCTGTCAGAACCTGCTGGATTTCACCCCTCATTTCAGGACTTTATGGTTTGGTGCATCGCATAAACTCCTCCAAATAGAGTTCATCAGCATTCAGGTTAAGCATGTTGTGTGAATACAGCCAGGATTGAGTCATTTGGGTCAGCATAGCCCGAGTGTTAACGCCTCTAACCCCACCCACCCCCATGCCTGAGCACTATGTCTGGCGGGCAGTGAGAAAGATGAAGGAATGTGCGAGTTCAGGGACCTGGAAGAATTTGGTTGTGCTGGGTGTAAACTAACAGCTGCCACCTCTCCCGGGACGGGGAGGGGGACAGGAGTGATGGGCGACCCTCAGCTTGACCTCGAAAGCATTTTAAAGCAACTCCTCTCCCCACACACTCTGCAATTCTCCCAACTCGCCTTCTTCACGCAGCAGCAAAAGAGACTCAGTGGCTTCGGATCCACGCCGCGTTGGCGCGCACGCACCCAAGCCGCGCGGGGAGGGAGGGAAGTGGGGGAGCGTGGCCGTTTGGCAGCGCCCTTAGCTTTCCCTTTGGCTGGGCGGCGTTTGGCAGGCTAGCTCGTCCGGCAGCCGGAGGCAGCGCCGTCGGAAGAAGGCGTTCGCCTTTTGAACCGCAGCCCAGGAGGAATCTCATCCGCCCCGCCAAACTTGAGTTGAGACCGAGGAAAAGAAGAAAAAAGGAGAGAGGGGGGAGGGAAGGTAGAAAGAGAGACGGAGGGAAAGGAGGAAGGAAGAGAGGGAGGAGGGAGGGAAGAAAGAAAGAAAGGGAGAGGGCGGGAGGGAGGTAAGAAAGGGGGAGAGGGAGAAGGAAGAAAGGGAGGGAGGGAAAGAAGGAAGAAAGGGAGAGGGTGGGAGAGAGGGAGGTAAGAAAGAGAGGGAGAAGGAGGGAGGAAAGAGGGAAAGGGAGGGAAGAGAGGGAAGAAAGAGAGAGGGAGGGAAGGAAGGAAGAGAGGGAGGAGGGAGGGAAGAAAGAAAGAAAGGGAGGGGGGAGGGAGGATAGAGAGGGAAAGGGAGGGAAGTAAGAAAAGGGGGAGAGGGAGAAGGAAGAGAGGAAGGAAGAGAGGGAGGAGGGAAGGAAGGAAGAAAGGGAGAGGGTGGGAGAGAGGGAGGTAAGAAAGAGGGAGAGGGAGGGAGGGAGGAAAGAGGGAAAAGGAGGGGAGAGGGAGGGAGGGAAGAAAGGGGGGAGAGGGGGAAGGAAGAGAGAGAAAGGAAGAGAGGGGGAGGGAGGGAGGGAAAAAAGAAAGAGGGGGGAGGGAAGGAAGAGAGAGAGAGAAAAGCAAGCCAGCCAACGATTTGCTAATGGAAGAATTGGATGCTTTGGACTAGGAGGGTCGGTGGGGGGGTAGAAGACAGGCTCTGCTGTTCAGGGTGGCTTGGCTTGCACGCAGCCCAAATCTCGGTCCCCTTTCCCCACGTGGGCCGCGATCAGCGAAGGATGCCGCCGTGGCTGCATTCACACCTGGCTGGTTTTCCGCGTGGTGCGAACTCCACGAGCTTGGGTCTTCTGGATTGGCAGCGTCGAGCAGCTCGGCTTCCCATCCATCCCCCGGACTGGAGCTGTTGCGGGGCGCAGCCAAGAGCGGGGATCCCGCGGCCGCCCCGCCAAACGACGCCCCCGCGGCGCCTTCGCTGCGAAGCCGCCTTTCCCTCCTCCCACCCCGACATCCTCCCCCGCCCCCTCCCCAAGCAGCATCCATTCAAACGGCTAACAGAAGCACACGAGGCAAGCTCGTCACTCAATATATAGGTTTCTTTTAATATAAAAAAGTGTCTATTAAAAATTCCTTCCTAAATACACAAAAAGACCAATTGGGGTGCGGGAGAGGGAGCAGTAAAAGAAGGGGGGGAAAAAGTGGTGGTGGTGGGAGGGGGGAATTCGGGGGGTGGACGAAGACAATTTTTTTTGGCCAGGGAGAGAGGAGGAATCAAGCAAGCAGCAGCGGCGGCGGCTCAGATGGTGCCAATCCGGAGGATTTGAGTGTGTTTCGTCTCCAAGCAACTACCAAGGCTGGTATATTTAGATGCACAAATGGACAACACAGGATGGGGTTTATTATTTTTTTTCCTTTTTTTTTTTCTCTTTTTTTCTGCACGATCCACAAAGCTGTACGGAAGTTTCCAAAACAGGAAAAGGAGGGAAATAGAGAGCAGGACAAAAGGCGGGAGGGGAGGAGAGGGGAAAGGGTGGGATAGGATGGGGGGGGAGTCGCACGCATGCGTACACGCGCACGCACACACCCTGAGCTCAGCACTGGCATAAAAGGGCGCACGCGGAGGAAGGAATACTGTACTCATTTGGGCTTACAGGTGGCCAATGAGAACTCAAGAAAACTTCGTTCCCTCCCCTCCCCTCCCTCCCTCCCCTTCCTCAACGAAAGGGTGTATTAGCTTGTCTTATTTTTTTCCCTAGTTTTTTTTTTAATACAAACTTGGGTCTTTGGGTGTGTCCTGCCAAAACAAAATCAAAACGAAAAACCAACCCAAAACAAAATATTTTTTTGTTTCAAAACTCCCCCAAACAATAGAAAAGCAACTGAAAACTCTCAATGAGAAACCCATGCTGAAATTTGCACATCACAAAACCACAGCAGATGTACAGATGCAATATACAATTCACGATTTATAATAAAACATTATATACAATAAATAGGTTCTTGTTACTTTTTTTTTTTTTTTGTCAATCTGCAAATAAGATTTCTCAGTGCATATCCGACACAATTAGCTTCTCTCCTGCTTTGACTCTCTGGCCGCCTTTTTTTTTCTCCATTATTATTATTATTTTTGTCTTCAAAACATTTCAGATTTTGAATGTATGTGTGTGTGTATGTGCGCACATGTATGGGAGTATACATCTTCATGGTGTTTGCTCTTTTGTAATTTTTCTTTTTTTTTCCTCTTTTTTTTTTTTTTACATTTTTGAAAAGTATTTACAATTGCTGGTTTTGTGCAGATAGAAAAGGCCCGTTTCCCTCAACCCTCCCGCCCTCCCTCCTTGCTTCCGATGGAGAAGACATGTTTGCGAGCTTCTCCCAGTCAGATCCATCCGGCACTAAGGGGGCAGAGAGGAGCAATAACAGAGGAGCTGGGGCCACACAAGAGAGTGTGGGGAGAGCGCCCAAAAGGCGATGCAAGTCTTCCGTAGTCTTGCTGGAATCTCTTGGTCGGTGATGATGGTTGTGGTGGTGATGGCGATCTTCGCTGGTAGATCTCTCCTTGTTCTCCCACCCCATTCCAGCAAAGAAACAGGTCACAAGGAGCAGGTCTGTTGCATGCTTATAACAAAGGGGGTGGGGAGCAGACAGGAATCTTCTTCCTTTGGGTAACAGAAACTGAGAACAGAAACAAAGAAAGTTTACCGAGTGAAAACGGAGGCAGATGGTAGTAGCTGGAGATCAGCCTAAGGGAGAAGAACCACAGCTGGATAATGCAAATAAGGGATGCAGATAGTGGACAATAACAAGAACGTCCTGCTTTTTATCTGCTAAAACTAATAATTCCCTCAACACTGTAAAACTATTCACCAAGTCAGCACTACTATTAATCTTCTCATCGTTCCTATCACCCATTTCTTCCCACTTACGACTGTATGACTGTAACTTTGTTGCTTGTATCCTTATTGTTGCTTGTTGATATTGATTGTTTCCTAGTATGATTTGATTGCTTATTTATACCAGGGGTGAAATCCAGCAGGTTCTGACAAGTTGTGGAGAACCGGTAGCGGAAATTTTGAGTAGCTCGGAGAACCGGCAAATACCACATCTGGCTGGCCCCAGAGTGGGATGGGAATGGGGATTTTGCAGTACCCTTCCCCTGCCACACCCACTAAGCCACACCCACAGAACTGGCAGTAAAAAAATGTGGATTTCACCACCGATTTGTACCCTATGACTATCATTAAGTGTTGTACCTTATGATTCTTAACGAATGTACTTAATTTAAAACATTTGTATAGCTGCTCATCTTATAAAAAGCTGTGGGCGATCCAAAGATGATCTCTAAGAGCAATGCTTCTCAACCTTGGCTTGGTCACTTGAATATGTGTGGACTTTCAATTCCCATCACTCCCCAGCGAATTAAGAGTTGGAGTTCACACACATTTTCAAGTGGCCAAGGTTGAGAAACACTCTCTAGAGCAGTTTTTCTCAACCTCAGCCGTTTTAAGACGTGTGGACTTTCAACTCTCAGAATTCCCCAACCAGCCATGCTTCTTTCTGGGAGTTGAAGTCCTCACGTCTTAAAAGCAGCTGAGGTTGAGAAACACTGCTCTAAAGCAGGGGTCTCCAACCTTGACAACTTTACGACTTGTGGACTTCAACTCCCAGAATTCCTCAGCATGTGCTGGCTGAGGAATTCTGGGAGTTGAAGTCCACAAGTCGTAAAGTTGCCAAGGTTGGAGACCTCTACTCTAAAGTATATTGCCTGCAGCCTGTGTTCCTCCCATCGATGGCTCAAAATCTTGGTACCCAGGTGGTTTTTCCTGGTGTTTCTACTTAGTCGCAGTTCTCCAACATTTTACACAGAGGCTTTTCCTAGCCCTAATCTGATTCAGACAGAGCTTCCCGGAGGGTCAATCTAGCATCTTCCTGGCTGAGGAACTCCTGAATCCATAGATCTTAAAATTGGACACCTGTGCATTAGAAGTTCTGCAACTCATCATCCTGGGTTAAAGTACAAGGCTTAGGGGCTTGTCTATGTGCTTGGCCTTATATGCCTTCCACATGTACATCTGCAGTGTATCTTGCTGGCTGCCAAATTGGTTGAAGTGGAGTGAGGAGGTTAGGTTGCTAATCTAAGACAACCTTCACCAAGATGTTAGACCTCAACTAGCAATTGGATAGTGTTAGGTTGAAGGAAAATAGTGCAGGAAGTTAGCACCCACCCCTCTCCTAGAAGAATGAAATATTTTAGGAAATACTAAAAAGGCAGAATATATTTCCCTGGATGAGAAATGGAGAAAAATGTTTTAAAGACAAAGCAGCTCCCACTTTCTGCCTCCCCCCCCCTCCTTTGTCAATGGGCCATTAAGGCCTCAGCCAAGCTCACTCATTCCCCCCACCTTTGTCAATGGACCATCATCTGCAACACAATAGGACCCATCTAGCAACTCACCACATGGCACCTGGGAAGATTATATCAGTCAGCAAGGCTAGCTAAGACCCCCTCAACCCCTGGAAGTCTTGACAACCAATCAGGATACTCTTCCTGTGCCCCAGGAAGTTCAAAGCCCAGAGAGGGCATAAAACCTGGGGACTCGCAGCATCTCTGCCCTTTTTCTTCTCAGGAACTCAAACTATGTGATCCTGTCCACCCACCATTAAACCATCTTTCCAAGCAGTCTCCATGTTTCCAGTGTCTTTTCCCCCACTTGGAGCTGAACCCAGAAGGATATTTCTTCCAACAATAGCCTGGAACAATGACCCTCAATGCCTTTCTGAAGTTTTACCTGTAAGGGTTGGAAGTGCATTCCCCGGTCTATAAATGGCAAACGGAGGTGCATGGATTAATTTCAGTCCAAATCAACTTGCAAAATCAAAACCGGCTCAATATCCCTCATCAATACAACTTCCAAAATCAAACTGGCTCAATCAATCAATCAATCCATAGGAGAGGGGGAAAAAGTTTCTTTTTCACATGCACCAAAGCTTTCCTGCAGTATCTGAGTGGTTCAGGGTTCATCCAGGTCATTTTAGCTTTCCAGTCTGATCTGGAAAGTCAATTCCGTTCAGATGATTGATCACAGCGGGTTCAAACGAAATCCCCGATTAGAAATTTTGCATGACCCTAAAATGCACTGAAGGCAATAGACCTGATCAGCTCTGTGTGGACCATGAAATGGGGGAATTCTTCTGGTCTAGAAGAAAAACTTAAGGCCAGAAGAAGGACAAATTAGGGCACCCTGTTGCTAAACCCAACTCCCTTTAGCCGAGCCCCAATTGGGTTTGGGGTGATAGCAATAGCACTTAGACTTACATACTGCTTTATAGTGCTTTATATCCCTCTCTAAGCAGTTTACAGAGTCAGCATATTGCCCCCAACAATCTGGATCCTCATTTTACTGACCTCGGAAGGATGGAAGGCTGAATCAACCCTGAGCTGGTCAGAATCGAACTCCTGGCAGTGAGCAGTGAATTAGCCTGCAATACTGCGTTCTAACCACTGCGCCACTATGGCTCATGATGGGATGCTGACAACTGTAAAGTAGCTTCTGGAAGACAGAGAAACTTTTCTCCCCAAGACATTACATGTTTGGGCAAAGTAATGGCAAAAGGTCTCAAAAATTTACTATCAAACTAATTTTGCAAGTGTCGCAAAAGTATCTGAATTGCACTACTTTCCTCAAACTTGGCACCCTCCGGTGCGATACATGAAATCAAAAACACACAAATGTGTCTGGATCAGGCTCTTGTGAAGCCTACAAGGAGAATGACAGGTATTTTCTTGTCCAGCAACTGGTAGTGAAAGGCATTTTGGCTGGGTTCACACATTGCACTGAGTCATGGTTTCTTTAACTGTAGCTTAATGACTAAGCCATCGCCTGTTGCTCTTCCAGGTTCCGGCGAGCAGGCCAGATGGTCTTCACGCATGCAGGAGCACTGGAAACTGTAACAGTAGTCTCCTGGTGCGCATGCGCACCAGAAACCAAAGACCAGATGATGGGGCCCATGTGTGCGTCGGAAACTGGAAGATCATCTTCCCGGTGCATGCATGCACACTGGATGGCTGATCTACCGGTTTCCGGCGCACTCCCATTTTGGCATTCAGTGCCGAAAAGGTTCACCAACACGGCACTAAGCCAAAAATAAACCACATCATATTTTACCCTCCTCTTTGCCACGGGTACAAGATAGTTTGTCAGTCTTATGAGAACACTGACCATGCTGACTTAGAGCTTTTGGGAACTAGCAGCAAGCCAACAAGCTGATAAAGAAGAGAACTGAAATACAACATGTAAAGTTGTCTTCAGAGAAATATCCCATGCAAGGACTGGGTTTCTACAACATACTGGATTAGGCTAAACCAGGGGTCTGCAACGTTAAACACTCAAAGAGCCATTTGGACCCGTTTCTCACAGAAAACACCGGGAGCCACAAAACCCTTCCCGTGCCTGACTATTTCATGAGCAGCCACAAAACTACCATATGTAGTTGAATTGAATTTGAACTGAATTTATTAAATTTGTATACCGCCCTTCTCCTGACGGACTCAGGGCGGTGAATTAAATTAAGTTGAATTAAATATTCTGTTTTCTTCGGAAACTTTTCTTTTCTTGGATTTATCCATGGTTGGCCTACTTGGAGTTGAAAAGCTCAATAAATCGCATGCTGGCGGGTGTCACACATTGGCAGTTGTAATGCATATTTTGAGTGACAGGGAGCCGCAGCAGAGGGGTGAAAGAGCCACATGCGGCTCCAGAGCTGAAGGTTGCATGATTAGAAGTTTCTTGAATAAGCGAAATGTCTTCAAAAGAAAACCAGAAAGTCCAGTTGCCTCTTGAAAAAGCACCTTTGGGACAACCACGGTTTTGTAGTTTGTACGGGTAGTCCTCGACTTACAACAGTTTGTTTAGTGACCATTTGAAGTTACAACGGCACTGAAAAAAGTGACTTATGACCATTTTTCAAATTCACATTTAGCATCCCCCATGGTCACGTAATTTACATTCGGATTAATCGACAACTGACTCATATTTATGATGACTGCAGTGTCCCGGAGTCCTATGATCCCTTTTGTGACCTACTGACAAGCAAAGTCAATGAGGAAAAACAAGATCCACTTAACAATTGTGTTACTAATTGAATGACTGCAGTGATTCAACTTAACAAATACGGCAAGAAAATCATAAAAATGGGGCAAAACCCACTTAAGAAATTTCTCACTTAACAACATAAGTTTTGGGCTCAACTGTGGTTGTAAATTGAGGATTACCTGTAGTTCCAACCTGTTGTTCTCAACCTGTTGAGAAGGAGCCTGAGTAGTGTAGGGGGCTAATGCCTCCCACTAAAGGCAGCAAGTAACATCCAGCTACCTGTAATTCTGTGAGTTCAATCCTAGCCAGGCTCAAGGTCGACTCAGCCT
The DNA here is from genome assembly GCA_030761175.1 of Masticophis lateralis. Taxonomy (NCBI): domain Eukaryota; kingdom Metazoa; phylum Chordata; class Lepidosauria; order Squamata; family Colubridae; genus Masticophis; species Masticophis lateralis. The sequence continues at coordinate 14,098,741 of JAUDYJ010000009.1, forward strand.
TCCATCCTTTCTAAGGTGGGTAAATTGAGGACCCAGTTTGTGGGGGCAATAAGCTGACTTTGTATAAATATATACAAAAGTATGAAGGCTATTGCTTAATGCACTGTAAGCCACCCTGAGTCTCTGGAGAAGGGCGGCATATAAATCAAATTTAAAAAAAAAAACAAAAAAAAAAACATAGAAGCCAAGTCTCTCCTTTTGAGAATAGGAGTCATTTCTGCTGCTATTATCTCAAAGTTGGAATATTACAATGGACTCTACTCAGGAGACCCTTGAAGATGGCATTTAGCTGCTGTGTAGACTGCAGTCAGTTTTAGCATCAGTATACCTGCATTAGTAGCCAGTGTGATTCTGGATACAACTAAAATGCTGGTTGTGACTTATGAAGCTTGGGTCCAGGCTACCCACAGAGACAGTGACTGTTCCACCTGGCCAGTGGTGGTTTAAATCCCTTTCCTTGGGATGCTGGAGAAGCAAGAGACTAGGAGGTATTTTCTGGGTGGACCTATTACTAGAATACCATCTGAAGTCCAGTTGGTTCCATTACTTATACAGGAAGACTGAGCATGCATTTAAGATCCAATGCATGATCAGTCTGCATAACACCCTGACTTGTGCTGCTCTGAAGATACCTTGTGTTAATTAATTTGAGCCACCCCGAATTTGTGGAACTACAGAACCATGAGGGGTAGAAATTCTGCGAGATCAACACATTTAAAAAAATACACAAACTGCAAGTTAATGATAGGTATTTGGGCATAGGATATAATGTGAACGCCAGAGTTTAATTTTCTTGAAGGGTTGATGGTTTAACCTATCGGGTAACCCAGCGATTGTGGGACTGAATCAACGCGTAGCACTAGTTGTACTATACAGGTCTTTCAGTCCAAGCGGAAGCAAACAAGAGCTTCTTTCAGGCTCTATGAACCAGACTTTGTAGTTTTCAGAGGCCGACCCACGTGGGGATCAGGAGATATAAAAATGCAGAGGCATGGAGCACTTAACCCTCCCGTGAAAAATGATGGAGGCCCTCAGGCAGAAGCAGCAGAGTGACAGGCGTCCTAGGGAGTCAAAGGATGAGGAGAACGGATGAGGAGAACGGAGGGATCAGTTGTCATAGAGACTGTGACGGAGGACAGCCTTGTTCGGCTTAATTAACATGGGAGAGCTGCAAAAGGTATGTGTTGGGAGAGCAAGAGGTTTAGAAGTGGCATCAAAATGGATGCCAGTAGGCAGCGACGGGAGGAATGGCTGCCTTAATAATGTTCTGGGAAGACACAGAAGCCCCTTTTCCCAACTTTGTCTCTTAGATTAATCCACCCCAACCTTTCAAACTTTCTGGATCTTAGGCATGCCCAAGGCCTGGAAAGCAGCTGTAGATCAGAGGTGTCAAATTCAAAGCCCGGGGGCTGGATCTGGCCCACAGGGTGCTTAGATCTGGCCTGGGGGACCACCCTGGAAACAGTGAAGGACTGGCCATGGGCAGCCCTCCCGAGCTCCATTTTTGTTGGCAGAGGGTTGCAGGAGGCTGTAGCAGCCGAAAACGGACTTCGGGAGCACGTTTTCCCTGGCAGAGCACTCAGGCCATCGCAGGCGCCCCCGACATGAGTGACGTCGAGCTGGCCACTCCCCCTGGCCATGCCCACTCCCCCACCCCCGAGGTCAAACACAACCCTGCTGCGTCACTCAATGAAATTGAGTTTGACATCCCTGATGTAGATGAATAGGTGATCTCACACTACACTCAAGATGAATGAGCTGCGTATAGAAGAGACCAGTGAAAGCATGGCCATAATACGGTTCTGTTAACAGACAATCTGCCTCACAATATATCAACAGAAGGGATGGATAAAAGGTGGTGAGAAACTTATATAAATTAGGTTCTCCTTATCACGCTAAACAGGTTTCCCCTCACCCCCACCCCTCACAAACTGGGTACCCTGAACAGTAATCATGCTGGCTAGAATTCTGGCAGTTTGTTGATATATCTGAAAGGCCTCTGTTGTAATATGGTTTGCTTTTCTACTACCATGTTTCCCCGAAAATAAGACCGGGTCTTATATTCATTTTTGCTCCAAAAGATGCATTAGGGCTGATTTTCTGGTTAGGTCATATTTTTGGCGAAATACAGTACTAAATGCATCCATCTGGCTGACAATCTTAACTATTGTTTATTATTGGTTCGATTTATATGCCGCCCTTCTCCAGAGACTCAGGGCAGCTTACAATGCATTAAGCAATAGCCCTCATACTTTTGTATATATCTGCTTATAGGGCTTTCGGCCCCCCCAAGTGGTGTTCTTTTTTATATAAAGTCACCTTATTGCCCCCACAATCCGGGTCCTCATTTCACCTACCTCGGAAGGATGGGAGGCTGAATCAACCTTGAGCCTGGTGAGATTTGAACTCGCAGTAATTGCAGGCAGTTGGCAGCTAAGTACTACTTAACAGCACTTTAGTCTGCTGCGCCACCAAGGCTCCTTAACTGGGGCTTATTTTGAGAGTAGGGCTTATATTACGAGCATCCTGAAAAATCATGCTAGGGTTTATTTTCCGGCTGGGTCTTATTTTTGAGGAAACGGGGTATTTAGTGTTGTATGAAACAAGAGGTGGTGGTTCCTATACCTTGGCTTACAGCGTTGCATATTGTATAAATCGTAGCCAACTGTGGTTAATTTAACTCCGTTGAATCAGAACGTGGCTTAGTGCAATGTCTGAAGTCCATCAAATGCCATTTTGCAGTTTTCCCAGAAGTCACAGGTCGAATGATGAGCTGAGACTGAACTCAGCAGTCTGGCTTCTGGATTGGATTTTGAGATCGGTATTTATGGACTCCTGTCAACTCCCATACTTTGGCAAGATGCCTAGATCTTTTGTATTTGGCTTCCTAGTCCTGAGCCTCTTGCTACCTGTAGAGACAGGAGCCTCTCCTACTGGCTTTGAACTCTCCGCACAACTACGGTAACTATCTCGGGGAGCTTCCACCATAAACCATGCCTTGTATTACCCACAGCTGCACCTTGCAAGGAGCTATCATATATAGTTTACAAGTTATTGGAGCTTGGTTCACCCAACATGCTAATTCACAAGCAAGGAAGCCACATGATGGCTTAGTACCGCTTTCTCCTAATCCAGTGTTTCCCCAACCTTAGCCATGTTAAGATAGGTGGATTTTAACTCCCTGAGTTCCCACAGTCTGATTGGGACATTCTGGGAGTTGAACTCCACCTTTGTTGAAAATGGTTAAGTTTGGGAAACGCTGCCCTAATTCATATGCTTTTTGGAAGACATAAATTCTGCTCCCATTATGGGCACATATTTTACCTCTTTTAGTCAATGAAGCAGGAGGTGGTAACCATTGATATGGGTTGGATCAGTGGTGGGGTTCAAACAATTTAACAACTGGTTCTCTGCCCTAATGATTTCTTCCAACAACCAGTTCACCAAATTGCTCCGAAAGTTAACAACCAGTTCTCCGAAGTGGTGCGAACTGGCTAAATTCCACCACTGGGTTGGACTAAGCGAATAAGAAATTGTCTTGACCAGACCAAGGATGCCAGTAGCTGTCTCTCTCTGCTCCTCCCCCAGAGCTAACCAAAGGCATTCTGTCTAGATTTGTACACTGCCCTGAATCACGATTTGCCTGAATGTGGTTTGTTGAATAGATCACTCTGGTGGTTCTGCACCACATATTAAGCCATAAAATACATTTTACAAACCCTAATAGGTGGGTTTAATGTAATACATTAAGCCAAATCCAAACTACATCTTGCTTAAGCAGAATACTTCACCCTGACTTTTAGTACTGATACAGGGCCATTATAAGGCTGGATCCACATGGCACTCTAAACCCAACCCCCAAAAATGATGGCTTAAGACTGCTAGATAATCCCAGCAATTATGACTGCTCATTTGCCTTTCATTGACTGACTGAAGCTCTTTTTGAGTTTCAGGCTGGAATTTTCCAGCTCTCCCTGACTACTTCTCTCTCTTGGGTCAAGAGGAGAAATCAAGCAAAAGAACAACAACAACAACAAAAGGGCTGGAGAGAAGTGGAAGGGAACCTGCCTAAGAGACTTCTGATATTCTGGAGCACGCATGTGTACTTCTGCATGTGTGCGATCACCAGAGGTGATTATCCAGCAGGTTCTGACAGATTCTGGAGAACCGGTAGCGGAAAATTTGAGTAGTTCGGAGAACCGGCAAATACCACCTCTGCCTGGCCCCAGAGTGGATGGGAATGGAGATTTTGCAATATCCTTCCCCTGAAGTGGGGCGGGAATGGGGATTTTGCAGTATCATTCTACGCCCACCAAGCCACGCCCACAGAACCTGTAATAAAAAAAATTATTGGATTTCACCACTGAAATAACTCCAAGTTCCTAATTGGACAGTCATAAGGATGGCTCCTTTATCAGACCTGGTGAGAGGTTTTGTGGCATAAATAGGTTTAGATCTACAGGCAAGAGGAAGGGCAAACTTTGCAGAGCCCACGCACTGGTGGCCTTTGCAGCAGAAATGTGAGTGCTTTATAGATGTCTGGCGGCAACTACGGAAACCTTGAAAGGAAAGGGAATACCAGCTGTGGGCTACAAGGTTCCAGTTTTTCTCACGGTTCTTCCTGTTAAGATTTCTGAGGATCTCTAGCTTCTCATTAGGCATGCAGAGGGAGGGAAAGAAGGAATGAGGGATGAAGATAAGCATTCAAAACGATTACAGCCCAGTCTTCTCTGACTTGTGGGACTCTCACATCTTCCTCCTGCAGTCTGAATCTCAGCACCTCTCAGTGCTAACCAGCATGGCCAAAAGATAAGGAGGATGGAAGAAGCACGGCCAAAGCATTTTGAAAGACCAGACTAGGGTTACAGAGCCAACTGATTTTAAGATTCAGACAAATGGTGTTGTCCTGTCCAGAAGGCACCACTTCAGAGTTTGCCTGGAGAAGGCAAATGGCTCACAGATTTGCCTGAGACAAAAGATATCCTATGCAAAAGATACCCAGTCTGCCAGGGAGAACTGGCCTGAATCCTCTCTGTGACTTGCTAATCCTTAACGGAAGATGCAAATTAAACGAGGAACACATTTGCTTATTTACTGCCACGAGGGACCACGGTCTTATTGCAAGATACTGAATCCCTCACTCCGTGACCATCGGGAATCTGAGTCAGCAGCCTCCCCTCTGGCGTTTGAGATTTCACTAGGCAATGATCAGCCCACATACTTCCAGACAATCTTTGTAGCCTTGAAGGATGTGCAAACTTGGTTCTTTAAAAAAAAAAAGAAGTGGTGGAAAGAAATTTTCCAGAAGCTGAATTCTGGGAAAAAGCAATCACTCATCAGCAGAAACATGCTTTGCATTCAGATAATCCTTGTTTTTCTTGTCCTTGGTCCTTGCCATCTCCATCCAGAGAAGGCTGAAAGAGACACTGCTGCTAGGAAGCGCTGTCAAAGCTGCACTGGCAGAACAAAGTGAGCTCCAAGGACAGCCAGGCAAGTTGGCTTTCTTTGTGCCAACACCTTTCCTTCTGGGTTTTTTTTCCCCCAAGGGTGGGTGGGTGGGGGAATCTGGGTTCACCTGAAAGCTGATTGGGGCCAGAGAGGTGAAGCGCACATCAGATTCAATAGCAAGGGCTGAATTTAGCAGCACAGCAGTACATCTAGCAAAGGCAGGGAGTCCAGGTACATCCGACGAAAGGATCGTTAATCAAGGATGAGAAGACTTTGCCAGAAAGGAAGAAGTAGGGCTTTTAAGAGGATGCTCTCTCTCTCTCCTGGTATTTTTGCTGGCTATTGTAATCCCTGCATTTCGGGAAGGGGTGCACAGAGGCAATCTTGGGCAAGCTGAACCCAATATATCTCCTTACTCAGAACAAGGCAGCATTGTGAACTCAGTAGGTTATGGTTACTAGGAGTTGTTCATTCATCTATTAATTGCATTTCTCTCCTGCTTCTCCTGATCCAAAATCCCAAAGCACTTTCTTCATAACATCTCTCCAGCAAGAAAACAGAGCTAAGACCACGAAGAACCAGTAAAAAATAAAATAAAGCCAGCCCATTAATCAGGGGTGAAATCCAGCAGGTTCTGACAGGTTCTGGAAACCAATAGCAGAAATTTTGAGCAGTTCGGAGAACCAGCAAATATCACCTCTGGCTGGCCCCAGAGTGGGGTGGGAATGAAGATTTTGCACTATCCATCCCCTGCCACGCCACCAAGCCACATCATGGTCACCAAGCCAAGCTCACAGAATCGATAATAAAAAAAAAAATGGATTTTGTCACTGCCATTAATATATAAGTATCAAGGGGAGACCTACAGACAAAGAGGAGGTTTTTTGTTTGTTTGTTTTTTAAAAGATGCCTAAAATGCATCAACGCTAGGGCCTGGTGTACCCCCCAGAAAACAATTCCACTCGAGCCCACCTAGCACTGACAAATGATTTCCCCAACGTTTGTCATCCTTCCCTCTTTGCGTTTCCTTTTCAGCAGGTTGTTATTTTTAAAGCCCAGCTATTGGGGATTCATTCCAGGGGCCAGAAGCTAAGCATTAATTAGAGCACCGCTGGCTGGTTGGCCTCACGCTTTGGGGGATGCTAGACTACATTTTTCCTGCATCCCCCAGAATGGGGATTTGTTCAGAATGCTAGTGCCACACAGCTGGAGGGCCCCACCTCAGTACATCTGCATTAAAGAAGTACCCAAGCTGATCTGCTTCCCTCCCTCCTTTCCCCGTGAATGGATTTAAATGAGCATTTAATGTGACTTTAATATGGCTGTTTCAGTATGCTAATCCATTATCGATTGATTGTTAAAAAAAGAGAAGCTCCTTCTCTGAAATGGAACAAGCCGGTGAGAAACAAACCTGGCATGCAATTAGTGCCAAATTACCCAGCCCCTGATGGCTTTGAGTACATCTGATTAAAGCTGAAAAACACAGGAGGAAAGGGGACAAAATCCAGACAGGCATCTGCACTCCAGGAAAAGGCCTTCTGATGGTGGTGGGGGGCGGTGGGGGAGAGAAGAGAGGGGGAGGAGGTGTGTGCACATGGTGGAACAACCTAATCAAGAGGATTAAAGGCACAGGTGCATACCTCGGTATAGTGCAGCCAGAAAACTCATACGCACAAACAATGATACAAGGACAAGGTCTGCAGGGCTGAGTGGAACAGGAATTCAGTGACTAGAGAGGTTGGAAAAGAACAAAAGACGCTATAAATTTTCTGGGAGGGGTATAAATATGTCTGCATGGTGTTCTCCTGCTCGAGCAAGCCTGGGGGAACAGCAGGATTGGAGTTAAGCATTCATTAGTCACATCCAGCATTGCTGAGAGCCAAAGGTCACTCCATAGCAATAGCATCTGGAAGACCAGTTTCCCCACTTTTAGAGAATGAACTTAGTCCAAGTTCATATACTGCAACCAATTTTGGTCACCATACTATGAAAAAGATGTTGAGACTTCAGGGGGAGGGGAATCACTCCCCCCCCCCCCAAAGAGTCACTTTGGGCCGCGAGATAGGTGGCATAGAAATTTAGCAATACTGAGTGAAAACATCCAGGCTTGCAAAGACTGAGGTTTGCACAGGTGCCTCCAACATCTGGCTTGCTACGTTGTTTTCAATGTGACCTAATGACTTCCCGGTATGCTAAGTTTATACTGCAGCCAATTTTGGTCACCATAGTACAAAAAAGACGTTGAGACTTTGGAAAAAGTTCAGGGAAGAGCAACGAAGATGATCCAAGGCCTGGAGACTAAAACATATGAAGAACGGTTGCAGGATTTGGGTTTGGCTAGTCTAAAGAAAAGAAGAATTAGGGGTGACACGATAGAAGTATTCCAGTACTTGAGGGGCTGCCACAAAGAAGAGGGGGGTCAAATTATTCTCCAAAGCACCGGAGGGCAGGATGATGAAATGATGATTAGAAATGATGATCAAAGAGAGAAGCAACCTGGAATTGAGGAGAAACTTCCTAACAGTGAGGACAATTAACCAGTGGAACAGCTTTGCCTCCAGAAATCGTGGGCGCACCATCACTAGAGATTTTTAAGAAGAGCCAGACAGACACTTATCTGAATTGGTATAGGTTCTCCTGCTTGAGCAGGGGGCTGGACTAGATGACCTATGAGGTCCCTTTCCAGCTCATTCATTCTATTCTATTCTATTCAAGTGGAGGTTCTGAAGGAGTCGAAAGATAGACCACTGGTGGTCCTTCAACCACCTCAACTAGGGCAACTGAGGAGGAAGAAAAATGGAGTTTCCCAATCAGCAACAATCCCTGTAGCAAAGAAATGTCTTCAGGACCCAGTGAATGGGAGGCTCATCCAGACAGGCATCAATTAGCTCTACTGAAACTTTGATCTTGGTCTTGATGCTGCATCTGGAATTGCAACACGCCCTCTCGGTTTTGTGGGATTAACTGCGCTGTTTTGATACATACATTCCGTTCAGTTCTTTCCATGTTGTTTACTCACAGGATTTGTATGCTGCCCAACACTCAAGGTTATTTCCAGGAAGTTTACAGTAAAAAAAAGAAAGAAAGAAACCCCAAATTAAAGAAAATTCAAGCAGATGATTTTGGTTTGGTTCCCATATTGGACTAAAACAGATCAGAACCAGCTGGGTGTATATATATATGTATATATACTGCTCAGCCAAATCCAAGCAAACCACAATGTTTAGGAAACATGTGAAAACAGCTTAAAGCAAAACAAGGATACTCAGAAGTACCTTGGAAGGGGGATTCCTCAAGCAGTTATTTATTTAAATAGTAATAGTAATAATAATTATAATAATGATGATGATGATGATACTCAAAGTAGTGGACACCTACAAGTAAAACCCAAGTCTGTCATGCAGGGGTGAAATGCTCCCGGTTCGGACCGGATCAGGTGATCCGGTAGCGATGGTGGCGCGAGGCTCCACCCACCCACCTGGGTGTCGTTACTTCCTGGTTTTAACCAGGAAGTAATGTGTTTTTTACCCTCTGCGCATGTGCAGAAGTTTTTGCACATGCGCAGAGGGTCTGTGCGCGCATGTGACACATGCGTGTGAGCGACCTTCCGAACCAGTAAGGAAGGTAAGTAGATTTCACCACTGCTATCATGAAAACATAGATTTAAAAAACCAACTAAACAATTGTTTGCAATCATTTTTATGATTATTTATTTGATGTCCAGTAGGACTGAAGATAGTGTAAATCAGGTCCCTAATCCTCCTAGCATCATTGAACATATATACCTTAGGCCAAATCTAGAAGGTCCATGGACTGCTTTGTCCAGCATTCAAGGCAGTGCACAAGTTTTGTCAACAATACAAGAAAGTCATAAAACAGGACAGCTGAAAAAGGAACAATAGCTGTCAGAATCATTACATGAACAAGATGTATTGGTGGTGGTGGTGGGGGAAGCAGGTGCTTCCATCCATATTAACATAGGCCTATACAAACCTCCCTACTTTTTGCTGACAATAATCTACGCAACCTGGGGCAATTTTTTGAGTGGGAGGATATTTCAGTGATAGAGCATCTTGTTTGCTTGCAAAATAATTCTAAGTTTAATGCAACTGCATCTTCAGGTAGATTTGGAAAAGCTACTTCTGAAACTTTGGAGTGCCACTTTGGTGTTCAGAAATGAAATTTTGTGTAGCGTGCTAAGGCAAGATTTTAGTTCAAACAGCGCTTTCTTGAATAAACCTCAAAATGATGATCCGGTTAACCCATAAACCATATGATTTTACAAATTGACAGGCTTTGGGCTCACTCAACAGATCAAGCCTACCATGAACAAATTAAAAAACTACTCTGCACAATGTGTGAATCCAGCTGGTGCGCAGTTTGATGTAGCAAGGCAGCTTGCTCCATTTCCTCTCCAGGTTCTGGGTTGCAGAAGCTGGCTAGTGCATCATGGGAGCTGGGAGGGCACCAGGAATGGAATGGCTTCTCCCACAGTGATCAGTGGAAACGAAGGGTGGTTTGACCACTTGATGGCAAAATACATGATGACTGACACAACAGTGGTTATCTTAATTCCTTGTGCAATTGTTGCATAACCGAGCGAATGAGTTTGTCTATAAATGAGGCAGGAGTACCTGATTTTTTTCAGTAGCACAAGGCAAAAAGGAACATTTCAGTAATAAAGCTATGAGAACCGGGTGCATCAATCAGCAAGTTCCTAGATTATTATTATTATTATTATTATTATTATTATTATTATTATTATTATTATCTCTTTTATTCATTAAACATGAAACTCAGTCAACTGATCATTTAATAATGTGTCACAAGTATGATTGACTGGTGCTAATGGTTGATATGGGTTGCTGCCAGCATCCTAGGTATCAACCAAGTATCGTCTTAAAATATATGATGTTCTGAAGTAACCCAGTTTTTTGCAGTTCCGCTGGTGTTATTGCAGGAAGCTGCAATTTCTTAAATTCTTCAACATGGTACCAAGTGCCCTGATGACAATGGGTACCACTGTGTATCATCATCATCATCATCATCATCATCATCATTATTTTGCAACATCGAGGTTTTTAAAGTGCTTCACAGCAGTTTTGCTCAGAGGCTATGAGAGCATCTATCAACAAGTTTCTAGTCCTTTTAGCAGAGATGACAGGAAGAACAGGTAGCACAGGGAAGTGGCCAACCGCAAAAGACAAATCAACCACCTGCCCACCATGAAATGGGAAAAGATACCAAGGAAAGCAAAGGGGCCTGAGTCACAAAATTACTTACTGGGAGAAGGTGGTGGTCTCCGAGATTGATTCATAGACTTGTAAAATCTTCTGGGCTCCCCATAGAAATTAAGCAACAAAGTTTTTTCTTTTTCTTTTCTTTCTTTTTTTTTTTTTTTGTAAAGGAAAAAAAAAGGCAAACTAACCACTGGGAAGAAAAAAAAAGAATTAAAGAAATCTGCAAAAAAAAAAAAAAAAAAAAGGAGGGAGACATAAGGGAAAGGAGGAAGAGGTGACGAAGGAAGAGAATGCCCAATCTTCAGTCTTCCTTGATGAGTTTTCATTGGTGTTCATAGATCACAGTTTTCCCTCCCCAACACCTTCCGCCCCATCATTAAAAAAATTAAAAAAGGAAAAATGAATGTCCCTTTCCTTCTGGCAGTCCTTGGTTTTTGTCCGTTGCCTTCTGGAGTGCTTCTCGCCTGCATGCTGCGGGTGGGTGGGTGGGTGGGTGGTGAGAGGCTTGGCGGCCTCCACTCGGCCACTTGACTTAGGCATCTGCAAGGATTTTCGATTGTCTGCTGTTGGGTGAGAGAGCTCCTGACAGTCTGCTTCCAAAACTGCCCCCTGCCCCCAGTGCCGTTATCAAAGAAAGCAAGTTTATTGATTTTTTTTCATCATATTTTCTCCCCACCCCTTTCTGTCTTTGTTTTTAAAGAGAGGGATGTGGGTGTGGGGGGGGTGTTTGCCTCTGTCTCCTTTCCCCTCCTTCTTTTCTTTCTTTTTCTCTTTTCTTTTTTTTCTTTTCTTTTGTTTTCTTAGAAAAAAAAAAGCAAATGAACCAACCAAGAAACGAGTGAACAAACAAAAAGATTTTTTTGTCCTACGTGTGTGTATGTGTGTGTTTGTGTGCGCGTGTGCGGTGGGAGTTTCGTTTTGTTTTGTTTTTGATTTCCATTAAATACAGAACTTGAAAAGTGTTCCAGAGAAAAGTGCTGCTAAAGTAGCTCTGAAAGAGATTGAGAGAGAGAGAGAAAGAGAGAGAGAGAAGAGGGGAGGGGGGAGAAAAAACAGAAAGAAAAATTGATCAAAACACAGCCTATTCTTGGCAGGGCTCAAGTATTCATTTTGGTGCATGGAACCAAAGAAACTCATTGTCTTTTTGTCCAACAAATCCTTTCTCTGCAATCTACAATTTAGAGACCCGGTAAAAAGCACCTACTAAACACTTCCATGCTTATTTAGGCTGTCCTTTTTTTTTTTTTTTTTCCTTTTAGGATAGAAGATGGCTGGTTGGCCGTTCCTGCCTCTCGGTATTTTTTTTCCCCCCCTTGAACACTCATTGGCACTGCTTAATTTGAAACAAGGATGGCTAAATTTTTACCCTTCGATTTATGCAGTGGTGGGGAAATTCAGCTGGTTCTATCCAGCTCGGCTGAATCGGTGCGCTGGCAGTGGGAGGCTCTGCCGACCCACCCGGACATCATCACATCCCGTTTTTGATCCTCTGTACACGTGCAAAAGGCTTTGCACATGTGTGGAGGCGCGAGCGTAGCATGCATGTGTGCTCACATTTGCGAACCAGTAGTGAAGGTAAGCGGATTTCACCCCTGATCTCACCCCTGATCTTTTTTTTTTTAAATTTGATTTATATGCTGCCCTTCTCTGGAGACTCAGGGCAGCTTACAATGCATTAAGCAATAGCCTTCATACTTTTGTATATATTTATACAAAGTCAGCTTATTGCCCCCACAAACTGGGTCCTCAATTTACCTACCTTAGAAAGGATGGAAGGCTGAGTCAACCTTGAGCCTGGTGAGATTCGAACATACTTTAATTACAGACAGCTGGTGTTAAATTACAGTGCTTTAGTCTGCTGCGCCTCAGGCTCTTATGATCTTACCCCTGATCACCCCTGATCTTATCCCATTCCTCCAAGAAGCTCAAGGCTAGCTTCCCCATTTGATTCTCACAATAACCCAGAGAGGTAGACCAGCCTCAGAGCCCAAGGACACACAATTAACTTTGTGGTCAACAATATGCCCCAAGCTTTGCTCTCCAAACTGTCAATCTAACACAGGGATCTCAAACTTGATTTCATTGAGAGCCACATCAAGGTTGTGTTTGACCTCTGGGGTTGTGGCCAGGGTGGGCACAGCCAGCTCAACGTCACTTGTGTCCTGGCCACCTGTGGCGGCCTGAGCCGCTCTGCTAGTGAAAATGGGCTCCCAAGCTCCGTTTTCGCCTACGACGGCCTCCTGCAACTCCCTGGCAACAAAAACAGAGCTCCGGAGAGCGCTCCCAAGCTCCGTGTTTGCTGGCAGAGGCAGCAGTCCTTCTCTGTTTCCAGAGTGCTCCGCGCGGGGGTGGTATTCACTTACCTTCGCTAGTTCGCAAATGTGAGTGCACGTGTGCATGCTCACTTCGCTCATATGCACACCCCCATGCATGCGCAGAGGGTAAAAAATGAGATGTGATGACGTCTGGGTGGGTGGGCGAAGCCTCCCGCAGCTGCCGCTAACGATTTGCTCAAACCGGATAGAACCGGCTGAATACCACCAAAGGCCCCCGCAGCCCGATCTAAGCACTGTGCAGGCTGTATGCGGCCCCCGGGCCTTGAGTTTGACACCTCTGGTCTAACACACAACTGATTTAGTTGTTAACTGTGCAGTCATTTTCTTTTTAAAGCTGTGTGCATCTGTGTGAATCCACAAGACAGGAATATGGGAGAAGTATAGGGGCGCACGAGACACAAAAAAACTGGACAGAGCTTGGGTTGCTGCTAATTCGACATTTTTTTTTGAACACACCCTTGGAGGGGAACATCTGGATGCTTGTCCTAAAAAAAGATATTCTCCCTTCTCTTCCAGCTGTGCCATTGCATACAGCAGGAGTGATAAACTTGTAGCCCTCCAGATGTTGCTGAAAAACAACAATTCTCGGTCATCCCTGCCAGAGATGAAAGACTTTGGGAGCTGTAGATCAACAACCCTTAGAAATGACCAGGTCCTTTATCTCTGCTAAAGGCAGGGCAAAAGGGTGATGTGAAGACACCATACAGTTGCACTGCAAACAGCCACTGAATTGAAGGGCAGCCAGCATAATGCAGGCAGAATTATAGTTTAAAATTATTATTCGTATAGTAAACAATATTCATGGACAGAAAAGAACTGAGACACTACTTCTGGAAATGTCCGTAGGAACGATGGGTTTCAGATTATCCTTTGCGTATTTAAAGATACACAAAGACGATGGTACCGGTAATCCTCGTCTTATATTTGTTTAGCGACTGTTTAACGTTACAATGGCAACTGAAAAAAAGGGACAACCGGTCCTCGCTCTTACGACCATTGTGGTGTGCCCATGGTCACGTCATCAAAATTTGGCTGCTCGGCAGCTGGCGTGCATTTACAATGATTGCAGCTTCCGTTGGAGAAAAATCAGATTTTGTCCCATGAATTTGATGATTGTTAACATTTTTAAAAACCGGGCGGGTGGATGGGGATTGAACTTTTATTTCCATTTTTTTTTTTGAGGAAAATGGACAATTGATTATAGTCTTAATCCACTAAGTTTTGAATGTGAGGATTCTTTCTATACTTGGAAGAAGTCAGACGTCTTTCTTTGTATATATTTGTGTTTCCCTTTCTTTCTACCATTTCAAACTTCTATCCCTAGTCCAGAGTGTAATAAGAGACTAGGGCAGAGGTCTTCAAACTTGGCAGCTTTAAGACTTGTGGACTTCAACTCCCAGAATTCTCCAGCCGGCTGGCTGGAGAATTCTGGGAGTTGAAGTCCACAAGTCTTAAAGCTGCCAAGTTTGAAGACCTCTGCCCTAGTCTCTTATTACACTTTATTGTTTTTCTTGATTGTTAGTTAACGTGGTTTTGTTATGCATATGCTTTGTAAAAATCTAAGAAAATTAATCGACGAACAATGAAGGCAAGCTTCCCAGGGCCATGTGATTGCCATTTTTCAAACTACTAGTTTCCAACAAGCAAAGTCAATGCAGGAATTACAGATTGACTTAACGACCGCATCATTCGTTTAACAACTGCAGTGATTTGCATAACAACCTGGGCAAAAAAAAAAAAAAGTATGTAAAACGGGATCCCACTCCTGTAACCACCACCTTGCTTAGGAACAGGAATTTTGGTGCCAGTTGTGGCTGTAAGTTGTACAGCCATCTCTAGGTCAGGGATCTCCACAACCTTGGCCACTTTAAGCCTTGGCGAACTTCAACTCCCAGAATTCCTCAGCCAGATTTGGAATTCTAGGAGTTGAAGTCCGCCAGACTTAAAATTGCCATGGTTGGAGACCGCTGCTCCAGGCTGTTCCATTTAAGACTTGTAGGAAGACTTGCATTATCTTTTCTTCCGCATATCCCCTCCCAATTAAAAATAACACAAAGGAAAATTAAAAAGGCAAAGGGGACCTTTGGATCATCAGATCTTATCATGTCTTTTAAAAACATACGAAGAATGGTTGCAGGAATTGGGTATGGCCAGTCTAGAGAAAAGAAGGGCGAGGGGGTGACATGATAGCAGTATTTCAGTATTTGAGGGGCTGCCACAAAGAAGATGGGGGTCCACTTATTTTCCAAAGCACCAGAAGGCAAGACAAAAGAAACAATGGATGGAAACTAATCACGGAGAGAAGCAACCTGGAATGAAGGAGAAACTTCCTAATAGTGAGAAGAATTAACCAGCGGAACTTTAGAAATTGTAGATGCTTCATCACTGGATCACCAGTAATGAAGCATCACCACCATTTCTTTCTGAAATGGTATAGGGCTTTGATGGCAAACCTATGGCACGCGTGCCACAGGTGGCACACGGAGCCATATTGGTGGGCACGCGAGCATTGCCGTAGCTCAGCTACAGCGTACATGAGCATGCAGGCCAACTGATTTTTGGGCCTTCCGGGCACACTGGAACTTGGCAAATGGGCCGTTTCCGGCCTCCAGCGCACTGGTGGGGAAGCTAGAAAGCCTCTGGAGCCTGGGGAGGGCAAAAAACGGGCCTACCCGGCCATCGTGTGCCAAAAACAGGGGGAGCATGGGGGTGGGGTTGCGCGTGCATGTGTGGGGGGTGGGGCATATTGAATTGTGGGTGTGGGCACGCACGTGCGTGACACCCCTCCCCCGTGCTCCCCCCGTTTTTGACCCGCGACAGCAAAAAGGTTGGCCATCACTGGTATAGGGTCTCCTATTTGAGCAGGGAGGTGGATCTTCATCTCCAAGATACTTTCAGCTCTATTCTGATCGTTTAATTCTGCAGTGTTAGCGAACCGTCACTCCATCTATGAATTGTGCCCACCACCAACTCAGTCTGTAATGTCCCAAAGGTGCTTTTTCAAAAGGCCACTGGACTTTTGTTTTTTCCTTGAAGACGTTTCGCTTCTCATCCAAGAAGCTTCTTCAGTTTGTCTTCAAGGAAAAAAAACAAAGTCCAGCTGTCTTTTGAAAAAGCTCTTTTGGGACAACCATGATTGAGAATCTCCACAGACATCAGTCTATAATGAATGCTTCAGGGTCTTACTTGAAGGTTGGCCTAGCTGTAGTCCTTTCCCCGTGGCCTCTACTGACACAAATTGCTGCAATTAATTTTTATCAGCTTCCCGATTCTAATTTCTGGGACCAGAAAGTCGTGACCTTCAAAGTGAGGAATAGGCTGAGTCTAACAGGATGTATCTACCGTATTTTTCAGAGCATAAGATGCACCTATCTTTTTTTGATAAAGAAAAGAAGAAAAAAGAAATCTGCCTCTGCCTCCCAGCAATTTTGCCTCCTTGCAGCAAACAGCCTGCTTTACTTTCATTTTTGTTTTCAGCATAGCTTGATTAGCACAAAGGGAAAAAAAATCTGCTCCAGCAATTTTCTACCTTGCAGCCGGCAGCAGAGCCCTGCGCCTCCAATCCAATCAGCTTGTGCTAATTAGGCCGTGCTGAAGCTGAAAGGAGCTGTTTTTTTCTTGCTGTTTGCTTGCAAGGAGGTAAACTGCTGGGAGGCAGAAGCCAAAGGGGGGGGGGCAGTGGGTGGGCGGGGCTACATTCGGTGTATAAGACGCATCTAAATTTTCACCCCCTTTTAGGGGGTAAAAAGGTGTGTCTTATATTACAAAAAATACGGTATATGTCGCTTGCTTGTACGAGGATGTGTGCATTTCGGTTTAATATCCCCCTTTTCTACGCATCAGGGACTGACAGCATTTTCCCTGGCCAATCTGGATAAACTAGGGAACAGAATTGTTCACAAAACTCAAAAGGCCTGGTTGAAGGAGAAAGCCTTGATCTGAGGATGGAAAGAGTGAAAGATAAATACAACTCCCATGGGAAGCTATTCCGGAGCTTGGGAGTGACAGGGACCTCGTGAGATTTGGAAGTGAAACCTTTTGTCTCTCACTCTGAGTGTTTGGAATGTCAAAGAGGTATGCATCCTGCTATATCAAAGCTCCTGAATTTAGCTTTCAGGAGCCTCTGGGATAATCTGTCGCCCCACTAAATATTAATTTACTGTATTTTCCTGCATATGACTACTTCCTAACACACAAAAATCTTCTCAAAAGTCGGGGGTCGTTTTATACGCCGGGTCTCATTCTCCTGTAACCAGGCAGACCAGCCCATAAGGCTCTGAGGAGCCTTAAATGGCTCTGAGGAGGGTCGTCTTATACGCCCAGTCATCTTATACGCCGGAAAATACGGTACTTGTTCTATTTTTTTTTTTCAACGCCTATCCTGCCTTTCTGCATTATGACCCTTTATGTGGCTAATAAAAGTAATGACGGATACAGAAATACAATACAGCCAAATAACTTGTTTACAGACAGCTAATCTCAACCCCAATGCTTAGTTAACAGATGGAACCTCTGAATTGGAAGAGCCGGATGGAGGGTTTCCAAAAGAGGAGCCAAACATTTATAACCTCTTTCCCTGGTGGGTCCTCCTAGTAGTAGCTGGAACTTATTTCTGAAGTGGAAAAGAGGCCGCGAGGGCTAGATAGGCATATGGAGGCTGAGGATCACACACAGGGTTTAGAGTTGCCACATTTATCTTCCTACTCCCCTTCCTCCTTTTAGGGATGGTGTTTAAATCATAGCAAAACACAGCTACCACTGGTGATGTACACACACCATGCTAAACTGGAGAAGGGTTTATAAACCACCAAGTCTGGGTGTGTCAACCCTGAAGCTGACCCGACCAAAGCCATCTTGGAGCTTCAATGTTTCCACACCGGAGCTGAGGGACGGGGAGGGGGGATTTGAGATATTTGGGACTTCGTAGCCAAAATAAAATACTTGGGAACCAAGGACATTCTCACACATCTGGTCAAAGGAAGGAGGAGTGATGTCACCAGGCAACCAGGCAGAGCTGTGATTGGACCATGTGACTGTTTGTTTTGAGAAAGTGAAAAACTTTGGTTTTAATTAAGTGAAAACCACGGGAACCTTCATAGTCGTTTTTCACTAGATCTGTGCCAATATGATACATCCAATAAAGTTATTCTTTGAGGAATCTACCTGCCTTACAGTTTTGCTTGCTATGGGTCTATTACTTGGAACCCTGACATTAAACCGATTCTACACTGAGTCTGGGCAAAACACCCAAACAGTTCCAGTTGAGCACAACATACGAACCCAGTCACTGCTTCTATTCCAGAATACAGGTAGTCTTCCAATTTATGGCCATTTGTTCAGGGACTGTTCAAAGGGATGGTGGTGCTGGATGAAGGGACTTACAACTGGCCCCCAGTATTATAGTGGTTGCAGCATCACATGGTCAAAATCCAGGCGCTTGGTAGCCTGCCTGCATTTACAACCACAGGAGTATTTCAGTTCCCCCCCCCCACCTGCTGATCTTCCCCCATCTGTGCCTTTTGACCCCCTGTGTTTTGCAGCCCCTGTCATCCTTATTTATTTATTTATTTATTGGTTCAATTTATATGCCGCTTTTCTCCGGAGACTCAGGGCGGCTTACAATGCATTAAGCAATAGCCTTCATACTTTTGTATATACCTGCTTAGTAGGGCTTTTGGCCACCCACTAAGTGGTGTTCTTTTTTATACAAAGTCATCTTATTGCCCCCACAATCTGGGTCCTCATTTTACCTACCTCGGAAGGATGGAAGGCTGAGTCAACTCAGTTAGTTAGTTGAACTCTGCTGCAAGCCTGTCCCTTCACAAGGCAGCTGGCTGGTTGCGCCAGGATTTCTTCCCAAAGTCTTGGATGGCAGTTTCCTCACAAGATTTAGGGAAGATGGCTGCACAGGGCCAGCAGCTACGGTGCTCCAAGAGCTGCAGTGCCACAAAGCAGCCACATAGCTACATGGTTCTGGGGTTGTTTGCCATCCCATAAGGCGGTGTGCCGAGCAGCCAAAAGGGCAGAGATGGGGAGAGATAGGCAAGGAGGGAGAGTTGAACAGGAGGTAGTCCTTTAGCTTATATAGCAGAAGGATAGACAGAACCTGGGGGCAGCGTTAAGAGAGGAATCAGCTTGGAGCAGGGGTGAAATGCTCCCGGTTCGGACCGATTTGGCCGAATTGGTAGCAATGGCGGCCGGTGGTTTGGAGAACCGGTAGTGACGGCGGTGCGAGGCTCCGCCCACCCGCCTGGTCATTGTTACTTCCTGGTTTTAACCAAGAAGTAACTTGTTTTTTACCCTGTGCATGCACAGAAGGGTTTGAGCATGCGCAGAGGGTTGGGATCTTTCGAAACCAGTTGGGAAGATAAGTAGATTTCACCCCTGGCCTGGAGTCCTTAGTGTTCCTATAAATCAGGGGTATCAAACTCGATTTCATTGAGGGCAGCATCAGGGTTGTATTTGACCTTGGTGTCTATTGGTGTGTGTGTGGCAAGAGTGGGCATGGCCAAATTGACGCCCCTCATGTCGGGGGGCGCTTGTGGTGGCCCAAGTACTCTGCCAGCGAAAATGGGATTGCGAGCTCCGTTTTCAGCCGGAACAGCTTCCGGCAGTGCCTCTGCCAGTGAAAACGGAGCTCGGGAAGGGCTGTGTGTGTGATCCCCCTGGGCTCTGTTTTGCTGGCAGAGGCACTGCGGGTCGGTTCTTTAAAGTTTCCAGGGCAGCCCCATGGGCCAGATCTAAGCACTCCACGGATCTTGAGATCCAGCCCGTGGGCCTTGAGTTTGACACCCTTGCTATAAATGGTCTAAGTAAAGCCCCTCCGGAATTCCATTAACTCTTGTCTAGAGTCAATTTAGCCATGACCATTAGTTACTAGAGCAGTGTTTCTCAACCTTGGAAGCTTGAAGATGGGTGGACTTCAACTGCCAGAATTCCCCAGCCAGCGCTGCCAGTCTGCAATGGCTTGGATTAGACTGGATTCACAGCTAACGACCGGTGGGATTCATTTAACAACGGAACAGTGCCTGCCAGGATTGTCATCACTAAGCGATGCGGTCAAATGGTGTCACACTTTACAATTGCATTGCTTAGCAATTCTGGTCATAAATGGAGGACTACCTTTAAAAAGGTAAAGGTAAAGATTCCCCTCACACATATGTGCTAATCGTTCCTGACTCTAAGGGGCAGTGCTCATCTCCGTTTCAAAACCGAAGAGCCAGCGCTGTCCAAAGACATCTCCGCAGTCATGTGGCCCGCATGACTAAACACCAAAGGCGCACGGAATGCTGTTACCTTCCCACCAAAGGTGGTCCCTATTTTTCTACTTGCATTTTTTACATGGTTTCCAACTGCTGGGGTTGGGCAGAAGCTGGGACAAGTAATGGGAGCTCACCCTGTGACGCGGCACTAGGGATTCGAACCACTGAACTGCCGACCTTTTGATCGACACTACCTTTAAATATATCCAATTTTGGAAGGATGTTCTCTGGAAAAGGTGTGCCAGGAACTTCTGTTGATTTGTAGCTATCTGAAGATCTTTTACAGGCTGTCTTTGCATGATATTGTATGTGCCAAAGGTAACTGGATTGTCTTGGTTTTTTTTCTTTGAACTTGGTTTCGCTTCTCCTCCAGAACTGAAGAAGCTTCTTGGATGAGGAGTGAAACATTTTTAAAGAAAAAAAAAAACCCCAAGAAAGTCCAGTTGCCTTTTGGAAAAAAAACACCTTTGGGATAACCGTCACTCTTGATAAGACATTGGCATGACATGTGTACTCATGATTAATGTGACCCACAATTTATGGAATGAATCCACTTTTCTAAATTTGCACACGACACTGAAGCATAAACTAGCCACAGGCTGAGTTTGTAAAAGGTGGTCAGCTAAAACAGGGGTCTCCAACCTTGGCAACTTTAAGACTTGTGGACTTCAATTCCCAGAATTCCTCAGCCAGAATTCTCAGAATTCCTCAGCTTTGCTGGCTGAGGAATTCTGGGAGTTGAACTCCACAAGTCTTAAAGTTGCCAAGGCTGGAGACCCCTGAGCTAAAATGTGGGGCGAAAGGTTTGTGATTCAGACATTACCCGAGCAAACGTTAGGAAGAATATTGCTAAACTCTTTGTGGTCTCCTCTAAAGTGGTTATTAGTTAACATAACACTTCCCCCCCCCTTTTTTTTTTTAAGAACTTGCACATAAGAGGTAGATTAAAGTCAGCATAACTCAAGGGTGACACAGTTCTGGGATTCCTGCTCCACCTAACTTTATTGCTGTGAAAATTGTTTTCATTTAAAAAAATATATAAAAGCGGGCATGATACAAAACAAAGCACCAGATTAGCCTTCAATGACAGGAACGCCTCTGGATTCTCCATGAAGGTCCATAAAGGATAGTTAGCTACAGGTTGCCAGAGATTGGTCTGGAAACGTCGCTAAGACCAAAGATAAAACCAAGCTGGGGCACAGGAAGGGGGAGAAGATGGGGAGAGATGCTGGGGAGCATCCTCGCCATTGCTAGGGAACGGCAGCCCACTGTGACTTGTCCTTTTATGCATGCCAAGTCTCTGGTCTTGGTGGCTGTTTGTATGAGCCGTGTACTTTTCACCATCTTCTGGAGCTCCAAATAGGTTGCTTGCTACCCTGTTTCCCCGAAAATAAGGCCTAACCGGAAAATAAGTCCTAGCACGATTTTTCAGGATGCTCGTAATATAAGCCCTCCCCTCCCCAAAATAAGCCCAGTTAAGATTGTGAGTCAGATGGATGCATTTAATACCGTATTTCCCCCAAAATAAGACTTAACAGAAAATAAGCCCTAATGCATCTTTCGGAGCAAAAATTAATATAAGACCCGGTCTTATTTTCAGGGAAACATGGTAGATCTACACCAGAGGTGTCAAACTTTTTTTCATTGCATCAGGGTTGTGTTTGACATCGAAGAGGTGGGTGTGGCCAAGGTGGGTATGGCCAGTATGACATCACTCATGTTGGGGAGGTGCGTGTGGTGGCCTGAGCCAGTGAAAATGGGTTCCCAAGCTCCGTTTTCAGCTGCGACAGCCTCCTGCAATCCTCTGCCAGAGAAAATGAAGCTTCATTTTCGCTGGAAGAGGCACCACAGGCTGGTCCTTCATTGTTTCCAGGATGGCCTGGTGGGCCAGATCTAAGTACCTGGCAGGCTGGAT
Source organism: Masticophis lateralis (assembly GCA_030761175.1). NCBI lineage: Eukaryota > Metazoa > Chordata > Lepidosauria > Squamata > Colubridae > Masticophis > Masticophis lateralis. The sequence continues at coordinate 14,120,942 of JAUDYJ010000009.1, forward strand.
GCGGCTCGCGGGCCTTGAGTTTGACACCCCTGATCTACACGTTGATCTGGACTGGCTTACATAAAACCATTGCCTGCAGGAGAACTTCCCAGAGGTAATCTTCCACTTACAACCATTTGTTTGCTGACTGTTCAACGTCACAATGCCACTGGAAAAAAGTGACTGATGACCATTTTTCACACTTATGACCATTGCAGCATCCCTACAGGTCACATGATCAAAATTGGGACACTTGGCAATTGACCTGTGTTTAGGATGGTTGCCATATCCCGGGGTCATATGATCACTTTTTGTGCCCTTCTGACAAGCAAAATCGATGGGGAAGCAAGATTCACTTTATAACCACGTTACTAACTTAAAACAACTAAAGCAATTCGCTGAACGACTGTGGCAAGAAAGGTCGTAAAATGGGACAAAAGTCACTTCACTGTCTTGCTTGGCAACGGAAATGTTGGGCTCAATTGTGGTCCCATCTCAAGGACCACCTCTATTAGCATCGTCCTAAGACAGTGTTCCTCAACCTTGACACAACTTTTAAGATGCGAGGACTTCAACTCTCAGAATTCCCAAGCCAGCATGACTCTAAACGTTGGCTGAATTGTCGGGGAATTCTGGAGTTGAAATCCACACATCTTAAAGACGCCGAGGTTGAGAAACACTCCCCTAAGTTCAAACTCCTGTCCGAGAGCCATTTGCCAGTTGGTATCTGAGTTCGTGTCTATGTAAGACCCTTTTTAAAAAAACACCCCACAGAGGAACCTGTTTGTTTGTTTTCATCCCCATTGTGCCGTGAGCCTCTTTGCTAGCCCCATTGGCATGATGATAACGATGATGATGAGTTCCCAAGCCCACTCCGTCCCCGTCCCCGCACCCCCCCTTCCCTCCCAGCTCTTCCTCAGGCACCTACCCTGAAACAAAACCTCGTGTCTGGTTGGCACTTCAGATGACACTACAAGGAGGTGACTGTGAATGTGTCCTCGGGATGCTGTTCTAGCATTGGACCCAAAAACCCGCTCTTCTGGGGTGCGGTCATGATTGGGTGCCCTTGGGGTGCAAAGCTGGGGTACCTATAGTTGTCCTGCAGCGGCAGCATCGAGTCTCTCGGGACCGGGGAGATATTTAAGTCATTCATCAAGGGGCAAATATAGGCTCCTCGGTGATGAGCCCTTGCCATGTCCATGGGCTCCTTCTCGCTCTTGGAAGGGTTGCTGCTGGGGGGACTGGTCAAATGGGGGTTGAGGCAAGAAGCCTCGGGGCTCCTCCCCATGAAGTCTACCAGCATGCCCACCCCGGCTTTGTTGTCATAGGGAGGGCTGCGGGTGCTGGCAGTGGGCGAATACCAATAGCTGGGGTTTTTACAGCTGGGAGAATCATAGTGCGGCTGAGACATGGAGAGGTCCCGGCAGGCCATGTGGGCGGCCGAGTGGGCCAAGCCGGCCACCCCGGCGATGCCATGTTTGAGCGAGTCGCAGGCCGGAAGCTTCCGGATGTCACTGGGCCGCAAGTCCTCTTTGAAAGCCAGGGTGGGGGAGCAGTTGGGTGAGAAAGCTTTCTGCAAGCTGGCTTCGAACACCGTCTGCTGAGAGGGTGGGGCAGCCAGCTGGTGGGGCAGGGTGGGGAAATGCTTGTTCTCCAAGTCCGTCTGCCCCAGGCTGGGGGACTCACTCTGGAACCCTTGCCCAAATGTGCCGTCCGAAGGCGTGGAAGGATTCATGGAGTAGGGCCCGGTGTAGTCACAAGGATCGCGTTCACTGAGCCCAAAGCTCCGGGACTGTGAAGGCAGCGGGGACATGCTGCTGTCCCCGCTGTAGTAGTCCAGTCCCAAATCTGTGCTGTCTTGAAACAGCGGGTTCACCGACTGGGATTTAGTGGGGAACTTAGCTTTGCCTGTGCCCCTTTCTTTTTTGGAAGCGCAGGCGCCCCGGGAACCCCGTGGTTGCCGAGCACCAGTCCCTCTCTTGGAGGGGTAGCCCCCTGTGGAGAAACTGAGATGGGCAGTGTCAAATATGTCCACTTTCTTTCGCCTGCCCCGTCCTGGCTTGGAGCTGCTTTGGAATAAAACGCTCTGGTTCCAGTTATAACCTGGGGCCGAAGAAGACTCATTCCAGTCCATCATCAGCTTCTCTAAGCTAGAGAGGCTGGACTGCCCTTCACTAGACGAAGCCTCACTGTTGGCCCTCCTGTAGCCTGATGGCTGGTTGAACTGGGTACTGTCTGAGGAGGATTCGGAGAAGGTCTCAGAGACCGTCTGCTGCTTGGCCTTCTGGGGTGTATAGTTGGAGATGTCTAGGATGACGTTGGGTTCATTGATGTGGCAGTCAAAGCCCGGGTTGTAGAGTTGACTGAAGGACTCAGAGTTCCAGTCCAGGCCATAGCTTTGCCGGAAAGCCCATTGAGAGGCACTAGGAAACTGCCTACAGTTCTCCGGTGAGGGCTGGAAGGGGATTGAACTCTTAGGGACCATGTAACCCCCTGGCGATACAGTGCTTGCCCGGCTGTCACACCTCATGGGGGTGTGAGAAGCGCTGGAGAACTGGCTGGGATCGGAGCTGTTGAAGAAAGAGGGCTTACTCAGGGACATGCTGGGCCCTGAAGTCTGCTGGGTGTAGCTGACACTGTGGGCACTGCTTGGGGAGGAGGGCAGACTATTGCCTCCACCATAGGTGAAGCTGCAATCCTTGTTGTTGGGACAGTCTTGGGTGGCGTGGTAGGACTTCCCTTGCTGAAACAAGCTGGCAGGAGTCACACTTTGCCCTCCAGTACTGCCATAGTTGCCATATTGTGCATAGCTGGAGGCTGTGGTGGAGTGAGTAGTGGGAGACCTGGAGACAGCCGAGAGAGATGCCAGCTTCTGGAAGGCATCTGGGTCACGGCACTCTGAAGCAGCCTGGGAAAGGTTGTAGCCTGTTGCTCTATTGGGAGGGAATGACTGCCGGCTGACTGTGTGGAAGGGCACCTCGCTCGTGGCAGTTGTGGTGGTAGAAGAGGGTGTGGCTTTCCCACCCCGGCTTGAGTAAGACGCCATGCCTCTCTGGGTTGCAATAGCATTGGGCGGGGCTGTATATGTGGTTGAGGATTTCCGTGAGGCCGAGCGAGAATTGGCAAGGGCAAAGTCCAACAGGTCAGAGGAGTCATCGGAATCCAACAGGGAACGGAAATAGCCTGTGAAAAGGCTCTGCCTTTCCTGGCTGAGTTCAGACTGGGAACTGCTCCCCCCATAAAAACCAGTTCGGCTTGAAGAACTTGACTCCATGGTTGAGGAGTGGAAGGTCCGGGAATCGCTGCCTTGGTAGCTGCAATTCCTGTTGGCTTGACCGGAAAGGTGTCCTTGGTGGGACATCCAAAGACTTTCTTTTTCTCCGCACCATTCTGAGGACCCATCACTGAAATTCTGGGTGGGGTTCTGCTCAGGAAACAAGACCCCGTTTTTGCGAGATCGCCTCTTTCTTTTGGGCTTCTCCATGGAATCTGGCTCTGAACGGCCTCTCTTCCGGGGATGAGTGGGGTCGACATGCATGGCCGCCCCCAGAACCCCTTTCTTCTTTTTGCCGATGCCTTCGAAGAAATCACTGAAGGAGCAACGGGAGGAACGGGCGGAATGGCTCCCTCCACGCCCAAAACCGCCTCCTTTGCCGCCTCGTCTGCGGAAGCCTTGTACTCGGTGCAAAAAGTGGGAGATGCTCTGAGTGTCAGGAGCCTGGTGGATGGAGTCGGGCTCACTTGGGGTCCAGCAGCGGGGTGGGGAGCAACGAGCAGAGCACTGGCTCTGGCGGTTGAGGAAGGCTAGCTTGGCCAGGACATCTGAATAGTCCGCTTTACTGTCATTGGTGTCTGCAACGTAAGAGGGCTGTGGGGATGCCAACTTCTGTTTTCTCCTCCTCCGTTTCTTCACTTCTGGGGCAGGCTCCTTAGGTTTGCAGGGCCCAAGCATCAGGTTTTTTGGAGGCCTTCCCCTCTTGCGCTTCAGGATGATGGGCATTTCTCCTGGAGGAAAAACAACTACCACATTCCGGCCATTGTTTTTCATCTTCAGCAGTGGGGTGGGCTCTAGAGAATGGGAGATGGCAACCTCTTTGCCTTCTACATTCAAGCTACTGGTGAGGGAGGACACTTTGTACGTCGTCTTATTCCTCCTCCCAAGAGAGACGGGAATCTTGGCCATCTTTACTACCATCCGACGTACGCCACGGCATTTGGGCTTTGGGGGATTCAGAAGGGCAGCAGCCTTCTGGCCATCTTCTGACTCCAAAGTGGAAACAATGGGATCTGCCACTTCATTTGCTGTAATGGTGGTCACTGACATCCTGGCTTCTTCTGGCTGCGCCATGACCACCTCCACTGGTACAGCCATGGGGAGGGCTTGGCTGTCACTGACAATCTCTGTTCGCTGGCCTCGGCCTCCCCTCCGACGACGACAGAGTATCTTTGGTTTATCTGTTCTCCGTAGAGCGTATTTCCTGTGATCATCCCTTCCCCGCCCAGCCCCTCGCCTTACTACTCCTCTTAAGGAGCAGCCTCCAAGACGGGCTCCAGGTTGTAGCGAGTGTTCTCCTGAAGACTCCTGTCTTCCCAGATGGGGCTGAGAGTCTAGCAACTTGGGCAAAGGGGAAAGCAGCTGGGCCTCTGCATCCAGGAGCTGGGACTGGGAATCAAGCAGCTGGTGGTCCAGGGTCCCTAAAGACTGGAGCCCTAGAGGCTCAGAAAGGGGTTCTAGGGACTGGAGTGATAGTGACTCAGAAAGAGGTTCTAAAGTCTGAAGCTCCAGAGGTTCTAGAGGTTGCAGCCCCAGTGGTGCAGGCAAGGGATCCACTGTCTGCAGGGCCAACGGTTCTGGAGGTGGCTCCAGAGACTTAGAATCGACTAACTGGGGCTGGTGTTCTAGAGACTGCGAGCCAATTAACTGAGACCTTGACTCAGCCCCTTGGCTTTCTAGCAGCTGACGGTGGGATTCTGAATGCTGATCTAATAACTGAGGTCCTGGACAGGCCAGAGAAGCCAGTTCGCTCAGAATGTCTGTATTGGTTAGCTCAGGATAATCATTCGTCTCAGACTCTGAGCTGCTACCTTCATCAAGGCTACTAGGAGCCTTCAGAACAGGACTACTCTGGCTGATTTGGTCCTGGGCACCTCGAGTGTCCCCTTCTGTTTCTCCTGCATAATGGGTAGGTTGAGTCTGTTTGAGGAGCTCAGCTTTGGTGCTGCTTTGTACTGCCAGCTCCTCGGGACTGCGGATGCTGTTGGCCAGCATGGGGGAGGAGTAGAAGCTATAATGAAGATCTTGTCCCCGGCCTTCCTCACTAAGCGGCAGATGGCTATCAAATTGCAAGCCACTGCAGTCTAAGTGAACACCGCAGCTCTTCAAGTCCTGGGAGAGTCGGTCAATGTCCTTCATAATGTCTATGAGCTGCACCACAGGGTAGAGGTTGATTCTGCCGTTGCCACACTTGCTTTTCAACAGGGAGATGATGCTATCAATGTTACACCTCCCCGAGGCCAAGGTGGCATTGGAGAAAGTTTTGGCAGCTCTGTCTTGTGTGGCGGTTTCCTCCAAGTCTTGGACGTCAGCAGGGCAGGCAGGAACACTGGATGCCAGCAACTCTTCTGACTTGACACCGCTCTGGGTGTGGAGGCTTTTGTACCGCTCGGCCGCCTCTGTATGGTGTAAGGAACTAGATTTGTGCTCTTGACTTAATACAGTGCAAGAACCTTCTGGGAAGCTGAGCATGCTATACGGCAAGGCTTTCTCTGCCAGGCACACCGATGTCTTTTGCCCAGGATGTCCTGACTGATAGAACTTTGGCTCTTGGATGTAGTCAGAAGAGGAAGTGCTGTGCAGAGCACCTCCGGTTGACAGTACTGATGACCCCTGGGATTTCAGCCGCTTCCTCAAGTCATCTTCACTTGCATGCCTCTTGGTGGAACAATTGCTTGGATGGACATCTGGAAATGTGCTGCCTGGGCCTGGAAGAGGAAGAAGGAAGACGTTAAGTCCCTTGGCAACAGCTCTGGGTTTGCCACCAAGTCTGAAATAGCCATTCCCCTCTTTTCTTTGTGAAATGGAAGAAATGGTTAACCCATTCTTGCAAGGTCACCCCATGGGATCTTTCTCCCGCTCTTCTCTACACATCTTTGTGACACTACCAGGAGCAGAAAAAGCATCACAGAATAATATTACAAGCCGGGGCAAATGTTCTTGTACATTATAAAAGAATTCAATATATAGTATCACTCAAAATTGTAGCCTCTTTTGAGTTTTCCTATACTACTTAATATGTAGACCTTTCAAACTGGGTTACCATTTTTGGCAGCTTTCCCACAACTTGCTTTGAGTCTGTTTTCATGGTATATCTTAAAGCTTGGAACAGGATTTTTATAATGTACTTTATGCAGCTACCATTGGGTTGATCTACTCACGCTAGAGGAGACACTGCAAGGAAGAAATAGATGCATCTTCCAAGCATTCTTCTCCTCCATCATTGACTAGAGGATAGGTGGTTTGCCCATTCTCTCCTCTGTCCCCATAGAAAATGAGAAGGCATTTGGAAGCTGTTGGTGGCCAAGTGAGACAGACTTTCAAGCTCTGTTCTTCCATCACTTTGAGGGAGTTGCATAGACATTGTGGATGAGACCATCCAAACACACATCCTTCCACCAAGTCTATGCTATGGTTAGAAAGGGTGGGGTGAACATTGCCCCAATCAAAGTATCTAGCAGGCAAATATTCTGCCCCTGTGAAAAACTTGTAGGTTGATCTTTCTCCCTTGCCTAAGAAATTAGGAGACCCTCTACCGTTATCAGTGAAGCCTCTTGTGGAGATAACGGTAGAGGGTCTCCTAACTTTTTAGACTAGGGAGCAAGATAACCTACAGCACAAGTTTTTTCATAGGGGCAGAATATTTGTGTGCTAGATATAAACAGTTTCTCAGCTTCATAGAAGCTGGATTTTTTAATAAACTCCATCTCCCATTCTTCCATGATGTGATTATGCACAAAGTGGATTATGCAGGTAGAATTATATAACAGAATTTCCCCCAACATGAACGACTTGCAAAGCTCTCCTCTATCACACTTGTGACCCCTTACTTCTGACCCAGGAATGATGGAGAGTTGAAGTATGATACCTAGGGAGTGCCAAAGTGGGGAAAATTAGGAAGTCAGGAAGAAAAGAAGGGAGTGAAACAATGATCTAATCATGGCCTTGCATTAGTTAAAATATGCCTCAAGTGCTTTACAACTTATATTTAAGTTCCCTTGTGCCCTTTAGCATTACCAAGGAGAAGTAGCCTTGTTGCAAGGGAAGGTGACGCATATTATGGAAGCCTTGAATGGAGAAGAAGTGGGAGGCAAGAGGAACTGATGGCCACGAAGGGCATAATTTACCAGGAAGTTCTCTTGTGCGAACCCCACAGAAATACGTGCAGATCTTCCCTGAAGTGGCCTCATTTCTAGTAAAGACGTACTTCCTGCTGCATAATACTCCAGATAAACGAGCAGAACACTGATAGCTGGGATTGTCATTCCAGGCACCACCACCCATTAGGAACATGCTGGCATCATGTTTTGTCTCCACGGGACAGGCATGGAGTAGATCTGTTGATAGGTGTTCTCCTTCAGGCTAGTAACTGGGCACTCTATCAACAGATCTGAACCTCAACTCATGAAGATCACCGCTCTACCGACCTGTGGGCGAAGAAGAGAAGGATGGGGATACAGAAGCATCCTAGTGGGATGGGATCCCAACAGAAGGGAGTGGTTCCCTTATTATAGGGCCGTGATGGCGAACCTATGGCACATGTGCCCAAAGTGGCACCATGGAGCCATGTTGCCTGGCACACACGGCGTCACCCATTCCTCTTCCGGGTTTCTGGCGTGCATGCATGTGCGATGATCACTGGTTTTCGTGTGTGCAGAAGTGCTGGAAACTGGAGGAGCTTGTCTTCCGTTTTCCTGCGTGATCATGCATGCCGGCCATCTGATCATCACAGGCACATACGCACCAGAAACCCGGAGGACTAGCTGGCTGGCACGCATGCATGCGCCGGAAACTAGAAGTTCATTTTTGGGCATGCACATACACCCTGGGCAGCTCCTCTCCCAGGTTGCAACCTAGACTCGGTGCCAAAAAGGTTCGCCATCAATAGAGGTTCCGTGAGCATGCTGGAAAGCTGGGTGCAGAGACCTAGAAAGCTTGGAGTGTTTTCCACTTGTACTGTAGCTTTTCAGAGATTCCTATTCCCGTCTTTAGATCAGGGGAGATCATACTGAATCCAAGTACTGGATATCCTGGTGGTGCAGTGGTTAGAATGCAGTACTGCAGGCGACTTCTACTGACTGCCAGCAGTTCGGCAATTCGATTCTCATCGGCTGAAGGTTGACTCAGTCTTCCAACCTTCCAGTGTTCCAAGGTTGGTAAAGTGAGGACCCATACTGTTGGGGGTAATATGCTGACTCTGTAAACCGCTTAGAGAGGGTGAAGCAGTATATAAGTCTAAGTGCTTTTGCTACTGGGATATCCAAAACAGTCCCCACAGAGGATCATTGGTGCAAGATCCGAAGGGCAAACAATGCCTTTACTCAAGAATTGGGGTCACAAATAAGATCCAACATCTCCCTACAACTGCATCCCCAAAGGTAACTAGATGCTATTTGAGACAACATCAACCACATTAATATGACTAATAATTTTCTTCCAGGTGCAAGGAAGCAATACTGTAAACACAGGCTGTGCTTCATGCAAAATGCCGGGAAACCTAAGTATGTCAAAGACCCCTGAAGCTACCTCCATACTTGTTTGTTCCACTGCTATCTCTTGGGAACAGAAGGGAACACAAAATCCACATTTCACAACTCACCTTCTGTTTTGCTGCTCCTGCTGTTACACTTGAATTCTCTGTGGAGAAGAAAGGGGGAAAAAAATCAGCAACTAAAGATTAGCATGGCTTGGTTTCTCTAGTCCAGGGATCTGCAACCTTAAACACTCAAAGAGCCATTTGGACCCATTTCCCACAGAAAAGAAAACATTGGGAGCCACAAAACTCTTTCCATGCCTGACTGTTTCTTGAGCGGCCACAAAACTAGCATATGTAATTGAATTAAACATTCTTTTTTCTTCTGAAACTTTTCTTTTCTTGGATTTATCCATGGTTGGCCTACCGGGGATTGAAAAGCTCAATAAATCATGTGCTGGCAGGTGTTGCACATTGGCAGTTGTGACACATATTTTGAGTGACAGGGAGCCTCAGCAGAGGGGTGAAAGAGCCACATCTGGCTCCAGAGCTGCAGGTTGCTGACCCCTGCTCTAGTCAGTCTACAATCTCACTGCATGTGAGAAGACCCCACCGCCAATGAGACCTTTGTTTTGTTCTTCTGAAGAGCAAGGGTGGCACAAATTGGCGTCTACTTCTATTTAAGCCAAGACTCTTGCCTCAATGATAAGGTCAAAAACATGGCTAGATCTAGAGGATATATTATCTTGCTTACTATGTCAGGATCAGTTGCAGATGGCCAAAGAACAACAACCCAGTAGAAGGTACTACTCTCTGACTTAAATAAAAATAACTTTGCCAATCCTGGGGCTTCATCTTGCTGGCTAATCACAAGAGCATGTCAGCATCCCTTTCTATGCAGGAAGGACAACTCAGAAAGTCCCAGTCTAAGATTATGAGTTTTTTGGATTTGAAATTGCTTGTAAACATTCATTTTTTCCCCTCAAGCAGGAAGATTTGGTACATCAGACTCCTTGGTATCACAGTTTTAACAAAATACGTTTTATACTTCAGAATTTGCAAGCATGGCAACTGGTTCATAGTTATGACGGTTACCGCGTCCCGGCATCACACAATCACCTTTTGCAACCTTCTGACAAGCCCGATTCACTTTACAACTGTCTTACTCACTGGCACAATGGTTAGAGTGCAGTACTGCAGGCTCCTTCTGCTGCCAGCTGCCTGCAATTTGGCAGCTCAAATGTCACCAGGCTCAAGGTTGACTTAGCCTTCCATCCTTCCAAGGTGGGTAAAATGAGGACCCAGATTGTTAGGAGCAATATGCTGACCAGGGGTGGGTTCTACTTACCTTTACTACCTGTTCGCAGCGGCACCGCGCATGTGCAGAAGTGTTTTGGTGACGTTGGGGTTGGTGGGCGGGGCCTCCCGCCAGTTTTACTACCGGTTCTATAGAACCGGTGCGAACAGGGGGCAACCCACCACTGATGCTGACTCTGTAAACTGCTTAGAGAGGGCTATAAAGCACTGTAAAGCGGTATATAAGTCTAAGTGCTATCGCTATTAACAACTGCACCAATTCACTTAACTGTGGCAAGAAAGGTCATAAAATGGAGCAAAACTCACTGAACAACTGTCTTGCTTAGGCGACAGAAATGTTGGCCTCCATTGCGATTGGAAGTCAAGGCCTACCTGTATAGGATGCTCATTCTCTCAAGTCTCTAGGGCCATGATGGCAAACCTATGGGACATGAGCCAGAGGTGGCACACAGAGCCCTCTCTGCTGGCACGTGCACCGCCACTCCAGATCAGATCTCCGTGGCGTTTCTTTCATGAACGTCTGTTTCCCTGCAAATGACGAAACAGAAGCTCACCAAAGAAAAAAGATCTTGACTCTTGCTGCACTGCCAGTGTGGGGATGCCCCACCTCCTGCCGGCCAACTGGTCTTTGGGTCTCTGCTGAGACACACCTGCATTCCCGTGCATGCCCATGGCCATGCATGAGCACACTAGCGCATGCTCACGCATGTCTATGCATGTACATGTTCTCACACACGTACCTTTCAGTTTGGGCATGCGTATGTGTGCAGTTTGAGCACTCGGTGTCTAAAAGGTTTGCTGTTACTGCTCTAGGGGGTAACACCCCACAAGAGAGATAATGGTGGAGAATATGACCCCCCAAATCGATGGCATTTTAAAAAATATAAATTAGAGCAGGGGAAAACTGCCAAAATAACCCAGTGATGCCGATCAATGGTTTTGAGGATATATGGCCCGCCAGGAGAGTAAAACAGCGGAGTGGCTACCTGCTTTGTGCTGCAAAACTGGAGCATTTCGCTCTGAATACCTGGTAGAGGCTTCCGCTTGAGATTTTGATTACTGTCCCACCTGGGAAGAATACCCTGACTGCTGTTTTCTGTATTTTTTCCCTCCCCCAACTCTCACACAAGAGTCTTCAAAAGCTCATGTATTTTAATAGAATCCATCATTAAGGTATCTGGTGCTCTGATGCTGCTTTGAACATCCTCATTTCTCACCAAAAACACCAGGCGGGCCAAAACAGATGTGATGCGGGAAACCAGATTTATTGTTGATTTTTGAAAACATCTAAAGCAAGTGCAGAACAGTTTGATTTCAACTGGGACAACCGTGCTGGGAAAGAGGTTTTTAAAAAAAAAAAAAAAAAAATCTAACCCTCCCCCACTGCTGTTTTTCCAATCTAAAAATCTGCTGGGTTTTTTCTTTCTTTTCTTTTTCTTTTTGTAAGACAGACAGATAGACACACATGATATGGATACCCTTTTTCTTTCTTTTTTTTTTCCAGCTGCAAAATGAAAAGCAGCTTCTGTGGGGGTAGGAGGAGAGGTGTTAAATGGAGAAAACAGCAGGGGGAAAATGCTAAACATCATCATCTCCTGGGACTCTTTAAAGATGGTAGGAGGTTTGATCACAGCCTGTTTGGAGTTTGAGAGTCACGGGGAATAAAATCCTTTTAAAAATCCAACCGCCATAAAGATCCTGAATAATTTGTTCTCCCACCCCCCAAAAAAACCCCAAGGGCTGCACTCCCCCGCAAGGATTTTAGCAACTTCACAGGCCTGCTCGGAAGTCAGCCATCTAGTCTCTAGCAAATGCACTGGGCAGTTTGGTTGACCAAGGCGGCTTGTGTCTTTCTGCTTGGATTTACACTTGGGTGGATTAAGACCAGGAAAGGGAAAGAAAGGCAAAGATGCCATTGCAGCCCCACAGAGATGCTGTTTTGGGTTGGTGTAGGCAACCATTCAACTGGTGAAGCTTATATCTCATGGAGAAGGATAGAAGAAATGGAAATTGTCCTGCCTGCTAATTATCTATCTATTTATCTCTCTATCTACCTACTTACTGTCTATCTATCGTCTATCTACCTATCTTCTGTCTGTCTATCTATCTAGCATCTATCTGTCTATCTACCTACTTACCTACCTACCTACCTACCTATCTACCTACTGTCTATCTATCGTCTATCTACCTATCTTCTGTCTGTCTGTCTATCCATCATCTGTCTGTCTGTCTATCTACCTATCTATCTACTGTCTATCTATCGTCTATCTACCTATCATCTGTCTGTCTGTCCGTCCGTCCATCCATCCATCCATCCATCCATCCATCCATCCATCCATCCATCTATCTATCTATCTATCTATCTATCTATCTATCTATCTATCATCTATCTATCTATCTATCGGTATCTATCTATCTATGTCTATCTACCTTGTTTCCCCTAAAATAAGACATCCCCTGATAATAAGCCAATTGGGCTTTTGAGTGCACTAAATTAAGCCCCCCCTGAAAATATTTAAATGCATGCATAGCCAGTCCCTGCCATTTCCTCTGGTTTCCTCCCTGTGCCCCAAAATAATAAGACCTCCCCAAAAATAAGGCCAAGCGCTTATTTCAGGGTTCAAAAAAATATAAGACAGGGTCTTATTTTCGGGAAAACATGGTATCTATCTATCTCTCTCTCTCTCTCGAATTGGGAGGGGGGCAATCACCCTGATACAAATGGAGAACTCATCTTCTGATTCAAGACATAGATTACCCCATAGCTGCATAGATAAGGGAACAACCCACTGTGATCCTAAGAAATCAGGATGCGATGGGTATCCCAGATCAATGAGAAGCACCAAGCGTCCTGCCTCCAGTCACCTTTGGCAGAAGGCATGGAGTGGCCCGTCTCCACTAGGTGTCTCTAATGAGCCACAGATTTTCCTCCCAGGTCTGTGAAATGGTTAAAAAAGTCCTCCCGAAGTTATTCCTACTCTCTTGCTTAAACTTTCTGACCTGGCTGTTCTACTATTCTGGTCTGACTAAAAAAAAAAAAAAAGAGGCAACCTTTGTGCATTTGCCTTTTGTGTGTAGGTGTGCATGCGCGTTAACAGCCGAGGGGCAGCCTTGCTGAAACCTGGCTGAGAAAGCATGCACCTGGCACGAAGGTTTTAAAAATGGATCAGTTACACCGGTCTGCACCTCCCTTCGCCTGGGGTCTAGAAGGAAGAAAAGAAGGACAGATGGGGAGCCGCTGAGAGGAAGAATGGAAGGCCTTTGTTTGCAATTTTCTTCTTAGCAGAGAGAAAGAAGGGGGGTGGGGGGTTGGAATACTCTATTTGGGCCAAGACCTGAAGGTTTTGTCTCAGACTTAACCCAGGTAGTTCCTAGATTCTTTTGGAACCTTTTGCTTTTTCCTATTAGGAAATTCCCCTTTCCCGGTCTGCTCAAAGAAGATAAGGATGCCCTAGCTGTTTTAGCCCCTTCGTAGATTACTGTCTTGTCGTGGTGAAGGGGCTTGCGTAGCTCAATGAAGCTATGAGCTATGCCATGCAGGAATAGCAGGGGAGGAAAGCTATGGCAAATCTAGACAGCATACTAAAAAGCAGAGACATCACCCTGCCAACAAAAGTGCGTATAGTCAAGGCTATGGTTTTCCCAGTTGCAATGGATGGCTGTGAAAGTTGGACCATAAGGAAGGCTGAGCGCCAAAGAATTGAGGCCTTTGAACTCTGGTGCTGGAGAAGACTCCTGCGAGTCCCTTGGACTGCAAGGGGAGCCAACCGGTCAGTCCTAGAGGAGATCAACCCTGACTACTCTTTAGAAGGCCAGATCCTGAAAATGAAACTCAAATACTTTGCCCACCTAATGAGAAGGAAGGACTCCCTGGAGAAGAGCCTAATGCTGGGAAAAACTGAGGGCAAAAGAAGAAGGGGACGGCAGAGAATGAACTGGCTGGATGGAGTCACTGAAGCAGTCGGTGTGAGTTTAAATGGACTCCAGAGGATGGTAGAGGACAGGAAGGCTTGGAGGAATGTTGTCTATGGGGTCACGATGGGTTGGACACGACTTTGCAACTAACTAACAACAACAACAAACTGTTCTAGGTAACAGAACCTTTTATGGTGCCTTCAAGTCAACACTGATGCCTGACCAACTGCCTGGAGAAGTCCCTGCAGTTTTCTTGGCATGGTTTCAGAAGGGGTTTGTCATTGCCTCCTTCCTAGAGCTGAAGGAAAGGGACTGGTCCAAGGTCACCCAGTTGGCTTTGTGCCCGAGGCTGCACTAGAACTCCCAGTCTCCCAGTTTCTAGCCAGATAACCATCATCACACCACAAATTATCTCTCACACCAGGCTCTTCCTGGGACCAAAATGGACCAAAACACCATGCTACGAGTAGGGTTTCCTGCTCAGGCAGATGCCAAATAATGATTCTTTTTAAAGGCTATTTTCTTTCTGAAGCTTTCAGCCCCTAAATATTTGGGGCTACTGGAGGGGATTTGTATGACCATACAACTTGTCTCACAGCAGTTTGTTTAGTGACCATTCAAAAGTTACAACAGCACTGAAAAAGTGACTTACGACTGTTTTTCACACTTATGACCTTTGCCCCATCCCCATGATCATGTGATCAAAATCCAGAAGCTTGGCAACTGGTTCATAATACGTATGACGATTGCAGGATCCTGGGGTCATGTGATCCCCCTTTTTGTGACCTCCTGACAAGCAAAGTCAATGGGAAAGCCGGATCTGCTTAACTATCGGCTTACGAACTTAACAACTCCAGTGATTCACTTAACAACTGATGCAAGAGAGGTCATAAAATGAGGCAAAGCTCACTTAACAAATGTCTCTCTTAGCAACAGAAATTTTGGGCTCCCTTGTGGTCGTAAGTTGAGGACAATCTCTACTACAAAAGCATGTTCCGCTAATCAAAACCGGGCACATCAGGGAGGCTTCTGCTTCTCACTTCCAGATGCTGTTTTGTATGGAGAACGTCCGGTCATACCAACTCCCACTTGTAGTAGGAGAGCCATGTTAATCCTGGTAGCAAAACAATAATCTACCGTGTTTCCCCAAAAATAAGACCCTGTCTTATATTTTTTTGAACCCTGAAATAAACGCTTGGCCTTATTGCCATGCACTCAAAAGCCCGATTGGGCTTATTATCAGGGGGTGTCTTATTTTGGGGGAAACAGGATAGCAGCAGTGACTTTACAGTAATAATAATAAATTTATTGTCATTGTATGGGTATACACAGTATACCCATACAATGAAATTCACTTAACACCCAAAGACCAGGTCCAACATACATAACAATCCTCAAACACACTCCCACCCACCACAATTCCCCACCCTAAACCAGCCAGCAAACCCTCTGCTGCCCATTGGGAGACTAAGATAGATCTATTTCAGGTTTATAAGCCCTCATCAATTAGCCACACCCTCATCCCATGTATCCTCCCTGTAAAGGTACAGTATTTGTTTTCTTTCCTTTTCGTAGGCTTTATGTGTATTTCTCTTTAGCCAGGTTCTTCCTACGTAAACCAAGGTTTGCATAAACTAGGGCTGCAGAGAGTTTGCTGGCTGCCAGAAAAAAAGCCTAGAAACTAGTGGATTGTGATTTCACTGAACTAGGGCTGCATAAAAATCTTGGTTTATGTAGGAAGAACTATGCAGCACAAAATCTGCTAGCTGCCAGAATGAAAAGAAGGAAAACCCCCCCCCAGAAAGTAGTGAATGTGATTTCACTCAATTAGGGTTGCAGAAAAATCTTGGTTACGTAGGAAAAATCTGGCTTAAAGGAAACACACACACACACACACACAAAATTATAAATTTATTATTATTATTAATATTAATTATGTATTATAAATTAATACAAAAATCTAGTGTTAGCCACAGCTACAGAATGGTCCCTGTCTGATCGGAAGGCAAGCAGATTGAAGGAGGATTGTTTATTTGGGTATTTACTGATTTGGTTCATAAACTGCTCCGATTGCTATTGGTTCTGAGCAACCAACTACTGCAAGCCAGGCTGTAACATCGACAAACGAATAATAACATCCAGCATTCAGAAGTCTCACTTCTACACCCAGGGAAACCAAACTCGATTAAAAACAAACACCCCAGGCTGTAAGAAAGAACAAGGGTAGAACACATATATCCCCAGGTCTTGCTAGGACAGCATTGATATTTCAGAAACTCAGCAGAGTTTTGGGGTGGGGACTGCAATTCCAGAGAAAGGGGACAGCAGTTGAAAGGGCCTGCCTTCAAGATCTTGTCTGACAGCATTCCCTCAATGAAGAGATCCCAAAATATTTCCTTCTCCCAGATCTTATTGGACAAGAAGAAACAGTTGGGAAAAGGAGACACTGAAGGTATCTAGATCCTGGGCCATGTAGGACATCATCCTTATCTTTATAGATTAAGAGTTGGAAGGGATCTTGTAGGTCATCTATTCCACCCACCCACCCAAGCAGGGGACCCTACACCATTTCTGACAAATGGCAGTCCAATCTTTTCTTGAAAGCTTCCAGTGATGAAGCTCCCACAACTTCCGAAGGCAACGTCTGTTCCATGGGTTGATGGTTCTCACTGTCAGAAAATTTCTCCTTATTTCCAGGTTGAATCTCTCCTTGTTCAGTTTCCATTATTCCTTGTCTGGTCTTCAGGTGCCTTGGAAAATAGCTTGACCCTTTCCTCTCTGTGGCAGCCCCTAAAATATTGGAAGACTGCTATCATGTCTCCCATGGTCCTTCTCTTCACTAGACTAGCCATGCCCAGTTCCTGCAACCGTTCTTCATATGTTTTAGTCTCCAGTCCCCTAATCATCTTGGTTGCTCTTCTCTGCACTTTTTCCTAGAGTCTCAACATCTTTTTTATAATGTGGTGGCCAAAACTGGATGCAGTATTCTAGGTGGGATCTTACTAAGGCTTTGTAGAGTGGTATTAGTACCTCACTTGATCTTGGCACAAATGGCCTAGGTCTGGATTCTTACTGACTAGGTTTAGTTCAAGTTCAAGGAGAGAACCAACCTAGAACCAAGGAACAATTTCCTGAGATTTAGAACAATTAATCAGTGGACCAACTTGCCTCCAGAAGTTGTGGGTGCTCCATCCCTGGAGGTGTCTATGGAGGTTCTCAGCCAACCAGGTCATGGTTGTCCCAGAGGTGCTTTTTCAAGAGGCAACTGGACTTCCTGGTTTTTCTTTGAAGACGTTTCACTTCTTAGATAAGCTGCTTGGATAAGAAGCAAAACGTCTTCAAAGAAAAACCAAGAAGTCCAGTTGCCTCTTGAAAAAGCACCTTTTGGGACATCCATCACTGGAGTTTTTAAAGAAGAGATTGGACAGCCATTTGTCCTGAATGGTATAGGTCAGTGATGGCTAACCTTTTTGCCATCGTGTGCCAAAAGCGGGGGGAGCGCAGTGAGGTCACACGCACACGTGCCCACATCCATAATTCTATGTGCCCCGCCCCCCTGTGCTCTCCCTTATTTTGGCACATGATGGCAAGATGGGCCCGGTAGGCCCGTTTTTTGCTCTCCCCAGGCTCCAGAGCCTTTCTAGGAACCTGGGGAGGGCAAAAATGACCTTCTCCACCTCCCCCAAAGGCCCTCCAGAGGCCGGAAACAGTGTGTTTCCTGACTTCTGCTGGGCCCAAAGGCCCGAAAATCAGCTGGCTGGTGCATGCATGCGTGCTGGAGCTGAGCTCGTGTGCCCACCGATATGGCTCCGCGTGTCACCTGTGGCACCCGTGCCATAGGTTCGCCATCACTGGTATAGGTTCTCCTGCTTGAGCAGGAGGTTGGACTAGAAGACCTCCAAGGTCCCTTCTGACTCTGTCATTTTGTTATTCTGTTAAGTTACAATTCAAGCTGGATATCACCAGGTTGTTGAAAGCCGATACAGAACATAAATTTTAGGAGCAAGTATTTCTGGAAGAAAACAATGGGAAACCAGTTCTGTGTTGTCAAGATGAGTCAACGTAGATCACCGGAAATCAGGACTCTCGGAGGAGATTTGATTTGATTTTCCTGTGACAAGGACATTTATGCCATTGAAACTCAGTCTCAGCAGCTGTTTTTCAAATTGTTATTAAAAAAACCCGCAAACCCTGGTTAAGGTGCAACCTTCCATTGACTCACATATGCCCCTTTTTAGACAGTGATGAGCTGCTGCTATGCACGTGCTGTTCTCCATGGCAGAACTGGGGAATGAATTTAATGCACGCTGTATCCTTTCAAAAGGCATAAACTATTTTTCATGGGCTTGAAATAACATCTGGGCAGGCGTTCAAAATTGTAGTAATCAAGTAGTCCATACTGGCGATCGCTTCAGGGAGCCAAGATTAAGCTGGGCCTTTCAGTCACATGTGAATGAAGCACAGGAAGGCTTCTGCATAATTGTGACTCTGGTCCCATTTTGCATTCTAACAACCAAGATCTCTTAATGCCTTGCTCTCTTGCCAGTTCAGTTCAAATCCTTCGTCCAACCACAACATCTTCAGGGACAATATCAGAGTAATTGAGTACTTTTAAAACAGAAAACTGCCTCGTGCAAAGTCAGTTACCCATAGTCCTTCACTTATGACTCTACTGGAGCCTGCCCATCACGGTTGTTAAGTTGTGATGATTGAAAAAAATGGGTCGCCAATGTGACCGATCTAATTTTACAAATTTTTTTTGTGTGTGTTAGTTGTTAAAAAACCCAATGATTTGCTAGGGGCCGTTTTTGCCAAAACCGTTGTCCATTTTGTTGGTTTTCAACAAAAGTCGTAAAAGACGGTCATGGGACCAAGTGGTAAGTACCCCAGGGAAGTCTGTCATAACTTGGAATGATCGCTAAACAACTGGTCATAAAATTGAGGACTACTTGTACTTCTTCACCGAGAGCAGTTTTATCTCCTCAATTTTTTTGCAGCTAAGGGCCACATTCAATTGCTTTGAGTAGTGTGCAGGGGATACACCAGGGGTGAAATGCTCCCGGTTCGGACCGGATCGCCCGATCCAGTAGTGATGGTGGCGGGTGGTTCAGAGAAGCAGTAGCAAAAATCCCTGCTCATCCCCCATGCCCAGCTGAGCCGCACAATCATCAGAGGCTTTTTTAAAAAAAAAATTAAGAGCATTTTTTCTACAACCTCTTCGGCTCAAAAAATTCTTTTAAAAGTAAAAAAAAAGCCTCTGATGATCACACGGCTCAGCTGGGATCGTCAGAGGCTTTTAAAAACATTTTTTTTACAACTACTTCGGCCAAAGAGGTTGTAGAAAAAATGGTTTTAAAAGTTTTTTTTTTTTAAAGTTGGCCATGCCCACTCAGTCACATTACACAAGCCATGCCCACAGAACCGGTAGTAACAAATTTTACATTTCCCCACTGGACTACAATTGGGGAAAAAAACACATCACAGGACAAAGCAACGTGTACTTTTCATTTTGATAACCTGATATTAAACCCAGCCCCCAAACATGTGCAGGCAGTCTTCAGCTTACGACCACAATTAAGCCCCAAATTTCTGATGTTAACCGAGACATTTCTTAAGCGAGTTTTGTCCCATTTGACGACTTTTCTTGCCACCGTTGTTAGGTGAATCACTGCAGTTGTTAAGTTAGTAACACGGTTGTGTTACTAGCAGTTTGAAAGCACGTAAGAAATGCAAGTAGAAAAAATAGGGACCACCTTTGGTGGGAAGGGAACAGTGTTCCGTATGCCTTTGACGTTGAGTCATGCCGGCCACATGACCACGGAGACGTCTTCAGACAGCGCTGGCTCTTCGGCTTTGAAACGGAGATGAGCACCGCACCCTAGAGTCAGGAACGACTAGCACATATGTGCTAGGGCCGTGATGGCGAACCAATGACACGGATGCCACAGGTGGCACCCGGAGCCGTATCTGTGGGCACACGAGTGTTGCATGCACGTTCCAGCCACCTAATTTCCGGGCCCACCGGAAATCAGGAAACAGGCTGTTTCCAGCCTCCAGAGGGCCTTCGAGGGGATGGGGAAGGCAGTTTTCACCCTCCCCAGGCTCCTAGAAAGCCTCTGGAGCCTGGGGAGGGTGAAAAACGGGCCTACCGGGCCCACCGTGCCAAAAGTGGGGGGAGCGCAGGGGGAGGCCATACATGTGCGGGGGGACAGGGCGCATTGAATTATGGGTGTGGGCACACACGCACAAACCCCCTGCGCTCCCCCCACTTTTGGCACGTGAGGGCAAAAAGGTTAGCCATCCCTGTGCGAGGGGAACCTTTACCTTTACCTTTTACCTTCCCAAGACTTCTTACAAACTGAGAGAGCAGCACTTGGCTTTATCTCCTCGGTCAGAATATATCGTGTTAGAAACAAGGCCCTGCCTTTTCTTGCAGACTGTTTCATAACTAACTAACTAGCGACCATCATCAATGCTAGTGATGGTAATGACGTTACCTCGTTTGGGTTATGAAACATCTACAAGAAAACCGCCAAGCTCAGAGACCACCAAGGACCCCTCGTTCGAATCCTGAGCTACAAAACTTCTCCTTTATTGGTAACTTGCCTTTTGCTCAGACTGTTGGCTCAGCTTGCTCAGTGCAGTAAAAAAGAAAAGGAAGATGGAAGCCATGAGAAAATAACTTCCAAAATTCTCGAGGCAATCTCTTTATTAACTCAGCAGAGGGCTTGCACAACGCTCGATGTTTTCAGAAAACACGGTAGCCATGTTAATCTCTTGCCGCAAAAGAGCTACAAAGAGACTTACGGAATCTGAAATATTGATTTTTTTAAAAAAAAAAAATCTCCTAAGCATTCATTCATCTAACGGAATGTAGTGCAATCTTCAGAAGTTTGCAACAGCTGGAAGCTTTCAGGTTTTCCAAGGAAGTATGTTTGCGCGATTCCAGACCGTCCTATTTTAAACAAGGAAGGATCCGAGAATCGTTTGTCCAGTTTCTTTCTTTATCCCAGGACACTTTTGAAAATTCGCAGTGTTATTGAACACCAGCTCCATATCTGATACGATCCAGGATGAATGTCTGAAAATAACACGCTACAGATGTGGCCTGAATACCAGCCACAATTTTTTCCACCCTGTTCTTCCAGCAAAAGATTTTTCTAAAAAAAACATGCCATTATTTTGTAGACTTTCTATTGATCCAGTCAAGGTATTGTCCCAATCGGGATACAGCAATGCATAAATTATCTGGACAGGCAGCTACTCCCCAGGGTTTTCACAGATGTCTTTCCCGTGACCTGCTGTCTGATCTTTCTAACCTACAAGAACTGCCCTCCACCCTTTCGGCCTCCACCCGCTTGAGTAGCAAACAATCAATAAAGTTCCTGTCGCACTCCAAACTTTTAATATATTCCAAGGCATAAAAGGACACGTATTTTGAAAGTTTAGAGTTCCGTAACAGGCAGGTTTAAGTAGCACCGTTTTTAAAACAAAAGCAGCATATTGAGCTTTTATGGACAGTACAGGTTATGAATACTGATATCCTCGACTTACAACAGTTCCTTTAGTGACCGTTTGACGTTACAATGGTACTCAAAAAAGTGACTTATGACTTTCCCCCCCCACACACGTATGACCGCTGCATCCTCCCCATGTTCATGTATCAATGAAAATCTGGAGCTCAACTGCGGTCGTAAGTCGAGGACTACCTTTAAAAGACAGAATGGCCCGGAATAGATTAAATTGGGGCCAGGTGGTGTGAAAATTGTTGCTACCAACTTTGTGGGCAGGTAGAATCTCCTTGAGATCTTTTCTCTCCGTCCCCAGACACTCCTTATGTTTGCCTCTGAGAGATGCACTATAATCATTAATTACTATTGTTATTAATTATCATTATTCACAGTGGCCCGTGGTTTGACTTTAGGTTACCATCAAAGAGGGAATTTTTAGCAGTTTTCCCCCTTCTTTCTTTTTCCCCCCAGGAGAGGATTTTAATGGGGCCTATTTATCAAAGCTTAAACTCTATTTTTTTTCCCCATTGCTTGCTGATCTGTGGTGATAGTGGATAATCTTAAATGGATGGGGTGAAGCAAAACAAAGAAATAAAAAAAAAACCTGTTGCTTACCCCTTACCTCCTTTTAAAGCTTAATATAGTGACTGTGTTTTATGTTCCTTTTTCAATAGTTATTAAAAGTTACAATGAAAAAAACAATTAAAAAACCAATGCCAATTAAAAAAATAGAAAACTGCGGAAAAGAAAAAAACCAGAAAGAAAATAGACAAGAAAATAAGAATCTAGTAAAGAAAAAGAAAAGAACAATAGAAAGAAACAACTTCCCCCTTCATCACAAATATAAAAATTTTCATAACATCATTTTCTCTTACAATACAAGAAGGCAGCTCTTCTTCCCATCTCTTATCTATAAACAAATCCTTAAAGCCTCTTCATTCAGCCCTGATCAGCAAAAGTTCATTAAGACTTTTATAATAACGAATCTATTTTAACCTTGATCAAATAAAGCAACTTTAAAATCCTGTCTTTTATTCTGAACAACCCTGAACTTCAGGCCATTCAAACAGTGACCTAAAACTTGATTTCTCTTTCTTATTTTCTTTGTCCCTTCTCACAAAATTCTTCAAAGCTTTAACAGGTCTCTTTTGTCAATCCAATATAGCAAAATTATCCAGGGCACTCTCTGGGTTTGTTGTTTGTATTCTGCTGTATGTTGCTGTAAAAAAAAATCTTTTTTAAGTCTTATCCCTAAACACTTGACAAGAAGAATACGCAGTCTAAACATCTTCATCCCATTCTTGTATTCTCTCACAATACATAACATACGTGGAGCCAAGAGGGAGCAAAACAATGAAACAGCTAAATCTTCTTTCAGACTTGAAGACCGTGGCTGTACCTGCCATATACCGTACAAAGGACACGAAATGTCTCTTGAATTCAGGATACAGATGGAGGTGTACTTAGGCTGTCCGCCAGATTTGCTTATATTCAGCAATTCCAATTTTGGCATTGTTCTGCTATTCTTTTTTTAAAGGTAGAAAAGTCCTTTATATTTCTAGGAGGTTCCCCCTGGCAATGGCAGCCTGTATTTATTTTCCTTAATCATCCCTCATGTATGCAACTTCTGTAAACAACTTTCCCTAATACATGTGCTTTTGCGCACAATCTTTGATTGCAAAATGTGGCAGAGATGCACAGGAACTTCATAATCAGGCCAAGTCTTCAGAATCTTCAGAATGGTGAAATCTGAAACGGTTTGCTACTGGTTCGCAGTACATGCCAAAAGGAGGCTGGGGAAGGTAAGTAGAACAGCAAGGGGGGGAATCAGCTGTGCTGCACGGTTTAGCTTCGCTTTCTAGCAAAGCTAAACCGCGCGGCACAGCTGATCATCGGATCGTAGCTTTTTTTAACTACCGGTTTTCCCAAACCGGTTGTTTTTATCATTACTGATTTGCCTGAACCGGAGCTAACCGGTAGTATTTCACTCCTGCCTGGGGGTTCATGATTTGCTCACCCTCTCCAAGAATGCATCCTTGGCCACGCTTCTCCGCAACTCTAGAATCAAAGCTGTACATTTTCTGAGAAAAAGACGCAGAACATCAGATTGTGTGGGTGGGCAACATAAAGCTTCCAGTTAAGCTAGGCTTGCTATGAATCATGAACAAGGCCCAATAACGGATTATTGGAGGAGAGTCGGTTATCCCAAGATAAATAGTCAAAGCAGCACCGGTCTGAAAAATAGTTAACAGAATTGCATTCTCAGTCAGCATCTCCCCCCCTTGTTGAGAATTGTTGGATGTGATTGGAGCTACTTGGATATTTCTTGCAGCCCCCGCCAGCAAACTGCAGCGACATTATCTGCTCACCTAAACTCAGAACCGAGCCCAAGATGGTTTTCCTGAGTGCCTCGTGCACTGCTGGACCAACTGGACTTTTCCTTAGCCTCCTCAGCTGCCTTTCAGAAGCTGCTGCCTGCCAGATGTGAAGTTAAAAGTCCAACACATCTGGAAGGTATCAGATTGGGAAAGTGTTTCTCCAGCAAAAGAGCTCTTCCTTCCTTTGAAAACTGGCGTTTCCAAGATGCTCCAAAGCAGCGGTTCTGTTTGTGATGGTGCTGGTCCACCTCACACCTCATCATCTCCAGTCCTACCCTTGCCATGTCTGCTAGAGCTGATGAGAACGGCAGTCCATCGGAAGAGAGCCAACTAGCTAGCACGGCCTTACAGCAGTAGTGTCAAACTCGATTTCAATGAGGGCCACATCAGGGTTGTGTTTGACCACAGGAGGCTGGGGTGGGTGTGGCCAGAGCCTGCTCAACATCAATCGTGTTGGGGGTGCCTGTGGCAGCCCAAGTGCTCTGCCAATGAAATGGGCTCCCGAGCTCTGTTTTCAGCCGCGACGGCCTCCTGACACCCTCTGCCAGTGAAAATGGAGCTCGGGGAGGAGGGCGCGTGCGGCCTGCCCTGAGCTCCATTTTCACTGGTAGAGGGTGGCAGGAGGCCATTATGGCTGAAAACGGAGCATGGGTGGGACGCAAACGGCCCTCCCGAACTCCATTTTTGCTGGCAGAGGTCGGTCCTTTGCTGTTTCTAGGGCAGCCCTGCGGGCCAGATCTGAGCACCTCGCTGGCCAGATCCAGCCCCCGAGCCTTGAGTTTGACACCCCTGTCTTACAGAAAGAAAAAAGAAAAACCCAATCTGCCACTGGAAACCTGTGCAGCAAAGAAATGCAACGAGCATGCCGTCCTTCCGTCACTGATAAAGTGTTTGTTTTCAGAAAGGAAAAGACGGGTTCACAGTTGCACACAGAGGCATTTTCATCAAAATCATGACCGGATAAATCTATCAAGCTCTGGGTAATTTTCATCTGATGTGATGTGATCTGATCCGATCTAATCTGATCTTATTTAGGAAATTTATAACAGCTCTGGGCAGCTTTCAAAGGAACAATAAAAACGTCCATAAATAGAGTATCCATGGCATCCCTGTTTCTACACATTTTTAACACAAAAACGAAGACTGTAACCTTAAAAGGTCCTTGTAAATTAACGTAATCACCATATTATGGACTTGTTCACAGACACTTTCTATTTCCCCAGTTACCCGATCAGTCAGTACAGGTAGTCTTCAATTTACAACCATTCGTTTAGTGACCGTTCAAAGTCACAAAGTTGACTCAGCCTTCCATCCTTCCAAGGTGGGTAAAACGAGGATTCAGACTCTGACTCTGACTCTGTAAACCGCTTAGAGAGGGCTGTAAAAGCACTGTAAAGCGGTATATAAGTCTAAGTGCCAATGCTAGTGCTATGAAAAAAGTGACTTATGACCGTTTTTCGCATGGTCATGTGATCAAAATTAAGGCACTTGGCAACTGATTCACATTTATGACAGTTGCAGTGTCCTGGGGTCACGCGATCCCCTTTTGATCAAGTCAAAGTCAATGGGGAAGCCAGATTCACTTAACAACCGTGCTACTAACTTAACAACTGCAGTCATTCAGTTAACTGTGTCAAGAAAGGTCGTAAAATCCGGCCAAACTCATTTAACAACTTTCTCGCTTAGCAACAGAAATATTGGGCTCAATTGTGGTTGTAAGTCAAGGACTCCCTATATAGCCATTTCCCTGATGACCTGCACCACCTCCTGATTCCCACAACATTCTGGGAGTTGAAGTCCACAACTCTTAAAGCTGCCATGCTATAGACCTCTGCTATAGATTCTGGAAGGATGAAAAGTATTGTCCATCTAAAAATGTCCACATCACTGCTGATGGAGACCAGCAGCAAACAGGCCCTGGAGGACTCCCCTGTGATGGGAAACAACCCCAGACTTGGAAAGGAAGCTGGGTTGAAGAGAGGCCAACACACTCTGGTTTCCGGGCTACAAAAGTTGGAGAAGGAAGCAAGACTGAACATTTTCTTAGAGAAATGGTCTGGCTCCTTTCTCTAGCCCAGCAAATGCCTTCTGTGTTCTTTCCAAAATATAAGCAGGGAAGGTAAATCCTTTAGGTCTGGAGTGTGTGTGTGTGTGTGTGTGTGTGTGTGTTTGTAGGAGTGGGCTTCAAAAATTTTAGCAAGGGATTCTTTGCCCGGTTGCTGGGTAGACATGGCCTAGTCAGCCTCCTGCACGATGGTAGGGGTCGTGCTTTCGCCCTTCCTAGGCTCCAGAGGTTTTCCTCGAGCTCCAGGAGGGCAAAAATGGCCTCCCCAGGCTCTGGAGGCCCTTCCTAAACTTCTGGTAGGCCTGTTTTTCGCCTTCCCCGAGCCTCTGTGCATGCCCTGCACTTACCTGCATCCAAAACGGGTGGCGTGGGGACTCCTGGGAGGGGAGGGTGGGGCCAGCCAGGAGTGGGATTTGGGGGTTCTCCAAACTGCACAGAATCTTAGCTAGAGGTTTTCCCGAACCCCAGTAAACCCCCAACAGCCCACCCCTATGTGTATGTGGCAGAATGGTAAGTGGAACCAAATTTTTCCCCTAGAAGGATTCTTTAAGGAAGCTATCAAGAGCAAACGGACTGGTTTACAGGCTGTTTCTGGCCAAATGCGTTTAATAAAATCCACTGAAAATACAGCAGCTGCATTGGCGCTTAGTGTGTCTTAAACTTCGTTAGTTTAGTCGCTAACCGTTTCGTTGAAGCATTTGCTTCTCAACCTTGGCAGCTTTCAGATGGGTGGACCCCCCAACTCCCAGAATTCCCCACCCAGCTTGTTACATAAGAAGGGCCACAAAGATACCCATTCTATTTTTAAATTTTTTTTTTGAAATTTAGCTCCCAAATGGGGGAAATCAGCCTAGCTGGCGGTGGGATGAGTATGTGGTTTGACAGAGGCTTAGCGAGTGAAATGGGTACCACAAATCTCCACAAGGGTTAGAAGTCCATCCTGCCTTAACCCACCCAAGTTCTCTAGCCTGCCCCACCACCACCCGCCCCAATCCCAACAGATGCCATTCCTTCTGCAACACCAGGACGGAGCTGCTAAACGATTCCACATCTCCACTTCTGTGCATCGGGATACGGAGGAAATTTGGGTCAAGAGGTAGCTCCCTGGCCAAAATGGTGGGAGGGAGGCAGAACGGTCTCCATCGACTTCCTACGAAGCTGCAATCCCACCCTAAACATCTCTCCTGAGCTGTTTCCAACAGGCCCGGCCATCTCTTTTTCTTTGCTTCTCATCGGCCTTGGCAAAAAAAAAAAAAAAAAAAAAAAAAACAATCTTTTTTTTTCCATTGCTGGATCTTCCCTCCCTCTGGCTCAGCTCTAGAAGGGCTCCACATTGCAGAAAAGCCACAGCAGGAAGTGACCTCATGGTTTTGGCAGACTCGGCTGTCTTGCGCCTCCGAGGGCTCTCTCTGCACCGTTCCAGAGGCTATCTTCCTCCCTGCTGCCTGCCAGCTGCAGATGACCCTCATCTTTCAGCTATCTTGGTGGACCTTTTGCAAAAGATGGCGTTTTCCGTTGCTTTCTGGATGCTCCGTTTCCTCCTCCCCCCACCTTCTTCTTCTCTGCCTCCTTCCTTCCCAGCCTATCCCGAAATTTCCTGAGGCTGTCCAGCAAGAGGAAGGAGGAAGGAGATCTGCGTCTGCTGCAGACCTGGCTTTCCTCCTGCACTTTCCAATGTTTCCCATCCGTTCCTGTGAGAACGCTCGGCTCTTCCCTCCCCATCCTTGCAACTGATGTTTCCAAGCAACTCTTGGCCAGATGTGGACAAAGAAGGGTCAGGAAAGCAGCAGCAAAGAGCACGGATCTGGGGCACCCAAGAGAGCAGGAGGGAGGGAGGGAGGGAAGTCAGAGAAAGCAGGATGTATTTCCAGTGCATTTCCTCAACCCCAAACCCCCTCCCACCCCCATCCTCCAAGTTCTGACAGATGAGACAAAAGACAACAGCCAGAAACAGGCTGGGGCACCCTGTGTTTCTGTGTGTATGTGCCTGCGTGTTTGCACAATGGGCTCTACCAATGCACAGTGCAAGCAAGACACCTCAGCCTTCCTGGCCAACAAGAATCCTTGGAATCTTTGCTCATTTCCACAAATTTCTAAAGCAGTGAAAGAGGGAAAAAGATGGACGAATCTCACAAATGAAGCCAGAAGGACCACAGCACAGGAATCTAATACCTTGCGTAGCATTTAAGCCAGCAGCTGAAACCCACCCACCCCCTTGGCTAGACTTGAACATCTTATTGCTTTGCGAACTCCAAATGTTTTCCATTGTTGTTCGGATCTGCACAGGGCTGTGGGAAAGAGCAAACAGCTTCTGGTGGATCACACACGGTCTTAAAACAGAATGGACCGATCTATAATGCAGCAAAAATGTGCTCTTTAGGCCTTTTTTTTCCTAAAATGGGTAGACCTCCAAGAAAGCACGGCTGAAATCTGGTGGTAAGATAACACTATTTGGAGAAGATGAGGAACCAAGATGGCTGGAAGTATCTAACAGAATAATGAAGCTGGAAGGGACCTTGGAGATCATCTAGTCCAGTGATGGCGAACCTTATCGGCACTGAGAGCCCAAACCAGAACACATGTGCATGTTTGTGCATGCGCGCACGCCAGAGCACCGGAAACCCAAAGGCCAGCTGGCCAGTGCGTGCATGCCTGGTTTTTGGCTGGTTTTGGGTGTTTTTTGGGTGTTTTAAATGCTGTTTGTAGGCCATTTTTGGGCCAAAAACGGCCCAAAAATGGTCTGGTTTTTTGGGCATTTTTGGCTGTTTTCCGGCACTCCGGCAGCCACAAAGACCAGCTGGCTGGCATGCATGTGTGCGCCGAAAACCAGGAGAACAGCTGGTGATGGCACATGTGCCCACAGAGAGTGCTCTGTGCGCCCCTCTGGCAAGCGTGCCATAGGTTCACCATCACGGGTCTAGTCCATCTCCCTGCTCAAGCAGAAGACCCTACCCTAATCCAGAAAAATGGCTGTCCAATCTCTTTTTAAAAGCCTCCAGTGATGGAGTACCAAAGACAAATTTCTGGAAGCAAGCGGTTCCACAGTCAGGAAATGTGTTATTAATTTAATTGCAGTGATTCACTTAACAACAGTGGCAAGAATGTTCATAAAATGGGGCAAAGCTCACTTAACACCTGTCTTGCTCAGCAACCTGCTCCATCCAGATTATTTTCAGAACTCAAAAATATAATAGAATAGAATAGAATTCTTTATTGGCCAAGTGTGATTGGACACACAAGGAATTTGTCTTTGGTGCATATGCTCTCTAGAATAGAATAAGAATAGGAGTAGAGTAGAGTAGAGTAGAGTAGGGTAGGGTACGGTAGAGTAGAATAGAATAGAATAGAATGGAATGGAATGGAATGGAATGGAATGGAATGGAATGGGAATGGGAATAGGAATAGGAATAGGAATAGGAATAGGAATGAATAGAATAGAATAGAATAGAATAGAATAGAATAGAATAGAATAGAATAGAATAGAATAGAATAGAATAGAATAGAATGGCCAAGTGTGATTGGACACACAAGGAATTTGTCTTGGTGCATAAGCTCTCCGTGTACATAAAAGAAAAGATACGTTCATCAAGAATCATAAGGTACATGATAGTCATAGGGAAATGGTCAATATAAATCTTAAGGATACCAGCAACAAGGTTACAGGTAGGTTGGGCTCTTTGACTGTGACTAGACCATCAGTTTTCCACCAGAAAATCAGTAGAAACAGCTGAAACAGGTTCATCCTTGGGTGGCACCAGAAAAATCCAAAGTGAACATTCAAAGGAAACCAGAACTTTTTCTCCTGGGACTGATGGATGAAAAATTACAGGTAGGTCCTCGACTTAGGACCACAAGTGAGCCCAAAATTCCCGTTGCTAACTGAGATATTTGTCAAGTGCATTATATTCCATTTTACGACCATTCTTGCCACAGTTGTTAAGGGAATCACTGCAGTTGTTAAGTTAGGAACATGGTTGCTAAGTGAATCCGGCTTCCCCATTGACGTTGCTTGTCAGAAGGTCATAAAAGGGGATCACCTGACCCCAGGACACTGCAACCGTCATAAATATGAATCACTTGCTAAGTGTCTGAATTTTGATCACACGACTATGGGGGATGCTGCAACGGCAGTCAGTGTGAAAAACGGTCATGAGTCACTTTTTTTTCAGTGCCGAATGGTCACTAATTGAACTGTTGTACGCTGAGGACTATCTGAACCAAAGAGCCACGAATCACTGTTTTTTTTTAAATATGCTAACTGCAGTGACATTATTATAGTACAAAAATGAAAAGATTGGGCATGACCCACCCTGAAGCAAGGTTGATGAAGATGATGGAATTTTCTTGAAATGGCCTAATTGACTCATTTGATTAGAGAAAGGACAATACCTACACTGAATGGGGGCTGGAAACTCCTTTATGGAGTTTTAGCCTAAAAAAGAAAAAAAAGTGAACTTACGATTTACGACTCTGATGATTAGACAGGATGGATATAGAAAGAAGGGAGTCATGATTAACTTTAGAGGGAAAGAGAGAGAGGTTAAAATATAATTGTACTTATAACTGCTGTGAAGGTCAGAGGTTGCTTCTTTAAAAAAAAATTTTCTACTTTTTTTTTGTTGGACTTTTGACTTTCTCTTTTATTTCTCCTTCGTTCTGTTTTAGTTTGTCCGAGTTCTTACTATTGTTGTTAAAGACTCCAATAAAAAGATTATAATCTAGATCTATATATATAGTAGGGACGCGGTGGCTCAGTGGCTAAGACACTGAGCTTGTCAATTGAAAGGTCGGCAGTTCAGCAGTTTGAATCCCTAGAGCCACGTAACGCGGTGAGCTCCCGTTATTTGTCCCAGCTTCTGCCAACCTAGCAGTTCGAAAGCACGTAAAAAACGCAAGTAGAAAAATAGGGACCACCTTTGGTGGGAAGGTAACAGTGTCTCGTGTGCCTTTGGCGTTTAGTCATACCATCCACATGACCACGGAGACATCTTCGGACAGCACTGGCTCTTCAGCTTTGAAACGGAGATGAGCACCGCCCCCAAGAGTTGGGAACGACTAGTACATATGTGTGAGCGGAACCTTTATTTTACCTATGTATAAAAAAATCCAAAGCTGTAGGCGGACCTGGGAAGTCAGGAAGACATCTCTGAAAAGGCCATGGGAAATCTTGTCCAATGATGGTCAAGAAAACCATTTGGTTGAGCTCTTCTAATCTTCAGAATTTTCTTTTTACGCTACAGGTATCTGTAACAACACATCTCGGTTCTACTAAGGGCAGCTGCTATAGGCCATCTGCAACTGATCCTACATTTGTGCGCATCAGACATCCTGAGGTCAGACAAACTGGGATCAAGGCATGAGAGGACCAATGCAATGGTGACAGTATCCTAATGTCCCATCTCAGCCTGAGGCTTCATCTCTTCCCACTGGCAGAAGAAAGAAAACAGTGATGGCAAATTACATGTTTAAGTGTTCAGCACCACTGTAGACTATGGACAAAAGGCAAGCAGAAATCTAGCATGCCAGGGAAAGGACCAGATTGCAAGTTCTTGATATGCTTCTTTTTTCTTAGGGGCAAAGCCTGGCTTGCAAATTAGAGGGAACCGAACACTCTTCAAAGAGGTACTTTGTTCCTGCCTCTTGGAAGGACTAGAACCGTGATGGCGAACCTATGGCACCCGTGACAGAGGTGGCACGCAGAGCCCTCTCTGTGGGCACGTGTGCTGTCGCCAGCTGCTCTTCTGCTTTCTGGCCAGCTGGTATTTCCGGGTGCCAGAGCATCAGAAAATGGCCAAAAACCAGGCCATTTTATGGGCATTTCTGGGCTGTTTTCGCCCCCAAAACGGCCCAAAAACTTGCCTGAAAACGGTTCAAAAAACAGCTTGAAAACACCAGAAAATGGCTCAAAAATAGCCAGAAAATGGCCTGAAAATGGCCCCAAAACAGGCATGTGCACGCCGGCCAGCTGGTCTTGGGGTTTCCGGTGCTCTGACATGCGCACACGCATACGTGTTCCGGTTTGGGCCCTCGGTCCCAAAAAGGTTTGCCATCCCTGTATTAGAATCTATTCTTATGTTTCCTTTAACGCAAGTGCAGAGCGAGGCAGAGAGTGAGACTTTTCCACCCAGTTCACAATTCTCTTGGCTTGGTTTGCCTCCTGGAGTCTTACGGGGTTTTAGAACTTTTAGCGATCTGTTCTGCTACACCAGAGGTGGGGAAACACGATGGCCCTTTTATGATTTATGGACTTCAACTCCCAGAATTGCTGAGCCGGCATGGGAATTCTGGGAGTTTATTATTATTAGTTCGATTTATATGCCGCCCTTCTCCGGAGACTCAGGGCGGCTTACAATGTGTTAAGCAATAGCCTTCATACTTTTGTATATACCTGCTTTTGCCCCCCCCCCCCAGCGGTGTTCTTTTTTATACAAAGGCAGCTGATTGCCCCCACAATCTGGGTCCTCATTTTACCTGCCTCGGAAGCATGGAAGGTTGAGTCAACCTTGAGCCTGGTGACATTCGAACTCGCAGTAATTGCAGGCAGCTGGTGCTAGTTAACAGCACTTTAGTCTGCTGCGCCACCAAGGCTCTTAGTTGAAGTCCATAACTGAAGGGGCTGTAGTTCCCCACCTCTGCTCTACACCAACCAGAGCAGAAAAGTCAGGTTCACCTGCCTAGCCCCTCCTTGCCCCTCCATCCAGCCCCCTTACCTGGGCCGCCCATACTTGCAGTGAAGATTCACCCGGAAGTTCCTCTCGCTGCCGTCCACTTCGCTGTTGGGTGGCCGCAACCCTGGACCCTGGCTGCACGGGAACCATTCAGCTGGCGGGTTGGCTCCGTTTTCCAGTCCAATGGGCTGGCACGCATTGGAGATCCCATCTGTTCAAGGAAAGCACACAGACCCAGGCTTGTGAAGAAGGGGAACAGGAGGAGCAGGGAGAGAGATGACACCGGTTTGAAACAACCTCCCCCCCCACACCTCCCCAAACTCTTTTCAAAGAGATTTCATTTCAAAGGGACGCAGCAGCGGGTGAGAAGTGTCCAGTCTGGGGATCTGTGTGTCTGGGGATCTGTGTGTCTGTGTGTGTGTGTGTGTGCCTGCGTGAGGGATGCGAGGCAAAGGCACTTTGATGGCACAAATAGCTGCACTCTCTTGTGCTACGCGCTTCTTCCCCTTCCAAGCTTGGAGAGTTGTTTTTTTTTTTTAAACAAGCTTCCATTTTGTGGACAAGATGGAGAAGGTATGCATGCAGACTCTACCTTTCCCGCCACCCAAATACACCTCTCCCTGGCCAAACGATCCTTCTGGCTGGAGAGGGCTGGCCGACGGTCCCATGAAGCGTGTTCAACCCTGCTTGGCCCTGTCCCTTAGAAAGAGCGGATGCCTTGCAGAGGCAGAAGAGAAAACCTGACCCACCCATTCGTTTTTTGCAAGGAAGGACCCTCCTCCCTCCCTCCCTCCCTTCCTCCCTCCCACCCTCCAGAGCCTTCCTGGCTTAGAAGCAAGTTTGAGGGCGGCCCCCACCCGCCAGAAGTGAGGGAATCCTGTGCCTTTTGTTCAGGGTAGCTGGTTCCTGCTCAAGGTCATTAAAAATACAAAGGGTTTGGCTTTGGAGTACAACAGATGTGCACGAGGGAGGAGGGGGGGCAGGCTCCTGGAGAATGCAACACACCTCACCCAAGAGGCATTACAGTGTGGGTCAGAGGCCTGTGTGGCTCCGATAAACAGACAAAATGTCTGTGCATCTGTTTGGATGCCAGACCTGACTGTCAATCATCGGATCCCAGGCGCTCTCGGGCCTTTCCTTCCTCGTCTGATTTCCCCTCCCTGTTCTTCTCTTCCCTTTTTGTCCATGGTATCATAGCCCTGCAGGGGCATCAGCCAAACTCTATTAGCTACAGTCATCCTCCTATCTCAAGCTGTGTGGTGTGTGACCAAGTATGTGTCCGTGCGTGCGTGTGTGAGTGAGTGAGTGAGTGAGTGAGTGAAAGAGAGAGAGAGGAGAGAGAGAGAGGAAAAAAAGGGGAGGAGAGAAGGGGTATTCATGCTCTGCACACCAAAATCCACGTCTCGGTTTTCACACGGCTTGTGCACTTTTACCCAGAGAGACAGGGGTTTCACCAACATGCACTGGAGAATTTCTGGGTCTATTTACCAAAGCATACAAAAGCGTCCATCTGTTTCAATACTACAGCTATTCAATGTGTGTGCGTGTGTCCACTCAACATACTTAACTCAGTCAGTGGTGAGCGTAGCAATTACATACAAACGGCCTACTAAGCTCAGTCAGCTGTTGCCGTGATCGGCCTCTAAGTGCAACGGGCACACATGTGCATCTGCGCTTTCGTGCTTTGCGCAAGCCCAACTCACTCTGTTCGAGGTACAACCGAACAAACCCATAAAATGGGTAATTCGCTAACCGGGCTCTGTGCATTCAGGTGAACGATGCAGCCAATAAAGCAAACCAGAAATAGAAGATGGAAAGCCCTAGGAACAGGGGTGAAATCCAGCAGGTTCTGACAGATTCTGGAGAACCTGTAGGGGAAATTTTGAACAGTTCGGAGAACCGGCAAATACCACCTCCGGCTGGCCTCAGAGTGGGGAGGGAATGGGGATTTTGCAGTATTCTCCCCTGGATTGGGGTGGGAATGGAGATTTTGCAATATCCTTCCCCTGGAGTGGGGTAGGAATGGAGATTTTGCAATATCCTTCCCCCAGGAGTGGGAAGGGAATGGGGATTTTGCAGTATCCTTCCCCTGGGAAAGGAGATTTTGCAATATCCTTCCCCTGCCATGCCCACCAAGCCACACCACACCCACCAAGCCACACCCACAGAACTGGTAGTAAAAAAATTTGGATTTCACCACTGCCTAGGAATGGGAGCTAGTCTTAAGTACAAGGATGAAACAACAACAACAACAACTTTGCAAGGCGTACAGATATCAAAACCTCCTCATGCAGCAACGTGAAGGTCAGGATAGCAGAATCAACCGTGAATTGAACTGCCGCCTCGGTTACTGCTTGCCAAACAGTTGGGGGCATCTCCCTACCTCAACCTTTCACTCTCCCAGATTTCATCCACACAGTGTTACATCCTGCTCTGGTGCCATTATATCTGCACAAGTCCTTTGCAAGCCAAGAATCCACTACTCCTTATCTTGAATGCCATGCCACCATCGCTCGGATGTCAAGGCCATGCTTCGAAGCATTCCCAGGATGTCAACTTCCCCATCCTTGCCTTTTCTATTTCCCATCGTAAAGCATAATTTCTTACTTATCGCAACAATTTCAACGAGACGCAGTGACTGCAAGAAATAGGTGAGCCATCAAGATATGTGGCGGGTGATTCCAGGTGAAAAGATTTTCATTTTCATTTGACAAACACATTTGAAAGTCCCCAATCAAGTGATATTTCAGACAAAGAGGAGCTTGGCAAGTCGACTTGGTCTTCCATTAAGGGCAGGGCAGGGAAGGACGAGGTTGAGAAACACTGACCTAGACTAAAAGCCAACCACTAAGAATTAACTTTCCTCCCTCTCGGAAAACCTAACCTTTGGTACTGAATTCCCTTGTAATCCCAAATTCCCCTTCCTGGGACTGCAAGAACAGACCAGTTCCCATTTCACAGATAAAGAACTGAAGCAGAGACTGGAATTCGGGCCAGTGTAGGACTGTTTATTTTTGGAGACTGATTATGCTCACACAACTGGCCTCATCTATATATTGACACATCTGCCTGGTCCATCTGCCAGGCTGCAAGGGAGGGGTAAGGGCAAAGAATGTGGACTGTGGCATTGGCTCTTCCTCCACTGGGTGGGACAGCATCACAGGAGGATATATACCTACTTATTCTAGGGGGAAGAGCTCAATTCAAAAGATCCTGCGCCAAGCCAGGGGTGTGGGTCATCACCATGCAGAAGGCTGCCAAGGCCACCCATAAATCCTGGCTTAAAAAACGGGATTTCCAACCTAGAGCTTCAAAGCAAAGTTTGGGACCCAATCCAGACTAAGCCTTCACACCTTTCCAAGTCCTAATATCAGGGGAGGTGTTTGAATGTTCACAGGCCCACTTTGGAACAAATCCTTATGTTTTGGGCTTTCTTTTTTTGGGGGTGGTGGTGGTGATGGGAAGCCTACATGGGGACAACAAGGAGTCTAAGTGAATTTAGACCCTTCCTACCAGCTGAACTCAATGTTTCTCCGAGTGATATACTAGAAAGCCTCTGTCAGGAGAGGGAGGGAGGGAGAGAGAGAGAGGGAGAGAGAGGGAGGGAGGGAGAGAGAGAAAGAGAAAGAGAGGGAGAGGGAGAGAGAGAGAGAGAGGGAGGGAGAGAGAGAGAGAGAGAAAGAAAGAGAGAGGGAGAGAGAGAGCAAAAGGGAGAGAGAGAGAGACAGAGAGAGAGAGAGAGAAAGAGGGAGAGAAAGAGAGAGAGACAGACGTGAAGTAGCCGACAACTTATTAGGCAGCTGCAAAGAAGAAAAGGCGACAGATTCTGAAAAGATAAATTAGCAAATTAGCACCATCTCCTGAGCTGCAGTAGTTGATGAAGGGTATGGAAATAATAATAATAATAATATGGGAAAAAGAGTTTCAAAACCCGGAGTTTCCCCATTGCACTCCTTTTATTCGCCAATAATTCTTTGGAGAATTTGAGGCTGACCGATAGCGGCCACTGAGGAATTTGAAGCCAGTTCTTGAGAATGGTGCTACTTATTACTCTCACACGGTTTGCCTGCCACCAGTGGCCATCCTTTGTGCTTTTCAACTGCTCTTTGCATCCACCTCGAACTGTTGCATTCTTCGTCGCTGCCATGCCCTCCTCTTCTTCCTCGCCCAGCCATGTTGCCATGGAACTGTGTCCTTTGCTCTACAACTGAAAATTGATTTGTCACCTCGATCTTTTTATCCTACTATATGTTCACACTTGGATATCCCCCTGCTGCGGATCACTCTGTCTGTACCCTGCTGCTGACATGGTCTTCCCTCTGCTTTTCATGCCTGTGTTTTTACACACCTACTTTCCTGAACATCTAGCTGGCTTTGGTGACCTTCAAAAGCTGGGCATGGCTGGACCTGATTAGTAAGTGGCTGGGAGACCACTGAGAACTCAAGCAGACTGCAAAATCAAATCAAAACAAAAGCCTTAGGAAGAAGGCAAGGGCAAACTACTTCCAAATGGTCCGTCCCCCTGAAGACTACAGGCATGTCCATATGGCCACCAGGTGCCATGCTCAACTCAAAGGGGATTTTTTCCAAGTTCCAGATTGTAGGATTATTGGAGTCGGTCAGGGGGAAGACAGTCAACACCTGACGGCAACTATTTTAACCACCGTGCTTGTGTTTTTGTACGTCTTGATCCTTCAGTCAGCCTGTTTCTCGCTTGCAGGTGGTGGTAAGAAATCGAATCCAGACCTCCGTTTTAAGGAAGCCCCCTTTTCCTTCCCCTGCAATTTTGGGAGTTGGCAAGTAAACGCCTTTCTTAGCACTCCTCCGTTCCCTCCCAGCCTCTGCAGACGGTGGCAGTTGCAAGGCTGGGAAGGTGTAGAGTTACAGCAAAGGGCGATGTGGAATAAAGAAACGGCCCTCGAAGGACCAGGCTAGTCTCAACTGCCTGGAGCTGGCAGAAACAGACAGAAAGATAGAAGAAAGCAGGCAAAACACAGAAGGCTTTTCATTCGAGCCGGTGGGTCCCAGCCCCTCCCAATACTCCCCTCCTCCTCCTGCCAGCTTCCCTTTAAACTCAAGTGGGGCATGGAAAAACCCAAATCCCAAGCTCCAATCCCAGGAGTCAACCTTTCTATGGGACAAAGAGATGCAGAGTCAATCCACTGGGATCCTTTGGCACCAAGAGACACAAGGCCAGATGCACCGGAGAGGAAAGGCACTCCAAATGGCAGGCGGAGACATTCTCGGGAGCCCTGAGACACGTGGCCAGAAAAAGAAGAGATCTATCCGAAGTCCTTTTTTCCATTTGTTCCCACCCAGGGAATGCACGGGGTGGGGGGTGGGGAGTGTAGTCCTCGATGTACAACCACGATGGAGCCCCAAAATTCCAATGGTTAAGCAAGGAAGATGCTCGCCAAGTCGCGCTCCATTTTACTGCCTTTTCTGCCAGTGTTGTTTAAGCGAAGGACTGCAGATGTTAAGTGAAACGTGCGGTCCTTAAACAAATCTGGCCCGTTCCCCCACCCCCCATTGGCTTTGCTTGCCGGAAGCCAGCTGGGAAAGGTTACAAATGGTGATCACAGGACCCCGGGATGTTGCAATGGTCATAAAGACAAGGCAGTTGCCAGCTGCCTGAATTTTGATCACATGACCATGGGGAGGCTGCAATGGTCACAAATGGGAAAACGGGTGATAAGTCACCTTTTTTTCCTCTCAGGGCCATTGCAACTTCGAACGGTCACTAAACGAAGGGTTGTAAGTCGAGGACTTCCTGCATCCTGTTGAATATCATCACCTTTGCATGTAAGCTCACACAGGGTCAAGGCAGGGGTGGGGTGCTGGGGGTTCGCAGGGGTTCGAGACATCCTCTAGCTAAGATTCTGTGCAGTTCGGAGAACCCCCAAATCCCATCCTGCCCCTCCCCTCCCCTCCCAGGAGTCCCTACCCAGCCCATTTCAGATTCAGGTAAGTGCAGGGCGCACACAGAGGCTCGAGGAGGGCAAAAAATGGGCCTACCAGACATTTGGGAAGACCGGAAACTAGCCGGTTTCCAGCCTCCAGAGGGCCTCTGGCACCTGGGGAGGCTCCCGGAGGCTCGAGGAAAGCCTCCAGAGATGGGGGGGGGGGGGCAAAAACACCTTCCTACTGCCGTGGTGCAGGAGGCCATCTAGGCCACGCCCATGCCCACCCAGCAACTGGGCAGAGAACCCCTTACTAAAATTTTTGAAGCCCATCCCTGGGTCAAGGTCTTGGAAGTGGGGAAAAGTGGGTACAGGCAAAAGATACCAATATATATATGTGTTGCAGGGTCATGTTGCATGAATCTGCAGAGGGAACACACACACACACACACACACACTCTTCACAAACAAAACACATGCACATTTTTCTACTTAGTCATCCTGATTTGCTTATCCCCAGAATTCATTTTTAGCTGCTCTTGGTTTTCACCAGTCTGGACTAATCAGAGACTTGGGTAGGGTGCAAATTCCAAATCAGTAATAAGTCAAGACAGTGCAAACAAACAAGGAGAGGGACAGCATTTGTATATGTCACACTAAGCCACGGTTGCATTCAGGCAGCCAGCAATAAACCCTGATTTCAAATCCTAAGGCAAATTGGGATTTTTTTCCTTCCACTGAAGGCTAAGCCAAACACAAAGTGCACAATCACTTGGTGTGATGTGTGACCTCAGCCAGTGGCTCAGAGTAGCAGAGTTACACACACACTCATACAAAGCAGAATCCTACACACAAATGCCCCTACACAACTCACACCCCCGCACACAGAGGGATCCTCTTCCTAGGCAATTTCTCACCCAGTCGCCCCAATTCCTCAGCTAAGGCTACAAGCCCATGGCGAGAATTGTTGCTCTCTAGCCAGGAGAGCACATACACCCCCCCCCCCAGCACAGTAACAACTGCCCACCGTTCTTCCAACCCTTGTAATTCATAGGCTGGGCCTCCCTGCCTTGCCCGATTCTCCTTATGTTGCAACAAGCCTATGCCTGCCAGGAGAGGCTTGTAATTCCCACCTCTTCCGTGGCTGGTTAGGAAACCTCATCTGCTTTAAAAACAGCTCACAGCAACTCTTGACCACACAGGGGAGAGGGACGCAAACCTCTCCACCCCCCCTCTGTTCCTCCAGCTCCAGGGGGCAGCAGGGGTTCTGAAGTGGGGAAAGCTATAACCAAGACCATCCAAAGGTTTTTGACACCCCCCACATCCCGTGCATGGGAGGTAGTGGAGTGTGGGAAGGAGGGTTTTATTCAATAGCCTAAATGTAACCTAACGTACTTCCATTCTTCTGCAAAGCCAAGCAAATCAGGAGCAAAACCCCACCCATTGCCATGCCCAGAGATGCCTTCCTCAATTAGCAATAGCACAGTGATGGTGAACCTATGGCATGTGTGCCACAGGTGGCAAGCAGAGCCCTTTCTGCGGTCCGTTTTGGCCCTAGAGGCTTCTCTGCAGCCGCCCGGGACCAAAAATGGGCTGTGGGGGAGCACAGGTCCCGGGAGGCTGCAGTGAGGCCTGCTAGGGCCAAAACGGGACGGGAGGGGTTGCGGGCGCATGCGTGGGGGGATGGGGGAGTGTGGAGGGGGCTGCACATATGCATAGGGAGGCAGGGTGCATAGGGGGTGTTGCATGCACATTGCATTATGGGGGCCAGCACGTATGTGCACTACTCGCGCGGGTGCGCGCGCTTTTGGCATGCGATGACAAAAAAGTTAGCCATCACTACAATAGCACTTAGACTTATATACAGGTAGCTCTCCACTTACAACAGTTCGTTTATGACTGTTCAAAGTTACAACGGCACTGAGAAGAGTGACTTATGAACCTTTTTTCACTGTTACGACCCTTGCAGCATCCCCAGGATCAGGTAATCAAAATTCAGATGCCTGGCAACTGGTTCATACCGGGGTGAAATGCTCCCGGATCAGACCGGATCGCCCGATCTGGTAGCGATCTTGGCCGGTGGTTTGGCAATCCAGTAGTGATGGTGGAGCTTTGCAAACCACACTCCCCCATCCCCCCACGCACCCGCGCAGGTGTCATTACTTCCTGGTTTTAACACTTCCTGTGTTTTTTATCTTCTGCACATGTGCAGAAGGTCTGCAGAAGCGTGCACTTCCGAACCGGTAAGGAAGATAAGCAGATTTCACCCCTGGTTCACACATACGACCGTTGCTGTGTCCCAAGGTCACTGGATCCCCTTTTGCGACCTTCTGACAAGCAAAGTCCATGGGAAAGCCAGATTCACTTAACAACCAGGTTACTAACTTATCCACTGCAGTGATTCACTTAAAAAAAACGATGGCAAGAAAAATTATAAAATGGGGCAAAACTCACTGAACAAATGTCTCACTTAACAATGGGCTCAACTAGTTGTTAGTCAAGGACTATCTATTCTGCTCCATAGCATTTTACACCACTCTCTGGGAGGGTTTACAATCCCAGCATAGCACCCCCAACAATCTGGGTCCTCATTTTACCGACCTCGGAAGGATGGAAGGCTGAGCCAACCTTTAGCCGGACAGGATCGAACTCCAAGCTGTGGACTGAGTTAGCCTGCAATGCTGCATTCTAACCACTGTGCTATCAGGGCTCCTTGACGCCCTTTTCCAACAGGGTCCGCACTAAGAAACTTACTGAGCCGTGGTGACGCAGTGGTTAGAGTGCAGTATTGCAGGCTACTTCTGCTGACTGCTGGCTGCCTGCAATTTGGCAGTTCGAATCTCACCAGGCTCAAGGTTGACTCAGCCTTCCATCCTTCTAAGGTGGGTAAAATGAGGACCCAGATTGTTGGGGAGCAATAGGCTGACTCTAAACCGCTTAGAGAGGGCGGTAAAAGCACTCTGAAGCGGTATATAAGTCTAAGTGCTAGTGCTATTGCTATTGCTACTACCTGTGTGAGCTTCTGAATGATGCTGGCTACCTTAAAGCCGGTCTAAGACATTCTGGCTACGAAAAATCCTGATACTTCCCTGCATTTGGGATGCGCCATCTCTTGAGAAGCTTCTTGGCCTTCAGCAAAACAAGGGATTGTGCATCGTGGAGGATTGTCCTCTGCTTACCTCACTCTGTCTCCCCTCACATTCCTCCCACCACCTTATCTCCACATTTCTTTCCCTGTCTGAATGCTAAGGCAGGTAAGCAGGCACAGCCTGAGCACAGAAAAGAGCTTTGGGGAAGGAGGAGGGAGGGGGGAGGGAGGGAGCCAAGCCCCCAGAGCAGACAATGACTCATTCTCCTGGCATACAGAATGGGTCACTCTGGCCATACATGTGAGTTGGTGGATGAAGTCTTAAGGCCGGGCTTGGTGCTTGCTCTCTTTAAGCAGCCCCCCTCCCCTCTGTATTTGTTCTGCTCCTTCAGAGAGAAGGAACTCAAAGGGACAGCAGCATGCAGACAACCTCAAACAGACCGAAGTCTCAACTCAGGGGGAAGAAGAATACCAGGCTGTTTCTTATGCCGGAACTCAGCTCAGCCTTCCATTCCCCATGCCAACTATTCACAGACTTGGCCCCAGGAAGGGAGGGGTGGAAGAGGGCCACAGCTGGTGGGGGGGGAGGGCAGAGAGAGAGAGGAGACAAATGGTCTTTCTCCCTTGCACCTCCCTTACTCAGCTCCAGGCTGTTGCCACATGTTTCACATTAGGGGCTCTGGACGTTGACGTTGCTGGGGTGTCAGCCAGAGCATCCCCTCCCTTAGCAAAATGTAGCAGGGACCACACAAGAGAAGGGACAAATGCTTGGATGTAGGAAAGGCCTTAAAGAGGGGGTGGGGGGTGCGGAAACCTGAGAAAGAGGGAGAGAAAGAAAAAGACAGAGAGAGGAAGAAACAGAGAGAGAAAGAGAGAGAAGCAGAAAGAAAGCGAAAGAAACAGAGAAAGAGGGAGAGCAAGAAAAAGACAGAAAAAGAGAGGAAGAAACAGAGAGAAAGAAACTGAGAGAGAAAAGAGAGAAACAGAAAGCAAGAGAAATAAACAGAGAAAGAGAGAGAAAGAAAAAACAGAAAGAGAAAGAGAGGAAGAAAAAGAGAGAAAGAGAAAGAGACAGAAGGGAGGGAAGGAGAGGCAATCTTAGATGAAATTGTAAAGGGTGTGTGTATAGAAGGTAGAGTTTAGCAGCATGTACAGCAAGGATATCTCTTCTCCCCCCCCCTCTGAGTGTGTGTGTGTGTGTGTGTGTGTGTGTGTGTGTGTGTAAGAGAGGGGGGAAAAAAGATTGCAGTCACCTCTCCTTGCTACCTCCTGACCCCTGGAGCCTTGGAAAGATAACAGCCCCCAAAGAGTGCTGACTTGTCTTTCAGAAATCCAATATCTTCGCCTGGTAAACTAATAGACTACCTGGGCTCACAATAACCACCCTGCAAAAGGATTAATCCTGGTGCTGAAAATCTTTAATTAGTTTAACAGTTTCAGGCTCCTCGGAGGCAGCAAATGGCAGGCATGGCCCCCCCAGCCTTTCTCTCTCTCCCCCCCCATCTCTCTCTTTCTGCCTGCCCCCCCCCCCCCCCCCCCA
This sequence comes from Masticophis lateralis, assembly GCA_030761175.1. Classification (NCBI taxonomy): domain Eukaryota; kingdom Metazoa; phylum Chordata; class Lepidosauria; order Squamata; family Colubridae; genus Masticophis; species Masticophis lateralis. Next base: position 14,164,050 of record JAUDYJ010000009.1, read on the forward strand.
GCCAACTTAAAAACAGGACCTCTTGGGAGGCTGTTTCATTCCCTGGTCGAGATGGAACGGAAGAACAAGAATTTTCCATTCAAGATGGAAGAGGTGCGGGGGGGGGGGGGGGGGAAGAGAGAGAGAGTGAGAAAGAGCAGAATCACACTTCTCCCCTCCCGTTTTTTTTGGGGGGGGGAGGAGCGGGGAGATCAGGCATCGGGTAGAGAATTTAGCATTGTGATGCTCTGAAGTTTTTACCTCACCTCCAACCCTGAAGAATTCCAAAGCTCCTAAACAGGATTTTGGCAACTGCCTGGGGATGAGAAGAACAGGAACAAGATATCTCTCCTCTTTGATTCTCAAAGCCTGCACCTGACCTTGCCTTCCCCCACTCTTTCTCTAATTGGGGGGTGTGGGGATGACAGCGGGTGGAAGATAGTCTAAGAGAACTCTTGTTTCCATGGGGCCCTTCAGGGCTGAGATTTGGAATCAGATGCTACCTAGCCTCGCCAGACAGGACATCCCAAATGGAAAACTTTACGATTGTCGCACCGTTCCAGAACGGGAAATTCATCCCCGTTATTTTATCAAAGGGGGGAGAAAAAACAACAACCCTCCATTCATTTGTTGCTATGACCACCTTTTTTCTAACCTTTTTTGCTCCTAGAGTTTTTAGTTGTTCATTCCTGATGTTGCAAAAGGAGAAATAACAACATCAGGACGGCAGCAACTTCTGCAAGCTATGGAAGAGAAAGGACAACTGCAGGAGACTAGACCATCATACCGCCTGTCTCTAACAAGAGGGGGGACATTTTGGGCGAGTTGGAGACAGGTGCCAGAATGCCACAATCCAGAAAAAGAGCCAAGGATGCTTTAGGATAGGGGTCTCTAACCTTGGCAACTTTAAGATTTGTGGACTTCAACTCCTAGAATTCTCCAGCCAGCATACTGGCTGGAGACTTCTGGGAGTTGAAGTCCACAAATCTTAAACTTGCCAAGGTTGAAGACCCCTGCTTTAGAAAGTTATGCGGGCCAAGAAACTGGAGATGCCAAACACCAAAAACGTTAAGGTCCAAACCCAACTGCTAAGCACCAAAATAGGAGGAGATAGAAAAGTACTGCATCCAGTTTTTATAGTTTAGCCTTTATTGTCATTGTACATCATGTATACAATGAGATTTGGTCACCACACTATAAAAAAAGATGTTGAGACTCTAGAAAGAGTGCAGAGAAGAGCAACCAAGAGGATTAGGGGACTCGAGACTAAAACATATGAAGAACGGTTGCAGGAACTGGGCATGGCTAGTCTAGTGAAGAGAAGGACCAGGGGAGACATGATAGCAGTCTTCCAATATTTGAGGAGCTGCCACAGAGAGGAGGGAGTCAAGCTATTTTCCAAAGCACCTGAGGGACAGACAAGGAATAATGGAAGGAAACTGAACAAGGAGAGATTCAACCTGGAAATAAGGAAGAACTTTCTGACAAGGAGAACAATCAACCCATGGAACAGAAGTTGCCTTTGGAAGTTGTGGGAGCTTCATCATTGGAGGCTTTCAAGAAGAGACTCGACTGCCATTTGTCAGAAATGGTGTAGGGTCTCCTGCCTGAGTGGGGGGTTGAACTAGATGACCTATAAGGTCCCTTCCAACTCTGCTAATCTGTAAATCTGTAAAAATGTGTCGGGGTATAGACTGGAGGAAAGAATATTCAGAAGAATAAGGCACACCAATGTGCCTGTAATTAAAACCTGTACAAATCCTGATGTTAACATCAAACCACAAAATCCATACTCGAAAAACATGAGCATGGCAACCCAAGGGAGGTGCTTTACATATCTTGTCCATATAGCTTCAGGTTTCTTGACCTAGGCTAAGTTGACACATCACATTAAGACAAAGTGATTCTAGCTATTGGGTTTTGTAAACCATAGTTGATGGATTAGCATGGGGCCTATTTAATAATAGTTAAAGAAAACATGGGCAAGAATGTAGTATGCAACCTTGCAGCCACTGACAGCTGCTCTTCTGGGTGGCATGTAGGACTTCCTTCAACCTTTCCAGGTGTCCTCCCTTACTTCAAACCAGGGGTGTCCAACCTTGGCAACTTTAAAACCTGTGGACTTCAACTCCCAGAATTCCCCAGCCAGCCATGGTTGGGAATTGAAGTCCACAAACCTTAAAGTTGCCAAGGTTGAACACCCCTGCCTTAAACAAACATTGCTACGTCTAGCAATAGAGCTGGGTTCACACGACACACTAAGTTACGGTTTGTTATGTACTGCACTAGATGAACTCTCCAAAACCACAGTCTCTCTGTCCTATTTATATATTATATTTCAGTAAACCGCTTCAGTTACCCAACATTTTTAACTGTCCTCTTAGTGGGCAGCTGCCCCAAAAAAGAAAGCTGCATTGAAGGGCAGTTTGCAGAATTTAAAAACAAACACAAATCAAAGTTCCTTAATCAATACCTGCAACCAAGGTTGGTCTCTAGGCATGGGTCCCTGAGAGTCAATGTCAACATGATGACAAATAATTCGATATAATAAATCTGGGAATTGGAATATTTCCAGGAAAGTTGCCTGAGCATTTAAGTGTCATGTTTTTCAGTTCAAAATTTTCTAACCCCAAAGGTGTGGTGGTGGAGGAGGAAGAGAGGAAACTTTCTGGATGCTAACTAGAAATCAATTCCGTTCTTACAGACAGATTTTTATCCTCATACCCAAGGAGCGTGATAACTCAGTAGGAGAACAGTAAACCATGCTGGAGGAAAATAAACATTTCGCTATTTACAGGATTTGAAGTGGATGAGCGTTACCGGCTCCCAATGAGTTTCAAGGACTGATTTAACATGCAAGAGGAGTACAAGCCAGCAAGCAAACAATGGAACTTTAAGTTTAGGGATTGGCAGATCTGTAGCCCACGAGACGTTGGACTACAATTCTCTTCACCCCTGCCTATTGGCATTGTTAGCTGAGGTTCCTAACAGCCAACAAGATCTGGAGAGTGGTGGATTTCCTTCACCTCTCTTTAATAAAAAATGAAATACAATTGCTTTCAACTTTTACTTCAAGGCTGGGATGGATTGTGAATCAATACGGATCTTAAGACTCCCAGGCTGTCTACAGCGGTGATAAAAAGGTCTTGCCCTCCTTTGCAAACAGTCTCAATTAGCTTGCCTCTCCCCAACACCCATCCCCGAGCAACTGTGTGGGTAAATTTACACTTACAGGTAAGTTCTGGGGATTTAGAACCACAGTCGAGACCAGATTTCCATTGGTTAAGACAGGCGGTTGTTGAGTTGCACCTGACTTTTATAACCTTTTTCGGCCTTGACTTTGCTTGATGGAAACCGGCTGGGAAGGTTGCCAAATGGTGATCACATGACCATAGGGCAGTGCAACCATTGTAAAGACATGTCGGTTGCCAAGCACCTGAATTTTGATCAGGGTAGGGGTGCTATGGTGGTCTTAAATGCAAGGACCAGTTGCAAGTCCCTTTTTTTTCCCCCAGTGACACTGCCACTTCAAGCGGTTGCTAAATGGATGGTCGTAAGGCGAGGACGACCTGTAGACAGGTATCTGGCTGTACAGTGCAAACCTTTGTATACAGGGAGCCTTTCTGTACATCCCCTTCTATGTGAACAGGAATCTGGTCTCCCTTTTCCATTGTGCCTGACATGCTGCTGTTCCAAGCCTCTTCACTTCACAGAGGGAGATGCTGACTGCTTTAGATGGAAAACAGCAAGAGTCCCCCAGAAGCAGACTGGGAATTGGCCACCTGTGGGCTGTATGCTGCTTCCAGCCTCTGTTTTGGGGTCCCTGGAGCCCTCGGGATTGCAGCACCGAAATTTGGCAGCATGAATTTTCAGGTGGTTCAAAACCCACCTCTCATAGGCCAAACATAGGCCTCTCCTTTTCCTTCTCCCTTCTTCTCCTTCTCTTCTTCTTTTCCTCCTCCTCCTCCTTCCTCCTCCTCCTTTTCTTCTTCTTTTCCACCTTCCTCCTCTTTTTCTTCTTCTCCTCCTCCTCCTCCTCCTCCTTCTCTTCCTCTTCCTCCCTCCTTCCTTCCTTCTCCTCCTTCTTCTCCTCCTCCTCCCTCCTTTCTTTCTTCCTTCCTCCTCCTCCTTTCTTCTCCTCCTCCTCCTTCTTCCTCCTCCTCCTCCTTCTCCTCCTCCTTTTCTTCTTCTTCTTTTCTGCCTTCCTCCTCTTTTTCTTCTCCTCCTCCTCCTTCTCTTCCTCCTCCTCCTTCTCTTCCTCCTCCTCCCTCCCTCCTTCCTTCCTCCTCTTTCTTCTTCTTCTTCTCCTCCTCTTCCTCCTCCCTCCTTCCTTCCTTCCTTCCTCCTCATCCTCCTCCTCCTCTTTCCCCTCCTCCTCCTCCTCCTCCTTCTTCTTCTCCTTCTCCTCTTCCTCCTCCTCCCTCCATCCCTTTCTTTCGCACTCACTCTTTGCAGGACTCTCTCTTCGCTTTGCATGTATAATGAGGAGACACAACAGATGGCAAGTGATTCATCTTAGGTAATGGGTCCACCAGAGCCACTGAAGCTGCTGGGTTTCCTTTCCCTTCAAGTCAGTAGTTTGTGATATGTGTGTCTCTCCCCCTCCCCCTCCCCCCTCCCTTCTCTCCCATTCTTGACTGAGAACAGCGACCATTAATTTAGCATCTCTTTGGGGACGTTCTCAAGAACAGGTATCGCTCTTCTGTTCGGTTTGGCGACAGTGATGGAAGAAAAGAGGGAGTTGACAGAGAAACCCAAATGATGGAAGACAGCCCATGGCAGGAAATGAGTAGGCTGCGCTTGGGGCCGAGGCTCTTGTTACAAGCAACGGTTTTCCTTTTTGCAGTCCTCGATTTATGACCACAATGGGGAGCAGAATTTCCAACGCTAAACAAAGCGGTTGTTTAAGTGAGTCGTCTCCAATTTTGCAACTTTTTGTTGCCATGATCCGGCTTCCCCCATTGACTATGCTTGACAGAAACCGGCTGCAAAGGAGTTGCAATACATGCCAGTTGCCAAGCATCCAAATTTTGATCATGTGACACAGGGATGCTGCAACCATTGCAAATGTGAAACATGTCCAGAAGTCACTTTTTTTAATGCCATTGTAGCTTTGGTCACTAAATGAATGGTTGTAAGTCGAGGACTACTTGTACAGGCCAACTCCACCAGGAGCTTTCTTCCTTTCTCAGCGTGGAAGCTACGTTCTTCACCACGGTTGTAGATTGGGTTCATGTTTTCATCCAACTATCCTCTGCAAAATCTCTTTTCAAGATCAATCACCCAACTGTGACATCAAAACCGAAACACAATCACCTATTTTGGGGGTGGGGTGGGGAGGGGTGTCAACCTATTTTCCAAAGCACTCAAAGGAAGAACAAGAAGCTATGGATGGAAACTAATCAAGGAGAGAAGCAACCTAGAACTAAGGAGAAACTTCCTAAAAATGAGAACAATTAACCAGTGGAACGACTTGCCTCCAGAAGTTGTGGGTGGAGGTTTTTAAGAAGAGATCGGAGAATCGTTTGTCTGAAATGGTATAGAGTTCCTTGTTTGGACTAGAAGACCTCCAAGATCTCTTCCAAACTCTGCTATTCTGTTAAATGGGGATGGAGAGAAGCAGGTTGCCTCAGATATATCATCATAGACTATAAAGAACAGCCACAAAGGGACCTAGACTAGTTTGAAAGGGGAGGCTGTGCACTGAAGGAGGAATGCAGCAGCTTCAATAAACGCCTCTACTTATTATTCTTAGGGTAAAAAGGTGTGGAATAATGAGTCTGAATCGGTCATCTGATTGCAAAACATATTGACCTGAGCAAACCTGACAGAACTGGTTTGCAACAAAGCCTTTAGCGAAACAACAACAATAACAAAAAAAGTCAGAACCCGTCATCAGCACAGCCAAAACCTATAACTGCATTTGGGCATGTTTTAGCCCATTATCCTTTGCTCAGCATTTTATTCTTTTTGTTGTTATTGTTGTTGTTGTTGTTGTTAAAACTTCACTCTCTCACTTTCTGTTCCATAAGGCAGCCCATATAACGCACTGTGATATCAACAACCTAGGACACAAGGAAAAAAAAACTCACCAAAAACCTCATCTCTGATACTAATGGCACTTAGCACCTTCACGAACAGCTGACTGGCTCTTTGCCCTTTCCGATTTTAAAGATTAAATCCGTCTTTCGCCATCTCTCCCTTTCGCGCAATGCACCACAAAATCGGGGAGGAAAAGCATCATTCCCAGTTCAGAAACGAACCCGTTTTTAAAGATCTGCTGATTGGAAACCAGATCCGTGCAAAACCTGCTTCCTTTTAAACTTTTATCATTGGTAGTATTTCTGCTGTGTTGCTGCTTTGGAGAACTCCAGAAAGATTGGTGTTTGTGAAAGATACCATTCAAAATGGCTAGACTAATAGAAAGGAGATAAAACCCTAAGCTTTGAATTCTAGGGCTTACGGCTGCTCAAAATACACCTGAGTTGGATGGGGAAAGGGTTCTGGGACAAACCCTGTAAACAAGTCAGCTTGAGGAATTTGCTGGCTCAGCTTCTGGTCTTCTGAAAGGTGAAGGCCAAATCCAGGTCACAAAACCCAGGCAGACATGAGTTTACAGAGGTAAGTTAAATGATTCCTGCCTTTTGCAGAGAATCACTCGTCGATATTTTGCAGAGAATCACTCGTTGATATTTCTAATCCCACCTAATATACAATCACACAGACATTGATTGCTGTTGTCCTCTTCTTCTTGCAATGTTCCTTTCTCCACCCAGACCATCTTCTGGGTGGAGAACATTTGGGGCACAAAGCGGAGAAGAGAGAAAAGCACTGCGAAAACCAACCCACAGATGGGCTGGCGAAACCGTGCACCTTAAAGTCTAGCTCAGGCCAAAAACCTGTGATTGATAAAGATCTAGAGAAGGACTTAATTTAGCTGCCTTCTAGTGCCAGCTTTGTTCAACCCCAGCCCCCCCATCCCAACCTCCCAAGCACCACCACTCACTCCCACACATGCACACACCCCACGCGGGGGCTCCGCTTCTCTCTTCCAGTGGTTCGGATCCATCCGGCTTTCCGAAGGCTTCCTTCAAAGCGGGCCAGGTTGAAAATAAGATCTGTCCTCCTGCCTGAGCTGGTCTCCTCGTGCCCTGCTTCTCATTTGTTTTTCTGCTTTCAGCTCCAGTCCCTTTCCTGGGATGCTGCAGTTCCACCTGGTTACGCCTGACGCAAATGCCAATGCTCCCTCAGGCCAAGGCTCCTGGCTCTGCTGCCTGCCTTGCAGCTGTAGCGCCCGGCTGTCTCTGGGCAGAGGATGCGGCTGCCACAGCACGGAGGAGGCTGTTCCCCTTCCTCAAGTTCTGCCTGCCAAGGCCAGAAAGAGAGAGAGAGACAATAGCTCGCCTGGTCCCCAAAGAGGGTGGCTTGGGAAAAGAAGAAGAAGAGGGGAAAAAAAGGAGAGCGGCTTACGGCTGGTTACCTCATCCAAGTTTGGCTTCTCACAAAGAAGGGTCGGCAGCGTCCCCCCAATTTGGGAGAAGCCAGGCTGAGCAGAGACTGGAACAGAAGGAGACAAAAGCATGTCTCTGCTGCAGGAAGCCAAAAGCTGGAGCTTGCTCGTTTGTGAAGGCAGATGGAGGAGAACAGGGGAGGTCCAAGAAGCTTGATAGCTCCATTATCTCGGGGGAATCACAGGATGCAAAGTTCTGGGGCTTTTGAAAATGTGGGTTGACAGTTCCAACTGATCTACTAAAGCCATCGTCTCAGTATGGTTACAGGTAGTCCTTAACTTACAACCATTTGTTTAGGGTAGACACTGTTGCAAGTTATAATGGCACTGAAAAAAGTGACTTATGACTGACCCTCACAGTAGCAACTGACACAGCATCCCCATCAGGCCCTCTGTTCAATTGCACACTTCCTCTTTTGCTCAAGAGATCCAGGTGAGGATATCTATCTATAGTGGGCAAAAAAGTCAAGAGAAGGCAGCAAAGGTTCAATCAAAGCTCCATTTCTGTTGTTGTTGTTTTTAAAATCGTAGTCCAAAGACATCCTAAATCCAGGATGAAAGAAAGGTAGAGAACTGCTTTCTAGTAGAACACATCCCTATTTTGAGGTCTAGATCAGCGGTGAAATCCTCTGCAGGTTGCCAACAGTTCACTGCCCACGTATGTGCAGTGCACGCCAAAGGCACCCCGCACGCGCATGTACAGTGCGCACCAAACGCACGCTTCGTGCGGAAAAAGGAGGCTTAAGAAGGTAAGTAGAACAACGGGGCGGGGGGGGGAACAGCTGTGCCGCATGATTTAGATTTGCTAGAAAGCAGAATTTCTAACAGATATAAATCACGCGGCACAGCTGATCGTCGGAAATACCTAGATTTTTTTAAACTACTGATTTGCCCGAACCGGTAGCTTTTATTACTACCAGTTCACTAGAACTGATGCAAACTGATAGCATTTCATCCCTGGTCTAGATCTCTCATTTTGTAAATACGTTTGCTTGCTTGCTTGCATGCTTGCTTGCTTGCATGCATAGGTGTGTGTCACAGTGGTGTCAAGGGAAGAGGTAAGGTTACACCTGGTTGTCCATTTTGAGGAGACCGGGGTACTCTAGTGGGGAGACCAGGTTTGGCACATCAATTCACAGAAACTTGTTGCCTGCTTTGAGCCATGTAGCCTTGGGAGGACATACTTGGGGAATATGCAAAAATGGGGATGGGGTGGGGGTGAATTGACCTCCCCTGTGCTAAGGCACATCTCCCATCTCTTCATTGATGACTGTGATTAGTGAGAGCACTGCAGCTTCTTACAGAGAAGGTTCCAGTTGCACCTGAGACCTTTTCTGTGCGCAATATTGAGCTTCCTGGTACTGGTTTACAACCAGTTTCCACCATGATTGAGATGCTGTTTCCCATTGATGATCCTACCCAGAGTGGCCCAGGAGGGAGGGAGGGAGGGAGGGAGGGAGGAAGGAAATAGAAGGGAGGGAGAAAGGAATGGAAAGAAAGAGAGAGAGAGAGAGAGAGAGAGAAAGAAAGGGGGAGCGAGGGAGGGAGGGAAGGAAGGAAGGAAGAGAGAGAGAAAGAAAGAAAGAAGGAAGAAAGAAAAAATGAAAGACAGACAGAGAGAGAGAGAGAGAGAGAGAGAGAGAGAGAGGGAAGGAGGAAAGTAAGTAAGAAAGAGAGAGAGAGACAGAAAGAGGGAGGGAGGGAAGGAAAGAAGGAAGCCTTCTTTTCCTGCTCATCTGCATGTCCCCTCCATTGTTTCTCCCACTTGGCATCAAAGCCAATAAATTTCTCCTGCCTCCAGGCCTGAAGGATGCAGAGAGTTAATTCAGCCACACAAGCTGGTTGCTGGGCGGACTTGCTGGATATCTGCCCATCCCAAGGTCTTTAAAGCCAAGCAGATGCAATGCTGTCTAGGTTGAAGCAAACCCAAGAGAGAAGAGCAAGGAGGATCAAAGGAAGGTGTCACATCAAGAGGGTAGGTGAGAAAAGGATGAAGAAGAGGGGACAAGCAACCTTCCTGGGCCCTAGACCTCAGACATCCAGACAGGCAAAAGGATGGTTTGTTTCTGACGGAGAGGAGAAAGCCAAGAGGAATCAGAGTCCAGGTGTGCTAAGATGGAGTGGCTCACACAAAGTCATCACCAATAGGCCATCATTCATAGGGTGGCAGGCATGGGAGTCAAAAGCTGGAGTGGCCCATGGCAGCTGTTGATGTTTCTATACAGAAGAGCCCACACTTGGTCCTCAAGAGAGATGGGGCAGCACACGGGGTCTCCACCTTTCAAGGCCATTCTTCAGGCTGGGGTATGACATTCAACTTCCCTTCCCGGGAGAGATCTCGTCTTAAGTAATTAAGATGAGATCATTTGTGGATTCATGTTGCAATCTTGAAGCATCAAAAGGATCTATGTGCCAACCTTCTGCACCATATTGAAAATCCATGCAAGCGATCAAGGAGGAAGAAGGGCAATGCAAAGGAGCATGCTCCGCGACAGATCAATCAACAACTTCTCCCACTCAAAATTAGCACAAGGAATATATAGTAAAGCCATGGCAATCTGTAGGAGTACAACATATTTGGAGAAGGCCTTGTGTACTGCACAATTGTTCTCCAAAAAGTAGACTAGCCCTCTGGGCACAGGATTGTGATTCTTTGTGATTCTGGGAGATTGTACAATTAGTGGTTGTAATTTGATTATAAGTGTTGGTTGATTTTCATTATAGTTTACTTCAGACCAGGGTGAAATGCTCCCAGTTAGGATCGGATTGCCTGATCCGATAGCGATGGTGGCGGGTGATTCAGAGAACCGGTAGCAAAAATCCCTGCCCCTCCCCAATGCCGAGCTGAGCCGCGTGATCATCAGAGGCTTTTTTCCTTTTCCTTTTTAAAAACTCTCTGCCGATCAAGGCAACTCAGCTTGGATCGTCAGAGCCATTTAAAAGGAAAAAACCTTTTTTTTTCTTTTAAATGCCTCTGACAATCCAAGCTCTGACGATCCCAGCTGAGTTGACTGATCGGCAGAGGGGTTTTTGCCGATCAGTCAACTTCGCTGAAGAGGTTGTAGAAAAAATGGTTTTAAAAGGAAAAAAAATGGCCACGGTCCCCCAGTCACATTACCCCACCACCACCAAGCCATGCCCACAGAACCGGTAGTAACAAATTTTAGATTTCACCACTGCTTCAGATGTTTTAATGTCCTATTGCAGGTACTTTTTATGCCCTCTCTTTACAGAATTAGAAAATAACACATTGGAAGTGACCCTGGAGGTCTTCTACCCCTCCCCCCTGCTCATCTAGGAGATCCTATACCAGTGATGACTAACCTTTTTGCCAACGTGTGCCAGAAGGGGGGAGGGTAGGGGTGCACATGGCCACACCCATAATTCTATGCGCATGCGTGCGTGACCTCTCCCCCCCACCCTCCTGCCATGCGATGGCCTGGTAGGCCCATTTTTCTCTCTCACCTGGCTCCAGAGCCTCCCTAGGAGTCTGGGGAGGGTGAAAACAGTCTTCCCCACTACCACCCCCAGGCCTTCCGGAGGCAGGAAACAACCTGTTTCCCTACTTCTGGTGGGCCCAGGTGGTCCAAAAATCAGTTGGCCGGCGTGCGCATGCACACCGGTGCTGAGTTTGTGTGCCCATGGATATGGCTACATGTGCCACCTGTGGCACATGTGCCATAGGTTTGCCATCACAGTCCTATACCACCCAATCTCTTCTTTAAAAATCTCCAGTTATGGAGTACTCACAGCTTCTGAAGGCAAGCCTTCCCACTATTTTATCTGTCAGAAAATTTCTCCTTATTTCTAGGTTGCTTCTCTCCTTGAATACTTTCTATCCATTGCTTCTTGTCCTACCTCCAGGTCTTTTGGAGTTTAGGCTGACCCCATCTTCTTTGGGGCCAGCCCCCTAGATATTGGCGTTTGTTTGTATCGAGGTGGTTCCACAGAGGTTTGAAATGCTTGTAAGCTAACATGAATAGACTTTGTGAGGTATAAATTCAATTGTTGCTGCTGATAATAACATCAACAACAATACTATTAATAATAAATGGCCTCCTGGAATCTCATGCCCACTCAGCAAAGTTTCTAACCTTTAGATATTCCAAAAGAGTTTTGATAGTGTTGAATTCTCGGACGTCTTAGAAAAGATAGGACAAGAGTTGGAAGTCACTGAGTAAGGTTTTTTTGAAACAGGCTGGAAAATAGTTGCCAAGGCCTGCTTCATTTCGGAGTGGCTTGCTCAACACTGGACTCAATCAATTATCTAAATTAGGGATGTGGTGTGAATTCTGGTTGTTGTAGTCTATATATCTTAAAGTTGCCAAGGTTGACAAATACTAATCTATTTGATGGAAAGGAGCTGGGCTAGTCAAATATAGTGATCCACTGTAGTTATAAAGCTGCATTGAAGTAGATGTGAATATACACACTACTCCTATTGGCAACTCCTTAAACAATCAGTGACACTCCCAAGCTTGCACTTTGCAGCACAATTCCAATAAAATACACAATTCAGTTAAGGAGGGGCCAACAGGGTATACAGGATACTTTGGATGTTGCCAGCCTCCTTAACTCAAATACATATTTTCCTAGGTAGCTACTGAGCCCAAAGAACGATGCTATGTCTTAAGGAGACACCAATGTGTGCAGAATGCACACCCACATCTGCTCCAAGGCACTCTTTGGATTTTGCGGCTGAAGGACAGCACCTTCCTGGATCTGATTAATTTACCCTTCATTAGCAGCTCAGGGTTGAATCAGTGGGGTTGCTGATGCTCTCTGAGCTTGGTTATGTTTTTTTTTGGCAGATGTTTCATTACCCAACTAGGAGCAGTGATAATGTTACCTAGTTAGGTAACCTAGTTACCAACACTCAGAAATCACCAAGAATCCCACAATTTACCTCCTTGCTTTCAAATAAAGGCTCCCCAGACACTTTTGGGAAATATCAGCACTTGCATTTGGCAACCTAGTGCCAATGGGCACTAAAGCAGCCCTGGAGATTTTTCTAGGCATCTGCCAGGCTCCTATACCCAGAGGTGGGCTGCTGGAGGTTCTCAGGGGTTCGGGAGAACCTCTAGCTAAGTTTCTGTGCAGTTCAGAGAACCCCCAAATCCCACTCCTGGTTGGCCCCGCCGACCCCACCCCACCATCCCCTCCCAGGAGTCCCCACGCGGCCCGTTTTGGATGCAGGTAGGTGCAGGGCACACGCGGAGGCATGGGGTGGGCCAAAAATGGGCCTACCTACCAGAAGTTCGGGAAAGTCTCTGGAGCCTGGAGAGGCCATTTTCACCCTCCCGGAGGCTCAAAGAAAGCTTCTGGAGCCCGGGGAGGGCAAAAACGCCCCCCCCCAATGTAGTGAAGGAGGCCAACTAGGCCACGCCCACTATGGGCACCCCCACCAGCAACTGGGCAGAGAACCCCTTGCTAAAATTTTTGAAGCCCACCCCTGCCTAAATCCACCTGTTTCTCTCTCACACTTTCTTTCTTTCTTTCTTTCTTTCTTTCTTTCTTTCTTTCTTTCTTTCTTTCTCTTCTTTCTTTTCTTTTTTCTCTTTCTTTCTTCTTCCTCCATCTCTTTTATTTCCCTCCCCCCTTCCTCCCTTCCCTTCCCTTCCCTTCCCTTCCAACAAGGAATTAAATGAGAAACAAGCCCGCTGCTATGCCAAACCTACACTATCCTCTTTATTAGAAGGCCCCATGGGCATTCTCAGAAAATAAAACTCACGGCACCCCCCATGTCTTGTGAGGAAGTGCGGCAAGAAGAGAAAGACAAAGGTCAGCCAGAGAAGTAAAAAAAAATAAAATAAAAAATCTGAAGGACCTTAGGAAATCGTAGCGCACCTCTCACCTGATTGCTTCCTGCTAAGTGGGAATTTGTGGCCATCTATTTTGTGACAGTGCTCTCGGCATGCTCCAGGAATTCCAAACAAGCCCCTCCACCCCCACCACACCTTGTCTAGCTCCGTATTACCATGTGCAGCTGATGGCAAGATAAATATTCACCAGTTACCACTGTCTATTCTACGCAATGTTCTCTAGCCGAAGCTGACTTAATTCTCCTCCATCCTGCCAGTCGGAAAAGGCATGAATGGGTTAGCGATGGGAAATGTTGGATAAAAGGACCAGCTGTCACCCAATTTGGTCCTTTGCTTCAACAAACAAACAAATAATAATAATAAAAAACCCTCTATTGTAGCAGCGAACTTCATTCAAGCTGCACTGGTTGCCAGTGGTCCTCCGGGTTCACTTCAAGGTGCTGGTGCTCACCTATAAAGCCCTTCATGGCTCGGGCCGAGGGTATTTGCAGGAACACCTCCTACCCATCGCCCAGTGCGCTCACATAGGGCGGTCCTCCTCCAGGTCCCCTCAGCCAGACAGTGTCGGCTGGCGGTCCCCAGGATGAGGGCGTTCTCTGTGGTCTCACCGACCCTCTGGAATGGGTTGCCTGTTGAGGCCGGATGGCCCCTGATCTCTGCACTTTCCGTGCCGACCTTAAGACATGGCTCTTTCAACAGCTTCCCTGATCTGTTGCTCATTTTAATTTTGGGGATTTTGGGGATTTTATTTGGTTTTAATGTTAGTTAATAGAATTTTTCATTGTCGGGTTGTTTTTATTCTTGTGAGCCACCCTGAGTCCTACAGGAGAAGGGTGGCATACAAATCTGACAATCAATCAATCAATCAATCAATTCTCCAGGGGTGAATTTTTTCATTAACCAAAACAGCAGCTCCCATAGGTAACAAGGCAGGATTCCAGCAATTCTGGGCAGCTTCTAAAGTTTGCAAAGGTTCAAATAATAACAGTAACAGAGTTGGAAGGGACCTGGGAGGTCATCTAGTTCAACTCCCTGCTCATGGAGGAGACCTATACTAGGGATTCAAACCGCTGAATGGCTAACCTTTCTGATCAACAAGCTCAGTATCAGTAATAACAACAACAACTGCAAAAAACTGTGCTACTTGGAACATCATACATCTTAAGAAGGTACTTGGTTGATACCTCGGACGCTGGCAGCAACCCGTATCAACCATTAGCTCCAATCAATGGTATTGGGGATGCATTTTTGAATGTTCAGTTGACTGAGTTCCATGTTTAATGAATAAAGGTAAGAATAACAATAATAACAAATAAAGGAAGCCTTAAACGAATCGGAATGAGGATTGGGACAAAACCAAACTTGACCATTTTTAGGAGCTTCCACACTCCTGGTTGCTAAAGGATGAATAACGGAATAACAGAGTTGGACGGGACCTTAGATTAGAGGTCTTCTAATCCAGGAGTCTCCAACCTTGGCAACTTTAAGACTTGTGGACTTCAACTCTCAGAAGCTTTGCTGGCTGAGGAATTCTGGGAGTTGAAGTCCACAAGCTTTGCTGGCTGAGTTGAATTCTGGGAGTTGAAGTCCACAAGCTTTGCTGGCTGAGGAATTCTGGGAATTGAAGTCCACAAGCTTTGCTGGCTGAGTTGAATTCTGGGAGTTGAAGTCCACAAGCTTTGCTGGCTGAGTTGAATTCTGGGAGTTGAAGTCCACAAGCTTTGCTGGCTGAGTTGAATTCTGGGAGTTGAAGTCCACAAGCTTTGCTGGCTGAGGAATTCTGGGAGTTGAAGTCTACAAGCTTTGCTGGCTGAGTTGAATTCTGGGAATTGAAGTCCACAAGCTTTGCTGGCTGAGTTGAATTCTGGGAGTTGAAGTACACAAGCTTTGCTGGCTGAGTTGAATTCTGGGAGTTGAAGTCCACATGTCTTAAAGTTGCCAAGGTTGGAGACCCCTGTTCTAGTCCAACCCCCTGCTCAAGCAGGAAACCCTATATCAATCCAGACAAATGGAAGGAAAAGAAAAAGAAAAAAAGTGGAAAATGGAAACAGAAACAGAGTGATGAATCCTGGAAGGGATCCTGCTGTCTCAAAAACCTTCCATAATAGACAAGTCTCCTTAAAAAAAAACCAAACGTGTGCAGCAGACTCACAAAATAACACACACTTGAAAGCCCTTGGATTTCTCCTGCTGCTCTCTTGACTTGCCTACAAGGTCACCCCACCCTCCCAAAAGGGGCAGACAGGAAGGAGAGGCAAGGACAGGGACGGCGAGACCTGTTCCGATTTTACAAACCGGCTGGACGGGAAATGTAGAATCCAGTGGGCAGAAAGGTCTTATGGCCCAAAGCTGCTCCACCTCTCCTCATTCCCCCCCCCCCGCCCAACACCCCACCCTCTGCCTACCTCCCGTTCTTTGTGGGAGGTGTTGTTAGTGGAAGGGGAACTCCGGGCTGGAGATCCTGTTTCCTGGGAGATTCAGCTTTCCCTGCGGAAGGTAGAGAGTTTGGCTTCAGGAACAAGAAGTGTTGATGCACTGAAAGCTAAGAAGGAGGGAAAGAGGCGTGTGTGTGTGTGTGTGTGTGTGTGTGTGTGTGTGTGTGTGAACACCCAGGGAGGAACGGAAACAAAGCAAGCAGGCCAGACAGAGGCCAGGATTCGTTGCAGAAAGTTTGAAAAACTGAAAAAGCTAAAATGGAGGCACTCGAGTTACGGAATAGGGCAAGGAAATGCCAATATCTGGTCTTACAGGGTTTCTCCATTGTCTTCCCCTTCCTCTGTCCTCCAGAGCTCAGCATCCTCAGAAGTCTTATATTGCAACTAGTGAGGCCACACTTGGAATACTGTGCACTGTTCTGGTCACTATGATGCAAAACAGATGCTGAAAGTGTGCAGAGAAAAGAGCAATAGAGTCTGGAGGCTAAACTAAAGGATGAACGTCCCAAAGTTGCTTTTTTCAAGAGGCAACTGGACTTTCTGAAGAGAAGCTTCTTCAGCTCTGACTGGATGGATGACTGAATCCTTCCATTCCCCACCATCCAGTCAGAGCTGAAGAAACTTCTTGGATGAGAAGTGAAACATCTTCAAAGAAAAACCAGAAAGTCCAGTTGCCTCTTGGAAAAAAAAAAAAAACCATGACCTGGATGACTGAGAATCTCCACAGACATAAAAGATAAATGGTTGAGACAGCCAGGTATTGTCTAGCCCTGGGGTCCCCAAACTTGGCAGCTTTAAGATTCGTGAACTTCACAGGTCTTCTAGTCCAGGGATCTCCAACCTTGGCAACTTTAAGACTTGTGGACTTCCAACTCCCAGAATTCCTCAGCCAGCTTTGCTCATTCCCTGCTGGCTTTGCTGGCTGAGGAATTCTTGGAGTTGGAAGTCCACAAGTCTTAAAGTTGCCAAGTTTAAAGTCTTAAAAGTTGCCAAGGTTGGAGACCCCTGGACTAGAAGACCTGTGAGGTCCTTTCCTTCGCTATGATTCTATGGTCTATGTTCCCTGTTTTGAGTCCATTTGTACAAGGGCACTGTTACTTCAGTGTGTTGCGTTCTCCATACAGCTCTTGGCAATCGTGGTTTATGAAATGTCTTTCTGCAAGGAGAAATCTTAAACCTTGCAGCACGTGAGTCCTCCCAGAGTCCCACGGGGTACAAGCCATGTTTACTAGGTGAGAACTAAACCTCAGGTGATGGTTGCAGACCTGAGCAAGGGAATCAAAACTTAATTCCTTAGTTTTTGACTACTTATTAAAAGTTTTTTTAGGTGGCGCTTCTGGTAGACCGAGAGCAGCGATCACGGGAAGCTTATTGATGTTATTTATGGGTTAAATTTAATTTGTTTATGGACAGCCTTTGAAGGTCCTGTTCTTTCAGTGTAGTTTGCAGAAGAAGAGCAGGAATACAGAAAAGAGACCACAACATCACACATTGGTGGAAATCAACTAAGAAGACAGCATTCTGTCCTCACAGGTTTGAAATTTAGATTGAACCACAGGGTTACAAGAAAATAATAACTCAAAAGAGTCATATTGCCTACAAGGCTTTGGGGAAACTTTGGTCCCTAAGATCACACATATAAGTACATCTATTTATGTGTACATATGCATAGCTATCACATGGGTGACTTATGCGTACGCATACACTAGGTGAATAACACACTTATAAACACAGAATTTGATGGAGGTTGCTCTTAATCCACAGAATTAAGAAGTAACAACCCCATTCTTACTCATTCTTACTCTTACTCCTTGCCGGCATCCGTGTTTCTCAACCTTGGCAACTCTATAGATGTGTGGACTTCAACTCCCAGAATTCATGGCTGGCTGGGAAATTCTTGGGAGTTGAAGTCCATACATCTTCAAGCTGCCATGTCTGAGAAACACTCAGGACCAGCATGAGAGCAGATTCCCAACACTGGTGACATTTTCCACTGTTGAGTGGCCCCCTTCTCACCCCCCCCAAAACCCCCAGAGAAATAACTAATAAGTGGCCCTTTGTGATTTACATTCTGCTCGCAAAACCAGGTTGCCTGAAGTTGAACTTTAGGTGGGTTTTTGATCCAGAAGAGCTATATTTGGAGTTAATGCTTCCTCTTTGAAGAAATATCTCAGGTATGCTAAAGACTGTTCCAGACCCACCCGGATGCTTACGGAAAAGAGAGAAACTATAAATAAACGCGAAAGCACTGGAGAAGCCGTTGCATTCCCGTGAGTGATAAAAACACCAGGAATATCACAAGGAGCAACTCCCTTCCTAATGGCCCTCCACACGCAGACACAATCTTTAGCTCCTGCTGAATGCTCATCTCGTCTCCAGATATTCTCCAATTCCAACTACCATCATTTCTAGGCAACACAGACAATAGCCAAAGATTATATACCATCCCAGCCAAATGGTTGTCCATCTCTAACATCTGCAACATCTAGAAGGGGGCAGAATTGTGACGTCAGCATCCTGATCAACTTTCTCCCAAGACCCTAAACATGGATTAACAAAACACCGAAAGCTACGTCAGCTTCTTTACGTTGCAATGAACCATAAACTACCGAGAATTCTTTTAGCTTAGCCTAGTGTGGTGATAGAAAGGATGCGGTGGCTCAGTGGCTAAGACGCTGAGCTTGTCAATCGTAAGGTCAGCGGTTCAGCAGTTTAAATCCCTAGTGCCGCATAACGGGGTGAGCTTCAGTTCCTTGTCCCAGATTCTGCCAACCTAGCAGTCTGAAAGCACATAAAAAATGGAAGTAGAAAAATAGGGGCCACCTTTGGTGGGAAAGTAACAGCATCCTGTGCGCTTTTGGTGTTGAGTCATGCCAGCCGCATGACCACGGAGACATCTTTGGACAGCGCTGGCTCTTCTAGCTTTGAAACAGAGATGAGCACCGCCCCCTAGAGTCGGGAACGACTAGCACATAGGTGCAAGGGGAACCTTTACCTTTTTACCTTAAGTGCAGTGATGGTGAATCTATGACACTTATGTCTCAGGTGATGCACCAAGCCATTTTTGGTGACAAGCCAGGCCTCCAGAGCCTCTGGAAGTTGTGCAAGGGCCTTGCTCTTGGGCAGCCTCTGAGGCCTGTGAAAATCATGCAAGTGTTCTCATACAATCTTCTGAGGACTCCCAGGAGCAGGGCCCTCTTGAACGACTTCCAGAAGGTCTGGATAAGAGAGTCTAGAGAGGAGGTCCAGAGAGGCTGTCAAAGCAGGCGTTTTCTGAATTTTTGACAAGCCGAGCGCAAAAGGTTTTGCCATCGCTGGCCTAGTGAGTTGTGCCTACGACAGATGGACATTTTCTTATCCGGTAGCAAGTTGTAGCATTTTTATAGCAAGAGCTCCAGAGCGCTCCCCAGTGTCTCATTAAAAGTCTCCTGGTTAGAATTATCACCGGAGCCCGAAAAGAATAAATAAGTCATGTTTGCAGAAACTGGGATTCAAAACACTCCCCTGAAAGCTTACTGGGTAGCATTGGGACAATCGTATTCCACTCGTCCCTTCTTTTCTTTTTTTTTATTCCTGCCTAACCTACACCACAGAATTGTTGTGAGGATAAAAAGGAGAGCATTTTTCTGCCTGCTTGCAGCTCCCCCCCCCCGCCCCACCAAGCCTGACCGCTACTCTTCTCTGAGTATGCAGATATCCTGAGATTATAAATAGATGCATCTAAATCAGAAGGAGGTGACCTTTTTGGTGCCTGGGGAGCAATAAAAATGTATAACAGAAGACTGGGCTGAAATTTTTCTCCTCTAGGTTATAAAAAAGAAGTTTAGAAACTTTTCCTTTCCTTTTTCCTTTTTCTTTTTCCCTCCCTCCCTCCCTCCCTCCTTCCTTTCTTTCTCTCTTTCCTTTCCTTTCCTTTCCTTTCCTCTCCTCTCCTTCTTTATCTATTTACTTCCTTTCCTTCCCTTTTTATTCCTTCTTCCCTCTCTCCTTTCTTTCTTTCTTTCTTTCTTTCTTTCCTTCCTTCCTTTCCTCTCTTCTCCTTTCCTTTTTTATCCATTTACTTCCTTTCCTTCCCTTTTTATTCCTTCTTCCCTCTCCCTCCTTTCTTTCTCCTTTCTTTCCTTTTCTCTCTTCTCCTTTCCTTCTTTATCTATTTCCTTCTTTTCCTTTCCTTCCCTTCTTCCTTTTTATTCCTTCTTCCCTCCCTCCCTCTCTCCCTTCTTTCTTTCTCCTTCCCTCCTTTCCTTTCCTGTTCTCTCCTTTCCTTTCATCTCCTTTCCTTTCCTTTTTTATCCATTTACATCCTTTCCTTTCCTTCACTGCCCTTCGCTTCCCTTTCCTTCTTTATCCATTTACTTCCTTTCCTTCTTCCTTTTTATTCCTTCTTCCCTCCCTCCCTCCCTCCCTTTCTTTCTCCTTCTTTTCTTCCTTAAGCCCCTTCCAGCTTTGATGAGTTTCCTACTTCCAAATAGTGAGAAAGTACACTGCTAGTTTATTCAGCAATCAGAGGGGGTTTGAAGACTGAAAAAAAAAAGGGGGGGGTTAGGAGTTGCCTTAGCTGAGGGAGGGGGTTTACATCTGCTCCAAGTTGACACTGTCCAGAAAATGCAAATAACAGAAAGCTAGGAAAATCGCCATGTATGGAAGTCTCAACTGAGAGCAACGTTTAAAGCTCACAATTAAGAAAGACCCTCCAGAGCCAACCAAGAACCACTGAGGGGCAGCACATTTGTTCCTATAAACATGGATCTGTTCTGACCAAGTGCAAGGCAATGTTAAAACGGTAACGGAGTTGGAAGGGACCTTGGAGGTAATCTAGTCCAACCCCCTGCTCATGCAGAATACCTGTACTAGGGATTCGATCCGCCGAACTTTCTGATTGACAAGCTCAACATCTTAGCTACCGAGCCACCTAGTCAGGTGGATGAAACAGGTGGATGAATGCAGGTAAGGGAAGTCAAAAAGTACGGATTGCCCTCCCAATTACAATTCCTAGCTTTCCAACAGGACTTACATGGTTTCTCATCATGATGGCCAGGCAGTTTGATTAGTTTCTAAAGAAATCTATACACAGATTGGTAGCCCTCAAAACGAAGAATTAAATAAGGTTTTAAACACATCACTGTGGTTTTGGCCATTGGTTTAGTCTGTATTTTAAATACTTCAAGGATTTATAGGCCATCTGTTAGTAAAATTTCCAGCGTAGCTAAGCCAAATATGGCAAGACAGAAAACAAATGGGAAATATACAAAGTGTACAAAATACGTCAAACAAAGGTGCAAGTATACAAAGGTAGCTCAGAATAAACCATAAACAAGTATCCTTTCTGCTAAAGCAAAACCTAAGGTAAAGGTTGTTGTGGTCCGCCAGCAGCCTGAGGAGCTGGCTGCGGAGTCGGACAGCGATGGGGCTGAGGAAGAACATGGGCCAGTCCTGGAGGATGGGGAAGGCCCGGATAAGGGCTCTGTGTCAGAGGCAGAGATGGGGCCAGGGCCATCGGGGAGTGATGTGCAGACTCCAGAACCTCCAGAGGCTGAGACAGTAAAGAGGCAGAGGAACAGGAGGAGCCTGTTCCTAGTGCACGTATGAGAAGAGCTGCCAGAAGGCAGGAGCAGCTAAAGCAGAGAAGGAGACTCAGGAGTAGGGCCAAGAGATGATTGGCCCTTCCCATGAGGCTTAAAAGACCAGCAACGGCTCTTGGCCTCTGCCGGAAAACAACGTTGCGAGAATTGCTTCTTGTTTCACTATATTCATTTCTTGTCGGTGTCTTCTGCTTCTGAACTTTTGCCAAGAAAGCCTTTGCCTAATTATCCCTAGGTCGGTGATAAACTGAGGAATGGTGTTTTGAGGAATTTGCTTTAATTTAGTTTGGACTATGCTGAGAATGAGTTCATTCTCAGCTGTTCTAATAAAGTCTGTTTGTTTTCGAACTGTTTGTATTTAATACTAACTACTTGGGCCTGGGTCACAACAAAGGTAAAGGTTCCCCACGCACATATGTGCTAGTCATTCCCTACTCTAGGGGGTGGTGCTCATCTCCGTTTCAAAGCCGATAAGCCAGCGCTGTCTGAAGACGTCTCCATGGTCATGTGGCTGGCATGACTAGATGCCAAAGGCACACGGAATGCTGTTACCTTCCCACCAAAGGTGGCCCCTATTTTTCTATTTGCATTTTTTACATGCTTTTAAACTGCTAGGTTGGCAGAAGCTGGGACAAGTGACGGGAGCTCACCCCATTATGCGGCACTAGGGATTCGAACCGCTGAACTGATGATCTTTCGATCAACAAGCTCAGCATCTTAGTCACCGAGCCATTGCGTCCAAACAAAACCTATTGGCTGCTAAATAAGGAGTCTGGGCAAATAATTTCCAAAAGAATTTCAACACAGTCCGGTGGACAACAGGATGCAGTAATCTAGTCCAGTTACGGAAATTCTTCCTAAGTGTGATGAGGTGGAATTTCAGCTACATTCTGCAGTGGTCACAATTCCTGAGGTCCCTGCCAGACCTCAGAAAAGAGTGAGAAGAGAAAAGGTCTTCCTTTCCTGGAAGAAGAGATGGGACACTTGCTCCCTGGTTCGGAAAGGCTTACTGTTTTTTTCCTGTGCTTATAAATCATTGCAGAAATGAGACCACAGTAATATCTTGGGGGGTTGTTCCTCCAAAGATGGATGATACTTGGCACAGGTGAGTTAGCAAGCAAATGCATGATGAATCTGCTTGGGCTGAACAGGTTCCACCCAATGGAAGCCACTGATTTTTACTTAGATAGCTCAATAATACAAGAACTCTTTCTTCCTCCTGTTTTTCCCACAACAACCACCCACTGAAGTGAGTTGGACTGAGAGAGTGCCTGGCCCGCTTTCCTGTCAAGGATGGGACTAGAATTCACAGTCTCCTGGTGATTGGCCCAAAGTCAACTAGTTGGCTTTCATAGCTAAAGCTAGACAAGAAACTCAACAGTTTCCTGGTTTCCAGCACACGAAACCGGCTCTCTTTTGAGTTTCCAGAATGACTTTTGGGTTTTGCACCACTCCCAGACAAGACATCAATCTCTCACTAATCTCAAATCAGAAATCAAATATCAGTGGCATTTGGGAGATACCGCCTAGCAAGTTAAGCACTCTCATGCACCAGCAATACAAAATCTCCAATCGATTGACAGATAGGGCAGTGAGCGTTTTCTGAATCCTCCAAACGGCTTCAAAAGAAGCTAGGGGATTTGTGTTTTTCCATCAGCCCACCCCAATCTGAAGAATGGAGCAAAAATTGGTATTGGTATTGAATAATGGAGCAAAATCTGAAGAATGGAGCAAAAATTGGCACAATTGGTATTGAAACCAACACAGATTTTGGAAGGGTATGGGTGATACTTTTTCATTCTCTGATCTGGTGGGCATAGGAGAGTGTTAACCACTCTAGGGAGCAGTTTACATGGCCTTGTTAACCAGCAGTAGTTAATTTAACTTACTGTAGCCCTGGAGTTCTCTCAAGTTAAAACTAGCACACCCATGGGTTTAATACAGGCAGCCCTCTTTTAATGACCACAATTGGGACTAAAACTTGGTTGTTAAGGAAAGCAGTTGCTAAGTAAAACTGCAACAGTACCTTTAACCTTACTTCAGCTTTCCTTTGCTTTATTGTTGTTGTTGTTAGTTGCGAAGTCATGTCCGACCCACTGCAACCCCATGGACTATGTTCATCCAGGCCTTCATGTCCTCTATCATCCTCTGGAGTCCATTTAAGCTCATGCCTACTACTTCAGTGACTCCATCCAGCCACCTCATTCTCTGCCGTCCCCTTCTTCTTTTGCCCTCAATCGTTAATGCCCAGCATTAGGCTCTTCTCCAGTGAGTCCTTCCTTCTCATTAGGTGGCCAAAGAATCTGAGTTTCATCTTCAGGATCTGGCCTTCTAAAGAGCAGTCAGGGTTGATCTCCTCTAGGACTGACCGGTTGGATCGCCTTGCAGTCCAAGGGACTTGCAGGAATCTTCTCCAGCACCACAGTTCAAAGGCCTCAATTCTTTGCTTTACACACTTGCAAAAGATATATGATATGTGGGCAATGGTCGCAGTCATTTTTTCATCACTGTTGTAACTGTGCACAGTTGCTAAATGACCTGTTACCTGTTCTGGGGATACTTAATTTAACTTACCCCAAGTGCTCATGGGGCATGTCGATTCTCCTCGACTTTGTTGAGCAAGTCACCTAAACAGGACTGTCTAGTTTGCTACTGAACTGAGCAAAAAGAAGCATCCAGATATCTCTATTTTAGGCCATGTTATGGGGTTCTTGGAGCAAGCCAGATAGAACGTGATGAACAAGTCAAGCATCTGACTTTTCTCGGAGGGGCTCAAGGCCCTCCCAAGGTCCCAGCAGCAGAGATCTTGACCCAAGTTGAAGGGAGGGGCGAAGGCCAGAGAGCTGTACAAGCAACATCCTGCAGCTCTCTTGATGGAGCTCTGGATTGTGCCTGAAATTGCGAAGGGAGATCATGTTGGCCAGGGCCACAGGAATGCTTGCCAAAGTTCCTGGTGAGTATAGCTTATGCACATGTGCGCATGTGTGTGTTTAAAACAAAAACAAAAACAAAGTATTTTAACTACTTTGGCTCCTTTACATAGCCTGCAAAATTGCTGATGGCTCTCTCCGCCTAGCTTTAGGAGGGGGCTTCTGTTGATGATTTTTTGGCAAGGAGTCTTATGGGGAGGCTGGAGAAAGGACAGGGGGGAAACAGTGATAGCCGACTGTTATTACATGCCTCAGCCTCCAATAACGAGCTATGGGCTAACAACAATGAGTTAAATCAGGGGTGTCAAACTCAAGGCCCGTGGGCTGGATGTGGCCCACAGGTTGCTTAAATCTAGCCCACGGGGCCGCCCTGGAAACAGCAAAGGACCGGCCCACGGTGCCTCTGTCAGTGAAAACAATGCTCGCGAGGGCCGCAGGTGGCCCACCTGAACTCCGTTTCCGCTGGCAGAGGGTTGCAGGAGGCCGTCGTGGCCAAAAGCAGGGCTCGGGAGCCCGTTTTTGTTGGCAGAGTGCTTGTGTCGCCACAGGCGTTCCCGACACGAGTGACGTTGAGCTGGCCCATGCCCACCCCGGCCCCCTGAGGTCAAACACAACTCTGATGCGGCTCTCAATGAAATCACGTTTGACACCCCTGAGCTAAACCCTCGGCCTCTCCTCCCAACCGGTGCATAGATGGATGAAATGGATGTATAAAAGGCACAGAAGCCAGGAAAAGCTGAGAAAGTCACACATTCCTCCCTCTGGCACTCTTAAGCCAGAAAACCTGGGTCTAAACAGGTGTACTTCTACAACTCCTGCACAAGTCTTTAGTTCTTTAAGGCAGGGGTGCCTTAAAGCACCCTTAAAGCAAAGCTGGCTGAGGAATTCTGGTAGTTGAAGTCCACAGGTCTTAAAGTTGCCAACGTTGGAGACGTCTGCTTTAAGGAACCAAGCAGGTTAGGGTCACCTAGGAGAAGGGTTCTCTTGCCCCCAAGATCTTTAACTTAACAAAAATGGATCCTCCCCCTTCTTTTTTCCTAAGGCTGACACTGTCCTTTTTGACCTCTCTCTCTCTCTCTCTTTCTCTTTTATAAGTGTTAAACCAATTTATGCCTGATAGGCATATCAACAACCATTAGGTAAATGGGGTTTCTGTATACCTTTGAATACCAGATGGTGAGGGTCATCAAGAGGGGAAGGCTGACCCGTTCATCCTCTTCATGGGACCCAAAAATATCTGATTGGCTTCTGCTATTGTCATGTAAGTGGAGTGTCCAAACTTGGCAACTTTTGAGACTTGTGGACTTCAACTACCAGAATTCCTCAACCAACATGGATGGATACCCTTGAGCTATAGTATATATCGCACAAGTTAGACATCTAGATTTCTTGCTGCCCAATGGAAATCAATGTTAGAAAGATGACCACTCTGGATATCTTGGATGTTGACCCATGACATCCTTCCATAGTTTGGTGTCCTTCGCAGAGTAGTTAAAGAATCCCGTGGTCATAATTCCTAGCTAGTTTAGTGAACCCATCTGAAGGGCACCGAGATGAAGACTGTGGTCTGATTCCCACAACAAACTAAGGCGTATGATTTGTTCAGTTTTGGTTCAGCATGCTGTGTGAAGCCAAATGACTGCGGCCTTTTCAGCTCCCTAAGTTGGTTTGGTTGGAAAACATGGCTTAGTACAATGTGTGAATCTTGGCTACGTCAGCAAGACTACAAGTCTGTGCCTGTGCCCACGTCCTCAACATCGCATGGATGCAATCTGCAGCCATGAACTCATCAAGGGAGTGCGAGAAGTCCAACAAAAGCTCCAAAGCTGCTCTATTTTCCTCCCCCCTTTCTTGGGTCGACACAACAACAGCATAAACACCAAGACCATGAATCATTTGCACACAAGGCTCAGCTTCATTTTAGCTATCTACATTCATGGTTCCTTCATGGAGTCCTCCCCTGTTCCTCATAAGAGAGAAATGCAGACTTGCATATTTGCAGAGGAACCTTCTAATATTCAGAATGAGAATGAAAGACACACAGAAGGCCCTCTGCTGATCATCTGCAACCTGTCAGTCAGCCATCACTTTGTGTGTGCCCATAAACTGCTCCATTAGTTTTTCTAATTGAGGAGAACACAGCTGCTGGGTGGTGGTAACATGGCTTAATCACTTACTCTGCATCGGAGGGCAGATTACCAAAATATTCCAGTGTTGCGGCAAAGGGAAGGGGAAAAACTTCAGCACACATATAATGGGTGCAAGCCAAGGGGGAACAGAACCAGAGGTGAAATCCAGCAGATTCTGGAGAACCGGTAGCGGAAATTTTGCGTAGTTCAGAGAACCGGCAAATACCACCTCTGGCTGGCCCCAGGGTGGGGTGGGAATGGAGATTTTGCAGTATCCTTCCCCTGGAGTGAGGTGGGAATGGAGATTTTGCAATATCCTTCCCCTGGAGTGGGAATGGGATTTTGCAGTATCCTTCCCCTGGAGTGGGGTGGGAATGGGGATTTTGTAGTATCCTTCCCCTGGAGTGGGAAGGGAATGGGGATTTTACAGTATCCTTCCCTTGGAGTCGGGAGGGAATGGGGATTTTGCAGTATCCTTCCCCTGCCATGCCCACCAAGCCATGCCCACAGAACCAGTGGTAAAAAAAAAATTGAATTTCACCACTGAACAGACCCCTGCCCTCTAAAATGTGGATCTGTGGTTTGCATTGGAAATCAATAATTGGATCTGGAATGCTGCAGTCAGGAGACATCATGAAAAGCAGCCAAAATGGATTTGGGTTTTCTGCCTTAGGTATTCAAAATATGCTGGGCTGTCATGGCCCAGATGTGATGGCCTGTCAGTGCATGCCTCTGGATTCAGATTATTTCTGCAATGCATAATGCATGATAAGGATATCTATGTACTGAGATCTGATTGCTGTAGAAAGAGTTGTGGAAATGAGTTAATTTTTTTTAATAACTTTATTGTCATTGTACAGGATACCCATACAACAAAATTACTTAACACCCAAAAACCAGGTCCAACACACAAAACAATCCCCAAACGCACCCCGCCCACCACAAATTCCCTGCCCCTAAACCAACCAAACATCCACACAACAGACCAAGTAATACTGTCCAACAGCTCACTGATGGTGGCCCTTTAGTTCATTGTTGAGTCCAATATGAAAACTTTAGGAGTGTTGGGACTGTAACTCCTTGAACTGTTATCTGGGATGACCTTTCAGAGTTTCTGAAAGGTGTATTCCCAATTCATCTTCAGGACCAATGAAAAGATTAACAAGTCACAAACAATGGCTGAAAACATTTTCCAGTAAAGGAGTGCTCAGTGCTCTCTGAACTTCATGGTTTTCTTGCAAATGTTTGATCATTCAGCACCAATGAAGTTACCTAGTTTGGGTAATGAAACATTTGCAAGAAAACAAGCAAGCACCAAGGACTGCTCAACTGGAAAACATCTTCAGCCACTGTTTGTGACATGTTGATCTTTAATTTGGCCCTCAAGTTGACTCTTCATTTCACCCCTGAAGTACACATTCTCCTTTATTGGCATTTTCCGGTTTTCATTAGTCCTTTGGAAGAAAGCTGCTTATTTGTTCAAAATCACCTTCAACCTGCCATTTCAATGGTCATAGGGCCATACTTGAACTGGGTTTCACACATTTATTGGCTCAATAAATAAATGTATGGTTTCCCCATGGAAATTATGACAACACCCTACCTCTCTCTGTAAGAGGGAAACTAATCCACCACCATCAACAAAAATCAAGAATCCAAAGTCAGTCAGTTCTTTAGGATAGTCAACAACTGACATACCAACATTTAAAGAAGATAGGAATTAAAGCCAAGAAGCCAAATAGTTCTGGAGAGAAAAAAAAGCTGAGGAGGTATAAATCTCACCTAAAAAATAAATAGAAATGGCACCCAGTTGTGGCCCCAGGTTTCAAAACACCGAGTTTAAAATTGAAGGACACAGACTTGGCTGGAAATGTATTAACTGCCATCAAAACACATTAATGAAGCTACAAATCCTTAACTCTGTGAATTGGCTCAGGAGATCAAGGGATACAGCAGGATGAATAAATTAAACTCCAATTCACGTAAGAGGGAGAAAATGTCATTTTAAAATGCAGGGGAGAGGCCCATGTATAGAAGCAAAAAAAAAAAAACACCAAAAAAAAACAGGCAGCACAAGGTCCATAATACTCTAAAACTCACTTGTGCCAGAATGTACTATTAATTAAAACATTGGGGGAGGGGGGAGTTGATTAAAAGTTACCCAGTCACTATCTTAGAAAGAGATGACATCATATTTAGCCTTGGGGGCACCGGAATACCAGAAAATGTCAGTGTACTGTAAGCTATATAGAGTCACTTCTATCTCTTATGATTAAAAATGCCTAAGAACAGAGTTAGTCTAAAGTCTGGCCTGGTGTTTCAAGATAAACTGACTCTGGACTCACTTTCAGCATTTTTTTATAACTACTGTAGGAAGTTAGCAGCCACCCCTTTTCTAGAAGAATGAAATATTTTAAGGAAATATTAAAAAGGCAGAATATTATGTTTCCCTGTCTGAGAAATGGAGAAACATGCTTTAAAGACAAAGCAGCTCCCATCTTCCTGCCCACACCCCCGGACCCTTTGTTAATGGGCCAGAGGCAGAAACTCAATTCCCTCCCATCTTTGTCAATGGACCATCATCTGCAACATAATAGGACCCATCTAGGACAGAAACTCACCACGTGGCACCTGGGAAGATTATATCAGCCAGCAAGGCTAGCTAAGACCCCTACCCCCTGGGAGTCTGACAACCAATCAGGATACTCCTTCTGGGCCCCAGGAAGTTCAAAGCCAGAGAGGGCAAAAAAACCAGGGCCCCGCTGCATCTCACCCCTTTTTTCTGTTCAGGAACTCAAACCATGTGATCCTGTCCACCATTAAACCATCTTTCCAAGCAGTCTCCATGTTTCCAGTGTCTTTTTCCCCACTTGGAGCTGAACCCAGAAGGATATTTCTTCCTACACTACAAGATGCAAGGATGGGAGGGGGGGGGGGAAAGCTGCGGCTTTTTTGAAGCACATCTATAGTTTCAAAGTTTATTTAGGTTTTAATCAGTTTTGTCTTCGGAAAAAGTCAAAGAAACAGGGATAGAATTCTCTACTCTTCATGCGTACTTTTTGGAAGAACAATGGAATCTAAGGATTTGGAGATGGAATGACCAGAACTAAACTATTTTGAGTCAACATTCCAAAGAAGGCCTTTATATGTCGACCCCAAACTCTTTTACCCTAACCCAGTCATTAAAAGAAAAGTATTAAATTGCAGGTAGTCCTTGACTTACGAGTGCAATTGGGCCTGTTTCTGTTGCTAAGCGAGACATGTATTGAGTTTTGGTCCCATTTTGCGATCTTTCCTGCCACTGTTGTTAAGTGAATCACTGCAGCTGTTTTAAGTCAGTAAACATGGTTAAATGAATCTTGGCTTCCCCCATTGACTTTGCTCACCAGAAGGCTGCCAAAGGGGATCACGTGACCTTGGGACATAGCAATGGTCACAAGTATGAATCTGTGGCCAAGCACCTGAATTTTGATTGTGTGACCATCGGGATGCTGCGGTGGTCATAAGTGTGGAAAATGGTCATACGTAATTTTTTTTTCCTCTGGGATGTTGTAACTTTTAATGGGCATTAAGTGAACAATTGTAAGTCGAGGACTGTCTATAGTCCCATTGCAAAGAGTAAGCAAAACAACCTTGATGAAATTTGTACATTAACTAGAACAGGGGTCTCCAACTTTGGCAACTTTAAGACTTGTGGACTTTAATTCCCAGAATTCCTCAGCCAGCTTTGCTGGCTTTGCAGCTTTGCAGAGTTGAAGTCCACAAGTCTTAAAATTGCCAAGGTTGGAGACCCCTGAACTAGGCAATAGGGGGTGAAATGTTTTCTAGGTCCCGAGCCAAGATCTAACATTCAGAAGAAGCTCAGGAAGAAACCTGATTTAGTTTGCTGAACTCTACAGAAGAATAAGGAGGTACTTGCAAGACTCTCTTATTCAATAAAAAGTAGTTTTCGCTTTCTGGTTGACTTGATTTCCTGATTAGGTCGACCTAGTACACCCACAACAGCTCAATAAAGCCCTACGCTGGATTTCCAAGACCATCACATCTCCAAAGCTGTTCCAAATTACCAGAGGACAGAAGTCTAAAACATCTGGACGGTAAGTAGAGTATAAGTGTTCCATTCCGTACCATTGCAAGCCCTTTGATTGCAAAACTCTGGTTCCTTTGCATGAGAGAACTTTTGTTATGGACCATATGAGTGGAACTGCATCCAAGGTCATAATGGTACTCTTGCAGATGCCTGACTGACTCCCCCTTTATTTCTTTAGAAAGCGGGAGGGAGGGAGGGAGGGAGAGAGGGAGAGAGAGAGAGAAAGAGAGAGAGGAAAAAAAGGGGGCTTTAGGCCCCCGAGTCTTGTCTGGCGATAAAGCAGCTGTCTACAGCCCAGCTTCCTTCCCCTTGGAGAATAAAACAGCAATATTTACTGTGCTGCAGACTTAGCTGGCTACAGCCCAATGTGCTCTGGATTCAGAAAGTGGATTCAGTTCTGGGCAGGACAGGCACCAAAGCTTTTGGGTGCAGCAACACCACACCGCTGTGCTATAGCTTGGGGATTCAAGAGGCAAGGGGGAAAGTGAGTGTATGTGGTGTGGAGGCTTCTCTACGAGCTGCACGAAAGGAGAAGCAGAAAGCCAGGCTGGGAAAACACACAATGCCCACCCAGGAGAAGGAAAGTTGGAATTGAGGAGGGGGAAGTGGAAGAGGGCTGGGGGGGGAGGAGAAAGGAACACTGGGGGGGATTTCATGCCAAATATTTTTCAACCTCCTCTCCGAATGCTCGTTCGAGTGGAAAATTTTCCAAGCGGCTCTACAGCCCAGCCAGGGCCTGCTGGAGCCCCTGGGCAAAAGCGCTGTGGGATGCCAATGCATCTGTAATTCTCCCATGTTTTGTTCCAGCGGCTAAAGGATGGGCCTCCCGCACCCCGCACCCCCACTTCTGAGACCTTCCTGCCCAATGGGGGCAGGAAGGGCGGGCAAGGCCGAGGTTTGGTCCAGGCAAATATTTGGGAAGTCACCTGCGGCTGCCTGCAAGGGAATGGCAGAGAGAGGGACGGGAAGGGGTAGAAGAATGGGGGTGCCTGCCGTTGCTGCTGCTCGTTCCACCCTCTGCTCCATGGGATGCCATGAGCAGGAAGATTGATGTTCAGCCACAAATCAAGGGAGGGAAAGGGTGGGTTTTCTTTTCCCCCATGACAGGCAGGAAGAATGAGCCAGGCTTTCAAATGGCGGACAAGGGCTTGGTGTTTACTGGAGCTTTCCAAGGGTTTGCTCAGCTCCCTTTCCTGCTCTGCCCCGTGCTGCATTTGAGGGAAAGGGGTTGTGCGGTTGGGGTGTGTGTGTGTGAGAGAGAGAGAGAGAGAAAGAGAGAAAGTGAGTGTGTGAAAGAAGCAGGGAGCAGGAGGCTGGACAGGAGCCAGGGAGTCTTAAAGCAAAGATAGGTCCCTGCAGAAACGAGAAGGAGTTTCCTTAGAAGCCAAGTTAGGTTTCCAGCCCTGAAGCAAATATCTAGGCAGAGAGGGGAGAGGAAGGGAAGGGAAGGATAGGGGAAAAGAAGGAAGGGAAAAATGGAGAAAGAAGGGAAAGGGGGAAGGGAAGGGAAAAAGAAGGATGGGGAAAAGAAGGAAGGGAAAAATGGAGAAAGAAGGGGAAGGGGAGGATAGGGGAAAAGAAGGAAGGGAAAAATGGAGAAAGGAGGAGAAGGGGGAAGGGAAGGGGAAGAGAAGGATGGGGAAAAGAAGGAAGGGAAAAATGGAGAAAGAAGGGGAAGGGGGAAGAGAAGGGGAAGAGAAGGATGGGGAAAAGAAGGAAGGGAAAATGGAGAAAGAAGGGGAAGGGGAGGATACGGGAAAAGAAGGAAGGGAAAAATGGAGAAAGGAGGAGAAGGGGAAGGGAAGGATAGGGGAAAAGAAGGAAGGGAAAGAAAGGAAAAATGGAGAAGGGAAGGGAAGAATAAGGGAAGGAAGGGAAGGGAGAAGTAAAGAAAGAGGAAAGGGAAGAAAGAGAGAGAAAAGGGAAGAGAAGATGAGAAGCCAGGGATGAAGGCCAGAATGTCAGCTGAGGCAAAAGGCTAGCAGATGCTCTGAGCTCAGGTTACAGCAAAGAGGCGAGGGAAGAGTGTGGGAAAGGAGTTTAGTTTCCGCAGCCACCAGCATGAAAGATGGGGCCGCTGAAAAAGGACCCGCCCCTGCTAGCTATGGAACAATGCAGAGGACGGCAATTTGATGCCCCCGCAGAGCTCTGGACACAGCAAGGCCAGTGGCCAGGGACTGGTGGAATCTGTGGCCCAAGCCATTTGGAGAGAATCCAGTTGCCTCTCCCGGAAATGAAAGGCCTGCTCTGGTGCAAAAGGCTCAAGAAGCAAGGAGCACAACTCCTTCTCGGTACTTTCTGCTTTTAAGAGGAGGCGGAGGAGGTAAAAGGAGTCAGAGGGCTACCTTGCCTTGGCCTATGGGGGCAAAACAAACGGAGAATCTGGCAGCGCTTTCTCCAACTAATGCATTTGTTAAAAAGCATTCGTTTTTTCAAGCTACTCACAAAAAGCTTATGCTTTTTAATAGGATTTGTTAGTCAGAAAAGAGGGGTTACCTGTTTCTCCCCCCTCCCCATTGAAATGAGTCTGATTCTCAGAGACCGCCTGGATAAGTCCCTGCAATTTTCTTGGCAAGGTTTTTCAGATGTGGCTTGCTTGCCATTGCCTCTTTCCTAGGGGCTGAGAGAAAGTGACCCGTGCAAGATCACCCAGCTGGCTTCGTGCCGAGACTCGACTAGAACTCACAGTCTCCCAGTGTTTAGCCTGATGCCATCACCACACAACATACGGTCCCTTCTTAGCAGACTTTTGCTGAGACCAAGTGGGAAACACCAGGCTACGAGTTCTTGCCCAGGCAGACCTCAAATAATGGTTCTTTTTAAAGGCCTGGGGTCCCTCTGAAGCCCTCAGCCCTCGTAGACAAAGAGCTTTGTATGACAAGAATGCTCCTTATTACGAAAACAAGTTTTGCTAATCAAAACTGAACACATCAGGGAGATTTCTGCTTCTCGCTTTAGTTGCTGTTTTGTATGGAGGACTTTCAGTCATGCTAACTCCCACTTGTAGACATTGTAGTAGGAGAGCCCCGTTAGTCATGGATACGGAAAAATCAGGAAAGAGGCTGGTAGCACTTTTTCCAACTTAAAAAAAAATACTAAAAACAAAAGCTCCCAAAAAAGCTTATGCCATGAATAAAATCTGTTAGCTGGACAGACTCCTGATTTTTTTTTTTTTTTGATAACCTCTACTTCCAAGATGGCAAACCTATGGCACATGTGCCTGAAGTGGCACGTGGAGCCATATCGCCTGGCACACACCCGTTCCTCTTCCGGGTTTCTGATGCGCATGCGCACATGACAATCAGCTGGTCTGTGTGCTTGCAGCAGTGCAGAAACCGGAAGAGCTGGTCTTCCATTTTCCAGCTTGAGCATGCATACCAGCCATTGATTGGCGCATGCATCAGTAACCGGAAGACTTGCTTGCCAGCGTGCATGCGTGCGCCCCGGAAACCAGAAGTATCTTATCCAGCGCAAACATGACCCCTGAGCAGCTCTTCTTCCTGGTTGCGGCCCTGACGAGTGTGAGCGTGTGCACAAAATGCTCCCTTTTTGGCACTTGGTGTGTCACAAGCGCATGTGTGCGCTCCCTTTTCGGCACTTGGTGCCGAAAAGGTTTGCCATCACTGCTCTACTTGATGCCTGAAACGATATGACTTAGAGAAGGTGACAGGTTTTACAGTCCAAATATGATTTGGATCTCCTAACAGCAAACAGGAGTTAAAATAGATCCTTTATATGTGATTAAAATTTATTAAGTGCATGACATGTTTTGAAAGACACTCTTTAGCCAAAAAAAATTATATATTTCTTATCAGAGAACTAGATCTGGTCAAAGCTAAAGACATTCCTCCAGTTATCCAAGCCATCCCAAATAGCTGATTGTTAGAATATAATGATGCTTTTGATAAGAACAGGAGCCTCCATACTTGGTAACTTTAAGACTTGTGGACTTCAACTCCCAGAATTCCTCAACCAGCATGGATGGACACCCTTGAGCTACAGTATATATAGCACAAGCTAGACATCTACATTTCTTACTGCCTGATGGAAATCAGTGTGAGAAAGATAACCACTCTGGATTTCTTGGATGTTGACCCATGACATCCTTCCATAGTTTGGTGTCCTTCGCAGAGTAGTTAAATAATTCCGTGGTCATAATTCCTAGCTAGTTTAGTGAACCTATCTGAAGGGCACCAAGATGAAGAGTGTGGTCTGATTCCCACAACAAACTAAGGCGTAAGATGATTTGTTCGGTTTTGGTTCAACATACTGTGTGAAGCCAACTGATTGCGGCCTTTTCAGCTGCCTAAATTGGTTTGGTTGGAAAACATGGCTGAGTACAATGTGTGTACTAAGATCCCCAGCCAGCCAGGATTTAAGAAAGTTGAGGTCCACAAGTCTTAAAGTTGTCAAGTTTCGAGAGACTGTGGCTAAATATGTGAAGCTATTTTACGCCCTCCATCTCTGCTGCATTTTCAATTTCCACTTGCTTCTTGCATCCGTAAATGGTAACAAAGCACAAGGGTTAAAGATGGTTGGCACTGGCCTCAGTCACAGAACTGTAGGTTTTTATTTCTTTACTTCAGAGTTAGGATGGCTCAACTGGTCAACTATTGGCTGTGTTATAAAGATGCCAGCTGGGAAGTCCACTTCTTTACCAACTTTTGACTTTTTGGTTTTGAGAAGCTGGAAAGGAAGTGAACCTCCAAGCTGCCAATTAAAATCTCTCAGTCATCTCTCTCTCTCTCTCTCTCATCATGAATTGACGAATATTATTTTTTTAAAAGAAGGCAAATAATAAACTTTACATTGAAACAAATATGTACCTAAAAGTTATTTTTGTTTATGCAAAGATGACACTATATATTTTTTTCAGGACAATGCCACCTTGATGGAAGGGACCAGATTTCCCATCATTCCATTCTGCAAAGAAGGAAAGGGAGGGAGGAAACAGAGAAATACCTGGCTGTACTTCTGTTAATCCACTCTCCCACTTCTTATTTTCTTTAGGAACAAGAAGCTTGGGAAGAGGACAGAAAGGTGTGCCCATCTTCCAAATAAAAACATTAAACCCAATAAATTGTTCTCTAAACAGCAATGTGTTTACTGTACTGGGTAGGCAAGCAGGAGAAAGGCAAAAGATACCCTGGATGTTATTTTAACTTTTTTTTTTTAATAAGACAAAGTGAATGCTTCCGGAGTTTTACTGCAGGATTGGTATGGCGGAAAAGGAGGAGAAAGAAGATTCACAGAACTTGTATTGGCACAAAAGGGACCCACAAGTTTTCTTGCCTTTCTTCCCTTGCACCTCGCACAAAATACAGCAACAGAAGAGTATAACACACCTGCTGCAACCACATTCTAACAGCACAGCTACAACCATCTCCCCCCTGCACCGTTCACAGCTGTGGGGTGGTATGCGGGGGGAAGGGTAGCCTCTTCTCTCCTGTAAATCTGAACTGTCACTCTGAAATCCTATCACCGGTTTTCACGTCTTCTGTCAAGATGGCTGCTTCTGAAGTAGAGCTGTGTGCAACAAATGAGACAGAAGCGTGTGGGGTTTTTTTTGCAAACTATAGAAAGAGATGGCAAATCCAATTACAGCTTCCCGGGATCTATACGTTTTGCCCAGTTCATAATGCTTCCACGGTTGGTGCATTAGAGCTCCCCCAAAACACCAGGAGCATTAGTTACACACACACACACACACACAAACACACACTTTTTATTCTACCTTGCCTCCAAAAAACAAAAGTGCAATTCAACAAGAGATACGGGGGCTCCGTCGCTCAGCACACTGGTAGGTGTATAATCCCGCGGGAATTATAAACTCAATCCAGACTCTCCATTAGAAAAAGCGATGATGCTTTAGCAAAGAAAAGGAAGCTTTGCCTTTTATCGTCAGTGGCCACAGCAACACTGAATTATATATTGGCCAAGTATAATTTCCCTGGGCCATCTGATAATGTTGATGGGCATTTCCCCTCCCGCTCTCGACCCCAGACTGTGGTGGAAATGCTGGTTTTCGGTCATGAACCAGCCACGGGGTATACAGCACGGGGGGACAAGCTGTATGTCAGGGACAGAGCATAGCTTCAAGGAAAAAGCTCCTAGGTCAGCCTCAAATACCTCTGCGCAATTCCAAGCGATTCTCACGCTCACACACTCCTTCCTATCTGATATCCTGAAAAGGGCAACCAAGCAAAATGGGCGAAAGATTAGGCTGAGTTAGATGGACCATGAGGCTGATCCCACGGCTGCTTCCCGTCTTTCGTTGGCTCAGGAAGGCAAACGAAAGACTGGAGGGCGGTTCGCCATTTTCTACGATTATAGATTTGTGTTATCTTTTCTTTATTCAACACAGCTCTCAGGTGGTCCAGTTGTCTCATCAAAGACAAAATGCAGTGATGGATGCTGTGGGGGATGCAGGGATGAAAGCAGCGGTCTTTATCCCAGCCCTCCGCCCCCCATTTATGACCACAAAATCCTTTACGCCAAAGAATGGACAAGAGGAGCGCCAACAACAAAGGATCCAGATTTCTTTTGGAAGAAAAGTGGCATTCAAAGAAAATTGGCAATAATGACAAAGGTCCATTAACTGCCAAGTTTTTTTTTTAAAAAAAACTCCCAATGTTGTAATTTACCATTAGGTAATTCCTTATACAGGTAGTCCTTGACTTACGACCACAATTGAGCCCCAAATGAGACATTTCTTAAGTGAGTTTTGCCCCATTTTACCTTTCTTGCCACAAGTGTTAAGTGGATCACTGCAATAGAATAGAATAGAATAGAATAGAATAGAATAGAATAGAATAGAATAGAATAGAATAGAATAGAATAGAATAGAATAGAATAGAATAGAATTCTTTATTGGCCAAGTGTGATTGGACACACAAGGAATTTGTCTTTGGTGCATATGCTCTCAATGTACATAAAAGAAAAGACATTCATCAAGAATTCTAAGGTACAACACTTAATGATCGTTATAGGGAAACAGTCAATATAAATCTTAAGTCAGTAACACGGTTCTTAAGTGAATCTGGCTTCCTCATTGCTGCTCAAAAGGTCACAAAAGGTGATCATGTGACCCCAGGACACTGCAACATTCATAAATATGAAGCAATGGCCAAAGATCTGAATTCTGATCACGTGATCACGGGGAATGCTGCAACGATTGTGTGAAAAACAGACTTTTTCAATGCTGTTGTAACTCCTAACGCCGTGATGACGAACCTATGGCACGCGTGCCGGAAGTGGCACGCAGAGCCATCTCTCCAGGCACATGAGCCATTGACCGTTGCTCTTCTAGGTTCCGGCACACCGACCAGCTGGCCTTCACATGCGTGGGGACACTGGAAACCGGAAGAGCAGCTGCCCAGTGCACATGCACATGTTGGGCAGCTGCTCTTCCAGTTTCCAGTGCATGCACGTGCACCAACCACCTGGTCTTCCAGTTTCTGGCGTGCATGCATGCATGAAGACCAGGTGGCTGGTGTGCATGCGTGTGCAGGAAACCTGAAGAGCAGCCGCCCAGTGCACGCATCCACACCGGGTGGCTGGTCTTCTGGTTTTCAGCACGCATGCACAGAGCAATTTCGGCATTCAACACTGTCCTAACAGTTACTAAACAAATGGTTGTAAATCGAGGACTACCTGTACATATACGTAGAAAGAAAAAAATAATGAAGAAATGTGACAGCCCATAAAAAAACAAAAGGCAATAAATATAATCTCAGCCCTGGGGAACAACCTTGTTCTACTAAAGATAAGCTAACGTCCATTTCCTTGCAATGAGTCTGTATTAACAACCGACTCAAAATAAAACTCTGCCTTGATTCTGGGATGGTACAAGAGAGGACAAAGGAAAACTTGGCTTTCAAGTTTCAGTTATTATGCCCTACAACAATAGAGTTCCAACAATTCTTGCTGGGTCTGTTTCTTGATCTGGCCCACCTCAGATGAAAGGAAGGTTAAGAGTGATCAAAAATGAGGCAACTCTCAGGAATTCTATTTTGGTTGGTAGGATTTGATGTTTCATCATTATGAACACTTGAAGGGAGACCGAAAGAGAAGGGAGACAGAAAGAAAGGAGGGGGGGTTGGTTGGTTGGTTGGTTGGTAACCCCCTCCTTCAAGACTCTATAATGGTATTGTGAGCGTTTTCAAACCTTTCCCTCATTCTATGGGTGAGGAGGCGATGTCAGGAAGGGACACACCTTTGCAGAAGATGGAAAAACTCTTAATATGGCTGCTTCCAATTTGATGAGGCCTTAGCAGGCATTCATCGCTGGTGCTTTGTTTTTCCCTGGAGTTACGACTGACCGAATCAGCCAGGTTTGATGAACAGGCTGGTCAATTTGTACAACCTAAAAATGCATCCAATCTTTTGAAACCACACAATCATATCTTGGGCGAGGAGTTAAACTAGATGATTTAAAAGATCCAACTTCCAATTCTGTCAATCATCACCTTCGTTTAACGACCCCATAATCCCTCGCAGGGTGGAATCTGGGCAACTGAATGGAACCAGCGGAGTGTTGTAATGGCTGGATGCCCTTCCTGTCGCCAATGCCGAGTTTTGTTCAGCAGATATATATTCTCAGTGTGCCCATAGAGAGAAATATCTGCCTCTACCTAGGATCGAACTCACAGCCTGCTGATTGTGAGGCGAGAGCTCCATTTCTAAGCCACCGCACCACTCCTACTCTGTCAATCTGTTATATTAATCAAATATCCAGGGTCACAGACCTCACCAGAAGCTCATCCAGGCCATTGCCTGAAGGTGCTTTCTTCTACCACCCCCACCCGAGGAAGCACAAACGTTGCCAGCTTCATTGGCTCTGTCCTCACAGCCTATTTAAAGTATCCTGAATCAAGATGACAGTCAGGATGATATGACTGCAGTTTTTTTAATGGGTATGGTCCATAAAGATATAGCCATCGCTTTGGTCACACCATGGCAGCCATCATTCGGATCATTTTGACCACACCCTGCAAAAAGCCTCTGAACCCACTTCGATTCCGCAGTGGGGGTTTGTCCTTATAGGTTTTATAACATGGCACAAGTGGAGGGAAGCAATGGATTGGCTGCATTTCCCCTCTCGCTCACCTGCCATCTGCACCTGCTAGGTGAGAAATACAATCACCCATTGTTCTCTTTAGCATTAGAATCGGGTGGGGTTGAGAGATAGGATCCTGGGAACGAGAAATCTGTGGCTCTTCCTTCCCCAGAAGCTATCCTAGCAGGGATGACAGATGAAGAATCACAGAGAAAGCTAAAAAATAAATAAAAATAAAGCCATGTGCCTCCTTTCAGCTTGAGACGCCGCCAGAACTAAGGTGCACTATGATGATTGACTGATACTCAGGCTGGCTCTGAGTATGCATCTAGTGTTATTCAGGAAGAGGGACAAGGTCCATCATCCACCCACTCACCCATTAAGGTTGAAAGGTAGGTGGAACGGTGGAGAGGTATGCGATGGGGAGGCCAAGAGCACAGGGAGAACACTAACCGAGTTCCTCGTTTCCTTCCTTTCCACACACACCCACACACCTAGGCGTTTTTGCTTTTGACAAACCGCCACCAAGAGTGACGGCAAAAATTGCTACAAGGTCTTTACATGCGGCATTGCAGACCGAACTCGATGGTGATCTTCTTGGGCAATCTCCAGAGTGATTTTGCTGGCAGCTGATGGTGCTGTTGTTGTTGGTGGTGGGGTTGCTGTGTGCCTCTCCTTACAACCTGGTGGCTGCCTCTGCGGAAGCCCGAAGCCTTGTCATGTCAGTTGGGTACAGAGCGAAACAGGAGGGAGAATTGGAGATAAGAGACAACTAGGCAAAATGGTGGTATCCCTTTGCTCCACCAAAACGACACAAGCAGCGGTGGGATTGGAAAATTTTAGCAACCGGTTCTCTGCCTGGTTGCTGGATGGGTGTGACCACAGGGGCGTGGCCTACTCAGCCTCGCGCAAAATGGCCTCCCCCAGGCTCCAGAGGCCCTCTGGAGGCTGGAAACGGGCCCATTTTTGGACTTCTGGTACTTCCGGTAGGCCTGTTTTTCGCCCTCCCCAGGCTCCAGAGGCTTTCCTCAAGCCTCCAGGAGGGTGAAAACGGCCTCCCCTGGGCTCCAGAGGCCCTCAGTAGGCTGGAAATGGGCCCATTTCTGGACTTCCAGAACTTCTGGGAGACGTGTTTTTCGCCCTCCCAGAGCCTCCACACGGGCGCTGCATTTACCTCGCATCCAAAAATGGAGCACGTG
This sequence comes from Masticophis lateralis, assembly GCA_030761175.1. Lineage (NCBI taxonomy): Eukaryota > Metazoa > Chordata > Lepidosauria > Squamata > Colubridae > Masticophis > Masticophis lateralis. The sequence goes on from JAUDYJ010000009.1 coordinate 14,204,784, forward strand.
GAGATTCCTGGGAGGGACGGGGTGGGGTGAGCGGGGTCAGCCAGTCCTTGCAACTAGTAGTTTGGTGAACCAGACATAAACTTAGCATCTGGTTCCCCTGAACCTGTCCGAACCGGCTGAATCCTAACCCTGGACACAAGTAGAGAGGAGACCATCTAATCATGGGCAACACATGCCTGGCAGAACCAAGTTCTCCTTTGTGCAGAAACTGACCGCCTCCGTAGACAGAGAGGGAGGCTTGGTTTTTAAACAGTCTTGGTATGCAGCTCTTGCCGGCACACATGTTTTGGAAGAGGGTTTAACAGGTTGATAGGAGGCCTGTCCAGGTGCTGAAGTTGGATGTTATGTGAGTCCAGCAGCAGAAATGAAAACTGCCATCGAGGACAGACAGTGCCCAGGGCCTAGAGGTGAGTGGCATGAAAAGTGACCAGTAGGAATTGACCATATGATGGACACGGAAAGATTTGTGTTGACCAAAGGTGAAAAGCCATGGATCAAATACATACAGGTTGTCCTCGACTTACGATGGATCATTTAGTGAGCATTCAAAGTTATGACAGACTCTCCTCTCCCCACAGCATGGTTGCAAAGTTCAGATCACTGCATTTCAGGTGCTCAGCAAGTGCATTTATGGCCACCTGCTGTGGGTCACCTGACTATGGTTTATGACATTTTCAGAAAACCAGAATTTACTTCTGTTTTTTTGGCAAAAATGCCCCATAGCAAACAATGGATTCAGACTGAGACCACTGCAAAAAAAAAAAAGGTTATAAAATTGAGTTGGTCACATGATGATGCACCTTATGGCCATGATGACATAGGACTGTAATTGGCAGTCATAAGTATCATGACAGTCATAAGTGGAGGACTACCCACATGAAGTTCATCTATAGGCTGGGGACAAGCGTGAGGAGAATCATGAGGAGATCATGGAACGATGACAGAAGTCTATGGAAGAGCCATAATAAGACATCAACTGCTCCCCAAACAACAAAGAAAAACAGAAGTTAAAGTTAAAACAAACTGAGCTTAAAGTAGGTTGCCCCAATACAGCCGCTAAGGTTTTAACTAACCTGGTTGAGTGCCTTGTGCATTAACAGGAAACTTTTCAGTTTCAGTGTAGAATAGAATAGAATAGAATTTTTTTTTTATTGGCCAAGTGTGATTGGACACACAAGGAATTTGTCTTTCAGTGTACATAAAAGAAAAGATACATTTGTCAAGAATCATAAAGTAACGTTTACACTGGAAATAAAACGTCTATTTTTTTTACCTGTAGTTGCATACTTGGGGGGGGGAGAAGGTTGTGGGGGAGATTTGCATATAAGAAAGCCCAACCAAAGACCCTCTAAGACCGCTCCCATCATCACTGACAGGAAAGCCACTCAAATATAAACTGAAAGCAAACCCCACTCCTTACTACCACTGATGATGTTAGATAGTTGGGTAATGAAACATCTGTAAGAAAACTACCAAGTTCAGAGAGCGCCTCATTTCAACCCTGAGCTACAAATATTCTCCTTTATTGGAACCTTGATTAAAAAAGGGGGGGGGCACCTTCAGTAGTTACCCCTTACAAAGCTCTCTTCTGTGGGGTGTGTCTTAAGCTATCTCTTTGCGCTTCCCTCCCCCCCCCCGCCTTAAAACATGTCTCAAAAACATTGGCTTTTCCAGCCGCTTTTAATTGAGAATGGCTGCTGTTGCGGCCTTACATTTTGAATGGCTGTCCCTTTTATGTGCATTGCTACAGTTTTCCTTTACGAGACGGCAGCTATTCATGTTTTATCTCTGACAAGAAAAGGCATTTGATAAAACAATTCAAAAGCGCCCTGAGAAGAGCCTTTAGCATTCAAAGGTGACATCAAATACATATTAATAAAAGGGCTGTCTCCCCCACAGTGAGGTGGGCTGCTTTAGGCTGCTTCCTAATAAGGCCATCCTCAGGGGGCATCAAATTAGCAAAATTAGGAGTGACCAATCTTTTTTTCCAGGCGGGGTTGCAAGGCTGGCAGGGGTATTCTGGGAGTTGAAGTCCGTGCATCTTTAAAATGGCTAACATTGGAGACCGTGTTCTAAGAATTCCAAAGAAGGGATCTCCCCCCAAAAAGCCATATTTTTGGACATTGTTATTAGGCACAAAGGTTTGGGACCATGAAGTTTCAGTTCAAAAGATTTATTGCTCAAGCCGGTGTAACAGCTTGCCTCCAGAAATCATGGGGGCTTCACAGTGGTGGGTTTCAATTTTTTTTACTATCAGTTCAGTGGGCGTGGCTTGGTGGGCGTGGCATGGCTTGGTGGGTGTGGCAGGGGAAGGATACTGTAAAATCTCCATTCCCACCCCACTCCAGGGGAAGGATACTGCAAAATCCCCATTTCCTCCCAATCAGGTGGGATTTGGGAGGCAAAGAATAGATGGGGGCGGGACCAGTCAGAATTTTTACTACCGGTTCTCCGAACTATTCAAAATTTCCACTACCGGTTCTTCAGAACTGGTCAGAACCTGCTGAAACCCACCTCTGGTGCTTCATCACTGGATGTTTTTAAGAAGAGTTTAGACCAAGAGTGTCAAACTCAATTTCATGGAGGGCCGCATCACGATTGTGTTTGACCTCAGCAGGAGGATGGGTGTGGCCAGGGTGGGCGTGGCCAGCTCGACGTCACTCATGTTGGGGGCACCTCTGGGGGCCCAAGCACTCTGCCAACGAAAATCCTCCCGTTTTCGCTGGCAGAGGCACTGCAGGCTGGTCCTTTGCTATTTTCAGGGCAGCCCCCACGGGCCAGATCTAAGAACCCTGCAGGCCAGATGTGGCCCCCGGGCCTTGAGTTTAACACCCCTGGTCTAGATAGTCATTTATCTGAAATGGTATAGGTCAGTGATGGCGAACCTTTTTACCGTCACATGCCAAAAGCAGAGAGAGCAGGGGGTGTCGCATGTGTGCATGCTCACCCCCATAATTCTATGCCCCCCCGCGCTCCCCCCGCTTTTAGCACATGATGGCAAAAAGGTTATTGGTGGGCCCGGCAGGCCTGTTCTTCGCCCTCCCCAAGCTCCAGAATCTTTCTTGGAGCCTGGGGAGGGCGAAGACAAGCCTTCCCCCACTCACCCCGGAGGCCCTCCGGAGGCTCATTTCCCAACTTCCAGTGGGCCCGGAAGGCCCGAAAATCGGCAGGAGCTCAGCTAGAGCAACACTTGCGTGCCCACAGATATGGCTCCATGTGCCACCTGTGGCACGCATGCCATAGATTCACCATCACGGGTATAGATTCTCCTGCTTAAGCAGGGGGCCAGACTACAAGGCCCCCAAGGTCCCTTCCAGCTCATTCATTCTATTCTATTCTAGTCAACTGAAGTTCAATATAGGTAGTCCTCGATTTATGACCGGAATTGAGCCCAAAATTTATGTTGCTAAGTGAGAACATTACAACCGTTGTCAAGGATCACATGACCATGGGTATGCTGCAATGGTCGTTAAGTGTGAAAAATGGCCTTAAGTCATTTTTTTCCAGTGCCCTTGTAACTTTGAATGGTTACTAAATGAACTGCTGTAAGTTGAGGACTACTTGTACAGGTAGTCTTTGACTTACAACCATTAGTTTAGTGACTATTCAAAGATACAACAGCACTGAAAAAAGTGACTTATGACCATTTTTCACACTTACGACCGTTGCAGCATAACCATAGCGTCCCAGCGTTACATAGTCAAAATGTGTATGCTTGGCAACTGCCCCATATTTATGACAGTTGCTGTGTCATGTGACCAGCTTTTGTGAACTTCTGACAAGCAAAGTCAATGGGGAAGCTTGATTCATTTAACAACCACATTACTAACCTAAGAACTGCAGTGACACACTTAACAACTGCAATAAGAAAGATTGTAAAAAAATGAGGCAAAGTTAACAACTGTCTTGCTTTGCAATATAAAGTTTGGGCTCAATCAAAGACTATCTGTATTAAATTGGCACCAGATAAGGTTGCACCAACAGAATTCAAGAGGGGTTGGACTTAAGACAGTGGGAACATAATGACTCTAGGCTGATGACTCGCTTAACTCTGCCTCCACTTCTGCCTGCTTTTCTCCCATACTAGGTATTTCAAGTGGGGTGCAATGTTTAAATGAGGCATCTCCTGCTCCGATGTGTGGTGCCCTTAACAATGCACTATTTGAATCATGGCTTTGTACAATTGCTGATTGCTGAGATCTCTGGGAAGTTGACAACATATGACAACATAGGAAATTCCTGCTCTGTTTGATGGGAGCAATGAAAGGGGCAGGGGCACATTCAGCCAATGGGGTAGGTCCCCCAGCTACACAGTCCCCAACCCCCCAACTAATGTAGGAGCTCCATCACTCTATGAGTCCCGCAAAGGAATTATGGAACAATGAATTCCATGAAGTCTCATGACCATAAAGCAGAATATTTGTAGCTCAGGGTTGAAATGAAAGGTCCTTGGTGCTCTCTGGAGTTTGGTTGTTTTACTTGCAGAGGTTTCATTACCAAACTTGGTAATGTCATCAGTGCACCGCCTAGCACTGCACAGCACTGATGATGTTAGCTAGTTTGGTAATGAGACAACGGCACGAAAAACAACCAAGCTCAGGAGAGCACCGAGGACCCTTCACTACCGCCTGACCATGCTGCTCAGCCGCAAGGCAACATGCTTGGGTCAATTCTACCCATCCTGCCCTTCCTTTACACCAGGTTGCAGAGAAGCCCTTGCCCAACCATGTGGTTTCAGAAGGAGCTTCTCCTCCAGCCCAGGAGACACGACAGGAAGGAGAAAGAGGCAAAGAATGCAAGGAGCAAGGCTGGGGCAGGAAACCAGCTATCTCAAGTGCTTTGCAGAGGGGGGGTGCACATTCCGACTGAGCCATCCTGGCCAACTCTTACCCAGGATCCAGTTTCCACAGCAACTGGGGGGGGGCAAAGGGCAGCGAAGGGGTGCCCAGCCCCTTCAGTCAAAATCCCAATGGTTAAGTCTCTGAAACAAACAGCTAAAATGGACAGGAAAGGGGGGTGGGGGTGGGAAAGCTGAAAACAGCTCAGTGTGGCATTGTCAGCGAGATGTCACTAATTGTCTGTAGGGAGAGCACACTCTCAATTAACCCTTCAGGCGCTGCTGGCAAGGAAGAGCGCCAGGCGCCCACCCTCCGCCTGGCAATTCGAATCGCACGCCTCTCCCCCCCCCTCCTCCCATTCAGGGGTTCATTAAACAGCTTGCAACTCGGGAAAGGTAATTGGATGTGTGGGGGGGGGAGCGCTGCTGAATTATAGACGAGGCAGTGTCTCGGGGTCATACGTGCATGTGTGAGAGAGCACATATGCCCATGTGCATGCGTGTGCAGCATAGAGTTAAGGAAATGGATAGCTTCCCCTTCTGCTCAGCAAGCTGTTACCTACCAAGAATTAAAGACCAGCTGAGAGAATTTATTTTGACCCAAATGGCAATCTTGTTGTCCTTTTCTCTTTTTTTTTAAAAGGAGGGTCAGCAAGAGTGAGCAGAGAGTTGGGTCAAGGAGACACTTTCCAAAGAGGAAGAATTCCAGACATAAAATATCTGGAAGGGCCCAAGTTGGAGAAACCGGGACCCCAAACAAAGCTTCTGAACCGCTTCATCCTCACAAGCACTCTACGGACGGTATGTCTGCCTTCCATAACAAAGCAGAAGTTTACAGCCGAGATGGGCAACCGGAGGCCTTTGGCCTTGTTTCGAAAGACCTCTGCAAGAAATCAGCTCAGTCTTCTGGTAAGAAATATCTGTTTGTTCCCTGCAGGCCATCAGTTAAAGGAGTGAGAGAACAAGGTCAGAAAGAGAAGGAGAGGGAAAGGGCTGTCAAGAGAAACAAAAAATGAAGTGGAGAGAGAGAGAGAGAGAGAGAATGTGACTTCACATCTACCTCTATTGGTTGCCTCAACTGTCTCCTTGTTTCATCCACGCTTTCCGAAGATGGACTCTTGGGAAAACGTGGCCCTCAAAAGAAGCAGCTTTGCCCAGGACCAATTCACGGTATTTGATCTCATCTGCAGATCTTTCCAGAATATTGTTAGTACAGCTGCTGCAGAGAATCAGTCTTTCATGGATCAGGTATAAGCCTGCCAGTTAAGTAAACGCATGGCCAGGGGGACCCCCAGGCTTTTCATGCTTGAGTTCTCAAGGGCAAAGTTTATCTGCTGTCCTCTAGATGCAAACAAACAGAAGCAATGTATACCAAGCCATATCAAGTGGCAGAGATGAAAAGGATTGAGCAGTTGGACACCAGATGGCTGAAAGGGGTTGCCATGAAGAAGAGGGGGTCAAGCTATTCTCCAAAGCACCTGAAGGCAGGACAAGTTGGGTGGAAACTAATTAAGGAGAGAAGCAACTTAGAACTAAGGAGAAATTCCTGACTGTTAGAACAATTGATCAGTGGAGCGGCTTGCCTCCAGTAGTTGTGAATGCTCCAACACTGGAAGGTTTTAAAGAAGAGGTTGGACAACCATTTGCCTGAAATGCAGGGGTGAAATCCAGCAGGTTCTGACAGGTTCTGGAGAACCGGTAGCGGAAATTTTGAGCAGTTCAAAGAACCAGCAAATACCACCTCTGGCTGACCCCAAAATGGGGTGGGAATGGAGATTTTGCAATATTCTTCCCCCAGGAGTGGGGTGGGAATGGGGATTTGCTGGCTGGGGAATTCGGGGAGTTGAAGTCCGCCAGGCTTAAAGTTGCCGAGGTTGGAGACCCCTCATCTAGAAGGAGAATAAATCACCTTCAGGGAGGTGATGAAGGGAGGAAGAGGTTGTAAATTGGAAGAAAGGAATAAAACCACCTCAGGCCAATGTGCCACGATGAGTAAAAGCCAAGCTACGTGCCCATGCAGTATAGGTAGTCTTCGAGTTACGACCACAATGGAGCCCAACATTTCTGTTGCTAAGTGAGACATTTCTGGTGAGTTTTTCCCCATTTTATGACCTGACTTGCCACAGTTGTTAAGTGAATCACTGCGATTGTTAAGTTAGTAACACAGTTGTTAAGTGAAACTGGCTTCCCCATTGACTTTGCTTGTCAGCAGCTTGCAAAAAGTTGGTTGCAGATCTCTTTCCTTCATTTGTTTAAGACAGCTATGCCTTAGTCTCCTGTCTGTCTGTCTGTCTGTCTGCTTACCTGCCTGCCTGCCTGTCAAGTCAGTCAGCTTGTCTACCTATCTGTTTTTCTGTAGATGCCATACACTAAATAAATAAATGCCTTTTGGTAAAAACACACAAAAAGTCAGCATTAAACCGATGACCCCATATGTAACCTGTAGAAATAGCGCGAATACTAAATTCAGTTAACTTTGATAGTATGCATCATTAATCTGCAACATTATTATTACAAAGTATACACTTTCCTTAGTAAGTAATATTTGCATTTACTATTTCCTGGTAAAAAGACAAAGAAAACAATGGGAAATAAACATTGTTAACACTATTATTTTTATGGAATAAATAAAAACCTACAAAAGGGCAACCATGGACTAGCCTTGCACCTGTACATATGGATCCTGCACAATTACTTCTGGAATCCTAAAGCTGTGAACATCTTGGTTGGGACGAGGTAGGCAAACAAATGCAGAAGTAGCATTTGGGTAAGTATCTCCATCCTTTAAGACTCAGAAATGGGCATAGGAATAATTCTACAAAGTGGCAGACAGGGGCATCTTACAGATCCATCTTAAATTGAAAACCACAAGCAGTGATTCCTGCATCCCATTTTGATTTATGGGAACAGAGTAATCGTGGTTCACAAGATCTGGGGGGGAATTGCCCATCATGTTCACTGTTATGAGGAACAACTGAGAAGCTAAGAGCCGTGGTTGCACAGTGGTTAGAATGCAGTACTGCAGGCTGCTTCTGCTGACTGCTAGCTGCCTGCAGTTTGGGAGTTCAAATTTCACCAGGCTCAACCTTGACTCAGCCTTCCATCCTTCCGAGGTGTGTAAAATGAGAAGCCAGATTCTTGGGGGCAATAGGCTGACTCTGTAAACTGCTTAAAGAGGGCTGCAAAGCACTGTGAAGTGGTATAAAAGTCTAAGTGATGGCACTTAGTGATGGCAAACCTATGACACGCATGTCACAGGTGGCACACAGTGTTCTCTCTGTGGGCACACGAGCCATCACCCCAGTTCAGCTCCGCCATGCATGCACAAGCACCTCCCACTAGCTACCTGCTCGTCGGGACTCTGCTCCACACGCACCCCTGTGGGCGGGGTGCGTGTGGAGGCCTGCACATGCATGTGGGGTCCCACACATGCATGCTTGGGGAGGCGCGGCACATGAGGAGGTGGGGCACACATGCATGGAGGGGCGCATGCAGAGTGCGCACATGTGCAGGGCACATGCGCTGGGGTGCACACACGTTGCTTTTTGGGGGGTTTGGGCACATGCATGCGTATTCGCACAGGCGCAAACGTGCTTTGGGAACTCGGTTAGGAAAGGATTAGCCATCACTGGTCTAAGTGCTATTGCTATTGCTACATCTCAGTCCCGAAGGGCCAAATTTCCCAGAATTCAGGAGTGGCTCTCTCAGTGTCTTATGCGGTGGCAACACAGTCTGTAGCTATCTGCAATCTGTGGTCCAGGAAGACGGTTTGGAAGGCCTGGATTGTAACATGGAGATGCACATTGTCATCTGTTGCAGCAATCAAACCACACACGTCCTAAGTTGCCTGCAACGGAGCTGTGAAATGCTTTATATTCAATTCCAAAAATGTGCTTCAAAGTGTGAGGGGATGTATATACGGCCCACGACTGCAACTCTTTAAAGCACCTTTTCCAAATTATTTCTAGCATGCTGCCCAGCCTTAGTCTATAATAAGCTCTCAAACATTCCAGGATGTGACCATAGTAACAAAAAAGAAAAAGAAAAAGGAAATAAACTAGGGCAGGGGGGAAAAAAGGAATTTGCCCAAAATTGATCCACCAGAGGGAATAAACATCAAATCATAAGACAAGAGAATTGAGGACAGACAGCAGCTACCATGATGCCCAAAATCCTTAAAGGAATATCCTCAAGACATCATTTTGAGATGCTCTCAGGGGTGGGCTCCTGGGAGTTCAACAGGGTTTGGGTGATCCTCTAGCCAACGATCGCCAGGGATCGGTGAACCCCCAAATGCCATCCCTGGCTGGCCACACTGCTCCCGCCACTCCCAGGAGTCTTCATGCAGTACATTCATCATTCCAGGTAAGTGCAGGTGCTGCGTGGAGGGTAAAAAATGGGCCTACCAGAAGTCCAGAAACGGGCCTGTTTCCAGCCTCCGGAAGGTCTCTGGACCCCAGAGGAAGCAGTTCTCACCCTCCTGGAGGCGCAAGGAAAGACTCCGGAGCCTGGGGAGAGCGAAAAACGTCCTTTCCTCCGCCATGGTGCAGGTGGCCGACTAGGCCACGCCCACGATGGCCACGCCCACCCAGCAACGGGGCAGCAAACCCTTTGCTAAAGGATCTGAAGCCCACCCTTGGATGCTCTGCCTAATCTCTCCTTCCAAAATAGAATCAATGAATTGCTTCTCTTCCAAAGACAGGAGAAGAAGCTCCTATCTCGCATGATTTAATACTGGAAGGGAGGGAGGGAGGGGGGAATCAGTGCTGCTGGGTGAAGTTGGTTTCAACACCACCCAGGAAAGGAGTTTCCCACTATCAGTTTTGCAAAGAACAGGCAGACACTTCTACCTTTCCATTCCCCACTCACCATTTCATAAAATTCCCTGGACTGGTCATAAAACTCCTTGCCAGAAAAGGTATGAGGCCCAAAGTAAAGGATTGAGTTTCCCTTTGAGGGGGCCAGAAGAAGAGAGAGACATGAAGGATCAAGTGGAGAGCATTCCAGCTGTCTGCACCCCACAGCCTGTGCCGTTCCCTTTCTTTTGAAAGAGCCCCAGAATTCCTTATCGGATTCACCCAAGCACTAGTGGGTGCTGAAAGTAGAAGAATGGCAACATCAAGAGCAAGTAAGCGTGACAAAAGAAACGAACCCCATGAGCAGGGAAAAATGTGTGTGTGTGTGTGTGTGTCTGGGGGGGAGCTGAAGAGTACAGCTGTAAAGACATCCCTGGGGAATCAAGAGGAAGCGAGCAATGAAAGCAGCATTGTAATGTCGCATTCATGTACGAAATGGGCGGTGTCTGCATTGGGACGGTGCAATTCCGTTTTCCTCTTTTAGGTTAATATCCTTTGATCCTCTAGAGTCTAGACACCCTACATAGCTGTTCAGGGCTTCAGATTCCATCCCAAACTGGTGCTTCGGAGCACTGGGGCATGACCGAGAATTGCCTGCAACTCTTTAAAGCAGCCGCATCCTTTCTGTAGTTCATACTCTTGCACGTTTCAAAAGCACCTTTTCTGAATTATTTCCAAACCCCAACTAAATAGTCCCAGTTTCATCCCTTAAGATGAGTTTCTTCTATTCTTACCTGCCCTTGTTGATCTAAGCACAGGCCAACACCTCCCCGTCCAGAAGCATATGAACTGAAGGTAGTATTGAATTGAAGTAGTATTACTTACAGGAGTGATAATGGATCTGCCAGATAGATGCCATTTTCATTAAACCAAAGTGTGTCACAAGGGCCACACATCTCATCTAACCAAGGTTCAGCTCCGGACCACAAGAGAAATGCTTCCATCTGCGAACTGCCTGTTATCTCCCCATTATTCAACAGCACTCAAGACTCATGAGTCTGAGCCTCTCAGGGTAGTTCTGGGACTTAGGACCTCTCGTTTCAGACAGCTAATGGCCTCCTGTACATTTGAGATCAAAGGTTGCCATCCCATATCTCAAGGAAAGAAGGCCAGCCGGCAGTCGAGTTAGCAAAAGGCAACTGCAGAGACCCCTTCTCCTCACACTTATTAGCAATAGCACTTAGACTTATATACCGCTTCATAGTGCTTTTACAGCCCTCTCTAAGAGTCAGCCTATTGCCCCCAACCATCTGGGTCCTCATTTTACCCACCTCAGAAGGATGGAAGGCTGAGTCAAGCTTGAGCCTGGTGAGATTTGAACTGCCGAATTGCAGGCAGCCGGCAGGCAGCAGAAGTATTCTGCTGTACCTCACTCTAACCACTGCGCCACCTCGGCTCTAATTCAAGTTACTGATCAACTAAATTTCTCAGCAAGAACACTGCCACAGGTAGTACCTCAGCCATCCCTTACAGCAGGGGTGTCAAACTGGATTTCTTCGAGGGCCAGATCAGCATTTTTTTTAAAAAAAAATTAGATTTATATGCCTCAGGGCATATAAATGACTCAGGGCGGCTTACAATGCGTTAAGCAATAGCCTCCATACTTTTGTATATTTTTTATACAAAGCCAGTTTATTGCCCCCACAAACTGGGTCCTCAATTGACCTACCTTAGAAAGGATGGAAGGCTGAGTCAACCTTGAGCCTCGAACTTGCACTAATTGCAGACAGCTAAATGTTAATAACAGGCTATTTAGCCTGTTGAGCTATCTGAGGCTCTTAGAAAAGCATTGTAGTTTTCCTCCATGGGCTGGCCGGGGGTGGAGGGGACGGGATGGACACCTCCTGCAGCAGTTTGCCAGCCTGTGGGGGCCACATGCGGCCTCCGCACCAGGGCTGAAATACAGCAGGTTCTGACAGGTTCTGGAGAACCAGTAGCGGAAATTTTGAGTAGTTCAGAGAACCGGCAAATACCACCTCTGGCTGGCCCCAGAGTGGGGTGGGAATGGGGATTTTGCAGTATCCTTCCCCTGCTACGCCCACCAAGCCACACCCACAGAACCAGTAGTAAAAAAAAATGAATTTCACCGGGAAGGATTGATGCAGGCTGCCTGGGAGGATTGATGCAGGCTGCATATGAGTAGGGGGTGGGGTGGGGGAGCTGGGAAAGGCCGGCACAGGCAATGTGTAATTGCAGGAAGGCCAGTGGACGGATGGTGTGTTGCAGTGTGAGATGTTCCTTAGCGATATATCTCTTCTAAATCTCTTCAGAAGAACTGATCCATTGACACAAAAGCTGTACATTCACATTTCTTTCAGGATGACAGGCTCATTTTTAAGCTATCATCAAATGGGGGGTGGGGATGGGGAATATCCAGGTGCAGCGGTCAATTGAATGTCTAAGGTGAGTCCAAAACTAAATTGGCTCTTTCTTTTACCTGGAATTGCACAGCCCAAATTCACCTGAGACAACTGGCTATCTTTGCAACTCGCACTAGGCGGGATTTCATTGTTCCTTTGCAACCGCCGAGATGCACAAAGACTTTTGAGAAGCAACAGCCGTTTGGCAGAGCAGTTTCAACCAGCCAGATTTTTGTGGCTTGCCAAAAGAGGGGGGTGGGAGTGGGGAGTCACTTCAAAGTAGTTAAAAATGGTTTGAAAAAGGTCACCCAAGTCTGCTGGCTATCTCTTTTAAAAATGGCCCCATTCCTACAATGGATGTGCTTTGTGCACAGCGTGACTATCTTAATCCCTGTAGGAGAGACTTTCCCCATCTGATGCTTTCCAGATGTTTCTGTGCAGAAGAGACAACCTGTGGCCCCAGTCCATACGGCCAGAGAAGAGGGATTTGGGGAGTGGGAATTGTAATTCAGTAACATTTGAAGGGCAACCAGTCGCTTTCTGCAGTAAACAAAGAAATTCCACCATATTTTTCATGTTGTTGTTGTTAGTTGTGAAGTCATGTCCGACCCATCGCGACTCCATGGACAACGTTCCTCCAGGCCTTCCTGTCCTCTACCATCCTCTGGAGTCCATTTAAGCTCATGCCGACTGCTTCCGTGACTCCATCCAGCCACCTCATTCTCTGCTGTCCCTTTCTTCTTTTGCCCTCAGTCGTTCCCAGCATGAGGCTCTTCTCCAGTGAGTCCTTCCTTCTCATTAGGTGGCTAAAGTATTTGAGTTTCATCTTCAGGATCTATTTTTCATAGGAGGTCCATTTGGGATCATGCAAGTGCTAGGCCACAGGTCTGACCAAGTAACAGAGCAGAATAATAGAGTTGGAAGGAACCCTGGAGGTCTTCTAGTCCCACCCCCAACTCAGGCAGGAAACCCTATAGCAGTAATAGAGAACCTTTTAGGCACAGAGTGCCCAAATTGGAAGGTATGCACACATCTGTCTGCATGCGCGCCCTCCCCAAGCATCAGAAGTCCGACAACCAGCTGGCTGGCGCACATACGCACCTCGGAAACCCAATGACCGGCTGGTTGAGCTGGAGCGACGGCGCACATGCCCACAGAGAGGGCTCCGGATGCCACCTCTGGCATGCATGCTATAGGTTTGCTGGTTCACTATCATGGCCCTATACCATTTCAGAGAAATAGTTGTCCAATCTCTTCTTAAAAATCTCCAGTGTTGGAGCATTCAAAACTTCTGGAGGCAAGTTGTTCCACTGATTAATTGTTCTGTCAGGAAATCTCTCCTTAGTTCTAGGTTGCTTTTCTCTCCTTGATTAGTTTCCACCCATTGCTTCTTGACTTGTCCTCAGGTGCTTTGGTGAATAGCTTGACTCCCTCTTCTTTGTGGCAGCCCCTGAGATATCGGAACACTGCTATCATGTCTCCCCTAGTCCTTCTTTTCATGAAACTTGACATATCCAATTCCAGCAACCGTTCTCTGTATGTTTTAGCCTCCAGTCCCCTAATCAACTTCATTGCTCTTCTCTGCACTCTTTCCAGAGTCTCACCATCTTTTTTACATCGTGGCAACCAAAACTGGATGCAGGATTCCAAGTGTGGCCTTACCAAGGCATTATAAAGTGGTATTAACACTTTAATAGGTGTCCAACCTTGGCAACTTTAAAATGTGTGGACTTCCACTCCCCATGCCTGGCTGGAGAATTCTGGGAGTTGAAGTCCCCTAGTCTTAAAGTTGCCAAGTTTGGATACCCCTGTCCTACACAGAACTTGTTGCATTGCCTCCTCACCTTAATACGCAAAGGTGGGGGTGGGATGGGGGGCTACTGACAAGATGCTTATTGACTCTCTTGTCTGGAAGCCCCTTCCTTAACCCGCCTCCAAATACTGCAGCTATCCCAGAATGAACTGAGATGAGGATGGTTGCAAGTCCTCCTAAATATTTCCTCAGTGTTCAACGTATATTTATTAAGCACAAATGTCCACATATAGAGCAAACAGTCACGAGTTATGGTTTACCTCAGACTCCCAAAATATAACATACGTCAGCAAAAAGGAAGAAAACACGGAGTTTTGTTTGTTTTAAATTTTACAATGTGGATAAAAAGGCTTGCGTGCTACTTCTAAGAATGCTGCCATCTCAGTCCCTTAAATCCAAGGCTTAAAGCAAGAACTAAGAACAAGCAGACAAAAACAGAGGTACTGCCCTCTCGTGGCCTTAGGAGAGTTTGCTCAACGTTTTCAGAAAAGAACTTCATATAGGAGTTATTTTCTCTTATTTTCTTGGGGTAGCATACCAAAAGAAAAGACACTAGGAATACAGGACTGGTTTCCACTCTTGAGCTATTGCAACTTCCTACCCAATTCCACCAGTACAGCCGACTTAAGGCTCAAATGCCCTAAATCAATTTTTTCTCTCAACCTTAGCAAGGTTAGGATCTATGGACTTCAGTATGCTGGCTGGGAGATTTCTGGGAAGTTCAAGTCCACGCATTTTAAGCTTGCTAAGATTGCGGGCCAATGCCTTAAATATGTACACCAGCAGCATTTTTTGTTTATTTATTTGAAGTGTGCATAACCTGGCCAGTCTTTAAATTGTTCCAGATGGCTCAAAATATCAATTCAAAGACATTTTTCAGGATCAACGCTGAAAGAAGAGAAAAATAAAAAAACAAAAGGCAATTCAACCTCCTCTTCTTTCTCTTTCTTTCATTTTAAAAACGGGCCATGAATTCAAAAGTATCCAGAGTTCACATGTTTTGCCCGAAAGCGATATGTCCAAAAGCCCCAAACAGCAATCAAGCTCAAACCCAAAACCCAGGAAGAGGACTGAATTCTAAACTTATTCCAGTAAAAAAATTTAAAAGGAGGAAGGGGCAACATAGTGTCAACTGATTACTGATACTGATCAGGCGGACTCATCAACTGGCTGAATACCTCCTTGATACTGATGTGGGAACATGATAGGAGGAAACTGAGCACCACACAAACATACTGAGCACCCTTGCACAGGTTTGGTTTGGTTTATGGTTGATTTGATTTATATACCACCCTACTTCCGAAGGACTCAGGGCGGTGAACAGCCAACAATAAAAATACATGTACACAAAATTTAAAAACCCAGATAAAATCAAATTAAATAGATTTGGCCCAGACAAATTAAAACACCCCAGATAATTTAAAACAGATTAAAATTTAGACGCTAAAAGAGGAAGAAAGGTTAGGCCAGACCCACCTGGTGAAATAAAAAGGTCTTAAGAGCGCAGCGGAAGATGCGCAGATCCGGGATCCTCCGTATCTCCGGGGGGAGCTCATTCCAGATAGTAGGTGCCCCCACAGAGAAAGCTCTCCCCCTGGGGGCTGCCAGTCAACATTGTTTGGCCGATGGCCCCCGGAGGAGCCCCCTCTATGAGAGCGTACCTGCCGGTGGGAGGCTATAGGCAGTTCTGCAGGTACCCAGGTCCTAAGCCATGAAGCGCTTTAAAGGTGGTAACCAAAACCAAAACCGGAAGACCACTGGGAGCCAGTGCAGCTCGCGCAGGAGAGGTGTTATATGGGAACGCAGGAGAGGTGTTACATGGGAACACCATGTCGCTCCCATCACCACCTGCGTGACCGCACTCTGCGCCAGTTGGGTGCTCTTCAAGGGGAGCCCCATGTAGAGAGCGTTATAATAGTCCAGATTGGACCAATCAGCGCCTTGAGATTTATTTGCCAATGGCTTGGACTTGTCAAGCAACCTTAAAAAAAAAAGTGGACAGTATTGGCAATAGTCAGACAATCTAGGTCAAGGAAGAAAGTTTTCCCAACTAAATTCACCGGTTGGTGTAACCTCCAAGGAAGCCATCAACCTCTTGCAGATGGATGAAGAGCTTGTGGCGCCTCTTTTCTAAAGCCCTCTGTAAGTGACCTCTTATGAGAGAGATGCATTTTCCTGGGAGCTGCCAAGGGGCAAAACCAGAGGTGCTATTCAGCCGGTTCATACTGATTGAGGCGAACTGGTAGTGGCAACTGTGGATGGGCCCGCCCACCTGCCCAGGTGTAATGCCGTCCTATTTAGTCACGTTTTCGAGGCCGGGCGCATGTGTGGAAATGAAGCGCATGCACGGAAGGTGGCGAACCAGTGGTAAGAATTTGTGAAACCCCACCTCTAGGCAAAACCCATGTTTATCAGAGCCCACCCATCTCTGGCACGGCGTCCGGGTTCTTGATAGAAAGTAACGGAGACTCGTATGGGGGACAAGACACAAGAGGTTGACCTGAAATCAAGGAATCGACAAAAACATCCATTGTTTTCCTCCTTTGCCTCTCCTGCAGCTTCCTTCCCTAAGACAGAAGACAAGCTTTGCAGCACCCGCCCCCCTCCATCACTCTGCTGCGTAGAGGGCTAACCCTCCCTTTCCCCTAAGTCTGCCGTGTGGCTGAGTTAAGCATATTTTGCACTTTTTAATTGTTCTTAATAAATCAACCCTCTAAATCACTGGTGTTACTTCTTTCCATGTGCCTGGGAAGCCTGCAGGCCAGTGTGATTTGGGGGGGGGGGAGGGTGTGTGGGAAAGGGAGCATTTTCTTGGGGTACTTTCCTTCATTCCCCCCCCTCCACACCCCACCAAATCCTAGGAGAGCTGCTTCTGCATGGATATTGAAGCAAACGCATACACCTGTTCCTGTTCCCTCCTGGCCCATAGCCAGTCCAAAAGGCCTTTGAGGGTAAGCCAAAGAATAGGAGGGAGGGGGGGGGGCTTGCTTGTTGGAGGCAGCCTGGGCTATACCATTTAATCAGAAAACTGAGGGGAAGGACTTTTCCTATCTCTAGGCATGGTTCCCCTCTCTTTTAAGTTAATTGGAGTGCCCAGATATGAAATGGTAGTAGTGGGACCGCAGGATGATCAGCATGTTCAACAGGTAGAGTTCTAAGCGATAGGGTCTTGGAAATCCTTTTTTTTTAAAAAAAAAATGGATCTTCTCCCAGAAGACAGCAAGGGAGGCAGCATGAATTCCAAGCAGCCTGAAGTCACAGGTCAGTTAAAGCAGAGAAGGAAAATAGGCGGAGGCGGAAAACACATCCAGTCAAGACTCATCTCTCCTAAATCTGCACAGCGCTTGAACAGAGAACTACAGCAGCTGGGTTTACACATTGTGCTAAACCCTGGTTTGCTGAACAAGCCACAATTTCTGGGTTCAAAGAACATGCTAAACCCGTACAGGCATGTACTATATTCTTGGTTGTGGCACCCACCGTGGGGAGTAGATGCCCCTCTGAGCAAATCTACCAGATTGAAACCCTATTTCATTTCCTAGCAAGCCCTTTAGTATTCTCCTCACCTTATATCTAAGGGCAACCCTTTCTAAAGCTTAAAATAAAAATCTTTTTATTCTTCTCGAAATTCAGCCATAATTATCTGTAACTACAGATAACGAGAGTTCAGCAGAAAGTCCCATCCCTTCATTTTGATTTCCAGTGTTTTCCAGATGCATGAAACTTTTTAGTTCCCCCGAAAGATTCAGACAAATACATTTCGTCTCCGTTCTAAATGGCAACGTCCCAGCCTGGCCTCTAATGGATCCCATCAAATATAACTGCTCAAAATGATTTCACAAACATCTTCGGAGTTTTTACAATTGCCCTGTAACGTAGGGTACATAATTGTTGGATTGGATAATTGTTGGATTGGATAATTGTCAATCAAATTATATGGCCATCCATCCCACACTTGTAATTTCCATGCAGCTTCAGAACTAAACCCACTTAGAGGTGTCTGCACGTAAACAGTTGCAAGGGAGGGCATGGGAACCTGTCCCCTTGAATAGTTATGGGATCCTGTCCTCTTAAAAGTTATGCAGAAGAAGAATTTTCTCCTGAAATTGCTGCTTCCTGGCAACCCTATCTTGCTTTGATCTACCACTCCTGGTAGAAAGCCTATGTCAATCTCTTGTGACCAAGGCATATTTGCTCATACTCTGTAGCCATGACTGAGAACCAGTGGCCCTCTACCAGTTGGTAAACTACAATTCTTAAAAGCCTCAGTCAACATCGTTAATAGCAACATAGACTGGAAAATGCTGTTCACCTACCTCCATGGAAGGTCATGAGTTCTGCCTTCAATACTACACTATCTGGATCTATACTGTTGTGGCCCGCCAGTGGCCAGCAGAGCTGGCAGCAGATTCTGATAGTGAAGAGGTTGGGGAGGAACACTGACCAGTTCTGGAGTCTGGGGAGGGCTCGGAGTTGGAGGCAGAGTGGGGGCTAAGGCCATCTGGTAGTTCTTTGCTGCCTCCGGACTCTCTGGAGTCTGACATCAGCGAGGCAGAAGAACAGCATGAGCCTGTTCCCAGTGTGCGCATGCGCACAGCTGCCAGGAGATGGGAACAATTAAGAAAATAGGGTCGACTTGGGAGTAAGGCTTGGAGATGATTGGCCCCTCCCATAAGATATAAAAGAGAAGCGAACGGGAAGTGAGCTTTTACAGGAAGCAATTAGTTCATCTGGTTGGTAAAAGCTCTGGAAAAGCTCTGACTCTGTGCTAAGTTTGGCCTTGCCCTGCGTTTGGCAATTAGTTCTCTGGCAGCATTCCAAGGGAGATAAGGTGGGTGTTTATAAACACTCCCCTGAAAGACTGTTTGAGAAGCCTAAGGATTGTGAATGGCAATAATTCACAGTCATATGAATTAAAGAGGTTTGCCGGGACTAAGATTGTGCTGTTTACTTTCTAAGGAAGCCTACGTCAGAACACATACAATCATCGTTCATGTCCTTATGCGTTATATTGCTTTAAGAGCAGAAGAACTGAGAGAGGCCTCTGAGAACTGAGGGAGGCGTATCAGCTCTGGAAACATTGGGGGGGGGGGGGAGAGAAGCATCTTACCAGCAAAAACAAAAATAGGCCACCTTCTCTTTCCATTCTCTCATCTCATCGCTACTTGCTCCCTTCCGAAGATAAAAGAAGAGGTAGCCAAAAAAATCATTAGATAAGAAACTTTCGAGAACCATCATCCGCTAAACTCTCTTTGAGAACAGGTCAAGGTGATACCTGCAGTTTCATTTGGAAGGAATGAAAGGGAGCGAGGTAAGCAAGGGTACCTCAAGGCAGGAAGCTTTCATGGCCAATCTTCATATATCAGTCAAGCAATACGGCATCGGAGCACCAGCTGAACCACACACTCACAAAACCTGAATCTAAAAATATGACTGTCTTGCAGGTTTAGAACAATAAAAGGGAGACTGTCGCCCCAGTGCTTCATCCCAGTCTGATTTGTTATTCTTTGTCAATATTCTTTGTTGCTGTAAGCCACCCAGAGTCATTAGGCATTGGATGGCATACAAATTTGATCAAAATTAGAATTAGAATTAGAATTAGAATTAGAATTAGGAATAGAATAGAATAGAATAGAATAGAATAGAATAGAATAGAATAGAATAGAATAGAATAGAATAGAATAGAATAGAACAGAACAGAACAGAACAGAACAGAACAGAACAGAACCGTGATGGCAAACCTATGGCATAGGTGCCACAGGTGGCATATGGAGCCATATCAGTGGGCACGCGAGTGTTGCTGTAGCTCAGCTCCAGCATGTATCTGTGTGCCAGCCAGCTGATTTTTGGGCCTTTCAGTCCCACAGGAAGTTGGGAAATGGGCTGTTTCCAGCCTCCGGAGGGCCTCCAGGGGGATGGGGAAGGCCATTTTCGCCCTCCCCAGGCTCCTAGAAAGCCTCTGGAGCCTGGGGAGGTGAAAAAACAGGCCTACCGGGCTCACCGGGCCATCACATGCTAAAACTGGGGTGAGGGGATGTGTGCACATGTGCAAGGGTGGAGTGCATTGAATTATGGGTGTAGGCACATACGTGGGTGACCTCCCAGAGCTCCCCCCGCGTTTGGCACGCGACGGCAAAAAGGTTAGCCATCACTGGAATAGAATCTGGAAGGGACCTTGGAGGTCTTCTAGTCCATCCCCCTTGCTTAAGCAGGAGAACCTATACTATTTCAGATGAGTGGCTAGCTAATCTCCTCTTAAAAACCTCCAGGGATGGAGCGGCCATGATTTCTGGAGACAAGCTGTTCCACTGATTAATTGTCCTCCCTGTTAGGACGTTTCTTCTTAATTCCAGGTTGCTTCTTTCTTTGGTTAGTTTCCAACCATTGTTTCTTATCCTGCCCTCCGGTGCTTTGGAGAATTAATTTGACCCCCCTCTTCTTTTTGATGTGATCTAGAATCAGTTTAATCCTGTAGATCTATGTGCATCTGTATCACATACAGGCAGTCCTTGTTTATTGACTGCCTTGTTTAACAACACTCTGCAGTTATGACAAGGATAGAAAATAACTTTGCAACCAATGCCCACATTTATGACCTTCACAGCAGGGGTGAAATCCATCAAGTTCTGACAGGTTCTGGAGAACCGGTAGCGGAAATTTTGAGTAGTTCGGAGAACCGGCAAATACCACCTCTGGCTGGCCCGAGTGGGGTGGGAATGGAGATTTTGCAGTATCCTTCCCCTTCCATGCCCACCAAGCCACGCTCACAGAACCGGTAGTAAAAAAAAAATTGGATTTCACCACTGCTTCACAGGTCTGTAAAGCAAAAGAAAGCTGCAATAAAATGGTAAAATCACAATGTTTCATTAAGAAACCGCTTCCCTTAATGACCATGTGGATGGTCCAATCGTGATTGTTCAATGAGGACTTGTACATCCATACGCATGCCACAAAGGCTCACAATGAAGTGAGACCAACAATCCAGTGCACAGAATGCTGTTTGCTCCCATTTTCAAACAGAGCAACTAAACAACTGTGTTTCCAAATGGGCACAAACAATAATAAATAATGTAGACAAACCTGTAACTACCCACATAGATAACCCCAAATACCATCCTCTGGCCTTTTTGCACTTTGTCGATGCCAGCTTTTGTGCCCAAAAGTAAAAAGCTACCCTGATCCCCAATCAGGCCGCATAAATGGGCCCAGGAAGATAGCCAGAAATCTAGAACAGTGCCCTCCTCTCATCTTTTACAAATATTCACCTCAACTACCACTGCTTCCTAGAGCTGAGCAGATGGCCCATTTCTCATGTGCTGCACATGGGCGGGGGAAAAATGCAGCTGTTACGGGAGCAGATAAACAGAGGAGGCAAATATCACGATACTTAAGTGTCAAGATCTCCTATTTTCAAACTTTTCTGTGAATCCAAGTGTGGGCAGCATAAGTTGGTGCCTTGACTTTTATGGAAGGATTTTCAGGGCGCTCCTTCCTTCTTGGTGCTCCCTGAGCTTGCAGGCGTTTCCTTATCCAAACTAGGTAACCTCATCAGCACCGCAAGAAAACAGCCCAGCTCAGACAGCACCAAGGACCCCTCCTTTCAACCCTGAGGTACAAATATTCTCCTTTATTTGCTACTTCAGAATTTACAAAGCCAAGCAGGCATGTCTTAGGCGCTATCTAACAAAATGAAATTCAATGGTGAAAAAAGTAAGGTTTTACATTTAGGAAAGAAAAGCAAAATGTACAGGTAACAGTATATGATGTGGTACTTTGCTCAATAGTAGTAACTGTGAGAGGGATCTTGGACTCCTAAGGGACAACCATTTAGATATGAGCCAGCCGTGTGCTGCGGCTGCCAAAAAAGCCAACACAGTTCTACGCTGCATAAACAGAGGGATAGAATCAAGATCACGGGAAAATTTAATACCACTTTATAATGCCTTGGTAAGGCCACATTTGGAATACTGCATCCAGTTTTGGTCGCCATGATGTAAAAAAAGATATGGAGACTCTAGAAAGAATGAGAGAAGAGCAACAAAGATGATTAGGGGACTCGAGGATAAAACATATGAAGAATGGTTGCTGGAATTGGGTCTGTCTAGTTTAATGAAAAGGACTAGGGGAGACATGATTGCTATCATGTCCAATATCTCAGGGCTGCCACAAAGAAGAGGGAGTCAAGCTATTTCCCAAAGCACCTGAAGGCAGGACAAGAAGCAATGGGTGAAAACTAATCAAGGAGAGAAGCAACTTAGAACTAAGGAGAAATTTCCTGACAGTTAGAACAATTAATCGGTGGGACAACTTGCCTCCAGAAGTTGTAGATGCTCCAACACTGGAAGTTTTTAAGAAGATGTTGGATAACCATTTGTCTGAAGTGGTGTAGGGTTTCCTGCCTAAGTAGGGGGTTGGACTAGAAGACCTCCAAGGTCCCTTCCAACTCTGTTATTCTATTCTATTCTATTCTATTCTATTCTATTCTATTCTATTCTATTCTATTCTATTCTATTCTATTCTATTCTATTCTATTCTATTCTATTCTATTCTATTCTATTCTATTCTATTCTATTCTATTCTATTCCATTCCAGTCCAGTCCAGTCCAGTCCAGTCCAGTCCAGTCCAGTCCAGTCCAGTCTAGTCTATGTCCTACATCTGCTGTTCAGACTAAGCCATCCAAACGATGTGGTGGCCCATATCACCACATTTTTGATTCCTGGTAGTCTACCAACATGGACCCCATGAACTGAGCACCATGTACCTCAGAGTTCACCACTTGGCCACCAAGGACCATATAAAATAGGTAGCCATCAGTCCCTCACTAAGTACATCAGATAGCCTCAAGAAGAGCCAGGTCGGAGACACACAACTTTCAGCAAACTTGCAAGCTAGATTTCTTAAGTAGCCCATCTCTCTGTCTCCTTTGAGATGACCTCAGTTCTTGAGTACTGTACATCCTGAACACTTAGCAACAGTACAGCTAGTCCTCGACTTTTGACCGTTAGTTTAGTGACTGAAGTTAAAACAGCACTGGAAAAAAGGTTGATTTACAATCCGTATTCACACTTACAACCATTGCATCTCCATGGTCATGTGATCAAAACTCAGGGCCTTGACAATTGGCATGTATTTATGACACTTACAGCATCCCAGGGTCAAGAATTCAATTGTTGAGTTTGGGTTTGTTTGTTTTTTTTGCAAAATCACCACAT
This sequence comes from Masticophis lateralis, assembly GCA_030761175.1. NCBI lineage: Eukaryota > Metazoa > Chordata > Lepidosauria > Squamata > Colubridae > Masticophis > Masticophis lateralis. The sequence continues at coordinate 14,227,863 of JAUDYJ010000009.1, forward strand.
AATCCTAAAATGTTTGTCCTGCCTGAACTCTGATAGTTTGCATCGACAAACCCCCGGATGTTGATATGAAATCATAACTCACACCACTGGTTTACAAACAGTTGAGCTGCAATGTTTATTACCTGCAAACTCCTTGCCAGAATTCTGATGGTTGATAGGAACCATGGAAAACCGTGTAATCGTGGCAAAGGAGATGCTTTTCAATTACTCAAGGAAATGCAACATGCCAGCTTTTAATGATTTTGCCACTTTCCACTTCTTGGAGTGAATGTAAAAAAAAACATCCTGATAACTTAAGGAGCGAGCTTTTCTTTCACCCTAACACTGAATCCCTTGAAGGCAGGTCCTTTGCCATCGAATAAATCTAGCCTTGGAAGGGACCTTGGAGGTCATCTAGTCCAATCCACTGCTCACACAGGAGACCTATGCTAGGGATTCAAACTGCCGAACTACCGACCTTTCTGATCGATAAGCTCAGCATCTTAGCCACTGAGCCACCTATACAACCCCTCATTTTTTTACTTCCCTCCTACTAAGCAAAAGATTTTAAAGACACCCCGCCCCCCAAGGCTTCTAGTTTTTATGGACTGCTCATGGACCAGAAAGTAAGAGAAAGAGAAAGGTTGAATCCTATTCATTATTTTCCTCTAAAGTAGCATCTTGTTCTGACTATCTCGGTGGGGTTTTGCAGAGTCTGGAGGGAGGGGCGGAGGATGGCTGTCACTTCCAAATGCTCCACTCCATCACAACCTTTTCTGCAAGACACAAAAGACTTGCAAACTTGAATCTTGTTCCTCATTGTGTACATCTGCCATCTATTTTATATATATATATATAAATATATATATATTTACACGCAGGTGTTTTTGTTCCCTTGTTTACAGGGAGCCATCTCCTACAGCTGAAAGGGATACTTGACCATTCAGGATGCTACAAAGACATCCTGCAGCATGTGTGGATGGCACCTTTGTTTAGTCACACACACACACACACACACACACACACACACACGTGTGTGTGTGTGTGTGTGTGCGCCAACAGCAGCAGCAGTATCCCCCGAGCTGGCCCCTGGCTCCTTGTGAACAAGGAGAGGAGGTAATGGTAAGGTTTTCAGGGTGTAGCGTGCTCCCTGTAGCACCACGAGCAGGCAGGACGCTTAATCTGGAGGAATGGTTGCTAAGATACTAGCAGCCGTGTGAATGGAAATGGGTCAGTAAACCTGTGGAGGGATAGTGTGACTCTAGCCACTGCAGCTGTTTGAGTGCAGAGCTAAATCCCACCCTTTCAATATTTATCACTCTCCACCTTCCAGCTCCTTCCTGTTAGCAATTTTCCACTTGGCGCCTCCCCTTTCCCTGGACTAGAGTTGAAGCCAGAACAATTTTAACAGCAGCAAACAACAGCCGGCGTATAATATAATACATATAATCAGCCGACCTTCATGGATGTTGCATCCCAGATGTTCCTATTTGGAAATTAGAGCTGGCAGATAGATAGATAGATAGATAGATAGATAGATAGATAGATAGATAGATAGATAGATAGATAGATAGATAGATAGATATAGAGGGAGAGAGAGAGAGAAAGTGGGAGGGAGGGAGAGAGAGATATAGATAGATAGATAGATAGATAGATAGATAGATAGATAGATTGATAGATTGATAGATTGATAGATAGATAGATGATAGATAGATAGATAGATAGATAGATAGATAGATAGATAGATAGATAGATATAGAGGGAGAGAGAGAGAGAAAGTGGGAGGGAGGGAGAGAGAGATATAGATAGATAGATAGATAGATAGATAGATAGATAGATAGATAGAGATAGATAGATAGATAGATGATATAGATAGATAGATAGATAGATAGATAGATAGATAGATAGATAGAGGGATGGAGATGGAGGGAGGGAGAGCGAGAGAAAGCGGGAGGAAGGGAGAGTGATGAAAGATAGATAGATAGATAGAGATAGATAGATAGATAGAGGGAGGGAGGGAGGGATGGAGATGGAGGGAGGGAGGGAGAAAAAGCGGGAGGAAGGGAGAGTGATGAAAGATAGATAGATAGATAGATAGATAGATAGATAGATAGATAGATAGAGGGAGGGAGATGGAGGGAGGGAGAGCGAGAGAAAGCGGGAGGAAGGGAGAGTGATGAAAGATAGATAGATAGATAGAGATAGATAGATAGAGGGAGGGAGGGAGGGATGGAGATGGAGGGAGGGAGGGAGAAAAAGCGGGAGGAAGGGAGAGTGATGAAAGATAGATAGATAGATAGATAGATAGATAGAGACAGACAGACAGATGAAGGGAGGGAGGGAGATGGAGGGAGGGGGAGAGAGAGAGATGATAGATAGATGATAGATAGATAGATAAGGTAGGTAGGTATTGTAGAGAGGAAAGAATATTGTGGAGATATACTAAGGTGGTTTTTTTTTTAAAGTCTTTCCCTCCTTGCTAAAACACCTATCCCTTGCAAACAGGATGAAACTGGTTCTTGAGGAGATTTAACAGGAAACAGGCTTTAATCCCTTGGTAGGAAAAAGGGTTAAAAGGTCAATTTACTTCTGTCCCTCACTTCACACCACTGCAAAATTACTCACAAGCAGGGGAAGCTTTCTTTCTCTCCCCCCACCCGAGCCACCCCCCTTCTCCCCTTCCCACCATACACAAACACACACAAACACAATACTTTTCTTCCGTCTACCGCATGTTCACGATGTGCTTTGGGAATACAAAGCACAAACACAGACAAGGAAGAGGGAAGAGACTTCGCACTACTACTTTAGGGAAGATGGTTGTGTGCTGCAGCCATGACTTATCTCACCATTTTTTGTGCCGTGCACACATGAAGCTGGGCTGGGCTGGGCGGGGAAGGATGAGGGGCTTACACCTGGATCAGGGAGTTGGATCCCTGCCCAAACTGAGGCAGACCATTAAAAAGGAAAGCACAGAGGGAGATTAGAGGAGACTCCCTGGGTGCGGGCCCATTAAAGTCCTCCCTAGCTGAGAAAGGAATTTGCAGCTCTCCAGGTGTTCGCGGAATCATATTGTTGAAAGAAGACATTTAGACCGCGGGGACAATTAAACTCCGGGTCATGGGTGGACTTCTACATCTCCAGATCGTGCTGCAAACATTCGGCATTAAAACAGTCGTATCTCAGCGGTGCAATGCTGGCCTTTTTGAGAACGGTAATGTACTTATGGGCCAACCTGCAGCAAATGAAAATATAATAAGCTTAAACATTTGCCTTCTTTGATAAATGTGAAAAGCATTCCATTCCTTCAGTCCTTTTCTTACTGTAGAATTCAGTCTGGTTCTCTCTTCTTCTTCTTCTTCTTTTTTTTTTTTTTAATCCGGTGCTTTTGGATGAATTATTCTCCTTTTTCTTAAAGAACACTTGCTTACCTCATATCTCAACCAGTGAGTTAGGATGACAGCAATGAAACAAAGGTAGCAAGTCAATGGGGATGCCGGATTCCCTTAACCATGGTGTTACTAATTTAGCAACTGCGGTGACTCACTTAACAACTGTGGCAAGAAAGGACATAAAATGGGGCAAAACTTTACAACCGCCTCGCTTAGCAAAGGAATTTTTGGCCTAAATTGTGAACGTAAATCGAGGATTACCTGTAGATAGACAGGTTATTTATCTTGTGCCTAAGAAATGCATGGCTCAAAGCAGTTGTCCCTAACTTCAACGTCTTGGATCACAACTTCCATAGTTCCCAGATAGCATGTCTGCAGTAGGCAGCCCCTTGGTGCCGTCCAGTGGTGGGTTTCAAAATTTTTTACTACTGGCTCTGTGGGTGTGGCTTGGTGGGCGTGGCTTGGGCATGGCAGGGGAAGGATACTGTAAAATCTCCATTCCCTCCCCAATCCAGGGGAAGGTTACTGCAAAATCCCCATTTCCTGGGACTTGGGAGACAGAGAATAGATGGGGGCAGGGCCAGTCAGAATTTTTACTACCGGTTCTCTGAACAACTCAAAATTTCCACTACCGGTTCTCCAGAACTGGTCAGAACCTGCTAAAACCCACCTCTGGTGCCGTCCTCCTTCCCCTCCCCAATCGCCACTTTAAATTTTTACTGTGAAAAAGAAGGAGCTATTTAATGCATTGAAGTACATTGTCCTGACTTCCAATTAATTAAAATCAAATGAAATTACAATGCTTGGCTGTAGCGCCAATCACTACTCGACCTGCCCACTTCTTGAACTGGAGGCCCGGCCAGGCTGATTAAAGGCCAAGGGCGATCTTAAGACCTGAAAAATGTCATGCATCCTTGGCCAAAGACCTTGTGGTTGAAAACTGAAGAAGGTGAATCTGATCCACTTGGAGAATCTTGGCCCCAAAGGAGGAAATAGTTCATTTCTGCAGCCCTCATAAATCCTAGTGATTCCAAGCAGAATCACCACTCAATATTTATACTGTATGACAGTGTTTAACCTTCCTTCTGAGGACCCATTCAGAAATCCTGCAGATCTAGTAATAGGATCCACTAGGATGGACTACTAGATCCTATTATGAGTATCTATAGGTAGTCCTTGACTTACAACCATTTGTTCGGAGACCATTCAAAGTTACAACGGCCCTGAAAAAAGTGACATTTTTCACACTTATGGCCTCTGCAGCATCCCCATGGTCACGTGATCAAAATTTGACCATGTGGCAACTGATTCACATTTATGACGGTTGCAGTGTCCTGAGTTATGTGACCAACTTTGCAACCTTCTGGCAAGGAAAGTCAACGGGGAAGCCAGATTCCCTTAGCAACCACATTCCAAACCTAACCATTGTAGTGATTCACTTAACGGCGTTGGCAAGAAAGGTCGTAAGATGGGACAAAACTCACTTAACAACTGTCTTCCTTAGCCATGGAAATTTTGGGGCTTCGTTGGGGTCGTAAGTTGAGGACTACCTGGACTAAGGTTTTTCACTGCATTTTCAAGGGACAGGTTAGAACTGGCAGTTTGACAGAAAGAGGAAGCAGGAGTCAAAACAGGTTAAAAGTTACGGCTTGATACAGTTACATTTTGTTAAATGTAAAGTTGCCATCCACATTAGTTGGAAAGCAAACAACTTACTAAGCTTGCACTTTTGTTTGGCTTTCCGATAAACCATATCTAAAATAGAGATATGACTGTCCCCATCCCAGGGGACCTAGGCTATTGTAACGAAAAGGACCCTGAAGGAAAAGGGATAAGAAAAGAATTGGGCAGGCAATGGAAATCACAGATTAAGGTGCGTGTGGAGGAGTAGCAAGGAAGAACTTAATTAAAGAAATTGGAGTGGGAGTCAAAGAAAAAGGGAAATAACATAGTTCAAAGGCAGGGAGGAGAGGAAGCCGAGCTTTCCACCAACAAGCACAGCTTGGCTGATTCCAACCATCCTATTTCTCCAAATCAGGAAAATGTGCAGACACCAATTTTTTGATCTATCCTTTCCAGCTGTGCAAGATCTTAGTTCCCGTAATTCCGGAGCAGCACGGTCAATTTTGATTCACCTTCATGCTATAAAAGCTCTTCAAATGGAAGAAACACTGGCCTGGCTCCCTCTTCATTTCAAACCTGGATTCAACCATCATCCTTAATAAACAAACCACATTAGGCTCAGTTTGCACATGTGAGACCATAATAAACCATGAGTTGCTAGCTAAGCCAGAAACAAGAAAAGATGCTATGAGACTTAGGGGTGATGTGTTAACCTCATGATGGCAATGCAACCTGTAAGTAGAACATCACGTTTACACATGTAAAGTATCATGCGTGGTATAATTCAGAGGTAGAATATTATGTTTTGCCCAGCATGCATTCACCCACTGCATGTAAGTAACTTCATTCTCCTTGGACACATGAAACGAAATAAACAAATTTATAACGTACCCACCTGTTGCTTGGAAATATTTTCCAAATGGGATAATTTTAATTTTTTTAAAAAATCCGTTCCAGCTTTTAGCTTTTTTCTAAAGTCCCTTCCCCCCCAAAAAAGGGGGGCGAGGGAGAAAAGTGCCCAATTACACTGATCACTTAGCAAATCTCTTCTTGCATTTTGCAGTCATCTTACTTTGAAACGATTTGCTTGATTTTCACGATAAAATGGAAGGGGAGATTTTTACCTCTCTTTCAAGATTACTCCCATACCAAGAGACTTCTCTTCCAATGAAAGCTTGTACCAAACATTCCCATGCAAATATCTCCTTTGGTAAATTAAAAGTCCTTGTACCAAAGCTTACAGACAATGGAGAAAAGGAAACGAGGGGGGGGGGGCGGTGGACTCAACCTAGAATCTGCAGGATTTGGTACTCATCTTGGTAGAGATGAAAAATCTCATGTGTTTATTCCTCTGCATCAGGGGCGGTATTCACTTACCTTCGCTACCGGTTCGCAAATGGGAGCATGCACGCCACCTCCGTGCATGCGCAAGGCTTTCTGCGGATGTGCAGAGCGTCAAAAACGGGACATGATGACATCTGGGTGAGTGGGCGGAGCCTCCCACAGCCGCTGCCACCGATTCACCCGAACAGTATGGAACCTGCTGAATACTACCACTGCTCTGCATCTATCTGACCATTGAAATAGGCTGTGCCACCGAACTCAAAAATGAGTGTTGAGCTATTAAAAGTGAAAACGGAGGGCCTTTTGTTTTAAAGAGCTAACTTTAGATGGAGAAGATGAGGCTGGCTGAAGACAGCTTCCTTTGCTTCTCCATAAAATGTCTCTTGAGCACCAGCCCTTTACGTACTACCTTTCACACCTCCCCATCCCATCCTGCAGGTGGCTAGAAACAGAAGAAAAATGGAACTTATCCAAGTAAATGACATTCAGACAGAGGCTGGTTCTCACTAGCTCATGAGGCGAGCTAAAGGTGAGGCGTGAGCATAGCTCAGGAAAGGGGGAAGACAGAACCACTTAACATGTCCAGGAGCTATTAAATCAAGGAGTGGGAGGGCCCTGGAAGCTCTGGGCAGGATGTAGCTTCTCCTCTTCCACAGACATTGCGTGGCTGCTCTCCCTTAACATTAGAAACCCACAATCAAGTAGATCAGGAGGCTCCTAATGGAATGTATCAGCCATTTATTCAAGACAGATGAGATAATGTGTTTCTCCACGCAAAGCATGCTTAACAATGGACCTCGTAACACGCAGCGCACTAAGGCAATAACGTGCGTGGAGGTGGTGATTAAGCAAATAAAAATAATAGGACAAGCCTCCCCCAACCCCTTCTGAAATACAAATCTCTGACTGAGCCCAGCCATTATGGCTCACAAATCATGTTTTATGGCTTAATACATAATGCAACCCTAGGTGACTGTTAAAAGAGTCCACAGTTAAGCAAACACGCCTTCAACTATATGCAGATGTGGTGCCCTCTTGGTGAAAAGACCTTTTGTGGCAGGAGTGGCTGAAGTTCCATAGTTCCTGATTGGGAACTATGGAAATTGAGATCTGGTACAGCTGGATTGGAGAAGGCTCAGGTGAAAAAAGCTCAATGGTCACACTTTTGTAAAGCACAGTTTGGGCTTCACAATGCCAGAAGAGAGAGCCTGGGTTGACACAATGGCCAACATTTTGGACATTTTAGGAGCAGTGAGATGTTCAGCTGTGGAAGTTCACCAGGGATCTAGGGTTAGTTGTTCTCTCTCAACCTGTTACCCGACCTACTTACTAAGCAAGGTAATATTTATTTATATTTATATTTGTATACCACCCTTCTCCCTAGGGACTCAGGGAGGTGTACAGCTAAATAAAGATAAAGGAGTAGTAGAGTTATCTGACTTCTGATCGGCTAATCCCATCTTGTTCACTTTCCATATTTCACATGATGGCCTGCACTCTGTACAAATCAGGTACAGCAAAATCAGAATTTGAGAAAAGCTGTCCTTTCCACTTCTTCACTCCGATGAATGCTGAGAGACGTTTGGGAGAAAGGCAGTCAACAAAACCGCGGGTCTGTGTGGCTTTCATGGCCTCTAACACAATCTCACGTTGTTACAACAACCTATTACTACCTTCTGATCAAGCGACTCCTTTGAAGGGAACTTCAGATCTAAAAATAATCAGCCTTGCTCACACTTAAGCTTTTTTTTTTCCTAATTAGAAATTTTTGTTGTTGTTTTAGGAAAAATCCCTCATACATAGCAAACTGACAACATGTTCCAGGTTTTGCACACTGTGCTTGGGAGGGTGAGCCACTGAGAACTCACCCTGATAGTGGAAGGCCTTATTTAGCAACTGAGGTTCAGAGACAACACGAGGTGTTTGGTCATATATGAAGAGGTAGGGTGACAATTTATATTTTCTTGTAAGATACTTGAGTGGCACAAAGACAGAAAAAGGAGAGAGGAGTCTTGATAAGTGGTATTAAGATAAGAACATCACTTAACTTCTACATTATTCAATAAATTCAGTTTTGATATTTTTTTTCTTTCCTTGTGCTTTGATTCAGAAAAAAAAAGCTGTTAATACAGTTAATATATCCGTGATTGCTGGCTCATGGCTGAAAAACACGAGGAAGAGAGTGGATTTTATCTTCCACAATTTTACAATTTCAATATTCAGGCGCTCTCATCTCTATTCCCTTTCCAGTATTGTACATTACTGGCATTACCTAGCAAAACCAGAATATACAGTATTTATTATTTTTGCTTTTTCTTCACATATCACAGGCACATACCCAGGTTGGAATTATTTCTAAAGTAAATTGCTTTAAAAGGGTTTCATTCTGTTTAGTGGAGTAATCTTTGCATGAAGCAAGTTAAAACTATGAATCAATCAATTTTAAACTGAACAGTAGCCAAAAACAACTGCCCAGCCTTCAAGAAAAAAAAAACTCCATAGTTAGAGAAGGGATGTTAGAGATCCCCTAGGAGTCTCCAACCATGGCAACTTTTAAGACTTGTGGACTTCCACTCCCAGAATTCCTCATGCTTGCTTAGGAATTCTGGGAGTTGAAGTCCACAATTCTTACAGTGGCCCTGGTTGAAGAGCCCTGCTTCTAGACCAGGGGTCTCCAAACTTGGCAACTTTAAGACCTGTGGACTTCAACTCCCAGAATTCCTCAGCCAGCAAAGCTGTTGGTCTAGATCTGAGATGGCGAACCTATAGCACACGTGCCACAAGTGACACATGGAGCCATATCGGTGGGCACACAAACGCTGCCCTAGCTCAGCTGCAGCGCACGAGTGCACCGGTCAGCTGATTTTCGGGCCTTCTGGGCCCATTGGAAGTCGGCAAATGGCCTGTTTCTGGCCTCCAGGGGGCCTCCAGGGGGTGGTGGAGAAGGCTGTTTTCACCTTCCCCAGGCTCCAAGAAAGCCTCTGGAGCCTGGGGAGGGTGAAAAACAGGCCTACAGGGCCATTGTCTGCCAAAAGTGAGGGGAGCGCGGTGTGTGTGTGTGGGGGGGCGCATTGAATTATCGGTTAGAGCATGCGCTTGTGTGAACCCCCACGCTCTCCCGCTTTTGGCACGCAACAGCAAAAAGGTTAGTCATCACTGGTCTAGACCAACTCCCTATCCAGTACAGGAATTTTCACGCCTTCCTAGAAGAAAGACCTATTCAAACTTTTTCTGAGAATCTCCAGTGATGGAGCACCCATAATTTCGGGAAGCAGGCTGTTCCCGTTTGATAGCTTCTTAACGGTAACGGTTCCCCTCACACCTATGTGCTAGTCATTCCCCACTCTAGGGGGCGGTGCTCATCTCCGTTTCAAAGCCGAAGAGCCAGCGCTGTCCAACGACATCTCCGTGGTCATGTGGCCGGCATGACTCAACGCCAAAGGCGCACAGAATGCTGTTACCTTCCCACCAAAGATGGTCCCTATTTTTCTACTTGCATTTTTTTTTTTTTGTGCTTTTGAACTGCTAGGTTGGCAGAAGCTGGGACAAGTGACAGAAGCTCACCCCATTACGTGGCACTAGGGATTTGAACTGCTGAACTGCCATCCTTTCGCTCAACAAGCTCAGCGTCTTAGCCACTGAGCCACCATATCCCTTCTTACACCCAGGAAATTCCTAATTCAACTTTGGATCTCTCCCTCTGAAGCTCCCATTCATTGGTTCTGGTCTTATCCTCAGGTGCTATGGAGGAAAAAAAATCCACACTCTTTGCATATGTCATCTCAACATATGAAATACAGGTGTAGTTGTAATAATCCAAAGAACAGAATCTTGCATGAATCTTTGGAAAAGCAATTCCAGAGAGGGGACCACCAATCAAAAGATAACGATCCTTCTTCGAGTTGGCCTGCTAGCAGAAATGTTCAGGAACCCCAAATTCTAAAGAAATGAATGATGGAGAAAAAGGCATGTCTCATCCATCTTGTAAACGTTCTCGCAAAAGCCTTTCAGAGATCATTACTACAGTTGCAGTGATGGCTGATGCCACCACTTCTTGTAAAGCCAACTTTTGCTAATGGATGGATGGATGGATGGATGGATGGATGGATGGAAGGAAGGAAGGAAGGAAGGAAGGAAGGAAGGAAATAAAACACTCTAACAATCTACTGAGATTAGCCCAAGATTTCTGAGAATGTAGTCTTGTATTATTCCTTCCTCCTATATACCCCTATCCTGTTTTGAAGTGATTAATTTTCTAGATGATGAAGAGTCCCTCCACATGATAGGTTGGGGAGCAGAACATCTATGACAGGGAAGGAGAGTCAGGATTTTTTTAAAAATTGCCTATTTCTCACCTCTGAAGTTTTCTAGTCTCATTCTCCAAATGGTTCCATTCCCTGCCCCCAACCCCAGGCCCACACTGGTGTCACCAGTTTTTCCTGTGGGTGAAACTGTGCAAAGCAAATGAGGATCTGAAAGAAGACAGTCCGGATCCATGTCTGGCGGATGGAAATGAAAAGTGTGTGTTTGTGTGTGTGTGTGAGAGAGGGGGGGGGGAAGGGAGGGAAGGAGAGAACGAGGGGGGAGAGACAGAGAGATGTCATCCATGTGCACATCAGGCAATGCAATAATCAGCAATTCATCCAACCCAAGCCTCATCCTGCAGCTCAGGAGGCCTCTGTATCAACAGCAGCGGGCAGGATGTATATCTGGACAAAAGGATGCGGGAAAGGACACAAAAGAAAAGGCAAGGAAAGTGTTGACTAAGGAGAAGAAGAACTGATTCGAAGTCCTTTTTTATGAAAGGCAGCTGAGAAAAAGGGCTTTGAGGGTGAGATGTCATCCCACGTGACCATCCCTCATCCCAAACTCAAGACTCATGAAAGGCTCATCCTGCATCCATCAACAGACAATGAGTGAGCAAGCAAGCTAGGCCATAAGAGCCACAGAAAACAAGAGTCTCCTTGACGCTGAAACCATTTTAAGGTCCAAGGAGGAGAGGGGAAAAGGGGGGGCGGGAAAGGAAGAGACTTGGAACAAGGAAGACCTAGCTGAAGTGATGAAAAATGAAAACAAAAGGAATGGGGAGACAGGACAAGCAGCCTTCGCTGCTTCCAATGTCTAGCTTCAACAATTCAGACAAACTGTGTTTGCGAAGGAAGGCTGCAGAATCCAAAGCATGCCCTCTTTGTGCCAAGCTTTCTCCTCTAACACACACAGACGCAGACAGATATCCACGCACGCCCTCTTGCTCCTTCTTCCAAAGAGCTGCCAGCGATAGGGTTTTTGTAATTTGATGGGTTTTTTTTCCCTGAAAGGATTAAAAGTTTGCTGTCTTCTCTACCTTCCTCCCTTTCCTTCCCCCCCCCCCACTCCCACCTCCCATCCCTTGGATCTCCCTTGCTCTCTCGCCTTCTGGCATTTGGTGTGTTCCCCAGCTGCAGGAAATTCCTAACACTCTCCATCATGCGAAGTCTGCTTGCACAGAGCCCTCTTTCCTTTTTGCCAAATCTCCCCTAAAGGACAGCCATATGTTGGGCATTCAACTGCACCCAACATCCACCCGCCTGTCGCAGCCTCTATTCTCTCTCCTTCCCAAGGCGGATTGCGATGAGCTGTGTCTCCTTCCCTTCCTGTTGTTTTCCTTCTTTCAGTTTATCTGAAAACCCCACGTCCTTTTTCAAACCCTATCCGGGGAAAGCCCCACGTTGGGATCAGCTGCGTTCCCGCCACCCCGCCCCCAAAAATCTAGCTATTGCGAGTTTCTACACACACCCTGTCCGCTGCCTTTCCCTTTTTCTTCCCTGCGAGATAGTTCCTGCTCTTATTTTAATTCTTTGGTCTCAGACGGTGTTCGGGAGTGTTATTTTAAGAGAGAGGATATGCACAGACATTGTGTTTGCTGGGTATGTTTTTTTTTCCCCTGGCCCCAAGCCAGTCTCTTTGGGCTGTCAAGCTACCCACTGTGTAACAGTCACGTGGCAGAAGAGCGAGCCAACGTCAGCTTCAGAACTCCTAGTAGCAGCCTGAGAATAAAGTGTGCACTTTTCTTCCCTCCAAATGTGTCTATATTATTAATAGCATCTCGCTTCTCTCCCTCCACCCGCCCCTTACCCAACTCCAGGAGCTATCCATAACGGATCAGGATACCTGTCTGTTTCCACAAAGGGTAAGGATGTTACCTGGGGGCCCTTTGCCCGTTCCAGGGTAAGGGGGAAAGTAAAGGGATTCAGCTACAAGCAGTAAGCCCCACTAAGCCCTTCATTTGCAAGCTGCCTCCACTACTGGATGAATTAGCAATAAAACCCACTCTTTGGCCTACAGGCAGGAAAACCCATTTGCTGCACAATCGTGGATAGAGGCACAGTTTGAAGATAGCGCTTTTGAACAGGAGGATGGTCTCAGAACAGGGCAGAAAATCCGAGTTTCTCTTGAACAAAGGCCAGCTTTTAGTCGCTGCAAAATGAAGCTTTGGTTCAGTGTTTCTGAACCTTAGCAACTGGAAGATGCATGGACTTCAGCTCCCAGAAGCCGCCATGCTGGCTTGGGAATTCTGGGGATTGAAGTCCATACATTTGCCAGTTGCTGAGGTTGAGAAACATTGCTGGAGATGTCCCTGACAGCACTCGATTAAAAAAAAAAACAAAAACCCAAACTCAGAGAAGTCACCTTAGATCAAAGGAACACATTTCCCCTACAGCAACTTGGTGCCCTTTTGTATTATTTCAAAATATACGAATGCTGCTCCTGATTTATACAAATCTGCTGGTCAGAATTTTGGGAACTGTAAGCCCTACACAACTGGAAGGCTTCAAGTCGGTTAGGTGTCTATAGATACTTGTCCTTCATGTTTTCACCAATGCCAAAAACTCTGAGCCTGCCACTCTGAGCTAATAACCTGCCACTCTGAGCTAATAACCACAGGCTAATAGACTTTCCTGAGCTAAGAAAAAATAATTATGCAAGCCATTGCCTATTCTCACCTACCAAATACATCGTTGGTTGCGGATGGGCACAAGTGATGAATCGGGGATAAGGGGAAAACCTAACATTATTTTAGAAGTGGGAAAGCCATGTAAATCTGGCCCCAGGATGGCAAAACATCTGTAAGAAAATACCCTGAGCTTTAAACTGAAGCCACAATAGACAATGCCGAAGAGGAGACAACGGCAAACATGTGAAATAGCCATAGTGCAAATTGCTGTTCCCACAGAAATGCAAAAGGGCAGCCTGTATTCATCACCCAGGGGCCCCGGAATGCAGATTTGGCATGAATTAATCACAATGGATTTGCACGAATTAATCACAAAAATGCAGATTTGGCATGAATTAATCACAACGGATTTGCACGAATTAATCACGATACTCTTCCTGAAGATATATGGCACACGTGCATAAACTCACCCAGAATTGGAACTCCTTAACTAGCATCAGGGCTGTGTTAAGAAGATTATATTTCTTAAAGCAAAGGATTGGCGAACGCTCTGAGAAATTGGGTGGGGGAGCTTTGCTTTGGGGGACAGGATGGAAATACAAATGGTTGTGTTTCCCGCACCTGCCATCAATTTTTCCCCTCTAAGTTATCACCGCAAAACACACTGCTTCATCTCAGGTAGGGGTGGAAGAGCTCTTATCATCTCCCTTCGCTTTCCAAAGGTTATGTTTTGGACATTCTGAGACTAATATACAGCCAGTAAACCTAAGGAGTGGGGAGACAGACAAGCCTCGTCTTGCACAACTAGAAAGCAGGCTGAACCTACTGTACTTGCAACCCACTGCTTTTTTTTTCTCAACAAAAAAAACCAAAAACCAACTTTTTCTCAAACTTTTCTTTCCTTACTTCCTGCCTGCCTGCCTCCCACCCTATGCTTCCTGCCATTTCTGTTTCATTTTTTCTCCAGAATCAAAAGGCAGCCTACCGAGCATTCTCCAGCTTTCCACACCCCCATAACAAATCTATCATATAGGTTGGATGGACCTCCACAGCAGAAACTGGACTCGACACCAAGTCTCTTCCATTCCACTCTGTGTCTTTAAATTATGCACTTCTTCTTATCATTTCTGGAAAGCAGAAGGCCTCAACTTACACACACACACCCGCAGGCAGATGGCGTTCACATCAACCAAGGCCCTTCTAGAAGGTGACAACAAGTTTTCAGGAGAAACATCTTGTGTTGATCAGAGGTAGCATCCTTCAGGTGAAATTCCAATCCTGATGATGAGGTGAACGTGGCTGATGTTGTTTTCTCGACAACAATACCAAACCTTTTGATTTCATCAGGGATGTTTTCAACCTCTCCATTCAGCCCACACAGCCTTGGAATTTCCTGAGGGGGAATCTTGATTTAAGTCCTAACCAAATCAGCTCCATCCCATAAGTGGGATGGTCAGTTAGATGAAAGCAGCTAGTTTCCCAAGATCAGACAAAGTCAGCTGGTGCTGCCATCTAGCTGGCCAACCCGTATATGTTAATTTATTTTTTATGTACCAACATTCTGCTTTCTGACCTAAGGGAACATCCCAGTATTTGGACTGTCACTTGTTCAGAAAGTTAGGAGTTTGTCCAGAGTAGGGGGTTCAAGAACCCCCTAAAGACATCAAAAGGTCGGGAGCTTCCTTGTCTTTTTTTGCTGCAACAGCAAGAGGTACGTAGGAACAAGCGCTTCAGCTCCCTTGCAGCTTAGCATCAAGCACAATCTCTCACGCTTGCAACAGGCAATCCCATTTCTCAAAGGGCAGCAAGCAAACACGGGCCTGATGTGGATCCAAGTCCTGGATTTATCGGGACTTACTAGAGCCGTTCCTTATATGCTTTCTTTGTAACCCTATAAAATGTGGGTCGGTGCTACCCCGGGGGCTCTCGCAGTCCTTGCCACATGAGACCAACAAAGAAACTCTGACGCACACACGTCCCAAATCGCCCCCAGAAATTATCCCTGCCACCCAAAACAAACCAACAAAAAACCCTCTTTATACATTGCAGCTATCGGCAACGGCGACGACTGGATTACCGATACCAGATTTTTTTAAAGAACGGATCAGATGAGGGGGCACTTTGCTTTGTAAAATGGGGAACGAGGGAGGGTGGTTAGAAGAGAAGCAGAAGAGAGGAAAAATGGCTGCCAGACCACTCCGAACACGATTGGCTGCAGACAAAATTCAGACCGCAGCGTTGCAGTCCAGCCCTCCTATGGTGCCCGGGCAGAATGGGACTCCTTGCAGACGGTCTGGAACAAGTTAGCTCATTAGCCCAGAGCCCAGCTGCTGCTGCCTTCAAACCAAGGTGGGTCCAAATCCGTAGCTGGTTTTGGAACCTGACACTTAACTCACATCCCTTAGAAGTCAGCCAGCAACTGAAATAGCCAAGGGAGGAGTTTTGCGCCCAGCTGCCAACAGCTTTTCTGAATCTTCTCCTGAGACAAGAGGGTTGGGGTTGAAAAAAAGGGGGGTAGGTGGGAGGGAGGGAGGGAGGAGGGAGAAATGGGCAAAGGTTTGTGGGAGCTCTTGCCAGATTCCAACCACACACGTTTGTGTACACACACACACACACACACACACAGAGGAACACACACAGAATTTGGTCCTAAAGCAAAATCCTTTCACTAAGCTCCCCCCTTCTGATGTCAGTTTCGGGGGGGCGGAGGGGTGGAGGGGGGGGAAGAGTGTGGCGGACTGGAATCCAGCGAGTGAAATTAACAGGAGCTTCAGGCTTTGCAATTCTGGATTCTGGTTCCCCTAGTTCTGCTCCTGGCTGTTGTTTCCATGGAAACTGGCATCAGACCTGGGAAAATAAGGTTAGGGTTTTTTTTTTTTTCAGAGGGAGGCTTCTCTTCCAGCTTCCTCTCTCCCCCCACACCCCCTTAATTTCTGGCGCTCCGGCCCCCTGTTCCACCACCACCAGCACCATCATCACGGAGAGAAAGCAAAGTGCGGAAGCAGTAAGCAAGATTTTCTCTTGGGGAAGATTGCAGCTGCCTGCTGAGACTGAGGGTAAGCGATGCTTTTCAGAACCCAATAGTGATTTGCAGTGCTTGGAAGAAGAAGAAAAAAAATAAGAGAGAGAGAGAGAGAGGGAGAGGGAGGGGGTGGGGGGAACATTTTAATTAGTAAGTGACAATAATAATACCTTTGTGCTTCTCCACTGCCTTTCATCTGGGCATCCCACAGTGCTCTGCAGACATTCATTAATTTGGAAATGCATATCAGCATCCAGACACCTCTGCCAGGAGGAGGAAAAGTTGATCAGGCACCCCCACCTCCCCACCAAAAAAAAAAAAAAAAAAGGCTCTTATCCAAGAGAGAGCTGGGCCCAAAGTTCTCCAGTCCTAAGACAAAACCACCAGCTGAGTACAAGAGGGCCAAGTTTAGGCTGCCCAGCTCCATGCAGGAATCTCTGGGTGCTTTAGAGACAGGGGAAAAAATGTGCCTGCAAAAATCTTTCCTTGTATAAAAATGTCTGCATGCCTGAGGGAAAATATTGGGTGTTTTTTTTTCAGACACGTCCACAAGTCTCATCCTGGTTTGGGCACCCAATTTAGGGCATGCTGTCCCAGGGTAGAAGCGAGGATTGTTTCTGCTGCAAAGGGAGGCACTGTAGAGCAGAGAGAATCCCCCCACCCAAGCCCAGCTGTGCTTTTCTCACACTCCTGAACACACAACAGCCTTTGGCAGGTGGCTTCCTCCCACTGCCTCAGTTTCTCTGAGGAAGCCGCAGCTCTATGATTGGGCAACAAAGATCCCGAGTCTCTCAGATAGATCCTTTTCGGAAATATTTTCAAGGATGCCGAGGAAAGACAGGATGGAAGATTGCAGGGGAGAGTGAAAAGTTTGTGTTAGTTAAGGGAATAGGTAACCAACAGCCAATCACTCCCTTTTTGGAAGCTCCCGAGAACATGCCAGCAAATTAGGACAGCATCCATTTTCCTTCCTGCTTTCCTTTTTCCCTCCAGTTTTATCCCAAGACAATTTCTGTGAGCGAAGTTGTAGCGTTGAATAGGGATTTCACTTTCCACTGGCTAAGTGTGCACCAAGCTTCAACTGAGTCTTAATCCAACAGCTTCACCACGTTGATTTAATGCATCTGTTTTTACTAACTCTTCTCAAGATGCACAAACTTGCAGAGAAAAGGGGAGGGCTAAAAAAAATGTTACACCCACCCCTTCCAATAGCATCACTGTTGCTTTCACAGTGCAGTCTATCTAAAAACGATGGTTCCCGGGATTATTCGATTTCAAAGCAGGATTGAAGTTTAAAAAAATCAACCGCTTTGCCATCCTTACTTGAGGAAGTGACTGTTTATGCACAACTTTTTCTGGCCCAAGCTTAAAATGAATTCCCTGTATATTTAAATGTTATAAAATTAAACAATTAACACAACCATCGGCATTTATAAATGTATTAACTTTCTCTTTCTTTCACATTAAAGCTTACAAACTCCAACTTTTTTTACAAAAATCTTTCGGGGCTGATTTTCAAAGACTATAAAGACCCAAGGGTATGGATTATGCCCTGCTGGTACCAAAAAGGGGAGACAAATAATGACTCGTTCCTTTGAAATGCGCTGCCTCCTGGCATAAGGAGTCCTTCCAAACTCCTGGTTTTTAGGAACACCTTTAAAACTTTTCTGACTCTGCAGAGTGTCTGGGTGCTAATGGCCCTGGGCTGCCTTAATTAGCTGGCTGAGGTTTTTGATGGTTTTTAACAGCTACTTTTCTATTGCACTGCATCGTAAATTGCCTTGGGTCCTTTGGGGAATGGGTGGTCTCTAAATTATTGCCCAAATAAATAATCGGATCGACATCCTTGCACATCTGCATCCGATGCTGTGCTCTAAATCTACAGTTGCGCCACCTGCACTGTGTCTTTATAACTCACACGTTGTCAGCCTGATGTCCCCGGGACTTTGCAAGGATGGCCTGTGCTTTGGTTTAGACCAGGGGTGTCAAACTCAATTTCATTGAGGGCCACATCTGGACTGGGTTTGACCTTGGGAGGGCCAGGTGGGGGTGTGGGATGGGCGTGGCCATGGTGGGTGTGGCCATGGTGGGCGTGACACGGAACCACATCCCCGCAGACGCAGTTTTATAGACTTATAAAAATAGGGAGGTGTACATTTCTGTGATTTTGTTTTTTTAATACTTACTTGATCTACTCAATCACCTTATGCGAGAGAGACCAGATCAAGAAACTGACTCCAAAGGAAGACTAGAACTATAAATTATTGACATAGGCTAGTAGCAGAATCCTGCATGCCTGAAAGCTAAAATATTTTACTTTTCCTCCCTTTTATAACCTTCTGAGTCAAGGACGACCTCCTGCAGTACTCTGGAGGCCCTATTTTGAGCCTGGACAGCCCCCTCGATGACTCTGGAGGCCCCATTTTGGGCCTAGAAGGCCTCCTGGGCCGCTCTAGAGGCCAAAAGTGGTTGTGGGGGGTGGGGGCGTGCATGCCTGTGCCCCATTTTTGCTACCAGAGGCATCACGGACCAGTCCTTTGCTATTTCCAGACTGGCCCTGATCTAAGCACCCCGCAGGCCGGATTTGACACCCCTGGTTTAGACAGTAACAGAGAATTGAGGCATCAAGGATTTTTTCCCCCCTCCCCAATCCACAGATTATTGCGAGAAAGTTTTTTAACCTAAAGTTCTCAGTAGTGGAAATGGGAAGAACAGAATAGGGATGAATGCAGTGAGAGCTAAAAGGGGAAGGAAGAAAGAGTTAACTTTATCCATCACAATAGTTCCAGCCAAACAGGGAACCAGCCTTCCCCCATCTGCTGTTCAAAGCAGCTTAAGGAAATATCAAACCTAACCACATAGTTTGGCTTTGCATCTCTTCAAAAAACCAAAAAAAACCAAAAACAGAAACAGTCCTTCCAATCAAAACTTGAGGGTTTTTTCATCTCCCAAACAGCTTTAGGTTGTTCTTTTTTTTTTTTAATGGAGGCACTATAGCTCTATATTGGAATTGAGTTAAAACTTCTCTTATGGGAAAACACCTGGACGTGTGCATCCAGACAGCCAGGGAACACTTTAAATGCTTCCTTTCCTCCCAAAGGAAGTTCCCTTCAGGATGCCCACTTTGGTTTTGAGCTGCTGGCGGATACATGGTTCCTGATTGCAGCCTAACTCCTTCTCACAGTCTCTGTCAGGTGATACCCTGGACCTACACAATTTTCTATGCCCTTTTAGGAAGGAGAATTCTATTAAGTTCTCATTCTCACATTCAAAACATTTTCGAATTTCTTTGTTTCATGCCCCAATCCTTCCTGTCAGTACTGCCTAGTGTGGAGTTCTTTGTTAGGGCCGGCCTAACAAGTAATTTTTAAAAACCAATAAAAATACACAAATACTTAAGGTGAGCCATGGAATGGATTGCAATCTCATTCATTCATTCATTCATTCATTCATTCATTCATTCATTCATTCATTCACTATAGCTGCCCATCTCAACAAGTAATTCTAGGTGGCAAACAATCTTAAAATAAGCACTATTCGCATCACAAATATAAACATTAGAATACATGGCAGCCAAGGAAGATATCACTATTAGCATAGCCAGGAGATGGGTCTCTTCATGCACTTGAGGCCCCAGGCCATAAAGGCCCATAAGGCCATAAAGACCTCAATGAGTCATTGAGGTCTTTATGGCCTTATAGAATGCCAGCAGAGTCAGAGCCATCCTGATCTCTGCAGGAAGACTATTCCATATGGCAGATGCTCTACCCCAAAAGGCACACCGGTGGATCCCACCAATTGGCATTTCTTGGCTGGTGAAATCTGGAACATGCCATCCTGCTGGACCACATTGGACAGATAGAAACAACCGAGGGAGCTATGAAGGCCTTTAAAGGTGACAACCCATATTTTGAACTGTACCCAGAAGTACACTGGCAATGGAGTAGTGGTGTTATACGTGTCAAATCATCAGCACACTAAGGGTTATCCATACAGCTGCATTCTGCACCAGTTGACAACTTCTGAGTGCTCTTCAAGGGCAGCCCCGTATGGACTGCATTGCAGCAGTCCAAGCATGAATCACAATGATCAGGGTTTTGTTTTCTCATCCTTGATAATGCTACATTTTGAGTAGCAAGTGGCGAGATGAATCTCTGGCTTACATCTTAAGAACAACGCCAGGTTTATTGATTAAGTGCAAAATTAAAGGAAGGCTTGGGTCTTTCCTGCGGAAATTAAAAGCCCACAACATTGGGCCAGATTGGTCAAAACATCATGTATGACAGCAAGTATCAGCAGCCACATTTGTGACCAATATCGCCAAAGCAGCCTGGGGATATGGAGGATAAGTCCAGTTGTGTCTTGAGAAACTGAGGTTTAAAATCCTTGATCACAGAGATACGTTTCAGAATGATCAATTTTCACTTTTACAAATGTTTATCTCTGGACCGAAAGGAAGCTGCTAAGCAGAGCTATTTGTGAAGGTTAATTGTATAAAATTGCAAAAAAAGGAACACACTGCATTGTACACTTAATATTTTAAACTGCATTCGATTACGAGAGTCGATGATAACATTCTACTCATTCCAGCTCCCTTCTGCACGCAAACGCGTGTAACAAATGCTAAACTGACTCTTCCACCAACACCAAGGATGTTTTTCTCCTTCATGCTCCATCTCCACCTCACTCCAGGAGCTTCTACGTGATGATTTCCAACGTGATTAACCTTGAGGTTGTCTCATTTGGAACTCAAAGATGGGTAACGGTGGGACAGGAAGACAAAGAGGCAGGCAAACTACCTGTGCCTACCTACTTACCCATGGCTAAGTTGAACCTTTGGCCAGATGGATTACAGGTTCTGTGGTTTAACCTCTGAGTTTGCACAACACATTGAACAATCTAAAAACTATCAAAAGTGGGTTTGCACAGGCTGGTTTGCAGGTTACAAAGTTATGTGCTTTTTCAAGAGGCAACTGGACTTAATGGCTTTTCTTTGAAGATGTTTTGCTTCTCACCCAAGAAGCTTCTTCGGCTCTGACTGGATGATGATGGAATCCTTCCCTTCCCCACCATCCAGTCAGAGCCGAAGAAGTTTCTTGGATGAGAAGCAAAACGTCTTCAAAGACAGAAAGACAGAAAGTCCAGTTGTCTTTTGAAAAAAAAAAAAGCAACTTTGGGACAAGCATGACCTGGATGATTGAGAATCTCCATAGACAAGTTATTGTGAATATAACCATAGTGTTTAATATGCACAGCTCTATATTTCCCTACCACAAATGAAGCCTCTCTGCCACACTCACAATACATGTTACTGTTTATCGTATGTATGCATTTATAACCCACCTTTCTTTTGGGAACAATTAGTCCTTGACTTACAACCATTCATTTTGCGATAATTTAGAGACAACAGCACTGAAAAAA
This sequence comes from Masticophis lateralis, assembly GCA_030761175.1. NCBI lineage: Eukaryota > Metazoa > Chordata > Lepidosauria > Squamata > Colubridae > Masticophis > Masticophis lateralis. Next base: position 14,249,578 of record JAUDYJ010000009.1, read on the forward strand.
GTGACTTATGACCATTCCTCACACTTACAACCATCGCAGCATCCCCATAGGCCGGTGATGGCTAACCTTTTTGCCATCATGTGCCAAAAGCGGTGGGCGGACATGTGCGCATGTGCCCACACCCATAATTCTATGCACCCTGCTCCCCCGCATATGTGTGTGCGACCCCCCCGCACTCCCCCTGCTTTTGGCATGAGATGATACATGGGCCCGGTAGGCCCGTTTTTTTGCCCTCCCCAGGCTCTAGAGGCTTTCTTGGAGCCTGGGGAGGACAAAAACAGCCTTCCTCACACACACACACACACACCCCAGAGGCCCTCTGGAGGCTGGAAATGGCCTGTTTGCTGACTTCCAGTGAGCCCAGAAGGCCCGTAAATCAGCTGGCTGGCGCACGCATGCGTGACGGAGCTGAGCTCACATGCCCACCGATATGGCTCTGTGTGCCACCTGTGGCACGCGTGCCATAGGTTCGTCATCACGGCCATAGGCATATGATCAAATTTTGAGTGCTTGGCAGCTGGCATGTATCTATAATGGTTGAATCTTCTCAGGATCATGTGATTCACCACTTGTGACCTCCCTAGCTGGCTTCTGACTGGCGAAACCGGATTCGCTTAATGAGCACACGGTTCACTGAAGAACTGCAGTGATTCACCTAACAACCACGGCAGAAAAAAAAAGGCGTAAAATTGGTCACAACTCTCTTAACAATCACCTTGCTTAGCAACAGAAATTCTGGTGTCGGTTGTGGTCATATGTCAAGGACTATCTCAATAGGGAGATTCCTCCTCGTATTTTCTCTACAACATTTCCTGTGAGGTAAGTCACACAGAGAGTCTGCGACTGGCCCAAAATCTCCCAGGAGGGAGGTAATACTAAGGAAGGGGGTCCCTGTGCCAGTTTGACACCTTTGACACCAAAACAGAACGTCTCTCTATAATGTCAAAACATTTAACTGGCTATTGGACTGGCTACTGTGAATTTATTTGTCTATTCTTCTCTCGCGCAATGCGTATACACCCAACTACTTTTATGGAAAGAGCCTGAAAACTTGACATTGATGGGTTTGGAAATTAAAAGACCATCCCCTGCTTTGGATTGCCTTGCTCGAAGACCCGAAACGCAGAATTTAACCGACTCTCATCAACGTCTTGAAAACACGAGGGGTAAAGCGCATGTGAAAAATATTTTAATGAGAAGTTCCCCATTAAGATGATATCGCCAATTTTTGGAAAGTAGAGTTTATTGGGGCAAAAGGGAGAGAACGAGGGGAAGCTAGGATATCACACAGAGAACGCAGCAAGAAATTGTGTGCCAAAAGATCCGCAATTATGGCTGGCTCTCTCTCTCTCTCTCTCTCTCTCTCTGTATCCTACACACAGAGAAAGAGAGAGAGAGAGAGAGACAGAAAGAGACACAGAGAGATAGATAGAAAGAGACAGAGAGAGAGAGAGAGGCAGAGAGAGAGAGAGAGGGGCAAAGAGAGACAGAGACAGAAAAAGAAAGAGAAAGAGACACAGAGAGAAAGAGACAGAGACAGAAAGAAAGAGAGAAGAGAGAGAAAGAGAGAAGAGAAAGAGATACAAAGAGAAAGAGACAAAGAGAGAGAAAGAGAGTAAGAAAAAAGAGAGACACACACAGAGAGAAAGAGACACACACACAGAGAGAGAAAAAGACATAGAGAGAGAGAGAGAGAGACAGAAAGAGACAGAGAAAGACAGGGAAAGACAGAGAGAAAGAGAGAGAAAGAAAGAGAGAGAGAGAGAGAGAAGAGAAAGAGATACAAAGAGAAAGAGAGACAGAGAGAGAGTGAGAAAAAAAGAGAAAGACACAGAGAGACACAGAGAAAGAGACAGAGAGAGAGACACACACACACACAGAGACAGAGAGAGACAGAGAAAGAGAGAGTGAGGAGAGAGAGACAGAGAGACAGAGAGAGACAGAGAAAGAGAGAGTGAGGAGAGAGAGACAGAGAGAAAGAGAGAAGAGAAAGAGAGAAGAGAAAGAGAGAGACAGACCATAGCAGTTAGGGATGGGCAGGTGGGGGGAGGGAAGACAGGAAAACTGGATGCACGCTGAAAACACATCTGTGCTTCGTTCCAGCATTCCTGATTTGCTGAAGCACACACATGGGAGCCCCCAGAAGTCAAGTCACAAGGAAGCAAAGAAGAGCATTACTGGAAGAAAGAAACACGGGGAGGGGCTGAGGGGGAGAGGGAATATACCTTAAACAAGGTACAAGTAGTCCTCAGACTTGCAAACCATTCATTTAATGACCGTTCAAAGTTACAACAACACTGAACAAAGTGACTTGTGATAGATTTTCACACTTATGACCGTTGCAGCATCCCCATGGTCACCTGATTTACAGGTAGATGCTTGACAATTGGTTCACATTTATGGCGGTTGCAATATCCCGGGTTTGTCTGATTGCCTTTTGAGACTTACTGAGAAGCAAAGTCAACGGAGAAGCCCGATCCACTTAACAACCATGTTACTAATTTAACCGCTGCAGTGATTCACTTAATAAATGTGGCAAAGAAAGTCATAAAATGGGGCAAAACTCACTTAACAAATTCCTCACTTAGTGACATAAATTCTGGGCTCAGTTGTGGTTGTAACCTGGATTCAAATTGTCACGAATACTTTGATCTCTAAACCCTCCCCTACAGATCAATTCTGTTATGATGCTGGTTTTTTTTTTCTTTTTAAATGAACTGTTATTTTTATTTTTGTATTTACTGTTGTTAAGCATTGCTGGGTTTGTTGTGAGGGGTTTATTGAACGCTGTTTAAAAATTCTACTCTTGTAAATCACTCTGGGCACTGAGCGGAATAGAAGTAAAATAAGTTTGTAAAATAAACAATAATTACAAATTCGTCCTCCTGGCTTTTGAAAAAGGAGTGGACATGAACAACAAAAGAAAAAGGGAAACAAACAAGCTACTTACTTACAAACTGACTTAACAACTGCCTCATTTACCAATACAGATTCTAGTCTCAACTGTGAGGACTACTTATATAGAAGGGAATATTCAGGGGGGAAAAATACTTTAATAAATGAGGGACTGTAGTAACAACGAAAACAAAAGAAAAGCAGATTCTTAGGAGTTGGCTAAAATAAATCTAAGGTTAATGAGCTGGCTGAAGGCCACCAAGCGTAAGGCTCTCTTTGATTGACTATAGCAATAGCACTTAGACTTATATACCACTTCATAGTACTTTACAGCCCTCTCTAAGCGGTTTACAGAGACAAATTGCCCCCAACAATCTGGGTCCTCATTTTACTGACCTCGGAAGGATGGAAGGCTGAGTCAACCTTGAGTCTGGTGAGATTTGAACTGCTGAACTGCAGCTAGCAGACTGAAGGAGCCTGCAGTACTGCACTCTAACCACTGCGCCACCTCGGCTCAAGTGTGTGTGTGTGTGTGTGTGTCTGTCTGTCTGTTTGTCTGTCTGTCTGTCTGTCTGTCTGTCATACGCAGGGATCATAAAATTCTTCTCAAAAGTTGGTTTCTTTAGAATACTATTGGCAACTCTTTTTTAAAAAAATTAGTGGAGGAAGCATTTATTGATAAAGTTGGATCTCTGATCAGTGACAGACTGATCAGAAGATGTTCTGGTTTCTTTGCAGAATCATGCCACCAAAAGGAGATTAAGAAGCAACAGGATCCCTTCTACCTGGACAAACTGGCCTTCGCCAACCAGTTGCGCCCTGCCAAACAGATTGGATTTCACCCCCCAGAATTCTAAACCATCATGAACAATGGCTAGGCTTGGAAGCACCAATCCAAGAGAGAGAGAGAGAGAGAGAGAGAGAGATCGAATAAAATGCTCTTAATTCTTCAAACCAATGCAACCTCTGCAGTGCTGCAAGAGAGAGCACGGAGGCCCTATCTTGCACAAAGCAGCTATTTTAACCTGATGGCTCACCGCAGATGTGCCTCCAGGTTCTAACATATCGAAAAAATGAAACCCACTCCCCACAGGATGTGGGTTAAGAACATGGTCTGTGAATGACTTAGCACTCGTCTTAAAGCGCTTTCAAAACTTGGCATGTCCATTTGATCAGATCATGGAGGGAGGGGTTAGTGGTGTGAATCAAAAACTGGAGTCCACTAAAGCAGCAGATATTAAAAGAGTTAGTTAGCCAAACGGATGCTGTCTTGATTGGGGCTCAAATCATCCCTGTTGGTGTCATGCAAACAGTTTTCCTAGGAATTAACTACCCTTCATTTTTCCAAGACTACAACTCTAGGAATGCTGGCTCTATCGTAGCGGGGAAATCTGGAGAACCGGTAGGGGAAAGTTTGAGTAGTTCAGAGAACCGGTAGTGGAAATGGCAAATACCACCTCTGGCTGGTCCCAGAGTGGGTTGGGAATGGGGATTTTGCAGTATCCTGCCCCTGCCACGCCCACAGAACTGGTAGTAAAAAAATCATAGTTCTATCTCTATCACCATTCTGATTTTTCCATCTTCCACAGCCCCATGGGGGTGGAACCAGAAGAAAAAGGGGAGGATGCGTCAGGTATCCCCTCCAACCTGCCCAAAGTAATGTTGATCCCAATCATACTCCACTAAAAATAAAAAATAAAAAAAAATTAGTGGAAGAACTTATCCCACTGATTGAGAGAACCGTCAAAGCAATGCAGAAAAGTCCTAGCCATTGTGTGTTGTATACTACCATATTTCCCCGAAAATAAGACCCTGTCTTATATTTTTTTGAACCCCGAAATAAGCACTGGCCTTATTTTCAGGGAAGTCTTATTATTTTGGGGCGCGTGGAGGAAACCAGAGGAAATGGCGGGGATCAGCTGCGCATGCGTTTAAATATTTTCAGGGAGGGCTTATTTCAGGGAGGAGGTTTATTTTAGTGCATGCGCTCAAAAGCCCGATTGGGCTTATTATCAGGGGATATCTTATTTTAGGGAAAACAATATTAGGATGTCTGGAGTCATTCATGTTGGGTATAAAATGACCATGACTTGGGTCATCACCAGCAATGGGTTTCACATTTTGTTGCCACCGGTCCCACCCCACCCCCCGCACACACATACTCGCTTCGTGCATGCGTGCACCTTCCGCACATGCACCCAGCCTCAAAACTGTGCCTAAATAGGATGGCATAGAGCCAGGGCAGGTAGGCAGGCCCATCTGCGATTTCCACTACTGGTTCACCTGAACTGGTGCGAACCGGCTGAATACCATCTCTGGTCACCATCTTCTGTTCTCGAATCCTATTAGAAGGAATTTAACTTGGTAGCAGAATCTTCATGCAGAAGATCTTGGTCAAATCCTTGGGTAGTAGAAGAACTACACAGGAGAAGGACCAAGGAGAAAGCCACATCCCCACCAACACCGGCAAGGCAAGCTACTGTAGATAAAAGAGGGAGCAAACTCCACACTCTTTAGTACCGATGTTGTTAACTAGACAGTTAATGAAATGCCCGTCTGCACGCAAACCAAGTTCAAGAGAGCACCAAGGACTTCACAGTTGAACCCTGAGCTACGGACAATCTCTTCTATTGGAGTTAAAATCTTCTCAAGTATTAAGAGCTGCAAAATAACTCCATTCAGATCTGGTTGTTCCAGAAAGCAAGCACACACCTCCCACCACTTTTAACCTCCATGCCCGCAGGAGATTAATCAATCGCTACTCTTCATTCCAAGATAAGAGTAAACTCCAGAAGCGAGAAAAGCCAGAGTAAGAATTCTCTCACATCCTATTCGTGCCCCAAATTCCACATTTAATTCCCACCCATTCAGTGCAAGGGCATTTTGCAGCTTTTGGGTTTTTTAAAGGTGATTGCCCCACCCAAGACCCTTCTTCCATCTGGATAGAGGTGGTACCTGCAACATCTTTAGGGGGGGGGGGAAAACACCAAATCATGTAGAGTTAGGATATCTCGCTGTTTGGACAGAAATTGTCTTTCTTTTTACTTTATGCTTCACACTGTGCTGATTGCTGATATTGGTATATGGCTTGGATTTTACCAATGACCTGCAGTTTTTAAAACAGTGTAAGGTAGTTTGTTATGTAAATATAATCAATGAAATATTGACAGTTCTTATCTAACAAATTCAGTCCTTTTTTACGCTGTGACGTTTGTAAATTCCCTGTTTATTCGCTCTCTGCATTTCTTTCTTAGCCTTTCTTTTGTACTTTTCCTTTGGGGGTGGTTCCTTTCTTTTCTCTCCCTTTTTTTCCTTAAAAAGGTGGACCTAAAATATAACTCTAAAAAAGTGGAGGGGGGGAGGAAGAAGAGAGGGGTGTTTAGCAGGATCATGGGACTTTGGCACCACCTCTGATTTTTGCATGCTTTCCTCTTCTCCTGTTTAGGAATTTAAATTCTCTGCAACCGTGTGACAAAATGAGCCAAATTGCTGGACTGTGGGGGAGTCGATCCTGATTCACAGCTCTCCTTCCACCTACCTGAAATGCAACTGCAAGACTTTCACTTACAACAAAACGTTGCTCAAGAGCCTTGCTCCACCTGGGTTACTAACAGCTCAGAGAGCCTCTCCCCTTCCTGATTATGATAATTATCTTCTTCTCTTCCTTCTTAGCCCTTATTTTTTTAAAATCGTTTCCCCCACCCCAGTGCTGTCCCAGAAGAGATCTGCAGGATCAGTGGAAGAGCAGGAGGAGGAAATTTCAGAAAGGATTGGCTTAGGTAGGTAGGTAAAAAGGAAGGAAGGAAGGAAGGAAGGAAGGAAGGAAGGAAGGAAGGAAGGAAGGAAGGAAGGAAGAAAGAAAGAAAGAAAGAAAGAAAGAAAGAAAGAAAGAAAGAAAGAAAGACAGGTTTTTACACATTTTCACACAGCCTGCAGTTTTTTAAATCACAAAGCTGTTCTAATTGGGACCTCTTCCTTTGCTTTGTTTCCATGCAATTTGGCTTTCTAAAAGCAGCCGTGCCCAGAAGTACATTCTTATAGTAATGATGGGATAAGTAGTCCCACCCATCTAAGAAAAGCCACCCACTGATAGGCACCATCTTCCTTGGCTCCATCTCCTTGCGAGCATGGTTTTTGATTGCAGGAATTGGGTATCTCTAGTTCAGGGGTTGACAACCTTAAACACTCAAAGAGCCACAAAGGTCCTAACTGGAAGCCCCGTTCAATTCTGGAGCTGACTGGAAGTCCGGTTCCCTCACCATAAAGTCTCCTCCTAGCGCAGCATCCTTTTTCCTCTACCTGTCCTAACTGAAAGCCCTATCAATTGTGGAGCTGACCGGCGACAGGGAGCCAAATCAGAGGGATGAAAGAGCCACATTCGGCTCCAGAGCCATGGTTGCCAACCCCTGCTCTAGTTTAATGAAAAGAAGGACTAGATGTAAAATGATAGCAGCTTTTCAATATCTGAGGGGTTGCCACGAAGAAGAGGGGCGTCAATCTTTTCTCCAAGGCACCTGAAGGCAGGACAAGGAGCAATGGATGGAAACCAAACAAGGAGAGAACTGACCTAGAACTAAGGTGAAATTTCCTGACAGAACAATTAATCAGAGGAACGGCTTGCCTCCAGAAGTTGTAAATGCTCCAACACTGGAGATTTTTAAGGACAGCCATTTGTCTGGAATGGTGTTAAGTTCTCCTGTTCAAGTAGAGGTTGGACTAGGAGACCTCCAAGGTCCCATCCAAGTCTGATATTCTACAAGCAGCCATGCCCGGAACTATATTCATATGGGGATGATGGGATATGTAGTCCTGCCTCTTTAAGGAAAAGCACCCACATAAGGAAGGCTTAGCTAAACTACTTCAGGATTTGCACCATGCCCTGGAGACCCACAGCCTCTTATTTTTTTGCACCCTTTATTCCTCCTCTCCTCTCCTCTCCTCTCCACACCCCACCCCCACCTCCCCAGCCGCACCTCTCTCTAATGATGCTGCGTTTGAAAAGAGGGCAGGTCACCAAAAGTGACTGTTTATGTTCAAGAGAAGGGTAGCAATTACTCCTGAAGTCCAAAACAGTCTGCTCTGCCTCTTTAACGCCAATTTCCCAGGAATGCTTTGAACTAAAGCTATCGGATTTCACACCGGCCTCCAACTGGAGAAGAAATGGTTTGGGGTCTTTGTCATAGAAAATCCAGCCATTCGTTGTGCTGTTCCAGCTCAAAAGCTGAAAAGGAGGTGGCTTTATAATACCCCCCCCCCCCAAATACCCAGCGCCAGGTTACCTTGAAGTCTCCTCTCTGCAAAGAAGAAAATATTGATGAATTTGAGGGAAAGTTTTATTCTCGGTGACCTCTCCCTTGCAGAAAGGTGCTTAGCCAAGATAAGGAGTGCCCACTTTGTCATGGCATCTATGCTGGGGAAAAGCTTCCCCTTTTTCTTTTCTTTTCTTTTGGCACTGGGATGTGATGCTGCCATGTTTTAGGAGGCCTTTTTTTAAGGTCAGTTGTCCAACAGCTATTTTTTAGGCGATTGTTATTAATGGGCTAGCTCCCCGCACCCTCAAAAACACACCACCTTAAACTGCTTTGGAATGGACCGGAAGGAGACCCAGCCTATACTTACGAAAACATAAACGATAAAAAAGAATTATTTGCACAGCACTCCCCAATCCTTGACCAGTCTGCTTGAAGCAAATCCTGCTGGGAAATTCTGGTTTGTCAGCATTGCCCGGAATTCGGGTTTTCTTTGTGTGCGCAGGCGGGTGGGCGGTTGTGCGCATGGCACAGCTGGGAACCCCTGTGGGCCCCCCACCCCTCCATTCGCATTCACGGCTGTCCTGTACCCAATTCAGTTCCACATTCTTTCATTTTGCTTTGGGAATTATCCGGAGCCTCTGTTCTCAAGAGCCAGCTTGGCACTTCCCAGAATGCACTGCAAAGGTGTGCAGCAAACAAAGGACGAAAGCCAAAAGTCCACAGCTGGACTCTGCATACACCCTGACCCAAGATGAGAGGAAGCCACCAAAATCTCAGCAGCTGCCCCCTAGTGGAGAAAACATCCCTTCCCCCAGATAAAGCCTATGGAGAGAAGGTAGCATTTCAAATGAAGTGCAGATGATCAAAACTTGCCTATTCCAAAGGTAGGATAAATCCTACCTCATCATACACATGAGAATGTATCGATTCCAGGGAGCTGGATATTCTCAAGGCAATTGTTATGGTTCATTTGCTAAATTGTGTCCAACTCTTTGTGACTCGGCAGGCCTCCCTGTCCTCCACTATCTCCCAAGGTTTGCCCAAATTCATGTTCATTGTGTTGATGGCACTATCTGACTATCTCATCCTCTGTTGTCCCCTTCTCCTTTTGCCTTCCATCTTTCCCAACATCAGGGTCTTCTCCAAGAGTCCCATTAGGCAATCAAAGTATTTGAGCTTCTCTCAACATAGTAAAGATAAAGGTTCCCCTCGCATATATGTGCTAGTTGTTCCCAACTCTAGGGGGGCGTTGCTCATCTCCGTTACAAAGCCGAAAAGCCAGCGCTGCCCGAAGACGTCTCCGTGGTCATGTGGCCGGCGTGACTAAACGCCAAAGGCGCATGGAACGCTGTTCCCACCGAAGGTGGTCCCTATTTTTCTACTTGCATTTTTTTACATACTTTCGAACTGCTAGGTTGGCAGAAGCTGGGACAAGTGACGGGAGCTCACCCCGTTACGCGGCACTAGGGATTCAAACCATTGAAATGCCGACCTTTCGATCTACAAGCTGAGCATCTTAGCCACTGAGCCACCGCATAACTGTGAGAACCGAACTTTTCGGCCCCATCATTATTTCAAATGGCTGCTAAACAAATGGTCATAAATTATCCTGTGCTCCTGTGTTGGGGTGAAGGATGTGGATAACACAACCCATGTGCTAGGGGCATATTTCCAAAGATATGCCTCTGCTGTAGCTTCACAAGGCCGACCCCCGGATCCCAAAAGCAAATCCTGATCAAAACTGCTTAGCTTAGCTGGTATTTCAGAGACGGACCCATCTTGCTTTCAGCCAGGAAATCTTTCGGCCACGCATGGAAAGAGATCCTTGGATTCAAGCTGCAGCTAAAGCACGTGCTTTCTGGGATGGGGTGGGGGAGTCTTCTGCCATTCAAAAATCCAGGAAAGCAAGATCCTTCTCCCCCTCCCCCCCCAATAATGAGTGAGCTTGCAAATGGCATCTTAGTGACGCTACTTGCTTCAACAAGCTGAATCTTTCAATTAAGATATCAAATGCTCGTGTGACTCTGGCAGCCTGGCTTATCCATCATGGAATCTACCGATTCAGGATAATTTTCTATCACTTATCCCTCTTTTGTCTCACACAGTCTTCCTGGGATGGGTTATAATTCTTCCCATTAGGTACTATAAAATAAAATGGTTCTCTTAAGCGACCGCCCTTCAATTGTGCTGGCCAGCTAGCGACATGAGGTGGGGGTGGAGTGGAGTTTGTGTACATCTACTATAAAAAAAATAAGCATTTTGTTTTGGTACTGCAATCAGGTTGTTTTATTTTTATATTCATATTCAGCAGAGGAGACCATTCATTGCAATGGGATAGTTCAACTCTGGGAGACCCCATTTCAAAGCATGCTTAGCAGCAGCTATGCTATTCTCCAAACGATGTGGCATGATCGCATAGCTATAACTTCTTCACACCTACCTTTGAAAGTTCAGTCAGCAGATGCGCCTCCACCCCAGATCTGAAGGCTTGGTTCAGCATAAACCAGGATCGCCCAGGTTCCTCCAGGAGGAGAAAGGCTAAAAGTCCCAGAATGCTCAGCCAGCAACGTCAACATTTGAAAAGTCCCATCTTAAGTAAAGCTGGTTTAACACATGTTACCATGCCTGCTGCCTGCAGTAAAATCTCAGGTTGCCAATTTAGCAGCTTTGGGGCCACTGTCTAGATTTGGAAGCTAAACAGAGTTGGGACAGGTTACAATTTAGAAGGACAACCTCCATGAAGTTCCAAGGTGTAGGTTAGACTGGGAAGGTGAAAACACATGCCAGAAGCAAACAATTGCAAAATATTTTCATATTATTGTCAAGAAGACACATATTCCTGTAATCACCGGGATTTGGGGGAGTCTTTATCTTTATATGTTATCTGTTCTGGTAAACCTCAACATACAGTACAATTGTTTATTCAAAGTTACAACAGCACTGAAAAAAACTGACCTATGCCCATTTTTCACACTTATGACCGTTGCACCATCCCCATGGTCACATGATCAAAATCCGGATGATTGGCAACTGGCATGTATTTATGACGGTTGCAGTCTCCCAGAGACATGCTATCCATTTTTACAACCTTCTGACAAGCAACGTCAATGGGGAAGCCAGATTTATTTAACCACTGTGTTACCAATTTAACAACTGCACTGATTCACTTAACAACTGTGGTAAGAAGGGTCATAAAACGGGGTAAAACTCACTTGTCTCACTTAGCGACAGAAATTTTGGGCTCAATTGTTGTAAGTTGAGGATTACCTGTTTGGACAGCCTTCACTGTGTGAAGAATTATCTGCAGGAATCTTCGTACTGAATTCAGAAAAGCACATTCATTTTATTTACATACATAAAAAGTTGCAACCAAAATTCACATACATACACCACCAATTACTGCAAGTTCACGTCATAAGAAAATGTAAGCCGATAATAATATGAAATTGCTCAAGAATCAATACTTTTAACCAATGTACTTCAGTGGGTTTTTTTTAAAACAAAAATTGTGGCTGCTGATTTAAAAGGGATGGCTTGTGTACAGATATGCTAGCCGCAAAACAGGTCACTGTTGTTTCAAAATATAGGTAGTCCTTGTTTAGCGGCCATTCACAGGTGATGAAAAAATATCTTTGGGACCAATACCTGCATTTACAGTTTTCTCAGGTCTGTAAAACAAAGGAAAACTGAAGGAAGATCATAAGCTCAATTATGATGTTACTTAGTGACTACTTTAACAACCCAGTTTCTGGTCCCAATTATGGTGACTAAATGAGGACTACCTGTAAAGGAGAAATAGCATTCAGAGAACTTAGTTATAAGTAAGGTATAGGATAGGTGCCTATGAGAAGAACTGTCAGAGATTAAGAAGGGATCTTGCTTATTAAATATTTCCTGGCACCTCTGAGGACTAGATACTTGGTTTTAGAGAAAAGTGAGGAAAATATTATTCATGGATGTATGCAACCCAATAAAATGCTGTCTAGCTAAATCAAAGAAAGTGACTGAAATATAATGGGGTGCAGTTCTCCTATCAACCATCATCCAACTCTTTCCCCTAATTTAGTCCTCCCTAATGTTTATTTTCCAAGAAACAAAAATCACACACCTGCCTGAAACTTTGACATTTCATACATCTGAGGACAGACATATCTCAACCTTAGCCCACGTGGAGACACTCATCTCAGCAAATGGAACCAGAGCAGAAGCATTTATTCCAGTGGTGAAATTCAAAATTCTGTGGATATGCCGGTTCTGTGGATGGGCATGGTTTGGCTTGGTGGGTGTGGCAGGGGAAGGATACTGCAAAATCCCCATTCTCTCTCCCCACTCTGGGACCAGCCAGAGGTGGTATTTGCTGGTTCTCTGAACTACTCAAAATTTCCGCTACCGGTTCTCCAAAACCTGACAGAACCTGCTGGATTTCACCCCGATCTATTCCAAAGTGAGTGAACCATTACCTCCATTTCCTTCTCAAAGTAGCCTGCCATTACTCACTTGCTCATTCATTCATTTTCTATAGTCGCCCAACTCAACCAAGTGACTTTGGGCAGCTTACAGTTCTAAAATTCTAAAACAATTAAAAGACAACCACAAAATAAAGAAGTATAAAACAGCAGCCGTGATGATTTGTCAACTAATAGTAAAGCCAAACAACAGGGCCCTTCAGACATTCCGTGCCTCATATAGCCAAATTTTTAACGATTTGCAAAAAGCCAACAGGTTTGGGGTCATTTTAATCTCCAAGGGGAGGACAGGGGCTACAGCAGAAAAAGTCCGTCTTCTAATTCCTGCCAGTCGGTATTTTTTGGCTGACGGGATCTGCAGCATGCCCAATCTGCTGGCTCTAATCAGATCGGTAGAAACTCTTGGAAAAAGATGGTCCCTCCGGATAACCTGGTCCCAAGTCACGGGCAGCTTTAAAGGTGACAACTAACACCTTGACCTGCACCTGGAAACACGCTGGCAGCCAATGCATCTCAGGAATAGTGGTGTTATTTGTGCCTTTTCCCAAATCATGCAACTGCATTGGTCTGCAAGCAACCCCTCCTCAAATGAGAAGCCCCTCCCTCCCAAGTTTAAGGACCAGGGTAATGTTTTTTAATCAGACATCTCACTCACTGCAATGTGTGTGCTGCCACAGAAGACCAAGCCTTCCCACGTCTTTTATGTCTGTATCACGACTAGGCAAACTTAAACGTTCAACAGAAGTTTCAAGAGGGGAGAAAATCCACTTTCCCCTGCTAAACCTTGCTCCGCTCTGCAGCCAAAACAGGTCAGTTGGCAAGCTCTTTTCAATGCTTGGCTGCTTAGAAGTACAAATTTATTTTCCACTGAAGAACTAAAACAGGCCTTGTCTTGATATATAACTGGATATGCGCTATTGCACATGCCATGTTTATTACCTGGAGTGAAATAGAGAAGAAGCAGAATATAAATTTAACAAATAAACCAATATGCAGAACCAAATAAACCCAATATAATTCAGTGAATGAAGGCGATGGGCTATCAGGGATGGGCTCCAGCATGAGTCCGAAAGCTCAAAAGACTACCATACTTTTTGGTGTATAAGACACACTCCCCCCCCCAAAAGAGGGTGGAAATGTTGGTGCATCTTATATATCGAATACAGCCATTTTTGGCCTCCTGAAACCCTGTCCCACGTGTCCCATTTTTGCCAAAAACATGCACATTTTTCACAAAAATGGGGTCTGCAGAGGGTTTGGGAGGCCTGCAGAGTGCTCCTGGGGGCTGGGGAGGGCAAAAACATGACACGTGGGGGGGGGGGGTCGGGAGGCCAAAAATGTGCCCTCTTGCAAAAACGGGTCCAATTTTTGCAAAAATGGGGGCATTTTAGCCCTCCCCAGCCCTCAGAAACACTCTGCAGGCCCCGTTTTTGCAAAAAACGGGCCAATTTCCCCAAAAAAAGGGGCGCACAAAGGGTTTGGGAGGCCTGCAGAGTGCTCCTGGAGGCCGGGGAGGGCAAAAACTTTTAATTTCTTGTTTATCTCTTCAAAATCTTGGCGTGTCTTATACTCCGAAAAATATGGTAAATCTCTGGTCCTGGTGACCGACCCAGATTGGATCCTGCAAATAATTCAGCCTTTAACATCTGAATGTTGAATTAACACATCCTATAGGATCATTTCTTGTAACCCTTCCAATTAAAAGGTCACCTTCACCTCAGCACAAGTAATATCAGGAAGAGGAAATAAAGACTCTAGAACAGTGTTTTTCAACATTGGCAAGGTTAAGATGTGTGGACTTCAACTCCCAGTATGCTTTTAATGCTTGGGTGCCATGCTGGTTGGGGAATTCTGGGAGTGGAAGTCCATATAGCCTACCGTTGCCAAGGCTAAGAAACGCCGCTCTAGAATTTAGCCTGCTAACTCATCTAGATCATGCCATGGAAGAGATATCAAACAAAATGAACATCAGTTCCAATTTGCTACACATACCACGTCCAAAATGCTGAGGCAGACCTCACTCATTTCCCTCTCAGCTGAGCTCAGCAAGGAGAATCTTAGGAGCAAAGTAAATGTTTGCATTCTCCCAAGTAAGTAATTTTAATGATGGATGACTAATTTTTATACGTGGGCTCCCAAAAATTGGAGGTCAGTACTTTTCTTTTTCTTTTTTTTTCTTTTGCTGTAAAAATTTGAACATAAATTTGTACATAAAAATACCTACATAAAATTTGTACATAACCCTCACATTTCTTAAGGATTTTGCATATTTATTTATTAGATTTACACCATCCAGGAGTTCAAGACAATGTATCTGCACGAAGCCACATGCAATGAAATCCCAACAGTTGCTGAAGGCGGGAGGTGAAAAGCCACCAAGCCACCATTCTTTTTGCAAGACCCAACAGCACAATGCCTAGTGAGGCAAAATTTCTCATACTGTATAGGGGGAGATCGACTGCCAACGAGCCCCACAGAGCTGCAGCATTTAAAACACACCTTCTAAGAAAACACAATTTTAACGGAAACTAGCTTGAAGTTTAAAGTAGACTGAAACTAGCTTGAAGTTTGAAGTATACTGTACTCTGCACCTAAAACGGAAAGATATCATCTCAGCTCGTAAAGATAGCTAATGTTATATAATCACGGAAATTCACATTTAAAAGAAAAAAAACTGGTTCACGATTCTTGTATGGAAGCCCATTAGGATACCCGTGTGCAATTACATCTTTGTACTTTTATCCCTGCTTTTACTTATTCCCTTTGCCCATTCCCCTTATCACCTCTTTCTCCTCTTTAATTCTCCCCTTCTTTAATCATGCTTTCTTTTCAGTTCCCATCTATTTTTAGCCCATGACCCAGACCACATTCCTCCTTCCTTCAGACATCTCTCTTAAGCTGCAGAGGCATTAAGGGCTACTAGCTATCGAGTTTAGGCCTGCAAAACCTGCATTCCACACACCCCAAACACCCAAGGGACAAGTTCGCACTCTTTGGAATCCGCAAAGGGCAGTATGAATTCCTTGCCCATTCAGTTGCTCCAGGAGTGGGGAGCATTGCCTCAGTGGCGGATCAGAGATTTTGCATGCAAAAAAAAAAAAAGGGGCTAGTTCCCCATACTCAGCATATCCAGACAGGGCTAGTGGGGAAAAATAGCTCCCTGTGTTCATGAAAGTTGGTATTTTTCAAACTTGGCAACTTTCAAGAAGTGTGAACTTCAGCTCCCTGAATTCTCCCAGCCAGCAGGTTGAAATCCACACGTCCTGTAAAAGTTGCCACGTTTGAAAGCACTGGTGTGGCTGATAGTGAGTTAGATGGTCCAAGAACTGGGCTCAGTCTATATGTCAGCCTCCTGGATTGCACCCGTTTTGCTGATAAGTCAGGCAAATATCTTGCTCTGTTTTGTTTTTGTTTGTGTAAAAAGCAATGGGCCCCACTATCAGATTTACAGAGGAACAAGATCAGAGTGTGCAAGAAAAAAAGGACTAGCAAATGGAGCTTTGGGTGGGTTAAGGACCAGGCAAGGGTGGGCTCCTGGGGGTTCGCAGCGGTTTGAGAAAACCTCTAGCCAAGTTTCTGTGCAGTTCAGAGGACCACCAAATCCTACTCTTAGTTGGCCCCGTCCCACCAACCCGTTTTGGATGCAGGTAAGTGCAGGGCGTGCGCGGGAAGGCTCGGTGAGGGCAAAAAATGGGCCTGCCGTAAGTTCGGGAAGGCCAGAAACGGGCTTATTTCCAGCCTTCAGAAGGCCTCCGGAGCCTGGGGAGGCCATTTTCGCCCTCCCAGAGGCTGGAGAAAAGCCTCTAGAGCCCAGGGAGGGCAAAAACGTACATACCCCTACCATGGTGCAGGAGGCCAACTAGGCCATGACCACACAGCAACCGGGTGGAAAACTCCTTGCTAAAATTTTTGAAGCGCACCCCTGGGACCAGGGTCTACTTCTCTGCTTCCAGAACAAAGAGGTGAGACACAACCCAGCATTGTAAATGCAGTTCTGGCCGGTCTGATTTTCCCCAGCTGGAGTTCCTGCTTGGACAACTGCGGTACTGTTGTTTTTGCTGATAGACGGAGCCAAAGGCAGCTTGGAGGCTGGTGAACTTTCTGGCAGGAAGGCTGAAACTAGCTCAGCCATTTCATCCTTGGCTAAATTGCTTTCTCCTTGCACTCCCTGGTCAACAGCAGTAGTGAGAACATTCTTCTGTTCTATTCTGCAATCACGGGGCAGGGCGAGATTATCATTCATTTCCTAGCCGGGCAGACCAGGAAAGCAAATAGGCTTTGCATTTGTAAAGCTGTTGGAAAACGCCCCAACTCCCTTGATTAATTTTAGATTTATACGTTTGGCTAATACAGGGACTCACACAACTCAACAGAATCCAAGCCCATTCAGTTATTTGGAAAAAGAAACAGGCTACCATTCCTCTCAAAGCTGTAATCACCCTTTTAAAAAAAAAAAATAAATAAAGGCAAGGGAATGTATATTTCAGAGCTCATACATCCCATGCCGTGTGTCGTTTCGAAAACGAGATTACGAAAAGAATAAAGCTAGACATTACGACTGATTTCTATATGCAAGTGAGCCATGGATTTAGGCCCTTTTTCTCAGCCCAAATAACCCAGGACTTTTGAATGAGAAGCATTCCCATTTCAAATACTCCAGTGAGGCAGTGCGAGCCCCAGAGGCCTACGCCCCATGCTTTTTCTACACAGCAACTGCATTAGTTCTCACAGCAACAACATTTGTTACACAGAAAGCCGTTCTGTGCAGGAAACTTGGATGTCAATCACTAGGGAGAGCAACTCCTTATCCCAGCCTGCTTCTCCACATCCACCGATCGCAGTGCAGCCTAACATAGTTTATTCGGACTTAACGTGTTTGCAAACCCACCTACTACGTACATTTTGTGACCCACAGTCTGTTTAAGCCGCTTAACACGCAGAGGTGGGTTTCACATATTTTTACTACCGGTTCGCCCCGCGTATGGACGCTCGCTCATGCATGCACCTTCCACATATATGCCCAGCTTTGAAAATGTGACTAAATAGGACGGCACAGAGACGGGGCGGATGGGCGAGTCCACCTGTGATCGCCGCTACCTGTTTGCACGAACCGGCTGAATGCCACTGCTGTTAACATGTCACACAAACTCAGCTAATTCTGAATAAGCAGACTATGGTTTCTCAACATGCCACGAGAAGCCACTTGCATACAACAAGGTCATACACACACACATGGTGTGCATGTGATTTCCTGTCCAGACTGAAAGGAAGCCTTCTCCGTACCATCACCCCATTTCCTTTGACCAGAAAGAGTGGGCAGCATTTATGTTCTTTTCTCCTTAGGATGTTTATGATGTTGTCGCTTCCCCCCCCCCCCCACCAAGACAGACAAAAGTTGCGTCACCTCTCTCTGGCTGGCAATCCTTCCAGAGGATCTCCCAGACCAAAAGAAGATCAAAAATTGTGTTGATATTTTGAGGAGGGCACTTCCTACTGTTTGCATAAGGAATCAATGCCGTATCCCCCATGTGTGAAAGAGGAAAGGAAGGAAGGAAAACCTTGCACACTCCTGTCGAATTCCACCCTGAATCTGAATCCCTGCAAAGGGTTGTCGTCCCCTCCCTGGAGATATTTAAAGTGCTGCAAATAAACCCCCCCCCACCCCGACTTTGTTCAAGGACACACTTCATTATGTGTGTGTGTGTGTGTGTGTGTGTGCGCGCGTGCATGGTCCTATCTCTTCCCAGTCTGACATCCAGGGCTGAAGGAAGAGAGAATTCTAACCTGGGAACAAGTCAAGAGTGAAGAATGGAATTGGAACTGCTGATAGATGCTCCAGTCAACTTCTCTCAGCCTAACTGAGCTACCTCAATTTTGTTTCGACGACACCCAGTGATCGATTATCCTGGGTAAACACCCAGCAGCCTCTCTGCTTCTGGAAGTTAAGCTCCATCCTTTTTTTAAACACCGGTTTCCCTATCTCCCTCAAGCAGCCCCATCTAAATTTTCCTAGTATATCTCTCACTCCCACCGCCCATTCCCAACCCTCTTTTGTCCGGAAGAGTACACACACACATATACACACAACACAGAGACATGTGTCATTTTCTGTCATTTACCTGCTGCATCAAACTGGCCAGCACTGCAAATTAATGGCCATTAACTGGCTCGTAAACCAAGGCTCCCTTCTTGGGCGCAGCTTAAATCCTGTGGGAAAGGGTGACTGAAGTAGATCCCAACGGAGTTCCAAGGGGGTCAAACTCAAGGCCGGGGGCTGGATGCGGCCCACAGAGTGCTTAAATCTGGCCCATGGGGTTGCCCTGGAAACAGTGAAGGATCAGTCCACCATACCTTTGCCAGAGAAAACGGGCTCCCGAGCTCCGTTTTCGGCTGTGACGACCTCCTGCAACCCTCTGCCAGCGAAAATGGAGCTCAAGAGGGCCGCGTGCTCTGTTTTCCCTGGCAGAGGATTGCAGGAGGCCGTCGCAGCTGAAAACGGAGCTCGGGAGCCCATTTTCTCTGGCAGAGTGCTCAGGCTGCCACAGGCACCCCTGACATGAGTGATGTCGAGTTGGTCATGCCCTCTGGTCACCTCCCCCCAGCCCCTTCCCCCGAGATCAAACACAACCCTGATGCGGCCCTCAATGAAATTGAGTTTGACACCCCTGCTCTATCTTCACCACTCTTTACACTACCAAGAAACAAGAAATGCAAAAGTTTCCTATTGTTTCTAATATTTTTAAGAATTTTAGATTTCTGTCTCTCCTCTTACTGTGGAGATGTTTTTTGCACCTCAAGTGATGTACAGCCACCAAAGGGCTGGGGTAGTTTGTGGTTCATCGGGAATCTATTGCCTGTTGGATCAGCCCAGCTTTTGCATCAAGCCATTACGTGGCTTCTTTAGGCACCTTTAATTATTTATTTTTTTTAATAGTGTCTTTATTACTTTATACGTAACTCAAGGCTGTGAACATGCACAATACTCTTTTCTCATCCTATTTTCCACACAACAACATGCCTGTGAGGTGGGCTGGGCTGAGAGATAGAAAGACTGGCTCAAAGTCACCATGCCTGAGGTGGGATTAGAACTCAGAGTCTCCTGGAGATTCGCTCAAAGTCACCCAGGCAATTTTTACGCCTAAGGATTAGAATTCACAGCTTCCTAGTGATTGGCCCTAGGTTATCCAGCTGGCTTTTGTGCTTAAGGTGAGACTAGAACTCACAATCTCCTGGTGATTTGCTCAAAGTCACCTAGTCGACTTTCATGCCTAAAAAGGGGTTAGAACTCACAGCCTCCTAGTGATTGGCCCTAGGTTATCCAGCTGGCTTTCATGCCTGAAGCAGGACTAGAACTCACAATCTCCTGGTGATTCGTCCAAACTCTCCCAATCGACTTTCATGCCTAAAGCGGGATTAGAACTCACAGCCTCCTGGTTCCTAGGCCAGCACCTAAACCAGTCTAGGCCAAACAGTCTAATATGAACACAGCCAATGCCTTTTCTTAACCTACATTTAGGGGTTAGCTTTGCCTGAACTTCTCTCTCCCGCCCCAGACACACTAAAATAAAATCAGAATCTGCTGAAGAAATATAGGAGAAACCATTTCCTTTCCCATTCCTTTCCTGAATACCTTGCTGACATGGCATGTGCAAGTTATGGGCAAGCTGTTGTAAAGCAGTTTCTTACAGAAAAGTGGGGGGCTCGTTCAGAGGTTAATAAGAAACCAGCCCAGCATGGCAAAGCCGAGAGGATGTGGTTTTTTAAAAAAAAAAAAAAAATCATGCAGTGTTTTTCAGTTTAAAAAAGAAGCTGGAAAAACTTCAGCCCCAAATTCACATTTTAATTATTAAAAAGTAGTACTGTGTTCGGTGGCATCATAATACCCTGGGAATAACTGTAAAAGAAAAGCCTGCCTCTTCAGGCATGTGTGAACTTCATTACACGTTGCTTAGGTTGCAGCAGTAAACATGGGAATACCAGTGTGTCACACCAAACTGTACATGCTGTCAGCCCCCCACTCCCCAACAGGAGCTGAATGTCTTTAATGCTGCAGCTCCATTTATTCCCCAGAACAAGCGGTATGCAGGACGTCTGACAGTGAGATGGGGCTGTCACCACCTTCTCCAAGGTGGTATCTCCCAAGGTAACCCCGATAAAATTCCCCATTCTGAACGGGGTGTTTCAGAGCATCTGGGGAGTACCAGAGTCAGGATTTCTGGGTTATCGTCAGGAGGAAGCAAACTGTAGCTTCTTTCAAATAGCCAAAGTCAATAACTTTGTTTGCTACATGCTACAAGCATCTTGCCAGATTGCTTGCCTTCTTCCCCTGGGGATGATCGGATAAAGCTTCATGGATCATGGGGGAGGTTAAGCTTATACTGCTTGCGTAAGGACTCCAAGCTAGGCCCTCACTTGACCCCTCCTTCCAGCCTCGCTGGCATTTTCCCAACAGTTATAAGATCTGAAGTGCAGAAGAAGCGCCACAATTTTACAACACAAGAGAAAATTGGATAAAAAGGAGGGACGAACGAGAACAGCCTCTCTCGTCCTAAAGTTGTTTGCAACCCCATAAAGCACCGGGTGCAGCCGCAGAGTCTCCTGCCCCCTCTCTTGAGAGTTGTTTCTTAACTACAGTAATCAAACTGACTGTTGTTTGTTCCAGCTTCAAGCATTTCCCCCCATCCACCCCCACTCCCTGGCCTTTTTGGACTGTGGTTTTCAGTGCATCACTCAAAAGACCAAACACAGCATTCAGCCACTGAAAGATCGTCCTTGAGTTAAATTGACCTTCAGGACAGTTGAGTTTTTAAGTGCTCAGAATCACCACAGCATAAAATAACCCACAGCGTAACCGAAAACACTGGGCTCTCCCCACCTCCATTTTTTTCCCTTTACGGCAAGGCAAGAGGAGGTGGCACCACGTCTTGTATTCAAAAATGTCATATCTTGTCTCAAAAACAGCTCAATTTGTAAGCAATTTAGAGGTTGGACAGAACTGTACATGAAATAAAGAGCTGTTCCTGTAAGGATCTTGGCATCCTGATCCTCCAAGCACTGTTTCTCAACTTTGTTGACTTTTAAGATGGGTGGACTTCAACTCCCAGAATTCCCCAACTGGCTGGGGAATTCTGGGAGTTGAAGTCCACCCATCTTAAAGTCGGCAAGGTTGAGCAACACTGCTCTAAGCATCACTGAAAGACCCTCCGCGCATCATATCTCCAGGCCGTGTTGAAAAAACCAGGGTGGGTGGGTGGATACCAGAACCCGAGAGACTTCCTCTCCATCCCTTCCTTCCTCAACCAGCCAAACCAGGCCTCCTCCAGCCCATCACTTCAGCAATCATGAGCATCTGAGAGTAGCTTGGGAGAAGGTTTACCCAGCAGTTAATTAAAGCAAGCATCAAATTAAATACAGCAAAATTAAAACAGCGCCGGAAATTAATTTTCAGCATTAAAAAAAAAAGTCTACCTTGTAAAGCTAGATATTCTCTAAACGGGGGGGGGGGGGGGGGGGGGGAAAGGAATGCACTGCGTTGGCCAAGATAAGGCATCGTGCTTGGTATCACCTTGCCAGCTGTGACAATCAGTTCCAGCTCCAGATGCAGATTCTGTCACCTCACCTACCTCTTCGCCCAAACCCAGGGAGTCTAGTTATTCCCCCCATCCACCCCAGATGATCATTCCTTGCCCATCACAAACCCT
The DNA here is from genome assembly GCA_030761175.1 of Masticophis lateralis. Lineage (NCBI taxonomy): Eukaryota > Metazoa > Chordata > Lepidosauria > Squamata > Colubridae > Masticophis > Masticophis lateralis. Next base: position 14,271,892 of record JAUDYJ010000009.1, read on the forward strand.
CACCTATCTTGCTCTCTATCCAGCTCCTTTGATCCACGTGGGTGGCCCAAAGCCCCTCATCCTTCTCTTCTCCTCCAGCCCCACAGCCCATCAATCACCAGATTGGTGGAGTGCTCAAGAGGCTGTTTTTGCTCCCGTGGTACCACATGCAGAAAAGAAGCGGGAGCCAACAGCATTGATAAGTATTTTTTTTTTCTTAAATAAAAAATACCTCCTAGTGGAGATTTTGCAAAGCTGCATGTGGCTTTCTGGAAATAAACAAAAGGATTTTTTTTTTTGAAAAGCAAACTTATCCACAACTTACAAGGCGAAGCTAGCTTTGTATTTCTTTTAAAGGGGGGGGGGGGAGAGGGAGAAACAGGTAAATAAAGGACATTTGTAAATAAATAGATTTATGTAATAAACAAAGATGATTTCAAAATGCATATCTATTTAGAACAACACCCAATGTGAAGCTAATTTTGCATTTTTCAAAAGTTGGAAGGGGGAGCGATAGGAACATGTAAATAAAGGTTTGTTTCTTGTTTATTTATATTTTGTATATTTGGACCGCCCACCTCCCTCAAAGAGGGACTCTAGTTTACCGCTAGTGATGAGATTTATGAGTTGGTGCAAAATCAAGTAGCATAGCTTGTTCTTTTCTTCATGTGAAAAGCTTGACTCCAACAAAGATCAGGATCAAAGGTACATTTCAATATGCATCATACCAGCATCTTACAAAGCAATCTTTTTTTAAAAAAAAAATAAAATCACTGCTTCATTTCTAGCAATATAACTAGACCCACCTGAAGCGATGACTGCCCCATACATAATCTTTTTTCAATGTAAAATTTATAAATAAAAGTGCCCACGACAGTGAATGAAAGCTAACTTGTAAACTGTGTGAACATCAACCGAAGTTTGTTAGGGGGAAAGGGGAGAAGAGGGGAGGGAAGCTCTCTGGTTTGTAGTATTGAGCAGATGACAGAAGCCAACTTAGAAGTTATGATTAATTCCCAGAAAAATTGTGAAGATACAGTAGTTGTTATAGCTATTCTGGCTGGATATCTGGGAAGCAGCCATCTCAGCAGCTCTGGATGGTACTAAGATGGCAAAAGCTAGTGTAAGGGACTACATTTCATGGTCATCAGCAAGCATATAAATAAGACCGAGGGCAAGAAGGCAAATTGCAAAGCAGTTGCTCTTAATTAAAAGCAAGGCTAGTATTTCCTTTAAGATGGGTCAGCAGCCTCAACACAGCTGCTGCAGCTTCGGCCAGAGATCCAGGTGAGAGTAAAATACACAGGGTTTTGTGTTGATCAACGTCACATATGGATACGTTCTAATTTATGTACATTTCCAGAAGGAGCAATATTGTGGCTTCTAGGACAGGGGTCTCCAACTTCGGCAACTTTTAAGCTTTGCTGGCTGGGGAATTCTGGGAGTTGAAGTCTGCCAGGCTTAAAGTTGCCGAGGTTGGAGACCCCTGTTCTAGGAGATACATTGTTGTGTGCCACCCAGAGTTGTGAAATGGAGGGGAGGCACTATGTAAATCTGATTAATAAAGAATAAATAAGCAAGGAAAGTTATTTCCTCCCCCTTTTTTAAATACTGTAAAAAAAAATAATAATAAAGGATTGCCAGTTTTTTGTTTTTTTGTTTTTTTAACCCAACCCATGGGCAGAGCAAGCAAAAACTTTGGAGATGCCACCTAAAACCTTATCCACTTATTTGGGGACATAATTATTCAGCAAAAGATGTGTGCATGTTTTTTAATATATGGGAGTGGGGGTGGGGAGAGACCCAGTTGTCTTAAGATGAAAGAATGGTTCTTTCCTGCAGAAATGTGCTGTGAAGAAAGCTTTTGACAGGTTACCCCTTTGTGATGTTTCCACTCCTGCAGCTTTGTGAATGTTGCTATCGTCCTCAGAGAGAAGGGAAGCAGACTTTTGTGTCCTCCTCCTTATTCTCAGTGGCATGCACAGATCAGAAACAGAGTGTCTGCTTTGCACATTGAAGGGTACCAGACTCAATTCCAGGCGTTTCCAGGAAGACCTGGGTTTGAGAGGGCTGTCAGCCTGCGTTAGTAATACTGAATTAAATGTGTTTCAAGTTACACCTTGCTCCAAACACTGCAGGTCTTAAGATAGGGCTAGAAAGGTGGGATGAGCCTGCAAACTGGTAGGCTGCTGGTAACAGTATAAGGGACCTTGGAGGTCTTCTAGTCCAACCCCCTGATGAGGCAGGAAATCCTATATCTGAGATGGGTGAATTCTCTGCAGGCACGCCAGTTGTCACCCCAGCCGAGCTCCACTGCACATGCGCACGTGCCGATGCAGATTGGTGCAAGAGGCTTTCCAGGCCCAAAATAGTGCATCGGGGGGAGCGCATGTGCAGGGGGGCGCTCACATTGCATTTTGGGGGTTCTGCCACACGCACTATCATTTGTGTGCATGTATGCGCACTTTGGACACTTGGCACCAAAAAGGTTAACCATCCCTGCCCTATAACATTTCAGGCAAATGGTTATCTAATCTCTTCTTAAAAACCTCCAGTGTTGGAGAAGCACCCACAACTTCTGAAGGCAAGTCGTTCCACTGATTAATTGTTCTGTCAGAAAATTTCTCCTTAATTCTAGGTTGCTTCATTCCTTGATTAGTTTCCACCCATTGCTTCTTGCTCTGCTTTCAGGTGCTTTGGAGAATAGCTTGATGGGTTCTGGATTTTAGATACATTTGATAAGTTACTCCATTTGAGGTATCTTGGTTGAAAAATGTCTGCCCTCTGATGCACCATTTCACCCAGTAGAAGATTATGAAGGGACAAACCCGAGAGATTTAGTAGTATATAGATGGGATGGGATAGGGTGGAGTTGGAGAACTCTGGTTCAGTCTTGTGGGAATCTAACCATCTCAGCTTGTCATGGCAATCTAGTTTACTTGGAGATTGCTTGTCATACCAAAGATAGTTAATTCCACCCCCACCGACACACCAATTTAGGCTTTAGTATATTGTGCGAACACAACCCACCAATTCTACCCTCTTCTACTGCCACAATCTTAATTTGCTCTTTTGTCAAAACTTCTAAAACTGTGATAGATTTATATATTAAGACATTACGATTGCATCTCCTTTAAAAAGCTTGGCTTTCTAAACTTGAAAATTGCACTTGCAACCAAATGCATATACGCACAAACACTCCCCAAGATTGCACAAGGTTGTAGAGGCAAAAACTTTCTGGGTTTCATGGCAAAATAGTGTATCATAAAATTTAAAACTTGATAAATAAAATGGCCAGCTGCATTTGCTCTTTCTAGAGACTCACAGCAGCCAATGGTATATTCTCTGGTGTATTTCTGGTCAAAAGAAAAGTTGAGCCCCAGGCTTGGGTACTTCATGATTCTGAAAATAACCTGACACCGAGCACCTTCCTCCTTCTATCCCACACCTTCTAAACACACTACATAAGAGACTCTGAAAGATGTGTACCTACACAAGTGAAACTTCAGGCTTCTTATAACACGATTGAAAACATAAAAACAAAGGGAAAAAAATCTGGGTGTGCTAAAATCCAATAGACATAGTTATTTCTGCACAATGGGCTTAACCAAGTTCAATTACGATCACAGCAGCTCTATTCATACTGTATGGGTGACCTTGGCTTATACTTTATGGCTTAGGAGGCTGTGGGAACCAAGGCCACTGCTTAGTTTATGGTTCAGCGTAGAGTGCAAATTCAGAAAATGGTTGGCTTCAGTAACTAGATTGCATTGCATGAATAAATTTGTAGGGTCAATAAAACAGCCCAAAAGGTAGTTAACAGACCCATGATGATATGCACCCGAACTCTTACGCTTTGTTAGATGATGCTTTTCTACAATTGTTTCTTATTTAATCCCTATTTCCCTCACCCAGTTTGCTCCTATCAATTAGAAAGATTCTACCTTCTAAATGGCAAAACTTGGAAACATTTATTTCATGTTCAGTTTTAATGAATGCAATGGTGGCCACTTTTTTTAAATTATCAGCGACAAACCATTATGGGCACTCATTGGATGTTGCTCATCAATTCACTGGTGAGGAGTGACAAAACATCCCATCAGGACCTGCAAATCCTATTCGTTATGGTTTGTCATATAGTCAGCCAGATGACTAGACTCAATTTGGCATTTTTGTCTATCGAATCCTTCCCAAGTATCTGTGACAGACAGATGTTGTTGTTTAGTGGTATTGAAGGTATCAGTGTAGGATGTAAGCCCGTGTTTCTCAACCTTGGAAGCTTGAAGTCCACCCATCTTCAAGCTTCCAAGGTTGAGAAACACTGACGTAAGCTTTTCCAGGTAAAACTGCCTTTTGAAATTGACTGATTGTGGTTTTTGTCAATACTGATGGTATTCAAGTGGTGCTCCAGATGTTATCATTATTGACATCTAAAGAGGGTTGATTTAAAAGTCCATCTCTGCAAAACGCAATAGTCTTTTTTTTTACAACAGGGTTGCTAGAATTCAGTTTGTTCATGCATGTATGCTAAACACTGTCCAGAACTTGGTGCTAGAACTCTCTATCCTCATCGCTACCTGTTATACTACTTTAAAACTTCCGTGGCAAGACAAGATTCCATAACTGTCAATGGGAGGGGGGAAATGCAGACTTATTCATGTATATCCAATTTTGCCACGAGAAAATGACCCTTAGAAAAGCAAGGTAGATTCTTAAAAGTGGACAGGTTGGAATACAGAATAGCAGGCTTGGAAAGGACCTTGGGGGTCTTCTTGTCCAACCCCTTGCCCAAGGAGGAAACCCTATACCGTTTCAGACAAATGTCGTTCAAGCTCTTCTTAAAATCCTCCAGTGATGGAGCACCCATAACTTCTGAAGGCAAGCCAACCCACTGATCAATTGTTCTCATTGGCAGGAAATTTCTCTTTAGTTCCAGGATGGCTCTTTCTTTGAAAAGTTTCCATCTGTTACTTCTTTTGTCATTCCAGTTGGGAAAGAATCCAATTCCTATTCTTAAGACCCAGTCAGGCCAGACCTTCTGTTCAAAGCAGAAAGTACCTTGCCTGCTACTTTTGCCAAACAGGTTCAAAGTGCATGAAGGACACCTAACCTGACGCTCAGGAGATCTGCCAATACACGAACAGTAAAGCATAAATATATAGAACTGGAGGTAGAGCCTTCCTCAGCCATGACAAAGCACCGAACGCCCTCAAGCAAAGGCAGACCAAATGGATGTGCTAATGCCAAGTGGGGAAACAGGAGCCACCAAGATATGTAGCAATGGGCATGCAAGTGGTAGAAAAAATCTGGAGTTTCTTTTGACCACAGCAGGATGCCTAAGAAGAAGTCCTAGGAAGCTTCAAGCAATCTTTTTTAAAAAAAAATAATAATTTTTGCACCATTTTCCCTATGGATGCTTGTTGTGAGGCCACCAGATGCAAGAGAAAATACCCCAGCTCTTCAAAATTCAACACATTCTTGATTTTCCAGGTGGTGGTGCAAAAGAAGAGGACTGGGGAGACAGGGAGATTTGTAAAATTATGCATGGTGCAGAGAAATGTTTCCTTCCTGTCTCATGATACTGGAACTCAGGGTCACCTAGTGTGGTTAATTGGTAGCAGATGCAGGACAGAGGAAAAGGAGTATTGTTTTTTTCTTTTTTACACATCACTTGTAACTTAAAAAAAAAGCTACCACCAGATACAGAGATGGCCCCTTGTTCACACAGCTTATGGAGGGAGGCATGATAAAAATTCACACAAGGACACACCTATCAGTGGCTTTTAATTTGGATTGCTCAGTGAAAGGAAAACATGGAGGAAGGTCTTTTAGTCTTCATGACATGCCTGTGATTTTCTTGGAGGCGTCTAACCAGGCTTCCAAAAACAAATCCCTGGTCTATATGAAGATGTCTTCTGATCCAGCAGAAGATCCATCTTAATTTTTCAGGAGGCAAATTTCTGAGAAGTGGAGAGGCAGACTTGCAATTCCCACCAGATGGTTGAGTATTGGAGATCATGCTTACTTCAAATTAACACATTTTACCCACCTAACTGAATAGGTTGGCAAGACATTCCAAACCATAAACTAACTACATGAGCTCAGTCTGTATTTGTACCCTGCATTAAAAAAAAAAAGCAGCTTTGGGGTTCAGCATGTGGTAACAACACAGCCTGGTTGATTCCCACAACACCTTAGGGCCCTTTTGTGAACCGGCCCCCATATGCAGAACACAAGCCTAGCAAGGGTAACATTCTTAGCCAATTCCCATCCCCAACACCAGGCTGAATTTTCCACATCGCCTTTGAACTCTGAGACACCACCGAGGCAAACTTTTGATATATTTTTTTTTCTTTTTTAATTTCCACCCACCCACACGAACCACTTTCTGGGCAGAGATGTAGAAGAAAGGCTGAGAGAGAGAAGAAGGGGGTGCGGGCGGGAGAGACTTTCTCAAGGCCAGCCAACAAATCCACAGTTGTTGCCGTTATTTTCCAAGGCTGTCTTCAACTCCCAACCACGGAGGCAAACTACCCAAAACTCTTGCTTCCTGAGAAGGGAGCCACTGACATGCAGAAGGATTGCAGCTGGTTGAGGAGAACATTTGTAGCTCAGGGTCCTTGGGTGCTCTCTGAGCTTGTTTCCTTACAGTCGTTTTGCGACCCAAACTAGGTAACCTCACCATCATCACTAACACCGATGAGGTTACCTAGTTTGGGTAATGAAACGTTAGCAAGAAAAGAAGGCAGCTCAAAGAGCACCAAGAAGCCCTTGCTATTGCAACTGAGCTATCTTCTGCATGCATTTTTTTTTGTAGGATTACCCATGAGGAAACCTACCCCAGTTTTCATCCGGAGCACCTCAGGGGCCCCCTCCTTTCTCCTCCTACTCACCACAGCCCGGTTCTGTGGCTGTTTTCCTGTGCTTCACCATCACCGCCAAAGCTTCCAGCAGTGGTCAGACCATCTTTCTCATCGGGACCCCAGAACTTTTCCTGCACACACCCCTCCCCTCCCTCTCCCCCAAAGCAGGTTTAATTCTGGCCAAGCATCATTTTATCTACTTCTCAGTCCACGCTAACCACACACAAATACGCCTAGGCACATGTGCATATGAGCGCTTGCTCTCTCCCACTCCCCCCCTCTCTCTCACACACACACAGACTTACATACATCCCACCCCTCTTCCTGTTAAGATGTCAGGATGAACTTGGAGCTTTGCCTAAACAGTTCCAACACAGCTTTCTCCTTCATTTGACAAAGCTCTGTGAGTCTGTTGTGCTGGGGAGGGAGGAGGGGGCGAGGGAGGGAGGGAAGGAAGGATTTGGTCAGGTTTGTTTCCAGGAGATACGTGAAATGGAGGATAACGATCTGCCAGGAAAGGGGAGGGAAGGGGGAAGCTAGAGAGAAGATGCCTGTTGTGCATTTCTTTAAAAGCCAAGCTTGCTGCCCAACCTCTGGAGACCACCCCCCTCCTCTCCTCCCCCCCCCACAAAAACCATTGCACCTCCCTCCCATCTCTCAGCCCTGGGTGGCCTTCACGTTGTTCACAGATGGCTGTTTCTACTCACTCGAGTGCTTGACCTAAATCCTTCCTGCCTCTCTCTCTCTCTCTCTTCAGTGGCGCTGCAAATGTCTTAGCTGTGTAGCTCAAGGCATGGCAAAGCTAAAATTAAAGAGGAGGAGGAGGAAGAAGAGGTGAAGGACAGTATGACAACAGGATGCTGGCTGCCTCCAGGGAAACACCCCCCACCCCTCTCACCGCAAGTGTTAAGACTCAAAAGAGAGAGGCGGCTCGGGCATTCTTCCTTGTGCAAAAAGCACCCCCCCCCTGTCATTTGGTTGAATGCCACCCTCAGAAAACTGGGTGACCGCATTTCCGGCCCAAAACTTTCAGCCGCCTCTGACCCCTCGCTCTGCTCTGCTGCCTGGCTCCCCACCTGGCTCCTCTTCCCTACCTCCCTGCAAGCTCGCAGGAAGTTCCAACAGCTCTAAAGTTTTGTCGGTGACTCAGCGGCTGGCGGCTTCAGCCAAAAGTGACAAGCCGGCTGGTGGCGCAGGCACACCCACCCCCCTACCCCCCCACCTCCTATCCTCCAGGGAAATGGAAAGAGGCCTTTGGCCCTCCTGTCCGAGATGGGGTGGGTGGTGCAGGAAGAAGGCTGGATGGTCTCCAGGCTCAAGTTATAAGGCAAGAGTGGAGGAAAGGGAGGGGGCGGGGGGGGTTGCAAAGGCAGACTCTAACCACACCAGGCATTGATGGGGTCAACTTTCAGAAGGCTCCAAAAGGGCTTCCTGTGCAGATCTCAGGGCCACATTCACAACAACCCTGCAAGGTAGGCACGCCAGAATCCACTCTGCGTTAAAAAGCGTGCCTTGTAAGAATCGTAAGGACACCCCTGAGGTCTGAACCGCTAACATCTCAACCTTCTACCTTCCTCCCCGGAGAATCTGCTTCCACAAGCAGGTGCCAGAACGCTCCAAAGCAGCCGCCCCTGAAGCAAGAACAGGACACAAACGCTCAAGTGCAATCCCACAAAATTTGGGGGAGGGGGGGGGACGGACGGACGGACGGGGACGTCAGCCCTGCAACTCCCTTGAAGACCTTGGAACTCCCTGGGCACGAGACAAAAGAGCTGCTTCTTCCGAGCAGAAAAGGAATGAGAGACACCCTCCACCCCGCCGCGCCAAGCCGGCACACAAACCCCACTTCCACCCCACCCACGAGGGAAGGGGGGGCCTCGGGGCAAAGCCCGCCTTTCCCCGGTCCCAAGCCCCTCCTTTTCTCCCGACCCCCCACACCACCCCTCCCCTCCCCAGCGCTTCAGGTGCCGAGCGACAACCCCGACGCGTTTTTTAGAATCCCCTCCGCGCGCGACATGACTCACTCGCAACTCCGCGTTGCCCAAAACAAGCTCCGACAAGGCAAAGGCACGGAGAGGCAACTGAGCTCCCGGAGGCGGAGAGAAAGGCGGCTTTGGGGAGGGAGGGGAAAAAAGAGGGGAGGGGAGAGGGAGAAAAAGACAGAAGGGCCAGAAGAGAAGAGGCCGGAAAGAACAGGGGTTGAAACTCTGCCTGCTGGCTACAGCCTAATTGGTTCCGGCAACAGCCTGCTTTCCTTGGCGAGGCTTTCCCGGAGCCAGTTCCAGCCACTGCAATGCCGGAGAGAGGGGCGAGCAGTCCTGGAAAAATAAAATCAAACTAAAAATCGAATTCCCATCTACTCCTGGGGGTGGGGGGAGAGGTGGAGGAGGCGGAGGCAGAGGGAGGGGGGAGGAATAGAGAAGTCCCCGGCAAGTGTTAGGGAAAGACTGGCTCCTGCCAACCTCCTTCCTTCCCCACCCCAAACCCCGCCACGGGAGACGGCCAGGTCGCCTCCGGAGCGCGCGGCGGTGGAGGCGAAGCGCGAACTCCTGGCGGAGGCGCACCGAGAGCCAGCTGGGGGCAGCAGACGCAAGAGGACCTGGATCAGGAGCGGCTGGCATCTCTCTCTCTCTCTCTCTCTCTCTCTCCCCCATCGCCCCACAAAGGGGGCGAGGAGGGGAGAAATGGGTGGGGCGGCCCTGCGCCGAGGGTGAAAGTCACAACTCCCCCGCGGCAAGAAAAACTCCCCAAGCCGGGCTTGCTGTAAGGAGGAAGAAGGGCTTCAAATCCGCAGGGTTGTGAAACCCTTCAGAAGTCCCTCTTCCCTCCTCCTCCTCCTCTTCTCCCAAATAACCCACGCCCGGTTCGCGATTTCCTCAGGCGGCACTCCAGGAATTTCCAGCTTAAGCTCCTAAATATCCAGGGCTTTCATTCGCAGCGTCCTTCGTGGCCCAATTAAGGGCAGCTCCCAAATTGGTAACACGCAGCAAGTCTTTACTTGCCGAGTCCCGGAGTGGAGTCCTGGCGCTGGGCAGGCACAAGCAAGGCGTCTCTCTCTCTCTCTCTCTCTCTCTCTCTCTCCGGAGTCTTAAGTAGGCTGCCTTTATCCCTGTTTGCGCCAGGGCTGGAGGGAGCCCCTCGGAGTGGCCCCCCGATTTGGAAAAAGGAACCCGACTATATGCCGAAGCGCCGCTTTTCTCTCAGCCGTTCAATCCCTTTAAAACCGTGGCGAGCAGTCCTCAAAAAATCCTCGGACGCCTGCGGGAATGCAAAAAACACCCCTGGTGTTTTTTGCATTCCCGCAGGCGTCCGAGGATTTTTAAAATGTGCGCCGATTTATTTCTGCTCCTGAGGACTGCTCGCCACGGTTTTGAAATAATGGCTGGAATCACAGGTTAGGTTGATTTGTTCAAGAAGCTACCGTGGCTCGGTTCTTGCCATACACTCAGCCAAATCCAAGCTAACAACCTTTTGGTGAACCTAGTCGATTTGGGGCAACCAGCAACAAGTTGCCACTAAAATATTCCCTGTGTTAAAATATTAAATATATTAAAATATTCACTATAGTGCATTGCTGGATCTTCAACAGCCCTTGTTTCCCGAACATGCTTTCTTTGTCGGGGGCACTTTAAGAGGCACATTTTAATAAAAACAAGCTAGAGAAATGAACAACCAAGCAAACCTTGTCATAGCCACAATAGGTATTTCTCAATTGTACCTACAATAGCAATAACAATAGCACTTATAGACTCCTATACCTATTCACAACGCTTTACAGCCCTCTTCAAGTGGTTTACAGAGTCAACATATTGCCCCAAACAATCTGGGTTCTCATTTTACCCACCTGGGAAAGATGGAAGGCAGAGTCAACTTTGAGCCAGTGAGACTTGAACTGCCAAACTGCTGGCAGCCAGCAGTCAGAAATAGCCTGCAGTACTGCATTCTAACCACTGCGCCACCACAGCTCTTAAATAAAACATGCCTTAGAGCAGTAGCCCCTGATCTTTGGGGCAACAGGGACTGTTTTCTGCAGACCAGAGGGTGCGTGGTTTTGTATGCTGCCTGCATCCCATGGATGGGGCATCACATGTTTGTGCAACCTGGTTGCTGGTATGCCACAGACCGGTGCCAGTCCACGGACTGAGGGTTGGGGACCCCTGACTTAGAGGAATGAAGTGCAAACCAGTTGCACAACTATGTATATCTCTGTGTACACTTGATTGGAAAACACACCCAGCTGAAACTTGGCTAAATATTCTGTGGCATGCATTTATTTACTTCATTCATTCATTCATTCATTCATTCATTCATTCATTCATTCGGCACTCCTTCCTCTCATTTTTCCCTACAGCCACCACCCTATGTAGTGAAAATGACTGCCAAAGGTATCTAGTTCCTGGTTGAGAGTAGACTTCAATCATCAGGGTTTTCCTGTTAACAGCCCAGTTGTGTCACATAAGCAAATAAAATACATTGCAACAAATTTAAAAGGACAAATGCACATGGTCATCTGGGAGAAATAGTGTTCAAACTTCAGAATGATCTTTTTTGGGGGAGGGAGTTAAAGGTGTTTGCATGCTGTCTCCAAGGGGCTCCCAGTTAGGCTGACCACCACCATCGGGGGTGGGGGTGTCCTGTGAATTGTGAGAACAGAACTTTTCAAACCAAGTTGCAAGATGCAGTAGGATGCTGCCTTTTTCACACCCATGATATCAAGAGGCAAAATAGCAGTCAGGAAGGAGTTTAATAATTAGCAAATCCCAGCACACAGGGCAAGAAAATTAAACTTTTCTTCCTCCAGTGCAATTTTGATAAATCTTCACTGACATCAATAGTGGTGGTGGTGGGTTGACAGAGTTCACCCTGATACAAATAGCAGCTTTAGAAGAACAATCTTCTGCCAAGATAGCCAAAGGGGGAGAGAGAAGGAAAAAAAAGGGGGGGGAGACAGATGATGAATGCCGTTCATCTTATCAACGGTGTTTTGCTTCCAGTTTAACAAGCTGGAAAAGGAGGCATCTACCCAGTGCTGGAGGAGTGGCAGGCAAGAGAAGCCTAAATGCAGGCTAAAATTATTTTTATGGGAACAAACATCTGTGTAGAGTATTATACACTACACCACAATGTGCAAAGTTAAAAGAAGGTGGGTTTGGGCCTCATAGTAAGCTATTTCTTTCATTAGGGTTTATGGAACAAACCACAATTGGATGAGTTCATTCAACACAATAAATCACACTGGGCAACTCAATGCCTACGGTTTGCCTGCAGTCAGTTTAGAGGTGGTGGGTGTTTTTTGTTGTTATTGTTGTTTTTTGTAGCCTCTAGAGCAGGGGTGTCTGCTAGGACTTCAACTCCCAGAATTCCCCAGCCAGCATGGAGCTAAAGTCTACAGGTCTTTAAAGTTATTGAAGTTGGACACCCGGAGTGCGCCACTTTGGGTAAAACTACGTTTTAATATAAGCCTGGTCGTTTGGTAGATTCAGAATCTAAACTGCACAGAAACACATCACTGCTCTTGCCCCACAAAGAGTTAGCTGTGGCAGAAAAGTCCTCTTATCTACTATGTTCATCAAAGAAGGCCTCACCCAATCTTTCTCAAACTGGGTGATGCCCAGGTTTTGTGGATTTCAAATCCCGGAATCATCAATATGGCCATTGCTGTGAATTCTGGAAACTAAAATCCAGACACTTAGAAGTGGCAGGGTTAAGACACAGCATCCTACTCCAGTGGTGAAATCTAAAATTTGTTGCTACCGGTTCTGTGGGCTTAGCTTGGTGGTGGTGGTGGTGGTGGAAATGTGACTGGGTAGGCGTGGCCATTTTTTAAAAACTTTTAAAACCATTTTTTCTACAACCTCTTTGGCAAAGAGGTTGTTAAAAAAAGCTTTCAAAAGGCTCTGACGATCCCAGATGAGTTGCCTGATCGGCAGAAACTTTTTTTCTTTTAAATGCCTCTGATGATCCAAGCTGAGTTGCCTGATCGTTAGAGGCATTTAAAAGAAAAAAAGGGTTTTTTTCCTTTTAAAAGCCTTTAATGATCCCAGTTGAGCCGCATGATCATCAGAGGCTTTTTTTTACTTTTAAAAGCATTTTTTCAGCCAAAGAGGTTGTAGAAAAAATGCTTTTAAAAATTAAAAAAAAGCCTCTGATGATCACGCAGCTCAGCTGGGCATGTGGGGGAGGGCAGGGATTTTTGCTACCGGTTCTCCGAACCACCCGCCTCCATTACTATCGGATCGGGTGATCCGGTCCGAACTGGGAGCATTTCACCCCTGTCCTACTCCCTATTACTTTCCAATTCCTCCCCCTTTCACTGGCTTTATCTATTTTTAAAAACTTACCAAATCATACTCAGTTTTCTGGAGTTTTCTGCAGCACATTTGGATTCCTTTTCTTTACAACAGGGGTGTCAAACTCGATTTCACTGAGGGCCACATCAGGGTTGTGTTTGACCTTGGGATGGTGGTGGTGCAGGGGGGCATGGCCAGGGTAGGTGTGACCAGCTCGACGTCACTCATGTGATCAAATGCTACTTTTGCTAGTGGTTTGTTTTGCTAGCACTCTGCTAGCGAAAACGGAGCTCACGGCCCCTCCTGGGCTCAGTTTTTGCTGGCAGAGGATTGCAGGAGGTTGTTGCAGCCGAAAATGTAGCCCAGGAGGCAGAGGCAATGCAGGCTGATCCTTCACTGTATCCAGGGCGGCCCCGCGGGCCAGATCTAAGCACCCCTTGGGCCAGATCTGGCCCGCGGGCCTTGAGTTTGACACCCCTGCTTTAGAATGTTAGTATATAAAGAAAAACTTGCAGAGCGCTACTTCATTCATATTACAGATTACCTCATCCAGAACCAACATTTTAGTCGAAGGACATCAGGGAAATTCTCCTGTACGGGTTTCTCTAGGGCATCACCAGCTGATTAAATTCTGAGATTTTAAAGAATACCAATTCCCCATCTAGAAATTCTTTCGGTCTTTGAGGTACACATTCTTTTCGTAGTGGCTTAAGCCTGGTGTAGCAAGAAACGTTATTCCTATTTTACAGATTGGGAAAAGAGGTCAAGGAACAGTCAATTGTCCGAGGCTGCGGAATATATAATCCTTGACTGAGTAAGATTATAAAACTGGAGCTAGAGACAAATCTTCCCCCAGCCCTCCGAGAGTTGAAAGTGCTCTAGGGAAGGCCTTTTTAACTTCTCTCCTTTTGATCCATTGTTGGTCTGAGGGGTTTTTGAACTAACAAGCAGTTCCCTTTTCTATCTGGCTGAGAAAATTATAATGTTATCACCCTAACTTTTCCCAACTTTGCGCCTTCCAAAGAAGAGTCATTCCCAGAACTCCAAAACTTGTAGCCCTGCCATATCTGAAGGATACCAGGCTAGGGAAGATAAGCCTCTGGTATGGTTCCCACACATGTGAACAACCTGTGGCTCTGCGCAAAAGATTAATTCAGACCTCTGGGGAAGAGCGGTCTCTCCCTTTCCCACAGCCTGCAAGAAAGAAGAGATGATAAAAGATGTGGTGCTTCGGAGAAAGAAAGAAAGATGGGGTCCCACTCACTTTTGCCTGGCTGCCCCCCCTCCCGGTCTTCTTCTTGCTTAGCTCCATTTTCCAGGACAGCCTCATTAGAATTGCTCCGTGACTTTCAACTGAAAAAAGCTTGACTCGATTATGCTAAATCAGTGATGACTAACCTTTCTGCCATTGCGTGCCAAAAACGGGGGGAGCGCGGAGGGGTCATGTGTGTGCGTGCCCACACCCATAATTCAATGCCCCCATAATCCGCCCCTCCTGCACATGTGTACGCGATCCCCTGTGCTACCCCCACTTTAGGCATGTGATGGCAAAAAGGTTAGCGGTGGGCATGGTAGGCCTGTTTTTTTGCCCTCCCCAGGCTCCAGAGGCTTTCTTGGAGCCTGGAGAGGGTGAAAACGGCCTTCCCCACCACTCCGGAGGCTGGAAACGGCCTGTTTCCCAACTTCCAGTGGGCCCAGAAGGCCCGAAAATCAGCTGGCCCGGCACACGCATGCGAACTGGAGCTGAACTAGGGAAATACTTGCGTGCCCACAGATATGGCTTCGCGTGCCATAGGTTCGCTATCACAGTGCTAAGCCATAACATAGTCTAGTTGTAGCTCAGCATGCTGAGTGAAATCGACCCATTGTGGTTTGTAAGCAATTTTTTTATGATTTTGCCTTATATGTGGGCCCAGCTTTCTCTTGGCCAGGATGAGCTTCTGAAGAGGAGGTTGGCTCACCCATTTTGCTCTCCACCAAGAGGACCTACGGGTCTTCTGGACCAAGGGTCTCCAACCTTGGCAACTTTAAGTCTTGTGGACTTCAAGCTCTGCTAGCTGAGGAATTCTGGGAGCTGAAGTCCACAAGTCTTAAAGTTGCCAAGGTTGGAGACCCCTGTTCTGCACCACAACTGCTGCTCCTGCTATCTCTGTAGCAGCCTCCATCTTGCCGATTCTCTTAGCATGAACCACAGAATGAACAACAAAATTGGGACAATCTAACTGTTTCGCGATCCTGATGAAGGTTCGGTTGGGTCATCCATGGGAAGTGAGGGAGGACAAGATGCTTTCTTTTGCTTTTGGCCATTGCTGACCTCTCTTCCGATGTTAGACACACCACTGGATATTTTACAAGCAACAAAGAGTAATAGGATATTGTTCAGGATTTCCCATCAAGAAGGTAGTACAGATAGTTCTCGACTTACAGCAGTTCATTTAGCGACCGCTCAGAGTTACAACGGCGCTGAAAAAAAAAGTGACTTATGACCATTTTTCAGAGTTACAACCTTCGTAGCATTCCCCTAGGATCACGTGATGAAAATTCAGATGCATGGCAACTGGGTTCATACTTACGACCGTTGCTGGGGCCATAGGATCCCCTTTTGCGACCTTCAGACAAGCAAAGTCCATGGAGAAGCCAGATTCACTTAACAACTGGGTGACCAACTTATCAACGGCAGCGATTCACTCAAGAACGGTGAAAGGAAAGGCCATAACATGGGGCAAAACTCACTTAACAAATGTCCCGCTGAACAAAATAAATTTTGGGGCTCAATGATGGCCGTTAAGTCGAGGACTACCTGTACAGGACAGTAGACTTTGGTCTTGTGATAGTGGGGGCAGTTTGTGCATGAGGGACCGTCTCTCTCTCCCCATTGCTTCTATAAGCAGGGGTTAAAAAAAAAATCAGTTAAGACCAGAGAACACTGCAAGCGACTTGCTGCTCTATGGGCAGATGGCGATCCATAAAACTGTGACACTGGTAGCTGGTTTATTACACGCCTGCCAATCTTCATGCATTTAAATGGGAGCCAGTTTCTAAATTGTCCATTGGAACCAAACTGCAGCCAGTCTCTTCTCAGAGGTTGGTTCCAGTCCTCCCTCCCTCCAATGTGACACACACTCACAATCACAGATGCCCCATCCTCTGCCTTCGGAGCACGAGGCTCTTGGGTGGCTGATCTGCTCGGCTCGTCAACAGATGCGGCTGTTAGCCCTTCCAAAAGCAGAGACCGACTGGCTCTTCTTCCCGCCCCCTCCACTCTCCCCCACCCCCGGAATAATTCCCAGACTGCATTAAGCAACCCCAAGGCCGCCAGCCCCAAACTACTTGCCAAGAAATCTGCAGCTCCGTACAGGACCAGGTGCCTGCTCACTTCTTTCATTAGGCTAATGGGACGTGGATGCATTACAGGACTCCATTCTACATGCTGCTAATGAAGCACTCAGGCCTGCGTGTTTGCATTAATGCATGCAGTGCTGGTGGTGGTGGGGTTTGAGAGGAAGAAGCATAAAGTGGAGGGGGCTGCACTCGGTCTAGCTATGTCTCCCCCCCCACCCCCCTCCACTGCCTCCTTTCCAATGAATCAACCCAATCTCCTTCAAGGAGACTCGTGCCTTCCTTCCTTTGGATGGTTTTTTTACCCTGAAGAAATGAAGCCCAGTTTCCTTGCTGCTGTTCTCCGGCTGGACGGCTCCTAATTTGCCCAGGGAGAATTCCACAGCACATTCCATTAAAACAGGGTCCTTCACACTGGGCAGTCTCAGAAACAAGAGAGTTGGCAGGAAAGGGCATTGACATCTACCCTTTTGGCTTTCTGGGAGGATGGAGGGGGGGGTTGAGAAGCAGGAAGGGGGCGGGGAGAGAGAGAATACAGCTGTCCTTTCAGAAGAAGCCAGGCGCCCCGGCAATCTAGTTTCCACCTCTTAAACAGAGCTGCGTGTTCCCCAATCTGGCACCCTCCCCACGACTGCAATTCCCAGGCTGGGCTGGGAATTCTAGATGATTTCTCCTTCCTCTGTCTCCACACACACACACACACACACACACACAAAACCCCCCATGTTCAGTTTCTCCTAGACCTCTCCTGGGTAAACAGGGCCTGGAAAAAGTCGTTTTTATAATGACATACTCCTAGCATGGTTGATTGGCAACCATACCAGGCCAAGCCCTGGCTGTGCAAATATTATTCAACTCTTTTGCCGCAAGTTGACTTTCTTCTACATCCAAAAAATATTTGGATTCTGAAATATTTCTTCAGACATGGCATGCTTCTAATCCTTATGGTTGTAGAGATATGAAGGACAGACAATACTCCTCCTAAAAGAGGCAGAAGCATGTTCTGTATAATTACAGTGTCAGGAGACCTGGTCACCAAGCATTCTCTCTCTCTCTCTCTCTCTCTCTCTCTCTCTCTCTTTCTCTCTCTCTCTCAGTCCTGGATTTGGATCAAGTAAAACCAGGCACACAGCTCAGCTTGGTTATCTAATTTCATTTCCCTGCTTCTAACCTCAGCATGCTTAGGGAAACAGGTTATTCTGAAGTCAACTAGGCAAACTGGAGGGTGGGATGAGAAAAAAAAATGTTCCTATTATTATACAACTATGTTCTTTGGCGAAACAAACTCTCCACACAGTTTGGGGGGTGGGGATACAGACATCGTTTGGTCTTCTTTGAAAAAAAAAAAAATCCAAACTCTTTGCAAGCACAACTAACTGGAAACAACAACAACAACATTTCTAAGACACAGATCCCCCTCTCAGTTCATGAGTAAAAGCTGCTCCTTCCCACCCATACAGGGTGCCCATACTCCTTTGCTAATATTATGGCCAAGTCCAAGACTACAACAGGATCAGTGGTGGGTTGCCCCCGGTTCGCACCGGTTCTATAGAACTGGTAGTAAAACCGGTGGGAGGCTCCGCCCACCGACCCCGACATCATCAAAATGCTTCTGCGCATGTGCAGAAGAGCGCATATGCGGCCCTGGTAGTAAAGGTAAGTAGAACCCACCTCTGAATAGGATGCACTTGTTACACTAAGCCATAAACTTTTTTGGTTAGAAAGCGGAACTGCCTGAGTTCCTGTGAAGCTGGCAGCCATCGTCCAAAACCATGGTTTTTATGCAATGTGGGAACCCACCTGTGTGTGGAGCAACAGGGCTAGTCACGGAAAGCAAAAGATCAGAAAAGAACAAAAAAAACCCCCAACTTATTCCATTGTCCCAATCCTTCCCAAAGGCTGTGCAAGCAAAGCCAAATGCCCCACTCCTTTGCAGCGCATTCCAGTGCCAGCCTTCGCTGCCAGGATTCAGGAACACCCCAATCCCACCCCCTCTCTCCTCCCCGTCCAGGATTCAGAAATGGGAACCCGGAGAGCCATTCAAGCTTATGACTGGCTTACTTGAGTTTTTAGCTGCCTCAGCTTCCCCGCTGCATCAGCCGGTCACCCCCCAAAGCACATCCAGATGCCTGCATCCCAGAACAGAACAAAGGAGGAGGGGAGGGGAAAGCTCGTGGTTTGCCCCAGGAGGGTCAGCTGCAACACCCACCCGTCCTTCTCTCTTCTGCAGGCATCTGCTTTGTGCGCAACACACCCATTCCCCAGACGCGCCTTCCCTCCCCTACATTTCTGGGTTGTTTCACAGATGCCTAAACTTGAGTGTGGTAGAGGCTTCTGGTTCCACACAGCCGAAGCCAAAATGAGAACCTAGCAAACTGTACCCTGCCCTCTTCTGCCCTCCTCTGCTCCTGCCTCTTTCCCCACCCCCACTCCCAGGCATTCAAAAACTCTTTCTTCAAATAATCATGTACCACTGAACCTGCCTTGGCATCTTGCTTAAATCAGCTAAGCAACAGAATGACGCCACCCGGCTTCTTGCTGTCCTAAGCAAAGGACCAAACTAAGCCAATGCAGGCTATTCTCTTTGTCCTCCTCCTGCCCTCTCCCTCCTCCCCGCCCCCAAAGGATGGAATCTTTCCATCTTATTCCATGGGGTGGAGGGCATTTTCTCCATGGGGCCAGTGAGGCAGACTCATCTAAAGCTCCTCCGCATTTCAATTGGGGAGATGAAGGCAGCATCAAACATCTGCCGACTGCCAGCAGTTTGATTCTGACTGGCTCAAGGTTGACTCAGCCTTCCCTCCTTCTGAGGTTGGTAAAATGAGGAGTCGGATTGTTTGTGGGGGTGGGTGGGAAGCAATAAGCTAACTCTGTAAACTGCTTAGAGAGGGCTGTAGAGCACTATGAAGCGGTATATAAGTGCTATTGCTTGTCAAGGCACCCCAAGGCTAGACAAGGAATAATGGGTGGAAACTGATCAAAGAGAGATTCAACCTGGAAATAAGAAGAAATTTTCTGACCGTGAGAACAATCAACCCATGGAACAGAAGTTGCCTTTGGAAGTTGGGGGAGCTTCATCACTGAAGGCTTTCAAGAAGAGATTGGACTGCTATTTGTCAGAAATGGTGAAGGGCTGTGATGGTGAACCTATGGCACGCGTACCAGAGGTGGCATGCAGAGCCCTCTCTGTGGGCACGCATGCCGTCACCAGCTGCTTTTCTGGTTTCCGGCGTGCAAATGCACACTGGCCAACTAGGCTTTGCAGGTGCAAAGCACCAGAAAACAGCCTGGAAACTGTCTGAAAAATGGCCAAAAATGGCCCCCAAAACAGGCCATTTTCCAGCTGTCTTTTGCACTGCTTTTAGGCCGAACATGGCACATAAACGGCACAAAAACAGCCGAAAAACACCCTGCAAACAGCTCAAAAAACAGCCATGTATGTGCCAGCCAGCTGGTCTTTGGGTTTCAAGTGCTCCGGTGTGCACTGCACACACACACACATACATGCACACACATTCTGGTTTGGGCACTCAGTGCCGAAAAGGTTCGCCATCACTGGTGTAGGGTCTCCTGCTTGGGCAGGGGGGGCGAGACTAGATGACCTACAGTACAAGGTCCCTTCCTACTCTGTTAATCTGCTACTGCTGCCTGTAGTCTGTTGCTGTGATGAGCTAGGCTGGGTCAATGAGTTGGCTCCTGAGGTTCTGCTCCCCTAAAGCAACATACCCAGGAGCCAGATGGTTGGAGGCAGGCCTTCCCGTTGTCTCAATGCAACACAATCACCTTTTGCCCATTTGCAGCAGAGCACATCTGGACTTTGTCCACAAGGGCAGGAGACCAGGCTTCTGACAGCTAGCCCCCTGGATCTCCGTCCTTCTTTTTTCCAGCCTGTTTGCCAGTTTCCTTCAAGCTAAGTGAGTGGCTATTGTTGTTATTTATGAGACTTCCCAGATCAAATAACAATCTCTTTGGTTCCTCCACCCACCCGCCATAAAGAAGGGTGGGAGTCCCCGCCCGTCCAGCCTAATCTCTAGTAGCGATGTCATTATAATGTACTCAAAAAGAGCAAGCTTTAAAAATGCTATTAAGGACCCAGTGCATTTTCTGCAACTTAATCTTCATATATCCTGCAATAGGATTTACTGAGAAACGTGTCCTCACAGCCCCCTCTCCCATCTTCTATCTAAGGAGGAGGAGGAGGAGGAGGAGGAGGAGGAGAAGGAGAAGGAGAAAAGAAGAAAAAGAGGAGGAGGAAAAGGAAGAAGAGGAAGAGGAAGAGGAAGAGGAAGAGGAAGAGGAAGAGGAAGAGGAAGAGGAAGAAGAAGAAGAAGAAGAAGAAGAAGAAGAAGAAGAAGAAGAAGAAGAAGAAGAAGAACAACAACAACAACAACAACAACAACAACAACAACAACAACAAGAAACCAAGACAGAATAACACTTATTTGTTGCAGATCAAAGTTATAGGGGTGGTACGGATGTTCCGAGTCAAGTTAAAATTAGCAAGCAGAAATAGTTACACAAATTGAGAAAAAAGTTTTATAGAGTTTATTCTTATCTGAAGAAGGAAGGAATCCCACTAGATACTAAGTACCAATTTGGTGTAGCGGTTAAGACACTAGGCTAAGACTAAGTTAAGACATTGAGTTCAAGTCCCGCCTTAGCCATGAAAACCAACTGGGTGACTTTGAGCCAGTCTCTCGTTCTCAACCCAACCCGCCTCACAGGGTTGTTGTTTTGGGGAAAATAGGAGGAGGAAGGTGCTGGAGATATGTTTCACCACCTTGAGTTATTTGTTAAAATACTAATGGTAGGATATAAAGAAAATAAAAATGTGACTTTTATCTTACTTCAAACACCAGGAACCTCAACTTTCCTTTTAAGGGGCACAAAAGAAGATTCTGTGCAAGTTTTCTAGTACTGAGGACTAGAAACTTGCTATTAAAAAATCATATGTATGTATTTTTTTTCTTTCATTTATTTATATCTGATTTTCAGAAACTGCTTGGACAAATTTCTGCAGTTTTCTTGACAAGGTTTTTTTCAGAAGTGGTTTGCCATTGCCTCCTTCCTAGGGCTGAGAGAAAGTGACTGGCTCGAGGTCACCCATCTAGCCTTTTTCTCCTAAGGTAGTGCTAGAGTTCCTGGGTCTCCTGGATTTTAGCCTGGTGCCTCAACCACCACACCAAACTGATTCATATACAACAGGATGTTTTGTAGCCAGTTTTCTGTTCTATTCCGCACTTTTATTCCATCATACATTAAAGTAGGTACCATGTATTCGAAACAAGCAAGCAGTGAAAAATCTGGTGATTGACTGGCATGGCCTGAATCCCCACCCAGAATGTGGGTTCACCCAAGACACTGGGGGTAGAGCTAATTTGCCCCACTATGTCTATGTATGGAGGTTGACATTAGAAGGGCGGGGGGGGGGATAGGGAAGTAACACTTCCTAAACCCAGATTATCAAAAAGGCAAATTAGAACTCTTACAGACCCCAACTAGGTCCTGCCTGCATGAAATGGTGCGCAAAAGTGTTGGGGATGGTAGGGACAGCTGAAGGGGGTCGCGCGCATGTGTGTATCTGGCTTTGTCACAGATTGGTGAGCAAGTTAATCTCAGACTCCCTGACACGTGGAATAAAATCACGATCCCGTAATGGAATTCATTCGTCTTCCTGTCCTGGGAGAGGCCAGCTCCAGCAAGGCGTGCCAAAACGGAGGAGAATAAAACATCAGGGCAGGGGCTCGGCACAAGGCAACAGGGTCACAAGCAGAGCCTGGAGGGGAAGACCACTTGGATTAATCCCTCCCTTTCCCAAATTCATTGCTCAGAAACGAGGGAGAGCAAAGAGGCCCGAGGCGGGAATGAGGGTACTCATTTCATCCCTCTTAATGAGGGGTGTTTATGTTCAACAGACTGAGTCACTCTTGAGCAGGGGTCTCCAACCTTGGCAACTTTAACCCAGCCAACTTCCCCAGTTGGCTGGGGAATTCTGGGAGCTGAAGTTCACTAGGCTTAAAGTGGAGAGTCTGGTCTCTTCAAGAAGCGACCAGACTGCCATCAGTCAGAAATGGGGTAGGGTCTCATGCTTGGGCAGAGGGTTGGACTAGATGATCTACAAGGTCCCTTCCAACTCTGTTAATCTATTAAATTGCGAAGGTTGGAGAGCCCCGTTTTAGAGCAAAGCTGGCTGGGGAATTCTGGGAGTTGAAGTCCGCCAGGCTTAAAGTTGCCAAGGTTGGAGACCCCTGTTCTAGAGCAGCTGAAGCCCAATAAAATCATGACTTTTGTCACCTGGGATGACCTGCCACTTCAGCAGAAGGAATCACATCATCTTCAGTCAACAAGCCCAAGCAAGTCAGCACCACTTCAGACCTTACATAACAACAAGCCCCATCTTGCAACTAGGTCTGCCTTACAATGGGGACAAGACCAATGTTTAGTCCCTCACTGGCCAGCTACAAACATGGGGGAGTGGGGAAATGATGGGTTTTCCTGCACTGCAATGTCCACCCAGCTTAAAGTTTATTGCCATGATTCAGAACTAGCCATCATTACTAGTCTAATCTTCTGTGTACTTAACCCAAACCTCTTCTGAAATCATCTGAATTGAGGATTATGACCATACTTGGTGGCCATCAAATCTACAATCTGATGATGCTTTGGGTGCATGGATTCACACAACGCAGAGATATTTCTATTCCAAGTGAATTCACTCATTTTTTTGGCCAGGAACACAAGAGATGGCTTCTTCAGCCATCCTGGAGTTAACATTAAGTCCCTTTCCAGGTTCTACAGCAGGGAACTCCAAATGTTTAAGACTTGTGGACTTCAACTCCCAGAATTCCTCAAGCCAGCCATGCTGGGAACTCTTGAGAGTTGAAGTCCACAAGTCTTAGTTGCCAAGTTTGGAGATCCCAGTTCCACAGCATAGACTAGATCAGAAGCTTCATGGTAGCTCTTCAGTTTTATAATCACCCGCTCCCAGCTGCTCCTGCAAGTCTTGCTTTACTAGGTGAAATTCAGTAGGTTCTGGAGAACTGGTAGTGGAAATTTTGAGTAGTTCGGAGAACCGGCAAATACCACCTCTGGCCGGCCCCAGAGTTGGGAGGGAATGAGGATTTTGCAGTATCCTTCCCCTGGAGTGGGGTGGGAATGGAGATTTTGCAGTACCCTTCCCCTGCCATGCCCACCAAGCCACACCACACCACGCCCACCAAGCCACGCCCACAGAACCGGTAGTAAAAAAATTTGAATTCCACCACTGGTTTAAAGGCATGGGTGTCCAACCTTTTGGCTTGCCTGGGTCACACTGAATGAAAAGGAATTGTCAAATATATGTAATACAGTTAATGTATATAAAATCCCATAATATTGTTAAAAGTTTACAATTTTCTGCAGCCACATTGTTAGATATCCCGGGCTGCATGCAGCCCTCATTCTGTGGGTTTGACATGCCTGGTTTAAAGGAACTTTGAGTAGGGCAGATCTGAGCCAATGCAGGAGGGGGCAAATGTTGGTTTCATCTATCATCTTGGTTGATGGAATATCAGGTTGACCAGATGTATCAGGGTCCCTCTCTTCAATCCAGGAGTTGCAATCCAACACATCTGGAGAGGGCTAAACGGAGAAGGACTGCCACGCAGAGAGGATGGGGATATGAACCGCTTCCAGTCACACGAAAGGAAGGATTGGAGCAGCTGCAACTTGCCTTACGCTCCGTATCCCTCTGTGAACATAGCAAGTTGCACCTGCCGAGATTTTCTCCTTGACACAACCATCAGTAACGTAATGGCCTGCCCTCTTCCACAGCCGTCCAACCTTCTGTGATACATCACTGGTAAAGACTGTCAACCGATGGTCATCTCTGCAAAGCCTTAAATGGCAAAGGGCAAAGGAAGGCAAAGAATAAGACATGAGATGGCCAGCTGTGGTTTCCAAATCCAGTCCAGATTTGTACTAGCTGACATGCTGTCTTCAGAATATAAGTGTCCTACAGTGCAGGAAGATCCAGGTTCAGGCCACCTGTCTAAGGGAAGCACTTAGCAGTCTAGATTTAGACTTAAACAGTAAGTCACGTTGACTTCAAGTCAAGTTTTACTTCTCCGCCTAGTTGACAGTCCTGTGTTCTTTAATGCTTTAATGGCAAGAAACCGGGAACCACAATACATAGGAAGTCCTTGACTTACAACTATTATTGAGTCCCGAATTTCTCCTGCTAAGTCAGGCAGTTTTGCCCCATTTTTACCACCTTTCTTGCTACAGTTGTTAAGTGAATCACTGCAGTGGTTAAATTAGTAACACAGTTGAAAAGTGAATCTGGTTTCTCCCATTTTGCTTGTAAGAAGGCCGAAAAGGGAATCTTTTCGTGACTCTTGGACACTGGCAACCATCATAAATATGAGCCAGCTGGCAGCCTCTGAATTTTAATCCCACGCTGCAATGGTGGTAAGTGTGAAAAACTATCAAGTCCCTTTTTTCCCCCAGTGACTTCAAATGGTCACTAAACGAGTGGCTGTGAATCCAGGGCTATCTCTAATTAAAAAAATACTGTGATTTATTCCATGCTACACAGGAATCTGATCTATCTGATCTAAACATTCTTAAAGATTTATCTCATCCTAGGCACCCTTTTTTAAAAAAAAAAAACTATTACCATCTGGCAGACGGTACAGGATAATAAAAACAAGGACAAATAGGCTGAAAAGCTACTTCTATCCCAGGGCAGTAACTATATTGAATTCTACTGTATAGTGCAATATTAATGCAGTATCAGGGGATTTCAATATAATTGTATATAGAATGCGAAGGAGGTGTGTTTTTGTTTTATTTTTATAGTTTTCTTATGTATGATGTACACTGAAGATGACATTCCCTGTGCTCCCTACGCACAGTCACTCAGGCGCTCGTCACGTCTCGCTTGGACTACTGTAATGCTCTCTACATGGGGCTCCCCTTGGGATGCATCCGGAGGCTTCAGCTGGTACAGAATGCGGCCGCGCAGGGGATTATGGGAGCGACAGGGCGCTCCCATGTGACACCTCTCCTGCGTGAGCTGCATTGGTTGCCGGTTGACTTCCGGGTGCGTTTCAAGGTGTTGGTAATCACCTTTAAAGCGCTCCATGGCTTAGGACCAGGGTACTTACGGGACCGCCTTCTGCCACCTATTGCCTCCCACCGGCCGGTTCGCTCCCACAGAGAGGGCCTCCTCAGGGTGCAGTCAGCCAGACAGTGCCAGCTGGCGACCCCCAGGGGGAGAGCCTTCTCTGTGGTAGCTCCCACCCTCTGGAACGATCTCCCTCCAGATCTGAGGACAATCGCTGACCTCCGGACTTTTCGTCGGGCTCTGAAGACTCATCTCTTCCAACTTGCCGGACTTGCCTGATCCCTCCTATTTTTAAACTATTTTTAAATTTTTTAGAGTTTTAGAGTTTTATTTGGTTTTACATTTCAGCCTAAATTCATATTGGTTTTAGTATGTTTTAACTTTTTGTATTTGTATTGGTTTTAAATTGGCTGTTCACCGCCCTGAGTCCGGAAGGAGAAGGGCGGTATAGAAATTTAATAAATAAATAAATAAATAAATAAATAATTTCGTTGTACGAGGTGCAATGACAATAAAGTAAACTAAACCAGTGGTGAAATCCAATATTTTTTACTACTGGTTCTGTGGGCGTGGCTTGGTGGGCTTGGCAAGGGAAAGATAAATGCAAAATGTCCATTCCCACTCCACTCCAGGGGAAGGATATTGTAAAATCTCCATTCCCACCCCACTCTGGGGCCAGACAGAGGTGGCCTTTGCCGGTTGTCCGAACTACTCAAAATTTCCACTACCGGTTCTCCAGAACCTGCTGGATTTCACCCCTGAACTAAACTAAACTAAACTAGCGACGGTCAAGGCAAATTGGCCATGATAATTGTCAACTGACTTCAAGAGGGCTGGACTTAAGTCTCTTTGGGGGGGGGCATAGGGATTCCAGACTGATATGCATTTGACCCCACCCTCAGGCTCAGCCTCATCAATCCTACATCTCCCGGCCAAACCTTAACCAAGCCCAAACCTGCCTGGCTTTTTAGAACAGCCGAAGACTGAGCTAAATCCTGCCAACCCAGATGGGCTGAATTAAACTAGGGGTATGCAGCAAGCCTCAGGCCCACCCGTTGCCCCCCAAACTTCATGGAATAACACATGGAACCCTTTAAAAAGCTGTGGCTGAATTGCAACTTAATGTGACACAAGACGCAAAAATAGATAAATATATGGGGAACAGTAGTGGTGGGGGGGAATGAAGAGCATTTAACGTAAACAAATTCTGAGTTACTTCTGGCCTGTCTATTCATTTGATTCATCCCAGCATCCTAGTCAAAAGCTAAGGAAGATATTCACGGATACACTCACACACACACACGGAGACAACTATTGTGCACCCCTGATCTAAACACAGAGGCAGCTGAAACTACCTTACAGGGCTGTTGAAGGGTTTTTGTAAAAAGAGCCCCTTTGTTTAGGCAATTCTCTGCTCTCCGGAGGGAAGGCAGGAAATGAAATAGAGGAAGGATTAAAAAGAAAAAAAGATACCATATACCTGTTCCTACTGCCCCAAGGTGGAAAGTGAAGAGTGCAGCGTGCTCCAACTCTTAAAGCTTATGGCTTTTCCTTCAGAGCACACATTTTCCTATCCCTGAAGGAGAAAAATAGAACATCTGAAAAAAAGGTAGGAAGGCAGAGGGAGGAGGAGGGGGGGGCACACTGGTGGCCCGAGCCTGTTTTTTTTTTTTTTTTTTTTTTTTGAAGCCCTGAAAGCCTCTTCAGCCTGCACAACTGAATGCCATTTGCTGCTATTTTGAGGCAGGAAATAGAAAGAAGTGCTAAGCTTAAAAGGCACTATCGCATAAAAGCACAAGAGAAAGAAAGGCCCTTCAATCCCACCCTCTCCAAATGCTGAAAGGCTCAAAAAAAAAAAAGCTGCCTGCACCCCTAAGCATCTCGTGGACCTACTCCCTTTTTGCATAATTGACCCACCCAGGGTGACCCCTTTCCCTTCCTCCCAAGCTCCACTGAATGCAGCCCCCAACCCCTCGCCCTTCCCCCATTGTTTCACCTTGGGACAAACAAATTAATGAATGCGAAACAACGAAGGCCACTTGGATAAAAGCAAAACAGAGCAGCAGAATGAGTGGGGGGGCTATAGGCTAGGACTGTGATGGCAAACCTATGGCACGCAT
Source organism: Masticophis lateralis (assembly GCA_030761175.1). NCBI lineage: Eukaryota > Metazoa > Chordata > Lepidosauria > Squamata > Colubridae > Masticophis > Masticophis lateralis. The sequence goes on from JAUDYJ010000009.1 coordinate 14,299,589, forward strand.
GCCCAAAGTGGCACACGGAGCCATGTTACTTGGCACGCCAGCCATCACCCCAGCCCAGCTCCACCAAGCATGCGTGAGCACCTCCCGCCGGCCAGCTGGTATTCGGGTCTCTGCCGCGCATGCGTGGGGGCGGGCACATGAAGGAGAATCTCGCCCGCATGTGTGGGAGCAGGATGCATACGCGGGGGTGCTCGCATTGCATTTTGGGCAGTGGTGGGTTTCAAAAATTTTTACTGCTGGGTCTGTGGGTGTGGCTTGGTGGGCGTGTCTTAGTCGGTGTGGCAGGGGAAGGATATTGTAAAATCTCTATTCCCTCCCCACTCCAGGGGAAAGATACTGCAAAATCCCCATTCCCTCCCAATCAGCTGGGACTCGGGAGGCAGAGAATAGATGGGGGCAGAGCCAGCCAGAGGTGGTATTTACCGGTTCTCCGACTACTCAAAATTTCCGCTACCGGTTCTCCAGAACTGGTCAGAACCTGCTGAAATCCACCTCTGATTTGGGGGTGTGCACATATGCGCCACCCCCCGCGCCCCATTTTGGGCCTGGCACCAACCTGGAAGCCAAAATTGGGCCCTGGGGGTGGGCCAGGACACGTGCGTGGGACGCATGCACATGTGCAGAGAACACATGCATATGCACGGGGCAGGGCACATGCACGGGGCGCTCGCATTGCATTTTGGGGCTCCAGGCATACTTGTGTGCGTGCGCGCATGTGCACATTTTTGGACACTTGGCACCAAAAAGGTTAACCATCACTGGGCTAGGACGTCTGTGTATATTTGTCACAAGCAAGGCAATGCTTGCGTGGTCAAAGTGCCCCATGGATTGAGTAATGATAGCCCTCCTGGACCACCACGGTAAACTGGCTACTCCTGATAGACAGAGCAGGGGTGAAATGCTCCTGGTTCGGATCGGCTCGGGCGAGTAGGTAGCGATGGCGGTGGGCAGTTCAGAGAACTGGTAGCAAAAATCCCTGCCCCCGCCCCCCCATGCCCAGCTGAGCCACGCGATCATCAGAGCCTTGTTTTTTTCTTTTAAATGGCTCTGACGAGCCAAGCTCTGACGATCCCAGCTGAGTTGCCTGCGGATCAGGCAACTCAGCTAGGATCGTCAGAGCCTTTTGAAAACATTTTTAAACATAGTTTTACATGTAAAAAATGGTTTTAAAAGTTTTTTAAAAATGGCCACGCCCACCCAGTCACATTACCCCCCCCAGACCAAGCCACACCCACAAAATCAGTAGTAACAAATTTTAGATTTCCCCCCCAAAACAAAGCATCCTTGTTGAGTCATATATGCACAGAAGAAGGAACTACGCCACCCGTTTAAGGAAAACAGGATGTTGTCCTTGCTTTGCCAAGCAAGTTTGTTAGCCAGTTCAGACCTCAGCTTCAAAGGGAAAACAGCTTGGAGCATCCAGAGATGAATTCGGCAAGCCCATTCCTCTCTCACTCAGCAAACATTTTCAAACAATTTTTGTCCGCAGGACCTGCTCAAAACTTGAGCAGAGGTTCAAAAGAACAGTTTTCCAGGCAGGAAGCAGTGCCTGAAGGGAAGAATAACGTTAATATCTGGGGGTTCACACAATCCGCGAACCGTCAATCCAGGTTATAGATTGATGGATTAGATATGTATGCTTCTGAACCCTGGGTGCTGTAAGCCTCTGGGAGTCAGAAATGATTCAGTGCATACAAATCAAATCCAACACCAAGTAATCAAACTATCCGTGGTTCAGCATAGCAAAAAAAAAAAAAAAAAAAAAGAAGGAAGAAAAATAATTTGAGAAATTCATTATACAAAACGGAAAAGTTGGTCAGCATTCAATTCTCTGGAAGGCTTTCGTTTTGAGCTGCCTCTCTGACGGAGTTAGGAGAACAAACTAACTGCTGGAGGAGAGGCCAATTCATAGAATAGGTGCAGCGACAGAAACTGAAACCAACTCTACAGGCAGTCCCTGACTTACACCAGTTCGTTTAGTGACCATTCGAAGCTACAATGGCACTGAAAAAGTAACTTACGACTTTTCGCGCTTATGACCATTGAAGCATTCCGTCAGTCATGTGATCAAAATTCAGACGCTTGGCAACTGGCTCATATTTAGGACGGTTGGCAGTGTGCACAAAGCGCATACCTGTTTGGCACTCAGTGAGTAAAAGGTTTGCCACCACTGACATAGGGAATTCCAAACTCCGTAGCCCAGTGTTTCTCAACTTTAGCCACTTTAAGATGCATGGACTTCAGTTCCCAGAATCCACTAGCTACCACGCTCTAGCCATTGAACCCAATTCATGCTTCTAACTAAAACTGCTCTGAAAAAGATTCGGGAAACACTGTGATATCATGGTTGGAATATCGCATTAGACTGCAGGAGACTCCAATTTCCACATGTTCTGGCAATGGATATTATTAACTCTCAATCTAACCTATCTTGCAAGGTGGCTTTAAGACTAAAATGGGGTGAGACATATGTGCACAGACTTTGTTCCTTAAAAAAAAGAAAGTGAGTTTTACAGGTAGTCCTCAAATTGGAACCATAATGGAGCCTTCCCATCACAATTGTAATTCGTGAGGGTCGTAAAATCATCATAATGATCGACTCAGTTTTTTGATCTTTTTTGCAGCAGCCAATAAGCAAACCGATGGTTCATTATGGCCATCGTTTTGCTACAAGCAGGATATAAATGCCAGTTTTGGGCGAAAGGCAGTCATGTGATCGCAGGACACTACAAACCAGAGATGAAATCCAGCAGGTTCTGACAGGTTCTGGAGAACTGGTAGTGGAAATTTTGAGCAGTTCGGAGAACTGGCAAATACCACATGTGGCTGGCCCCAGAGTGGGGTGGGAATGGGGATTTTGCAGTATCCTTCCCAACACGCCCACCAAGCCACGCCACGCCTACCAAGCCATGCCACGAAATTGGATTTCACCACTGCTGCATACAGCTGTATATGTGGTCTGGTTTTGAGGTCAAGTGACTGCAGAGAAGGCCAACCATCAGAACTTTGAATCCAGGTCATAAGTAGCCCCCCAGGTAAGTCCATCAGAACTTTGACCGGTCACTGAGTGAGCAGTCATAACTTGAGAACTACCTATAAATGTTAAAAAATCATAGCAAAAAAACTTTAAAGTCAGAATGCCACATTAAAAAAAAAGTCACACAAAACAATACTGTATTAAATACACTTGTTTATCTATTTTGTGTATTTACTAGTAAATGAGGTCTATGCCCAGCAGATACACAATACAAAGGCAATCTAGCTGTAAAGGATCATAAGAACATTAGGGACTGTTTCAGCAGCTGGAGGATGCTTTTGTATATAAGCAAATTCGTATTTTCTATTTTTTTTTTAATTCATGCACATCAGCTTAGCTCCCTCGCCTGCTTTCAACAGTCCCCATGTGCCTCAGCAAAAAAACGGCAAAGGTTTGTGGGACATCACCCAGTAACCCATCCCCAAGAGGGAATGAAAATATTGTGCATAAAATATTGCAGAATATTTTCAGTGTATTCAGTGCATTCTATTTTCAGTGCATGGAGTTCTCCGTCTGCCTTTTTTTTTTTTGTCCTATCGCCGTGATTGTGTTCCATTACGCCAAGCTTTGTTGTGTACATCCCAAAAAATCCATATAGGGTGGATGAATCCTAGAGAAATAGCCCTTTTAAAGCAAATAAATAAAACGGCAAGTTTTAAAGAAAATACTCTTCTAGCAAAACACCCCCCTTTGTTCTGGAACCCAGCTATGGCTAAGTAACGCAGAAGGGTGGGGATACCGTAATATCCTGGGAGTCAAGAGCCTCCATATTACTAAGCTGCTAGACTATTCACATTAAGAAATCAGCAGAAATGCAGGTGTAGATCAATTCACTCCCCATCCCGCCCCACCTCACCTCCCAACAAAAGTGTTTTCAAAATGGGGAATAGTCCTGAAGCAGGGACATAACCTAGGGAACCGAGCTGTAAAGCTGGCTAGGGAGGTAGGGACAAGCTTGTACTCACTACACAAAGGGCCTTTCACAGAAGCTGAAGTTGACCCCTGCAGCACATCCATTCTTACACCGAGCCAGCTAGTTAGCTGGGTTACCCAAGACAAGAGCCCAGTGCTTTACAGAGATCGGAAGGAAGCGCAGGGGAGGTGGTGGGATCCCTTGAGATTAACGTAACCAGTGTAAAACTGTAATTTAGGGCCCCACAGCATCTGATGTTGATCTGGGCTGCTCGTAAGAAGACTCAACATGCACCTGTTTCATTGATAAGAGGATGCCACTGGAAAAGGATTCCATTCCTTGCAGGACACGGAAGATCCAGCTTGGGTGGGTCACTGGAACCAGAGGTTTTGTCTTCTGAACCCATCCTCAGGGAATTCCTGTGTGTGTTTTGGGCTGTTGTGTGTGTGGCATTTATATGGTGCCTGCTGTGTGTAGCTTTTTAGATGTAGATTGGGGAGTTGATGGCTGGCTGTTGTTTCCTTGTGCTGCCAAGCCCTTGCCTCCTAAGTAAGCTGGAGGTAAACAAGTGCTTCCTGTTGATTGATGAGGGGCTCCTTTCCCAGGCTTCAATCACTTCCCTGGCTGTTTTTGTGCCTGCTCGTCCAACAATCTTAGTAGCTGCAAAACTGAACGTATGTCTTTGTTTATTGCAATGTGATCCTTGCAATGATGTGATTCAATGGGATCGTTGAATGGTCACAGTTAAGAACAATGGACTCCAGGTTGTGAAACTTATTGTCTCATGGGCATCTTTCGTAATAAAAAGTGAATGAAGTACCCCAGTCCCATCATAGCCCCTTTACACCAACAGAATGAGACATACAATCCCCAGAAGCCTATAATGGGGCAGAACAGGATTGTGAAAAAGAGGGAAAAAACTGGAGCAAAGGAACCTTGGGGCCAGGGGGGAATTCAGAGGTGAGGGAAGGGGAGGAGGAATCTTACAACAGGAAGGCATAATAGCACCACCAAATCCTTCCTTCCTTTCAACCCCTCTTCACCCAGCCCAGAGCAGCCACTCTGCCCTCCTGCTTGCTGTGTTTTCTGTTTTACCAGCATCTTAATTATATTAATAATCAAAAGAAAAGTTGCCTATCTGAAAACAGGAGATGTGGTTGCTTAAGAGATCATCTGTTCCTGCTGCTTATTCCTCACTTTAACACTGTAATCTGCTGCTGGGGATACTACAATTAGCTGCCACCAAGTTGGCTGCAGTGTGACAGCAGATTAGGATTTCATCTGGGTCCTTAAAAGGGGGAGGGGGCACCCATGAAGCATTGAAGGACCACCACCCTATTTTCAAGCAGGAATTATTGCAGTGGGGCTGTTGTCAAAACTACTTTGGGAAGGGGATGAAATCTGCCTTTTTCTGGCACCTGGCATTCTAGAACAGGGGTCTCCAACCTTGGCCACTTTAAGGCTTGTGGATTTCAACTCCCAGAATTCCTCTTAAAAGTGCCAAGGTTGGAGACCCCTAATCTAGAAGGAAGAGAACCTTGGACTCGGAGAGTTCTCCAACAGAAGCATTTTGGGTTCTGCTATGTCCCCTAGAAATGCACGCATGTGCACACACACATACATCCCTCTGCACGGCTGGCCATTTTTGCATGAAAAGGACTTGTCAGACTGGCCGTGCCCTACGGCCTTGTAAACAAGCCTTCAGCACACCCTCTATCTCCCTCAGGGCCAATTTTGGATTGCACAGCCCTTTGAACACAGCAGAAACGGAGAAGCCAGAAGGGTGTGTGTGTGTGTGTGTGTGTGTGTGTGTTGTGTGTGTTGAAGGGACAGATGTTAAGGGAAGGCAGGACTAGCATGACCGCCTTCCCCCCCCCCCCCGCCCCACACAACCCTGTGATGCCTCTAATCTTGGGTCATGCTGAAGCAGCTCATTACGCCCAGCAAGCATCAGTGGGCTGGCAAGGAAGCCAAATTTGGTGGCAGATGAAGAAAGAGGGTGGGGTAAAAAGGCTGGACGCCTCTGATTGATGAGGTAAACTCATTTCTCCAACCTTGCTCCCCCCCCCACCCCACCCCTTCTCAGCCTCCTCCTTAAGAGCAGCAACCGGCTTTCCCTCCCCAGCCTTCCCTCCCCTCCATCTACAACCAGTCATAAACCTGCAGAAGCAAGTCTGAATCCTTTTTCCACCCACTGCTGCCATCCATCAGCTGCCACGGGGTTAATTCCAGCTCCACCAGGTTATTTTCCCCTCAGTGCTTTTGACTCACTAATGATGTGCAAGGGACACAAAGAGACTGCTGTAAAGCAGATACACAACTCCCCGCTTTCCCTGTTCCCAGCACTGACTGCCTCCCTTGGTCTCTTCTCCGCCCCCCCCCATACACACACACACACACACACACACACACACACACACACAGAGCCCTCCATGTTCCGGATACACCTGTGTGCTGCAGGGAAAAGATATTAACTCCTTGGCAGCCAGACCTGGAACCTGGGAACAAATATTGCAGCCGGCTGTGGGAAGAATAGGAACAACCGAGCCACAACTTCCCTGATGGACAAACTTGTGGGTCAGAAGCAGAGAAGGAAGCCCCATTTTACTCAGGCCCGGCTTCCAGCTCGCTAAGGCTTGGACTAGCCAAGCGTGTTGAGCAGCATAGCAACCACATCCCACTTTGAAATCTCAGGCGACAGCCAGGAGATCATTAGCGAAAGTCGGAGACCTGCTGCATTCAAGCAGGAAAAGGACTTATTCATGGGACTTCTTTATCTCCCCACAGGGTTGTCATCTCTGCCCCCAAAGCCTCTCTAACCAGTGAAACAGGAAGTGGCATCTGCCTAAGCAAGCCCTTCCTTGTAAATAAGGCACAGTTTGTGTAGTCAGGGGACCTGATGCATCGGAGAAGCAGGGTGATCGGCAAGTACCTGGTTCTGTGAAAGAGATCCTCCAGCTTTCTTCACATCCTCCACCACCTAGAGGGGAAAACAAAACAAAACAAGAATTGGGCTAAAAGTAGTAAGCCACTACGGAAACCATACAATTCAAAATGGGACTCTCGCATGTTGGAATGTATTTGGTATACGGTATTTTCTTCACACCACAGAATTAATCAGGGAATCTGTCTTTCTCCTTGATATAGACCTTTCTATCTGCAGGAAGTAGTTTTAGTCGATCTGTAGTTGTAGTCCAGTAGTGGAATTCAAATTGTTTTACTACCGGTTCTGTGGGCATGGCTTGGTGGGCATGGCAGGGGAAGGACACTGCAAAATCTCCATTCCCTTCCCACTCCAGGGGAAGGATACTGCAAAATCTCCATTTCCTCCCCACTCCTGGGGGAAGGATACTGCAAAATCTCCATTCCTACCCCATTCTGGGGCCAGCCACAGGTGGTAGTTGCCAGTTCTCCAAACTACTCAAAATTTCTGTTATCAGTTCTCCAGAACCAGTCAGAACCTGCTGAATTTCACCCCTGTTGTAGACCTTGGCTTAGGACCATTCATTTAGAGACTTACAACGTTGTTGAAAAAAGTGACTTATAAATCGGTCCTTGCACTTATGATTGTTTCACCAGTCCCATGGTCTTGCTTAGCAATGGACATCCCGGTCCTAATTATGGTCAAAAGTCAAGGACTATCTGTAGTGGCCTGCACCATTTTTGTAAGTCACAGAAAAGACAACAATGGACTCGCTGCATGCATTCTAAGCTCCTCAAACCAACAGATTTCAATTTAGAGAACGTCAATGTTCTATCTACATCAGTGTTTTTCATACTTGGCAACTTTTCAAGGGGTGGGGTGGCATATGCCGGGTGGGGAATTCTGGAGTGAAGTCTCCACGTCTGAATGTTGTCCAGTTTAAAAAGAGGTCTACTTTTATTTTTATTTTTTTTTTTTAAAAATGCAAAGTTAACTGCACGTAGGCCATAAAAGAAACTCCCAAAAACGATTTCGGAGTCATACATAGCAAAACTCAACAATTTTTCATTAGGTTAAGATGTCAAAGAGAGCACAAATGAGAATGGAGAGGAGTAATGGCTTGTGTTCAAGCCAGGTCACTAATTAAGAAACATCTTGGTAGAATATGGGAATAGCCTGTGGACATTCAAATTAGACCCTATCAGGTGGAAAGTTGATTTCAGGGAGCATCCTAGAAGTTTCCAAAAGCTGCTGAGATGACAGTACAAATAGAAACATTCCAGCTGTTAATTCATTGGATCAACCTGCATTAACACGATAAAAAAGTGACTTTTTGCTGATTGCTTAATATGGTGGCTAGACCTAGTCACTGTGGTTGAAATCATGCTTTATGGCTTGGTGCTGTTGTATGAATCTAATCACCGTGACTTACTCTAGGCTTCAAATAATCCATGGTTTATCATAAATGAAACTCTTCCATCGCCAACTTGTTGGAAGTGTTACCATACAATCTTTAAAAGAGAAAGGACTAGGATTCTTAAGCTAAAAAACATACTCTGATGACCTTAACCATCACATCTGTAAGAAGTTTGAATACCTGCTTATCTAGCATCTCTCATTATCTCCTTTTACTTGTTCCTTATCAAGTGAAAACCCATAGATATAAACCCTTAAAGTGATTTTTCCTTAAATCCACACTTGGGGATGCTATTGACCTGCTTAAACACACGTCACCAATCCATTTGTCTTCAGATAAATGATTTCTGCAACCTATTTCTCATTTCTAGCATTACTTTATACAAAGCAGATTTTTAAAACATCAATTCTTGGCCAAAGATTCACACTCTCTCTTTATTTACCGGGTTCAATGGTTTTGTGCCTATGTGGAGAATGGGTATTCCAAAATATTTTTTTTAAATACCTAAATCTCCTTTAAATAAAGATGCTTTCCTATTAGCAATGCTGTATGAAAGAACTGAGAGAGGAAGTATGTAGGGAATTAAGTTGTGGATACTTAAGATCTTGTTTTGTTTGGCTCATCAGCAAAAGCCACCCCTGCCTTGATTCAAGTGATAATTTGGCCCCAAAATATTGACAAATGCTATGCAAATACAACCTAGGATAGTTTTCCTTTTTTTCACAAAACCCCTTCTCAGACACTAGTAGTGGTCTCTAAATCACTTTATAATCCAGTATTTTTTCAATCTCTGCCACTTTAAAAGTCATGCTGGCTGGGAATTCTGGGAGTTGAAGTCCACACAATTTTAAAGTTGCTGAGTTGAGCAACACTGCTACAATCAATCCAATGGTGATCAGAACAAAAGTTTACACTCTGTTTTTTCTACTTGTTTTATCATTATAACGAAGTGTTCACTGTTATAGTGGTTAGCAATGCTGGGCTACAAAGGGGGAGGTGGCGATTTCTAATCCTGTAGTACAGTGTTTCTCAACCTTGGAAGCTTGAAGATGGGTGGACTTCAAGCTTCTAAGGTTGAGAAACACTGCTGTAGTAGATTGGGCATGTGACTTTGGGCCAATCCCTTTCTCTCAGCTTTAGGAAGAAGACAGCAAGGGACAACCATTTCCAAAAACCAGAGCCATTTTGGTGCAGTGGTGAAGGCACCAGGCTAGAAACCCGGAGACTGTGAGTTCTAGTCACATGTTACGCATGAAAAATGGCTAGGTGACTTTGAGCCAGTCACTCTTTCTCAGGCTACTTCACTTCATAGAGTTGTTGTAATGGGGAAAATAGGGGAAGGAAGGAGTATTTAGGCATGTTTCCATCCTAACTCATGCCTACTGAGTTATGATAAAGATGGGAAATATATAAATGTTGGACTTTGGAGACAGGTCAAGGCTAACCAATATATCAAAACATTGGTATATGCCTGTGATGGTGAACCTATGGCACAGGTGCCACAGGTGGCACATGGAGCCATATTGCTGGGCACGCGAGCTCAGCTCCGGCACGTATGCGTGCGCCAGCCAGCTGATTTTCGGGCCTTCTGGGCCCACCAGAATCAGGAAACACACTGTTTCCAGCCTCCGGAGGGCTTCTTGGGGGGGTGGAGAAGGCCGTTTTTGTCCTCCCCAGGCTCCTAGAAAGGCTTCGGAGCCTGGGGAGAGCAAAAAAAACAAGCCTACAGGGCCCACCGTGCCATCACATGCCAAAAGCAGGGGGGAACCCGGGGGGGAGCACATAGAATTATGGATGTGTTCGTGTGTGCATGTGACCCCACCGTGCTCCCCCCGCTTTTGGCATGCGATGGCAAAAAGCTCAGCCATCACTGGTATATGCTCTTAATATCCAATTGTAATTAGTAATTTAATGACTGCATTCTGATTATCTGCAGTTTCCAAATTGTTTTCAAAGCAGCTTCACCTACGAAAGCGCCATAGCTATGAATCCTGGTTATTACTAGGGCATAGATCATGATGACTGGTCTTTCTTCATGCAGGTTAGATTCATTCATTTCTTTGGGCGTTCGAAACATGGACACCGCCAATACCGCACATCTTCTAATGAAAGCAACCAAGGTATTGTTGGCGTTAAGATTTTGGATTCCGGTTGGGAAAATCCTGATTGAGGTCCTCATTTGATCATAAAAGCTCATGGAGGCACACGAGACCAATCAGCCTGGATGATCGTTGTAGGGATACAATGAGGTGAGACGTCTCAATTCCACGTATGCCACCTCGACCTTCGAAGAGAACAGGCAGGAGATAAAACCTAGTCACAAAGAAATCACGAAGAGTTTACAGCAAGCCGATTTTTTTGGCTTCATCCCAGCTGGTGGCAGCACAGCCTGGCATTTAGGAAGAGGGACATTGTAGGTCGGTGGGGCATGAGTTCTGCTCCCCCGGCCCCACCAAAGTGTGCAGCAACACCAAGTGTGCAACTTGGTAGTTGCAAGAGCCTCCTGCCTTCTGTTTCATCACTGACCTGCCTAGCCAAAGGGCACCTCTGAGCATTCTCTGCTCCGTGCCCCTTTCCGCTGCTGAGCAGGCCGCCTCTCCCCAAGAACAAAATCATTAAAGGTCAGGAAGTGGCCATGAATCCAGAGAGGATGGAGCATGGAGAACCGTTTCCCCCCCCCAGCCCCCTCCCAACTGCCTGCTGCAGCAAATTCAATCTCCCCCACACGGTGCTTAAACTGACACAGACATTCCACATAAAATCCCCTTTGATCGCAGAAATGCCTGCCCAGAGCTACAATCTGACCTGCCTGCCAGCCGTTATCCTTTCTTCATGCCTGGGAGTGGAGAAAGATCTGGAAAGGAGAAGACACGTGGCTGTCTCTGGCTGGGTATGGCGGTACAAAAAACGGCATCTTCCAACTCGGTGGGTCCCTTAAGATGTGGCCACGCCACAGAGGTGCAAGGCCGAAGTCTTGTTTCCAGAAGACGGCAGACCATCTGCTGACATGGCGGCCGGTCGCTGCCCCCACCTAGCAACCCCAGATTCACTATTAATCCCCGCCGAGGAGATAACCTGAGGCCAAGCGTTAGCCTGGAATAGCCAAGTGTGCTAATTAGAGGCGTAAAGGGTGTGTGTGTGTGTAAGGGGGGGGATGGAGAGAAGTGGAAAGAGGGAAGGTGTGGATAAACGAGGCGCAGTTGAGAAAAGCTTGGTAGCACCAACCATCGGAAGGTTGGTACCTCATGCGGAAAAGTCAGTATCCAAGGAGCTACATCACTGCTTAAGAGAGCATTTTGCTGCGATCTCGTTTGCTTCTTTCATTTTTCCAACACTCCATTGCAATGCTTGTTCCTCCTTTTTTAGAGGAGAAGACAAGCCGAGAGAGAGACGGCCAATCCTTGGTCCATATCTTGACTGGAGAAACACCCAGCCCTTTGTTTATCATATGGTTTGTGGGTTTCTAGCAAAGCGGCAATCAGGTAATGCTCGACTTATGACCAGTAGCTTAGTGACCATTTGAAGTTACGATGAACCCCAAAGGCTACTTATAATTTGGTTTGATGTTATGGCCACTGCAGCACTCCCACAGTCATTCACGGTTAGGACCAACTGCAGGAATATCCCATCTTCTCATTCCACCATGCCAGCTCCCTGCAGGCTTTGGGCCTGCTTTTCTCACAACAACCGGGTCCCCGCAGACTCCATTACAGTCATAAGTCAAGGACTATTTGTATATCAATTCAGCCCTCCAGTTCTACAAACTGCAGTGTCGGCAAGGAGGAAATATTTGTAGCTTAGGGTTGAACTGTTGAAGCTCAGAGAGCACTAAGGAACCCACAAAGTTACAGTTTATGGGTAACCATCGTATAACCCAGTCCAAAGGGTTTTAGTGAAACAAGCTAGGCTTTGCTGCGATGTTCTAATTTAATATCTCACAGTTGTAATGAATCTTTATGGTATTTTAGTATTTTCAGCCTAGTTTTAGCTCTGGTGTGTTGGATCAAAGTCAAGAAAACTTCAAGAAGAAAATCATACAACTGAATAGTCTTCCACAATCTGCTTCCTTCCTACCAACTTACTCATTTCTTGTGTTAATGCGCAATTTTTTTTACAACCTCTCTGTGTTGCCCTTGTGTCCTAGGAAGATCTGCATCTGATATATCTGGTCAGAAAGTTTTTTAAAAAATCAAAAACCAATAAACCCAAAATGATAACCTTAGGATGAAATTTTTAAAAAGGTATGAATTGCTCTGAAGAATATTTCTCTGCTTCTGTTCACTTTATCTCTTTCTCTCACACCATTCAGTGCTGCGTATTAAACATATAAGGAAATGTTGAGCCTCTTTGTGACCTGTCCACTTTTCACACCTGCTCTGACAGCTTCTAGTTGTGCTAAAAAGCCATATGGCACCTCAAGAGATGCCCTTGAAAAAGCGGAACGGTTGCAAAATGTACAGGATGGGAGTTGCGATTATTTATTTGTTTATTTGATTAATTAATTTTGAGACAAGCGCCATATATGGTCTCTCAGCAGAATGACAGGGCTCATATTCCCCCAGAGTAGGAATGGAAAACTACATTGGATTTTGATATAACTTTATCTTGATGTATTAAAGTTGATAAATTAAATAGAGCTCATGACCATTCATCCCACATATTGATTCCCCCCCCCCTTTGCATTAAAAATCATACTTTGGTGGGAATTTTGGAGCCCGCTTACGATTTTGGAAGGTCGCAGGCAACTCAGTTTAGAATCCACTGAGTTTTCAAGGTTCTAACCATAGAACAGGGGCTACCACCCATTAAAGATGGTCCCCGCCTGGTCAATTAGAGATCCACAGGGTTTCCTTCAATTTTTCCTGAAGATTGTCTCTCCATGTCTGAAAGCCATTCTGATCTAATATCCAGAGATCAGTTGTGATGACTCCTGAACAAGCACTGACCATTTACTAGAACCAAGCCATTCATCCATCCCATTCTCATAGGATGGGACAACAGGAAAGATATTGATGCAAAATATAGGAGGCATCTGACCAGGTTCCATTTCCCATATACTGTTGGGCATCAATGTATTGGTCACAAGCAACCAGAAGCATTCGTGAATAGTCTCAAACAGCTGCTTTATTGTTAGTCATCTATGTTACAAGAATCTCATCAGATTTACCACATTCCAGAGGTGGTATTTAGCAGGTTCTGACCAGTTCTGGAGAACCGGTAGCGGAAATTTTGAGTTGTTCGGAGAACCGGTAGATACCACCTCTGACTGGCCCTGCCCCCATCTATTCTCTGCCTCCCGAATCCCAGCTGATCGGGAGGAAATGAGGATTTTGCAGTAACCTTCCCCTGCCACACCCAAGCCATGCCACGCCCACAGAACCAGTAGTAAATAAAATTGAATCTCACCACTGCCACATTCCCTTGGGAACAGTCAGATAAGGCTTCAGGGTTTCTGGGGGAAGCCAGGCCTGTGCTGCTTTCTGCAGTGCAAGGACTCTAAGCTAGGCCACCTCTTAACGCCTCCCTCCAATCTAGCTAGAGAGTCCATCACATAATGGTGGAAAAGGAATGCCCCACTGCTGCTCTGGTTCTACACCAGAAAAAAGCATTTTTGGGTGCAGAGCCAGGACTTTTCATATGGCTGGGAATACTGCTTGGATTCCCAAAATGGTAGCAGAGAGTATAAGAGACACTTCCAGATTGGTTTGATCCATTCTGCTTTTAAATGCCATAGCTCCTGCAGATCCAGTATTTACTCCTTCAGTATCTGCATGTCCAATAGGAATGGATTACTTTCCAAAGTGCAGAACCCGCAAACATGGACAAGATTCTTAAAAAGAAGTGAGTTCTACTACAAATGTGAGTATCCCTTTCCTGAAAAGGCTCAGCTGGTACTACAAGTAGTAGTATAAAAATGGCAATTGTGTGACTTTGTCCCATGTCTCTCTACAGTATGTTGCCTGTCTTGGATGAAGCTGCAATCCCTCTTTAAACCAAAGTTGCGGTTAGCTCAGGGGTCTGCAACCTTAAACACTCAAAGAACCATTTGGACCCATTTCCCACAGAAAAGAAAACACCAAGAGCCACAAAACCTGGGTGGGCGTGGCCAACTCGATGTCACTCACTTCCAGTCACATGATATACCCCCAGCCACGCCTACCCAGCCGGTCATTAGGGCAGAGAATCAGTTGTTAAAAAACACCAGGAACCATAAAAACCTTTTGACATCTCTCTCTCTCCCCTCCCTCCGCCGTCCCTCTCTCTCTGTATCTCTCTATGTCTCTCTCGCTCCCCCTCTCTCTGTATCTCTGTTTCTATTCTGACCGCTTCTCCATCCCCTGCCGTCACCCTTACCTTCTCAGGAGTGACTGGGAGGGGAGGTCGAGGGGTGGGGCCAGCCAGTGGTGGGATCACCCAACAGGGAGCCACAGCAGAGGGCCCGAAGAGCCACATGTGGCTCCAGAGCCACAGGTTGCTGACCCCTGGGTTGGCTAGATTCACTCTTAGATATAGACATCCAAGTTTTCAGCAGCCGGTAGGATTGTTTTTCTTGTACCAACTAGTCCCAAGACAGCCTGACTTGGTGATAAAGATTCATATCTTGTTTACACTAACTGCACAGTTACTGTGACATATTCTCTAGATGGGTTCAAAGAACATATTCAACCATAACATGGTTGGCTTGCTTATGGTAAAGCATGTTGTGTGAACTTACACGTATGACTTCTCCAACGAATCATGAATAAGAAATAACCAAGCAAGGTGTTATGGCTAAGTGCTTTATGGAAATCATCTGTGTAGTCACAAGGCTCAAAACTTTGTTGATGTTCTCCTCCTTAAAAGACTGAGCCCCCCGCTCTGAAAGGTAATATTGAGAGGTAATGAAAGGTAATAAGACTCCTGTATAGAGAGGGCTAGATAAATAAAAGCATTACGTGTGCCTGCCTTTCAAGATAATTTGAAATTTTTTCTTAGTTCAGAAGACTACAGGCAGACCATTGAGTAGAGCCAATTAGAAAGTCTGCTTCTGAGTGAAAGTACTGATTGCAACCTGTGAAGACTCAAGTGGCTTATGTTGATGTCACCAGAAGGACTAATGTCTCCTGTAGGAATTTGTTCAGTTGTTTATCTTCATTCAGTTCCACCAGCATTTGAGGTCTCTTTGACAATAACACAGCCTAGTGGTCGCATCCAAACTCTGGAGCTCTTGACTGACATAGATTCTCAACCCTGGACCTCCAGTAGAGCTTGGATGGGAGACCCACCATAGTACATCAGGGCTGTAGGCTAGATTGTACAATTGTAGAGTCAAAATCAGAGTTGATTCTGGTGATTACCTGGAGTTTCCTTGGTAAGCTTTCAGAAGTCATTTGCCATTGCCTTCTCTTTTTTAGGGATGAGAGTGAGTGACTGGCCCAAGATCACCCAGCTGACTTCACATCTAGAATGGGATTAGAACCCAACAGTCTCCCAACTGCTATCTAGTGTCTTAACCATTACACCAAACTGGGTTTTTAGGCTAAATTGGAAAGTTTTTTTAAAAAAAATCACTCCCGTATTGTTGCCAGAAAATAATTTGAATGTCACCATGTAGCCTTTAAGAGCTCAATTTAAATTGAAGTATATATGTATAGGACATATATACTTGTCCTATATTCTATAGGGATAGATAGACTTTAGTTTGACAAATCTTTTAAGGAAAGACCAAAGACAACCTGCTAGAGCTCAGTTGAAAACTTACCCAAACCATGTTTTGCTTAAAGTTGGTTTATTAAATGAAAGCTCGGGACTGAAATGGTTAGAAAAATCCAGAATCGTGCAAGGGATAGACAATGGCTAAAATGATGATAAGGGACACGGTGGCTCAGTGGCTAAGACACTGAGTCTGTCGATCGAAAGGTCGGCAGTTCAGTGGTCTGAATCTCTAGCGCCGCGTAACGGGGTGAGCCCGTTCCTTGTCCCAGCTTCTGCCAACCTAGCAGTTCAAAAGCACATAAAAAATGCAAGTAGAAAAATAGGGACCACCTTTGGTGGGAAGGTAACAGCGTTCTGTGCGCCTTTGGTGTTGAGTCATGCTGGCCACATGATCACAGACACGTCTTCGGACAGTGCTGGCTCTTCGGCTTTGAAATGGAGATAAGCACTGCCCCCTAGAGTCAGGAATGACTAGCACATATATGCGAGGGGCACCTTTACCTTTACCTAAAATGATGATGATTACTGTATTTTCCTGCGTATAAGACTACTTTCTAACACACAAAAATCTTCTCAAAAGTCGGGGGTCGTCTTATACGCCGGGTCTCATTCTCCTGTAACCAGGCAGACCAGCCCGAAAGGCTCTGACGAGCCTTAAATGGCTCTGAGGAGGGTCGTCTTATACGCCCAGTCGTCTTATACGCCAGAAAATACGGTAAATGAGCTACAACCAGTTGACTGGGTTCCTACCCTATCCTAAAGATTAAGTAGGCAAACTGTACTTGATTTTACATGGGCTGGATGAGAAGTCACCCTTAGAATTCATAGTATAGGACTTTTGTTTTGCAGTGCCAAGAATCTGAAACATGAGAAATGAATTGTTTCTAGTCTTTTCTGCTAAACATCTTTTTTTTTCTTCCCTAAAATTTAACTGTGAGTGCAAGGAAAAAGGGGAAGAATAAGATGATTAAATATTGGGGTCATTTGTTACCAATTATCAGTCATCTGGAAATTTACCCAGTAGATTCATACACAACTTCTTCCACTCCAAGATGATACAGCTTATTTGTTTGTTCTGCTGCTCTGGGTTTTAGGCAGTATCTTATTTAATGATGTATCAACTAGTTGCTTTTATTATATGCACTCATTTGACTTGCACGGGGATATGCATCTTAGGTTGCCCTTTTTTTATAGTGAATTTCACCATTCACTTTTTAAAAATGTCATATATTAGAATGTAAATGCAACAAATAAGCAGAAACACAAAAATAAGAGTGTTGGTCTCCTTTGAATGGAGCTGTTGGCCAGACATTCTGCTTAAGAGGAGCGATGAAAAAGAAAAGAAAAATACATGTGATAAAAGAATCGGTCCTAGTCCTCTTAATCCTGGCTTCCCTGTCTTCTCATATACCATGAATAGCCACATAATTTGACAGCCTTAAAATTATTTAACACTACCTTTTGGGAAGCTATGTGTCTTAGGAGGAAGGACATCAACAAAATTGTGAGGCTCGGGACTGATTATTCAAATGGGAGGTGAAGGAATAAAATGCTTACGAACCTATCCCAAATAATGAAAATCCTCAATTATGAATTAATTAAATCCTCATCATTTGAAGATGCAGGAGACAGGAAGAAGTCAGCAAATGGAGAGAGTTGAGAAGCTATTTCCAAAAAGTGCTCCTGTTTGGAATTCTTTTCATTTGGAAAAGGCAGGGGTCATTTTTAACCGGGATTTCCCCCACCCACCCACAAAACTTTTTAAAACACTCCCCACTGAAAATAAAAAATCTTGAACGGATGACTGACTCTGCCCACCCAGGCTCTTTACTCCACCTTCTGAAAATCTCAGTCCACCTAAAGCTCTTCGGCGCAGCTTCAGTCTCTCCCCCCCACCACCACAAACAGTGCCAAGCGAGATGAACCACAGAGCTGTCTTGACGGCAGGCAGCTTGCAACATGCCCAAGTCCAACCGAACAAGGTAAACATTTGTTCCCAAAGAAAGATGCAGAGAGTTGAGCATCCCACAGTGTTTTAGGTAATTTTCCAAAGTTTCTCCGTGAGAGCGAAAAGTAACCGGGTGTTCTGCCCCAACACCGGGTTGCTGGGCTGAGTTTTTAAAACATGTTAATCATGCAAACGCAAGAAAACATTGCAGAGCTCAGACCGCTGGAGGGCATTAAAATAGGGGAAGACCACCTATGCAGCTTCGTGGTTAACGTTGGCAAGATGCAGCATGGAGCCTCCTGCAACTCCACACTGGTAACACCTTGCTGGTCACTAGGTTCAGGAAGAAGTTCATAGCTTCTTTATCTTCTGTCTGGTTGCCTTTCTTTTTTAATGAAAAAAAAATAGTTTTTTTTTTTTAAAAATCCTGGCTTAGTATGTCGGAGTAACCCAGTGGTATGCTTCTTTGTGTTGCCTGAACCCAGTGTTATAATTACTAAAGCATGGTATAGGACTGTTATGGTGAACCTATGGCACATGTGCTGGAAGTGGCACGCAGAGCCATCTCTCCGGGCACGCCAGCTATCGCCCGTTGCTCTTTCAGGTTCCGGTGTGCCAGCTGGTCTTCGCCCCAGAAACTGGAAGAGCAGCACCCTGGCACACATGCTGAGCAGGCCAGCTGGTCTTTGTGCACACATGCACACCAGAAGCCGGAAGATCAGGTGATCGGAAGCCCAGGAGCTGCTCTTCCGGTTTCCGGTGCTCCCCCGTGCGCATGCGCGCACTCCCATTTTGGCACTTGGTTCCAAAAAGGTTCGCCAACACTGGCATAGGAATTACAGGTAGTCTTCGACTTACAACCACAACTGAGCCCAGAATTCGTGTTGGTAAGCGACACAGTTGTCACGTGAGTTTTGCCCCATTTTACGACTTTCCTTGCCACAGTTGTTAAGTGAATCACTGCAGTTGTTAAGTTAGTAACAGGGTTGTTAAGTGAATCTGACTTCCTCGTTGACTTTGCTTATCAGAAGGGCTCAAAAAGTGATCACATGACCCCAGGACATTGCAACTGTCATAAATATGAGGCAGTTGCCAAGCATCCGAATTTTGATCGCATGACCATGGGGAGGCTGCAACCATCATAAGGTTCATGTCACTTTTTTCAGTGCCACTGTAACTTTAAACGATCCCTAAACAAATGGCTGTAAGTCGAGGACTATCTGATGTGTGCAATTGTTTATTTAAAAACTTGACTGAGTCTTGACTGAGACAATAAGATGCGAACTTCAGTTAGATGTTATCAGGATCTGTGAATACATGCCCCTTCTCCCTTATTTATTTGCTATTCTGTTTCAAGTAGCAAATGGGTTGCCATGACAAATAAGACAAGGGACTTGCTACTTTCAAGAGGACCAAAAATTAGCAAATGCAAACCTTCTTAAGAGGTTTGTTCTTAGAGGCTCAGAAATATAACTTTGTATTCTTCCAAAAGGGATCTGTTTGCCAGGGGTCAATCAGTGATAACTGCTGAACTGAGCCGAACCATGGCTTGCTTTAACCTCCAGTATTCCAAGGGGGATTGGGGGGGGGGGGCGCTAGCGGTTAAGATGCTGGGCTTGTCAACCATAAGGTTGGCAGTTTGAGACCCAAGTACCGGATGATTGGGTGAGCTTCTGTTACTTGCCTGAACCTTGCAAATACAAGTAGATAAATAGGTACCACTTAGGTGGGAACTTAACAGCATTCCGTGTGCTTAAATGCAGGGGTGAAATGCTACTGGTTCGCACTGGTTTGGGTGAACCAGTAGTAAAAAAATGCTACCGATTTGTCCGAACCGGTATTTCCGACAATCAGCTGTACCGCATAATTTATATTCGCTAGAAAGCAGGAAATCTAGCGAACCTAGATCGCGTGGCACAGCTGTCCCCACCCTCACTGTTCTACTTATCTTCTTAAGCCTCCTTTTTCCGTGCAAAGCGTGCATTTGGCACGCACTGCGCATGCGTGCATGCAGTGTGCATTTGAAGCACATGCGCATGCAGTGAACCGGTGACAAATCTTGCAGGGTTTCACCACTGCTTAAATGGCATATAGTCATGCTGGCCACATGATCATGGAACTATCTTCGAACAATGCTGGCTCCCTCAGCTAGGAAACCACCTGCTAGAGTCGAATATGACTGGTCCAGAGAAACCTTTGTCTTCACCTTGAACAAACCATGAAGATTGGGTTTCCTGGACCGGGATGACCTTCGCACAGTTACTCATGCCTGGTTACTTCCCGCTTGGATTACTGCAATTCTCTCTACATGGGCCTGCCCCTGAGATGCACCCGGAGACTCCAGCTGATCCAGAATGTAGCTGCATGGGTTGTTACAGAAGCCCCTCGTTACTCCCATATAACTCCCCTCCTGCGTCAGCTGCACTGGTTACCAGTGGTTCTCCGGGTCCGCTTCAAGGTACTAGTTCTCACCTATAAGGCCCTACATGATTTAGGTCCAGGGTATTTACAGGACCTTCTCCTGCCTGCTTCCCACCGTCCTGTTCGCTCACATAGGGCTGCTCTCCTCAGGGTCCCGACGGCGAGCCAATGTCATCTAGCGGTGCCCAGGGGTAGGGCGTTCTCTGTGGGTGCTCCCACCCTCTGGAATGAATTACCTACCGAGCTCCGGACGGCTCCTGATCTCCGCTCCTTTCATCGGGAGCTGAAGACTTGGCTGTTCAAGCAAATAGGCTGACTCTGATTCTGGGTTTATTATTTATCATTAATTAGTTATTTGATTTAAAATGCGATTTTATTGTACATGTTTCTTAACTTGTGTTCGCCGCCCTGAGTCCTTCGGGAGAAGGGCGGCATATAAATACATGTAATAAATAAATAAATAAATAATATGTGACGATAGGTCAAAAACAAGCAAGCCACATTACGGCTGAAGGGTAATGTATGAACCCAGCCAGCAAGAACCTGTTCACACATGCTGTTTAACCTCAGAATGGGCGATCTTTATCTTTTTCCCCCAGCACAAAGCAGCTCCTGTTGTTTAGGATCAATGCAAAGCAACGCACCTTCCATTCTTGGCTTGTGTACAGCATTACTCCTGGGGTGATTTATTAACCATATACTGAACTCCGTGCAAATGACAGTCCAATCAGATTTGCCATGGGAAGAATTAGTAAGCACCCCGTAGTCAGCCTACACCCTTAACTGTTACTAATAGTTAACAAACCATGAAAGCAAACCTTCCTGGCTACCAATGCTGTAATGTATTAGGGAGGGCATTCTCTGCTTAACTATTTTAATTAAATTTATACTCCACCTTTACCTTCAGGAGCTCAAACAGTTCTTTCTCACCACCACAATTTGGTGAGATAATTAAGCACGATCGCCCTCTGTTTAGCCTCTAGTGCAGTGTTTCTCAACCTTGGAAGGTTGAAGATGGGTGGACTCCAACTCCCAGAATCCCCCAGCCAGTTGGCTGGGGGATTCTGGGAGTTGAAGTCCATCCATCTTCAACCTTCCAAGGTGGACAAACACTGCTCTAGTGTAAGGTTGGTCAATCTTGACTTCAGTTTCCAGAATTCTCCAGCCTGTGGCATTAAAGTCCACAGTCTTTTAAAATCAAACACTGCTTTAATGTACTGTATATAAAATGAAAGCTGAAAATACTATAATCCTTTTTCTTTCTCTTTCTTTTTATCCTTGTTTCTTTCTTTCTCCCTCTTTCTCCCTCCCTCCCTCTCTCCCCTCCTTTTTCTTCCTCCTCCTTTCCTTTCCTTCCCTCCCCTCCCCCCCTCTCCCATTTTTTTAAATCTCTGATTTAAAAATCAGTCACAAAAGAACACCATTTATTTATGGTGCCATTGAGCAAGGTGATTTTTCAGGTTCCCAATGAAACTGAAAAGTGCATTCATTTCATCCAGTCCTCTCTCCTTCCTTCTCCTTCTCCCTATTCAATCCCATACCATCGTGCAGTTCTGCTCCTATGGGTCACCTCACAACCTCCCATGTTCCACCTCGATGAACCCTCAAATTCTAGGCTCAGACGAGCTGCTTCCAATCAACACATCAAGGATTTGTGCACAGTTGGCTAGTTTGCATAAACATCTATCCGTACTTTAAACTCCATGCGGAAAGAAAGTCCAGGTTCCCCTCCCTTTCCCCTCTCTGCTTCAGAATTAAACAATGGTAGGAAAGGATGCAGGTGTCACCAAAAGCAATAAGGGACAAGCTCCAATCAGGCTTTTACTCTCTGGGCAGGCAACCTTTGAGTCTAGAAAGCCAGCCTTTGTAGGCTCAACACCTACCGTGTTTCCCCAAAAATAAGACCCTGTCTTATATTTATTTGAACCCCGAAATGAGTGCTTGGCCTTATTTTCAGGGAGATCTTATTATTCTGAGGCACGTGGAGCAAGACTGAGATCCTCTCTCTCTCTTTTTTAATTTGATTTATATGCCGCCCTTCTCCGGAGACTCAGGGCGGCTTACAGTACGTTAAGCAATAGCCTTCATACTTTTGTATATTTTTCTTTATACAAAGTCAGCTTATTGCCCCCACAAACTGGGTCCTCAATTTACCCACCTTAGAAAGGATGGAAGGCTGAGTCGACCTTGAGCCTGGCTAGGATTGAACTCACAGAAATTGCAGGCAGCTGGATGTTAATTGCTGCCTTTAGTAGGAGGCATTAGCACCCTACGCTACTCAGGCTCCTGCCGTCTTACCTGATTTCCAGCTCTGTCTCCCTAACCCTAATCAGAGGAAATGGCAGGGACAGCTGCACATGTGGTTAAATATTTTCGAGGAGGGCTTATTTTCGGGGAAACACGGTAGAACAGGAAGGTCTAACCTTGGCAACTGGTGAACTTCAACTCCCAGAATTCCCCAGTCAGCCATGAGAGTTGAAGTCCAAAGTCTTGAAGTTGCCAAAGTTGGACACCCCCATCCTGTAACTTCCCAGCCTGCACAGCCATTACTGAGAATTCTGGATGTTGCATTCACGTGTTGCAGGATTGGTGGAGAAGCTTGGGGAAAGCTGTAACAACACACAACCAAGCTCTTCCGAAATAGACAAAACACCCTTCCACCCCTTGTAGATAAGGCACGTATTTGTACAACAATCTATCCCTACCCAGCCCGAGGGCAAGAAATTTAAAGTATAGGTAGTTCTTGTTTAACAACCACCACAATTAGAATCAGCAACTGAGTCGTTAAGTGAAGCGCTCACTAAGCAGAACTGCGACTGGGCTTATGCCCCTCCTTCAGTTTCACAGGCTTGCAAAGAGGTTGCAAACACAGGCGTTGTTGGTAAAGTTGCTTTTTTTGTCACCGCTTCGGATGGTCACTAAGCGAGGCACTCACTAAACAAAGAAAAAAAGGTTCCCCGAGTTAAATTGCATCTAAGGTTCTAAGGGCATCTTCCACTGTTTTGAGGAAGTCAGCAACATCCAAGGATAGAAGCCACGGTGGCTGCGGTGGCGCAGTGGTTACAGTGCAGTACTGCAGGCTGCTTCTGCTGCCTTCCGGCTGCCTGCAATTTGGCAATTCAAATCTCACCAGGCTCAAGGTTGACTCAGCCTTCCATCCTTCCGAGGTCAGTAAAATGAGGACCCAAATTGTTGAGGGCAATAGGCTGACTCTGTAAACTGCTGAGAGAGGGCTGGAAAGCCCTGTGAAGCGGTATATAAGTCTATATATAAGTCTAATATAAGCAATTGCCTATTGCTATAGTAGGCAATTGGATCCAGAAAGCGCTGTTATTTTTACAGTACTACCTTTCTTCTGGGTTGACCTATTTGATGGTGCTCCAAGCCTTTCATTTAGCAACACACACCCCTCAGCCCACCCATTCCACATCCAGTCTCCCCCCACCCCCAGAACCTTCTCTGCTGTAAAAAGAACTCTGATAGAGGAAAAGAGAAGAACAAAAGGGTTCAAGATTTTGGGGAGGGGTCAGCGTTTCAGGCAACTGGGAGGAAAGCAGCCTGAGCTAATCAGGTGCCAAGTGGCAGAGCATAAGAGGAAGAAAATCAGCCGACTGCAGGCGCACTGCTGGCAGGGAGTCTCTGCTCAATCTTTCTGCAGGTTTCAGGCTGTTAGACAACTAGGCCAGAAGGCCTGAAAGTGCAATCAGCATTTAACCGCCAGGGCCAACAGCAATCACAGCGGTGAGAAGGAGTAGGTGGAGCGGTGCCAGAGCCCCCGAGAAAGAGAGCAGGAACGCACCGGAATGGTTGCAGCCCCGCCACCGGGGGGCCCCTGTGGCCACCCCGCAGCTGATGGAACAACCGTCCCTCTGCACCACCCACCTTCTTCAACGCACACATGTTGCAAGATAGGATACCGGGTTTGGAGAGAGCAAGCATGTAACTGCGCACAAATAAACAGCCCTCCCTGAAAACCCAGGCTCAGATGCAGGGCAGGCTCTTGTTTGCACAAATAGCCATTGGCAACCCAAGGAGAAAATCAGCATGCTTCCATCTGCCAGCGCATATGCGGGATGGAAAATGCAGGCCTTCGACAAGACAGCATCAAAATGGGGTGGGGGAGAGAGAGAGAAGGGGGGGGAGAAGAGCAGGAAGGACCTACCACAGTAACCTTTGCAGTGGTGTGTGTGTGTGTGTGTGTGTGTGTGTGTGTGTGTGTGCAGAGAAGAGCCGAGGCTTAACTCTTTCCAATCAGAGCCTAACGATGCTCCCCACTGTTGCAGCTTGGCAATTCCTCCACCTCCCTTCCGTTCCCCCACCCCACCCCCTAAAAAAAAAAGCTCTGGGATTCCTGTCTTCAAAATCGCACTCAGAAGGAGCAAGAGTGCAGAGCCGAACTGCTCGTTAAGGGCCGCTCATTAACAGCCCTCTGGGATGAGGAGGGTAACCGGGGCACCTGCGATCTCCGACTAATGAGCTCCATTACTGTCCTGAAGCCCTGAGCACAAATGAGTGGGCAGAGGAGACTTTTTGTGATGGATGCCGGAACGCTACCAACCCATCGTCCCCAATTTTGATGGCCTTGCACGGAAGCCGTAGCTGACAACCGAAGGAGTCTCTACGAGGCAAGCCGGGAAGGCGTCATGGGTCTGCGCCAGTGCAAGCAAATCTGTGAAACTCCCGTTGCCACGGGCCCTCTCCTTTATCCATGCATGGAGGAGCATTTGGGGCTTCTCGAGAGCTTCAAAGTTGAGCTGTTGTGGGAGGACAGTAGGAGAGGGAGAGAGAGAGAGAGAGGGAGAGAGAGCGAGAAGGAGAAGAGAGAGAGAGAGAGAGAGAGAGAGAGAGAGAGAGAGAGAGGAGAGAGAGAGAGAGAGAGAGAGACAACCACATCACTGCCACCACGCCCCGGATCAAGGTTTTAGCCTGAGCTAGGAATTAGGAAGGGAAGCTTGATTTGAGTCACTGGGGTGGGGCCTGAGAGAGTAGAAGACTCAACCACTGAGGAGCAATCGTCCTTGCCACAAGACGTGTGCGTGCGCTACATCCTCATCACATCCCCTCCTCCCTTCGCCCCACATCATCATCTCGGGGCCCTACTGCTGCCATGAGTGGACGTCACCGAGTTCAGAATCTTGGCAAGGATGTGGGGAAGCTCACACAGGAACCCATCACCACAATACATCCTCTTGTGCAGAGAGGTAGGGAGAGGATCCAAGGAAAACTCCAGAGGCCCAGTGGTACTTTTATTGTCAAAGCTGACACCCTCCCTTCTGCTTATTCCAAACACACACTCTCTTCCCCCACCCGCCCAAGCGCCTGTAAG
This sequence comes from Masticophis lateralis, assembly GCA_030761175.1. Lineage (NCBI taxonomy): Eukaryota > Metazoa > Chordata > Lepidosauria > Squamata > Colubridae > Masticophis > Masticophis lateralis. The sequence goes on from JAUDYJ010000009.1 coordinate 14,325,269, forward strand.
GACTCTGGAGCAGCAGACCTCCCCTCTAAACCAAGTCAGGCAAAGGGACAGCCCTGCATGTATACCCTGAAGTGAGCTTCATCGAGTTCCGTAAGATTTCGTCCTAAGGAAGGTGACAGAGAAATTGCAGCCTTGAAATCATCATCTTGGATGATGATTTATGCCAGGAGTCTCCAACCTTGGCAACTTTAAACCTGGAGGACTTCAACTCCCAGAATTCCCCAGCCAGCTTTACTAGCTGGGGAATTCTGGGAGTTGAAGTCCACCAGGCTTAAAGATGCCAAGGTTGGAGACCCCTGATTTAAGCAACCTAGTATTTGGCACAATGGGTTCTCTTTAGGAAACTGGTTGACTTAAGAGTGCTATCAGTATGATTCCCTGATGGGCGAGTTCTCAATCACCATACCAAACTATACTTCCCAAGGTTCCAGAGGAGAGAGGGGCCAACAGCTTGACCATTAATACGATTTCAAACCAATCCACATTTGTAGCTGCAAATGTTCCTCCAGGGTCCTACTGCAAAGTCAGCATGGGATCCTTGTCCTTTAATGGGTCTGAGATCATTACCCGGCCTCCATCGCTTGTCCAAGGAGCTTAGAAAAACCCAAATGCGCCAATCAAAACATGTGCGGAGGGAAACCATGCTCCAGATCCCAGGATCCCGGGAATGGGAGGGCAAGTGCTGTAATCGTTGCGAGCATCCCAACGCTAGCTAGCAAGGGAACCTCTCGTGCTAAGCTGGTGGCTGTTTATCTGAGCCTTACGCCTTCATCAGTGGGAATCACAGCTCGGTGGGGTTTAAATGTTTGGTCAGCTGCTCCAAGCTCCTGGCCAGCCCTGCACAAATCAATTCTATCCTTCCCCCCTCCCCCAATTCTGGATTTCAGTCATCTTACAACCATAGCCAGGATACCTTCCTTCTCCAACCTATACTTGGGCAGAAGAAGCTTTTCCACTCAAAAGCAGATATGTTCTCCCAGCACACTTTCTGCACAAAGGGATGAGATGGGAAGCAAGGATAGAAATTTAAGGAATTTAAGGGAATTTAAGGGAATTTAAGGGAAACAACATTGTCACCATCACCAAAGCATACCCAGGTAGAAGAGCCAAGAGTCTACACACCATCCCCGCTGGGCATTTTCTATCAACATCTAGCAGAGTTTCTCCTGCAGCTCCATCCACCCCATCTGCAGAATGAGGGTACCCTTAAGAAAATGTAGAAAATGTAGAGAAAGCCAATGGCTTGAGGGTCACCAAGCTTTGGTCTCCAGGCCGATCCTGTGCCTTTAAGGAACAGGCAGGAGCTAAGGGGCTGCAGCCACAGGCTAGAAGCTTCCATCTGTTTGTTGCTGGAACTTCCCCTAAAATATTGCAATTAAAAAAAAAAAAAAGAATCACAGCAACACCCTTCCAGGGCAGGTGCTGATAACCCTCCCTGGAGCCTGTGAGTCAACCCACAGAGGCTTTTGGAAAGCAGCCTCATTCCGATGACAGTCTCTCTTCCACCACCACCCCCCTCCACCAATTTCCTTCCCTCTCCAGAGCACACCATTCTTATGTTGTCCACGAAGCCATCTTACTCCCATCAAACGAGACTGACAGCCCCCGCAGGCAGCCCTGAGCTGGAAGAGGAGGAGGAGGAGAAGGAGAAAGGCGGTGGGGGGGGGGGAGAGAAATTCTCTGCTTCTCACAGAAGACTCTGTAACTTCCTGGCTCCATGCAAAATCTCCACCCCCAGGGACGCACTCAGCCTGTTCCCGAGATACAAGGGAGGGAGCCAAGCTGCCCTTGTGCTCCTTCCAAGCCCTCCCCATACTAAGAACAGCCAGGCAGGGTACAGAGTTTGTTTGGGGTGGGGTGGGGTGGGGTGGGGGATGTGGCTTGAGCCCAGAGGCTCTGTTTTCCCTGTGGTGGGGGGTGGAGGGTGGGGGGAAGAGTAGAGCAAACTGACCCTGCTTTAAAGGAATGAGACCAAAAGACACCAGATGCTTAACATTCCTTGGCTTGGCTCAATGCTCCCCAGAAACGATGTGGAACCAAGAGTCCTGCCCCCTCCCGCAATGCTTCTCCCCCATGTTAGAACAGGAGTTGCAATCTCCTTAGGTGGTTAAACACTTTAAAGTCTCCCTCCCTCCCCACCCACCCCTCACCCCACATTTTCCTAAATCATGGGCGGGCATCTAAAAAAAACTAGAGTGCTGTGCAGTCAGCAGCAAAAATGTGGTTTGAGAAAGAAACCTTTATCCTAGTTTGCTCTTGGCTCTACTGGTGATCCCTGGGCCGCCCCCCCACCCCAGTCTTCTCCCCCCACCCCGCAAGGCCTGTCTGACCCACAGTTGCCGACTCAAAGTCTTCCTGCCCAGCTCCCCCCAAAAGAAAAGTTGCTAGAGCGAAGCACCGATTTTCCCCCTCTCCTTGCTTATGCCGGTGGACACCCCTTTCCTGTCAAGCACCCCAGCCTCTGACCCCTTGCTGTACAGGGGGTCCCCCTCCATTAATGTTTACTCGGCTAGTTAACAAGTGCAGGTTGCTATGGCAACCCATTCAAGCTGGGATCTACCAAGGTCCAGCGGAGTTGTGGTGGAGCAAGCGAGACAAGACATCCTTTGCCACAGATGGGTGGGGGGTGGGGGGTGTTGTTTTGGAGAACTCACGAGGCGCTTACAAAATAATATCCTCCCCTGTCTTTCACACACACACACGCGCGCACACACACATCCCTCTCTTCTGCCTCTCTGTCCCCAGGTCCCAGATCTCCAAAGATGGGATCGGATCTTTCAGGATTGAGGGATTGATGGTTCTACAAAAGGCTGAGTTACCCCTTTCCTCCCAATTACTGTCCATAATAGATTTGGTGGCAGAAGAAATCAGAGATGGATGGGAGGTTTCCCACGCGTCTTATTCCTTGCTTTTGAAAACTCAGCAGGCTTCTGAAATGATCCCAAAGAGATCTCAGGTGGGTGTGCTGTTTTAGCCTGACGAAAAGCACTGGCTTGTGATAAAACTTCTCCCACCTACTCACCTCTACCCTCCCCCTACCCCCAAGGCCGGTTCAATTCCTTAAATCAGCAGGATGGCTCCTCGGAAGGTGTCCCTGCTTGCCAGAAGCTCGGCTCCCACCCTCCCAGTGGGGAAAGTGCAAAGAGGCATCACTGGTGCCAAGCCTTTTAGTTTTTTTTTTAATTATTGTAATGATTGATTTTAATTTGGACTGCCTGCCTTGTATTGTTGTTTCCTGCTCTGCAGTTTTCATTGCTGGGAGCCGCCATGAGGTTTGTTTCCTTTATTTATTTATATCTCTCAGGTCCGTATCCTGACCGTCATTCAGCAGCTCGAAGCAATGCTCCCCCACCCACCCACCTCTCATTCTCCTCACCAGCCCCTAACCCCAAATCGCCCAAGTTGATCTGGGAGAGAGGGAAGGAAAGGGCCAAAGTCACCACGTGGTGGCGGAGGACCGACTCGAAATCTGGGTCTCCTGCTCTCCGTCTTTAGCCGAAGAGGTCAACGTCCGATAATAAAGGCAGCGTCGACAAGCCATAACAAAACAATCTCTGCCTTCTAATGGTCCCCACAACAGTCATCTTGTGCAAGGCCCTAAGACAAATTCTCCTCGCCTTGGCGGGCCCATCTGCAATTCCCTTCCCACCTCCTCCACCGCCAGCTTTCTCTGCGCACCCAAACAAAATAGAGAAGCAGGCAAATTAAAAAAAAATCTGGGAGCCATTGCAAGAAGGCCCTCCGGTGGAAGCTGGGAGGCTGAAGATTTAAGTGGACAATGCTTCTGTTCATTAAGCAGCTGCCCTCGCTCTGCGGCAAGCTTTCGAGTTTAAGGCTTCCAAGCCCCCAAAAGAGCTACAACCGGCCTTCTCAGAAGCAAGGCAGGCCACGTGAACCCTTCTCCACCTTCAAAAAACCTGTTCCCTCCCCCCTTCCAATCCGACACACATACACACACACACACCACCTCCGCTTAAGATTCTCCCCCCCCTTTTTTTTGCAAGCCTGCTGCTATGTGTTGAAGGCCCCTTCGATCCAACTTCTGCAAAGCATTCTGCCAACACGCCTCTGTGCTGCATTATTTATAAAACAGAGGAGCAGAGGGCTACGCAACAGCTGCAGAGTTCCGCGGTCACCACCAGCCCTTCCCAGCTTTAAAGCACCAGGATACCAGAGGGCATATAGAATTGGGGGAATGAGGGGGGGGGGCGGCAGGCTTTCCCCCTGCTGGTTTTTTTTTTTTTTTTGCAAGACCTTTCTCCTGAAGAGCCCCCCCCCCCCATCTCCATCCACCCATCTTGCACTGGCAGAAGCCTTTATGGAACAGAGAGAAAAAAGAGATCCCACTTGGCATTTCTCCTTTTTCCTTTTATTCCTTTTTTGAGCCTCTCTTCCAAAGATGGTGGCTGTCCGAGTCACAGGGTGGAAGGTTTCCAGTTTCAGTCTTGGGAGAGTCCTAAAACATGAAGTCTCTGATCAGACGCATGATGTTGGTCCTTGAGTCTCAAAGCAGAGAGTTGGCTTCCTTGAGTCTGTGCCGTCAAAAGCTTGGGTCTCTCTCTCTCTCCCGCCCTCCCCACCTCACTCCCCCCCCCCACGCTTCCCCCCTACCCCAATCAGTAACTCTCCTGCATCGCGCGGTTCAGTGCCATGGGGTCCAATCAAGTCATCTTCCCTTTGAAAAGCAGAGCAGTTTCTTGTGATTGCAAAGCTGGGGGAAAGCAGCAGACGGAAAAAATAACATGAAGGAAGCAGTAGCCAACGTCCTTGGCCAGGCCAGCCCCCATTTCTCATCCGTGCAAAGAGTAACGGCCTTGCTTCACTGGAGCAAAATATGACCCCAGGCAGGCAGGGCCGCTCACCCAATGGGGAACATGGCAACGTGCTGGGGTTGCAGGCAAGGCAACCTTTGCTTTGAGGCCAGCAGAACCGGACTTTCTTCCCTTCCCAGGCAAAAACAGAACGACACTGAAACCTCTTGGGATGATTATTATTATTTGTGGGTAGTCACAAAAATCTCTCCAGCAGGAAGGAAGGAAGACTGAAAGAGAGGGAGGGAGGGAGGAAGGAAGGAAGGAAGACTGAAAGAGAGGGAGGAAGGAAGGAAGGAAGGAAGGAAGGAAGGAAGGAAGGAAGGAAGGCTCAGGATTTGTGGTAAAAACTGTAGTTCAGTAATAAGGATGTGAGAGAGAAAGAGAAGGAAGGAGGGAGGGAGGGAGGAAGGAAGGCAGGTAGGCTGGCAGACTCAGGGTTTGTGGTAAACTGTAGTTTAGTAATAAGGATGTGAGAGAGAGAAAGAGAGAGAGGGAGGGAGGAAGGAAGGAAGGAAGGAAGGAAGGAAGGAAGGAAGGAAGGAAGGAAGGAAGGAAGGAAAAGGAAGGAAGGAAGGAAGGAGCAAGCTGTTTTTCTTCCTTCTGCCCCCCCCCCCTTTAATGCTTCTCCTCCCTCTGCAATCTCTTTTCTTGAAGATCTGCACCAGCTGAAGCCAAGGATGCCGATAGGATTAATCCTGCATGACTGCCCATCTCCGCAGGGGTGTCTAACACCCTCTGGCCTGCAGCAAGCTTTAAAATTCCACCAAGCCAACTTAATTCCCATTTTTTCCCCTGCAGTGCTCCTGGGTTTGCTGCAGTCTAAGACAGGGATGCTGGATCGCTGAGGAACAACAATAACACACACACACACACACACAAACAACAACATGGAAAGGGGTGGGGAAATGAAGCCCAGTGGCCCCACAGCTCTCCTGCTCAGCATTTTCCCCTTGTGTGCTGTAGAACCTGGCAGCTCCTAGAGAGAGGAAAAAGATGGAGTGCCCATCAATTCACCTCCTATTGATTCGAGACTTCAAGCTATTTGCTGCTTCTTTCTTTCTTTCTTTCTTTCTTTCTCTCTCTCTCTCTCTCTCTCTCTCTCTCTCTCTCTCTCTCTCTCTCTCTTTCTTTCTTTCTTTCTTTCGCATTTGGCCCCCTGGTTCTTGTTTTAATTTTCCCCACATACTAGTATTTTTGCTTGGGCAAGTTGCCCCCCCCCCCTTTTTTTTTTTTTTGCTCTCTTGCATGCACAGCTTTTTCTTAAAAAGCAAAAAAAAAAAAAAAAAGAAAGAAAGAAAGAAAGAAAGAAAGAAAGACCATCTCTTCAAAAAATATTCCTTTGACGCTGCTCCAAGTCAACCATCAGGGTTTCCACAGCCCAAATGCCAAAAACTGCAATGTGAGACCTCCAAAAATCACATACAGGATCCCCCAACTCTGGAATAGCTGAAATTTATCAATGAACACAAACCAAGCAGCCAGTCTGGTATAGTGGTTAAGGTGCTGGTTTAACAATCAGGAGGTCCTGAGTTCTAGTCCCGCTTTTGGCATGAATGCCGGCTGGGTGACTTTGTTGTGGGGGAATGAGAAAAAGGGAGGAATACAAGTAGTTCTTGATTAAACCGTTCATTTAGTGACTGTTCCAAGTTTCAACTGCGCTGAAAAAGTTCCATGTTTCACACTTACAACCATTGCAGCATCCCCATGGCCACATAATCAAAAGTCAGATGCTCAGTAACTGGTTCATATTTATGATACTTGCAATGTTCCAGGGTCATGTGATCCCCTGTTGCGACCTTCGGAAACCAAAGGCAAGGGAGAAACCAGATTCATTGATCCATCATATTACTAAATCAACAACCTCACAATATAGAGCCTGGATAGCTCAACAGACTAAAAGCCTGTTATTAACATCCAGCTGTCTGCAATTATTGCAAGTTCAAATCTCACCAGGCTCAAGGTCGACTCAGCCTTCCATCCTTTCTAAGGTAGGTAAATTGAGGACCCAGTTTGTGGGGGCAATAAGTTGACTTTGTATAAATATACAAAACTATGAAGGCTATTGCTTAACGCATTGTAAGCCACTCTGAGTCTCTGGAGAAGGGCGGCATATAAATAAAATTAAAAAAGAAAATCTAATTTAAAAAAAACAGTGGGGATTCACTTAACCATTGTGGCAAGAAAGGTCCTAAAATGGGGCAAAACTCAACAACTGTCTCACTTAGCAACAGAATGTTTGGGCTCACTTGTGGTCATAAATCGAGGACTACTGTATTAGCAATGGTGGGTTGCTACCAGTTTGTACCAAATCAGGTGAACCAGTAGCCATGGCAGGAGGCTTCACCCACCCGCCTGGATGTTTCTGCACATGTGCAGAAGCGCCCCACGCGTGCGTGCGCACGAGCAAACCGGTAGCGATCGGAGTTGGAACCTGTCCCTGTGTATTAGGTATATTTTATTTATAAAAACAATGAAGGCGGGATTAAATTCTAATAGATACTCCCACAATGTCACACATCATGAGAGAACTGGGTATTCTTCAAAGAAAGGGGGTATATTGGCATATTGAGAAGGCACTTCTCTGCTCTATAATCACTTATAGTCTTGAATCTGTAGTCACTTCCCGTCTTGACTATTGCAACATGGGGCTCTACATGGGGCTGCCCTTGAAGAGCATCCGGAAGCTCCAGTTGGTGCAAAATGCAGCGGCCCGCATGTTTTTGTGCAGAACAGGAGTGAAATGCTCCCGGTTCGGACCGGCTCGGGTGAGTAGGTAGCGATGGCGGCGGGCAGTTCGGAGAACTGGTAGCAAAAATCCCTGCCCCTGCCCCCCATGCCCAGCTGAGCCACACGATCATCGGAGCCTTTTTTTTCTTTTAAATGGCTCTGACGAGCCAAGCTCTGACGATCCCAGCTGAGGTGCCTGCCGATCAGGCAACTCAGCTGGGATCGTCAGAGCCATTTGAAAGCATTTTTTTACATGGTTTTACATGTAAAAAATGGTTTTAAAAAAAATGGCCACACACACCCAGCCACATTATTCACCACCACCACCAAGCCACGCCCACAGAACCGGTAGTAACAAATTTTAGATTTCACCCCTGGTGCAGACCCCGGTTTGCACATGTATCACCTCTCTTGTAGGAGCTGTATTGGTGGCTGATTTGCTTCCAGGTGCAATCCAAGGTGTTGGTTGTCACCTTTAAAACCCTTCATGGCTTGGGACCAGGTTATCTGAGGGACCGTCTCTTGCCGGTCACATCTACCTGACCCATCAGAGCGGGGAGGCAGGGAATGTTGCAGCCCTGAGGGAGATACACCTAGTGGGACCCAGAAGAAGGGCCTTCTCTGTGGTGGCTCCCTCTCTTTGGAACATCATCCCCCCAGAGATTAGAATGACCCCCACTCTAATACTCTTCCGGAAGGCATTGAACACCTGATCCTGCCACCGGGCCTGCGGAACCCAGAGTGGGATGGAGCCCATTAAATGGCTCATGTGATCTGCTGTTGCCAGGGTGGGGGTGTGGGGGTAATTTTATTATATTGTACTATATTAACTTATTTGATTCTTTTTGTTAGTTTTTATTGTTTTTAAAATGTGGTTTTATATTCTGTAAGCTGCCTTGAGTTGCCATGGGTGAATAGTCGGCAATATAAAATCAATCAATCAATCAATCAATCAATAATCACCAAAGAGTTGGGGGTAAGAGAGAGGATCTTTACATGGATGAGCATAGGCAAGGAACAAGCACCAATTCTGCATCAAATTTATTACGGTAAGAGTTGCAAATCTAAGAACCCAGCTAAAGCAGTGTTTCTCAACGTCAGCAATTTTTAAGATAGGTGGACTTCAGTTCCCAGAATTCCCCAGCCAGCTTTGCTTTACTGGCAGGGGAATTCTGGGAATTGGAGTCTACCCATCTTAAAGTTGCTGACGTTGAAAAATGCTGAGCTGCAAGACTACAGGTAGTCCTAGACTTAACAGAAATTCATTTAGTGACCGTTCAAAGTTACAAGAGCACTGAAAAAAGAGATTTTTCACACTTACGACCATTGCAGCAGCCCCATGATCATGTGATCAAAATTCAGGCGCTTGGCAACGGACTCACACTTACGACGGTTGCAGTGTCCCGGGATCACGGGATCACTTTTTGCAACCTCCTGACAAGCAAAATCAATGGGGAAGCCGGATTCACTGAACAACTGCGCTGCTAACTTATCAACTGCAAGTGATTCACTTAACAACAGTGGTGAGTCATGTCGTAAAATGGGGCAAAACTCACTTAACAAATGCCTCACTTAACAACAGAAATGTTGGGCGCCATTGTCATTGTAACACGAGGAGGCCCTGTAATTCTATAAACACATACTTGAAAGATGAAGCCACGGGGTACCTAAAGTCTAGCTGACTATTCAAGATCACTCTTACAATTTCTGTAAGGGCTTTGGGTCCCGCTGCTTATTTTCGGGCCAAAGAACACACTTTTTTGTTTCAAAGGAGCTTTGGGATATGATCCACATCAACTTTTATCAGTTCCCCATGCCTTTGGCTCGTGAGCTAAAATGCTATCCAAAAGCCACAATCGCACAGGGGTTACCAACCACTTGCATTCCCCATCTAGGGAGATCAAGTTGCCTGGATTTCACTAACACAAATTTAAAAAAACGCTCTCCAGATGCCAAAAGCTCAGAGTAAAAGCCACCACCATGGAAATGGCTGTTCGGGCTTTTTAAGACTTTCTGGTTCAGCCAGAAGACAATAGCACAAAGCTCCAGGACTTATTTCTGTAATCCAAAAATTCAAGGTACAGTCCAAGTTCTAGAAAATGTCAAGGAAGCGTGCTTGAATGGCCAGGAGCTTAAGTCTTATCACACACTCCCAAGACAGTGGTGGATTGCTACCGGTTCTCCCCAGTTTGGGCAAGCTGGTAGCGGAGATGGTGAAATGAGAGCAAACCAGTTCTCTCTGACGGACTGCTTGGCCCTCCCGCCCGCTCCTGTGTTATACATACCTTATATTCGGTCGTTTTTAGCCCAGCTGAAAGACACGGCAGAGCGGATTACCGTGTCTCAGCTGTTCCTTCATACACTGTGCTTGCGCAGAGCGCAAGTTTGGCGTGCGTGCTCACTTCACTTGAACGTGCATGCAAAGCACATGCATGAAGCAAAACCGGTGGTAACACCGGTTGAAACCCACCACTGCCCCAAGAGCTGTTCCGAATCTTGCAAATCACAAGCCTCTTCTCCAAGCTTGGAGAAGTGGCTTGTGATTTGCAAGGTATAACACAGGAGCGGGTGGGAGGGCCAAGCTAACCATCAGAGAGAACTGGTTTGCTCTCATTTCAGTCTGGTTCCTTCCAGACTAGAAATCAACAAGCTGAGCCCCTCACGTGTAACTTAATTCAGTTAACTTTAATTCAGTGCAATCAAACTCTGTGTGGTTCCATCTCTGAACGGGCAAATCCAATCCAGAATTGAAAACCACTTCTAAGTTCCATTTCTAATTCAGATTTTATAGAGCTGCCTATGTCTTTGTGTGTGTGTTTTCCAGGCAACAGACTACATTAAAAACATCTAGACCAGGGATCTGCAACCTTATATACTCAAAGAGCCATTTGGACCTGTTTCCCAGAAAAGAAAACAATGGGAACTACAAAATCTGGGTGGGCGTGGCCAACTCGATGTCACTCACTACCACCAGTCACAAGACACCCCCTTAGCCACGCCTACCAAGCCGGTCATTAGGGCAGAGAACCAGTTGTTTAAAAGCACTGGGAATCACAAAATGCTTTTGACATATCTCTGTCTCCCCTCCTTCCCTCCCTCTCTCTCTGTCTCTCTCTTCCATCCTCTCTCTATCTCTCTGTCTCTGCCCCTTCTCCATCCCCCACCATTGCCCTTACCTTCTCAGGCCAGGCAAGGAGTGACTAGGAAGGGAGGGTGAGGGGCAAGGCCAGCCAGTGTTGGGATCACCCGACAGGGAGCCACAGCAGAGGGCCCAAAGAGCTCCATATGGCTCCGGGGCCACAGATTGCTGACCCCTGATCTAGACAATATAAACAAATTTACTATATTATACGGATAGTCCTTGATTTACTAACATTCGTTGAGTGACTGAAGATCACTAAAAAGTAACTTATGACCAGTTTGCACACTTATGACCGTTGCAACATCCCCTTGGTCATGTGATCAAAATTCAGATGCTTGGCGACTGGCATGTATTTATGACTGTTGCATTGTCCAGGGGCCATGTGATCACTTCCATGTAAAATCTTCCCAGCCAACTTCCGAAAAGCAAACGGGGGAAGCCAGATTTGCCCAATGCCAGCATGCTTCACTGAGCAACTGCAGTGATTCACTTAACAACTGTGGCCAAAAAAAAAGGGTCATAAAATGAGGCAAAACTCAACTGTCTTGCCCAGCAATGACATTTTGGGGGCTCAGTTGTGGTTGTAGGTCGAGGATTACCTGTAGGTGTATATTACATTTCTGTAAAATATATATTTACTGTATGTGTATGTATTAGGCATGCACACATTACATACACGTTTAAAAATTGGGTTTGTGTCAAGATTGGGCGTTCCATAAGGATACTCTCTTTCTCCATGCAAGTCCAATTTTTTTTCCTAACTCCGCAACTGGAAATGACAGCTGTACATACCAATGAATCGAACTTGGGCTCAGCTGTCAGTCACATCCTGCTTTGCATTGTCTTTAGGTCCACAGCAAATGTTCTTGAATTCAAACATTCCCTACTTTACTTTTTTTTTTAAAAAAAAGCAAACTTTTCTGTGCAAAAAATCTATTCCAGGGATGATGGTTGGAAGCACAGTTTTCTGGTAACACAAAAGAATGGTCAATCTGGACAGAGGAATGAGCATTTCTGCCACCAGCAGTGCACTCCTCCATGAAAATTAACCCCAAAACAGAATACATATTTGAACTAAGTGTGGTAGGTAAAGTCACTTCCAAATAACTTCAACGATTCAGGCTTACTTCTGTTAGCCACTAGAGATAACCCATGAGTCTAAAGTAGCATCATTCCTTGGATACAAAACAAGAGGTATAATCCTTCTTGGTTTATGTGCTATACTTATATTGAGGTAATTCCCCAAGAAAGAGGAGGAGCGAGGACAAAAACTAAATCTAATTTATGTCCAATCTAGTTAACATTAATTTAATGCAGATAATGACAACTTCCCATAGTTTCTATTATTTTTCCTTTTCTAATTCTAAGCCAGTAGGAACTTCTAGGAAGGATCCTTCCTTAATGCTTTGAGAAGCCATACATACTGTACAGGTGGACCTTGATTTACAATCACAATTGCAACCAGAATTCATGTTGCTAAGGAAGTCAATTGTTAAGTGAGTTTTTTTTTTAATTTATTTATATGCAGCCCTTCTCCGAAGACTCAGTGCAGCTTACAATGCGTTAAGCAATAGCCTTCATACTTTTGTATATTTATACAAAGTCAACTTATTGCCCCCACAAACTGGGTCCTCAATTTACCTACCTTAGAAAGGATGGAAGGCTGAGTCAACCTCGAGCCTGGTGAGATTTGAACTTGCAGTATTTGCAGGCAGCTGAATGTTAATGTTGTCCCATTTTATGACCTCTTTCGCCGTGGTTGTTTTTAAATGAATCACGTGGTTGTTAAGCAAAAACAGCTCTCCCATTGACTTTACTTGTTGGACACCAGCTGGAAAGGTTGCAGACGGTGATCCCATGACCTCAGGACAGTGCAACTGTCGTAAGTACATGCCAGTTGCCAAGCGTCCAGATTTTGATCACATGAGTGCTGGGAGGCCGAGATGGTCGTTATGTGGAACGGTTGTAAGTCACCTTTTTCAGTGCTTTTGTAACTTTGCTAAAGAAATGGATATAAGTTGAGGACTTCCTGCAATGAGCCTCATCATCCCCACCAAGATGCTATTTGAGCCGCAGTGGCACAATGGTTAGAGTGCAGTACTGCAGGCTACTTCTGCTGGCTGCCGGCTACCTGCAATTTGGCAGTTCGAATCTCACCAGGCTCAAGGTTGACTCAGCCTTCCATCCTTCCGAGGTGGGTAAAATGAGGACCCAGATAGTTGGGGGTGAAAGGCTGACTCTGTAAACCACTTAGTGAGGGCTGTAAAGCACTGTAAAGTGGTATATAAGTCTAAGGGCTATTGCTATTAGCTTCACTTTCTGGAGCTGAAAAAAAACCACAATCCATCCATCCAGAAGGAATCAGGAATGGAATAAGCAAATTTAGTTCAGCATTCCCAATTCTCATAGCAACAGGCTTAATTCCAATAGACACCACTAGGTGTGCCATGAATGAGGCACTTCACTCAACAGAAAAAAGTTACCAACGAGGGAAAGAGAGAACGGCTGCAGGAATTGGGTACGTCTAGTCTACTGAAAAGAAGGACTAGGAGTGACATGATAGCCGTCTTCCCATATTTACTGAGCTGCCAAAAAAAAGAGGGGGTCAACCTATTCTCCAAAGCACCGGAAGGAAGGCAAGAAACAATGGATGTAAACTAATCAAGGAGAGAAGCAAAGTAGAATTAAGGAGAAATTTCCTGACAGTGAGAAGGGCTTCCCTCCAGAGGTTGTGGGTACTCCATCACTGGAGGTTTTTAAGAAGAAACTGTACAGACCCTTGTCTGGAATAGTATAGGGCAGGGGTCACCAACCTTTCAGACCTCAGGGACCACTAAATTCATAATTTTAAATCCCACGGACCACTAATATGATCTGCCTAATAACCGGCTGGGTGGGCCTGGCTACATGGTTATGTGACTGGATGGGCATGGCCAACTCCTTGCCTCCCTACCTGGGCTCCTTAGGGCCCCAACAGGAAGCAGTTGTTGGAGCTAAGCAGCCACCACGAGAAAGAGTTGGCAAAACAGCTCAGTTCAAATTGGATTTGACCGAGAAGGAAGCTCAGCAGAAGCACCTCACTGAGGACTTCGAGCATAGGCTTTCCAAACAGAGGGAAGACCTGTGGGAGTGCAAGGCCAGGTACTGGCACCTGGAGGCTCAGCGGGCTGAGATGGTCAGCCAGTTCCAGGCCATGATGCAGTCCCACTGGAACAAGGCCCTCCGGCTCTTTGCCATCAGCAGCACTTCCCTCCAGCCTTTGCCCAAAGCCCCGCACCAGGAGGTTGAAGCAGACCCCAAGTTGGAATTTCTGCCCCACTCCAAAAAGACCCTGAAGGGGGAGATTTTCTGTAGCAACACAAACATTCATTGCACCTATCCGTCCCAGGGGCCATGGTTTGAGAACCCCTGATTTAATGCAATATTAAAAATGCAAATAATTTTTCTGCGGCCCACCAAAAATTTCTCGCAGACCAAGAGTGGTCCACAGACCACCAGTTGGTGACCGCTGGTATACGGTCTCCAGCCTGAGCTGGGGGCAGGACTAGAAGACCTCCAAGGCCCCTCCCAACTCTGTTAAAGAAGGTAAAATGGCTCCTTCTTTGTCTATGCCCCCTTGAATGCAAATGCTGATACGTGCCAAGTAATGAGCCCATCTTCCCACTTGCCTGGCCCATTCCATTCACCTCCGGCGTCTCTCGCCCATCTGCTATGCTTTCCCCCCTGAACTTGGCTTCCTTTCTATTTAATACTTTGCAGGCAGCATCCAGCATACTCTGCAAGCAATTCCCTGCAATTTTCTTGTTCCATGAAAGCAAAAAAAAGAAAAAAAGAAAGAAAAAGGAGTCATCCAGAGGGATCAATTACACCTGGGATCAGCTGCTTTTAGAGCCACTCCGGTACTTAAGAGGCAGGCAGAACAATGGGGGGGGGGGGGGGGGAGAGGAAAAAAAAAACCCAGAACCGATGCTCATCCCATAGACTTAGATTCCCACAATGCACCAGCACCCACAAGAGCAGAGGCAAACATTTCTCTGCACTTTGAAAGCTTAAAATCCAATCTAGCCTTGAGGCAAAGCGACTCTTCTTCCCTTCGAGTGGGAGGGGACCTAACGCATCCCCCCGCAACGACAAACACACAACCTGAGACCAGCTTTCTGCAGCAGATCAAGGGGCCCTCGCCTCCCCACCCCTGCATAGCTGGCAGTGCCGTTGTTTGCATCTCTGGCAAGAGAAAAAAGGAGAAAAAGAAAAACGCCAGAGGAATTCTTGGTGAGTTCCCATCCTAGACGCGAATAAAGTTTTTGGCATCTCAGCCTTTCGGATCACTTGTATTTTTACTAACTGGCTGCACAGAGGGGATTGGGGGGGGGGGGTTGGGGGAGGAGGAGGAAGGGAGGTGTTGCTATTTATACGCTTGCGTTTTAACGGAGGGAGAGATGATGAGTGCTCATTTAAAATAATGCATCCCTTAAAATAACCTTCCGTGTTTCCCAACAGCTGATTCCATTTTGGATCAAAAGGGCCTTAAGATATACAAGGGGGAACTGGTCTTGCTGGGAGAGAGGGAAGATCCTAAGCCTCAAAAAATGAAGGAATGTAAACCAGCACAGGCCATTCTTTAGGAATTGTCTAGGAGCGAACAATAGTTTGCAACTGATTTTGCACATGGGAGGATGAACTAACAGGATCTTTTCACAGATTTGGGAATCTATTCAGTGTATTGTTTCAAATACAATTTCCTCACAGCTCTGAGTCCTTTTTTGCATGCTGTCTCGGCCATCAGAATAGAAGTAGTTCTGGACTTATAACCATTCGTTTAGCAATCCCTCAAAGTTGCAATGGCATTGGAAAATGTGACTTATGACCGGTCCTTGCATTTATGACCGTTGCAGCATCCCCACAGTCACGTAGTCAAAATCCTTACCAGTGCTTGGCGGCTGGTATGTATTTATCATGGTTGTAGCATCCTGGGGCCATATGATCACCACTTGTGACCTTCCCAGCCAGCTTTGGACTAAGTCAATGGGGGAAGCCAGATTTACTTGACCACCACGTGATCCACTTAAGTAACAACCATAGCAAAAAAATAAACAGTCATTAAATTAGACATGATTCATTTAACAATTGCCTCAACAGGCGCCCCGACAGAAATGACGTCAAGCTAGCCACGCCCACCCTGGCCATGCCCCACCCACACCCAAGGTCAAACACAGGCCTGATGCAGCCCTCAATGAAATTGAGTTTGACACCCCCATTTCACAACATTAATCGTAATGCTTTTTAAACCAGGGGAGGCGGACAAGTAAGGCCCCTTCACGACCTGTGGACTTCAACTCCCAGAATTCCTAAGCCAGCCAAACTGAAGCCCACAGGTCATAAAGGAACCATGGTTGCCCACCCCTGGTTTAAACCTTTCTTTGCAATCAGCTAAACTGGAAGCTTCTCCTGGTACTCAGGGAATGTTAATGAAAACCAAGTCTGCATTGTGTTTATTCCTTTAATATGCATTATCTTAATGTGGATATAGTGGATAGGGTGGCTCAGTGGCTAAGATGCTGAGCTTGTCGAGGAAAGGTCAGCAGTTCAGCAGTTCGAATCCCTAGTGCCGCGTAACGAGGTGAGCTCCTGTTCCTTGTCCCAGCTTCTGCCAACCTAGCAGTTCGAAAGCAAGTAAAAAATGCAAGTAGAAAAATAGGGACCACTTTTGGTGGGAAGGTAACAGCATTCCGTACGCCTTTGGCATTAAGTCATGCTGACCACATGACCACGGAGACATCTTTAGACAGCTCTGGCTCTTCGGCTTTGAAACGGAGATAAGCACCACCCCCTAAAGTCGGGAACGGCTAGCACATATGTGTCAGGGGAACCTTTACCTTTACCTAATGTGGATATTGCTTCTACAAGCTACATGGGAAAGCAAGTTTCTTAAGCTTAAGAGTACATAACAATAATCATTCTAACTCCTTGCATTGCTAAATTATATGCTTAGAACGCGCACAAACCTGGCCATGACCACCTCAACTATCTCAGTTCAGAGAGCTTAAGTGCTCAAATCCTTCCATTTTACTCAGCAGGATACTCCTAAACATACCAGGCAAGTTTCTAAAATCTCCCCAAGGAATCTACCGCAACCTCCTTTTTGCTGGCAAGAGAGCAGAAGAAACTCGGACGCAAATCCCGAGCAACCCGAATGAATCCTCCGCACCAACTCAACAAAGGATAATCTGGTGCAAGCCTCCTCTTGCCTGAGGGGGGAAAAGCCTCCATGCCAACCGGTGTGACCTGGAAGGGGCCCAGCTAATAATAAAAGAAAAATGGAGCATTGTAACCACACAGTCGCCACTGTGAGGCCAGCTTGACCAAGGATACCCCAGCTGTGCTCTCCTGCACCAAGACCTGGTGGCATTCCTAAAAGCCAAATTGTGGAACCCCAACCAAGATTTGAGGGGTGGGGGTTGACAGGCATGGCCTGGGGACATGCCATCATCCCAGCCCCCACCATGGAAACCTGAGGTGGGCCTAAAGGAACAATCACCGTTCCTTGCAGCAGCAGCCTCTCCTGTTTCAGGCAAAGTTCCCAGGAGAGCCAGGCCAGGCTTTTGTTTGGGAACTGGAGAATGGGCCAGAGAGAAATACAAGGTCTGTGCCAATGCTTGGGTTTCATTCTGGTGGAATGAAAAGAAGCGGCGGGGGGGGGGGGGGAGGGGGAGGAGGGAGAGAAAGAGACACCCCCAACCCAAGGCTTTGAGGGGACCAGCAAGGAAGTTTAGAGGAGTGGAGATTTTGAGCAATTAAAGCTACAGGAGGAAAAAAGGTTCCGTAGAGACATCCCATTTTTTTTAAACGAAGCACAGGTCAAACAAGTAACAGTAACAGAGTTGGAAGGTACCTTCGAGGTCATCTAGTCCAACCCACTGCTCACACAGGAGTCCTGTACTAGGGATTCGAACTGCCAGAACTGCCAACCTTTCTGATCGACAAGCTCAGTGTCTTAGCCACTGAGCCACCTGGTGAGGTCACTGAAAGAGACATATGTTTGCACAGGCTGAACAGAATTATGATTTTATGGATGCATCCATGTGCATTGACTTATGACCGTAATCAAGCCCCAAATTCCTGTTCTTAAGTGAGACATTTCTTATAAGCGAGTTTTGACCATTTTATGACCTTTCTTGCTGATTATATGCTGAGTTTTTGGGGCGATTATAGAGCAGAGAAGTGCCTTCTCAATATGCCAGCTTCGAAGAATACCCAGTTCTCTCATGATATGTTATGTTAATCCCGCCTTTATTATTTTTTTATACACAATTCAAGGTGATGAATATACCTAATACTGTAGTCCTCGACTTAAGACCACAAGTGAGCCTGCAATTTCTGCTGCTATGTGAGACAGTTGCTCAGTTTTGCTCTATTTTACGACTTTTCGTGCCACCATTATTAAGTGAATTACTGCAGTTAAGCTAGTAACCGAGTCGTTACGTGAATCTGGCTTGCCCACTGACTTTGCTTGTCATAAATATGAATCAGTTGTCCAGCATCTGAATTTTGATCACAAGAGCAGAGGGATGCTGCAACAGTTTTAAGTGTGAAAAACAGTCATAGGCCATTTTTTTTCAGTGCTGTTGTGAGTTGGAATGGTCCCTAAATAAATTGTTGTAAGTCAGGGATTAGCTGTATTTGGGACAAATTTATACACCCAGGGAAGTTGCGAAGGAAGGGCAGGTTTCAGAAGGATGATTAGCTGATTGCAAAACATATAAGAATGGGTGTCGTTAGCATAATTTCCCAATGCCTCTTGACAAAACACCTTAGAAACATTTCATGCCACTCTCTGTGCCCAGTCACCATTTCTACAATACTCGCCAACCGCAAACCCTGTGAATTCTTAATGATGAAAACCTTTTTACAACACGCTGACTAATTCAGGTGTGTGCAGACGGCCAAAATGCAGACCAAGCTGGCAAACGCTGAAGAGAAAGCCAATTTCCGTAGTGAGAAACCACGTTTATTTCCTATTGACTATCCTTGACTTACAGCCATTCATGTAGTGATGGTTTGAACTGACAATGCAAGTGACTTACCACCGTTTTTCACATTTATCCATCAGTCCCAGCATCCCCCCCAAGTCGTGGCATGAAACTTTGGGTGCTGGGCAACAGGCATGTGTTTAGGACTCTTGCAGCAGTGTGTGTGTGTGTGTGTGTGTGTGTGTGTGTGTGAACTGAAGAAGCAGGATTGCGAAGTGGAGGAAGAATGAGAAAACAGTAGGGGAAACATAGCAACTCACTTAAGTCACTTAAAAGAGCCTTGGTGGCGCAGCAGTTTAAGTAGTGCTAAAGTGACACCAGCTGCCTGCAATTATTGCAAGTTCGAATCTCACCAGGCTCAAGGTTGAGTCAGCCTTCCATCCTTTCAAGGTAGGTAAAATGAGGGCCCAGTTTGTGGGGGCAATAAGCTGACTTTGCATAAAAAAGAACACCGCCCGGGGTGGGGGGTGGGTGGGTGGGTGGGGGCTGAAAGCCCTACTAAGCAGGTATACACAAAAATATGAAGGCTATTGCTTAACGCATTGTAAGCCGCCCTGAGTCTCCGGAGAAGGGCAGCATATAAATTAAATTTTTTTTAAAAGTCTGTTATTTTTTAAAAATGTATTGACAGTATTTATTTATTTAAACCATATGGAGATAGTCTTTGACTTACAACAGTTCATTTAGTGACCATTCAAAGTTACAACGGTGCTGAAAAAGGGACTTATGATCATTGTTCGCACTTATGACCATTGCAGCATCCCCATGGTCACATGATTTACATTTGCATGCTTGACAACTAGTTCAGATTTACGACGGTCGCAGTGTCCCGGGGTCATGTCATCACCCCCTTTTGCAACCTTCTTTGACAAGCAAAGTCAATGGGGGAAAAGCCATATTCACTTAACAACCGTATTACTAATTTAACAACTGCAGTGATTCACTTTACAAATGTGGCAAGAAAAGTCGTAAAATGGGGGCAAGACTCACTTAACAAATTTCTCACTCAGCAACATAAATTCCGGGCTCAATTGTGGTCGTAGGTTGAGGACTATCTATATATATATATTTATTTTATTTTATTTTATTAGATTTATATACCGCCCTTCTCCTTGCGGACTCAGGGCGGTGAACAGCCAGAAATAAAAACCAAGTATACAAAAGTTAAAAGAATTTTAATATATATATTAAATATAATATATGATATTATATATTATATAATATATAATAATATATAGCTGCCCATCTTAAAGGCAACTTTAAAACTTTATATTACCTGCCCATTTAACGTCCTTCTTCAGCATGCAATCTTAGGGCAGGGGTGGGCAAGAGATAGAAGTAGATTTCTAGATGATTTTGGTGGATCAGGAAAATTTCCCTGGTTTCAATGAGAGCAGCAGCAGCAGCAACTATATTTTTTCGGGGTGGGTGGGTTTCTAAGAAGCTGCAGGGTTTGTGAAAAGGGGACAGGAGGAGGAGTCAGATGTAAAATTTTATATGTAGAACTGAAAACGGGAATCAATTCTGGTGCGGAGCATTGTATTTTACAAGATCCGCCATCCTATCGTCATCTCTCGGGTCTTTGGCTGGTGAAATTCTTGTCTGCTCATGAAAATCAACGAGGATCCTACAGCCCTCAAATCTGCCCCACATCTATTTATCTCTCTCTCTCTCTCTCTCTCCACCCTGAACGTTAGGAGACCTTGGTGTCTCAAGCCTCAGAGAACAAGGACATGATGGACAGACGGATAGATCTAAGGTTATTTCTCTCACCCTGGCGCTGGTGACTTTGACATTCTTGGGGATGGATACGCTGGCGGCTGTAGAAAGGAGACAGCGCTCGCTAACCATAGAAAAACAAGATTATGACAGAAAGCACCTACAGGAGGAAACCCTCTGAGATGCACAGTTAAGAAAGAGTAGAGTCCACAAGGGAAGATATTAAATATTGGCTCCACTGCAAGGGTGCTATTCAGCAGGTTCTGACAGGTTCTGGAGAATCGGTAGCGGAAATTTTGAGCAGTTCGGAGAACCGGCAAATACCACCTCTGGCTGGCCCCTGAGTGGGGTGGGAATGGAGATTTTGCAATATCCTCCCCCAGGAGTGTGGAGGGAATGGGGATTTGGCAAGCTACGCCACGCCCACAGAACTGGTAGTAAAAAAAAAAATTGAATTCCACCACTGCTCCACTGGGGGGGGGGGAATTATAGAATAGCAGAGTCGGAAGGGACCTTGGAGGTCTTCTAGTCCAACCCTCTTTGAACAGGAGAGACTGGGAGGCCACTGGAATTTACCTTTGATCAGCCATGTGGGGTTGCCAGCCATATGATGAGCTATCCCGATCTTGTGTCCAACATACCCTGCACTTTAGAGAGCCTCAAACCCTTGGGAGCCTTCTTATCCAAGGCTCCAAGGAATTTTGGATTACACTTAGCCGGTCCCTCCAGGCTAAACTCCTGTTCCATTACAGTTCACACCAAGCATTTCAGGACGACGCCACCACCCTCAACGCACAGCCCAGCTTGGCAGCCCTCTAACAACTTCCCTACCCCCCCACCCACCCTTTCCAACAATTTATTTCTCCCAGACTCAGTAATGCACACAGAGCTACCTCTGAGCTGTGCAATAGCTCTCCAGCGACCCAGGAAGCAGCTGTGACATTTCAATAGCCTAGGCGAGCTGAAGGACTGTGCCTGCCTCACTTTTCCTGGCACATTAAATGGCGGCTTTGGAAGCAGAGGGAGGCATGGTGTTCTCTCCATCAACCCTCCCCATAAAAGATGTGTCCTTGCAAGCTTGGGCCAATGTCTCCCTCGGTGTTGCAAGTCAGTCCTGGTATTCAACCAAACGGTAGTGTTAAAGAAAGATCTCTGAGTCCCAGCAGGATCCTGATTTAAAACAATTAAAAGATGCTTGATGAATTTCAGAAGCAATCATTTCAGTTTCACTCTAACGTATAAACCAATGTTTCTCCAATGTGTTTCTCAAAACTCTGTTAATCTGTAAACTCTGAATTCCCCAACCAGCTTTATTTTAGAGTTTACAGATTAACAGAGTTGGAAGGGACATTGTGGGTCATCTAGTCCAACCCCCATTCAAGCAGGAGATCCTACACCCCAGATGGCGAACCTGTGGCACGCGGAACCATATCTGTGGGCACACAAGCATTGCCCTAGATCAGCCCCAGCCTACATGCATGCGCTGGCCATCTGACTTTTGGGCCTTTTGGGCCCACTGGAAGCCGGGGAAGAGGCTGTTTCTGGCCTCCAGAAGGCCTCCGGGGGAGTGGAGAAGGCCGTTTTCACCCTGCCCAGGCTCCTAAAAAGCCTCTGGAGCCTGGGGAGGGCAAAAAAATGGGCCTACCGGGCCCATTGTGCCATCACCTGTCAAAAGCGGGGTCGCACGTGCATGCATGGGGAGTGGGGCGCATTGAATTATGGATGTGGGCACGTGCACGCTCGACACCCCCCCCCCCATGCTCCCCATTGCTTTTGGCACGCGATGGCAAAAAGGTTAGCCATCACTGCCCTACACCATTTCTGACAGATGGCAGTCCAGTCTCTTCTTGAAAGCTTCCAGTGATGAAGCTCCCCAACTTCTGAAGGCAACTTCTGTTCCATGGCTTGATTGCTCTCACTGTCAGAAAATTTCTCCTCATTTCCAGGCTGAATCTCTCCTTGTTCAGTTTCCATCCATTATTCCTTGTCTGGCCTTCAGGTGCTTTGGAAAATAGCTTGACCCCACTCCTCTCTGTGGCAGCCCCTCAAATATTGGAACACTGCCTTGGTCCTTCTCTTCACTAGACTAGCCATGTCCAGTTCCTGCAATCGTTGATCAAATTCTGGGAGTTGAAGTCCACCCATCTTGACGTTGCCATGTTTGAGAAAAAACTAATATTAACCATAAGGCCCAAAACAGTCCACAACACTTCTTCAAAAGACGACAAGGAAGAGGAAAGATCTTATGCAACCATTAAGCCCTGCTGTTTTTCAACATGGGTAAGTAAATCCCTAAGTACAGCATGCATGTCTGCTCCAGCCAAGATACACAGGTAGGAGAAGATTAGCCCGCATGCTGACTATCCAAAAATGCCACATGGGAAAAAAAAAAAAAAAAAAGCAGGGCAGGTGGTAGGCTTCTCAGCTACCATGGAAACATGTAAGCTTAACTCCTTACGATGGACTTGCAGTATTTGTACCATCCCTTTATCTGCTGTCTGTGTGTGTTTTAGGAGGTGATGAAGAAAGAACTCACAAGAAATTTGCCCTTTATCGAATGGGATGCTACAGGGAGGACTAACATACTACAATGAAAACAGTACCAGGGAAGATAATAGAAGCTTCCGATGGAATGCGGACCAACACGGCTACAAAAGAAGATATGAGCATTGGGAAGAGACTGTGTTGTGTTCACATTTGTGTTTTGGGAAGTCAGTGGCAGATCCCAAGTTCAACTATTTGCTTTTCTGGATACAGGTAGATAGGGCCCCAAAGTTTCCCTTGCTGAGCAAGGCAGTGGTTAACTGAGTTTTGCCCTGTTTTGTGACCTTTCTTCCCACGGTTGTTAAGCAAATTCTGCAGTTGTTAAGTGAAAATGTGATCATTAAGCAAATCTGGCTCTCCCCCCCCACCATCCCTTGACCTTGCAAATGAGATGCCAGCAGGGAAAGTTACAAATGGTGATAGTATGACTTCAGGACAGTGCAACCGTCATAACTATATGCCAAGTGCCCAAATTTTGGTCATGTGACCTGGGAATGCTACAACAACCAGGTATAAGTCAATTTTTTTTTTCAGTGCCTGGATAGCTCAACAGACTAAAAGCCTGTGATTAACATTCAGCTGTCTGCAATTATTGCAAGTTCGAATCTCACCAGGCTCAAGGTTGACTCAGCCTTCCATCCTTTCTAAGGTAGGTAAATTGAGGACCCAGTCTGTGGGGGCAATAAACTGACTTTGTATAAAATATAGAAAAGTATGAAGGCTATTGCTTAACGCACTGTAAGCCGCCGAGTCTCCGGTGAAGGGTGGCATATAAATCTAATTAAAAAAGAAAAAACTTCAGTCACTAAACAAATGATTGTAAGACAAGGACCAGCATAGCAAAATCCTAGGGAGGCCCCAGCAATCAAAAGAACACATCCAAACTAGGATGAAATCATGGGCCCATCTAATAACCACATTTACCTATCAAGCTGCTCTACGATTGGCCAGATTTTTATGAACCAACCCATTATAATTTCCTGTGATTCTTAACTATATGGAAATTTGCATTAACCTGCAAGTTTATTGCAAACACCCTCACAGTGCTAGATTGCTCACACGTATAATTTACCTTAACTCAAAGCATGTCCCCTATATCAGGAGTCACCAACCTTTTGGACCTCAGGGACCACTAAATTCATAATTTTAAATCCCATGGACAACTAATGTGATCTACCTAATGACTGGATGGGTGGGCGTGGCTAGGTGGTCATGTGGCTAAGTGGACGTGGCCAACTCAATGTCATTCACCTCGCCAGCCTCTACTTGCCTCTCCCCTCCCAGCCATTCCTCGCCTCCCCACCTGGGCTCCTTAGGGCCCCAACAGGAAGCAGTTGTTGGAGATAAGCAAGCCACCATGAGAAAGAGTTGGCAAAACAGCTCAGTTCAAATTGGATCTCACCGAGAAGGAAGCTCAGTAGAAGCACCTCACAGAGACTATGAGCATAGGATTTCCAAGCAGAGGGAAGACCTGAGGAAGTGCAAGGCGAGGTACCGGCGCCTGGAAGCTCAGTGGCTGAGATGGTCAGCCAGTTCCAGGCCATGATGCAGTCCCAGTGGAACAAGGCCCTCCGGCCAGAGGTAAAATGCTCCCAGTTCAGACCGGATCAGGCGATCCGGTAGCGATCATCGCGGTCGGTTCGGTGATCCGGTAGCAATGGCGGAGCAAAGCTCCGCTCACCTGCCTGGGTGTCATTACTTCCTGGTTTTAACCAGGAAGTGAAGTGTTTTTTACCTTCTGTGCATGCGCAGAATGTTTTGTGTATTTGCAAAAGGTCCGTGCCTGCCCTTCCAAACCGGTAAGGGAAGGTAAGTAGATTTCATCCCTGCCTCCGGCTCTTCGCCACCAGTAGCACTTCCCTCCAGCCTTCACCCAAAGTCCTGCACCAGGAGGCCGAAGTGGCCAAGGCGCAATTTTTGCTCCCCTCTGACCCACACAAAAAGACTCCGAAGGGGGAGAGTCTCTGCAGCAACACAAACATTCATTGCATGTATCCACCCCAGGGGCTGAAGCTTGAGGACCCCTGATTTAGTGCAATATAAAAAATGCAAATAATTTTTCTGTGGACCACCAAAGTTTTCTCGTGGACCAGACCAGTTGGTGACCACTGCCCTATATGCATCCAACTTTCCCAGCCTATTCAAAGTTAATAAAGACCCTTCAGTATTACCTTAGATTTGCTGTCTTGCTCCACAAGCCAACAACAGAACATAGGCAGTCTTCCAATTCAATCTTAATTCTAATCAAGCAAAAAATTATTTTCATTAACCATGAAAAAGGAAGCAAAACCTCTCCTTTTCTCCTTGCCAGTTCATGCAGACAAGGAGTGAACCAACCTTCTTCCCCAATATACTTACTAATGAAGGCAAATATACGCGTCTCAGGATCACGTTGCATGATCCAATCTGGGTCGGTCACTGGGACCAGAGGTTTAATCTTCCGAGCTTTCAGACTCATGCTGGAGCTCATCCTCAGGGAATTTCTCTCTCTCTCACCAGAATGTGGTGGCTGAATCTCTGGTCCTGGCGACCAATGCAGATTGGATCCTGCAATAAACTTAACTATTAGACTTCATCATTCTTTTACAACCAAAATCATTCATAGGGGATGGTGGTTTTTCCACCTGTTTCCATTAAAATTTCCTCCAGGCACCTGGAGCCATGTTGGACCTTCCACCCCTCTCAGAAATCCAATGACTTCTCTCACTGTCTTCTCTTTTTTCTCTCTCTCTCTCCCATAAATTAAACCCAGTGGTGGAATTCAAATTTTTTTACTACCTGTTCTGTGGACGTGACTTAATGGGTGGGGTGTTGCTTCGTGGGCGTGGCTTGGTGGGCATGGCAGGGGAAGGATACCATTCTTCCCCTGCCCAATGTGATACCAAAATCTCCATTCCCACCCCACTCCTGGGGGAAGGATATAGCAAAATCTCCATTCCCATCCAACCTTGAGGCCAGCCGGAGGTGGTATTTGCCGGTTCTCCAAACTACTCAAAATTTCCACTACTGGTTCTCCAGAACCTGTCAGAACCTGCTGGATTTCACCCCTGATTAAACCCCATTTTTCCCTTGGTACCCCCCTCTCCATAACCTTTTGTCTTCTCCATCATCAAACTCTTCTGATCTTCCTTCTGTGTACTTATTAAATTTACATGCTACCCGTCTCACTGTGGAGCAACTCGGGATGGCTTACAGCATCATAAAAACAAGAATATAAGAACATTAAAATATTTTTTTAAAAAAAACTTCTATCCAGCTTTTTGGGCAAAAAATTAAAAAAAGAAAGAAGGAAGGAAGGAATTACTTATTCTGCTTTGATGTCATATGTTCCAAGCTATGCAAACTGACCAGGGAACCCAAATTGCCAAATCATTAAAGGTCACAAAGATACCAAACTCATTTCTGCCTACCTTAACACCAGCCTTTCTTACTTACATTGAAACACCAAAATACTAAAGTTGCGACTCTCTTCATTCCGTGGCAAATTTTACAATTGGGTTCATACGACACATTAAGATGGGTTTTAACGATGCTTTATTGAAGAAGCCACTGCTGCTTTATTGACTAAACCCAGATTAAAACTGATTTGCCCAGCAAGAAAGCTCAAAAACCATGGTTTACCAATGACAATGGTTCAAGTCATCATATCCCATTTATTGGCACTACTGCAATGTGAATTCGGGTACAGTTGTAAACCCAAATTTTGATGGCAACTAAAATGAAAAAGCTCTCAAGTCCCAGCAGCCACATCTATTCTTTCCTACCCAATAAACAACTGTGTTCAAGTGAAGTAAGTCCCATCCAACATCTCAAACTATTGTGATGTTCTTTCTGCATTTGAAGGGAAAGACAAGACAAGCCAGTGGAAAAATCCTGGGGAGGAGGGGGTGGGGAGGGATGGGAGGGGGGGAAATGAAGGCTGTCTTTGCTTACACTTCTGCTTTCAGTTTGTCGTGGCAAGCTGTACCCACACAGCATCAAATGTTGCACTTGTGCAACCCACAGCTGAAACTTTTATATGTTCCCTCAGAAAATACTATTTTCATACATTCCACTGATTCATAATAGGATTTCTTTGGGTTTCAGCTTACAAAGTTCTGCCTGATGCCACCCATCCGGCTTTCATAAACCTTGGTTGATAGCAGTGTTTTTCAAAGTTGATAATGGTAAAATGGGTGGACTTCAGCTCCCAGAATTCCCCCAACCAGTATCCTGGGAGTTGAAGTCCATACATCTGAACGTTGTCAAGTTTGAAAGAAAAACACCAAACTTATAGCAATGGAGGACAGACTGAAGTTCTTATGAGGATGGGCTCTAACATGAGTCTAAAAGCTCAGAAGACTAAACCAGCCCAGACTGGATGCTGAGGTTCTTATATCACATGGGACTTCAAGATCTTCCTTCATCCTTTCAACAGGGCTATTGAAAAATCTGCTGTATGACTTCCTACTATCTTCAGAAGAGAAATATACAAAAACAGAATAATACCACCCTCCCAAAAAGAAAAGATTGAATCCTCTTCCCTCCACCATCACTATACTGTCCATGGTGGCAACCTATTTTGCCCACCGTGGTTTATAGCTTAGCTTGTGACACCTCAGAGAACGGTAACCCAACCAATAAACCCTGGCTAAGCCAACTGTAATGTGTTTCTGCTGGGAAATGAGATCTACCTGTTGCTGTTTAGTGCACTGAAGTGTCCATTTTTTCCCAATAATTTCTCCAAGGAGACCCTTCTCTTCTCTTATCTCAGGGGCTGCCACCAAGAAGAGGGAGCCAAGCTATTCTCCAAAGCACCTGAGGGCAGGACAAGAAGCAATAGGTGGAAACTAATCAAGGAGAGAAGCAACCTAGAACCAAGGAGAAATTTCCTGACAGTTAGAACAATTAATCAGTGGAACAACTTGCCTCCAGAAGTTATGAATGCTCCAACACTGGAAGTTTTTAAGAAGAGATTAGATAACCATTTGTCTGAAGTGCTGTAGGGTTTCCTGTCTAAGCAGGGGGTTGGACTAGAAGACCTCCAATGTCCCTTCCAACTACTCTACTCTACTCTACTCTACTCTACACTACTCTTCCTCCTGTAAGTGCCTGATGAAGAGTTGTCAGCCCCTCTGTTCTCTGGTTCCTTCTTCTGTCACATCAGGGGATTAAAGCCTAATCCACACATGCAATGAAAACTACCAGTGTCCCAAAATTACAGAACAGATCGTGCCACTTCAGGCTCCGTGAGATCACATTCCCCACCTCCCCTCCTGGAAAAACAAAAATAAACAGAGCAGGAAACAAAGTCTGATGATCTCTTTTTCTCTCTACTGTGCTAGTCATAAAAAAAAAAGAAAGTTGCAGGGAGTTTTACCGTAAGGAAATACCCAAATATTCTGCTCAGCAAGTGGCATCCTTTCCACCCCTTATATGATTAGTTGCACAGACAATGCTCCACTCTTCCAGCCTCCAGATAATGGAGAGGTGTTTATTTATTTATTATTTATTAGTTCCCTGCATACATGTTTTAAGAAGTGCTTGGCTTTTTATTTTATTTTTTACTAAGGAAACCCCCCAGAGGGATTTTGACTTCTTTTTTGGTTGTTGTTGTTTAACCCCACCTGTTGATCCCATCAAAAGTTCCCCTTGGGCAGCAATGTAACCAAACACCAGCTCCCATCTATCAACTAGTGGGTTACTACTGGGACTTTCCAACATAGTCAGTTGTCCTTCCCATGAGAAACAGGAATGACACTCCTCGCCCATGGAAGCTCTACCCCAGCCTACTCAACACAACTCCAGAATCCACCTGGATTTCCAGAGAAAGCAGGTATCTATGTCTACCAGGGCATCAAATACTATAATGAGCAAACAGGAATCCCTCAAAGATGCTTAGCTTGAACAAGAAGAACCCAAAAGGTTCTTCTCAATTTGAGATGGCAAGGAGCAGCTATCTTGAAAGATCAATTTCTATCTCAGCCCTAAACCCATTTGAAGGTCATACTGAGCCTTTGAACTATGGTGCTGGAGAAGACTCCTGAGAGTCCCTTGGACTGCAAGGAGATCAAACCGGTCAGTCCTAGAGGAGATCAACCCTGACTGCTCGTTAGAAGGCCAGATTCTGAAGATGAAACTCAAATATTTTGGCCACCTAATAAGAAGGGAGGCATTAGGCTGGGAACGATTGAGGGCAAAAGAAGAAGGCGATGACAGAGAACGAGGTGGCTGGATGGAGTCACTGAAGCAGTAGGCGTGAGCTTAAATGGACTCCAGAGGATGGTAGAGGACAGGAAGGCATGGAGGAACATTGTCCATGGGTTTGCAATGAGTCAGACACGACTTCGCAACTAACAAGAACATTTAAGACGCTATTTGCCAAACTGTCTTTTGTTAACTGAAGACTAACTGCCTGGATTCACACACTATCCTAAGCTATATGTTATTGTTTGCAAAACCACAAACACTGAGTTTGCATGATAAACTAAGTGAAGTTGCACACTGTTGGGAGTTAAGGACCCTGCAGAGTGTCCAAGACTGTATAGGTTGTCCTTGACTTACAACCATTTGTTGAGTGACCGTTCAAAGTTACAACGGCACTGAAAAAAGTGACTTATGGTTGTTTTTCACACTTATGACCATCGCAGCATTCCCATGGTCAAAATTTTGGACACTTCGAAAACTGATTCATATTCATGACCATTGCAGTGTCCCACAGTCATGTGCGACCTTCCGATAAGCAAACTCAGTGGGGAAGCAAGATTCACTTAACAACTACGTAACTATCTTAAGAACTGCAGTGAATCACTTAACAATAGTGGCATGAAAGATGAGCAAAACTCACTTAACCAATTAATTAACCAATTAACCAATGTCTCACTTAGCAATGGAAATTTGGGGCTCAATTATGGTCTTAAGCGGAAGACTACCTGTACTGTCCCCAGGACAGGCAGACCCAAGGCAAGGATCCCAAATGACTTGGAAATGTTCTGCTGAATTTTAACAAGTGTCAGTTAATTAAAAAATAAACCTGAGACTGTACCCAGGTGAGGACATGCTGTCTGTGTAACCTATGCATTAACCCAATGCTAAGGAAATCACATTTGGGCTTGGTGCTATATGCAAACCAGATGCTGTTTTTTTGGTCCACCCAATCTGTCACCTGAGGATACCACCACTGTTTTTGTATATGATCCAGGAGAGCAAATATACTTTTCATTGTTCCCATAACCAGGACCCAGTTTCCAGACACACTATTGTACAAATATTATGGAAGGAGGGGTAGTTTGCAAAGATAGAGAAATACAAGACATAATTAATATGATGAATGTTGGTATAAGCCAGATTTCCTTCACTTTTGCCTTCTCCTGCCTCTAATTTTTCTTGTTACTATTTCTTTCTCTTTTCCATAACAGTTTGCCACAAAAGGGAATAGTGTGATAAGTATAAAGGTTCCCCTCGCACATATGTGCTGGTCGTTCCCGACTCTAGGGGGCAGTACTCATCTCCGTTTCAAAGCTGAAGAGCCAGTGCTGTCCGAAGACGTCTCCGTGGTCATGTGGCCAGCATGACTAAACGCCAAAGGCATCTGGAGCACTATTACCTTCCCACCAAAGGTGGTCCCTATTTTTCTACTTGCATTTTTTACGTGCTTTCAAACTGCTTGGTTGGCAGAAACTGGGACAAGTAACAGGAGCTCACCCCGTTACGCAGCGCTAGGGATTCGAACCACTGAACTGCCGACCTTTCAATAGACAAGCTCAGCATCTTAGCCACAGAGCCACCACACCCCTTTTGTGATAGGTATGCATATCTATTAATGTTTTAATCTGGGAAAAAAAATTGTCACAAATAATCTTCGAGAGATTGTAACTATATAGATAGTCCTTGATTTACAACATTTTGTTCGGTGATGTTACAAGTTACGACAACACAAAAAAAGTTACTTATGATCGGTTTTTACATTTACAACCATTGCAACATCCCTATGGTCATGTGATCAAGATTCAGATAGCAATAGGAATAGCACTTAGACTTAAATGCCACTTCACAGTGCTTTACAGCCCCCTCTAAGCAGTTTACAGAGTCAGCCTATCGCCTCCAACAATCTGACTCCTCGTTTTACCCACCTCGGAAAGATGGAAGGCTGAGTCAACCTTGAGCCTGGTGAGATCTGAACTGCCAAATTTCAGGCAGTCAGCAGTAGTCTGCAGTACTGCACTCTAACCATTGCACCACCATGGCTCACAGATGCTTGACAATTGACTCATATTTATGACGGTTGAAATGACGGTTGGGGGTCATGTGATCATTCTTTGCAACATTCTGAAAGCAAAGTCAATGGAGGAGCCAGATTCACTTAACTGCAGCAAGAAATGTCGTAAAATGAGGCAAAACTCCCTTAACAACTGTCTCACTTAGCAACAGAAATTTTGGGTTCAGCTGAGGTTATGAGCACTACCTGAACATGCAAAACGGAATGCTACCACAAATGACAGCAATGGAATTGGCCCCACATCATCAGCCTGATTACTCCAGAGACTGCCTCCAAAACAAGCAATCTTGCAAAGGAAACAAGAGAATTTTTGTGTAACTCAAGGAATACCTCCATTTCTAGGATTTAAGAGTGATTTACTGCTGCTGAGTAGAGCAGGGTTTCTCTACAGTCCAAATTCTTGAGCAAACTAATTTGATCCTCACAATCAAGAGTTAAGTGCCAACACATTCCACACTCCCTTGTTCCAGGCAAGGTGATAGCTGATTTCAGCAGAGAAGTATGGAGAGGGAGAACTAGGTATAAGTCAGGGAATTTAAAAATACTCAAGAGAAGTTTACAACCAAAAGCACTAAATGGTTGAAATGGCTGACTACATGATTGAGCCAGTATAAAGGTCTAATTCAGAAGACCTCATACGGATTTTCTTGTTGTTAAAAGTTATAGTGCATTATTGTTCCGGTGCCTTCAGCTGCATTGGGACTTTAATTCCCATAATTCTCAATCAGCCTGATCATTAACTGGGGATTAAAGGAGCAGCTAAAAAGCAAGTTACCTGCAAATTTTGAAGACAAACCACAGTGTGCCCCATCTGCTGGGAATTATGACAGTTCTACACAAAGCAACTGGTGAACACCAAGGTGGAAATCTGGAAAGGTGACATTAACTGTGGCCAGTCCCCACTCAAACTCACTAAATTGAACATTGTTAATAATATTGCTAACATTTCCTTAAAACATGTTGCAGTTTTAGTCAACTTTGCAAATGTTGTTTTTCTTCTTGAATTTTGTTTAAGGTACCCTGAAAACTGAAAACGTCTAACTAAAAAGGCAGAAGAATAGAGATCATCACATAAACACAAAAATCACCAAGTAAGAACAGAATACTTAAAGAGCAAAAAACCCCACCCATTAAAGAGCTCCAGAGAACAACAACAACAAAATCCAGTATTCCAGGACACCATGAATGACTTCACAAGCCTATTCAGACACTGTTCAACTCTACCCAAGTTCTCTCATCATGCTAAACCATAACACAATCTTCCTAGATCTGACGCAGCATGTTGCACTATCCCAAGCAATCAGGTTTACTCACAAACCACAATTAAGCTAATCATAACTTAGTGCAACCCTTGAACCCAGGGGTGCAAAATGCTTTCTCAGAAGGTGCAGTAGAGACCTAATTCCTGTTGTCTTGCTGATAAGTCATCTAAATCTTTCAACAGCCCTTTTCTACCAACAGGTTCTGACCATTTCTATTGGAAACATCTTTGTAATTTCACTTTAACTACCGTAACATCAGCACAAGGAAAGAAAACAAAGGAATACAGAGGAGCAAACAGATGTGGCTATTTTGAGGGGGAAGGGGATTGCCTCTCATGAAGATAAGTCCTGCTCCACATGATAACACATCAATTAATCATACTGGACTTACTTCTACAATGCAGTACCAGCCATTCCTCTAAGAAGCCAGTACAGATAGTCCTCGACTAACAATCATTTGTTTAGCAAATGTTCGAAATTAAAGTGGCACTGAAAAAGGTGGTTTATGACTGGTCCTTGCACTTACGACCAACAAAGCATTCCCATGGTCACATGATCAAACTTAGGGCATTTGGCAATCAGAATGTATTTGGAATGTGTCCAAGGAAACAAAACAGCTCTTCTGCTAGTATTGAATCTCTGCTATGAAACTTGCAACTCTGTAAATACAGATTATGCAAAATAACCAAGACCTCAAATAAGGACATCTCCAAATCCAGAAATATGCAAGGCATATAAAGATATCAGCAAAGTTAACCACCTCTTCTGGTCATCTCAATTTGGACCTGTGAAACTCATGACCAAGTCCAACACAGACTTCTGAACCACCCAGAAGGTTTTCACAGCCTTCATCAATGCACGCAACTTTCA
Organism: Masticophis lateralis; assembly: GCA_030761175.1. Classification (NCBI taxonomy): domain Eukaryota; kingdom Metazoa; phylum Chordata; class Lepidosauria; order Squamata; family Colubridae; genus Masticophis; species Masticophis lateralis. The sequence goes on from JAUDYJ010000009.1 coordinate 14,358,634, forward strand.
GAAAACATTCTGTTTAACAATTCTATTTAATTTCAGCATTTTACTTATTGCAACATGAAGAACTTGAAAATAATTGTAAATCTTTCCTTTCACCAACTCTGTCACCCCCATTACCTGGTTATCAATACCCTGTTTCCCCCAAAATAAGACATCCCCTGATAATAAGCCTAATTGGGCTTTTGAGCGCATGGCTAGGCCAAGCACTTATTTCAGGGTACAAAAAAATATAAGACAGGGTCTTATTTTCGGGAAAACACGGTACGTCATACCAGGATTCACATTCAAGGAACAATCCCCAGGATTGGGGGGACGGAAGAGAAGAGCATTGGAGGGACGGAAGAGAAGAGCATTGTGATACCAGGATTTTAAATCCAAAATAACAATCCAGACTGCAACCCTATTATATAAAAGTAAAAAAAAAGTGTCTAAATTGTAGACCAGTGTTTCTCAACCTTGGCATTTTTAAGAAATATGGACTTCAACCCCCCAAATTCCCCAGAGAGCATGGCTGGCTGGAGAATTCTGGGAGTTGAAGTCTACACCTTTTTAAAATTGCTAAGGTTGACAAACTCTGTTGTAGATCATGTGTCTCTAAAAGAGTGTGTAGCTGTGTAGCTTCATCAGGGCTGGTAGTTTTAGAGACATGCTCTCACAAGAATGACCAAATCCAGAATTCCTTGCATACAGACAAGTGGGCAGGGGAGTTGGTAGGTGGGGAAAAACACCACAAATAATAATCAGGGATACTGATCCCATCAACAATAGAGCCAGTTGTTTTTCAGATGTGCAGGGCCAAAACATAAGGACAAGCATCTAAGGCAGCTACACAAACAGACCCACAAATACTGCCTTATCTGGCTTTAAGTCTGCATGAGACCACACAGGCAGGATGGTATTATGCATGTAGAAAGTGGTTTGTATTTATTACAAAAATACACCCGTAGTTGTACTTGGGCCATATAGTTATATTACACTTCTGCTTACTTTTTCTCAGCCAAAGTTGAACAGTTACCTCAAGCCATCCACACAGTAAAAAAAAAAAAAACAACTAGAAACCTAGGTCAAGCCAATGATGCCTTAATCCTGTGTGAGGGTCCCTTGCCCATCAAAATCACACAGAACTTTCCCACCAAATCCTGGCCCATCCTGGTTAATAAGTGTCTGTGTGGACATGTCTCCCCACCTCCAATTGCCAAATTATTCTTGAGCTGGTTCTGCTCTTGCACCAGACATTGGCACTACCCCCAACAGGTTTGCCCACAGTTAGACTCACTCCTTACTAGTGTTCCATTTCAATCTCCCTAGACTTCTGGGATGTGCAACAGGTTACGACGAGTGAGCCTCGGAACGGCTCTGCTCCAGAGTCAGATCACCAGCTTTTGCCTTGCTTTTAATAGTCAAGATGCTTCCAGCCATGCTGACACAGTCACAGTTGCCCTCGAAGTTAATGACATGCAGCCTACGTGTCATTTGACTGAGCAACAGGTGACTGTGTGCTGAAGTTAAGAGAATTGCAACTGAATGTTCCACAGGAAGGAGCAAACCCCAGCGGGATTTACTCATCACCAGCTGGAAGACAGGCCAGAAGTGTTTTTAGAATAAAATTCCCAAGACATTTGGCACTTCTCAACCCCACTCCCCAGTCTTTCTACATTCCTTCTAAAGCATGCAGGCAAGGCAACATGACCTATTCGTCCTAGCACACATAGAGATTGTGCTTCTGATGAGACTGCAGGGCCAGCAAACCCCCCTCCCACCTCCCCCATACAAAGCAACTCCGCTTGGCATCCTTGTTCCTTGACCTCCCTCCCCCTGCCCGGCCACCCCCAGATCTGAACCTTTCTCTGGGCTCCAAGGTGGCAGCACTAGAGAGTCTCTGTTTTTACTTGGCTGATGTGCACTATTAATAGATGCTTACCATTCTCTCCCAGATCTTTCCTCAGCAGAAATAAACCACTCCCAGGTCCCCAAAGCCTCCCTCCGAGGCAGGAAGGGCGAGGACTCCAGCCAGACAGGCCCCTCCAGGCTGCCCATAACCTTCTCCACGTTTCCATCTGCTCGCTTGCATCTGCCAGACACAAGTTTCCAAATGTTCCTTGCGTCCTTGCTTCAGCCTGCCTGCCCCCCTCCCCTCCCCTCCCCAACTCCAACAGGGCTCCTTAAGCTTCAATCAGCAGCCACCACTAGGAAATCCTGCCACAGTTGGCAGGGGGGGCGGGGGCTGCCTACTGTCACTGACTCCTGCAGTGTATAAATGGCCGGGCTGCCCACTGGCATCAGGCTGGGCAAGAGCATTCTGTCCTAGAGCGCACCACTGTTGAAAGGAGAAAAACTGTTTTTGGACACAAGGAAGCCTGGTGATTTTTTTAAAAAACCCATTTTGAGGAACAGCCTGGCACACAAGCAACAGGGGGAACCTAAGTGGGGAACTTGACCTAAACCTTTTGCTTCCTTCAGCCAGCCCAAGTGCAAACACACAGCCCAATGCACTTCAAAAGCTGGCTGATATGCTAGTTCAGTCTCGCCCAGCATTCTGTCTGATAGGAGCTGCTATCTGAGATCCTTGTAATGGGAGATGCCCAGCACCGAACTAGGGCCCTTCTTCACGGAAAGCATGTGCTTTGCCAAGAGTTATAGCCCCTCCCCACCCCCAGGAGATGTTTCTGGGCATACACTGTAAGGAGAGACGCTAGGACTCATTAAAGCAAACTGCATATCGATATTAAACCCAAACATCAGATTCCTTTTACACAGAGAGAGAGACAAAAATCCTTGAGAATCTAGCTCTTACCTTCTGGTTCCCATCTCCTGAAAAGAATGCTCTATGGTCCATTCACAAGCCCAGCCAAAGGAGTGTTTCCAAGATTCAGGAGCCAAGCATTCTTGCTTGCTCTCTCCCTCCCTCTCTCTCTCTCCACTTTACTGAAACTTTTCCTGCACAAAAGTGTGTCAACAGATCTTGACAAAGAAAAAGCTCAGAGGTTTAAGGCAAGTAGCACCCAGAGCACCTCCTCAGCCAAAGTGTTCCTGCTAATTTATTCCTTGTATGAGTCTATAACGTTTTGATTCCTCTTCCTCTTATCAGGCTTGTCAAACCCGATAAGATCAGGAGCCAGAGGGGGTTTGGGGCCAGGGGGAGAGACATCCCAAGAAAGAGCATTGGAGAGTGTTTTTTTTAATGCATCTAAGTGTTTCAAAAAGGGGCTCCATGAGAGGAACAGCACAAGTGACACCTTGTGCCATCACTAAGATGGGAACAATTAATGTTGCCACTCAATGCCTGCTTCCCTAGGTCAGATAAGACCAGAGTGTAAACATGTCCAATAAGATATCTTTAAAAAGGAGGGGAAGCTTCTTTAAGACTAGAATCTGGAAAAGGTTGCTTGGCAGGAATAAAAAAGTCACCGTGCTTCCCTCTCTTCTATACATAAACTGCCCTGCAAGTTGATCATTCCTCCTACAATTTAAAGCATCGCACCTTGTTTTGGGGGGAGAACCAACCAAAAGGTGCGCAGAAGGGGACTGACTTAAGCTGCCACCTGGAGCATCCTGACTGGCAAGTAAGGCCCACTGGAAACATGATGAAGCTTGTCCTTGAGTAACCAAACCCAATTTCCTCACTCGCCATGGGACTTTTAGATGCATGGTTTGTCTGAAAGGCATGGGGGGGGGGGAACGATACTCTGGTGCCACCCTCCACTGGTGTTCATCTACCACAAATCTCCCAGCTACCCACCTTCTAAGGGATAAAAGCCGGCTGGCTAGTGTCACTCAACACTTTTTCCACAAAGGGAGGGGGAAGAGAGAGAGATGAAAGACAAAAATCCCCCCGGGTGTCTCCTCATGCCACCTTTTTTCATTGGCAGGGAGGGGGGGCTGTCATGCCATAGGCTCAAACCCTCCCCCCCAATACACACACCTCCCGTCCTTCAGCTTGCCAACAGACAGACGCCCCCTCCTCTTCCCAGGACCACAGACCTGTTTTGCAAGCTCCGCTGCTCACTCCCGCCGGCCCCCCAACTCGTTTGCAAGTAGGCTACCTCGAGAGCCCTTTCCTTGTTTCTTCCAACCCCCCTCCCTCTCCCCTCCCCTCTCTTTCTCAAGCCACATTCACAATGCCTTGGGGAGGAGGAGGAGGGAGGGGGTGTTGAGAGGAAACTCTGGAGGAGAGTTCACCCCTTTCCCAAGGAAGGTTCTGCAGGGCGCTTCCGTTCCTAATCGCGCCTCCCCTGCCAGCCCCACATGCTGAAATAATAAAGGTTTGTTTGCCTGCGAAAAAAAGCGCGCCTGAGCTCGCTTCCCCCCACCTCCCCAGCCCCAAAACCCCGGCGCAACTCCTTCCCCTTTCAAAGCATCGTCTCCTCCTCCTCCTCCCAACTCTCTACTCCCCCCCCCCCCCCGCTTCTCCTCCCCACCCCCGGTAAACAGATCCGCTTACTCCGTGGCTTCTCCAGCGCGCGCACACACACACTCACATCTATACACGCGCGCCCAGCGCCCTTCGGCTCGCGCGTCCCCGAACTGGCATGTGCGAAGTCAGATTAATGTTTACACCTAAAGCGATTTTCGGGAGCAATTTTAAGAAGCGGCAGCGCCAAGGGGACCGCGGGGAAGAGTGGGAGTGGGAGGGAGGGAGGGAGAGAGGCGGCACGGAGGGAAGGAAAGAAAGTGACGGCTGACAATCCGCATATGGCAAAAAAAAAAAAGAAAGAAAGAAAGGTGATGGAGAATAACCGAAGAGGTGAAAGAGAGAAAGAGAGAGAGGAGAAGGCAAGAAATAAAAAAAGAAATTATCACCTCTTTTTTTTTCTTTTTGCGCGCGCGCTTCAACTGTCTTACCTCCAGCTGCCAAGGCTTTGCTTACACTGGTCGAGACAAAAGGCTGGTTCATACGGATTAGTTGTTGGAGGTTTTGTGTGTGTGTGTGTGTGTGTGTAAAATAAAAAATAAAATAAAATAAAAATCAAGCCTTCGCGTCTTTCTCTCCACCAACCATCCCTCTTCCGAATCCCGCTGCTACTTCGCTGCCCACACGCAACCCCTCCGAGCTCAGGAGGAGGAGGAGAAGGAGGAGGAGGGAGGGTGGACTTCTGCTTCTCCCCCCCCCCTTTCCAACCTCCCTCCCCACCCTTCCCGAAAAGGTTAGAGAGAGAGGAGAAGAGTGCAGAGGGACCCGGAGGGAGGCGGAAACCGAAGGCACCCAGCAACTCGGCTGGGAAAAGAAATTGGGTAGCCATCCAACGTCCTGGGGTCTGGGGGAAGGAGGGGAAGAAAGCCAGCAAAGAAAAGGGGGGGGGGAGCTTGGCACGAGCCAAATCCCCCCAAAAAAACCCAAAATCCCAACCCTTCTGGGAAGATTTGGCGGCGGTGGGGAAGGGGTTGCAGGTAGGGGGTTGGTGAAAAGAAGAGGGGGGCGTTGGAGGGCTGGCTGGCTGGCGAGGGGGCAGCCCGCCGAGTTACTCACCAGCCTGCTGCTGTTGCTGTTGCTGCTGCTGCTGCTGCTGCTGCTGTTGCCCACCGATCCCTTCGGCGGCGACGGCGGCGGCAGCTGCCTTTCGGGAGAGACTTTTTTCTTCCAGGGGATCAGGAGACTCCTGGCTGCCGGGGAGACTGCCCGACCCTTCGGCGCCACTGCCAACCTTCAGCGACAGCATATTCATCGCCTGCCGATCACATTATCCTCACGCAACTCTGCTGGACATGGTCCCTTCGCCGCCGTTCGCCGTTCGCCGCCGCCTCTTCCTCGCCTCCTTTTCTTTTCGCTGGCTCTCTCCTCTCTCGCTCGCTCGCTTTCTTCCTTTCTTTTTGCCTGCCTGCCTTTCTGCCTTCCTTCCTTCCTTCCTTCCCTCCCTTTCCCCAAACACACCGCACACAAAAGACGGGAGCCAGGAAGGAGGGGTGGGTAGGAAAATATGCAAGGCGGCGAGAATTGGCTTTCCCAGCGCTCGCTCGCTCGCCGCCCCCCGCGCCTCTGTCTCTCGCGTCGCTGCTGGAAAAGGAAATGAAGAAGAAGACGCGGGCGGGCGGGAGGGGGGGGGGAGAGAGAGGAAAAGCAGACCCTTGGCTCGCGCTGCCGCTCAGCTGCTGCTGCTGTGCTGGGCTGGGGGGGGATTTTGCTTCTCCGCCCCGCTGGTCGCCGCCGCCTCCTTCTCCTTCTCCTTCCCACCGCCGCTTTGGCTCTCTCTCTCTCTCTCCTCGCTCGCTCCTGCCTTGCGCCTCTCGCTTGCCTTGCCGGGCTCGGGAGAAAAGGCTGGCTGGGAGCTTCTTCGCAGCCGCTGTTGCCGCCTTGGCTGCCTCAGACGCTCTCGGCTTACCTTCGCTTGTCAGCAGCCAGAGCAGCATCCGGAACCCCAGGGAGAGACCCGCAAAGCATCTTGGGGGATGTAGTATTTCCTCTTTCGGCGAGGAGGTGTGGAAGAGGGGAGAGAGAGAGAGAGAGAGAGAGAGCAGGAAAAGGAGACCGAGTTGACTTTCGGGGCTGGACGGGCGGCGAGAGGGGGCTGCGCGAATTGGCGGCGGCGGCAGAGGCGCTTTGGATGCGATGGATACCCCCAGTCCGTCGGAGTGCGCGCTCGGGGAAACGCCAGGGTTGTTTCGGGTTCGCAAACTGGCCGTGTAGTGTTGTCACCCTAATTGTGTTTTTAAAAAAAAAGGGGGGGGCGAGACACACAGAGAGAGGGAGGCTGTAGGATCTCGGGGAATCCTTGCGAGGCGGAGAAGGCAAACTTAGCTGGGGGTAACTGGGGTGGGTCTGGCTTGCCCCCCCCCCTCCTCCCAGCGTTATGATCCAGGATTCGGATTTTAAAAGAAATGCTCAGCTGTAACTTTCTCTCCCACACCCCCCCCCACTCCACCCTTTCTCTCGTGTCCTTGTTCGGCTTTTTTTAAAAAAAAAACTTTCGGCCCCCTCGGAGTTCGCTTGCTCTGTGTTTGTTTAAAGGTACGAGACACTTTTGAGATATCCAAGCCCTTCGCTGAAAACTTCGCGGGTGGGTGTGGGTGTGTGCTTGCTGATCTCCGGGAAGCTTCCCCCAAAAAGAAGGGAGGGAGGAAGGGACGGAGGGAGGGAAGGGAAAGAAAGAAAGAAAGAAAGAAAGAAAGAAAGAAAGAAAGAAAGAAAGAAAGAAAGAAAGAAAGACTATAGAAGAGAAAAAAATACCTTGTAGCGGAATAAGACATTACTGTTTATATGTGTGAGCAGTGCCCTCTAATGGTGGGAACCGGGACTTGCTCCGCTTCGGGGGAATCTTCCCAGCCTTGAACCCTCGACTGTTCTGTTGATTCCGCAAGGAGAGATCTTGTCTCATCCAGGACAAGGGCGCAGATGGTGGCCTGGGGCAGGGATGACATCAAGCAATCCACAGGGTGTGAGCTCAGCCTACTCTTACCTCAGCTAAGCAGTCTCTGCAGGGAGCTTGTCTTCTAAACCAGGGGTCTCCAACCTTACCTTGGCAACTTTAAGATTTGTGGACTTCAACTCCCAGAATTCCTCAGCCAGCAAAACTTCAAAATTCAAAGCAAAGCCAGCAAAATTCTGGGAGTTGAAGTCCACAAGTCTTAAAGTTGCCAAGGTTGGAGACCCCTGTTCTAAACAAACTGCAGGACACATTTGACCAGAGCTGTTAACAGTAGGTGTGAGCAGTCCATAAACAGATAACAGATTAACAGAGTTGGAAGGGACCTTGTAGGTCATCTAGTCCTACCCCGCCCCCCCTGCTCAAGCAGGAGATCCTATACCATTTCTGACAAATGCAGTCCAATCTTTTCTTGAAAGTTTCAAGTGATGAAGCTCCCACAACTTCCAAAGGCAACTTCTGTTCCATGGGTTGATTGTTCTCCTTGTCAGAAAGGTCCTCCTTATTTCCAGGTTGAATCTCTCCTTGGTCAGTTTCCATCCATTATTCCTTGTCTGGCCTTCAGGTGCTTTGGAAAATAGCTTGACCCCCACTCCTCTCTATGGCAGCCCCTCAAGTATTGGAAGACTGCTATAATGTCTCCCCTGGTCCTTCTCTTCACTAGACTAGCCGTGCCCAGTTCCTGCAACCGTTCTTCATATGTTTTAGTCTCCAGTCCCCTAATCATCCTGGTTGCTCTCCTCTGCACTTTTTCTAGAGTCTCAACATCTTTTTAATAGTGTGGTGACCAATACTGAATGCAGTACTCTAGGTGTGGTCTTATTAAGGCTTTATAGAGTGGTATCAGTACCACTCTATAAACAGATTGTATCCCTCTATTAATGCAATTTAGGATTGTATTTGCTTTTTTGGCTGCCGCTGCAAACTGCTGGCTCATATTTAGTTGGTTGTCCACTAAGATTCCTAGATCCCTCTCACCAGAGCCACCCAGGATCCTACTGGAAAATTTGAGGGCTAATGGCCAAAAGAACAGCGGTGCAGTTTCCCTGTTTTTCCCTGTATAAAACTAAGCAAATAAGAGACTGGGCCTGGTGGCCCAGCAGATTAATGCATTGTGATTAACTCCAGCTGTCTGCAATTACTGTAAGTTCGAATCTCACCAGGCTCAAGGTTGACTCAGCCTTCCATCCTTTCTAAGGTAGGTAAAATGAGGACCCAGATTGTGGGGGCAATAAGCTGACTTTGTATAAATATACAAAAGTATGAAGGCTATTGCTTAACGCATTGTAAGCCGCCCTGAGTCTCTGTAGAAGGGCGGCATATAAATCAATTTTTAAAAAAAAAAAAAAGTCCTCTTCAAATCAATGGCCTCCCCGAGCCAACAGGGTCTGACCCCGAACTTAGCTTTTCAAGAGCAGCACACTTCAGAGAGCACACTTAAAAACCAGAAGGAACCTAACATGAAAAGTAAGTTTACGCTCATCTTCAGAACGGATGTAAGCTTCTTCCTTTTTGGGAGCTCCTAGTTGCTAACATGATTTCTGCCAAATGTGAAAAACCTGGTGGCCAAAATGTCCACTCTTTCATTAAATGGGCATTCATACATCACTACCTACCCAGTTATTCATTTTCAGTATCACTATCATTCCATAATTGATCCATAAATCATTTTATCACGGGTGCTCTCTAAATCAGCAATTGTACAACACATCTACTTTCTCACATTTTTAGGTTTCTTGGTAACCCTCTGAAGAGGAAAAGTTGCACACTCACTCATACGCTGCACTGAACTTCCCAAATTTTGCTTTTTGTCAACTTCTGTACTCTTTCAACCTGAATTCTGCTAAACGACTTCCATGGAACATTTAAGAGACATGTGGTTTTTACACTCTTGTTACCTGTTCCTTATTATAGAACTGTATTCTTCTAGTGACCAGACATGAAGTCTTTACACACACACACATTACACAAGATCCACAACCATTTCATAATCAAACCACATCCACATTTTAACACATCTCCAATTGACACCATCTAACCTGCAGCCTTAACTATTTTTCAGTATTTTCCCTACATTCATTACTTCTTTATCAGCAATTTGGATGCTAATATTTGTAGAACAGATTTGGAAGGGTCCTCAGAGGTCTTCTAGACCAACCCCCTGCTCAAGCAGGAAATCCTATACCCATGATGGCAAACCTATGGCACGGGTGCCAAAGGTGGCACGCGGAGCCATATCTGTGGGCATGCGAGCACTGCCCCACCTCAGTCCAGCACACATGTGCATGCTGGCCAGCTGATTTTTGGGCCTTCCTGGCCCACCGGAAGTTGGGAAACAGGCTGTTTCTAGGCCTCCGGAGGGCCTCCAGGTGTGGGGAGGAGGCTGTTTTCACCTTCCCTAGGCTCCTAGAAAGGCTCTGGAGCCTGGGGAGGGCAAAAAAATTGGGCCTACCAGGCCCACCGTGCCATCACGTGCCAAGAGCGGGGAGGGTTCATGCATGCATGCGTGGGGGGATGGGGCGCATTGAATTATGGGTGTGGGCACACGGGCATGCAATCCTCCCCCCACTACCCCCGCTTTTGGCATGCAATGCAAAAAGGTTAGCCATTACTGTCCTATACCATTTCAGGAAAAAAAAAGGATGTCCAATCTCTTCTTTAAAATCTCCAATACTGTGGCATCCACAACACTGATTCAAAAAAATTGTTTCCATTTCACTCTTCAACAGATTACTATCACTCCTCTAAAATACTCTTCCAGTATTCCCTGACTCAGTGGTGAGTTGCCCCCGGTTCGGACGGGCACGATGTGAACCGGTAGTAAAAGTTAGTAGAACCCGCCCCGCCCCTGCCCTGACTTAGATTTCCTTCCAAATAATACAATTGCTTTGATTCTTCATTCCCTTCATTCTACAGGAAGTTCCTTGTTTAGCTTTGTTCACCCTGTTCCAAGGCTATTTTTAAATTTTCCATCCAAATCACTCTAGAGACTTTCTTGACTCTTTTAATGGGTTTAAAGGGTTTCCTGCCAGAGCAAGTGGTTGGACTAGAAGACCTCCAAGGTCCCTTCCAACTCTATTATTATGTTAATCTTATTTGTTTGGTATCCTTGACTATATTGTTAGTAATTGTCCCTTTCTCTCTCTGCATAGATAGTCTATTGTATTTCTCCCTTATTCCCATTTTTGCAGCAATTGTCTATATGTACTTCAGTCATCCACAGTCTTTTTCACTTCATCATTTCACTGTAACTCCATACAGCTCTGTGAAACTCAGTAATTTAACTCTTTTTAACTCTGTTTCAAGCAGAATAATCTCAATTTCTCACTGATTCTGTTTCGGAGATGAATCCACCATCTTTTTTTTAAAAAAAAATATTGGAGCCATTTTGTTTTCAGTCTAAATGTTTTCACTTGTTCCTTCTCTTCTGTGTCACTTTTCCCTCCCAAACCCACTCTTAATTGTACGAGAAAATGGCAGAAGAATAAATGCAAAAGTCAAGAAAGAAAAAAGATGCCAAAGAGTAGCTTCCTATTTTCTTTACAGGTTGTGTTTCTCAAAACTTCAAAAGCCTTCCATTTCTCAGCCATAACCACTCTTTCATCCAAACCAAGCAGCAAGGTACAAAATACAATTTCCAGTCAGGTAAACCCAATGCTCCTTTTTCCTTTACATCTTGTAACACCTTATATTTAACTCATGTTTTTTCCCCTTGCCACACAAATTTAGAGATATCCTTCTGCCACTGTTTAAATGGTGCATCAATTGTCAAAACAGGTATTGATGAAACAAAAACAACATTCTAGGCAAGACATTCGTTTTAATCACTCAAATTCTTGCAGCCATGTAGTTTCTCTCATCTTAATGCGTCTTTGTTAACTTCATTCCATGTCTTATCACTGTTATTTTGAAATACCATAGAATTCATATTTGTCATGGCGATACCCAAATATTTTACTTTCTCCTCAATCTAAAAACCTATTTTGTTCATCAATTCTTTGATCTTCTGCTTTCACATTTTTATTAATAACTTTGTCTTCTGTTTATTAATCTTAAAGCCTGCAAATGTATCAAATATTTTTCATCTGCCCAGTTTCAATTCCTTTTAAAGGATTTTCCAGAAACAACACCAAATTGTGTTTCAGGCAGGCTGCAAACACTGTGTTTGTTTATCTGAGGTAAAAAGATCCTGTCAGCCCTTTGAGGTAGGCCAGGTCAAGAAACAGACACCATGAACAACAGATAGTCCTCAAATTACAATTGCAATTAAACCCAGAATTACCACACAATCACGTCAAATTTTACAATTTCTTTTGCAGCAACAAAAAGTAAATGGTGGAAATGGATTTAAAAACCCACTAAAAATCATGATCATGTGACTGCCAGGTGCCAAGTGCCAAAAATGTAATCACATGATTGGGGGAAGGGCAGCCTTCAGAACTTTGCAAATGTTTGGGTTATAACTACCGTAGCTCTAGGGAGCTCCATTGTATTTTCAACAGTTGCTAAGTGATAGTCATAAAGTGAGGACTACCTGTATTGTTGTTAAAGCAGTGGTGGGTTTCAAAATTTTTTACTACCAGTTCTGTGGGTGTGGTTTGGTGGGTGTGGCATGGCTTGGTGGGCATGGCAGGGGAAGGATACTGTAAAATCTCCATTCCCACCCAACTCCAGGGGAAGGATACTGCAAAATCCCCATTTCCTCCTGATCTTCAAAATTTACTGATTTTAATCCGATTCATGGATTTAGATGTAGTTTTAAACCAGTGGTGGTTTCAAAAATTTTTATTACCGGTTCTGTGGGTGTGGCTTGGTGGGCATGGCATGGTTTGGTGGGTGTGGCTTGGTAGGCGTGGCAGGGGAAGGATACTGCAAAATCTCCATTTCCTTCCAATCATCTGGGACTTGAGAAGCAGAGAATAGATGGGGGCAGGGCCAGTCAGAATTTTTACTATCGGTTCTCCAAACTACTCAAAATTTCCACTACCAGTTCTCCAGAACTGGTCAGAACCTGCTGAAACCCACCTCTGCGTTAAACATGTCTTGGGGCAGGGGTCTCTAACCTTGGCAACTTTTAAGACTTGTGGACTTCAACTCCCAGAATTCCTCAGCCAGCAAACTCTGGGAATTGAAGTCCACAAGTCTTAAAGTTGCCAAGGTTGGAGACCCCTGTCTTGGGATGCTCTTTGTTTGATATTTCTAATTCTCATCTAATTATTGTAATCCACACTGGAGAGGACCTTTTTCAGGAATTATGGGTCCAGAACTATCAGGAACATCACCAGATCCCTGGGAGCAAGCATTAAAGAACACAGCTAGGCTTCTTCCTAAATAAATACAGCCAGATCATCCAGTTATCATGCTGACAATCTTCAAGAATTTCAGAACATTCCTTGTGCCCCAGAAAGACGTTACAAAGATCAGAGGCTGTTGGCCTTCACCAGCTGCTAATGTCAGTGTTGAATTCCTCTGCTATTTTTAGCATCCGATCACAATCAATACCAATTGCCATCATCTTCTCTCTCCTTGGACCTTTGCATACAATTAATGCAGCATAACCACACAGTCGTGTCGGTGGCATGGTCACAAATCCATCACAACCAGGGTTAGTTAGATGTTCAGCCAAGACAAAAGAAGCATCAGGTGAACTTCACAACTACCTAGTCCAGCCTTCTTATTCCACAAAAAAACGTAATAACAGGATTCTGAGAGGTCCACAAGTGCTACCTAGATATGGGGCTATTATAAGGAAGATGAAGATCCCATTGGCCTAGAGTAATCCCAACACAATACTTGACTTTTGTACAAGGAATGGATTTTTTAGGAATGTAAGATGGTGGCAGTAGAACTATATATAATGCAGGGGCAAACTATATATAATTCAGGGGCAAACAGGGTATTTGTGATAGTTCCCCCCTCCCCCAATTATAAAACACTTTCTCCTAGAATCTTTTGAAGAAGAAAAGAAGGAGGAAGAGGAGGAGGAGGAAAAAAGATGGATTTTCAGCATCCTGCAGGTAGACATTGAATACACCACATCCTAGACCAGAAATGGCCTTCTGTGATTGCAATAGGTTCCTGAACAATTCATTTTTCAGAAACCCACTGCCAGGATTCTCACATCCTGCTAATCCATCTTCTAATTTTGAGTTAGCACGTTGTGTGAACTCTACTGTGGTGACCTGGAAGCCTTATTTCTTGGCTTTATGTGTTGTGTGAACCCAATGGTCCTCTATAAAGAAGCATTAACTAAACGATAGCTTGGGGGTTGGCCATCAAGGAGCCAAGAGGATATAATTCCAGCCCTATTTAAAGGGAAGCCCTCTTATTCAACATTTCCCAAATCTGGAAAGGCCGATATTAATCAAAGTGAAGTTTAATGGTGGTTTATCAATGTTGTTGATCAGCCTTGGCACACATTTCCTTTGGCATCCCATACATCTATAATTTGACATGCAACTCCTGCCAGGAATGCCATAAAGAGAAATCCTGGACATACTCCAGAAGCTAAAACTCTTTCTAGAAAATTGGTGGTAATCTGACCTGTACATCCTTTTCCTTGTGTGCATCGTTTCAAGGAAGTCTACCGTATTTCCCCGAAAACAAGACAGGGTCTTATTTTCTTCTGACCCCCCCACAAATAAGGGCTTGACATTATTGGGGGGGTCTTATTATTTTGGGGGTGCAGGAGGCGGCGAGCGTGGGACTAGATGTCCCGTTGCTGCCATCGTCTCCCCTCCCTGTTCTTTAATGCCAGTCAAGTGGCCCAACACATCCCACCCCACCCCACCCCAATGGCAACAGCTGCTTCCCTTCCCCGCCATTTCTTTATTGAGTGAGGTGGCAGGTAGGGCAGGGGAGAAGCGAGATGCGTGGAGCAAGACGTGGCTCCCCTTGCCATCTCTCCTTCCTTCTTTGCCGGGCATGACAGGGGCTCCTGCCCTTCGCCGGGCATGACAGGGCTCCCTGTCCCTACTTCTCACCCGCCCTACCTGCCCGTAGGTAGGGTGGGTGAGAAGCGGGACGCAGTCTTATCTTCCAAGCTCCATCTCGTTCCTCGCCGTTGTGTCCAGGGAAACACGCTGTAAAATAAAACCTTCTCGCGAGTTCGAGAAGTTTGATTGAACTCGTGAGAAGGTTTTCTTTTACAGCGTGTTTCCCTGGACACAATGGCAAGGAAAGCGACGGAGCTTGAAATGTAAGATCTGCATCCTACTTCTCGTCTGTCCCACCTTCCACCCCCAAATTGCATCCCTAAAGAGGGCAAGGGGCTAAGCGAGGGGCAGAAGCCCTCTCATGCCCAGTGCAGGGGGGAGAAGAGACGGCAAGGCAAGCCATGTCTCACTCCATGCGTCTTATTTCTCACCCACCCCACCTGCCACCCCTCTCAACAATGAGACGGCAGGGAAGGGAAGCAGCCAGGCTGCTGTTGCCATTGGGGTGGGATGGGACACGTTGGGCTGCTCAGCCAGCACGAAGAACAGGGAGGGAAGGGCATGTCCCCATCTTCCTCCCCCCCCACCTCCAACCAAGCCACCTCAACTCATTTTGGTTGTGTGGCAAGCAACCAGAGGAAATGGTGGGACCGGCTGCGTGTAGGTAGTTGGTGGGGTGCTTATTTTGCGGCGGTGGTTTATCGTATGCGCTGAAAACCCCGATTGGGCTTATTATCCAGACATGTTTTATTTTCAGGGATATACAGTATTGACCAAGCCATTCATCTCCCTATGTCAGGGATGTGAAACTTGATTTAATTGAGGGCCACATTAGGATTATGTTTGATCTTGGGGCGGGGGGGCAAGGTGAGGCCAGCTCGCCATCACTTGTATTGGAGGAACTTGTGGTGCTTCCGACAAAAATGAGCTCCCGAGCTCTGTTTCTGGCTGTGATGGCCTCCTGCAACCTTCCTGCGGCCCTCCCAAGCTCTGTATTCACTGGGAGAGGCACCGTGGTCAGTCCTTCGCTGTTTCCAGGGCAGCCCCATGGGCCAGATCTAAGCACCCTGTGGGCCAGATCTGGCCTCCGGGCCTTGAGTTCAACACCCCTGCCCTATGTTTAAAATATATGCATTCACATGACACATTAAGCCAGGAGTTTGCAACTTTTACACTTGAAGAGCCATTTGGACCCATTTCCCACAGAAAAGAAAATATCGGGAGCCACAAAACCCCGTGCCTAAATATTTCTTAAGCGGCCACAAAACTAGCATAAGTAGTTGAATTGAACATTCTGTTTTCTTCTGAAACTTTTCTTTTCTTGGATTTATCCATGGTTGGCCTACCGGGGGTTGAAAAGCTCAATAAATCATGTCCTGGCAGGTGTCACACTTTGGCAGTTGTGACGCATATTTTGAGTGACAGGGAGCCACAGCAGAGAGGTGAAAGAGCCACATGCGGCTCCAGAGCCGCAGGTTGCTGACCCCTGCATTAAGCCATAAGATACCTTAGTTAGTTTATGTGTTGTTGAACCCAACAACAAGATATTTGCAAGCCATAGTTTGCAAACTTATCCTCAACTTACAACCATTCCTTTAGTGGCCATTCACAGTTACAACAGCACTGAAAAAAGGTTATTTACAACCAGTCTTTGCACATGCCAACATCACACGATCAAGAATTTGTATATTTGGCAACCAGCATTTATTTGCAAAGGTTGTGGTATCCCAGAATCATATAATCATCACTTGCAATTTTCCCAGGTGGTTTTGGACAAGGAAAGTTAAAGGGACTAGCCAGACTCATTTAATGACTGTTTGAGTCTCTTTTAACAACTGCAGTGATTTATTTAACAACCTGGGCAAAAAGGTCATAAAATCAGGTGAGACTTACTTTAACAACTGCTTGCTTAGCAATGAAAATCCTAGTTCCAATTGTGGTTGTATGTCAAGGATTACAGATTAATAAATATTTGGATCCAGTTTATGACTCTAACAGCCATAGGAAGGTTCTTTATTTATGGGGGGAAATTCAGTAGGAGTACAGAATAATTTTGTCATCTATTCCATTAGGAGTAGATGTAAGAACTCTCTTTGGTTAGACTGCACAGTGGCTCAGCTGCTAGCACCAAATGAAGCCTGTGGGAGATTCATCTTCCACCAAAGAAAAAAAATACACCACATACTCAGAAAAATCTATCTGAAAAACAAGTATATTATAGAAAGTTTTCAACAAGCAAGTTTTTAAAAAAGTTTATATAGGAAGGGTTATTTTATAGAAAGATGTAGAAAGATTGCATTGAAGAATGAAAGCAGAATAACATTCCCCTCGTGGTCACTCATACCTTGGTCACCTCCAGATTGGATTACCATATTTTTCGGAGTATAAAACGCACCTTAGTTTTTGGGGAGGAAAATAAGAAAAAAGCTGACTGGCAAGGTGGATCAGCCTCCCGGAATACCACCAATCAGCTGTCCCAGAAGTGAATTTTAGCAAAAGGTTCCATGGTTGTGAGCTCTGTGCCTTGTTTTTTTTTTCTGCCTCTGAAAGCCTTGGAAACAGCTTTAGAAAAAAAGCCTCTGAAGCTCTGTTTGGGGGCTTCTTTTATGAAGCTTCATTTCTGATGCTTTTTTCAGCCTCTGAAACCTCAGTTTGACAAGCTGGGCAGGGCTGCATTCAGTGTATAAGACGCACCCAGATTTTCACCCTCTTTTAGGTGGAAAAAGGTGCGTCTTATACTCCGAAATATACAGTACTTACTGTAGTGTGTTCTACTTGAAAGCTATCCAGAAACTTCAATTGATCCAGAATGCATCCATGTGGGCAGTTATTGGTGCACTAGCTTCTGATAGCCTTCTGGTGTGATTCAAGATGCTAATTAATGATTACCTTTTTTTAAAGCTCTACATCAGGGTATCCAAAGTCATCTATTGGTGACTTTAAGACTTGTCTTAAAGTCCATCCCTGCAGGATGGACAATTCCCAGAATTGTCCATCCTGCAGGGGAGTTGAAGTCCACAAGTCTTAAAGTTGCCAAGGTTGGACACTCCTGCTCTACATGGGGTTTTTAAGAAGAAATTGGATAACCATTTGTCTGAAATGGTATAGGGTTCCCTGCCTAAGCAAGGGGTTGGACTCAAAGACCCCCAAGGTCCCTTCCAACTACTCTACTCTACTCTACTCTACTCTACTCTACTCTACTCTACTCTACTCTACTCTACTCTTGTTCTGTTCTGTTCTGTTCTGTTCTACTTCTACTCTACTCTACTCTACTCTACTCTACTCTACTCTACTCTACTCTACTCTAGGAACCACTTCCTCCCCAAAACATATCCATGCTATACACACTGTAGGTACTGTCCTTTTAGCCTTGTCATCTAATGCAACCGCGGAAGAGTGTCATTTCTGTGGGTGCTCCCCACAGATAAACTCCCTTCTGCTGGTACACATAGGTCTCAACTCTCCTCATCTTAGGAAAGCAGTTACAATGTGATTTTTCCCCCAGGAGTCAGTTAAGGGGAAGTCCCTCTCAGCAGGTTTGTTTTGTGTGTGCTGGTTTGCCACTTTACATTAGAGGTAGTCCTCAGCTTACAACCAAAAATGATTCCAGAATTTCTGTTGAGAAGCAAGGCAGTTGTTAAGTGAGCTTTGCCCCCTTTTACAAGCTTTCTTGTACAGTTGTAAAGTGAAACACTGCAGATGTTAAGTTAGCAACATCGTTCGTGGGTGAATCTGGCTTTCCCGATTGACTTAGCTTGTCAGAAGGCCTCTAAAGGGTATCATATAACTTTTGGACACGTCAATCGTCGTAAATACATGCCAGTTGCCAAGCATCTGAATTTTGATCATGACTGTTGGGGATACTGCAATGGCCATAAGTGTGAAAAACAGTCATAAGACTTTGTTCACCAACTTCGAATGGTCACTAAGCGAAGGGTTGCAGGAGGAGGACTACCTTCATTTATGTATTTATTAGATAGTTTTGGTTTCTTTTCTTCTATTTGATTTATTGCGTATCTATGTTGGACCCTGCCCAGAGTCACACCGTTTTGAGTTGGCCGGCCTTAACCTTCTTGAAATAAATAAACAAATAAAAATAAACTGGCATTCTCTTTTTTTTAAGCGATTACTTACTTCTTTTTCTTCTTCAGCATGTCTCATCTCTGGTCCTCGAAGCTTAAGTGTGAAAACAAGGCGGCGATTGTTTGATCTCCCTTCCTTTCCCCTGCTTCCCTTCCAAAAGTATTAGGCCCCCTCTATGCTTTATATATGAATGGGCACAACACGTGGATATTCACACATGACTGCTCTGTCACATCACATTTGGCATAGAGGTTGCCGGGGTCAAGGAGGGGCGGGAGAGAGAGAGTGCTAATTGCACCAATGTTGTGTTCATTTCGGTCAAGCCAGCTGGCGTGTTGAGTGTGTGAACCGAGTTGAGCAAAAGTTCTTGTTGTTTGTTTGCTTCATGGCTAGGTTCACATATGCAGGTTTTTGGTAACTACGTTTAGCAGCAAACCATGGTTCAGAAGGCAAGAGCATGCAAAAACGCTAGATTGCAAACAGGCCAAACCCATTAAGGCAGGGGCTGTCGGGAAAATCTGGGTGTGACCTGGATATCAACCGAACCATTACTTTAAAACAAGCAATGAAAAGGATTGGTTGGCTGGTTTGTTAGCATCAATTCAGCTGACCACCTAACTTTCTGCCTGGACGTACCTACAGATCACATTTTCTCTTGAAAATTTGGAACGAGTTTGCCGTATAGGTTGCTAATGGATATGCCCA
Source organism: Masticophis lateralis (assembly GCA_030761175.1). Taxonomy (NCBI): domain Eukaryota; kingdom Metazoa; phylum Chordata; class Lepidosauria; order Squamata; family Colubridae; genus Masticophis; species Masticophis lateralis. The sequence goes on from JAUDYJ010000009.1 coordinate 14,377,712, forward strand.
TGCCATTTTTTGGTCCAGGAAATGCCACAAAAGACAGAACAAATGGCAGAATGCTCTTGGGCCATCGGTAATGATACTCTCTGCTGCCGAAATGATTATCCGAGTTTTAGCCGCTTTTCTTCCTTTTTCTTCTGCAGGAATGGGAATTGGGGGGAGGGGGGAGGAGGACTGAAGAAGGGAGCAGAAGGACAGGGGAACAGTCGTCTCAGCAAAATTCTCTTAAGGCGCGAGCCATCTTTTCAAAGCCAAAGTCTTCCTTCCTTCCTTCCTAACAACCGATTGGTTCATGTGTTGCTGTAAGCCATGGCTTAACTATGGCCGGCTCCCTAAGCCATAATGGGCTGGGTTCACACAAAGAGCGAAGTCCAAGCCAAGCAAACTGCCGGCTGACCTGGTACACCATGGGAACCGTCTATTTTCGGAACGGCAGGATGAAGCATTTGTCAGGATGAAAACTCTCAGGTTTTTTCCCCCCCCTCCGCTTGGCAATCCTCCGTTCTGTTCCATTGCCAGATGCCTCCTGCACATTCAGGCTTTCGATGCTTTCTTTGCCTGTGTTCTTACAGTGCACTAAGCCAAGATTTCCTTAACTGTAAAACACAGATGGCTGGGTTAACATAATACGCTAAAACAGTGTTTCTCAACCTCAGCAATGTTAAGATGGGGTGGGGTGGGGTGGATTTCAACTCCCAGAATTGAAAGTGGCTGGCTGGGGAATTCTGGGAGTTGAAGTCCACCCTTCTCTTCATGTTGTCAGGGTTGAGAAGCCCTGATCTAGAGTTCAAAATCAAAGCAGCGCATTGGATTCAATTAAACGAAGTTTCCTATTTGGTATTTAGTGTGTCTCTCTTTTGGGAGGGTGGGAATGCATCCGGGGAGGAGAGTTTATTTGCATGCTGTACCTGCATTGCTACAAGGGGGAGGTGAGAGCAGGTGTCAGGAAGCATTATGCTACTCCAGAGCCCATTAGTTCTGGTGCTGCGCCTCAGGTCTTTTTTGCGTCAGCATCAGGAATGCCAGCTGTGCAGGGACAGGTCAAGGTGCTAATAGCGTAACCACTGGACTCTCTGTTCTAGCAGCTGCCTCACTCCCAATCCTTTCCAACTTCAAAGCCATCCCTTGACTGGGGAAAAGGGAGTTGTGGACCCGGTTTTTTGTAATCTTAGTTTGCTGATAAGCAATAATTGGAAGTTCAAGTATGGTACTGTGCAATATACTGCTTTTACAAGCCACCATGGCTGCATTCATCACACAAAGGACAGAGATATTGTCTTCTGCATTTTCCCCGTTTTTGTGCAATAATGATGTCAGGGATGAAGGCAGCCAAACAAATCTGTCTGGATTGTTCTTCTGTAGAGGTAGCTACTGCAGTTGTAAAAGGTTGTGGATCTGTCCCTTGAAATCTACTAGATTCCCTGCCTCACTTGACTCTTAAAATGCACACACACAGAGTCAGAGTTGGCACGCTGTAAAGCTCAGTGGCTAAGACGTTGAGCTTGTCGATCGAAAGGTCGGCAGTTCAGCGGTTTGAGTGCCGTGTAGCGGGGTGAGCTCCCGTTCCTTGTCCCAGTTTCTGCCAACCTAGCAGTTCAAAAGCACATAAAAAATGCAAGTAGAAAAATAGAGACCACCTTTGGTGGGAAGGTAACAGCGTTCCATGCACCTTTGGGGTTTAGTCATGCCGGCCACATGACCATGGAGACGTCTTCGGACAGTGCTGGCTCTTCGGCTTTGAAACGGAGATGAGCACCACCCCCTAGAGTCAGGAACGACTAGCACATATGTGCGAGGGGAACCTACCTACCTACCTTTAGAGGTAGCTAATGCAGGTGTAAAGGGTTATGGATCTGTCCCTTGAAATCCACTAGATTCCCTGTCTCACTTGACTCTTAAAATGCGCACACAGAGAGCCAGAGTTGGCACGCTGTAAAGCAAAATGCCAAAATCTATCTTCACCTTTATTTCCATGTATTGCTCCTGGCGCCTAATCAATTCCAGAAATATTCTTGGAAGATTATTACTACCATTGTTTGTTCAATGTGTATCCCTCGGCATCCTTCCCTACTCAGAGCGGAATAATAATATGCCCGTGGTAAGAATAACCTACATTCCCCAAACAGCTTCAAACCCCAATGCACAAAAAATCAAGACTCTATCTTTGCCAACATCTGGAAGATCAAGAGAGCCAAACCGCTACAGCAGTGTTTCTCAACTCAACAACTTTACAACGTCGGGACTTCAACTCCCAGAATTCCTTAGACAGCTCACTGGCTACGGAATTCTGGGAGTTGAAGTCCCCGCATCTTAAAAGTTGCCAAGTTTGAGAAACACTGCTGTAGGAAAAGGCTGTTTCAGATGGAAGGGATTCTGTTTGACGACTCCATCCCTCATCGGTTCATGGGAATGGGGCTCGCCATGAACTCCTCCTGGAGGACCTGTTCAAATGGGTGGCCTCTATGTGAAAATGTTTCCAGCTGCAACCTAATATTTTCTTTATAGTCTACCTGCCCAGCAACAAAGACCAAAATAAGCCAAAATGAGAAGGTCGGGGTTAAAGGGGTGACAGGAACAGCCTTATTAGAGCTTTGTGACTGGCTACGTTCCTCTGTTGTGAGATTAAAGTTGGCAGTCTCTCTTAAATTGCAGAGGTGTTCAACTTTTGAAAAAGAAATTAATTGAGGCTCTTTAGAGCAGATCAGAGACTCAACAGCCTAACACTCAATAGTTTAATTCGATTAAAATAACAGCTTCAGTCTTCACGTGAGTTTTGTAGCTTTCCTAAAAGAGCCCCAGGAATATTTAGAAATAAGAATAAAACAAAGGAGCATTTTCAGAAAGGATACTTAAAAATGGAAAAAATAATTACCGAAGTATATAATTAATTTTCAAATAGCACTAGTAAAAGATACAAGCAGAATGCATTGAGTTGTTTTCCTGATATAAAAAAAAAGAAATACAATTTTTTGTGCCTAACGTCAACATCTCCAACTGTATGTACTGGTTATAAATGTTAAAAGGAAAGAGGCAGCCCAGGAATCTTAATATTCAATGGGGGAACTCTTTTTCTTTTTTCTTTCCATTACCGGCTCCCTTGCTTCTTCACAGATCTAAAGTTCCTCCGTTAGGATCTTGAAACATAACCTATCTTTCCAGAGCTTCCAGAACTCCTGGCAGCTGCTTCTTTTCCCTTTCTTATTTTGGCACCCTGAGGGCTAGAAACTTGCTCTTTGAATTTGCTCATCCTGCATTCAGCGTTAGTACCGTCAACCTGCCTCTCCCGTTTCCTAGCAGTAGCTGCCCTGTCCTGTGCATTTTTCTTTCTTCCCTGTGTCCCACTCCCCACCCCCTTTCCTGGAGCCAGATCTAGCCATCGTTGGATAAATCATCTGTCTGAATACAGCTGTTCTCCTGTTGCCTGGCTGGCTGGTTGGGGAGGCAGAAATATAACCAGACCTCCCGGCAAGTAAGCAACCTCCTTGGAGGCTTAATAAACAAGTCACGCTAAAGTACCACACAGGTTCAAGCCCCCTGTTCCTCAGCATCCTCTTGCCCCTCGGAAGACGGGGGTCCATGTCAGACACTCTCCTTGCATTAACAATGCAGGCAGTTGGTTCATTCCCAGCATGCCCTTCTTCGGGCACTTACACCTAAACCTTGCTGCAAATCCCAGGAGGGAAGGGAAGCCCCCCTCCCCGCTCCAATCGCACCTGTGCTCTTCTCTCTTCCAGCCTTTGGGACAAAACCAGCCTTCTTCCAATGCAGGTCGCCTTCTGAGCAGGATGATTGACGGGTTCCCAAGCCCTCTCCCCAGCTGGAACGGATTGGCGGGTGCTGCCAATATCTGTCTCCACCTTTGCCTCTCTTCTCTCTGACTTTGTTTTCCCCTCCAGCCTTTTGTGTGTTTTACAAGTGCTCTCTGGAATAATTTTCTCCTGAGGAAGGAAGGAAGGAGGAAGGAAAGGAAGGAGGGAAGGAAGGAAGGAAGGATGGAAGGAAGGAAGGGGAGGGAAGGAGAGAGGGAGGGACGGATGGAAGGAAGGAAGGGAAGTGAGGGGAGGGAAGGAAGGAGGGAGGGAGGGAAAGAGAGGGAGGGAAGGAAGAGGAGAGAGGGAGGGAGGGAAGGAAGGAGAGAGGGAGGGAAGGAAGGGGAGGGAGGGAGAGAGAGGAGGGAGGGAGGGAGGAAGGAGGGAGGGAGGGGAGGAAGGAAGGAAGGAAAGAGAGGAAGGGAGGAAGGAGGGAAGGAGAGGGAGGGAAAGAAGGGAGGGAGGAAAGGAAGGAGGGAAAGAAGGAAGGAGGGAATAGAAAAGCAGTAAGGGAAGAAGAATTTCATTTGCGTTTTTAAGCAGGCATTAATACAAAAATGCATACCACCAGTACTACTCACTGTCTTTTATAGACTGGGTCCCACATATCATGCTAAGCCAAGGTTTGCCTAACTCCGCTTAAGGGCACAATCCACAACTGATTTATACCCTGTATGGTCATAAACTATGATTTACAAACCATGGTATGGGGGAGTTTATGCATCCAACCTAGCCAACGCTAAACAAATCATGTCATGGTTTAAAGCAGCATTTCTCAACCTTGGCAACTTTAAGAGGGACGGACCAACTCCCAGGAATTTCTCCAAGCGGCATCCTGCCTGGGGAATTTTGGCCTAGGTTAAAGTTCACACATCTTCAAGTTGCCAATGTTGAGAAACACTGGTTTAGAGGAATGTGCGAATCCAGGCAAAGGTTCTGGGTGATAGGTGAATTAGACTCAGATCAAAAAAGAAAACTAATAGATAGTGCCAGTGGTGAAATTCAGCCGGTTCTATCCGGCTCTGGTGAACCGGTAGCGCCAGCGGCAGGAGGCTCCGCCCACCCAACCAGATGTCATCACATCCTGTGTTTGACCCTCTGCGAGTGCGCAGAAGGCTCTATGCATGTGTGGAGGAGGCACATGTGAGAACCGGTAGGAAAGGTAAGTGGATTTCCCCCCTGGATAGTGCCCAAATTGCAAGAGGAGATTCATCTGAGATAGAAAGTGGGGGAAGGGGGAAGGGAAGGGCAGGGAGAGAATCTTATCCATATATTTTAGAGAATTATGGGTTCCGATTTATTCTGCTCTCTTCTGCCCATTTATTTTTGCTTTTAACTAGTTCCAAAAACAGAAATACACACATGAAAGTTTTTAAAGAAATTCTAGGTAGATGAGATGGTGGGTGGGTGAGCTGTGTTTACATGGAATACAGTCTTAATGTTGTTTGAACAAGCACCCGAACACTGCCATTCATACAACATGCTTAATTTGATTGTCGAATTCATTTCTTTCCTGGATTTGTACACCGTACTGAATCACAAATTGTCCACATAGCCTAAGTTCATACAAAGTGCTGAGCCAGAGAAAAGAAGAAAAGTGGAATCAAGATTAAACCTAAACTGCTTGGCTTATTGTGTGAATGCAACTGTCAAATTTCTAACTAACCCATTTAAGCAAGTTGAATAATGTTAGCCAGGTTAGTCAATGTCTTTGATCTGGTTCACAAAACACACTGATTTGTTTGGTTTTGGCTTAGTGTGTTGTGAGAACACAGCCATCAGCGGGGTTGTAAACCATATTTACAGCTTAGAAATCCAATCCTAGGGTTCTTTATTCCATAAACCATGGTTTAGGACTGGAGATCCAGTAACAGCATTATACCATAATTCCAATATTTATTTTATTTATTTATTTTTATTTTCGTCAAGCATGTATTTCATGACAGATACAAGCGTAGGCATAATTATAAATATATGAAAAGGATATGAATAAAAGAAAACATTAGGACAGGGATGGTGGGCACGCTGGTGCGCTTATGCACGCCCCTTACAAACCTCTTAGGAATGGGGTGAGGTCTACAGTAGACAGTCTAAGGTTAAAGTTTTGGGGATTTGGGGAAGAAACCACAGAGTCAGGTAGTGCATTCCAGGCATTGACCACTCTGCTACAGAAGTCATATTTTCTGCAGTCTTACCATGAGTTTGTATTTATTGTGTGCTCTTGTATAGTTTTGGTTGAAGCTGAAGTATTCATTGGCTGGTAGGACATTGTAGCAGATGATTTTATGTACTATGCTTAGGTCAAACTGAAGATGTCAAAGTTCTAAATTGTCTAACCCCAAAATTTTGAGTCTGGGGGCATAAGGTATTCTGTTGCGAGCAGAAGAATGGAGGATTCTTCTCATGAAATATCTCTGGACCAATGGTGAAATCCAAATTTTTTTACTACCGGTTCTGTGGGCATGGCTTAGTGGGCGTGGTGTGGCTTGGTGGGCATGGCAGGGGAAGGATACTGCAAAATCTCCATTCCCTCCCCACTCTGGGGACAGCCAGAGGTGGTATTTGCTGGTTCTCTGAACTACTCAAAATTTCCGCTACCGGTTCTCCAAAACCTGTCATTTCACCCCTGCTCTGGACTCATTCGATTGTATTAATGTCCGATATGCAATGTGGGTTGCAGATAGATGAGCTGTATTCAAGAATTGGTCTGGCCAAAATTTTGTATGCCCTAAGTTTGCAGTTCAATATTAACGGAGAAGAAGCTATAGCAATATGGGATATTCCCATATATTAATATGGGAAAAATTAAACTCAGTTGCTTCTGTACAAAATTGGAATGGAGGTATAAAAATTGCAAGGAGAACTCTTGACATACAAAAGGGCAGGAAATAGCATGGAACATGGCTATCCAATCTCTTCTTAAAAGCCTCCAGCGATGGAACAGCCACTGTTTCTGGAGGCAAGCCATTCCACTGATTAATTGTTGTCGTTGAGAGGAAACTTCTCCTTAATTCTAGGTTGGATCTTTCAAACTCTCCTCCATTATTTCTTGACTTGTTCTCAGGTGCTTTGGAGAATAAGTTGTCCCTTCTCTTCTTTGTGGCAGCCCCTCAGATACTGGAACACTGCTCTCATTTCACTCTAGTCCTTGTCTTTGTTAGACTAGGCATACCCAGTTCCTGCAACCACTTCTCATATTTTGAAAACAAGCCACTGGCGTTCAAAGAAAACTGTCAAGGGGCTGGTCCATTCACTGTCTGCCACAGAGGATATGGTCTATCAACAAACATCCATTTTCAAAGCCAAATTTAGACAGTTCTCCCTAGGTACTGCTTGGATGCAGTAGTTTTTCCCCCATAAGCAGGTAAGCACATCTACTTACAGAGCAATGGACTTGTATTTATCCTCTCAGATTGTAAGATATATAGGACCTGCATGGAATTTAAGATTATTTGCAATTGAAAGACCTTTCTGGAGAAGGATGCTTTGCAGCATGCTGAGTTCCTTTCCAAAATTTGTTTGAAGTTTAGATCATCACTCTGAAAATGTGAACTTCAGAATGGGAATGGGGTCTTCTCACACCCAAGTGCCCATAGAAAGCACTCTAAGCTGGAAGCTGGTAGGTCTGGAAGATAACAGTCCCTTCAACTTCTGAATGAGCAGGAGTTTGACCGTATAATAACGCTGCTCGGAGGCTAGTTTTAATGCACCTTTTAAGTGGGGGGAGGGGAGTGGAGAGGAAAGACACAGACACCATGCTACCCAGTTTCCCTGAAAATAAGCCCTAGCATGTTTTTTTTATGCATGCCCCTATTATAAACCCTGCTTCCAAAGTGGGCACTATTTAAGAGACTGTGCACCCAGCCGGCCGACCATTCCATTTGGTTGCTTGTGGTGCCACACAGCCATGAGGCGAAATGGGGTGGTGGTGGAGCTTAGCTCAGGGTTCCCACAGCCAGGCCATCCATGCCCTGATACCTGCCTCGCGTTGGCAGCACCAGCAGCCATGTGCAGCAGGAGCCCACGTGGCCACCAGCCCACTTCTTCTGCTTGCTCGTGGCTGCAATGGAGCAGAAGGCCAAGCGGTGTGCTGCAGAGGTGGGTTTCAGCAGGTTCTGATCAGTTCTAGAGAACCGATAGCGGAAATTTTGAGTAGTTCGGAGAACCGGTAGTAAAAAATTCTGACTGGCCCTGCCCCCATCTATTCTCTGCCTCCCAAGTCCCAGCTGATTGGGAGGAAATGGGGATTTTGTAGTATCCTTCCCCTGGAGTGGGGCGGGAATGGAGATTTTACAGTATCCTTCCCCTGCCACGCCCACCAAGCCATGCCCACAGAACTGGTAGTAAAAAATTTTGAAACCCACCACTGGCGTGCTGGTGCCACGAGGCAAGGCAGGTGTCAGGGCATGGATAGCCTGGCTGCAGGGACCCTGAGGTAAGCCGGTGTGCGGCGCATGGGGAAGCTCCACTCCCCCGTCTCACGGCTGCGGTGCTGGTGCACCACGTGTCCTCTGGTCCCACCGTGATCAAGCAGAAGAAGTGGGCCTCCGACACATGGGGGAAAAAAATAAGACACCCCCCCCCCCCAAAAATAAGCTCTAGTGCTTATTTTGAGGCCTAAAAGATTTTCGGGAAAACATAGGTAAAAGGAACCTAGAGAGATTTAAGTTATGGACTTCTGAGCTCACAATGTTAGCCACTATGGGACTCGGGTGGCCAGGAAAGCTTTCTCCACTTGTAACATCCGATGGTCCCCCGATGGGTTGAAGGCAGGCATAAAACTGTTTTGACATCAGTTCCTCGCCTCCATGCTTTCTGGGGACAACCAAGGGAAGCCTTCCTCCCCCGCTGGAAAACTAAAAGCCTTCCTTGCTGTCTCGGGTGCATGGGGGGTGCATGGGGGGGGGGCTCAACCACTTGGGTGCCGAGTCTTTTGCGCTCCCTTCTTCCCTGGCTTGGCTAAAGCCTCGCAGCCTCACAGCAGAAGACAAAACATGCCTTGGGAAAGCTACATCAATGCCAGGCAGATCCGGGGATGGAGAGCATTAATTAGAAGGCGGTCAGGAGGAGAGTGATTTTCAAGGTATTGGCGGGAGGGGAGGGAGAGGGAGCTCGGCTTGTGACGCCTCTGCTGCAAAGGGAGTTGGAAGCATTCTAATTGGGGCTGTGTCGAGCCAGCCACTTGCAGACGGGAGGCTGTCCTAGAGTGCCTTTCTCTACCTCTCTCTCTCTCTCTGCATTGCCCAGGGCTCGCCTGGGATTCTGTGCACAGCACCGGCACGGAGTTTTTCAAGGCGGCAGAGAGAAAAGTTCAAAGGAGGGCAGATGGAGAGCGCCAAGGTGGGAGAACGTGACAGGAGAACATACCATGGGGTGGAAGCGCAGGGAGGGGGGCCTGCACAAACTGGATCAATGCGCCTCTTAAAACAAAGGAGTGTGGACCCAGCCCCAGGCGAGGAAGAGAACAGGGTGCTGCAGTCCACTGTCGAAAAAGCCAGAGTAGGAGATGATTTTTCCCTACAGGGAACTAAACTCATTCTGTTAATTCTCTCCCTCCAGGCCGAGCATATTATTATTATTATTATTATTATTATTATTATTATTATTATTATTATTATTATTATTATTATTATTCTATGGCAGGAAAGGTTTTCCCCTTTGTGGCAGATCGGCATGTGTACAAATGCAACAAAATGCATCCATAAGACATCCTTCCTTCCCCATCTATACAAGGTATATATAACATACTCAGGCTGTCTAACCTAGCTGTTTCAACCAGTTGACTACTCAACCTTCCCCACCAACTCACTACAGATAGTCCTTGACTTACAACAGTTCATTTAGGGACCAAAGTTACAACAGCGCTGAAAAAAAGTGACTTATGGCCATTTTGGGGTTTTTTAAATGGTTCTTAGAATGGATGTTAGTTTTGGGGTAATTGGTTTTTAATTTTTGTGTTGCTGCTGTTTTATTATGGCTGTCCACCGCCCTGAGTCCTTCGGGAGAAGGGCGGTATAAAAATGCAATAAATAAATAAATAATAAATAAATAAATTTTTCACCCTTATGACCATTGCAGCATCCCCAAGCATCCAACATTCGGATGCTGGATAAGTGGTTCACATACATGATGGTCGCAGTGTCCCGGGGCTACCTGATCACCTTTTTTGCGACTTTCAGACGAGTAAAGTCAACAAGGAAGCCTGATTCGCTTAGCAACTGTATTGCTCATTTAACAACTGCAGTGATTCGCTTAACAAACGCGGCAAGGAAACTTGTAAAATGGGGCAAAACTCACTTAACAAATATCTCACTTAGCAACATACATCTTAGGCTCAATTGTGGTTGAGGACACTGGTGGGTTGCCCCCAGTTCAAACCGGTTTGCAAGAACTGGTAGTAAAACTGGCGGGAGGCCCCACCCACCACCCTGGATGTCATCATTGACGATCTGTGCGTGTGCAGAAGTAAGGCGCGCATGCAAGTGATCCCGTTGCGAGCCAGTAGTAATGGTAAGTAGAATCCACCTCTGGTCGAGGACCACCTGTATCTTCAGCAATAACTTTGCTGCCTGGGGAATTCTGGGAATGGCAGTTTCCATGTCTAGAAGGCTCACAGCAGAGGCTGCTTTTGCAGGAACGACCATTCTCCCATGGACCTACAGATTTATCCATGGGCATATGGCGAGGTAGAGGGTGCATGGACCCCTATGACCAAGGAAAAAAGAATAATTTGGCTTATAATAGGTTGTTTCACCAGAAGCTCTTCTTAATTCACTCTTATGACCATTGCAGCATTCCCAAGTATCCAACATTCGGATGCTGGATAAGTGGTTCATATACATGACGGTCGCAGTTCCCAGCATATCCAGAAAGAGCTGGGATCAAATTCAGGGACCTGTTGCCCGTAGTGATGCATGAGAAGGTTACGGTTAAGAGAAGGTGCTGCTGCTTTGCTGGACCTCCACAAGCGAAGGCTGAATGACTATCAGTTGGGAATGTTTGAATTTGGATGACCTGCATGGACTCCTTTTGGGGTGCTTCTTGCCACCAAAATCTGCCAGGAAATCCACCCTCCCTTGCCTTAAGTGGGCAGTGGTATTGACACACAGCCTACAGTAGGTGCCACCTTGAGCTCTGGAGACTCCATGACTCTACTGCAGTAGCGTTTTTCCACCCATGGCCTGGCTCCGGTCCCCTTCCCTCCCCAACCTGTCTTTGTCTCCCACAGAGGTGTGCCCTCCTGTTCAGTAGAAATGCCATTTCCTCAGCAACCAAGCTGTGATGGTAACATTTGAGCCTCCGAGAGAGGTAGGGCAACAATCCACCAGGGAGATTTAAGGTAGAGAGACCAGATATATTCATGAGCATTAGAGCACAGCATCTTTCCTGTCTTCCCTTCTTGCCCCTAGAGATCCCTTCCAAAGTATAAACAGAAAGACATGCACAGTTGTGGTGTGTGGGGGGAAGAGCAGGAGCAATCCCCGGGGAACAGAGGATGCTGGGAGAAAAACAAAACAGCAGCCATATTCCCTGCAGTGTCCTTCTGGAAAGCAGATAAGTGCCTTTTGATTTCACAGTCACACCACCCCAGTCACTGGGCTGGTGATTAACATAAAATCAATCCACCCCCTTCTCTCTCTCTTCTCCCTCTCTCTCTCTCTCTCTCTCTTTTTTTCCGAAGCAGCCAAGCAGCCTCTGACTGAGCGGTGGGATGCGGTGAGCCTGTGCCACCTGATTAAAGAAAGCTTCCTCTTTAATCACCTCCTGCCACCGTGAGGGCTTTTTTGAGTGGGCTAAAAGCAGGTCGGGTGCCAGGAGGTGACAGCAGCAGCAGCAGGTCAGGGAGATAGCACTTCTGTTGGCAGGCAAAGAGAAGGGCAAAGGGCCCGGGAGCAGTAAAGGAGAACGGGAAGCAACGGGAACAAACCAGAACATCTGGAAAGTAGGAAGCTAGAACAGGATATCTGGAGACCACGGCAGAGCAGGAAGCAACTGGAACGTGGGGAGATAGAACAGGACATCTGGAAACCATAGCAGAACAGGAAGTAATTCAGTGGTGGGTTTTCCTCGGTTCAGATCGTTTGTAGCTATGTAGAGATTCTAGGCCCATGATGGCGAACCTATGGCACAGGTGCCATAGGTGGCAAACGGAGCCATATCTGTGGGCCCACGAGTGTTGCCGTAGCTCAGCTCCAGCGCGCATGCATGTGCCAGCCACCTGATTTTTGGGCCTTCTGGTCCCACCGGAAGTTGGGAAATGGGCTGTTTCCAGCCTCCAGAGAGCCTCCAGGGGGTGGGGAAAGCCGTTTTTGCCCTCCCCAGGCTCCTAGAAAGCATCTGGAGCCTAGGTAGGGAGAAAAATGGCCCTACCGGGCCCATCAGGTGCTAAAAGTGGGGGGACTTGGGGGAGTCACACACACATGCGTGGGGGGGGGGAGTGCATTGAATTATGGGTGTGGGCACATACATGGGCAACCTCCCTGCGCTCCCGCCGCTTTTGGCATGCGACGGCAGAAAAGTTAGCCATCACTGTTCTAGGCTGATCCCTCTTTTAACTCCACCCCCAGGTTACGTCACTTATCCTACAGTAGGTACAGACCAACCGAAAGGCAATTTTCCCACACATTTCCCTCCAGCATCTTTTGGAGAGGGATTTAAATGGTTAGTTCCAACTGAACAGTTAAGAAAAGTGATACTGTGACCCTACTTCTTCCGGGCTTGTCATTAGGGCCATAAGTCAAAACAGGTTTCCCCTTCATATCTAGGGTTTGAGGAAAGGCTATCAAAGAAGCGCTGACTCCAATGGAGAAGTCTATGTTGTTGCTGGACCTGGATGGAGACCTTGAAGAGTCTCAAAAAACAAGGGAACGGGATTAACTATTTTCCCTCTTGTTCAAATGCTGTGGATTCCTCAAGTCAGAAAATTCCCCTGATAATGGTCTTGAATGGGCTATCAGGACTCAGCTACATATGTCCAGTCATAAATTAGAGTGAGCAATAGTTTTCTTTTATGGGGGAAAATCTCTGAGATCTTACCCAGTGTTTGATACTACTAGAAAAGTACTGAGTACAACCAGTACTGCAGGCTACTTTTGCTAACTGCCGGCTGCCTGCAATTTGGCAGTTTGAATCTCACCAGGCTCAAGGTTGACCCAGCTTTCCATCCAGGGCTGAAATGCTCCCGGTTTGGACCGGATCGCCCGATCCGGTAGCGATGATGGCGGGTGGTTCGGAAAACCAGTAGCAAAAATCCCTCCCTTTCCCATGCCCAGCTGAGCCACGCGATCATCGGAGACTTTTTTTATATTTTTAAAAGCAATTTTTCTACAACCTCTTCAGCCGAAATGCTTTTAAAAGAAAACAAGAAAACAAGAGCCTCTGACGATCCCAGCTGAGTTGCCTGATCGTCAGAGGCTTTTGTTTTCTTTTAAAAGCATCTCGGCTGAAGAAGTTGTAGAAAAATTGCTTTTAAAAGTTTTTTTTAAAAAAAAGTTGGCCACGCCCACCCAGTCACATTACTCCCCACCAAGCCATGTCCACAGAACCGGTAGTAACAAATTTTACATTTCATCCCTGCTTCCATCCTTCTGAGGTTGGTAAAATGAGGATCCAGATTGTTGGGGGCAAGAGGTTGACTCTGTAAACCGCTTAGAGAGGGCTGTAAAAGTACTGTGAAGCGGTATATAAGTCTAAATGTGATTGCTATTGCTATACCACTGCCCAAACAAGCCAGTCAAAAGTCACATCCATTCTCCAGTCTCTTTTAGGAGATCTGGAGAAATTTGGACAGCAAGCCACTTCTCCCACCAACAGTCTGCTTGCTTTTTCCATCTTTGCTTTATGTCACCGTTTCTGTTAGGTCATCACACAGATTCCTTCCAAAGCAGAGCTCCCCATTCTCCATCATGGAAAACGGGACAGCTGTTCTGCAAAGTCCCCTCCCCTTCGGCAGTCTCTGACACAGCCAAGCCACCTCTCAGGCTCTTCCATGTGTTCTTCCCTCTACTCAGCAAGAAGTCACCAGCTGCAATGAAGCATGTGAGATACTTCAAATGGCAGCTCCGAGCTGCTCCTGGATGGCTGCCCGACGTTCCCATCCCTCTTCCATAAGGCTGGAGGAGAGCAAAAGAACCAAAGCTCCCTAGGGACAGGATCTAGATCAGGGGTATCAAAACTCAATTTCATTGAGGGCTGCATCAGAGTTGTGTTTGACCTTGAGGGGCAGGGGTGGGGTTGAAAAATTTTAGCAACCGGTTCTCTGCCTGGTTTCTGGGTGGGCGTGGCCATGGGGGCATGGCCTACTTGGCCTCCTGTACCATGGCGGGGGGAGGGCGGGTTTTTTTTTATTATTGAAAAAGTTTTACAGACACAAATTTTTCCACTTCCCCCCCCTTCCCCTCCCCAACCCTCTCCTCCCCCCATGACTTCCCAAGGTGAAATCCAAATCATGCCATATCATACAATACCCCCCCAACAATTCTGCCCCCTGTCGATACTATAAATATCTTCATAACATTCAACTAAAAGCTATCTGATACTTCTTTGTTTGATATTTATTCTGCGCATAATCTATCCATTTCTTCCATTCCCACACATAAGTTTCTTGAGTCCGGTCTTTTAAATATGCTGATATCTTCGCCATTTCTGCAAAACTGGCCACCTTCAAAGTCCACTCTTCAATAGTAGGCATAACGTCTTTTTTCCAATATTGACCAATCAGTAACCTAGCTGCTGTAACCATATATAATATCAATTTTGTTTCAGTCAATGAAGAATCCTTAACTATGCCCAGTAAAAACAATTGAGGAGAAAATTGGAGTTTTTTCTTCAAAACATTTTGCATAACCCACCAAATTTTAATCCAAAAAGCCTTCACTTTCTTGCAAGTCCACCATATATGATAATATGTAGCATCTAAGCAATCACATCTCCAACATTTTGGCTGAACATTAGGATACTTGCACGACAATTTCTTGGGATCTAAATGCCACCTATAAAACATTTTATAGAAATTTTCTCTCAGGTTCTGTGACTGTGTAAATTTAACATTCTGAACCCATATTCTTTCCCATGTTTCCATCCCCTCTATATGGTGGCTCTGGGTGGCTCTCCGGTTATAAAACAGATAGAAAGGGGAGGGCGTTTTTGTCCTCCCCAGGCTCCAATGGCTTTTGTTCGAGCCTCCGGGAGGGCGAAAATGGCCTCCCCCAGGCACTGGAGGCCGGAAAACAGGCCCGTTTCTAGACTTCCAGTACTTCTGGTAGGCCCATTTTTCGCCCTCACAGAGCCTCCGCATGAGCCCTGCACTTACCTGGCATCCAAATTGGCCGCATGGAGACTCCTGGGAGGGGCGAGGTGGGGTGGGCGGGGTCAACCAGTCCTTGCAACTACCAGTTCGGCAAACCAAATGTAAAATTAACATCCGGTTTGCCTGAGCTGGTCTAAACTGGCTGAATCCCACCCCTGCTCAGAGGTCCGGAGTGGGCGTGGCCAGGGTGAGTGTGGCCAGCTCACCACCAATTGCGTGGGGGTGCCTATAGTGGCCCGAGAGCTCTGCCAGAGAAAACAGGTTCCCGAGCTCCATTTTAGGCTGCAAGAGCCTCCTGCAACCTTCCTGCCTTCCTCTGTTTTTGCTGGCAGAGACACCACAGGCTAGTCCTTCACTGTTTCCAGGGAGGCTCCGCGGGCCAGATCTAAGCACCCCATGGACCAAATCCGGCCCCCAGGCCTTGAGTTTGATACCCCTGCTCTAGATGGTGAAAGCTGGATAGAGAAGTTTTTGGGAAAGGCGACTCAACAGAGAAACAACATAAAGGGAGGAGAGAGTAACTGATAAGAGGATGCAGAGAGGTACAAAGATGGCTGGACTCACATCACCGACACAACTCTAAAATCATCTCCTAACCAGGCATAAATGGGTGAGTCAAATTGATTGAGCTAGGATACAACTGTGATAAGTAAATAAATAAAGGCAAGGTTTACATTGCATGCCATGTGTGCAAATAAATAAAACCTATTTTAACGTAATGTGATAGCCTCATTCGCAGACTGTTAATATCACTAGCACTTAGATTTATATACCTTTTCATAGTGTTTTACAGCCCTCTCTAAGCAGTTTACAGAGTCAGCATGTTGCTCCCAACAATCCGGGTCCTCATTTTACCAACCTCGGAAGGATGAAAGGCTGAGTCAACCTTGAGCCAGTCAGGATCAAACTGCTGACAGTTGGTAGAATTAGCCTACAATACTGCCTTCTAACCACTGTACCAACAGGGCTAAGACAGCATGTTCTCACATGCTAAAACACAAGCTATTCACAAGCTATTCAACCACATATTAGCCAGACCCAGCTGGTTGAGTGAACACAGTTGGTACAAAACTTAATTTTCAAGCGTGTTGAAACATTATCAGATAACCCAGTTATTATTAGCTTTTTTGTTGGTCAGTCTTTTTGTGATTTGGTTCACACATTTCTTGCTAGACACTGTTTGCTTAATCAAAGTGTCTTGAATAAACCACCAGTGGCTGAGTTCGTACATATTAAGCCATAAAACTTGACTTAAAGCTCCCAATTACTGTTGCAACAGCAAAACTAGACAAGCTATCATCAGTATGATGCAGCATATTGTGAACTACATTTAAATTGGGTTGACAAAACGCTAAACTGGGTTTTACTGAATCACTCATGTTACCTGTGTGTTTCCATATCACATGAAGCCATATCGTTCCTGTTTTAGTTTGACACATTGTGCAAATCCCACTGCTGTAAACCGTAACGTATGACTTAACATGTTACGTGTGCTCATGATTTCTTTAGCAAGTCATGGTTTAATGGAATTGCATCAGCTGGGGTGGGAAACCTGGTGGGTTCATGGGATATTTCAGAAGGCGAATGCTAATAGCAGTCTGCTCTTCTTCGATGCTTGGCCAAGACAGAAAACAAATTTGCTCCATAACAAAAACAAGCAAGCTTTGAAGCCTTCACAAAGCTTTGAAGCTTTCACAAACCAACCCAACGCGCCCACTCTGTCCTCCTCCACCCTCTGGATGTCAGAGAAGACCACAGGAGTCAAGCAAAGAACTTCCATGAGCAAACAACATCATTACTTCACAAAGAGTCTCACTGAGACCAGGCTGTGCTGCTTCAAGTAGAGCCAACGATGAAGAACGGTTATGAAATCTTTCACCACCTCATTTTTTTCTTTTTTTAGATTAAGAATAACCAATGCTTTCAGCTTGACTCAAGGATGGACAACCCCCTCCAAGTGATGTTAATCTGTAGTTCCTAGCTGCCTTTCCTGGCATGGCTCATAGTCCTGAAGGACCACAGGTTGACCATGACCAAGTCTTGGGGTTTGGTCCCAGGTCTTTGTGCAAGGCGATCAAACCAGTTAGTCCTAGACGAGATCAACCCTGACTCAGTGGTGAAATCCAAATTTTTTTACTACTATTTTTGTGGGCATGGTTTGCTGGGTGTGGTGCAGCTTGGTGGCCATGACTTGGTGGGCATGGCAGGGGAAGGATACTGCAAAATCCCCATTCCCAGGGGCCAGCCAAAGGTGGTATTTGCCGTTTCTCCGAACTATTCAAATTTCTGCTGCCAGATCTCCAAATTGCTCAAAATTTCTGCTACCGGTTCTCCAGAACCTGTCAGAACCTGCTGGATTTCACCCCTGTCCTGACTGCTCTTTAGAAGGCTGGATCCTGAAGATAAAACTCAGATACTTTGGCCACCTAATGGGAAGGAAGGACTCACTGGAGAAGAGCCTAAAGCTGGGAACGATTGAGGGCAAAAGAAGAAGGGGACGGCAGAGAACGAGGTGGCTGGATGGAGTCACTGAAGCAGTCGGCATGATCTTAAATGGTCTCTGGAGGATGGTAGAAGACAGGAAGGACTGGAGAAACATTGTCCATGGGGACGCGATGGGTCAGACACAACTTCACGACTAACAACAACAACTTTACTTGGAGGTGTTCTAGGTTTTTAAACTGAGTGACCAGATCTAATGCATTACCTGACAACAGGTAATCCTTGGCTTAACAACTACAATTGAGCCCAAAATTTCTGTTGCTAAGTGAGACATTGGTTAGGAGCCATGATGGCACAGTAGTTAGAATACAACATGGCAGGCTAGTTGTGTCGACTGCCAGCAGTTCGATCCTTACTGGCTCAAGGTTGACTCAGCTTTCCCTCCTTCCAAGGTCGGTAAAACAAGAACCCAGATTGTCAGAGGCAATATGCTGACTCTGCAAATTGCTTAGAGGGGGCTGTAAAGCACTGTGAATTGGTACATAATTCTAAGGGCTACTGCTATGTGAATTTTGCCCCATTTTAAGACCTGTCTTGCTATGGTTGTTAAGTGAATCACTGCAGCTCTTAAGTTAGTAATGCAGTTTTTAAGTGGATCTATCTTCCCCATTGTCTTTGTTTGTCAGAAGGTTGCAAAGGGGAATCACATGACTCATAAATACGAGTCAGTTGCCAAGCGTCTGAATTTTGATCACATGACCATTGGGATGCTGCAACGGTCGTAAGTTGAAAAATGGCCATAAATCACTTTTTTCAGTGCTGTTGTAAGTTCCAATGGTCACTAAATGAACGGTTGTAAGTCGAGGATTATCTATATTGATTTTTCCTTCCAGCCCTATTAGGCGCATGGCTTTAACTAGAATAGGAAGACTTCGTATTCCAGCCAGTGGTGGGTTGCCCCTGGTTCGCACCGGTTCTATAGAAACGGTAGTAAAACCGGCGGGAAACTCCGCCCACTGACCCCGATGTCATCAAAATGCTTCTGTGCATGTGCAGAAGAGCAGGTGCGCATGCCCCGTTGCGAACTGATAGTAAAGATAAGAAGAACCCACCCCTGATTCCAGCTGTTAGCTAGTTAAAAACTGCTCAGTTTATTTATGCATAACTACAACTTGTATACAAATTGGCCTCTAAAGAGATAAAAAGATTGATTAAAAAAAAATCTTTGTCCTCGTTTAAAAAGGCTATTAGAATAAAGCACTAAGCAATATATTTAAGGCCTGAGTATATCGTTTTTGATGAATCAATTAAGTCAAAGCAGAATTTAATGCAGAAAAATGGATCTGAAATATAAAAAAGGGAGGCACTGTACTATCCTTATAATTATGAAAATGACAGCTGCACCTTGATGAACTTTGCTTATTATTAGAAACTTTCTAAATGTAGAGACAGGGTTTTCCAACCAGATGTGAGTGGATTACAATTTCCAGAATCCCCAGCCAACATAGGCTTCTGAGCAGTTCAAGTTTACATAGTGGCCAGATTTCTACCTAATGCTAAGCCATAATTTGTCTAACTATTGTTTCCTGAATAAGTTACTTTTAGTTGGATTCCAATTCAACATACTACCATAAACCATAATCTACCATTTACATGGTAGCCACCATGGCTGGTAATCATCTACTGGCTTAGCAAAATATGGGAACTTAGTCACAACTGGAACATTTTGTCCGAATAGTGGCCATGGAGAGAATTATGGTGCATAAACTAGGCAACTACAGTACATAAAAATTTTTAAATAAAATAAATAGTTCCTGAATCATCAATGAATGCTCCAGAGGCATCAAGCTTAGCTTTTTTCCCCTTCTATCTAGGTTCTTAATGTACTATCTTTGAAGTTTAAACATTCTGTTTTTATTTGATTAGCTTGTTTACCTTATGGCTTAATGTCTTCCACCAATCCAACCTGCATGAGTGTGAAAAGAAATATATAAGATGACAATGTAGAATCCAAAGCCTGCCCCTCCTCTCCCTCTCCCCCTCCCTCCCCCCTCTCTCTCCCTCCCTCTCCCTCTTCTTCTCCCTAACCCTCCTTTCTCTCTCCTTCTCTACCTCTCCTTCTCCCTCCCTCCCACTCCCTAACTCTTTCTCTCTCTCTCTCCCTCCCCCTCTCTCCCTAACTCTCCTCTCTCCCTTCCTCTCCTTCTCCCTCTCCCTCCCTCTCTCCCTCCCCCCTCCCCTCTTTATTTCCCTCTCTCCCTCCCTTCCTCCCTCCCTCCCTCTTTCTTTCAAAATACTGTTCCTTCAAAATACTGTTGATTCCTGTTGACTGCCTGAACTATTCTCTGCAAATTTCTTGGCCATTTTTTTCAGCAGCAGTTCACCATTTCCTTCTTCCTCGGTCTGAGAGAGAAGAATTGGATCGTGGTTACCCATCTGGCTTTGTGCTTCAGGTGAGATTAAAATTCCTGGTCAACCAATTTCTCTCCTGGCACCTTAACCACTACTCCCCACTGGGCTCTCTTAGTAGAACCCCAATCAAATGCTGCTGCTTCCCATCCACCATATGCAGTCCTCCTTTTACAACCACAATTGAGCCCAACATTTATGTTGCTGAGATAGCTGTTAAGTGAGCTTTCCCCCCATTTTATGACTTTTGATTAAGAGCTGTGGTGGCGTAGTGGTTAGAGTGCAGTACTGCAGGCTGCTTCTGCTGACTGCTGATTGCCAGCAGTTTGGCAGTTCAAGCCCCACCAGGCTCAAGGTTGACTCCTTAGCCTTCCATCCTTCCGAGATTGGTAAAATGAGGACCCAGATTGTTGGGGGGCAATAGGCTGACTCTAAAACCGCTTAGAGCGGGCTGTAAAAGCACTCTGAAGCGGCATATAAGTCTAAGTGCTATTGCTATTTTCTCGCCACAGTTGTTAAGTGAATCATTGCAATTGTTAAGCTAGTAATGCGGCTGTTAAGTGAATCTGGCTCCCTCATGGACTTTGCTTGCCAGAAGGTTGCAAGGGGCGATAAAATAACCCCAGGACCATCATAAATATGAACCAGTTGCCAAGCATCTGAATTTTGATCACATGACCACGGGGATGCTGCAATGGCTGTTAAGTGTGAAAAATCACAAAGAGAGCAATCACCGAACCGGTTGTTCAACCAGCAGGATCCCACCACTGGTCATAACTCCCTTTTGTTAGGGCTGATGTAACTTCAAACGGTCACTAAGCCAACTGTTGTAATTCGCAAGCTACCTGTAATGTATGCAGTCCTCCCCCTATGCTGCTACCTGCTCAGCCTGGTTACTAATTCCAGAGCTATTGCTCTTCCCCTTCTTGGGAATTCAAGGGCAGGAGGCTCAGGGCTTCTCTGATCTGCAGGAGGAGGAAATCAAGGCAATCAGGTCAGCCAACACAAACCACAGAACTGCGACACAGATTCCAGAACAGGGGTACAGTTGTGGGAGACGGGTCCTTTTGATTTGCTTGCTTGCTTGCTTCTTTTCGTTTTTATCCAAACCTGAATCTCGCAACTCTCGGTGGCTACAATCAGGGGTGAGCTTCAAACATTTTAGCAAGGGGTTCTGTGCCCGGTTGCTGGGTGGGTGTGGCCATGGTGGGTGTGGCCTAATCGGCCTCTTGCACCATGGTTGTGAGGGGGTGTTTTTGCCCTCCCTGGGCTTCGGAGGCTTTCCTTGAGCCTCTGGGAGGGTGAAAACGGGCCTCCCCAGGCTCTGGAGGCCCTCTGGAGGCCAGAAATGGGCCCGTTTCCGGCTTCCCCAAACTTCTGGTAGGCCCATTTTTTGCCCTCCCTGAGCCTCCGGGCATACCCTGCACTTACCTGAATCCAAAACAAGCTGTGTGGGGACTCCTGTGAGGGAAGGGGCAGGGTGGGTGGGGTCAGCCAGGAGTGGGATTTGGGGGTTCTCCGAACTGCAGAGACTCTTACCTAGAGGTTCTCCCGAACTTCTGCGAACCTCCAGCAGCCCACCGCTGACTACAATGCCACCCAAGACCCAACACAGAATTAAAACAGCATATAATCCTAACCTCAAGCAAACGAAGAGACAAAAGTAATAAGAACAATCAGAGGTGCAGGTAAGGTGAAAAAAAAAGTGCTGGGAAAAAAATATATATTTTAAATAACATCCTAAAAAAGGCTACCAAGGGGAGGGCAGTCTCATCTCTGTGGGGAGCCATACCATGGCAGCAGCCTCTTCTAGCTTTGGCTTCTCTGGCATCTGGCAAGTATGGGACATATAGAAGAGAATCATTTAGAATAACAGAGTTGGAAGGAACCTTGGAGGTCTTCTAGTCCAACCCCCCGCCCAGGCAGGAAATCCTATACCAGTGATGGCTAATCTTTTTGCCATCGCGTGCCAAAAGCAGGGGTAGTTGCTGACACCCCCCCCCCGCTCTCCCCCCCCGCTTTTGGCACACGATGGCACAGTGGGCCCGGGAGGCCCATTTTTTGCCCTCCCCAGGCTCCAGAGCCTTTCTAGGAGCCTGGGGAAGGTGAAAACAGCCTCCTCTCCCCCATCCCGGAGGCCCTCCGGAGGCCTGGAAACAGCCCATTTCCCGACTTGCAGTGGGCCCGGAAGGCCCGAAAATCAGTTGGCCAGCATGCACATTTGTGCTAGACAGAGGTAGGGCAATGCTCGCATGCCCACAGATATGGCTCCGTGTGCCACCTGTGGCACCTGTGCCATAGGTTCGCCATCACTGTCCTATACCATTTCAGACAAATGGTTGTCCAGTCTCTTCTTACAAAACTTCCAGTGTGGGAGAATTCACAACTTGGAGGCAAGTTGTTCCATTGATTAATTGTTCTAACTTTCAGAAAATTTCTCCAATAATATATTTTATACATAGATAGCCCTTGACTTACGGCCATATGTTTAATGACCATTTGAAGTTAAAATGATGCGGGAAAAAATGAGTTACAACCCTATTCTGGCACTTATGACCGTTGCAGCATCCCCACAGCCATGGGGATGATCAAACGTGATCAAAAGTCAGGCGCTTGGCAACTGACATGTATTTATGATGTTTACATTGTCCTGGGATCGCATGATCCCCATTTATGAGTTCCCAGCTCGCTTCCAGCAGGCAAAGTCAATGGGGGAAGCCAGATTCATTTAATGACCACATGATTTATTTAACCACTGCAGCAAAAGGGCTGTAAAATTGAGCGTGACTCACTTAATGACTGTAGGCTTGATGGATTCTTTACAGCCTTTCCTGCAACACCACCAAGAAACGGGACCTGCTGGATCTCTCCTAAAGTTGATGCACTGTCTAGAGTCATTTCAACTGCAATGGTGCCAAGTTCCATTCCAGTTGTAGAAAGGTGACCTTGATGGAGATATTCAGGAACGGAAACATTTTCTAAGTCCACAAGAAGATAATACTGTATCTGGAAGTGAAGGGGAGGAGGAGGAGGGGGAGGATTATTGAGAAGTCCTTGGTGCTCTCTGAGCTTAGTTCAGTGGTGGGTTACTCCCGGTTCGCAAGAACCAGTAGTAAAACCGGCAGGAGGACCTGCCCACCACCCTGGATGTCATCGGTGATCTGCACATGCGCAGAAGCAAGCCTGAGCAAAGTGTGTGTGCGTGCGTGATCCCATTGTGAATTGGTAGTAAAGGTAAGTAGAACACACCCATGCCGTATTATTATTTATTTGTTTGATTTTTATGCCGCCCTTCTCCGGAGACTTACAATGCGTTAAGCAATAGCCGTCATACTTTTGTATATACCTGCTTAGTAGGGCTTTGCCCCCCCCCAAGCAGTGTTCTTTTTTATACAAAGTTAGCTTATTGCCCCCACAATCCGGGTCCTCATTTCACCTACCTCGGAAGGATGGAAGGCTGAGTCAACCTTGAGCCTGGTGAGATTTTGAACTTGCAGTAATTGCAGGCAGCTGGCAACTAAGTGCTACTTTAACAGTGCTTAGTTGTTTTCTTATGGACATTTCATTACCCAACTAGATAATATCATCAGTACTAGGAGGGAATGCAGTTGGAGGAGGAGGAGGAGGAGGAGGAGAAGGAGGATCAGCCCAATCTAACTTGCAAGTTTCTTTTTATTATAGCCAGTCTCAATAAAAGTAGTTTCAGGTTTCCTGTGGAGTTCCTCTCCTGGTCTGGTTTACCGAGTGGGGCTGACCCCAGTAGAAGGTCTGAACTCCATAGAATAAACTCCAGAACGAATGCCTGAGAAGTCCCAATAAGGATGAAACTAATCACATATTGCTTCAGGGGGGTCAATATATCTCCGAATCTGCCTGGGGAGAAATTCACTTCCTGCCTCTCTGCAGAAACTTCTCCTTTCAGCCTCGCTCTGTATTCCATGCAGAGGAAACTGGGAAAGAGCTGGAGGAAAAAAAGATGTGGGGCCCATCCACCATCACCCCCACCCCGCAATCTGGAAGGCCCAAGAGATACCCTGCCCCATTTGCGCATTCAAGGCGAGCTGGATTGTCGTCTCCCAACACAACGAGGTCTCCTTGTCTGCAGAGCTGGAGGAGAAGAAAAAGGATGCTAACTGGAAAGGGGCAGCAGTATGAGTAGGTGGGGCACCAGGAAACGTAACTCTCTCATTCAGAAGTAGGCATTTTTTTCTCTATTTTTTTTTTAACTGCCAGGGACCCTCTTTTTGGAGTGGCAGAGTTTCCAGAGACTGATATTTGGACTGTATTTCCCAAAGTCCACGAATTCTATCTTCTGCCTTCTGCTCCCCCCCCCCCACTTTTTTTTTTTTTTTGGTTGATTCTCTTTTGTTTCTCCCCGATGGATGGGGGGAGGCCGAAAATGCACATTCATTTATCAGCAGGCCAGTTCCAGGGGGGAAGAGGGGGGCTTCTTTAGGGACGCAAAGCTAACAAAGCAGAGACTTGGGTTGGGGGGGAGGAAAGGCCCCCTCTGGCCCCAGGTCACAAGTTCTCCCTCTCCTGCAATATCCCCATCCTTTCTCTCTCATCCACTCCCAGGTTCAGCCCTGCCAGATGTGGAGAAATTAGCTTCAGGGTCTCCCTGCAAATTCATTTCATCTGGTGGGCAGGTGCTGCTCCCTGCTTTGCCACGGCCTTGGCCAATTCTGCAATGCACCAGTTCGGTGGGGGGGAAAAAAGACACTGCTCCCCCGGATCTCTGGTTTGCTTGCCTCTTTGCACTTGGCTGTCACACCCTCCGCTTCCCTGCTGTCTTTCTAAGCAGGCAGCCTTCTCTCTCTCTCTCCCTCTCTCTCCCTCTCTCTCTCTCTTTCTCTCTCTCTCTCCTCTAGCCCTCCTAGCCCCTCGACCCTCCTACGCTTCTTGCATAGCCAGCTGTCCTTGCTGGCTGGGTCAGCATAAAAACAACTCCCTGGCAAGCTCAGCGTCGCAGGGGAGACTGCGCCAAATGGCCTCCACAGATGGCTCCGAGCAGGATTTGGAGCACGCTGGCAGAGAGTAGCAGCAGGAGAGACAGGCCATGTTTCACCGCCTGATTCTGCAACAGGCAGCCCCGATCTTGGCCACGGCCACTTTCAGTAAACAGAGGGCAGGGGCCGCTGAGCAAAAGGCAGCGTAATGTGCACCAGCTGGACGGGGAAAGGGGCAGTTGCCAAAGTCTCTTGCTTTGCTGCACTTTTCTCACTGCAATGAAGGTTGACGTCCGGGGTGCCCCACTTCCTGCAAGCTGTTTTTGGTTGCCTGTTTCTGAGGAAGAGGAATCGGTGGCTTTGCAAATGGGGTGGAGGTGGAGGGGGGGAAGGGGAGAGAAGAGCAGAAGAGGATTCAACTCGGGTGAACTCTCCGATCAAGCTCACCAGACCGGCTGTAGAAAAAAGCAGATTCTTGCTTAATCTGTTTTTTCTTCTTCACAGACATTTCGTTACCACATTCGGAGAACATACTAACAGTAACAAAGAAGAGCCCCACTTGGCACCAACCTGGACAAGTTGTCTGGGGAAAAAAAATGATATAGCCAACTTTCTTAAGTTTTTTTCGAGCTCTTGGTGCTCTCTGAGATTCGCTTGCAGACATTTCATTACCTAACCAGGTAACCCCATCAGTGCTTTTGAACAGAAGTGCTGAGGTCTGTATCTCAATGCCATCAGTAGCTCGATTCCATCTGAACCTACATTTGCAAGCCAAGATTTTGGGAGAATGAACTTATGAGGAACATAGACAGTTTTGCTGCCTTTTTAAAAAGCACTTTATATCCATTGCACCCTTTATAAATACAAGCATTCAAGAACCTTAATTGTGACCTTCAACCCATAGTACGGAAGCCTCACCAATCAACACACAATCCAGTTTAGATTGGACTAAAATTCTACCTAGGGGAGTTTGTGGTTCAGGATCTGGCTACTGTCTTAACGTATTGGGTGAACCGGGCTATCCTGTAAAAACTGCACAGTGGCTTATTCAGAAGAAAAAGCATGTACAGGAATGTACAGCTGACCATAGAGATGGTATGTGGGAGCTGATAAGGGGGAAAGAGGGAGCATGCTATTAAGGGGGAGGGTCTTACAGAAGAGATCACACAATCATGAGATAAAAACATGAGTAAGAAACTCAGAATAATCGCATCCTATTTAGTATAGGGCAGAGAGAAACTCACATTGGCTTTCAAGATTCTGTTAATGTTGTGGCCTCCAGTAGCTGAATCAGATGGAGAGAGAGAGAAAAAGAGGCAGAGGCAGAGCCTGGGCCATCCGTCAACTCTTAGATGGAGACTCAACAGCCCCCAGGTCTGGAGGTGGCTGATGAGGAAGAGGAGGAACAGCTGGGTCCAGTGCCTGACACACGGATACGCAGAAGGCAGAGGAGAGCAGTGGAAATCTGTGGGCCAATATTGGAATGGAAGAGCTACCACTGCTAGCAAAGCCCCACCCTAGCTCTGGGGATAAAAGGCAGGGGGAGGAGATGAATAGATGTGGCAGACAACTATTCATCTCCCTGCCAGACAGACTTGTTAGCCTCCGTGAAAGAGAAACTTTTTGCCAGAGCTGCTGGTGCTCCTAATAAAGGAATCATCGCTTTAACTACAGAGGGTTTGTTGTGTTTGGGGAGCTGGCTCAGAACAGTTAAGTCTACCATTCTGGAATGGGACAACTTGCCATGGCCAACTTGCTGCAGGGCAATTTAACAATTCTATTTAATAGAATAGTTTAAAATAAATTTTTAAAAGTATTTTAATTTTTGCCATTTGCAAAAATTCTGTCCCTCCTTTTGCATTCTTTCTTGAATGATTCTATTCCACTATTTCTTTATTAGAATAAGTCTTGTCCTGCAGTGAGTTGTCCTGTGGTGAGTTGGCTGCAGTGAGTTATCCCACAGCAAGTTGGCCATGGCGAGTTGGCCATGACAAGTTGGCCGTGGCGAGTTGGCCATGACAAGTTGGTTGTGGCGAATTGGCCATGACAAGTTGACCATGGCAAGTTGGCTATGACAAGTTGGTCATAGCGAGCTGACCATAATGAGTTGGCCATGACAGGTTGGATGTGGAGAATTGTCCTAGACCCCTATCATTTTACCATAAAGAATATGCCCGGAATCTCTACTGTGTCTGTTTCTTGAACCAACCTATCTCATGTGACATTTTCACTTAACATCATGGGATTTGCTTACAACAGCAACCAAAAGTGACAGAACTACCATCGTTAAGAGGCATGATTATTTGACATCATTAATGACCATGTTGTTTAACAATGGAAATTCCAGCCCCAATTACCATTATTACCTGAGAACTACCTGTACATAATTACAATTAAGAAACCCTAGAACTCATATAACATTCCTGGCGCCAGGAACTCTCCAGCCCTCTGATTTCTTCAGAGCAGCCAAGTTTTTATAAAGTTTTGAAAGGCTGTCAGAGTAGAAGCTACCATGATTTGGGGGTGGGTGGGTGGGGAGGGAGCAAGCTGTTGCAATAAATGCCCAATTGAACTATCTGACCAATGGTAGAAAAAACACAACCAAGCAGATTGATTTTCAGTACATAGAATGTTATTGTCTAATAACAATTTCAAGGTGATTCTTGATAAGAGTTCATTTTTGGCCGTGGCTGTTAAACTAAGAATGCAACTCGTGAGTTAATTTGGGAGGGATAAATTATTATTCTCAATGTTATTAACAGTGTTTTTAATAGTTAAATGTTTTATGGCTATACCGCTCAATGCAATTAAGACTGTTAATATTTCTGTTTTGCTTGTTTTACATATGGCTGTTCTGACCGATTGTTTATTAATAATATAAATTTCATGGGTGTATTGCTCAAGGAGTCCGCAGCCTGATCTCCTCTTTAGAACTACTGGTAGATATCTAGGCTCAACACACTACTGACCCACTTATTCCACTGAGTACTGTCACTGAAGTCTGGGGTCAGAAGAACTCCACAGCCAGTGGTGAAATCTGAACTGGTTTACTACCGGTTCTCTGGCTGCAAGTGTGCGCCATGCACCAAATGCGCACTGCGCACACACAGCAAGACACACCAAATGCACACGCAGTGCGCACCAAAAGGAGACGTGGGAAGGTAAGTAGAACAGCGCTGGGGGAGGTGATCAGCTGTGGCGCGTGTAGGAACCTTTTAAAAAACTTTTTAAAAGCATTTTTTACTATCGGCTCGGGTGAATAGGTAGTCAAAAATGCTTTAAAAAAGTAGAAAAAAGGTTCCCGGCACAGCTGTGATCGTCGGAGCCTCTTTTTTTACTTTTTTAAAGCATTTTTTTACTACCTATTCACCCGAAACCAGTAGTAAAAAAATGCCTAAAAAGTTTTTTAAAAAGTTCCAACAATCAGCTGAGCGACACGTGATTGTTGGGACATTTTTTAAAAAAAACTTTTTAAAGTATTTTTAACTACTGGCTCTGGAGAACTGATAGTAAAAAAATGCTTAAAAAGTTTTTTTAAAAAGTTTCAATGAAGCTGATCGTCGGAACTTTTTTTTTTTAACATTTTTTACTACCGGTTTGGGTAAACCGGCCTGAACCGGTAGCATTTCACCCCTGCCCTCGGCCCATCTGGACAACAAGGGAAACAACAGTCTTAATAGAACCAGGGGTTGCCATAAGCATTCTTTTTAAAGATATAATCTATCTCAGTGTTGACAACTTTATGATGTGTGGACTTCAACTCCCAGAATTTCCCAGCCAGTCTGTTAAAAGTCCACACTTCTTCAAATTGCCAAAGTTGAAATATTGAGCTACCTAGTTAGGTACACAACCACCACAGATGCTCATTTTGGCTTTTGAATATATATTCTCTTTCCCTGTAACAGAATAACAGACCTGAAAAGGGCCTTGGGGGTCTTCTACTCCAACCTCCCTGCTCAGGCAGGAAACCCTATACCAGTGATGGCTAATCTTTTTGCCGTCATGTGCCAAAAGCAGGAGGAGTGTGGGGGGGATCACGCATGCGCGTGCCCACACCTGTAATTCAATTCCTCTCAGTGTCCCACCCCCTCTGCGCATCGCATGTGACCCACTCCCCCCGCTTTTGGCACACGACAGCAAAAAGGTTACCGGTGGGCCCGGTAGACCTGTTTTTCACCCTCCCCAGGCTCCAGAGGCTTTCTTGGAGCCTGGGGAGGGCGAAAATGGCCTTCCTCACACACCCCCAGAGGCCAGAAACAGCCTGTTTCCTGACTTCCGGTGGGCCCGGAAGGCCCGAAAACCAGCTGGTTGGCACACGCATGCGTGTTGGAGCTGAGCTAGGGCAACACTTGTGTGCCCACAAATATCGCTCCGTGTGCTACCTGTGGCACCTGTGCCATAGGTTCACCATCACACCCCTATACCATTGCAGACAAATGATTGTCCAATCTTTTCTTTATAACTTCCAGTGTTGGAGCACCTACAACTTCCACTGATTGTTCTGTCAGGAAATTTCTCCTTCGTTTTCAGTTGCTTTTCTAGAAATAAATGCACATTTGCAGTTATTGCATATTGCCATCTTTAAATATATAAAATCTGACATCTGACAGAGACAGTGGTGAGTTTCAAATTTTTGTATTACCGGTTCTGTGGGCGTGGCTTTGTGGGTGTGGCAGGGGAAGGATGCCGTAAAATCTCCATTCCCACCCCACTCCCGGGGAAGGATGCTGTAAAATCTCCATTCCTTCCCCACTCCAGGGGAAGGTTACTGAAAATCCCCATTTCCTCCTGATCAGCTGGGACTTGGGAGGCAGAGAATAGATGGGGGCAGGGCCAGTCAGAATTTTTACTACCGGTTCTCCAAACTACTCAAAATTTCTGTTACCGGTTCTCCAGAACTGGTCAGAACCTGCTGAAACCCACCTCTGATCAGAGATTAATTCAATATACTGATAAATAGCCATCCCTTTCAAGCTTTTATTTTTTAAAAAAAATTACAGATTTGCATCTGACTGGGCCCACCAAGCTACAGTTTGATTGTAACTTCTTGCTGAAGTCTAAATTGACCAGCCCATTAATTAAACAACAAGCCATATTCTGGTTTAGTACCCTGTATGGACTCAGAGACTGTGCCTGTGCTAAGATGCCTTGAAGGTTGAGCAAATGGACAAATAAAGATACCTCAAGCATTTTAAAAGGCACACAGATCTCTAAAGGGCTGCAGACACCGAACTGGTGTTGTGTGAAAGTAGACAATATCAGGGAAAGAAGAGCAATAAATGAAACAAAGAGATAAAAGGTGAGCATAACGGAGAAAAAGAGGGGGGATCACCCCTCCCACTTTCAGCTCTGATCCTACCCACCGGTTTCCCCTGAAGACCTGGATAGATTCTTCCCAAGGGGAAATCAATACACTCAATAGCATTACATTATTTAGAATGGCTCTGTTCTCATGCCATGCTTAATGAGGTCAGGTAAAGCTGTAGCCAATCCATCCATACTTCATGGGAAGCCCCTTCTGCAGTAAGCCATGTTCGTACAACAGGGACTGCACACGCTATCCAAAAAGGAATCCATGGAGTTCAGCCCATTGTGCCAACTAGAAAATAGGTTCTTCCAATTACCAGGATAATAAGCCCAAAGTGTGAACACAACTTCCGGATAGTTGACTACAAATGTAAGGAATTGTGGAAAGCTACGGTAGATAAATCATACCTGGTCATGAGGAATAACAATCCAAGAATAAAGCACAGAATGTGGAAGGAAACCGTTATCTTGATCAATAAAATCTAGCAAGCCTTCATAATTCAGGAAACCTGGCTGGGGTGAAATGCTCCCAGTTTGGACCGGATCACCAGATCCGGTAGCGATGGTGGCGGGTGGTTCGGAGAACCGGTAGCAAAAATCCCTGCACCCCGCCCCCCCCACCATATCCAGCTGAGCCGCATGATCATCAGCGGCTTTTTTTTTTTACTTTGAAAAGTATTTTTTCTACAACCTCTTCCAACGAAAAAATGCTCTTAAAATTAAAACAAAAAAAAGCCTCTGATGATCATGCGGCTCAGCTGGGATCCTCAGAGGCTTTTCAAAGCATTTTTTTCTGCAACCTCTTGGCCGAAGAGGTGGTACAAAAAATGCTTTGAAAAGTCTCTGACAATCCCAGCTGAGTTGCCTGATCAGCAGAGAGGCTTTTCAAAGCATTAAAAAAAACGCTTTGAAAAGTTAAAAACGAAAAGGTTGGCCACGCCCACCATCACATTACCCCCAGCACCACCAAGCTACGCCCACAGAACCAGTGGTAACAAATTTTACATTTCACCCCTGAAACCTGGCATAGAATCCTTCCCAGGGATCCATTTGGTATCAGCTTAAGACCGTTAGAGCAGCTTTTACACAGTTCCTTCTTGGAGGATGGACCTTAAAAAGGTAGAACGCACATGTGCACCAGCCAGCTGCTCTTCAGGTTTCTGGCACTCTGGCAAGCGAAGAGCAACTGGCCAGTGCGCATGCACACACCAGAAACCAGAAGAGCAGCCGGCCATGGCATGTATGCCCACAGAGAGGGCTCTGTGTGCCATCTCTGGCACACGTGCCATAGGTTTCCCATCACGGTTTTAATCTATCCCCTGCTTGAGCAGGAGACCTTATACCAGTGATGGCTAACCCTTTTGCCGTGGCATGCCAAAAGCGGGGGAAGCGCGGGGGTCACGTGCACATGTGCCCACACCCATAATTCAATGTCCCCTCACCCCTGCCTCCCCATGCACGCATGAGCGATTGCAAAAAGGTCACCAATGAATCTGGCAGGCCCGTTTTTCACCCTCCCCGGGCTCTAGAGGCTTTCTTGGAGCCTGGGGAGGGCGAAAACAGCCTTCTGGACACTCCTCCCCTCAGAGACCCTCTGGAGGCCGTAAATGGCCCTTTTCCTGATTTCTCTTGGGACTGGAAGGTCTGTTTTTCTCTCTCCCCAGGCTCTAGAGGCTTTCTTGGAGCCTGGGGAGGGTGAAAACGGCTTTCCCCACCCGCAGGAGGCCCTCTGGAGGCCTGAAATGGCCTGTTTCCTGACTTCTGGTGGGCCCAGAAGGCCCAAAAATCAGCTGGCCGACGCACACATGTGTGCTGGAGCTGAGCTAGGGCAATGCTCGCATGCCCACAGATATGGTTCTCCACCAGGTAGCATGAATGCCATAAGTTCACCATCACGGCCTTATACCATTTCAAACATGTTTTCCAGCCTACATTTTCTACTTTTAATCACAGCCCACCCTTTTTAGCTTCTAAGCACCATGTCATCCAGCTGTTGTCACGGCTGAGGTAAGTAGGATTTGCTCATCAGGAAATGATTACTCATGAGGAGGCTGGTGGCTACTCAAGGTGTATCCAAGATGAGCAAACTTTAGCTAAATTGTAGAAGCTGCTGCTTCTTTGACAAGTTACACACAGCAGCCACTTTTATCTTTGGGATGGGGTCCAAGAGCCTATTTCTTCTAATTTCATCCCTTTTCCTCTTTTCAATTAGTTAGATGTTGTTTTTAACAGGATTTATTCAATTTTAGCTTAATGCCTGCTTCTTTTTAAAACAAAACTATTAGCCATCTTGGGCGTTCTCCAGGGCAGAACAGCAGGATATAAATTAAGGCGTTCAATAATAATAAAACTTTCAGAATAAAAAGACCACATCTTACCAGAGATACGACAGTGGTGTATTGCTCCATTAACCCACCTCCATGGCAGATTAAATATTCCAGATTCATGGGAACACGTAATGAAATCGTTTGTGACATTTGCAAATTGTTATAAGGCATGTGATGTTATTATTTTCATTTATTTATATATCCCACTTTTATTATTTTTATTTTTAACTCAAAGTGCTGAACATATAACACACTTCCACTGTGGCTTCTCATGGACACCTCTGGGCAGATTTAATCTTTACAAGTGACCACTTACTTCAGACACGAGGCTCTCCTGCTGTTCCGGAATACCATCAATTTCGGCCGCATGATCAAGTTTCGCTTCTCATTTGTTATTGAGGGTATACTCAGAAAAAAAGCAACTTTGGGACAACCATGACCTGGATGACTGAGAATCTCTACAGACTCAGAATGACAGATTTAATGTTTCCCTTGGCTCTATAACCTGCAAGGAACACACAAGAGTGATCAAGCCATGATTTTATCATTGTTTATCAACTGAATTTTGGACCACACACAAAGCATGGGTAAAAGGTAAAGGTTCCCCTCGCACATATGTGCTAGTCGTTCCTGACTCTAGGGGGCGGTGCTCATCTCCATTTCAAAGCCAAAGAGCCAGCGCTGTCCAAAGACATCTCCGTGGTCATGTGGCCGGCACATCTAAGCGCCAAAGGCACACGGAACGCTGTTACCTCCCCACCAAAGGTGGTCCCTATTTTCCTACTTGCATTTTTATAGGCTTTCGAACTGCTAGGTTGGCAGAAACTGGGACAAGGAATGGGAGCTCACCCCGTTACGCGGCACTAGGGATTCAAACTGCCGACCTTCTGATCGACAAGGTCAGCGTCTTAGCCACTGAGCCACCATATCCTCTTTTGCAAAGCATAAACCATGGTTAATCAACTGCAATGGCTGGGCTCCCAAATTATGTCAAGCCCAAACCAAGCATCAGAGGAAATAAAGGAAACTAAGATGGCAACCAGAATGTAATCCAAGTTATATCTATGTACATTGGGCATGCTATGCATGTATATAGGTAGTCCCTGACTTATGATCACAATTGAGTCTGAAATTTCCATTGCAAAGCAAGACAGTTTGGGAGTTTTACCCCACGATACGACATTTCTTGCCATAGGGGTTAAGGGAATCATTTGGTCATTAAGCAAATATGGCTTCCCCATTGACTTGGTATGGTGGGAGACAGCTGGGAAGGGTACAAATGGGGATCATTTGACCCCAGGACAGTGCAACCGTCATAAATACCTGCCAGTTGCCAAGCATCTGAATTTTGATCACATAACCATGGGGATCTGCTAGAATAGAGGCCTCCAACCTTGGCAACTTTAAGACGTGTGGACTTCAACTCCCAGAGTTCCTCAGCCAGCAGGAACTCTGGGAGTTGAAGTCCACACGTCTTAAAGTTGCCAAGGTTGGAGGCCCCTATGCTTAGAGTCTGAAGTGTGAAAACTGGTCATAATTCACCTTTTTCAGTGCCGTTATAACTTTGAACCATCACTAAATGAGTGGATGCTGGTGAAGGACTACCTGGGATGGATTGGGACTTTAAATCACATTGTGGCTCTCTTCTTGATTTTTTTCCCCCACACACTTCCCCAAAGAAACTAAACCATGGCCTAGGATTATATTCCATTGATCTTTGCTCTGCTTTTAACTCTGAAAACAGACTTCTTCTGCTTGACAAAGATCCATACCCAGCTTATCTTGTTACAAAGGTTTATTTCTCTTTATGTACAGTATTTTTTTTTTAAAAAACCAACATTATATAGCAAAGAAAGGGGTGGCTCCTAGGCATCTGAATAACAATTTTTTTTAAAAAAATCTCTGGACAGGGCATGTAAACTTGCTTTATTGAACCATTTGCTTTGTAGGTTTGTGTGTGCTCAGTATCCATAGATTTCTCTTCCAAGCAAAGACACTTGAATAACCCCATTCGAAGCTGATCTGAGTTGCTTCTGAATAGTTTAACTATAAAGCAGCAGTGGCTACCCCACCCCCCACCCCTTCCCAAAGACTCTACCCTTCCCTTTCTCATCCTGGGCTTGTCTGCCCACATCTCCCAGGATCTGCTGGCATGGAATTTGTCTAGCCATCCTATCAATGAATCAATCAATCACGGGCTTTTTTTAAAAAAAAACAGGGGGTTGGGAAATGTAAATTACTACATTCCCGGGATAGGAAGCTTAATGTGATAGCTCCCCAGAAGTGCAGCTTTGATAGTAAAGATGTCTCATGAACCACAAAGGACTCTACGAAGAAAATCATGGTCCTTAAGCAAAGACAATATGGTCAGTGGGTGGGCTTTGCTTGCTTCACTGGAAGGACCCCACTGAGCGGAAGCCCATGGCAAGGAAAGGATATGGGCCTCCAACTCATTTACTTGCTTCCTCATAGTCAGTGAACTCATCCTTCCCTCTGCCAAACTACATCATTTCAGTTCCCAGAACCCTACGTTGATTTAATCGTAAATCTCAAGGTTGAGAAAAGGTTGGAGAAACCCAAATTAAGTTGCTTATGTTCTATTGCTCTTCGGCACCACGGGCAGCAGGTGCCCGTGGGCAGTTGCCAACCTTCTCTCGGTCTAAAGCAGGTCAACCTTGGCAATTTAAGACCTGTGAACTTCAACTCCCAGAATTCCCCAGCCTGGGAAATTCTGGGAGTTGGAGTCCACAAGTCTCAAAGTTGCCAATGTATTGGTGAGCTTGGAAAACTCTGCTCTCAAAAGTCCCATGGTGGACCTCTCGTCACAAACCGCTTGTCATTTGCTTAGCAATTTTTTTGCTTCTCGTTCTTTTGCTGAGGGGCTAAGGAGTAGCCACTGCGCCGTGTCCACTCTGCTTTTTCTCTGACCTTGTCCATCAAATCATAAGCCATACAGTGATGATCCGTTCTAGAACCATGATTGAAATAAGCAATAAAGCTTATTTCTCAGTAAATCTGCATAGCTTTACTATCAGCCCGGTGCAATGGAATAGTTCAGGTGTTTCAGCAATTTCCAGTGTCTTGGCCGTATTTCAAATTACAGGGAGAGAGGGAAATGAAACTCATTTTTCACCCCCTGGTTCTATAGGGCACGCTTCATCGTAGCTGTTTTTGCAACACTTACCTTCTACGTTTCTACTGAAGCACTTCTTAGGACAGTCTGGAGAACCAGAAGCCCTCCAGATGTTCCTGGACTCCCAACTTTCAGTCCTCCCAACTAACAAAGACGGTGATCAAGAATGGTGACATTTTAATCCAACCATATACCTGGAAGGCCACAACTCCAATATCCTTTTATTGGCGTTGAAATTATAGCTTCCCTCCAAAAATTATGGATAGGGTCCTATGAATGAGCTAGGGCGGATTCCTCAACATGCCTGCCAGGGTTCAAGATTAAGAGGATTCTTGTGCAGAGGGAGAAAAAAAGTTAGAATAACGGGGATACGGATACCAGGTAAGCCGTTTCCTCCAAATTTGCTAGGGCTGTAATTGCTGGCTAGGAATTTTGGACACTGCAGTCCCAGCACATCTGGTAAGGAACATCTGGAATGGCTTCCAGTTGACAAGCAAAAATCATTAATTTTCAAGGGATGGTGCACAAGCCCCCATCTGGTAAGGCGCATCATCCTATTGTCAGAAGGCACCATGTGGCTATGGAACAGACACTTCACAGTTCCACAGTAATCAGCTCAGACACTCTCTCCTTCTGTAAACAGGCTCCAAAGCCATCTTGGCATACACCTTTCCCTTACGGTTGTCCTAGACAACGCTGTCTGCTTCCCTTATGCACCAGCGAATTAGGGCTGTGTCCTGACCCATCCCCTTTTTTGAAGTGCATCCCCCAGCGTATCATTTACAGCCAAGCTGACCCTCCCGAGAAAGAGGCTGACATTAATAGACATCAACCTATAATGGATCCTGCCTACATGCATTCTCCTATCATAGTTGTAACTCATCGGTTTCAAACATGATATCCAGATAGTCACGAATTCAGAGCAGGAGGGCTAATGAGGAAGGAGGAGAAAAATCGTGCCCACTGTCCATATTATGGCCATGTCGCAGAATGTTGTAGGGAAGGAACGAAGTCCAGATCTTGCAGGACTTCAACGTGCTTATCAAACTCAGATTGTTTGGCCAACAGCATCAGGACAGTTCCATAGCAACTGGAACCCATGTCTGATGTCTACAACTCTCAGAATTCCCAGCCAGCATAGTCCTTGCATGCTGGTGAATTCTGAGAGATGCGGGATGGCTAGGTAACTTCATTGTGCAAATTTCTTTATATTATGGCCCTGAGGCCCTCCTGCCTTTATCCTTGTAGGCTGCAGTAGGGTTAGGGAAAAGGTGCACTTAAACATTTGGGGCTACAACTCCCCCACAGTCCATTGTTGTGGGCTGGAATCAATGGGGCTGAAGTACAAAGTCTCTTCAGAGAACCACAAGGCTTCTCTTAAGGACCAAAGGTTCTCCAGTTAACACAGAAGTAACTTAATTAAGAGACTATTAAAGAAACAGAACCTCTCCTCTGGCCCATCTACACCCTCACTCCTCATCATCTCCATCTTTTAAAAAAAAAATCTCCAAAAATTGGCCTGGCATCTATTTGGGATGAGTCAGAATTTAAAACACAAAACCACGATGATAAAAAAAAAATTGCAATGCCTCTTTCCCCCCACAAATGGAATAAAATTAAAATGAAAAAAAGAAAGAGTCTAAGCCCAGTTCTACAAGGTGGGACCCTCAGTTCCTGGCCCTGGGTTGGGAAGAGATTTCCGCAGTGTGTCCCAGTTTTCCCACCACACTTGAGAGAGTTCCCCATGGAGGGTGGGGGGGGGGAGCTCTCTATGGTCAGCATCCATCAGTTACAGTTGTTGTCTCCTGGCTGATACTGAGGCTCTGTAGCAGTGAAGTAGTCTTCTAGGAATGATTGGAGGTATTCAAAAGTGGGGCGCTCCTCAGGCTCCTTTCTCCAGCACTGCACCATCAGATCGTGCAATGACGGGGGGCAATTCCCAGGACAGGGCATGCGGTAACCCCGTTCCACTTGTTCCAAGACCTCCCGGTTGTTCATGCCTGTGCGAGAAGAACATGACAAGATAAAAGACTTAATGGTATGGCCCTTTTGTGAGTCTCTAGGATTCAAGGGAGAGCGAGTTTGGGATAGTGGTTAAAGCATCAGCCTAGAACAGCGGTGGACAACTGTGGCCCTTTTACAACCAGTGGACTTCAACTCCCAGAATTCCTGAGACAATCAAGCTGGCTCAGGAATTCTGGGAGTTGAAGTCCACAGGTCATAAAGGGGTCATATTTGCCCACCCCTGCCTGGCCTACAGATTAGGAGACCATGAACTCTAATTCCATCTTAGGCAGGGGTGTCAAACTTAATTTCATTGAAGGCCACATAAGGGCTGTGGTTGACCTGGGGTGGGGATGGGGGGTGAGAACTGGGTGGATGTGGCCAACTGGGTGGGCATGGCCAGCTCTATGCCACTCACCACGTGTGGCTGACTGGGTGGGCGTGGCCGACTGGGTGGGCGTAGCCAGTTTGACACCACTCCCCAAACTTCTGGTATGTTTCCTCTGTGTATTGGGTAGACTGGGCCAAAGCAACTCGGGTAGACCAGGCCAAAGTGATGTGGGCTGGCCCCTTACATTTTCCAGGACAGTCCTACGGGCCTAATCCAATCACATTGTTGGATCTGGCCTGCGTATTCAGCAGGTTCTGACCAGTTCTGGAGAACCGGTAGCAGAAATTTTGAGTAGTTCAGAGAACCGGTAAATACCACCTCTGACTGGTCCCACTCCCATCTATTCTCTGCCTCCGGAGTCCCAGCTGATCCGGAGGAAATGGGGATTTTGCAATAACCTTCCCCTGCCATGCCCACCAAGCCACACCCACAGAACCGGTAGTAAAAACATTTGAATCCCACCACGGCCCTGATCTTAGGCATGAAGTCAGCTTTGGGCTACTCATTCCCTCTCAGCCCTAAGAGGTAGTCAAGGGTAAATCACTTTTAAAATTGTTGCCAAGACTGACTCAAAGGCACAGAAACACATAGACGGGCAAACAAAATTAAAATCAAGGAAAGGACTAGTGTGCACAAATTCACAGGGGATGCAAACAGATGAAATGGGAACATGATCCACTGCAAAATTTGGTAAATCAAGCTACATCAAGCAGGGTTGGCACAACGTATTGATTCAAGCGTGCAAAATATGTGGTCCCCAGACCTCAACAGAATAGGGAGCTAAAATTTGGCCTTTGGGGGGATTTTTCCAGAGTATGTGAAGTTCTGAGAGGCAAAAAAAAAAAAAACGTGCTTTCAATCTCTTCTTTAGCCTCCCAACCACTAATCCACACAAATCAGGTTAACTCTGAATTTGGGCCCCAATGACTTTGGGAATCAATTGGCCGCATGAATTCTGGGATGGCCTTCAAGGCTGTAGAAATTGCTCAGTCATAAGCTGAACCAGGAGCTGATTCACCAGTGTTTATGAAATAAAGCATGGCAGATTAGGCTCGGATAGTACCTCATACAAGAAGCTAAAAGCTGCTGAAATTGGAGCAATTGCAATGACTGGATGTTTAACTCAATCCAACCCCAACCCCAACCCCACCCAACAATGTTATGGTTTAATGGATTATGCAAACCAAAGGGCGACTCTATTTGAAAAGAAGATTTCTGGCATCAGTGAATATTGCACCAATTCATCTCTAGGCTAAAGGAAGCCTCTGCCACTTCACCTGGGTATGGTACTCGGCCCTTGGTCACAAGCTCTGTCAGGAGGATGCCGAAGGACCACACGTCTGACTTGATGGTGAACTTGCCATAGAGAGCGGCTTCTGGAGCTGTCCACTTGATGGGAAATTTGGCACCTGTTGGCAAGGCAAGGCAAGGTGATGGCATTAATAGAATAGAATTCTTTATTGGCCAAGTGTGATTGGACACACAAGGAATTTGTCTTGGTGCATATGCTCTCCATGTACATAAAGGAAAAGATACGTTCATCAAGAATCATAAGGTACAACACTTAATGATAGTCATAGGGAAACAGTCAATATAAATCTTAAGGATACCAGCAACAATGTTACAGTCATACAGTCATAGGTGGGAGGAGATGGGTGATAGGAACGATGAGAAGATCAATAGTAGTGCAGACTTAGTGAATAGTTTGACAGTGTTGAGGGAATTATTTGTTTAGCAGAGTGATGGCGTTTGGGGAAAAACAGTCCTTGTGTCTAGTTGTTCTGGTGTGCAGTGCTCTATAGCGTCCTTTTGAAGGTAGGAGTTGAAACAGTTTATGTCCGGGATGCAAGGGGTTTGTAAATATTTTCACCGCCCTCTTTTTGACTTACGAGGTTAAGATTGTACCGATGGAGATGCCACCTGGATATGAAAGGTTCCTAGGTTCTCCACCATGGGAGAAACATGTAAATTGAAAATGAACTTCTTAGCACAGATCATACCAGCCTCCCCTCCCGCGCCCTCAAGAAACAAGAGTCAGCCAAGAGAAAAGTGTTCTTAATTTATGTTGTCAGAAGCCTCAAGCACCAATCTGGACAATCAAGGAACAAGCCCCTCTGACCAGGAAGGCTGAGAAGGGAAAAAGGCTAAGATGACCGCGCAAACACGCCACCCACAGCTCTTGCTTCCGAATGTGAACTTCATGTACAAGCAATGCAGAAAATAGCTTCTTGCCAAGTTAACGGCCCTCGTGAGAGAAAAGTCACTGAAGAAATTCATCTATAATTGGAAGCTCTTTGTGGACTTTATTTTTTCCCCCCAGGAGATAGAGAAAAATCAAATTTTGCCACTTGGATTTGATGATTGTTAAAATTTAAAGAGAGAAAAAAGTTTTGTTTTAATCTCCCCTTTTCTTTTTGAGGAAAAATGGATAAGTGTCCATGGACAAAAGAAAAAGGGGATTTTTTTAAAAAAAAATTTGATTTATATGCCGCCCTTCTCTGGAGACTCAGGATGGCTTACAAGGCTTAAATTAATAAATTAAGAGTCAAAAGCACCGGTAAGTGTTGTCTATGTCCTTGGAAGAACTCAGAAGTTATTCTTTTTATATGTTTGTTTTTTCTTCTCCTTTTTAAATACTTTTTCACCCTTCTACCCTTATTCTCTTTTTACTCTATCATTTCTTTGGATTGTTAATTTGTGGTGTTTTTTATGGGTATGTTTTCTAAAATGGAATAAAGTTATTTAAAACAGGGGAAAAAGAACAAATAACTTCTTGCTTGCTTTCTTCTGTTTTCAGTATAGGATGGGGGAAGCTGTTATTTTGGGAAGATCATCTGGTTTACATCCGGACATGATTTTATACAACAGCCATCTGGACTGTGAGAATTCAGTTTTGCATGGCTGACATTGGGCTCCAGGCTGGAGATCAGCACATCCTTCCAGATCTTAATGATATTTGTGGTATGGTCCACTCTGGAAGTATCACTGATTTTCCAATTCTAGACTCACTACTCCTACTGTAAACTTCAGACTGCTTCTAGAATATTTTCTCCAGTTCTGAGGCACCACATTGCAGGAAGAATATAGGCAGGGATGCTACTCAGCAGGTTCTGACAGGTTCTGGAGAACCGGTAGCAGAAATTTTGAATAGTTCGGAGAACCGGCAAATACCACCTCTAGTTAGCCCCAGAGTGGGGTGGGAATGGAGATTTTGTAATATCCTTCCCCTGGAGTGGGGAGGGAATGGGGATTTTGCAGTATCCTTCCCCTGCCACGCCTACCAAGCCATGCCCACAGAACCAGTAGTAAAAAAAATTGAATTCCACCACTGGATATAGGTAATCTTTA
Organism: Masticophis lateralis; assembly: GCA_030761175.1. Classification (NCBI taxonomy): domain Eukaryota; kingdom Metazoa; phylum Chordata; class Lepidosauria; order Squamata; family Colubridae; genus Masticophis; species Masticophis lateralis. The sequence goes on from JAUDYJ010000009.1 coordinate 14,419,133, forward strand.
GAAAGGGCTTCTGAAGGTCATTTGGTTGCCAGGGGGAGCATTGTACAGAGACCATTGCTCAGTGAAATTGTTTTCACTGTTTGCAAGAGTAGGACAGGCACAGACGGGAGGTGGAATCAAGAGAGTGATCAGCCTAGAGTTGTTATGTTCTCACAGTCTAAGCCCAACCCCTCTTGAATTCTGTTGACTCTTATCTAGTGCAAATGTAATGGTTGACTAGATTCTTATGTATAGGCGTGAGCCATAAATAAGATTAACTGGAGCTTAATGGTTCTTCGTGTCCGACAGCCTTGCACAAAGAAATCCTCAGCTTCACTTGTGGCACCTCCTGCTAAAACGGCACCGAGAAAAGCTCTCTCCTCCCAAGAGCGGAGACAGCATCTGCCAATCAATGGTTAATTGCACAAATAGCTTCGCCCGCTTAAAGGTGAACTCTTTCTCCTGCTCCAGGGTGCCCCTGAGAGTTTTACCTTGGCGAGCTGTGTATTCATTGTCTTCAATGAGGCGGGCCAAGCCGAAGTCAGCAATTTTGCACACAAGGTTGTCGCCCACAAGGATGTTGGCAGCACGCAGATCCCGGTGGATGTAATTCATTCGCTCAATGTAAGCCATTCCAGCTGCAATCTAGATTGTGTGCAGAAGCAGAAAGGCAGGGATGAGATCACATGGGAGACTTAATCGTTGCCGCTCCTCCTGTTCTCAATAGATCCTGGGCAGCTTTCTCTCCCCTTCCCCCTCTCTCTAATGGAGTCAGAAAATGCTGCTCCCGATTTTCAGACAGACTGACCACTGAGACTGCCTCCTGCCCATCAGGTTACCTGTGCTGCCATGTCCACCAGTTGGGGCAACTTCAAGAAACGGCCATCCCCATCTTTCAAAAAATCTAGCAGACTACCTGTAGAAGAGAAGAGGTGAGAGATCGGCAAAGCCACTTCTTGTTGGGATCCTTGTACTAGCATGTTTCCCCGAAAATAAGCCCTATCTTGAAAATAAACCCTATCATGATTTTTGCGCATTTATTTATTTATTTATTTTATCGGACTTATATGCCGCCCTTTCTCCGCAAGGACTCAGGGCGGCTCACAACAATAAAACCAGTCCATATTAAAATTCAGACACTAAAAACTAAAATTCCCATTAAAAACCCATTCAGTCCAGGTCAGTCTGGCGAAACCACCATGTTTTAAGGTCATAGCGGAAGGAATGAAGGTCGGGGGATACCCGGAGCTCCAAGGGGAGCTGATTCCAGAGGGTAGGTGCATCCACAGAGAAGGCTCCCTCCCTAGGGGCCATCAGCCAACATTGCCTGGCCCTACCCCCAAAATAAGACCTACTGAAGCACCTGTGCAGCTGGCCACCCACCCATTCTATATGGTTGCTTGTGGTGCTATGGCTGTGAGTCGAGTTGAGGTGATGGAGCTACCCCACACGCTCTACACTGGATTATCTCAAGGCCCATGCAGCCAGGCCATCCATGCCTCAATACCTGCCTCCCTTCACCTGGCCACAATGGACTAGGAGGCCGAGCCAGTGCTGCAGCCATGAGGCAGGTGTCAGGACATGGATGGCCTGGCTGCAGGGGCCCTGAGGTAAGCCAGTGTGGGGCACGTGGCCCGGCTCCCCTCCCAAAACTCACCTTGTGGCCATGGCACTCACACATCACTCGGCTTCCTGCTCCATTTTGGCCACAGAAGCAAACAGAACAAGTGGGCCGGCGGCCATGCAAGGTCCTGCTGGAAGGGGTTGTTGGAACCACTGCCATGAGGCAAGGCAAATGTCAAGGTGTCGATGGCCTGGCTGCAGGGGCCCTAAGGCAAGAAGGTGCGGTGTGCATGGGGTAGTTCTACTACCCCTCCCTCACGGCAGTGGCACTAGCACACTTGCGTCCTCCTCCCTTGCTGCGAGCAAGCAGAAGTGGGCCTCCCATGTACTCTTAAAGTACATGGGGAAAAAATAAGGCATCCCCTGAAAATAAGCCCTAGTGTTTATTTTGGAGCCCAAAAGAAAAGAAGCCCAGATCTTATTTTCGGGAAAACACAGGTATAATTCATTTGCAGCTGTGTTTTACTGGCTGCTTACTCCCATTCCCATCTATTCTTCTTAGATCAAATTATTTGTGAAGGACACGGGATCTGTGCATCTGAGACAAAACAATGGCAGTCCATTCCCCATTTCTCCCAACCTTCTACTCCAAATGCATCAGGACTACAGTTCCAATCGGGCCAAGTGCTAGAAGTCTAGTAACATAGGAGGGTACCAGGTGAAGAAACATGAGTATGTTCTCAGATTGGTGGGCCTATTTGAAATCCTGAAGACTTGCCAAAACAGCTGGTGTGATGAACGTTGAGGTTGCAAAACCTGAAATTCAACAGCTGGATCTGCTCTTCGGCACCTTAAATTTGCCCCTCCTGCCTGGGATGGAGATCTTATCCCTAGGTTACTTTGGGAGCGGGGAGGCTGAAGGAAGGATGGGGCTTAATGGCCAAGTGCATGCATAAGCATGAAACTGGAGCCCATTTTCATAGGACCGATGTTGAAATAATGATGCTGTGTCTTCCTTTGCAGAGTGCCAGGTTCCTATTTAATTTTAATAAAAAGAAAGAAACTCCATATTTTAAGGCACCTAATAGAAGATGAAAGGGGTATCTGTAAGCGACCTGAGGCTCACAGGTAACATGTTGCCTATGCCATATCATTCGCCCTTTCTTGAGAAAGGAACATACCATTACCTTGAATAAGGGGATCTCAAGAGGAGAAAGTGGTCCATGGCTCTCTCCATGGTGCTGCTGTCTCCATCACCCATTGATAACACGATATTCCTAACATGTGGTCTTCCATCCAGGTTAGTGGGTGGGTTCTGTTTAATGTCAATGGACCTACACATGGGTTTTATTCTGAGTCAACTGTCTGAACCCTGGGCATCTTTCTGATCCTAAGCCCGTGAGCTCAGGTATCATTTTGGTAGCCCTGGATGGATATTCAATTTGGAGGCAATTTTCTTGAATCAAGTCTCCCTAAATTGACTCTCATTCGGACAACTCTTGTTGCTGGATGTGCACATCTAAGAAGGAGGTGCTTGATTCGGACAATTTGGCATGAACAAATGCAAGCCACTGGATCAAAATTGCCAAAGGGACTCAAACCAACTTGATGGTTCAATTGAATCAACAGTTCCTACTTCACCCAATTCACAGAGGCCTACTGGTTGGCCACTTTGCCACCCACCCATCTAGAGGGGGTCACTGTCTGCTGGAGGCAGCTTATCTAACCTTGGCTCATGAACTCAGTAACAATGAAAATGGGCTCTTCTGATACCACAGCATACAGTTGCACCAGTTTGTCATGCCGTAAGCGCTTCATGATCTGGGCTTCCTCCAGGAAAGCTTCTGGAGACATGGTTCCAGGTTTCAGCGTCTTCACTGCAACTTTGGTGGTGCCGTTCCAAGTGCCTGGAACCAGCAAGAGTCAGTGTTAGTGTCACCAAGGATAGAGACAGTAAGGCCCCAGAACCTGAGGTCTCCCTCACCCCAATGTTATGGAAATGGACACGGCTGAAAGAAGTCCAGGTTCAGTGTCCTCCAACCCAGTGCTCTCTAGGTGTATTGGGATGCCAATCCCTAGAATATCTAGCCAGCAGGTCTAAACTGGGTCCATGATTCTTCGAATATCCGCCAATCATTTCGGGAGCACAAAGTTAGGGACAGCTGACCCCAAACAACTAAAATGAGATGAACAGCACCAAAAATGAAATGGGGAAGAAGAAATGATGGGACAGGAATGCCTCCACACTGAGGACTTCAATTCAAAAGAAGTCATTTCCCATAGCTGACATTTCCTTGGCTATGTGTGGTGTGGTGGCCTCGTGGTGAAGATGCTCACCTCCCATTTGGAAGGTTGAGAGTTCAATCCTAAATAGCGGCAGATATTTCTCTCCTGGGGTCAAAGAAAAAATATCTGCTGCTAACTTCAGGTGGTGTCAGGAAGGGCATCCGACCAGTAAATGCTAAGTTTCATCCAGTTGCCCTGACTACAAGTGGTCCTCGAGTTACGACCCCAATTGAGCCCAAAACTTATGTTGGTTAGTGAAATATTTGTTAAGTGAATTTGCCCCATGTTACAACTTTTCTTGCCACAGTTGTTAAGTGAAACATTGCATTTGTAAAGGTAGTAACATGGTTGTTAAGTGAATCTGGCTTCCCCATTGACTTTGCTTGTCAAGAAGGTCGCAAAAGGAGATCACATGACCCCAGGACACTGCAACCATCATATACGAGTCACTAGCCAAGCATTTGAATTTTGATCACATGGCCATGGAGATGCTGCATAGATCACAACTGTGAAAAACAGTCATAAGTCACTTTCTTCAGTGCTGTTGTAACTTTGAATGGTCACTAAATGAACTGTTGTAAATCGAAGAATACCTGTATACCTCGAATTAAAGGATTACAGGGTCATAAAAAGGGAGTTTATGTGCATCCTTCATAAGATTCAAGCTTCCAAACTGATCTTTTAGCAGGAGCTACTCTGTTGGTTGACTTCTTTTTAACAAATGCCAACAATTGTGCAGTTGTACAGGTAATCCACTACTTAATAGCCATTCATTTAGCAACTGTTCAAAGTTTCAACGGCGCTGAAAAAAAGTGACTTAGGACCAATTCTTGCACTTACGACTGTCACATCATCATCATAGACATGTGATCCAAATTAGGGAGCTTGGCAACAAGCATATATTTATGATGTTAATAGCAATAGCACTTAGATACCACTTCACAGTGCTTTTTACAACTCTCTCTAAGTGCCTTTAAAGAGTCAGTCTCTTGCCCCCAACAATCTGGGTCCTCATTTTACCCACCTCGGAAGGATGGAAGGCTGAGTCAACCTCGAGCCGGTGAGATTTGAACTGCCGAACTGCAGGCAGCCAGCAGTCAGCAGAATTAGCCTGCAATACTGCATTCTAACCATTGCACCACCTCGGCTCATTAAAGCATCTTGGAGTGATGTAATCACCGTTTGGGACTTTCCTAGCTGGCTTCGGACAAGCAAATTCAATGGGAAAAGCCAGATTTGTGTAACAACTGCATGATTTACTTAACAGCTGCAGTCATTTGCTTAACAATCATGGCAAAAAGGTTATAACTCACTTAACTGATGCCTTGCTTAGCAACAGAAATTCTGATCCCGTTTGTAGTCATAAATCCAGGATTACCTGTATGTAGGACACCTCATGTTAACCAACACTGGACTAATAACAAATTCTCTAACTGTGCATCTTGGTAAACCAGAAACCTTGCTACTGGGGGGAAAAAAATGTAGGGGAAAAAATAGAAATGTATGTCATGGAAATTGGCTGGTATCTGGACTAGGAATTCTACCCTGCAGTATTTTCTATAGGTCTTGCACTTTCAGTCTATGGGAAAGGAATATATGTCAACCTTGATGGGAGAAATATATGCTAATTAAGTCAGATGATAGCCACATGCTCTGGAGAAAAGATGTGGCTGTGTTAGAGAGCTGAAAATGGGGGTTACACTCCTGCAAGCTCTAAAGCAGTGGTCCCCAACTCCCAGTCTGTGGACCGGTACTGGATCACGCCATGCCAGAGACTGGGCCATGCCAACAAGCAAAGCCCCAGGTCCCTGGTGCCCGAAAGGTTGGGGGCTTCTACACTAAAACACCTTCTTGGAACTGACTCCAATGGCCTACACAGCCCTAGTGTGTTCCCCTGAATGAAACAGAGAGGTAAGATTCATATTCTGATTTGCAAGTCTAGTCTGAACCTAAAGGAGCCCTTCTCCAGGGAAGGCTGCCCACCTCGTGCATGTGTGCCCTCTAGAAAAAAAAAGAAAGAAACCCTGACCCCTTGTCTTACCCATCCACACATCTCCGAAACAGCCCATGCCAAGCTTCTTGTCAAAGTGGATGGACTCACGCCCGATCTCCCATGCATCTTTAGACAGTCCCAGAGTCTGGGGCCTCAGGGTGGGGCAGATTTTGGTTAGGAGGTAGCAGAGACCGTCATTGAATTCTGTAAGGGGTGGAATGAGGGAGGGTGGACAGGTGGGATGGAGTGAGATGGGAAAGCAGGATGATGAGTGGAGCATGCATTCCAGGCGAGGAGGCTGGACTTCGGAGTGGAGGATGAGAAGGAGCAGAGCACAGGCAGCAATATTGCTTTCAACCACCAGGTGGTGGCCTTGGCTTACTTTGAAAGCATCAAGGACCAACACTGCACCTTCGCTGCAAATGTTGAGCAGAGAATATGGGGCATGGTCAGACTTGCAGCTGAACTCTCCACTATTGTATTCTGGTCACCTTTAGATTCAGCTACTGAAATCAAATGCAGGCTATTTTCCAAATCCTGTTCAGAACCCAGATCTAACATGGTAGCATCAAAAATTTGAGGCAAAATGTCCTCTGGTCACAGACCAGTCTAACTTAAGATCGCCAGGCACTGTCTGGACCACTTCCACATTGTCTTCCAAGACTTTTAAGAAGACTCAGACCAAACCGCTATCAAATTCTACATTCTCTTCTTACCGGAGAAGCCATCCAGACGCCACGGGTTAAGAAAGCTACAAGGAGCACATGGTTATAATCATGCTCTCCCCTTTGGTAAATCAAGAGACATGTGTTTCTTCCCATGCTGGGAAGAGACTCGGAATTCGTAAACACTGTTCAGCTCTTTCCATTGTGGATTTATCTAACTCTCCTTGAAAGGCTTCCAAGTTGGCAGGCATCCCTACCTCTGGTGGCAGTGAGTTCCGTTGTTTAACTACCTATTGTTTGGAGGACCTTCCTGTAATTCATCCTGCAATTCTCCCCAGTCGGTCTGCCCAGTGACTTTGCCACAGTGAAAGAAATGCAGCCACCCTGGGACAAAGACTGAAAGAGATGGACTCTCTCCATCCCTGCCAAGCCCCCTTTATCAAGTGCCCGGGACCTGCCCGGCTTCCTTCTCTTCCTCCTCTCTTCCATCCAGCCTCCTGATGGTTAATCGTACCAATCCACACTTCCCCGAATTGCCCATTGCCCAGTTTCTTGATGAGCTGCAGCGATTCGCGAGGAATCTCCCAGACGTCTTTGGTTTTGACGGACAGGTCTGCCAATTTGGGCATCCCCTTAGGGCACGGCACGGCCAGGCGGCAGCACAATCCTGCAGCTCTCTCTTGCAAAAGAAGCCCCCAAAACCCAGGGTGGGAGGGGGCCGAAGAGCAAGAGACGCATCATGGAAACAGGGAGGCAAAAGAGAGAAACAAAGGGTAATAAAATGAGGGCGAACTGGAAAGGAACAAGAGGAAATACACTGTTCCACTCAATCCACAGCCCAGAGAGAATCATCAGTCCTTGCAGAAGGCAGCAGGAGACTGGAGCCTCATTACACACTTGTTGAAGGGTGATAAAACAGCTGCAGTTATTAGGTTTCCCATTTCCACCACCCCTTCCCAGTTCTAGGAAAGTCATAGCACTAGCAATCAGCACTTATAGCACCTATATACTTAGACTTATATACCATTTCATAGTGGTTTATAGCCCTCTCTAAGCAGTTTACAGAGTCAGCATATTGCCCTCAATAATTTGGGTCGTCATTTTAGCGACCTTGGAAGGAACGAAGGCTTTAGCCGGTCAGGATCGAACTCCTGGCAGTGGGCAGAGTTTGCCTGCAATACTGCATTCTAACCACTGCGTCGCCAGGGCTCATATAAAATTGTGGAATAGGAAGGAACCTCAAAAGTTATCTCGTGTAACCAGTTGGACAGTGCGAGGTCCACCACCGCATCTCGGATAGACAATCTCCTTAAGAAAGATTATTTTTGCTTTATAACTTCTTGTGTGGGGTGGGAAAGAATGATGGAGCCATAACTGAGAGCTGAGGAAAGTTGTGGTTTGCTAACCATTCTAATCAAAGCCGCTAGTAGAGCCACTTTGTGTTAAACCCTCTTTTGAAGGAGGGATCAAAAAAATCTGTCGCTGTTTTGTCGCACAACAGGAACTCTGAGGAATGTCTCAAATATCTTCACTTTGGCTAAACGCAAAATGCTGACAATTGTTTTTTAGTTGAGCTTGCTATCTCGTCTGGCACCTTTTTCATTCTCCTTGCCGATAATTATTCCCCATCTTCTCTTCCCCTTTGGAAAGGAAAATAGGAGAAAAACCAGGAAATGGGGCGTTTTCAACGCAGTGCCAAAATGGGGAGTTTGACCTTTGCGAGTCTCTGCATGCAAAAATTCAGGAGACGATCTCACAGTTGGTAACCTTGGATACTTTGGAAGAGACATCCATCAAATACGATTTTGCCCCTTTTTGTTTTTATTTGAGGGACGTGATTCGTTACAGGTAGTCCTCTGCTTAGGATGGCAATTGAGACTGGAATTTCCATCTCTAAGTGATGCAAGTGTGGAAGCATTGCTTAGCAACAGCAATTCCCCTGGTCCCGCTTGCTGTCATTAACTGAATTCCCTCGGTGGTAGGCAAGGCAATTTTCTGCTGGCTTCCTTCAATCAAAATCAGTGGGGAAACCAGCAGGAAGTTGAAGTCCCAGGCCAGCAGGCAGGTAAGTGGAGGATGGAGGGAGGGATGTATGAGAATGCAAGGGGGTTGGGGAGAGTGTGTGGGGTGGGGCAGGGTGGGGTGCATGAGTGACTGGTGTATCATAAGCATAGAGGGCTGAAGGAGGTTGTGCAATGGGAAAAGATTTCTCCCGGCAATTTGCAACCTTCTCTGTCAGTTTTCCCACTGAGTTTCTGGGGAAGCCAGCAGGGAAATCTGTAAACGGCAAACGTATGATTATGGGATGCTTGGCATCCAGTCATAAGTGTGAATTGGTTGCCAAGCATCCAGATCATGGTCAGGTGACCATGGGGACGCTGGGACAGTCAGAACTCTTGAGAACTGCCTATAACCACCATTCATTCAGTGCTGTTATAACTTGGAACAGTCACGGATCAAATGGTTGTAAGTCAAGGACTACCTGTGTTTGTTTACTAGCCACAGAACCCTGGCTAAATCCAGGTCAAGGCTACAACAGAAAAGATGGTTGGAACCTTATCCTTCCCTGAATCCATTTTTTAAAAAAAAATTCACTCTACTATCTATGGAGATTCTCAAGTCATCCAGGTCAGCGTTGTCCCAAAGGTGCTTTTTCAAGAGGCCACTGGACTTCCTGGTTTTTCTTTGAAGACGTTTCGCTTCTCATCCAAGAAGCTTCTTTAGCTCTGACTGGATGGTGGGGAATGGAAGGATTTGTACTCTTTGCAGACAGCTGGTCATTTGCATTCTTGCATCTTGCATTCTCACAACTTGCTAACAGAATGCAAATGACCAGCTGTCTGCAAGGAGTACAAATCCTTCCATTCCCCACCATCCAGCCAGAGCTGAAGAAGCTTCTTGGATGAGAAGCGAAACGTCTTCAAAAAAGCAAACTAGGAAGTCCAGTTGCCTCTTGAAAAAGCACCTTTGGGATCCACTCTACTGGAACTGGGTCCTGACGGCTGCACAAGGCCGGAATTTTTGGCTAGCCGAAACAGCCTTGTTGGTTGCAGAATTTTCTTAGGCATAAATCCTGAGCATAGGATATTGTGCGACTTCAGTCTGCTAGATTTATCCCTGAATCACGATGGAGCAGCCCTAACAATCTTGAAGGCAGAGACAAAGGGCTCCTGAAAACATGAGTCCTAGCATTTTTAAAAAAAATTAAATAACCCTCCACAACCAGCCTCAAAATATCCCAAGGAGGAGCCCCATAATGCAGGAATTGGCACCTGATTTTCCATCATTCTCCTGCCAGTCTCTTGCTGTAGAGAGAGCCATGGAGATGGCCTTGGAAAAAAATATTCAGAAGTTGTTACAAGAAAAGGCTTTAAAAAATTCCTTGAGATTAGGAAGATGCTCAGGCTGACTCTTGCCTGACTCATTAGAGCTGTGTTTCTCAACCCTGCCTGGTGGCTTCAAGATGTCTGGACTTCAACTCCCAGAATTCTCCAGTCAGCAAGGTTGAGAAACACTGCATTAGAGTACAAGGAGGAGAAACTTAAATCAGACTTGCAAGGATCTGTTATTATTGCCTATGTTGATAAAACTTAGTTCTAGTCCAGGGGTTGGCAACTTTAAATACTCAAAGAGCCATTTGGACCCGTTTCCCACAGAAAAGAAAACACCAGGAGCCACAAAGGTCCTAACCGGAAGCTGTCCCCCCCTTCCCATTTCAATTCTGGAGCTGACCGGAAGTCCGGTTCCCCCACCATAGAAGTCTTCTTCTAGCGCGGCACCATTTTTCCTCTACCTGTCCTAACTTAAAGCCCGATCAATTGTGGAGTTGACCAGAAAACCTGCCATAGTCTCTCCTCCTGGTGCGCCATGCTACCCCCCGCCCCAAACCGGAAGGTCCTCTCAAAATTATGGCGCTGAGCAGTGACAGAGAGTTGGAACTGAGGGATGAAAGAGCCACATGCAGCTCCAGAGCCACGGGCTGCTGAATCTGAACTTTTGTGGACTCTGTAACCTAATCTGGACAACCTTAAGAGGCTGACATGTTGATCTTTCCCACACCAATCTTAACACCTTATCCCTCTCTTGAATCCATCGCTCTTTACCTCTGTAATGCTGCACCAGATGTTGCACAGTCTCAAACTGGGTCCGGGTAGTGATGTAATAGCCACCGCTGTCCAGCTTCCGGATCTTGTAATGCTTGACGTGGTCTCCTTTTGTCTCATCCCAATCCCGGATAGATAATGAGTAGGCACCTAGGAAAAGGAGATGGGAAGCAGAAATGGATTGTGTGGGGGCAACCTGATTTTGGCATCGTTGCTGAGCTCCAATCCTCCGAAGCTTCAGTCAGAGAGGCCAACCACAAGGCATGCTGGGGATTGTAGTTTAACCTCACTGGGATGGTCAATGTCTTCCTTGCCTCTCCAAATGAGGACCTCAGTTAATAGAATGTAGATGGTGATATAGCAAAGGTGACAACATTTTAGAGAATCTTGGAAGTCACTCATGTGCCCTTCGGTCTGATATAGGCTTATAATTAACCCAAGAAAGTTTTTCCATTTGTCAACCCTGAAGCTGGCCTGACGGAAGCCATTTTGAAGCTTGTTGCCACACTGGAGCTGAGGGATAGGGAGAGGGGAACAGAGATAGCTGGGGTTGTGTAGCCAAAACAAAACACTTTTTCTTCAGAACCAAGGACATTCTCACACGTGGTCAGAGAGAGAGGAGGAGTGATGTTACCAGGCAACCAGATGGCACCTTGATTGGACCATGTGACTGATTGTTTGGGGAAGGGGAAAAACTTTTAACTAGGTGAAAACCGTGGGAGCCTTCTGAGTCAGTTTTCACCAGAAATGCGCCAATATGATATACCCAATAAAACTATTCTTTGAGGAATCTACCTGCCTCGGAGCTTTGCTTGCTATGGGATTATTACTTGGAACCCTGACACCATTTTTGTTTAATCTGTAGAAGGGGTGGAATCTCCAGATAGATGGAGGGAAGTGTTAAGAGGAGACCAAGCTTAGAGTCCTTGCATTGCAGAAAGTGACACTGGTCTGACCTCCCCCAGGAATCCCTGAACCCTTACCCACTGGTGGGATTTAGCCAGTTCGCACCACTTCAGGAGAACCGGTTGTTAACTTTCTGAGCAGTTTGGTGAACTGGTTGTTGAAAGAAATCATTAAAGCAGAGAACCGGTTGTTAAATTATTTGAATCCCACCACTGGCCTTACCTAACCTTCCCAAGGGAATGCAATCAGTCTGGTGAGAGTCTTGTAACACAGGTGACTAGCCATAAAGTTTCTACTTGAGACTATTAACAGGTGGTTTTGGTTTAGAATAAAGAATAACATGTCATGTTTTATAGAATAACAGAGTTGGAAGGGACCCTTAGAGGTCTTCTAGTCCAACCTCCTCCTTAGGCAGGAAACCCTACACCACTTCAGACAAATGGTTATCCAACATCTTCTTAAAAACTCCAGAGTTGGAGTATTCAGAACTTCTGGAGGCACATTGTTCCACTGATTAATTGTTCTAATTGTCAGGAAATTTCTCATTAGTTCCAAGTTGCTTCTCTCCTTGATGAGTTTCCACCCATTGCTTCTTTTCCTACCCTTAGTTGCTTTGGAGAATAGCTTGACTCCCTATTCTTTGTGGCAGCTTCTGAGATATCGGAACACTGCTATCATGTCTCCCCTAGTCCTTCTTTTCATCAAACTAGACATGCCTAGTTCCTGCAACCGTTCTTCATAAGTTTTAGCCTCCAGTCCCCTAATCATCTTTATTGATCTTCTCTGCGCTTTTTCCAGAATCTCAACATCTTTTTTACATTGTGGCGACCAAAACTCAGGCAAAACCGGGAAGCACTGCAGACGGTACTGCCCCCTCCCCATGGCTTGCTGAAGGCAAGGGAAACAGGATGACACCCCAATGATACCTTTGGTGGTTTCACTTTCGCGGATGAGAAAGGTCCCCCTGGGGTTGCTATGGCACAGTAGCTGCCTCTCAGCATCCTTCCGTCCAATCTTCCCGAAGTACCACCTGGGAAAGAATAAGAGATGTTCTGGATCAGCGTTTCTCAACTTTAAGACACATGGACTTCAACTCCATGAATTCCCTGGTCTGCATTCAATACAACTGCCAGATTTCAGTAAACACCCCTCCAACCCGCTTCCTGCCCTCTGTACTTACTCTTCTGCTTGGATTGAGTCCACAGGAGCCACGTAATTGCTGGGGATGTAGCCGGTGCATCCTGTGGTCAAGGAGCGTGCCTCCCACCAGTCACCCTCTCTGTAGGAAAAAAAAAAGAGGGCAAAAACACAACATCAGTGACTCCCTGCTTGGAGTTTCACCAGCCAAAGGGTACAGAATCCAGAGAGCAGCTCAGTCAAAGGGAAGGAAAAACAGCTTTTGAAGAACAAATCAACCTTTTATTGCACGATTGTCAATCAAGAGTGGACTATATTGGACTAATTGGCCAAAAACCCTTGGGATCTCTGTCTTCTTTTCACACCTGCAGTGAATCAACAGTAAAATCTGTGCAAGCAAGAGGAGCAGAGTTTTCCCTGCAACTTGCACCCTATTGCTTGCATTGCATATGGACATACCCGTACACCAGGGGTGAAATGCTACCAGTTCGGATAGGTTCGGGCGAACCGATAGTAATAAAAGCTACCAGTTCAGATGAACCAATATTTCTGACGATCAGCTATGCCGCAAGATTTATATTCACTAGAAAGGAGGAAATCCTGCTTTCTAGTGAATCAAAATTGCGCAGCACAGCTGTTCCCCCCCCCCCGCTGTTCTACTTACCTTAGAAAAGGCTTCTTAAGCCTTCTTTTTCAGCACTGCACGGTAGCGCCTGTGGTATGCATCAGAGGTGGGTTTCAGCAGGTTCTGACCAGTTCTGGAGAACCGGTAGCGGAAATTTTGAATACTTTGGAGAACCGGTAGTAAAAATTCTGACTGGCCCCGCCCCCATCTATTCTCTGCTTCTGAGTCCCAGCTGATCAGGAGGAAATGGGGATTTTGCAGTATCCTTTCCCTGCCACGCCCACCAAGCCAAGCTACACCCACCAAGCCATGCCACACCCACAAAACTGGTAGTAAAAATGTTTGGAACCCACCACTGGTGTGCATGCGCGCAAAACACATGTTTGACATGCACTGCGCATGCGCAGCAAACCAGATGACCTTGGAGGATTTCACCACTGCCATACACACACACATATCAAGCTAAACTCAGCCCACAGTTGCCCCAGGTGTGCAATTCCACAGACAGAAGTTAAAGAAAGCCGGGCCTCTTCACCTCCTCGCTAAGATGAGAGTTCCTCTTTCTTTCTTTACATCCCACCATGAAGAAACTGAAAGCATTGTAATAATTGCTTGATAGTTCCCATCCAGAAAGTCAATGCAGTTTAGCTTCGGTAAGGAAGAGGTCCCGTGTTCCCATCATGTCAGAACCCAACACTCACGTATTGTTGATGATATGGAATTTCTCTCCCTTGATGAATGTCAGGTCATCTTCTGTTCTGGCTTCGTAATCGTACAAGGCAATGAAAAGGGTCACTCCTCCCCCTACGAAGAGAGAAAGATGGACCAAAAGAAGCTGGGTAGACAAACTCAGCCTTGGACGCATTGCCATTGAGGGCATCCTGGGATTGTAGAAAGACCCCCTGTCAGGGTAATGACGATTTAAATTTAAAGCTGACCAGCCGCTGTAAGGCTGTAGACCAGGATGAGCCAGCAAGGTTATTGCCGCTTTAAGAAGATGTTTATATAAGGGAGGCCATGAGAGGGCGTATCTCTCTTTCTCCTCATATATCACTCTCCTGGTTGTGTTCTATCTGCATTGTAGTTTTCCGTGTAGAGTTGAAGATTGCTTGCTTGCCTGGTATGTGACTACCATGTATATGTATGTATCTAGAAGTCTTGTATATAAACCACTGTTTGTAAGACAAACCTCTTTATGTCCTGTATTTTGCTCCTGGGTTGTCTCAAAATAGTTGTCACGCTGTAAACACTCTGAGACCCTCAATTTCCCCATTTTCTTGAATGGTTGGACAGAGATGGTGAAAGGTCACGGTGTTTTCCAATGGCTTGAAAATGTTCTCCTCTTGTCTGCCTAGGTGGCCTTCTGTGGTTCTTCCTCTCAAATTTGTCTGGTACATGGCTACTTCTGCTGACTGATGGCTGCCTGCAGTTCAGCAGTTCAAATCTCACTGGCTCAAGATTGACTCAGCCTTCCATCCTTCCGAGATGGGTAAAATGAGGACCCAGATTGTTGGGGGCAACATGCTGACTCTGTAAACAACTTAGAGAGGGCTGTAAAAGCCCTGTGAAGTGGTAAAGAAGTCTAAGTACTACAGCTATTTTATTTTCACACAGCACCAAGCGTGCTATTGTTTGGGGGGTGTTTGGTTTTGCCTACAGGTCTCTCCATAGTCCTCCTGGCTACTGTCATTCCCCAGACTGAATAAGACTTAGCAATAGCAATAGCACTTAGACTTGTATACTGTTCCATGGTGCTTTACAGCCCTCTCTAAGTGGTTTACAGAGTCAGCCTATTGCCCCTAACAATCTGGGTCCTCATTTTACCCACCTTGGAAGGATGGAAGGCTGAGTCAACCTTGAGCCTGGTGAGATTCGAACTGCCAAATTGCAGGTAGCCGGCAGCCGGCAGCCAGCAGCCAGCAGAAGTAGCCTGCAGTACTGCATTCTAACCACTGCGCCACTGTGGCTCGTGGAACTTAGAATAACTTTGTTGTCACTTTGAATGTACATTGATCGGCATATATTAAAATGGAATTTCGCTGCATACAGCTCTCAAAGGATCACCAATATACACTACATAAACATGATAATTAAATACAAAATTAAGCAATAGGCCCCAGGGAATAAGCCCTCACGATGTTTTGGGATTTAACCCAAATGTAGGAAAGTAGGAAGGTTGCAGACTGAAGGCAGGTATCGCAAAAGATGGGAAGTCTAAAATCACCAGATGGCCAGACCTTACCCATCAGACTTTCATTGACATTTATTTCCTCTTTCCTTTTTGTGTGTGGGGGGGGGGGGAGGAAATGAAAGTAATCCCCACCTTGCTTCTACTGCCATTGTTTGAGAATATTTTTAAAAGTTTAAATGAGTCACAAATGATTAGGAGTGGGGGAGCCAGATTGTGCTCCCTTCAGCCACACGAGATGCTTGAGTGACTTTGGGCCAGGCCCTTCTTCTCAGCCCAGGAGTAAACAGATGGACAGCACGTAA
Organism: Masticophis lateralis; assembly: GCA_030761175.1. NCBI lineage: Eukaryota > Metazoa > Chordata > Lepidosauria > Squamata > Colubridae > Masticophis > Masticophis lateralis. The sequence continues at coordinate 14,434,883 of JAUDYJ010000009.1, forward strand.
ATCTAATAAATATATAACTAAATAAAATAAAATATGGGTAATAGTCGATTTACAGCCATTCATTTAGTGACTGTTCCAAGGTTACAACAACGCTGGAAAAAAGGTGACTTGTGGCTGTTTTTCACATTTATGACCACTGCACCGGATCAAAAGTTGGACACTTTGGCAACCAACATGCATTTAGAACAGTTGCAACATCAGTGGGGTCATGTGATCATCATTTATAACCTTCCTAGCTGGCTTCTGACAAGCCATGGGGGAAGCCAGATGCTCATTGCGCAATGACCACAAGATTCCTTTAACAGCTGCAGTGATTTGCTTAACAATTGTGGCAAAAATGGTCATAAAATGGGGACAACAAAACTCACCTAAATAACTGCCTTGCTTACCAACGGAAATTTTGGCCTCGACTGTGGCCGTAAGTCAAGGACCACCTGTAAAGATGGTGCAGGGGTGAAGGTGTTGGACTGGGATCCAAGTGTAGTATTGCAGTAATCCCAGTACTGGACTAGGATTAAAGTGTAGTATTGCAGGCAAACTCTGCCAACAGTCGGGAGTTCAAAGTTGACTTAAGATTGACTCAGCCTTCCATCCTTCCGAGGTCGGTAAAATAAGGATCCAGATTGTTGCGGGCAAAATGCTGAGATTATAAACAGCTTTAGAGAGTGCTGTGAAGCACTATAGAATGGTTTAAGCGCTATTGTTATCCTAGGATCCAATTTCTCTCCCTGTCTTAGATCCAGAGGTCTGTTGATGGACTTTGGACCTGTTTCTCAGCCTAGATTGGGAGGACAAAAGTGGTACAGATAGTCCTCAGGTTACAACCACAATTGAGCCCAAAATTTATGTTGCTAAGTGAAACATTTGTTAAGTGGGTTTGCTCCCTTTTTATGACTTTTCTTGCCACAGTTGTTAAGCAAATCATTGCACTGGTTATGTTAGAGAGGTCTGTAAAGCATTGTGAAGCGGTATCAGGGGTGGGATCTAAATTTTTTTACTAGCGGTTCTGTGGGTGTGGCTTAATTTGTGGGCGTGGCTTGAAGGTCATGTGACAATTCTTTAGGATTTAGCAGAGGTACTGGTCTACCAGGCTTTTAAGTGCTTGCACTGGTCTATCCATTTGTTTTTGGAGGCACTGGTTTACTCATTTGTTTTTGGAGGCACCAGTCTACCACCACACTGCCTTTTAACAGTGATCAGCTATAGGGTGGCCCTTTGAAGCCCCAGGGCAAGAGTTTAAATAGTTTTTTTCCTTCTAGCCAATCAGCTGGGACTCGGGAGGCAGCAATAGATTGGGGGTGGGGCCAAATAAAAGGTAAGAATAATGCAAGGGGGGCAGCAAAGGGGGCAGAACTGGGTCAGTGACGTCATATCGTCACCGCTACAGGCTCGGTGGAACTGGGTGGAACCCACCACTGAACGGTATGTAAGTCTAAATGCTATTGCTGTTGTCATTAAGCGAATCTGGCTTCCCCACTGAATTTGCTTGTCAGAAGGTCGCAAAAGGGGATTATGTGACCCCAGGATACTGCAACAGTCATGAATATGAACTAGTTGCCAAGCATCCAAATTTTGATCATGTGACCATGGGGATGCAGCAACGGTCATAAGTGTGAACGTGTCATCGTAACTTTGAACAGTCACTAAATGAACTGTTGTAAGCCGAGAACTACCTGTATATCCACAGCCCGTAACCTTTAGTAACAATAGATGACAAGTTTTGCAAGTCTCATTCTCTTTTAATGGTTGCCTTTTTTTCCTGGTGTTTGGGTAACTTTCTAAAACTGCCATTATTATTATTATTATTATTATTATTTTTTACTTCATGACACCCAGTGTCATTAAGACTTAGCCAGATTTATAAATGCATAAAATAAAATAAATAAAAATGAATGAAAAGGCCACCTTCCAGCAATAAAATGATTTGGACCAACAACAAATAATCATTTTGAAAAGATGGCCTTACTTATCAGGCACCATCCTGTAACACTAAACCAGGGGTCTCCAAACTTGGGAACTTTAAGACTTGTGGACTTCAACTCCCAGAATTCCCTAGCCAGCCATGGGAGTTGAAGTCCACAAGTCTTAAAGTTCCCAAGTTTGGAGACCCCTGCACTAAACCAACTGAAAAAAGAGAGAGAAAGGAAAATCTGAAGTCAAGCATCCTTTCCCTAGCCGGTACAAAGACTGACCTGTAATTCCCATTCCTGGCATGTGAATGGAGGGTGCTGGGTAAAGCCCTGAGACCCCAGGACCAGCTGGAGTCAAAGGCCCTGGAGTCCCTGGGAAGTTGTTGAAATCTGGGATCCGTGTGAAGTTGGGAGGGTTCTGCTGGGAAGAGTTAGGATCGTAGCAGGGGTGGGGCAGTGGGTTAATGGCTCCATCGCTGCTGTTGCTCTGAGTTTGGTTCGCCTTCTTTTTCTTGCATTGCACACAACCCATCGCTGGGCAGCAGCTGCCAGAAGCACAGAGAGAGAGAGAGAGAAAACCTGGTTAGTTTAACTATCATTTATTGAATAACCTCCCCAACCAACTTGATTCATACCACAGGTGGCACCATATACTAAAGTTTGCAAATAGCAATGGACACTTCTCCATATCATATTAGGTTTAACCCAAAGAAATCATATCCTGGCTTAATCAGAACCTTATCTTCACTCCTTGCTTAAGCCATTTTCTTTACTAATATTAGATATTGCTGTTACTCCCTTAGAGTCAAATTTGGATGATACCATTTTGCAATGTTTGAACTGCAGCCGCTGGCATGTTGGTATTTGCAGAGGGCTAGGCTTTTCTTTTCCCTAAGTTTAATGAAATAAAATTAACAAAAACAAATAAAAGTAACATAGTAGTTCAGTGTACCCAAAATTGGACTGAAATGACCAATACAGTGCATTAAATTCAGACAGGCAGCCCTCTACTTACAATCTCAGTGGGGACCATAATTTATTTGCTACCAAGATGGTTGTTAAGTGAGTCGTGTCCAATTTTATGACCACTTTTGCTATGTCCCAGGATGGTGCAACTGTCATAATACATGCCAGTTGCCAAGCATCCGAATGTTGATCATTGCAACCGCGAAGATGCTGTGAGGGTCAGTCATAAATAACCTTTTTCAGTGTAATTCTGAATAGTTGCTAAGCAAATAGTTGTAAGTCAAGGACTACTTGTATTCAATATGCACATATAATTTGTATAGTAAAGAGTAACTGAAGAGGCATGAGAAATCAGAGCTTGGAGAGGTGGAGAAAAGAATTCTTCTTCCCTTCTGAAACAGGAGATTTTCAGGTCAACATTCATGACCTTTATAGTAAGGTTGCTATTTTCCCACCAGAAAAAGGCAGGAATGATGAGCAGAGCAGGAAGAGACCCTTGGAGGTCTTCTAGTTCAACCTCCTGCCTAGGCAGGAAACCCTACACCATTTCAGACAAATGGTTATCCAACATCTTCTTAAAAACTTCCAGTGTTGAAGCATTCACAACTTCTGCAGGCAAGTTGTTCCGCTCATCAATTGTTCTAACTGTCAGGAAATTTCTCCTTAGTTCTAAGTTGCTTCTTTCCTTGATTAGTTTCTACCCATTGCTTCTTGTCCTGCCCTCAAGGTGCTCTGGAGAATAAATAGCTTGACTCCCTCTTCTTTGTGGCAACCCCTGAGATATTGGAAGACTGCTATCATGTCTCCCCTAGTCCTTCTTTTCATGAAACTAGACATACCCAATTCCAGCAACCGTCCTCTGTATGTTTTAGCCTCCAGTCCCCTAATCATCTTCGTTGCTCTTCTCTGCACTCTTTCTACAGTCTCAACATCTTTTTTACATCGTGGCAACCAAACTGAATGCAGTATGTGTGGCCTTACCAAGGCATTATAAAGTGGTATTAACACTTCACCTGATCTTGATTCTATCCCTCTCTTGATGCAGCCTAGAACTGTGTTGGCTGCTGCAGCACATTGAGGATGGTGACCATAGAGTTTGAGAAGACAATGATGCCATTCAACAAGAGGTTCAAAGGAGGAGCAAGGAAACACACGCTTCTGGCTTTGTTTCTCTCAAGTGTTGCTGGATGCAGTTGGGCTTTCCCCCCATCCTATTCTTTCTTTCTGCTGTCTGTTGGTTGCATGGCAACCTGTTTGGCACATCATTCCAAAGAGAAGGCATCCGTGATGGGGCGAAGAGCTATGAATTACAAACGATATTTAGAAAGATTCAGAATGACCCAGGAAGCTCAAGGATACCCGCTGGCCACACCAGAGAGCAGGAAGTGCACCATCAGACCACTTCCAAAGAAAGCAAAGAGCTGATCCTTTTCAAAACGAAACATGTTCCATCAAAACAGGAAAAGTCATAAAACATTTAGGCCTTCAGTCAACATTGGCTGAATAACACACCTGACCCAGTTTCCAACAAGCAAAGTCAACTGGGGAAGCCAGATTCGCATAACCACCATGTGATTCACTTAACAACCATGTGATTCATTTAATGACCATGGCAAAATGGCCATAAAAATGGATCCAGTCACATGATCTCTGGCTTAATGACCACATCACTTAGCAACTGACCAGCGGTTGTTGCTGGTTATAAGTCCTGTAGTTATTTTTTTCTGAAATTGCTGATTCCCACTTCTCACTCAAAAAAACGAGAGAGTGACATTTTTAAAGGCTGTATCAAAGCTCTGGAAGCTGCAATAAATCTTACTCTATCTTAGTCTAAGATTTACTGCAGCTGCCAGAGCTTTGGATAGTAACGGGGGTGGGGTGGGGGGTGGGCTATGCAGCAGGTTCTGACAGGTTCTGGAGAACTGATAGCGGAAATTTTGAGTAGTTCGGAGAACTGGCAAATGCCACCTCTGGCTGGTCCCAGAGTGGGGAGGGAATGGGGATTTTGTAGTATCCTTCCCCTGGTGTGGGATGGGAATGAAGATTTTGCAGTATCCTTCCCCTAGAGTGGGGTGGGAATGGAGATTTTGCAGTATCTTTCCCCTGCCACCCCCACCAAAACGGAAGTAAAAAAAAATCGAATTTCACTACCCTAGTCCCAGCTTAGTCCTGGGCTTCCAACACAGTCCTTTTCAGAGTGTGACGGATGACACTACCACAAACATTTCAGTTAAAAAAGCTGCATCATATAAGGCCAAGTTCTACAAAGTTTTTGGCAGAGGAAAACCACAGGAAATGAGTCTGCAAGGAAACTAGGCTTCCCTCATTTATCTGCAGACATTCGTGGAGATTCCAAAAAAGGGATGTGAATGCTCAGAAATAAGAGAGTATCACTAGAGACGTCTGGGGGGGTTTCCAGGATCAAACCAACTCCCTTGGTAGCTGAGTTTTCAATTGAAGAGATATCTAGGAGAAAAGGGAATTATGACCAAACATTTTTGAAGGTTGAGGAAAGAGAGCATCTTGCCAGCTGGACAATATTCCCTATAATCCAAGGAAATAAAATGAGATGCCTTCTGATCTCTCTTGGCCATCTGGAGTATTGACAAGGGAATAAGAAGGGAGAGACCAGAAAAGCAAGAACCAATTCTCCCTACAAATCAAAGCAATGCCAAACCCCAGGCAGATCTGGATTGTCCTAAGATACGTATTAACCCTTCTCTAAACCCAAGACATAAAGGCATAAAGGTCAAATCATACTGGAAAGAGGGGTTTTATTCTGGTTTTGGATTAATTTGGGGTTTTGGATTAATTTGGCCACAGTCCAGAATGCTTTCCTGCCTTCAGAAGGTAGAGGGGACAACCGCAAGAACAGAATTGCATTCAGAGAGTTCCTGCGGCTAAGCTGAGGGGTTATAAGCATGGAGCAGTGAAGATCGTAGGAAAAATAAACACAGAGCTGGAGATAAATCCTAATTCAGAATGACAGGCACCCCAAAGGCACCTGCCGACAGCAGTCTTTCATTAGTAGTGGAAGAGCAATAAGGGGCATCTAGAAATGTTGGTCAAACACGCACACCGTAGATTCTCATGAATTGCCCATAGATCAAAAGCACAGAAAGGGGCATAGCCTCGCAAATTCAGCCTATTGCTACTTTGCAGGTTTGCAGTAGCCTCTACACACAATGTGTTTTTTGTGGCAGTGAGAAATTTTAATGCAGCCCCCGCCATCTCGCTTTCCTTCACCCACCCACCCCCAAGAAGTTTCCATCCCTTCTATCCGGATGAAGCAGGGATGAAATCAAGTGGAACGTAACAAGCAAAGTGACAGGAAAACAAGAATGTGTGTTCATGGGTTTCCCACAGAGGAAAATTTGCCATGCGTTTCCCACCACACAGGTTGGGAAGAATTCACAGGACTGTAAAAAAAGCAGATTTGAGGACGCAGATTGTCCTAGATGAAGAACCGCACGATTCTGGAGAAACAGATGGAAGCAATATCCGACAGCAATTTCTTTCAGGATAATTCTTAAAATTATCTTCCTCCAGATCTAGATGATTCATTTCATCTTTAAACCTCTTAACTCTAACTCCCCAGAGATGGAGGACACCCATCTCTGCTTCCATTTTCCCTGTTAGCCCTATAACTGTGATGGCAAACCTATGGTATGCGTGCCGGAAGTAGCACACAGAGCCATTTCTCTGGGTACACAAGCCGTCGTTTGTTGCTCTTCCGGATTCTGATGTACTGGCCAGCTGGTCTTCACATGTGCGGGAGTGCCGGAAAACCAGGACAGCAGCCACTTCATGCGCACATGTGCATCAGGTGGCTGCTTTTCTGGTTTCTGGTGCATGCATGCGCACCGGCTACCTGGTCTTCCAGTTTCTGGTGCTCATGCGTGCACAAAACCCAACTGGTCAGTTCACATGTGTGTGCCGGAAACTGAAAGATCATCTTCCAGGTGCACACATGCGCACCGGGCAGCTGCTCTTCCGTTTTCTGGCATGCACATGCACACCAGCTACTTAGTCTTCACGCACGCATGCATGGCATGAATCGGAAGACCAGGTAGCCAGTGCACATGTGCGTGCCAGAAACTGGAAGACTAGCTGCCCTGCATGTGCATGCACATCAGGCAGCTGCTCTTCCAGTTTCCAGCACACACACACACACACGTGCTCCCCCAACAAGTGTAAGGTAGCTCAGATCAAGAAACCCATGCCATATAAGCCAGAGGTGGGTTTCAGCAGGTTCTGACCAGTTCTGGAAAACCAGTAGCGGAAATTTTGAATAGTTCGGAGAATCGGTGGTAAAAGTTCTGACTGGCCCTGCCCCCATCTATTCTCTGCCTCCCAAATCCCAGCTGATTGGGAGGAAATGGGGATTTTGCAGTAACTTCCCCTGGATTGGGGAGGGAATGGAGATTTTACAGTAGCCTTCTCCTGCCACGCCCACCAAGCCACACTCACCAAGCCATGCCAAACCCACCAAGCCGCACCCACAGAACTGGTAGTAAAAAATTTTGAAACCCATCACTGATATAAGCCTAAAGCTATTTTTATTGTAGCAGCTTTAGGAACAAAATCTTGCAAGTCTGAATGTCCTTTATCTTTGTATAAATTAAAGGGGAGCTGGTCTGAGATGTTTCCTGGAATAGACTCAAGTCCCACTTGAGAGAGAGAGGGGCTTTTCTGTCTGTCCTTCAGGGCTATTTTCTATGCCCACTACCCAAGTCCAGGGGTGTGCTCCACCCACCGCTACACCAGAGGAAAGGCTCACCAGAATGGGATTTCACGTCAGTTCACTTGTTCCATGTTTCTTGCCGGAGAACAGGAGTCTAAAGGGGAAAAAAAAAGAAGCATACTTTTTATTTATTTGTGTTTACTTATTAAATTTGCCAGGTATCTCATTATCCAAAGTGATTCTGGGACACTAACAATACAATAAAACCATAAGTATAAAAACATTAAAATTACCAAGAATTAGATAACGACTAGAAATCTAAAGCACAAACAGTAGAGAGGCAGAATTTTCTCTATTATTCTACTCACCACTTCTAGCATAGAACTCCCCCATCAACTGCTTATACACTAAACCACTATAAACCATGGTTATTTAGAAACCGGGGCTGAAGGACATGGCCTATTGTGTTGCATTTGCTCAAACCTAAACTAGAATACACACATAAATATAATTCAAGTCTGTTTTTACCAACTACGTTAGCAAAATAGTATTAAGTCTATCAATTTGCTTTACGGAATTTTATTTTAAAAATAGACCAGAAAAATCCATGTTTCCATTTGTCAAAGTTCCCTCAACAGACTTCTTATACAGATTCCCCCATGGTATGTAGCTTTTAACATCTACTCCGCAAGAAACTGTTGTAAAAATGCTAATTTTCCCTATGGTTTGGTTTGGTTTCACAAACTTCCCAATTGCCTCTTAAATCTTAATGAAATTTTATTACTTCTACTCCTTCTCTCCCTGTTGCCTTCTGAGTCAAATGTTGCTACTAAAATGCCCGGAATAAATAAACAGATCTTTGAGGTCAATGGATATATTTGCAATTAGAGGCACTTTTACAAAGTATCTTCTATAGACAGCCTTGCCCTTACATTAAATGGCCAGAGAGATCAAATGGCTGATCATTCATGCAGAGTAGAGTTTATATTCATTTATTCGTGATGTCAAAAATCTGCCCCAGTGCCTATCTACTAGGTAAGCTTGAGTCTGGATGCCAAAGTGCAGAAAGTGCCTTTGGAACTCTCCCGTTGTGTCTAAAATTTCTTTTTCTGCAAAAGACAAGAGGAAGAGGCTCAGAAAGAACCCCACTCATTTCCTCCCCCCCTCCAAAAAAAAAATCAGAATTGGAATCTAATCTAAAATAGAAGGGTAATTTCAGCTTCAAATGCCAACTCACACAAGCATTAACTCACAATCATGGAGACAGCAAAATTGTTATACTCAAAATGACACCAAGGAAAGCAACTAAATGAAGAAATTTTTAATTTCAGATACACAAGATTTTGTTACCGTGGCCTTACAATAAAGTACCGTATTTTTCGGAGTATGAGATGCACTTGTCCCCCCAAAAAAAGAAGTGTAAATTTGGGTGCTTCTTATACACCAAATGTAGCCCCGCCCACCCACCAGCCCTCACCCTTTGGCCTCTGCCTCCCAGCAATTTGCCTCCTTGCAGCAAACTGCAAAGAGCCCGTTTCAGCTTCAGCACAGCTTGATTAGCACAAGCAGCTGATTTTTGTTGGATTGGCCTCCTGACCATCAGCTGTTTCAGGCTGCAGGGGTTGCCATTGCCTATTACAATGAGGGCCTCCGCTGCTTGCTGCAAGGAGGCAAATTGCTGGGAAGCAGATTTTTTTTTCTTGTGCTAATCAGGCTGCGCTGAAAATGAAAATGAAACTAAAGCAGGCTGTTTGCTGCAAGGAGGCAAATGTCTGGGAGGCAGAGGCAGATTTTTTTTTCTTGCTTTCCTCTCCAAAACAGGTAGGTGCATCTTACAGTCCAGAGTGTCTTATATTCTGAAAAATACAGTAGTTTGAACTCATCTTGTGGTCTTTTTTTTTCTGTTTGGTCTCTACTTGGGAGACCGACATCTCTCTTGCAAGTCTGAAAGTATAAATCTCCCTCTGTCTAGTTTTACCATCTGATTAGTATCCTTTCTATGTTTCTTTCTCTACTGTTACTCAGTTGTGGGCTCCACCTCCCTTTATCTGATCATTCCCTATGCCAGGGGTCCCCAAGCCCCAACTTCCAGACCATGGACCAGTACCGGTTTGTGGCCTGTTAGGAACTGGGCCGCATAGCTGGAGGTGAGGGGCAGGTGAACGAAAACTGTGCATATGAAGGATCTAGGTTGCAGGCTCCTCCCACCCACCCCCCAGTCCATGGAAAAATTGTCTTCCATGAAACCAGTCCCTATTGCCAAAAAGCCTTGGGACTGCTGCTGTAGGCAACATTCCCCCTGCTGCTCCCGCCACCATCTTCCAAGGTCATCCTCACATTCCATTACAGTCCATGAGGTGGTATTGGCCTCTTGAGAGGCGAGATGGTTCCACCAACCTTGAAGGAGGTGCTCACGGTGCATCTTCTTTTCAAGAAGCCACCTCGGGACCCAAGAGTCCTGGACCATGTTTGTTCAATCTCTCCTTTCTAGAGAACGTTATTGAAAAGGTTGATGGAATAGCAGCTGCAGAAGACCTGCCTTCAGGCAATACTAAAACCTCGGTCCTTTCCCCAGGCCTTGGGTCAGGACCATTTGGGCTGCAAATGATTTAGGGCAGGGGTTTCAAACTCAAAGCCCAGGGGCCAGATCTGGCCCACGGGGCCACCTTGGAAACAACAAAGGACTGGCTCATGATGCTTCTGTCAGCGAAAACGGGCTCTTGAGTTACATTTTCGGCCGCGACAGCCTCCTGCAACCTCTGCCAGTGAAAACGGAGCTCAGGAGGACCACACGCGGGTCTCCCAAGCTCCGTTTTCACTGGCAGAGGGTTGCAGGAGGTTGTCGCGGCTGAAAACGGAGCTTGGGATTCTGTTTTCGCCAGCAGAGCGCTCGGGCCATCACAGGTGCCCCTGACACAAGTGATGTCAAACTGGCCACACACCCCTAGCCCTCCCCAATGAGGTTAAACACAACCCTGATGCAGCCCTCAATGAAATCGAGCTTGACAAAAAAACAACAACCCTGATTTAGGAAGAGTGTTTTGCTTGTTCTTTCAAGGCGACTGTTGTTCTTTTGATCTAACATTGCTTCTTTTCTATGTTCTCTTAATCTGTAAAGCAACCCAGGGTCATTTTGGAGTTGGTCAAGTCTAGAAACTCGTAGAAACGAACGAATCAATCAATAAATGCTGCCAAAAAGCCTGGTCTTAGTTTATTCTCCAGTGCTCCGATCATTGGATCTTGGGAGGAAAACAACAAAAAGACTGTGAAAAAGGCATTGTACTCTCACTTTTCCAATCTTTTTGAGAAGCAGTTGTTCAAAATTGTTCCCCACTTGGGGTCCCAGCTCACGTATCGATGCTCTATCAAGTACACCTCGCCATCATGCCCAGTGCTGACTGCACAGTTGTCAGCCCAAATCATTGTCTGCTGACGGCTAGTCTGCAGAATTATTTTTGATGGCGGATGCCTTAATACCGTACAACGAGAGCCAAGAACGATGAATTGGAGTCCACTGTCTCCAATGCTGACCTTCACAGCAGCCCCAAAGGAAAGGGGGAGGGAGGGAGGAAGAGAGAGCCTTGAAAAAAAAAAAAAAGAAGCTGGAAATAGCCAAACCCCCAAGCTCCTTAACCCTTCACTGAGCAGCAGGGGAGAGGCAGGTAAATGGGAAACTGTGTGATCTGATGTTCCTCCAAATAGATCTGGCTGCAAAAATCTATCGCAAGTAGTCCTTGATTTACAATCATAATTGAGCCCAACTGCGAGTAGTCCTCGTCTTACAATAAATTCGTTTAGTGACCGTTCGAAGTTACAACGGCACTGCAAAAAAGTGAGTTACGGCCCTTTTCACACTTATGATCACTGTAGCATCCCCAGGCTCACAGGATCAAAATACAGAAGCTTGGCAAGTGACTCATATTTACAACAGTTGCAGAGTCCTGGGGGTCACGTTGATCCCCTTCTGTGACTTTTTTTGACAAGCAAAGTCAATGGGGAAGCCAGACCCACTTAACAACTGTGCTACTAACTTAACTGTGCCAAGAAAGGTCGTAAAATGGGGCAAAAATTCACTTAACGAATGTTTTGCTTAGCAACAGAAATTTTGGGCTCAACTGTTGTCATAAGTTGAGGACTATCTGTAATGACGTTATAAAGTCATAAAGCAAGTCACCATGTGACTGAACCTTGTTTTATGACTTTGCTTGCACAGTCATTAAGTAAATGCTGTGTTTGTTGGTCTTTGGGTGTTAAGTGAATTTCGTTGTATGGGTATACTGTGTATACATGTACAATGACAATAAAGTTGCTATTATTGTTGTTGTTGTTGTTTTGCGAACCCCTTGATCCCTATGGACCATCTTTTGCAAAAACTGGAAGTAAGTAAATGCCAGTTTATGGCAAAAACATTGTAAATCACATTTGCGTAACTGCACACATTTCAAGCGGCCCTCAATGCCGGCAAGTTGCCAAGCACCCAATATGCCAGGGGTGGGCAAATATGGCCCCTTTATGACAGCTTGGCTGTCTCAGGAATTCTGGGAGTTGAAGTCCACAGGTTGTAAAAGGGCCACAGTTGCCCACCCCTGCAATATGCGGTCATGTTGGGGGTGGGGGGAGAGACATTAAAAGTTCAAAATGTAAGTAGATTTTGGGAGGTCTGTTGTAACTTTGAACAGTCACTAAGTGATTGGCTGTAAGTCAGAAGCTGCTTTTTTCACTCCTGCTTCTTCCCCAAGTTTTTCCTTTCTTTTTTGCCTTTTAATTGTATTCTTTTAATATTTCAAAAAAAAACCTGTTGTTCATTTTTGTTTCATATACAGGTATATAAAAATACATACAGGTAGTCTTCACTTACTGACTGGAACCGGAGCTGGCAAACTTCATCGCCAAGCAATGCAATTGCAAAGTGAAAACTCATGCGACGTTGCCCAACTCACAACAGAGGATTGTCAGTTCTGACTGTGGTTGTTAAGTGAATCGCTGCAAGTCATTAAGTGCAATGGGCTCTATTAAGGGGGCATTTTGCTTCTCAGCCCACACCATTTCTGTCTAAAATTTTCTGGGGAGTCCAAGCTCAGAGAGTAAGCCAAAGACAGAAAATAGGATGACAAAGAAGAACAGGGAGAGGAAGAGAAGGAGATGGTCCATCTTCGTGCCCCAAAGATGTTTTTTCCAAAGGCAACTGGATTTCCTTTGTTTTTCCTTGAAGATGTTTTGCTTCTCACCCAAGAAGCCTCTTCAGTTCTGACTGAACTGAAGAAGACAGAGTCAGAACCGAAGAAGCTTCCTGGATGAGAAATAAAATGTCTTTCAAGGAAAAACAAAGGAAGTCCAGTGGCCTTTGGAAAAAGCACCTTTGAGATAAAACCATGTCATGATTTTGATGATCGAGAATTTCCATCTGCTTGATTAAGGCTCCTTGATTTAATCTGCTGAACATATCTCTTTTTAACTGTTGCTGAGACTAAATATCAGTTTAGAAATGTGAAATTGGAGGTGGAAGGGGAGGGGCACTGGTGCTCTCTCTATTCCACCCCACCAAAAAGGAATCTCCTGTCTATCCAGAAGCAGTTTTTTTATTATTTTTATTTTTATTTTTATTTGATTTGATTTATATGCTGCCCTTCTCCGGGGACTGAGGGTGGCTTACAAAGCGTTAAGCAATAGCCTTCATACTTTTGTATATTTATACAAAGTCAGCTCATTGCCCACACAAATCGGATCCTCATTTCACCTACCTTAGAAAGGATGAGTTAACCTTAAGCCTGGTGAGATTCGAACTTACAGTAATTGCAGACAGCTGGTGTTAATCACCATGTTTTAGTCTGCTGAGCCACTAGGCTCAGTGATGGAAATCACTAATTTCCCAACCCAGCAAGCCAAGCGAAAACAGTGTCTCCCCACCTATTTTTATTTTTAATACATATTTTCTGGATTCAGATCATGAATCCAGTGAATCCTGGCTCAAATTCAATCAAATGATCGAAAACTAACTAACACTTATGGGTATCATCTGCATGTTGATTTCACTTTCATATTTCGGCTTACATTGTTTCCTACCACAGTACGACTGTGGCATCGTATCGCTCACCCAATTCACCATGAAATCTTGCAGGACCCTCTGCATCGCTTCCTTTTAAGTATAGAGAGGAAACAAACCAGAAGACATCAATCCAGGCTTAGTACAGTTAGTCCTTGACTTACAACAGTACATTTAGTGACCATTAGAAGTTACAACAGTACTGAAAAAAAGGGAATTATGACCGTTTTTCCACGTTTATGAGCACTATGGCATCCCCATGGCCACGTGATCAAAATTCAGACAGAATAGAATAGAATAGAATAGAATAGAATAGAATAGAATAGAGTAGAGTAGAGTAGAGTAGAATAGAATAGAATAGAATAGAATAGAATAGAATAGAATAGAATGTAGAGTAGAGTAGAGTAGAGTAGAGTAGAGTAGAGTAGAGTAGAGTAGAGTAGAGTAGAGTAGAGTAGAGTAGAGTAGAGTAGAATAGAATAGAATAGAATAGAATAGAATAGAATAGAATAGAATAGAATAGCAGAGTTGGAAGGGACCTTGGAGGTCTTCTAGTCTAACCACCTGCTCAGGCAGGAAATTCTACACCATTTCAGACACATGGTCATCCAAACTCTTCTTAAAAACCTCCATGTGTCCTGGGTTCATTTGATCACCATTTTGTGATCTACTGACAAGGAAAGTCAATGGGTAAGCCAGATCTATTTTACAACTGTGCTATTAATTTAACAACCGCAGTGATTCACTTAACAACTGTGGCAAGAAAGGTGGTACCATAGAGCAAAATTCACTTAACAATTATCTCGCTTAGCAACAGAAATTTTGGGGTCAAAAGTCGAGGACTACATGTATAACTCTTTTAGCTACATTGCCTGGGGAGAAAATCCTATGAAAGTTACAGTCTATAGAATCTACTGGGCATTTCTGTCAAGCATTTGCCTAATTCCTGCTGATTGAAAGTTTTATTAGATCAAATTTGAGAATCTGATTATCTCTTGGCAGCCAGGAAGGAGAAGCGTGAAAATCAGAAGAACAATTACTGCATACTAATTGTTAAGGTGGGAAAAAGCACCTTCAAAGTTCTTTTCACCAACTTCTACATAAGAAGAAAACAAAGGCAGATGCCACAAATTATTACAAAAATTATCTGGTAAACACCATATTGGCCAACCTAGAGGTGAGTTCACACATATCAGCTGTAAACTGGATTGCCTGATTTTAGCTTAGCATCTTCTATATCAGAGGTCTTCAAACTTGGCAGCTTTAAGACTTGTGGACTTCAACTCCCAGAATTCTCCAGCCAGCTGTTCTATATGAACTCGGTCACTATAACTTATTCAATAAACCATGGTAAGATCCAATTGCACAACTAAAGTCACTGACCTCTTATTATTTTGCTTTGACTCAAGCAATCTCACCCTTCCCTGCAGCCTCAAACTGCAACTGACCAGCAATGATACTTCTCAGAAGAAGAGAGGAAGGTGATAGATAGGATGTGCGGCTACAGAACTCAGTGTGATTATGCAACGGTATACAAAACCAAAAAAAAAAAAAAAAATCCAGTACTCTAAAATGCTTCTCCCTCTTGATGCTGTGAAATGCTTTGGGTTATTATTGTAATCACAGCTGGGGTTGCACGATACATGCTAAACCGATCTCTTCTATGGGCCCGGATTAAATCATTAACTTAATGTTTGGGTTGTTCACTTTATCTAACTAAGCTAAGGTCAGCTAGTTTGTGGTATAGGATATTATGCAAACATTTTTTTTTAATTTATTAAATTGGTTTGCCTTCCATCTCGCCACAAGGTGCCCACATTTTTTCATGCCAGCAAACTGAGATCCTGAATTCAGGCACTATACATGAAAGGTGGAAAACTGAAACCTTCCAGATGTTGTGTACAAGTTCTAGAATTCCATATTATTAGTCATGCTGGTTGGAGCCGCTGGGAATTGTAATTCATCAGCTCCTTGAGACTCAAGGTTCTCCTATCCATGCATTAACTACAACTCAATACAGCAGGGTTTATTTCAAAATGAAATATGGATAATAGAGTTGACACAAGGACTGTGGCCGATTTTAATCATGATTTGTTGCCTAAGCCATAAGAGACCAGTTTTTGGACACTGCATTAAATCTTAAAACCTGAGTTACAAACCACCAAAGGCTGTGCCTACAGATTGTGCAACTCTCAAAGTAAACAACTATATTATAACTTTGTGATGTGCAAGCCAATTACAACAGTCGGTTCAGAGCCTGTTAAAAGATTGAGGAGACGGTTTTGAAATCAGCCTTGTATACATTTTTCAGTTATCTAAGAAAAGACCTGGTTTACAGTAAATCTTTTAGGAAAAGACCATACTAACAAATATAGCAAGCTCTATTTGCATTCATACAGCCAGTTTGGTCTAGTGGTTAAGGCACCAAGCTAGAAAGCGGGAAACACTCAGTTCAAGTCCCATGAAAGCCATGAAAGCCATGAAAGCCAGCTGGGTGACCCTGGGCTAGTCACTCACTCTCAGCCCAACCCACCTCACAGGGTTGTTGTTGTGGGGAAAATAGAAGGAGGAAGGTGCATTGGATATATTCATGGCTTGAGTTACTTGTAAAAATAATAAAGGCCAGATTGAATGAATGAATGAATTGAAATGAATGAGACTCTAAAGAGAAAGAAATCCAGTTGCCAAGTTTTAGCCACTCTTCTCATCAAACAAGTGACCATGGGTGACATACCAAAAGCTAAACAGCCAATCGATACCATTACAATTACCATTACTAATTATTTAAAAAACATGAAAACCATAAAAAGATTATAAAAAGACAGAAAATACAAAGAAAGAACAAACAAGGAGATGTCAATAATTTGTTTAAATTTACTTTTTATTTATGTCCTTTATCTTATTTGCTACTACTGTGATTTGTACTTAGTGCTTAAAAACTAAGTACAAATCATATAATTGGCTTGAAAAAGCATAAACTCACAAAACCTGATGATCCTAGCCTGAATCTCAGTTCAGCTTGAGATGCAAGAAGATCTCTGAAATGGTTTCCTGCCAGCGCGGGGTGGGGGGGTGGGGGTGGGTGGGCTAGAAGACCTCCAAGGTCCCTTCCCACTCTGTTCCTCTGTTACTTGTGCAAGATAGTAAAGGTAAAGGTTCCCCTCGCACATATGTGCTAGTCGTTCCCGACTCTAGGGGGCGGTGCTCATCTCTGTTTCAAAACCAAAGAGCCAACACTGTCCAAAGATGTCTCCGTGGTCATGTGGCCGGCATGACTAATCCCCAAAGGCACAAGGAACGCTGTTACCTTCCCACCAAAGGTGGTCCCTATTTTTCTACTTGCATGTTTTAGGTGCTTTCAAACTGCTAGGTTGGCAGAAGCTGAGACAAGTCACGGGAGCTCACCCCATTACGCAGCACTAGGGATTCAAACCGCTGAACTGCCGACCTCTCGATTGACAAGCTCAGCATCTTAGCCACTGAGCCACCATGCCCCTTTTGCAAGATAGTATATTGATGGCAAAATCACCAGAGGAGATCCAGATACAGGCCGAGTCAACTGATCCAGAACTTGAGTCAGGCAAGGTCTTAAGGCCAGCCTCACATTTCAAATTATGAAGTATAGAACAAAGACTGTCATGTTGTCCTCACGAAAAGAATAAGCCCGATTCAGCAAATTAGTCAAGCTGGTACAGTAGTCAGGGATGACTGCTTGACCAGCTCTTTGCAGTGAGACTCCTTTCCTAAAAAAACCCTCCACCAATCTGCTCTGTTGAATTACCTATCGAACTGTAGATCAGTATTTCTCAACTTTAGAAACGTTTAAGCGGTGTGGGCTTCAATTTCCAAAACTCCCCAGCCCAGCATCAGAAGTTCTCACCTCTTAAACCTGCCAAGGTTGAAAACCACTGCCGTAGATTGACTAGTTTTAATTTCTCCCCAAATGTGTGATTTACTTTCTCTGGGTTCATTTGGAGAAGTATTTCTCATGCCTACATTTTCCCATGCACCTGCAGCAGGAAGTTTTAAATCTACGATGTGCTTCTGCATTACTTCAGTTAAGGATTTATGACTGCAGCAAATAGCTTGCATTGATAGCAGAAGCTGGCCGCATGTGTCGTTGGCAGCACGGAACAGGGCCTGCCTTTGCAAAACGACTTCCTGTCCACCAACCAGATGCTTTCCTAAAACACAAAGGATGCCTAGAAAGGGACGTAGCAATATATCATGATAGAACTAAATGATAGTTTCCCTCTCATGGTTTTATCAGATTGGTCATTAATAGTTGCGTCCTGCTTTCAAAATGAAACCCTTGAGATTATTTTTGTCTTGGTACGAACTAGATGGACTTTGCTTCCTTTTAGCCATGACAAAGTATTATAGCATCATGTACACTTGTAAGAACAGATATATATGAGACGAGCTTCACAGCAGTCAAGCTGCAAATAGTGGTTTGCGGGAAACTAATTTTCTCAAAGTTTGATGGCCACAGCTGAACTGCCTCCCTACTTCACAGTATAAAGCTTCACAAAAAAAAGAAAAAGAAAAAGAAGAAGCAGAACACTTACCAGGCCTGAAAGATTAAATCAATTTTTAAAATGGATTTTTAAAATGATGAATTGCAAACTCTGTTTAGTCTATCTACTTGCACAGCTCAGGTTTCTCACGGTTTCCTAAGAGGCAAGCCTATTCCTTATTCACACCAAGAAAGCTACAGTACATGGACGCAATGAAGCACACCAGAGTCAAGGAGACCCTATCTAGGTTTGTCAATCCTAGAGGCTGCAATAGTTGTCAGTCGGGGATAACTTGGTTTGATATCTCTTTACCAACTCATGATTCATAGATAGCATGTCCTAAATACCAAATTGCTGCCAAGGAGTAAGTGGAAGGAGGCATTTACTCTGCGGTCCATATCCAGTTGGATGACCGTAGGCCAGTCACTCTGTCTCTCTCTCTCTCTCAGCCCAAACCACTTCACAAGGTTGTTGTTGTGGGGAAAATTGTAGGAAAAAGGAGCGCTAGGTATGTGCGCTGCCTTGAGTTATTTATAAAATAATAAAAGCAGGAGAAAAGTAATCTAAAGAAACCAAACAAAACATCAACGCAGACAACAGTCCTTCCGATTCCAGCCCAAGGTAAGTGGGTTTAGGATGATTCATACTCAATATCCGTATTCACTAAGAATCCTTTATAGTTGGACAAAAAACATGAGAGCAAATTCCCAAGACAGATGAGCTGAATTTAGTGGTATCAGATTTTAAACTGTTGCATTTTGCCCCAGGTTTCTAGATGAGAGTTTATTGTTGAATCCTTGGAGAGAAAGAGCTTAAAAGCGTTGGCATAAACACAGCACATTGGTTGTTTGATATCTGTTGCTCCTGGGCAGCATCTTCACAAAACTGCTTTAAAAAAAAAAAACCCCTCTCTCTCTAAGCCATTTGCATGTAACAGTTGCTTTTAAGGCAAGATAAGAAATGGAAAAGTGCCATACTGCATTTCATTCAAAGTAGATTTTATAGATCTATTGGGGAAGAGAGATGAGATCTCATACATCATATAAAAAGAAGGTAAAGCTAGCAGGCAGGAGCCTGTCTGCGGGGAACACCGTCTTCTTAAGATTAACAAGGCAGGCCCAAGCTTCCTATGGAGTGGTCTCTGAGCCCCTCCAGCAGCCAAAGTTCCTGGCACAAAGACCACAACCTCCTTAGAACGGCAGATGGTCTCTAAGAGGGCCAGCTAAGCAGGCGATGCTGGGATTCAGCAGGTCTTGCCAAGTGTGAGAATCAAAGCTAAGAGACAATCAGTGGACTTCCACCCCAGAAAAGTCCGAGGGAATTCTGGAATTCGAAAAGCTCAAATTGCAGAGCTGATGGTAACTTGTATTATCATCGTCATCTTTTAATGACCTCATAATCCCTTGCGGGGTGGAGTCTGGACAACTGAATGGAGCTGAGTGTTTACTGGCCGGATGCCCTTCCTGTCACCAATGCAGAGTTATATTCAGCAGATATAATCTCAACCTGCCGAGAGAGAGAAATATCTGCCTCTACCTAGGATCACAGCCTCCTAATTGTTGAGGGGACAGCTCCACCTCTAGGCCACTGTGCCACTCGTGATGGTAAATTGTATGCTGTTGTAAAACATGTGAGAATGGCCTTGGGAAACAGAGGCAAGACTATAGCCAGGGGAACCGTCAGACAAGAGGTTGCTCAGTCCACAGAAGAAATAGGGATATGACAAATGTCGCACAAGGGACCCTTCTCTAGTTTCCTGGGCTAGAAAGGCAATGCAGGAGAAATGTATTTTCAGACTTGCAAAATTCCATTAATGCAACTTTATGATAAAGTTGAATTAATTCATCTGGGTGAGCTTCCTGTCTGGGCTATCTCACATGGTAGACATTGATCTTGCAAGTCTGAAAGTCCCTTTCTCTCCCATCATCTTTGCAGCTCAAGACACCAAGGAGCGTCCCTTCTGAGATGTTTGCCAAGCCTACATTTCTTTTGTGGGCAAAGCTGCCTCTTTTCCTGGCTTTGGCTCCTCCCAAGATCATTCCCACCTACAGCATCATGACACACGCCCAACTCTCAATGACTTTGGATGGCTCACAGCAATCAAGGAAATAAATAGCAATAGCACTTAAGACTTATATGCCGCTTCACAGGGCTTTACAGCCCTCTCTAAGCCGTTTAGAGAGTCAGCCTATTGCCTCCAACAATCTGGGTCCTCATTTTACCCACCTCGGAAGGATGGAAGGCTGAGTCAACCTTGAGCCTGCTGAGATTTGAACTGCCAAATTGCAGGCAGCCAGCAGCCAACAGAAGTAGCCTGCAGTACTGCACTCTAACCACTGCACCACCGTGGCTCATCACAATAAAACATAAAAGATACAGATAGCAAGCATGATGAAATGAGGGCTCTCCCTTTTCCCTGTGGCTTGTTCAATAAACTAACCGAGTGGAATAACTTGCCTCCAGATGTTGTGAATGCTCCAACACTGGAAGTTCTTAAGAAGAGACTGGATAACCATTTGTCTGAAGTGGTATAGGGTTTCCTGCTGAGCAGGGGGTTGGACTAAAACATCTCCAAGGTCCCTTCTAAATTTTCCAATATTCTGCATCATCTCAGCCAATCTCCTAGACAGCCCCTCCCACCCCAAATGCAGAATTTTTCCAAATGTTGGGCTCTGGCCAAAAAGCAGCTATCTTGTCAACTTTGCTCTCGTAATATTAAGCTGCCGAGCACCCAAAATCAAGAGGTTCTGCATTTTCTTCCTTCATCCCCACCCTTTGCTCTTGTTCCATGTGACTGACTGGGTAAGAGGTAGTGAAAAACAAATGGTGGTAAATTGAGCCTACACTTCTGAAGCAGGAACTGGAGTCTGACTGTTGTAGACCGAAGGTAGTTGACTGTTGCTGGCTTCAGAGTGGGATGCTAGAGGCCCCATTTCAAAATATAAAGTGTGAGGCTAGGTGAGAAATTATCTTCGGTATAAAGATGTCCGATGTTACATCTTTTCTATCCAGCTCTATGGAGTAGAGAGTTGGTCTCTGACAAAAAAGCACTTGAAAAAACTAGAAGCATTTGAAATTGCTTCTGTTACAGAAGCAACTGTAACATATAAGTATGTAACATATGTAACATATGTTAACTGTTACATATAAGCTAAGCTTACAAAATCAGAAATGAGGAGGTGACAAGCCGCCTGGGAAAGCAAAGGAAAATCATCAAAGCCATTAAAAAGCGAAAGTTAGAATATTTTGGACATGTGATGTGACACCCAGAAAAATATGGCATCCTTCACTTAATCCTCCAGGGAAAGATTTAATGCAAATGAGGTCCAGGCAGAAGAAGAACATGATGGCTTCAAAATCTGAGGGACCGGTTTGGACAAAACTCGGCAGCACTTTTTCGTGCGGCTGTTGACAAAAATAGGATTGCCAACATGATCGCCAATGTCCGATGACAGATATGACACAACAAGAAGAATTTCTCTACATATTTTTAATAGTAGCAAATAATAAATAGAATTGCTCAATAGACCAATATTAAATCACATTAAAAAATTACAGTGGCAATCTTGGGGCACCTGTTGTGTGTTTCTCAACACTGAACTGATACTAAACCTGTGGTCCTCAATTTACAATCCCAACGGAAGCCCAGCATTTCCATTTAAGGTGGGCTTTAAGCTGTCTTTAAGCAAGACAGGCATCAAGTGAGCTTTGCTCCATTTTAGGACCTTTTTTTGCCACGGTTGTTAAATGAATCACTACAGTTGCTTAGTGAATCGCACAGTCCTTAAGTGAATGTGGGCTTTCCCCGTTGTCTTTGCTTGCACATGGTGATCCTATGGCCACGGGAAAGTGCAGCTGTCAGAAATATCTGCCTGTTGCCAAGCAGCCTAATTTTGATCGTGTGACTGAAACTATGCTGTAAGTATCGTAAATGTGAAAACCAGTCATAAGTCACTTTTTCCGGTGCCACTGGAACTTCAAATAGTCACTAAATGAACGGTTGTAAGTTGAGGACTACCTGTATTATGCAAAGGATGGTGGAAAAATTAGAACAGCACCTAAAATACATTTAGAACAATTATAATCAGTGGAACAACTTGCCTCCAGAAGTTGTAAATGCTCCAACACTGGAAGTTTTTAAGAAGAGATGGGACAACCCTTTGTCTGAAATGGTATAGGGTTTCCTGCCTAGGCAGAGGGTTGGACTAGAAGACCTCCAAGGTCCCTTCCAACTTTGTTACTCTACATTGGTAAGAGATGCACACACACCCTCTTAAAGTAACCAGTAACCTCTCACTGACCAGTACGCTCCCATAGAGAGGGGCTTCTCGGGGTGCCGTCAGTCAAACAATGTCGACTGGTGGCCCCCAGGGGGCACCTACCATCTGGAACGAGCTCCCACTGGAATTACAGAGGATCCTGGATCTACGCACTTTCCACCGTGCTCTTAAAACATTCCTATTTAAACAGGCGGGCCTGGCCTAATCTTCCCTTTTTAAACTGTTTCAAATCTATCCTAAATTGGGTGTTTTAAATTATTGGGCCAAAATATTTATTATATTCTAAATGTTTTTTAACATTGCACTTCATATGCACTTCATCTGACTGTTCACCGCCCTGAGTCCTTCGGGAGTAGGACGGTATATAAATTTAATAAAATAAAATAAAATAAATAAAATAAAGTAATCCATACTAAAAGACACTCCGCTCCTAATTCCAGCACCTTTCAAAACATTGATCTGTCCTTCTCCATGCGTGAAAACACATGATTTCCTATTAAGTCATATTTGCATTGAATCTTAGAACTTGCACTGCATAGAAGGGAGAGAGGTGCATTCGCACAGCGTCCCTGAAAAAACGGAAGGTCTTAAGAGCAGGCGAGGGTCTGAGTAAGGCAGGGAGGAAGTGTGCAGGAGAGTGAAGGGCGTTTGTTGGAGGGAAACAGGATGGAGACAGGAAGCCACCAGATTCCGGTCCATTTCACTGCAACTACAAGGAGGAAGCAGAGCAAGAGGGAGGGCAAGGAAGGGGGAGGATAGGGATGGGGTTGAAAACAGCCTAGCATCCTCAGAGGGAATATACAGCAGCTGGTAGCTGAAGTCAACTTGAGGACCAGAGGAAATCCGAAAGGAGTGAGTGGCCTTCTGGGAAATCTCATTTCACCAGCTCTCTGACTGGGAGGACCTGTGGTCCAAAACATACTAGGAGAGTTTCCATCATAGGATGTGGAGAGAAGGGTTAGGATCAGGCCACATGCTGGTGGAGACTAAAATGCCTTTCACACTTGTAAGTTTATGTCCAGGTTATGGTCAACTCATAAGTAAAACAAAATTGTGCTAGCTACGTATGTATTGTGAGATCAGGGCTGGTCCAAAGCAGAATCATAACAAAACATCTCTATAATATTAGCATCTCAAGACAAACTTCTGAGAACCCAAAGCTAGAAGGGGAGAGTGGGAGGGAGGGAGGGAGGGAGAGAGAGTGAATAAGTTCCTGCAGACATTTCAAAATCTGAAAAATATATAGGAGAAACGGAAGTATGGATAGCCAAAGAAGCTGGAGATTGTATATTGAGCCATTCAAACAAAATTATCTCTTATCAACATAAAAGCCAGGACACCAGAATTCAATGAGTTTTTCTCAAAATTTCTTACTGCTTCATTCACTTATCAACTTCCTAGGAACTAGTGGGGAATTTTTTTTTCCCCATTCACATTTGGTCATCTCCTGCCTCTGTTCTAATAATGGCAAGAGTCAGAACAGGATATGTGTCAATCACCTCGTCAAACAATAGGCTTATGCAAGCAAGAAGGGGAACATTTGCAATGTGCAATCACTTCCAAAACCTCATGGAGTGCTTGATCTTGATGTAGTATGCTGTGTGATTCCAGCCATTATCATTGGCAAGTCATGGTTTGTGGCTTACAATAATCAGCAAGCCATCATTAAATGATCCATGGTTTGGTATGTACATAAGTTTACATGGCCTTTGATTATCTTCACCGTCACATTTCGAGGTTGCCTACCATGCTAGCAATGATGCAGTAATGTCTCCTCCAACAATGGAAACCTGACCTTGAAAAATAATTCTTTTTTTTTTTTTTTGGAGTTCAGAATTTCACCAGTAACATTTAGCTAAACACATTTGCACCTCAGGATATTCAAGGGAGGAGACACACTAAATGTTCTCCCTTTCAAAAGAAGATTCAGGAAAAGTATTAGAGGAAGCCTCTTGCTCAAGGCTAAGGAATGAATCAATGGATGAGGGCAGGCAGACCTCAGATCCATTTCTACAAATGTGGCGTTCTTTCAAGTGTTGGAAGAAATGTCCTTCTGGGTTCAGTTCCAAGTGGGGAAAAAGACACTAGAAACACGGAGATTGCTTGGAAAGATGGTTTAATGGTGGACAGGACCATGTGGCTTGAATTTCTGAAGAGGATCACATGGCCTGAGTTCCTGAGCAGAATCACATGGCCTGAGTTCCTGAACAGAAAAGGCGATCACATGCTTCAAGATGTTGGGCAAAGAAGAAGGGCAGAGACGTTGAGAGTCCCTTGGTTTTATACTGTTTCTTGGGCCCCGCCCTGGGGCCCTCTGTTCCTGTGCAAGAAATGCACTCTCATTGACTGTCAGACTCCTATGGGCCATGCAGGGACAACTCTGTAGGCTGTCCTGAGTCCAAGTTTGCTTGAGCCTTGCTGGGTGATGATGTAATGAAAAGGCTTTTGGATTCCTATTATAGCTCTGCCTGTAGATCTTTGTTACGTAGAATAGACTGGCCCAGGCCTTAATGGCCCATTGACAAAGGAAGCTGCTGGGAGCTGCTTTGTCTTTAAAACATGTTTCTCCATTTCTCATCCAGGAAAATATAATATTTGGTCTTTTTAATATTTCCTAAAATATTTCATTCTTCTAGGATAGGGGTGGGTGCTAACTTCCTAAACAAGATTTCCTGATCATGGACATGGGACTCAAACAGGCATCTAAGAGCAGAAGTAGCACCTATCAGAGCTAACCTCATCCTTAGACCTTTCTCAACAATACAGTCCAAGTCTTACCTACCCTTCTTTGAGTAGCACAGTGTTTTTTTGGCATCTTTAAGATGTATGGAGTTCAACTCCCAGAAATTCCCCAGTCAATGACCAGTTTGGAGTTTGGAAGTCCAAACATCTTAAAGATCCCAAGTTTGAGGGATGTAGGGTTAAGCACAAAACAGAGCCAGCATCAATTGCCAATTCTAGGTTTCATCCGTTTTGACTCATTGCCATATCAAGTTCTCCTGGATCACAAAAGTTTGGCATGTCAACAGCCAGCATCCCCCAATGAGGCTCTGCAACATGACTTGGGGTCAGCTGGTCTTCAGAACTCTGCTTGAGCGCCACTAGTCTTTTCCCCCCTTTAGAATACCCAATCAAAAATAAAGCAAAAATAAGTTTAAAAATGGGGAAATATAAGGACATAAAAACAACCAATGAGGATTTAGGTAGATCCAGCCCTCTCTATTGGACTAGCTAAGAGTATGACTGAAACTGATCTGCAGGACAACCATCTCTCATAAGGGAAAGAGGAAGAAACCAATTGAAAGTCACAAATAAAGTGAAAGTTGCAAATAAGCAAGACAAGCCCTGTTGATAGATCCGGGGATTTTCAGGGCAGATTCTGAATGACTCCATTTTGGAGAATTGCTAATAAGGAATTTGGCAAATACCCCCACCTTTTTCCCCAAAAAATGAAGTAGTAGAGATTTTCTCCACTTTCTTCTACTTCAGCAGAAGCTTGGAAACAAGCAGATTTCAGAAACAGAGGTGGGAGATGGAAAAACAGATGGAAACTAATCAAGGAGAGAACTAATCTACAACTCAGGAGAAATTTCCTGACAGTTAGAACAATTAATCAGTGGGACAACTTGCTTCCAGAAATTGTGGGTGCTTCAACACTGGAGGTTTTTAAGAAAGATTGGACAACCATTTGTCTGAAATAGTATAGGGCTGTGATGGCAAACCTATGGCACACCCAGGGGGCATGTGAGCGCAGCTCCGATGCGCATGTGCACACCGGCCATCTGATTTTCGGGTCTTCTGGGCTTACCAGAAGTAGGAAAACAGGCTGTTTCCTGCGTCCAGAGAACCTGGGGTGGGGGAAGGCCCATTTTTCTTTCTCACCTGGCTCCAGGGCCTCTCTAGGAATCTGGGAAGGGCAAAAACAGCCTTCCCCACCTCTCCCGGAGGTCTTCCGGAGCCTGAAAACGGCCCGTTTGACAACGAACAGGCCGTTTTCGCCCTCCCCAGACTCCTAGAGAGGAGAGACTCCTGGAGACTGGAGAGCAAAAAATGGGCCTTCCGGTCCCACTGGAAGTTGTCAAATGGGCCATTTTTGGCCTCCAGGCTTTTTTAACCCTCCCCAGGCTCCTAGAAAGGCTCTGGAGCCAGGTGAGAAAGAAAAACAGGCCTACTGGGCCATCACGTGCTGGGAAATGGGGGGAGGGGGTATGTGTCACATGCACAGGGGCGGGGCACATAGAATTATGGGTGTGGGCACATGCACACGTGACCCACCCCGCCATCCCCCATCCTGGCATGCGATGGCAAAAAGGTTAGCCATCACTGATATAGGATTTCCTGTTTGAACAGGGGATTGGACTAGAAGACTTCCATCTCTGTTATTCTGAGAGGTGAGAGGTATGAAGGAACTCGGGCAACAAAAGGTTAATGGAATTGGCAAATGCTTGAGTGGAAATAGTGGTGGTGGGAGGCCAGGAGCCTGGTGGAGCAGTGGACTAAAGCGCTGTTAAATAGCACTTAGCTGCCAGCTGCCTACAATTACTGCAAGTTCAAATCTCACCAGGCTCAGGGTTGACTCAGCCTTCCATCCTTCCAAGGTCGGTAAAATGAGGACCCGGATTGTGGGGGCAATAAGCTGACTTTGTATAAAAAAGAACACCGCTTGGGTGGGGGGACCGAAAGCCCTACTAAGCAAGTATATACAAAAGTATGAAAGCTATTGCTTAACGCATTGTAAGCCGCCCTGAATCTCCAGAGAAGGGCAGCATATAAATCGAATCAATCAATCAATCAATACATACCCAGAGAGGATGAGTCATTGCCATGCCTCCAACATTTCCCTAACAGGTAGATGGGGTTTACAGAAAATACTAACCTTTTAATGATAATCTCCAATGGTTGGGTTCACCCATCCTACTGCGCCAGAATCATGCAAGTGACCTTGTAGCTAAGTGTAAATGCAGCTTTGAAACAGCAGGTACTCTATCCATGAAGTTTCCCAAGCAGAAGATGGATGATTGCCTATAGCTGGCACTGGATTTACTTCCCTAAGTGGGAGACTAGATTAGATGTCAATCAAAGCAAGGCCCCAAAGTCCAGTTGCCTTTCTGAAAGCACCTTTGGGACAACCATGACCTGGGTGACTGAGAACCTCCACAGACAATCAAAGCAAGGCATAACAAAACAATTAAATCTATGGAGGTTACAATTTCTGCATCTCCTGAAGGCTTTAAAAAGCGGCTGGGAAACTATTTCTCCTGAATGATTTAAATAGCTTTCTTGCATGTTGCAAAGTATGAACTACAAATAGACCTCAGCTTACAACTATAAAACAATTGGTCAGAGTTACAACAGCCTCAGACAGAGTGCTTTACGGACCATTTCTGGCCATTGTAAAATGTTGTACCCACTGACCGCCATGGTCACATGGCGGTATTTTGGTGCCTGGCAACAATTTACATTTAAAACTGGTTGAAGCAACCCGTGATCACATCTTACTCATTTGGGAGAATAACCTCTGATCTACAACCACATGATTTGCTTAATATGATTCAGACTTATGATGGTGTGATTTGCTTAAAACCACCATCAAATCAGATCCAGTCACATGGGTGCCTCGATTTATGGCCAAAATTCCAGTCCCAATTGCCATCATAAATAGAGGACTACCTGCAAATCAATGTTTTTCAAGTTTGACAACTTTGGGATAGGTGGACTTCAACAGAAATCTCCCATGAATTATGACGCTTCCAAAGAAGGGGAAAAAAACACCGGTCAATGCCTTAAACCTGAATTCCTAGCAATCTGGCCCTAACCTGTTTACACATATCAACTCAAAATTTATCCTAAATACGGGTTCTTTCATTCCAAAGCACACAGAGCAACCCAGTCACAAAAAGAAAGCTTTGTTACTCTCCCATGTACTGTATCCGTGACAAAGCCCTCTGCACAAAAGGAAAAGCTACCAAATAAGTAAATGTATCTTTTATGAATCTGTTCAAGGTTCTAATTTTCCAGATCCCACTGAAAACTCTGAATAGACAGACAGCAGCTATCTATCTCTATGCGGATGTGGGGAGTGTGGACTGACTGCGGAGGTTGCTGCATATGCTACATTTTGTACTTGCTGACTACCCAAGTACACGATGAATGCACATCAAGGCATTTTTTTGAACAGCACACATATGTTTCAATAGAGACATTTGCTGGGAGGGAGGGGTTTGCCGGTAATGAACATTCCCCAGGCAAATTAGTGCTTCAGCATACCCAGGACATTAATAAAAGCTGTTCTGCTTGGCCACGGAGTCTGCAGGTGGGAATTGGCTTTTCACATCCAAAACACAATAACACAGTAGTTCCATTACATCAAGTTCTTCATTTAAGCCACCCAGATATTGCTATTTATACAGTTGGGAATCCAAAGGTTTGATCTCTCTCTCTCTCTCTCTCTCTCTCTTTATAAATTGTGAGCTAATCCACAGCCTGGCTTTTGATTTGCGGTGGCTCAGTGGCTAAGACGCTGAGCTTGTCAATTGAAAGGTCGACAGTTCAGCAATTCAAATCCCTACCGTGTTTCCCCCAAAATAAGACCCTGTCTTATATTTTTTTGAACCCCGAAATAAGCACTTGGCCTTATTTTAGGGGAGGTCTTATTATTTTTGGGTGCGTGGAGGAAACCAGAGGAAATGGTGGGGACCGGCTGTGCATGCGTTTAAATATTTTCAGAGAGCGCTTATTTTCAGGGAGAGCTTATTTTAGTGCATGCAACATGGGGTTATTATCAGGGGGTGTCTTATTTTAGAGGAAACAGGGTAGTGCCATGTAATGGGGTGAGCTCCTGTAACTTGTCCCAGCTTCTGCCAACCTAGCAGTTTAAAAGCACATAAAAAATGCAAGTAGAAAAATAGGGACCCCCTTTGGTGGGAAGGTAACAGTGTTCCATGAGCCTTTGGTGTTTAGTCATGCTAGCCACATGACCACGGAGACGTCTTCGGATAGCGCTGGCTCTTTGGCTTTGAAACAAAGATGAGCACTGCCCCCTAGAGTCAGGAACCACTAGCACATATGTGTGAGGGGAACCTTTACCTTTACCTAAGAAAGATTTTAAGAAACCTTAAGACTGTAATGGACCAAAGTAGCAAATTCACTAAAGGTCAATAAAACAGAGCGTCTTGGTTCACACAACACTCTGGGTCAACGAGGCAGAATTCTGGGCTCCAGTAACTTATGATGACCAAAACAACTGAACTACAATTAGCTTGATGGGATGGCTTGGTACAACATGCAAAAGCAATGGCTGACTCCTGATGATGTGAAATGCAAAACTCAATCCCATTTTAGCTGAATGGAACATGTACAATTCCAGCTAAGTTCTTTTCAAATCAGCTCTCTAATACACGCACCACTAATGCACAAATTATTGTGGTTAAATCTCAGTCTTGACATGGACGTCGGTTCCCATTGTTGTGAAGACATATATATCTTGCTAAACTATGATGAATTTCAAGACTTAAATTGGGGTTTCCCAAACTCGGCAACTTTAATATGTGTGGACTTCAATTCCCAGAATTCCTCAGTCAGCATAGAGGAATAAAGCTTGGTGAAAGCTAGAGAATCTGTATAGAGATGCCAGTTTATGAACTAGCCCCAATGAACTAGTGGTTTCTTTAAACTGATAACCAACTACCTAACTGATTAATTAGGAAGCATCAATTTGGTGTTAACTCTTCATTAGAACATAGATTTTCTCCAGAATCATCATCCTCAACCCAGCCTTTCAAGTCTCTAAACGATAATTCACTGTAATTTTGTGTCATAATTGTCTTTTTACAGAACTATAATGTAGATAAAGTTCCACTATAAAGCAACTTAAAACTTTATAAAAAGGACTATCACGTTCTCACGAATTCCTTTTTAATACTGTATTTCCTTTTGTTTCTGTGGTAATGCATGAGAATCAAAGATACCTTAGCCAACAAAACATTGAATTCTCAGATCCTTAGCTGATCAACCAAAGTTGGATGATTAATGTGCTGCTCTATTTAACTATCATTTCATTCCACACTGGCATAACAGCTGGTACTAGACAACTCAGGATGACCTGCCAAGATCTTACCAGTGCAAATCTTAGCGATATCAACTTAGCTAGAGGAAAATGCATGGGCTGATTGACAAATAATGTGAATTTCTTCCTCAAAATGCAGTGCCAGATGGGAAAACTTGCTAATTAGACTTCTAGAAGGTGTCCTCCCAGCCCATCTGGAAAGTACTTGGTTGGGGAAATCTATATTGACTAAAAAAAAGTTTGTAATTGGGACTTTCTGCTAATAAAGCACACATCCCCAAACTGAAATCTGATCCATTCTCTCTGCCCTAGCAATAATGACCCTGAATGAGGAAATGAATTAAAACTAGGAAGAAGTCAGATCTTCTTTTATCTGCTGTGACCAGAAGTAACCTGTAAGGATTTTTCAGAGAGATCTCAGCTGTGTAAGGTAGACCAGACTAAGAAAGCAATTCCATATAGGTCAGGGATTACTTCAGTGATGGGTTGCCCGCAGTTTGCACCGGTTCTATAGAACCGGTAGTAAAACCAGCGGGAGGCTCCGCCCACTGGCCCCGACGTCATCAAAATGCTTCTGCGCATGCACAGAAGAGTGCGCATGCACATGAGCTAAGCAAGCACACGCGGGCCCATTGCGAACCAGTAGTAAAGGTAAGTAGAACCCACCCCTGGGTTACTTGTAATATAACAGCTGTAAGTAACAATCTTGCAAATACAGGTAGCCCTCGATTTACGATCACAATTGAGCCCAAAAGTTCTGCTGTTGAATGAGACATTTGTTAAGTCAATTTGCCCCATTTTATGAACTTTCTTGTCCCAGTTGTTAAGTGAATCACTGCTGTTTAGTAACACGATTGTTAAGTAAATCTGTCTTCCTTATTGACTTCACTTGTCGGAAGGCTGCAAAAGATGTTCAACTGACCTTGGGACACAGCAACGGTCGTAAGTATGAACCAGTTGCCAAGCCATCTGAATTTTGATCACGTGATCATGGGGATGCTATAAAGATTGTGAAAAGTGGTCATATATCATTTTTTTCAGTGTCGTTGTAATTTTGAACTGTCACTGAACTCTTGTAAATCAAGGACTACCTGTATGAATGTGCTTCCCCCTCCCTCATCTTATCTTCATGTGAATTACGGATTGATTTGCCCCAGGCGTTTTCTCAATTTACTTTCTTGGTTCAGGTTTAAGCCACTCTTATCTCACCATTGTCTAGGTAGCAAGTTTTCTCTGCTGCCCTTCCGGGGGATTCTCACTGCCTCTGCAAGAGGGTCTTGACATCAGGTGCAAGTAACCAAGAACAGGAGCAGAGTTTAAAGCACTGAAAGCCTATTCCATGCTACGTATACACAAGAATCTGAACTACTACAGGTAGTCCTTGACTTACAACAGTTCATTTGACTGACCGCTTGAAGTTACAACAGCACCGCAAAAAGTGACAGTTTTTCACATGACCACTGCAGTATTCCCATGAACACATGATCAAAATTCAGATGCTTGGCAATTGACTCATATTTATGATAGTTATAGTGTCCTGGGAATCATGTAATCCCCTTTTACGACCTCCTGACAAGCAAAGTCAATGGGGAAGCCAGATTTCACTTAACAACCATGTTACTAACTTAGCAATTGCAGTGATTCACTTAACACCTGTGGCAGGAAAGGTCGTAAAAGAGGGCAATTTCTTAACACAGAAATTTTGGGCTCTATTGTGATCGTAAGTTGAGGACTACCTGTGCTAACTGTCAAGCCAAATGGGCGTTAGATAAGGGTCAACAGAATTCATGGGGAGGGGCTGGACTGGGGTCTCTTGTGGGAACGCAATGTTTCCAAACTGCTGACATGTTTAACCCTGTGCTCCAGCTCAGCCTGCTCATTTCTTACAGTTACGCAGCTCTACTCTAAAACGCTGGGAACCAAATCCAAATCCTTCGGCATTCACAACATCTACCCCCAACACATTTTAGCTAAAATCCTTTCCCAAAAGCTGTTAAGTCTAAAATCAGCATTTTTACAAAAAAAAAAAAAAAAGGTGTGTGTGTGTGTGTGTGTGTGTGTAGGAACACTCCCCATGGGCCACAGAAATGTTTTCTCTCAGGAAGGAGAATTAACTTCTGCTTAATGCTGGAGAGGAAACACCTCATTTAAGAATAGTCATAGTAACAGTCTTTCTCCGCCCTCCTGGTCATCTCATCCCCACACAATGCAATCTACAGCTTTGAAAAACAGGATTTCCGTCAGAAGCCGAGACCAATTCCCGGATCTCCGAGTGTTGGAAATTAAGAGAAAACTGTCCCATTTCTGGTTGGAGAAAACTCCCAATTCTGGAAAGAAGACATTTAATAGTATACCGCAATACAAATAATGCTAACATTAAAAAAAAACGTATTTATTGCTAACACTAATAAGGATAGGCAAGAGTCAGAGCAGAAAATAATAAATCTTTTTCTTAGAAGACTTTGTTGGAAAAATTATCTTTCTGGGTTCAGCCCCAAGTGGGGGAAAAGACACTGAAAACATGGAGACTGCTTGGAAAGATGGTTTAATAGTGGACAGGATCACATGGCTTGAGTTCCTGAACAGAAAAGGGGCAGAAATGCTGCGAGTCCCTTGGTTTTATGCCCTCTCTGGCTTTGAACTTCCTGGGACCCCGAAAGAGTATCCTGATTGGTTGTCAGACTCCCAGGGGGTGGGGGTCTTAGCTAGCCTTGCTGGCTGATGTAATCTTCCCAGGTGCCATGTGGTGAGTTTCTGTCCTAGTGTGTTAGTTTCTGTTGCTATTGTGTTGCAGATGGGTCCTATTGTCAAAGATTGAGTTTCTACCTCTGGCCCATTAAGAAAAGGGGGGGGCAGGAAGGTGGGAGTTGCTTTGTCTTTGAAATGTGTTTCTCCATTTCTCAACCAGTGGAACATAATATTCTGCCTTTTTAATATTTTCTAAAATATTTCATTCTTCCAGGAAAGGGGTGGGTTCTAATTTCCTACAACTTTAAACATAAAAGCCGAAATATTTCCAGTTGCGGTGAATGGACATAACTGAGCTATGTACAAACTTACATATTGCAAACCCAGTTAGTGTTACACAGAAAAAAATGGCTAAATTCAGGCATGGCTCTAAGTC
Source organism: Masticophis lateralis (assembly GCA_030761175.1). NCBI lineage: Eukaryota > Metazoa > Chordata > Lepidosauria > Squamata > Colubridae > Masticophis > Masticophis lateralis. The sequence goes on from JAUDYJ010000009.1 coordinate 14,468,472, forward strand.
TAAGCCATAAGGGTTGATGATGGTTACTGAATAACTTACAAAGGGTGTTTTTAACCCAGTGCACAAAGTCAAAAGAATGTTATGGCTAACTGAAGTTCAAAGTAATTTGTTAGTTGTATTCACTGGATTCCACAATCAAGTCAGTATGTCGACTCTCACCCTGATCACCACTTCTTTACCCTCCCATCATCCGGAAGGAGATATAGAAGCATAGCCAGCCGCACAGACAGGCTGAAGAACAGTTTTTTTCCATGAGCTGTCAGACTCCTGAATGCAAAATAACATCATAACTAGGTAGTACAATGGACTTGCAGGGCTTGCACACCATGTAACATGTTCACACCGGTGCAATAGGACTGGATGTTTTGTTGATATGATTTAATGGGTTAGGGATTTTCTGTCTTCACGGTGAGTTGTATTGTGTTGGGGGGGGGGGGTGCGGTGCACTGAGGGAGCTCCACCAATCTCATTGTATATAGGTTGTGCAGTGACAATAAAGATTTGAAATTGAAATCAAGCTTGGATCGCATAAAAGGGGCGCGGGGGGGGGGCGGCGGATGGAGATGCTGTAGTTGGGGTGCCTGGGATATATTCCATCCTGGGAACCTCGGCGGGGAGGGGGGGATAAGAGGGAGGGAAGTCCACCTTGTCCTAAGGATGCAGGTAGCAATTTCCGCAGGATACATTAAATACCAAAACAGCAGCAAAAAACCAGGCGCAAACCCAGGAGCCGTTTGCGGTCGGCAGCCGGCGGCGAACTTTCTCAAAGGTTACTCGTCCGACCTACAACACAGCGTGCGCGAGGAGGGCGGGGCTTGAGCCAGGAGCCTATCAATGGGGGCGAACGGGAGGCGCCCCCCCCCCCACCACCTCCCAGCCCGAGCGAATTCGGTTTGACAAAAGTCTTGCGATCCCGTCGGCGGAAAGGAGCGGGCGCAAAAAGGCAGACGAAGGGGAAGCAAAAAGGGCAGGAGGAAGCCCGGGGCGAGGGTGGGCGGAGCGGCCCACCCCACCCTCCAAAAAAAAAAAAAGGGGGAAGGAAAGCGGCCAACAGGTGTCCTGGCGGATTCAGCCGCAGCCTTCCCGGGGTAGAAGGGATGGGGGGGGGGGGTGGACCGCGAAAGGGATCGGCGCGAAAGCCTCCTCCGGGTTAGGAAGGGGGGGTAGGGAGTGGGGTCGAATAGAAGGAACGTTCCTTGCCCCCCCCGCGATCCCCCGGATTGCAGACGGGACGGGGAGGCATTTGCGAATAAAGCCCCGCCTGACACCCCCCCCCACTCCACCCGCCACCCAAGCCGCCCGTCGCCCTTCCCCGAGAGTCCAGTTCTGCGCTGGCTGCGGACTGCGCGAAAGGGATCGAAGGAGATCGCGTTTGGCGTGCCCGTCCAGCCCGCCTTGCGCAGTCTGCCCTCCTCGGGAGCCTGCCAGCCGGCCGGGCTGGGAATAAGGAAGTGCCTTCCGCATCTCTTTCCCACCCCCTCCCCTCCCCTCCCTCCTCCACTTCGCTGCCGGCAGCTCCGGCAACCCCCAGAGCGACTCCGGCGCATCCCGTCCATTCTCGAAACGCCTCCAGAGGCGCCTGTCCACCCACCATCCCGTGGGCGGCCGGACGCGCGTGGTTCCGAGCCCCCGCTCGGTCCCGCGCGCGGCCTTGGCTTTTCCCGGCGCCTTTCCGAAGCGCGGGATGTGGCGATGGCCGAGCGCCTCCGGAAAACCCATCTGCGACCCACTCCCGCCAGGCCGGCCTAAAAAACGCCCGCCGCCTCCGTTCCACGTGCCGGGTACCGTTTTTCCTCAGCAGCCTCTCTCACCTTGTAGCGCTTCTCGCTGGCTGGCTGGCTGGCAGGCTCGCCTTCCCGACCGGAACGGCTCGGCGACTGCGCCGCTTTTTTCCCCGGCGCTGGAACGGCTCGTCCGCCTCTCGAGCTGCTCCGAGCTGGCCGACCCTGCGTCTCCAGGCGAGGCCGGCCAAGCGAAGAAAAGTGGGGCTGGCCCGGCTGAGGAGAGCGCCTTTTGGGCGGGCATGCGCGCGCCGGAGTGTATAAATATATTCCCTGGCTGACCCTTCAGCTGGGCTACTGTAATAGCAATTACACGCGCGCACACAGACACACACAAACCCTCGCTTTCCCCACCTTCCTTCGCTCTGCCCTCCCCTTTCGCTCTAAGCGGAGCCGCTCGTCGGGTGAGGCGGGGACCCGGCGGGGGAGGGTTGGGGACCGAGGGCGCGCGCGTGAGGTCGGAGGGCTCGGCGGCATCTCCTCCCGGTCGCTTGTCAGACAGGAGACTCCTCTCAGCGCCCGACTCCCACCGGGGGGAGGGAATGGGGTCGCAGGCTGGCTGCTCTCTGGAGGAGGAAAAGAACAACCAGTCGTGGGAGTGGGGTGGAGTGGAGTGGGGGCTTCTTTACAAGGACATTTTTAAAGGCATTTCGGGCGAGTTTGGAGAAGGAAGTGCCTTCTCTTCGGGGTTTGTGACGGCTCCCCCGCCCGGCCTTTTAGAAGCGAGGTCTGCAAGAACGGCCTTTTGCGGAATAAACCGAAACTGTTACTTCTGCTTTGCGTTAAATGTCAGGGTGGGGTCAATCCGATTCCTGCCGACTTGGTTTATGGGTTGGCCACCGGATCCTGGGTGATAATGTAGGGTTTGTTGTTCACTAGTAGGCGGTTGAACCATAGTTGAGTATGTCTGAACCCAAGTTGTGTGGTTTATTGTTCCATGTATCATCTCAACTTGGTTTATGGTTCTAGATATCATCCCAACTTGGTTTATGGTTCTATGTATCATCCCAACTTGGATTGTGGTTCCATATATCATCCCAACTTGGTTTATTGTTCCATGTATCACCCCAACTTGGATTGTGGTTCCATATATCATCCCAACTTGGTTTATTGTTCCATGTATCATTCCAACTTGGTATATGGTTCCATATATCATCCCAACTTGGATCGTGGTTCCATGTATCATCCCAACTTGGTTCCATATATCTTCCCAACCTGGATTGTGGTTCCATATATCATTCCAACTTGGATTGTGGTTCCGTATATCATCCCAACTTGGTTTATTGTTCCATATATCATCCCAACTTGGATTGTGGTTCCGTATATCATCCCAACCTGGATTGTGGTTCCATATATCATCCCAACTTGGTTTATTGTTCAATGTATCAGCTCAACTTGGTTTGTGGTTCCATATATCATCCCAACTTGGATTGTGGTTCCATATATAATCCCAACTTGAGTTCATGGTTCCATATATCATTCGTTTATGGTTCTATGTGTCTTCCCAACTTGGATTGTGGTTCCATATATCATCCCAACTTGGTTTATGGTCCCATGTGTCATTGCAACTTTGTTTATGGTCCCATGTGTCATCCCAACTTTGTTTATTGTTCCATGTGTCATACAAACTCAGAAAACTGGGTTGAGTAAATTATGGATATAAATATTGTGGGGCTGTAGCTGTTCTGCTCTTGTCTGAGAGTCAGCTTAGATCTGTTGCAATGTATTCATTCCCAACTTGATGGATGTTAACCTCCCTTGGGCTATGTTTAGGTGGTTCATCTTGCCTGAATTCAGGCCTGTGAATTTATTATTGTATGTTCTGGGCAGATCCAGAAAATGGATTTGTTTGGAATCACGGAGCGGTGGTTTTCAGCTTATCTGGCAAAGCCAGTGACTGAATCTGGCCTTTCAGCATACATAAATGGAACATAAAATATTGTGTCACTGAACTTTGGGCTGGTAAATGATTGGCTTGGAAAATGGAAACAGAAGCCACTGGTCGCTGATTCTCATGAAATCTTTTAGAGGAGATTAATTGGATTATAACTTTTCAGCATACTCAAAATTGCCTTAAACCTATAAATTCTCCAAGTAGGATATACTGTCTTCAGTCTAAGGGAGACTCCACCGAAGTGAAGTTAGTTCATGTAGCCGAAGGTAAACAAATCAGTGCCAAGATCAGCATGTAGTAACTATCTACTTAAACCAGCCTTTTATTCAGAATCATGAGGACTAGAACTTTAGGAAAATGCCCACCACTCCTGAGGAACTCTAATTACAGGTGAAACTTCTGATTCTTTTAAAATAATAGTTTAATAATAAGACAGTATGAATAGGCTTTACGGTCCTTGTTAATAACAGTTGTGTTTTGATATTGGAATTAATGTTTGTTTTCTGCGAAATGAGTTAAGATTTTCAGGCATGAGTAAATTCCCTGGAATTGTTGAAGAATTTTTCAAGCATCTGTTTCCTCTGTGTTCAAAAGACATGGATCTCTGAGCTGGAAATAAAACTCTTGCCAACTTTGCATGCCAGGAGATCAGATTATACCAGGAGTGGGCTGCTGGAGGTTCACAAGGATTTGGGAGAACCTCTAGCTAAGATTCTGTGCAGTTCAGAGAATCCCCAAATCTCACCACTGGCTGGCCCTGTCTACCCTGCCCCGCCCCGCCCCTCCCAGGAGTCCACATGTGGCCCTTTTTGGTTGCAGGTAAGTATAGGGTGCGCGTGGAGGCTCGGGGAGGGAGAAATCCCCCTCCCCCCCGCTGTGGTGCAGGAGGCCAACAAGGCCACGCCTACCCAGCAACTGGGCAGAGAACCCCTTGCTAAAATTTTTGAAGCCCACCCCCTGGATTGTACTGCCAGGTACATGCAAGAAGGACTCATACAGGTAGTCCTTGACCTACGACCACAATTGAGCCTAACGTATTGTTAAGTAAAACATTTAAGTGAGTTTTGCTTCCTTTTTATGATTTTTCTTGCCAGAGTGGTTAAGTGAATCACTGAAGTTAAGCTACTAACACATTTGTTAAGTGAATCTGGTTTCCTCATTGAGGAAGTTTCTCCTTAGTTCTAGGTTGCTTCTCTCCTTAATTAGCTTCCATTCATTGCTTCTTGTCCTGCCTTCAGACTAATGGCATACAGTGGCTTCTTAGTCAATGTTTTGACTCTGTTTATCAAAGTTATTAGATGATAGATAGATAGATAGATAGATAGATAGATAGATAGATAGATAGATAGATAGATAGATAGATAGATTAACAGAGTTGGAAGGGACCTTATAGACAGTGGTAGAATTCAAATTTTTTTACTACTGGTTCTGTGGGCATGGTGTGGGTTGGGCGTGGCTTGGTGGGCGTGGCAGGGGAAGGATTCTGCAAAATGTCTATTCCCACCCCACTCCAGGGGAAGGATGTTGAAAAATCTCCATTCCCATCCCAGTCTGTGGCCAGCCAGAGGTGGTATTTGCCGGTTCTCCGAACTACTCAAAATTTTCACTACCGGTTCTCCAGAACCTGTTGGATTTCACCCCTGCTTAGTGATTTCACCCCTGCTTAGTGATTCCCAACCGTGACACCTTTAAGATGGGTGGACTTTTAACTCCTAGAATTCTCCTAGCCAGGAATAGAGTTTCAACTATGATGTTGCACCTGCCACCTTGTGGTTGTTGACACTCGTGCACATCCTTGTGGATGCCCTGGTACAAAAGGTTGGCCTGGTCCTGTCTTTTTCCGAAGCAGGTAAATTTATCAAAATCTTACCTGTGTAGTCTAGTGTTTCTCAACCTGGGCAGCTTTAAAATGTGTGGACTTCAATTCTCAGGATTCCTCGATAAGCATGCTGGCTGGGGAATTCCAGCAGTTGAAGCCCACACAACTTAAAGCTGCCTAGGTTGAGAAATACCAGGGTAAACTGAACCATTACATAGGTAACAGGAGTCTTCCTTAGACTGTTCTTCAGCAGCAATTTCCCCAGGCAGCTTTCAGCTTCCTTTTGACAGTTGCCTCTAACTTGGCATCAGCAATGTAATTCATTCTAACTCATCTGTCCATCTTTTCTCAGATTCTGAAATTGAAAAATGTCAAAAAGCCTAAACAGCTTTATAACATCATGACCCACACTGCATCTGCTCCTTTACTGCAGCAGATGGTATCCCATTATTTTTAGGTAAAGGTAAAGGTTCCCCTCGCTAGTTGTTCCTGACTCTAGGGGGCGGTGCTCATCTCCGTTTCAAAGCCGAAGAGCAAGCGCTGTCCAAAGATGTCTCCGTGGTCATGTGGCCAGCATGACTAAATGCCAAAGGTGCACAGAATGCTGTTACCTTCCCACCAAAGGTGGTCCCTATTTTTCTATTTGCATTTTTTACGTACTTTTGAACTGCTAGGTTGGCAGAAGCTGGGACAAGTCATGGGAGCTCATCCCCTTTATGTGGCACTAGGGATTTGAACTGCTGAACTGCCAACCTTTCAATCAACAAGCTCAGCATCTTAGCCACTGAGCCACCGCATCCCTTATTTTTAAGCCTACCCAAATATAAGAGGATCTGGTCATGTCAAGGTTCAACGCTGCATCCCTTACAGTCCTTTTAAAGATCCTCTGTTAGGGAATGGAAGCCTGGAGGTGTGGAATCCTTGAAACACATATATCAAATTTTCATAAACACCCAGTGAGCGGGGAGTTTGTAGTTCAGCTTATCATGGCAATCCTTTTTAACAATTTTATTAAACATAATTTTAAAAAACAAACCAAGATGTAATCAATGTCTCTTAACTATAAACAAATCTTTAAAGCCTCTCTGTTCATTTCTGATCAACAAAAATCTAAAGAGTTACCAAAGGCAATAAAATTTCTATTTTAGCCTTGGTCAAATAAACCAACTTTATATTTCTTCCTCTTAACTTGAATATTTGGTACCTTCAAATAATGTCCTAGAACTTGATTTCTTTTTGTTTTTTCTGTGTCCCATTTCATAAAACTCTTCAAAGCTGTAGCAAGCCTCTTGTAAATCCAGTACAGGAAAATTACTCTTAATTAGTTATTTGTATCTCCCTTTTAATTCTTAAAACATCAAGCTAGTTTCTTTTGGATGTTCATGGCGACATCTTTTTTCATGTCATTTGTAGCCTGTCATTTTAAAATCCCTTTTTTAAAAAATTGGGGGGGGGGGGGATAAAATGTTGCTTGCATCCTAGGCTCTTCTCATTTACATCCCCACCCTTACTGAAAACGACAAAAGTTTTCTTGCCTCCAAATCAGCCATTTGGTTGCTGAATTTCAGCAATGCAATTCTGGGGGTAAGAGAGCCACATATGGCCCAGTACATTCCAGTCTATAAATCAGACTGGAAAGCAAAATACAAGATCTTTTAACATGTCCAGGCCACATGGTCCTGTTCTCTCCATTTAGGTTGTAGGGTGCTGTATGAAGCCAGGCACACTAACAGATTTACTTTTTGTAAATTAGCCAGGGAGAATCCCGTGCGGTATTAAGATTAACTTTCAGCTGTCCACCCAGGTGGGCTCAGCATTGACATTGCTATGAAAGCTGTTAATTTTCTCAGAGTTGTCATTAATGCAAGATCACAGGAGACACGATGTGCTGAAGTTTCTAATTACATTTCTTCGTCTTGGATATGCTGCTTGCATAGAGCGTCGATATTTTTAAGCATCTATACGACAACCTGGGAAGTCATTTGACATAATTAGATTCCTAGAACATTTTTTTTAAAAAAACCAACCAAGTGGGGGGCTGCAGAACAATCAATACGTAAGTGGTGTTGGGGGAGGCTAATTATTCCATGCGACAAAAGCAGCCACTAAAAAAAAGGCTAGCTATAGCTAGTCTGCTCTCAGTCAGAAATTAGCTATTTCTGGTAGACAAAAAACCCACCTGGGCTGTTTCTGTGTTGGCAAGCAATGCTTTCATGGCATCTACATACGCGCAATGATGTCACCATGCAAGTTCCACCCTATCTCCTCCCACTTATGACTGTATGACTGTAACCTTGTTGCTGGTATCCTTAAGATTTATATTGACAGTTTCCCTATGAATATCATTTAAGTGTTGTACCTTATGATTCTTGACGAATGTCTCTTTTCTTTTATGTACTCGGAGAGTGTATGCAGCAAGACAAATTCCTTGTGTGTTCAATCATAGTTGGCCAATAAAGCTATTCTATTCTATTCTATTCTATTCTATTCTATTCTATTCTATTCTATTCTATTCTATTCTATTCTATTCTATTCTATTCTAATTCTATTCTATTCTATTCTATTCTATATGTTGCTGGTATCCTTAAGATTTATATTGACTGTTTCTCTATGACTATCATTAAGTGTTGTACCTTACGATTCTTGACGGATGTCTCTTTTCTTTTATGTACTCGGAGAGTGTATGCGCCAAAACAAATTCCTTGTATGTCCAATCACACTTGGCCAATAAAGTATTCTATTCTATTCTATTCTATTCTATTCTATTCTATTCTATTCTATTCTATTCTATTCTATTCTATTCTATTCTATTCTATTCTATTCTATTCTATCCTATCCTATCCTATCCTATCCTATCCTATCCTATCCTATCCTATCCTATCCTATTCTGTCACAAAGGAAGGTGGGCTTGCAAAATGATGACACTCTGGGATGGGCTCACCATAACTTAGCTTGGTTTTTTTTTTCTTTATTCATAAACATTTTGAATACAGTCTATTGTCAGGGTGTATTATTTACAAAAGAAAAACAAAGAGAACAGAAAGAAATATTAATACATATACTGGTAAAAATAGTAATAATGTAACAGAATAGTTTTGGCTAAATTTTTCTTTATATTAGCTTATTTATAATTCTGTTAATTATATTGGCATATTTATAATTATAAACCATCTTTATATTTAATTCATACATAGCAATAATCTTTCTTCATCTAATTTCTACCTCTTATCTCTAACCACTCATACAAGCTATTCCATATCAAGTAATATTCTGTGTCTTCTCTGTCTTTTATTTTTAAAGTCAATCTGTCTATCTCTACACAGTCTGATATTTTCTGAATTACATCCTCATCTAACGGAGTTTTCCCATTTTTCCAATATTGTGCAAATACAATCCTTGCTGCTGTCAGTACATGCAAAACTAAATATATAGTCCCTTTATCATAACCTTCCAGCATTATACCCAACAGAAATATTTCTGGTTTCAGATCTATATGTTGCTTGAATCATCTTTTCCAACCAAAGATGTATTTTCTTCCAATATTTTCTTGCTTTCATACAAGTCCACCACATATGATAATAAGTACCTAGGGTCCATTGATGGCTTTCAAAAAATTTTTACTACTGGTTCTGTGGGTGTGGCTTGGTGGGCATGGCAGGGGAAGGATAGTGCAAAATCTCCATTCCCACCCCATTCTGGGGCCAGCCAGAGGTGGTATTTGCTGGTTCTCCGAACTACTCAAAATTTCCTCTACCGGTTCTCTAGAACCGGTCAAAACCTGCTAGATTTCACCCCTAATGGAAAGACTCTAAAGTAGCCACAATGGAGGAATGGTTACTGAAGATGGCAGAACTAGCAGAGATGGCAAAATTTGTTTGTTTGATTAGAGAAAAGTCAGCAATTACTTTTTTCAGTGACTTAGAAATCCCTCATGGATGCTTTGCTGAAAAAAGAGGGAAACAAATGTGTAATTTGTGATTTTGAAAAGGGTAGAAAGGGTAGCTTATGGAAAGAAAGAAATTACGATGTAACCTTAACAAGGAAAGGTAAAATATAAATGCATTCATAACCGCTGTCAAAAAGATCAGAAGCTGCTTCTTTATAATATTTTTCCTTTTTTATTCATAATTCTTCCTTCCTTTGCTTCTTTTCTAATATTTGTATTTTTTTTAAAAAAATCTTGTTAAAAATATCAATGAAAGTTATATTTTTAAAAAACTGGTGCGTTTTCTTTTGCTCGCCCACTGTGGCTTTTAATGTCCTGTGATAACATTTTCAGATTACGCACTTAGCTATTTTGAGACGTGTGTTTCAGTTTCTGCTGTTCTCCCATTTTCCTACTGTAACATGAGCAGAAGGTGCTCCTTAGGAAGTCACAATCCATTAATATTGGAGACACGTCTTTCTGATAATTAAGAATGGGGATGTCACTAAGAATTTGTCCAGGAGTCTTCCTGGAGCACTATTTGAGGTCTGATTAGTTTTCACTGGAGGCTTTTAAGAACAGATTGTCTGGAATGGTACAGGACAGTGCTGGTGGACCTTTTCGTCACTGAGTGTCCAAATCTGAATGTGTGTGCGTGCTGGAGCACTAGAAACCTGAAGACCACCTGACCAGTGCACATGCACGCATTAGCCACTTAGTCTTTGAGTTTCCGGCATACTCATGAGCACCGGCCAGTTGGTTTTCACGTGTGCCTGTTGTGGTCCGCCAGCAGCCTGCGGAATGGCAGTGGAGTCAGACAGCGATGAGGCTGAGGAAAAACATGGGCCCATTCTGGAGGCTGGGAAAGGCCTGGATGGCTCTGCGTCGGAGGCAGAGATGGGGCCAGGGCAGTGGTGGGTTGCCCCCAGTTCGCACCGGTTCTATAGAACCGGTAGTAAAACCAGGGGAAGGCTCCACCCACCAACCCCGACATCATCAAAATACTTCTGTGCATGCGCAGAAGCTTTTATGCTTGCTCAGAAGACTGTGTGTGCAGCCCCATTGCGAACCAGTAGTAAAGGTAAGTAGAACTCACCGCTGGGCCAGGGCCATCGGGGAGTGATGCACGCACTTCGGAGCCTCCAGAGGCTGACACTAGAGAGGCAGAGGAACAGGAGGAGCCTATTCCTCATGCACGAATGAGAAGAGCTGCCAGAAGGCAGGAGCAGCTAAAGCAGAGAGGAAGACTCGGGACTAGGGCCAAGAGATGATTGGCCCCTCCCATAAGGCTTAAAAGACCAGCAACGGCTCTTGGCCTCTTTGCCAGAAAACAACTGTTGAGAGATTTGCTTCGTGTTTGGATGTATTTCTTTCTTGTCAGTGTCTTCTGTTTCTGAAGTGTTGCCAAGAAAAGCCTTTGGCAGTTTGCCTAATTATCCCAAGGTCAGAGATATACTGAAGAATGGTGTTTTGAGGACTTTGCTTTCATTTAATTTGGAATACGCCGAGGATGAGTTAATTCTCAGCTGTTTTAATAAAATCTGTTTGTTTTTTGGAACTGTTTTGCATTTAATATTAACTACATGGTCCTGGGTCACAACAGCGCCGGAGCACCAGAAACCCGAAGACCAGCTGACCGGTGCGCATGCTGGTCTTTGGGTTTTCGGCGCTCCGGCATGCACCAAGACCAGCTGGCTGGTGCACATGTCCGTGCCGGAAACTAGAAGAGCAGTTGGTGATGGCACGCATGCCTACAGAGAGGGCTCTGCATGCCACCTCTGGCACACGTGCCATAGGTTTGCCATCACAGATAGAGGATCTCTTCCCTATGCAGTGGTTGGTCTTAGAAGACTTCTAACTCTGTTATTCTGTGATGTTTTTTTCCCCTGATTCTCTGCACTTCATTTCATTGGTTTTCCATGGAACATGGGTGGAAATTGTGATACTGCTGATACTAAGACATATATCTCTCACCTTTGGTAATTTGATTGTAGAGCAATATTTCTCAACCTGGGCAACTTTAAGGCGTATGGACTTCAACTGGTTGGGAGTCCTTGTTTATAAAAGTCTCTTTTATAAATCCAATATAGTAAAGTTATCTAAATCACTCTTTCGGTTTGTTATTTGTATGTCTCTTTTTATTATTAAGACATCAGCCAGTTTCATTTTTATATCCAGTGTAGCAACCTTTTGTGTATTGTTCTTGGAGCTTGTCATTTTAAAATCTACTTTCTAACCAGCCTTGTCTGGGAAAACTTGTTCCTCTGCCATATCTTCTTTTAAGCATAGTCCATCTACAGAGGCAGATATTCTTAAAATAAACTTTCTAGGTCCATTATTCAAAAATATCCCTCAATATGTCCAACAGTAAAGTATTTTGCTCCAGTCTGAATTTAACACTTAGTTCCTTCTGATTCCCTCTAGTGTTCAATCTTCAAAATTTCAATTATACATTTATAAAAAGAGAATTCAAAATAAAAGGATTTTCCCACATGAATGATTTTTATTATTAATTCAAAAATTATCTTTCAAATCCATCTCAATCCTTAGTCCATTTGTAACTTTTCAGAATCAAAGTTCTAATCACCCCTTTGCTGTTTATTCCAAAAGGAAAAATAATAAGTCCTTAAACTTGTCCTTTAAAACTTTTTTTTAAAATTTGATTTATATGCCGCCCTTCTCTGAAGACTCAGGGCGCACCTTATAAAGGATGGAAGGCTGAGTCGACCTTGAGCTGGCTGGGATTGAACTCGCAAGTAATTGCAGGCAGCTGAATCTTAAATGCTGCCTTTGTAGGAGGCATTACCCCCCTACGCTACTCAGGCTCCTCACTACGAATGGAAGGAAACTCACTGAGTGCTATCAAACCGAAGAATCCTGGTAGCTGAAAAGGGTTAATAAACATTAGGATTTAAGTTTAAAAAAAACATTTTTGAAAATGATCAGAAAAGGAAATATGTTAACCCAATCTTTAAAGACCCTTATCTATCTTGCCGATTCCTTGTGAGAAGCAAGGAATCGGCACAGGGGTCTCCAACCTTGGCAACTTTAAGACTTGTGGACTTCAACTCCCAGAATTCCCCAGCCAGCAAAGCAAAGCTTCCACAAGACTTAAAGTTGCCAAGGTTGGAGACCCTTGGTCTGGAGCACTTGTGGGAGATCTCAAGTTTTCTCCTCCATCTGGAGAGGAATTGTTAAGGAGCTTTTCTACTAACTAGTTCTCTGCAGACACCCCTGGATTTCTGTATACACAGGAAGAAGATTTCCATGCCCAAATAGCAAGTTAGAATTTCCAGGTTTGATAAACAGGGTAGGAATTTGCAAACTTTTTAGATAGATAGATAGATGATAGATAGATAGATAGATAGATAGATGGATGGATGGATGGATGGATGGATGGATGGATGGATGGATGGATGATAGACAGACAGAGATAAGATAGATAAGAGATAGATAGATAGATAAATGATAGATAGATGATAGATAAGATATAGAGATAGAGATAGACAGTCAGATGATAGATAGATAGATGATAGATAGATATAGAGATAGATAGAAAGATGATAGATAATTGCTAGATAGATGATAGACACAGACAGACAGACAGACAAACTTGCCCACTGATGAAAACGTGCAAAGTCCAGTTTAGCTTTTAGCAGTTTAACTCAATCTGAAAAAAAAAAAGCTTAAAGGGGACCGACTATGGTTGATTTCCTTTTTTTCCCCCAACCGCCAAAAGTTTTTCTATTTTGTAAATACCATTCACCAAAACTGACACATCAAAATAATTTTAAAAGATGCAATTCTAGAGTTGGCAAGCAAACAGTTGGCTGTTATGTTAATCTATATTGCTTTCCCCCCAAATGTATAGAACGTTTTTTTTAAAAAAATCAGATTTCAGATTATTTAGCAAGCTTGGAACTAAGAGCGTGGAAAAATTGTTTCCATTATTCATACCTGTTGCCTCTCAGAACAAGAAGCCTCTCGGAACTGCATTCAAGCAAGAGAAGTAATATTAAATCAAAATATAATGAAATATTACTTAAAAACAAGATAACATCTTGCATCCTCCCTGCAAGGCAATTGGTGTTAACGGTCTTGCATGCAGCAGGGAGAATAAATTGCAAATGAAACCAGTTTGGGGTGCTGTCTTCCTTCCCTTTTCTTTTTTTTGATTTATTCCTACAGGGCAATTGAAATTAATGGCTTGTGTGAGGATGCCCAGTTCAACAGGCTTCTCAGGTTTTTATCTGCTTTTCTCCCAAACATTAGTTCAGGGAAGTTTCTGGAATATTATATTTGGATGTCACTGCATACAGGTTTCATCCAGCACAATTGCTATTTAAGTGTATGATTAAACCACACTGGATGTGCTTCCAGAGCACAGAAATTCCCCAAGCGAAATCAGATTTTGGTTTATGAGGATGTGTGAACCTACACTGAGGTTTTGCTTGTCTGAATCGCAAACTAACCAATTTTGGCCTAGAATGATGTGGAATCAGCTAGTTTGATTAGTTTATGGTTTGGTGTATTGCAGTTAACCGAAAAGGAACCACTGGACCGGAGCTATTTGATTGCAATTGACAATTGTATGAATCAGGAAAAACTGGGATATTCAATTAAAACATGGTCCAGTTGTCCATGATCAAGTGACACTGGAACATTGACATAAAATTATAAGAAGTTCTTTAGGACATTGAATAGATAGTCAGCATAGATATCAAAATTACAGCATCTTTTATGAATGGCTTTCACTGAGAGCGTATGCACCAAGACAAATTCCTTGTATGTCCAATCACACTTGGCCAATAAAAATTCTATTCTATTCTATTCTATTCTATTCTATTCTATTCTATTCTATTCTATTCTATTCTATTCTATTCTATTCTATTCCATTCCATTCCATTCCATTCCATTCCAGCCTCTGTCTGAACTTATCCAAGGAAAGAGAAACCTTACTCCTTGTCCTCAAGTTTCAGAAGGTCTCCCTGGCCACAAAGTCTAAAAGGCAGCAGGATTCATCTCAACTTTAGACCCTGGAATTCTCAAGGCTGTTGTTTGTTTTATTACCCCAATTCAGACAGCGACAGCTAGGGTATGGTTGACTTTGCCCAATATGGATAACTAGAAACCTAGGAATCTCATGCATACAACATGCAAAACTTGAGTAATCTTCGTGTCTTTTTGGTGACTTTAAGTGAAAAACCAGTGGTGAAATCCAGGTTTTTTTTTACTACCGGTTCTCTGGGCATGGCTTGATGGCCGTGGCAGGGGAAGGACACTACAAAATCTCCATTCCCACCCCACTCCAGGGGAAGGATACTGCAAAATCTCCATTCCCACCCCACTCTGGGGCCAGCCAGAGGTGGTATTTGCCAGTTCTCCGAACTACTCAAAATTTCCATTACCGGTTCTCCAGAACTTGTCAGGACTTGCTGAATAGCACCCCTGGTGAAAACCCAGCCTGTTTGGTTATCTGGAACTCAGTATATTGTCTGAATCCAGAAAGTAAGTTCATTTGATAGAGCCGCATTGGCACAGTGGTTAGAGTGCAGTACTGCAGGCTCCTTCTGCCAGTCACCGGCTGCCAGCAGTTTGGCAGATTGAATTTCACCAGGCTCAAGGTTGACTCAGCCTTCCATCCTTCCGAGGTCAGTAACATGAGGACCCAGATTGTTGGGGGCAATAGGCTGACTCTGTAAACCGCTTAGAGAAGACTGTAAAGCACTGTGAAGCGGTATATAAGTCTAAGTGCTATTGCTATTGCTAACCCAAGTAAAAGATGTGAATCTAAGCCAATGCAAGATATGGTCGTTTCCCCTAAATTCCGAGCAGACTCTTAACAATCAGCTTTTCTTCTTTCCACACCCTTGTTTGGCCAGCCATCTCTTCCTGCCCCAACCAACTCCCACACTTTTGAAATCCAAGCTGAAACTCCACCCTGTTGGAGAGGTGGTGAGGCTCCTATTTGCTGGCTGCTTCATTTAAAAGGGAAGGTGATCTATGTGCTAGGAAAGGTTGGGAAACGAGTCACCATGGGGAAGCTGGTCTTATTACTTCACTTATGTGCCTGGACTTTTGCTTTCGGTGAGTGTTTGGTTGAGGAAGGGTGATTTTTCTTTAAAAAAAAAAGATGAACAGTTTCTGTAGGCAAAACATATTTTGCTTTAATTCTGATGTTTGTGGGTGGGAAATTCAGTGCCTTTGCTTTGCTTGCTCTCTGCGTAGCTGGGTTCCTCTCCTTCAGCTGGGGAGGTGGGGTAGACAAGTTGCTACATCACTCTTCTAGATGTGAGAACTGCCATGGCTTTAATAGCCAAAAAGGGAACTATTGAAGCACAAGAGAATATTCACAGTTTGAGGGTGGAAACCACAAGCTTTGCAGAAGTATTTAGAATATTACAAGAAATGGTGAAGTGGTCTTTGAAAACGCCTCTTAAGAAGGTTGGGACTTCTTAAGAAGTTCATACGATCTGTTTGAACTGCAAACGAGCCTAACCCTCCTCTAGTTATGTTGTGTGAATCGGACACGCTGTCCGGTCCCAGCTCTCTCTCTCTCTCTCTCTCTCTCTCTCTCTCTCTCTCTCTCTCTCTCTCTCTCTCTCTCTCTCTCTCTCTCACACACACACACACACACACACACACACACACACACACACACACACAGAAGTACAATTCTTGGCTTTACTTGATTTTGAGAAATTAACAGCAGCGGCAGGCAGGGCGTGTAGGGTGATGCGCGCACAAACTCAAACTATCCCAGATCACTTAGATGCTGACAAGCAAGATCCCATTGGTAGACGCTCCAGAGATCACAGAGTTGGCATAGTTTTGTCAGCCAATCCAGCTTCAAAAAGCAGGAAAGAGCTTGGGGCATAACAGACAAGAAATCCCAATAAATGGATTACTTGTCTGTAATGGATGGCTTGCCTATGATGATCATAAAAGAGACCTCCACCAAGGACAAGCAGTCACTGGTGGGAAACCCCTTGCTTGGCAAGGAGCCTGAAGATCTGTGCTTCACGCAGCCCCGAAAATCTTAGGACTGGAAGGAGCTCCTGGATCAAACCCCTCATATTCTGCTGCTTCCAGCTGGTCTATAACCTCTACTGCCCCAATTAGCCCGAAGTGTCTCCCTACTGCTGTCTGGGGCAGGCTCCTATTCCACAGGATCCTCTGAAATCACCACCTTCTCAGACACTTCAGAATCAGAGCTGGCCATGACAAACCCTGGGGTTAAGTCACAGTTCAGGATCGTGGTGAAATCCAAAATTTTTTACTACCGGTTCTGTGGGCGTGTCTTGGTGGGTGTGGTGTGTCTTGGGTGTGACTTGGTGGGCATGGCAGGGAAAGGATACTGCAAAATCTACATTCCTACCCGACTCGGGGGCCAGCCAGAGGTGGTATTTGCTGGTTCTCTGAACTACTCAAAATTTCCACTACCAGTTCTCCAGAACCTGTCAGGACCTGCTGGATTTCACCCCTGGTTCAGGGTGTTTTCCACCAACAAATCTTCTGTGGACGTACAGTTTCACTCATTGGGGGTGAGGGGAAGTGATGGAGAAACTGCTGAGATGGGAAAAGATGTGCTGCAATCTTGGATTATATAAACACCGAGGTTAATGTGTAGATCAATGTTCCTCATCCTTAGGAAGTTTTAAGTATTGTGGACTTCAAATCCCAGAATTCTTCAGCCAGAACATTGAAGTCCACACTTCTTAAAGTTCCCCTGGTTGAGAAACACCGATTTAGATAAATCCACCGATTAAGGCACAGGAGCAGAAGCTAATGAAACAGTGGCACTTCTATTTGTGGGCTTTCCTTCTTTGGACTCTGCTGCCACTCCTCAGAACACCCTCTAAAGGTCTTTTAAATGTTTCCTTGTGACTTCTTGGGATAATTTTAAATTGGGCGGTTGCTTAATGTTGATTTTTGCTCTTAGCAACCCAGAGAACTCTTCTTCAGAATTTGGGTGGCCAAGAACACGTAAATCAATAAATGCATGGATTATTCAGGTAGAGCCTTTACAGATCATCTGTATGCTCCTGCACAGGTACGAAAATGTCCTGTGTCTGTGTAATTTGCAGCTTTGTGCTGATCCAACACGCACGTTCCCGGCTTTGGGTACAATACATGTAATAGATCAACTATGACATACATAGTGCCTTAGAATTCAAATATAAATCTCAAGTCGTTTTAAAGAAACTGTCATAAAGGAAGCTCTACATTTCATGATTGAATTCAGATCTCTCAAGATGTGACAGTTTCATTGTTAAAGATTCTTGAGTTGTGGGGACAATGGGTAGTACTAGTAGTGTGTTGCCAGCTTCTTCCTAAAGATTAAACTGTGTTGCACAACAAGCTAAACTTCAAAACATGTAATATCTCCTAGCAGCAAGAGAACAAACTTTATATCTATTTTACTCCTACCTGCTGCAATTGATAATACAGGGAGTTCCAACTTAGCAGCTGCCTTGGCTAGGGATTACAGTTCCAGTATTGCTCAAAAAGTAACTTTGCAATCTTCTCATTTATGATTGTCGCAGGTTTGTAAAGCAAAGGAAAGTCTAGGCACAGTCATGGTTTCACTTAGCAACTGCTTTGCTTAATCCAGTTGCTGACTCCAATTGTGGTCGTTACGTAAGGACTGCCCTAGTTAGATCTGTGACTAGGACAGCTATGAAGCAAGCAGGACTTCCCTGGTTTTCAGTGATCTAAACCAGGGGTGTCAAAACTTGTGGTCCACAGGCCAAATGCGTCACACACTGGCAACACCCGTGACCGGTTTAGCGAAGGGGAGGGAAGTTCTGATACGTCATGTGACACTACCGTGATGACGTGAGTTTTGACACCCCTGGTCTAAACTAACTGTGGCCTAGTATAATGCATGAACCCAGAGTGTCAGTGTGCTTACTCTTGACTAAGAGTAAGGAAAAACAACATATCCCTTAAAATAGGCATTTAACTAATATTCTTTATTCCAGCCCAACTAAGGATAATATCAGATTTAATTATCATAAATATCAGCTTTGAGCCCAGGAACTAATTTCTCTCTATTCTTTTGCTAAGCTTGGGTTCAACTCAGGAATTTCTCTGAACCAGAAGAATTTGTAGACTCTTCTTTTATCATTTGATTTGTTACTTTGCTTTTAAAAAATAAAACATCCACTTATTAAAAATGAAAGATGCTTAGAAAGAAAAATGTATCCTATCTTCATTTAAAGGAGGACACTTTTGAAGATGGCATTCCTGGTTGATCTGTCATCTTTCAAGAATACTTTAACATTTTCATTTCTTTTCCCCCGGCTTAAAATGATGTACAGCTGACCATGCCGGAATACCAGTTTCTCCAGATAAATCAGCACATTTTCACTGATTTGGCCTTGTGCTTTATGTCAAGTCACAACAAAATATGACTATAGCAGAAACTAGTGAGTAAAAAAAGCAGAAGTGACTCCTGACTTCCTGCTGGCTTCCCCATTGACTTTGCTTTTGGGAAGCTGGCAGGGACCATTGGAAATCCCGATCACATGACTAGGGGGACACTACAGTGCCCACACTTTTGTGAATAAAACTAGACTGAACATTGTGGAAGTTCCGATTCCATAGGAGTAAAGTGTCCTGGGTTTTTTATGCATTCTTTAAGTTAGCAGATGATAGGTACCTTGATTCTAAAATTATTTATTTATTTTATTTTTATTTTGTCAAGTACATATTAGATAATATATATCAGTATAAGCATGAATTCAATACATAAAAAGAATACAAATAAAAGGGGTATTAGGACAGGGGCAATAGGGACGTTGGTGCGCTTATGTACACCCCTTACAGATCAGAGGTGGGTTTCAGCAGGTTCTGACCAGTTCTGGAGAACCGCTAGTGGAAATTTTGAGTAGTTCGGAGAACCGGTAGTAAAAAATGTTGACTGGCCCCACCCCCATCTATTCTCAACCTCCCAAGTCCCAGCTGATTGGGAGGAAATGGGGATTTTGCAGTAACCTTCCCCTGGAGTGGGGAGGGAATGGAGATTTTACAGTATCCTTCTCCTGCCATGCCCACCAAGCCACACCTACCAAGCAATGCCATACTGAAGGCAGCTTAGTTCTAAGTTTTCTAAACCCAGAATTTCAAGTTTGGTGGCATAAGGTATTCTGTTTCAAGTGGAGGAGTGCAGGACTCTTCTTGGGAAATATTTCTGGATATGCTTAATTATATTAATGTCCGATATGCAGTGTGGGTTCCAGACAGATGAGCTGTATTCAAGAATTGGTCTAGCAAATGTTTTGTATGCTTTGATTAGTAGTGTAATATTACCAGAGAAGAAACTACGCAAGATTAGGTTTACAACTCTTAACGCCTTTTTGGCGATTTTGATACAGTGGGCTTTGGCACATAGATCATAAGTACTCCAAGGTTCTTGACAGAGTGAGCGTCATCTACAAGGTCATATCCACTTAGCTTGTATTTTGTGTTCTGATTCTTTTTGCCAATGTGTAAGACAGAGCATTTGTTGGTTGAGATTTGGAGTTGCCAATTGTTTGACCATTCCGACACAAAGTCAAGGTCTTTTTGAAGAGTAGCAGCATTGTCGGTGGCGTTAAATAATTCTATATCATCAGCAAAGGGAATGCAGTTGCTTATAATACGATCGGTCATTTATGTATAGTATGAAGAGTGTTGGTCCTAGAACGCTGCCTTGGATTTTTGCCTTGGATATTGGAAAATATGCCTTATTGTGGCGTAATCCACTGTTTACAATAAGTCAAATGGGCAAACATAATGAGAATTTTAGTTGTGGATTGTGTGTGTGCAAGTGTTTTAAAGCAGCCCCAATAGTCTTGCTGAGCAATCACCAGTATTTCTCTCTTAGTTATATTTCTCTCTTAGTTATATTAAGAAGGTTCAAGCTATTTCCTTCTACTTGCTCCTCTTCAGATATATTGACCAACAATGGCTAGATATGACAGGAGTTTCAATCAACCTGAGATCACCGAATTGGGGAAGGCAATTTTAAAGAATGTTAACCCAGAGTGTTTGCAGTGCATGTGTTTACATTAGGCAGCAAATGCGTTGGCTTCATTGATTAAATTCACCTATTGCATTAAGCCATGGTTTGCTTTTCTGTGGCTAATTGAATAAACTCCAGTAGTTAGGTTCACCAACACACTAGGATAAAATCAAAGAAATCAAATTATAATTTTTTATATTGTGTGACTTCAGGGATTGGCTTTCCTCTGTTTGGAATTTGTATAAATGCCCATTAATTTTTCAGCTTCTTTGGCAAAAAACAACAACAGTCAAGCATTTATTTATTTATTTTTGCCAACCATGTGGTTTTTACCAGTATCTCCAATTTACTAAGGTGATCTTATTTATGGAGCTTTGGATACTATAATGATCAGCCAAAAGTTCATATTTTGTGTGTGGCTATTAAACAAGTTTGAATGAGCTAGGCAACTGTAGTGATTTGTTAACCATAGTTTATGGCCTAATGCGTTTGCAGAGCCAATTGCAAAACTGTAGTTTATTTAATAAACCATGGTTAGCAAGTCTCACCTGGATTTGATTTGGGGATCCAGGCATAATTGTCCCATTAACCAGCTACCTTAGTACTAATCAAAAACTAAAAACTACTCCATTTTGTGCTAATGCAAACTCTGAACTTGGCTGTTGTCCAATGTGGCAATTTAAAGTTGGAAGAAATCTCCTTCTGGGTTCAGCTCTAAGTGGGGAGAAAGTCACTGGAAATATGGTGGCTGCTTTGGAAAGATGGTTTTAATAGTGGACAGGATCACATGCCTTGATGATGTTGGGTGAAGAAAAAAAAGGCCAAGATGCTGAGAGTGCCCTGATTTTATGCCCTCTTTGGGCCCCACCTTAGAGCTTCCTGTTCCTGTGTAAGAAATGTATTCTGATTGGTGGTCAGACTTCCCAGGGGATGGGGGCAGTGATGGGTTACTACCAATTTGCCCCGGTTCAGGCAAACCGGTAGCGGCGATGGGAGGCTCCGCCCACCCGCCAGGACGTCATAAAATATGCTCTGCACATGCGCAGAAGTGGCATGCGTGCGAACCAGTAGCAAAGGTAAGTGAAACCCACCACTGGGCAGGGTCTTAGCTAACTTTGTAGGCTGTCTGTCTCCCAGGTGCCATGTGGTGAGTTTTTGTTGCTAGATGGGTCCTATTATGTCCTGGAGGCCCTGTCATTTGTGTTGCAGATGAGCTGGCTCAGGCCTTCATGGCCCATTGACAAAGGGGGGGGGGGCTGAATTTCTGCTTCCCTTTTAGGGGAAATATTCTGCCCTTTTAATATTTCCTTTTTCTAGGAGAGGGGTGGGTGCTAACTTCCTACATTAGCTGAGCAGCTTGACTGGGATGCAGTCACTGTTGTTCACAGTTAGCTCCTGATAAACATTTCTCCTAAATCCGACGCCCACAGAGCCATAGGCAGCAAAGCATTTTGCAACCGCTGCATAAATAAAACAAGTCTCTGTTTCCCTTTTAGTTCCTTTTAATGCGTGGAGCCCTTCCTAGTGACATCCTCCATCAAAATTTGCTTAATTATTGGGTTATTAGCAAGCATGTGCTCAATTAAGCCAGGCAAATTTAAGGTGTAGCGAATGGCAGCAGCACATTAACATAATCAGTCCCCACTCTCTAGTAAACGACCTGTTGCTTAGGATGGCTGTATAATGCTGCTAATACCTGGAATTTGACACTTTCTGGTGCTTTATGGCAGAGATTTTGTTGTTGTTGTTGTAGCAGCCCCAATGTTAGAATGCAGTTTAGCTCTGTTTTACTAAGTTATGGGGAGGGAGGACCTCTGCTGTTAAAAACCCAGTATAGCAACCGTCTTTGATAAACCCACATGGGTTAAAAGATAAAAACCACGTTCAAGTTGCGTTTGACTTCCAAGTGATTTTGTGAGCCAGACTGTCCGGTTTCCCCTGGCAACGGAATAGAAGGGACTTGACACTGGCTTCTTTTCTGTTTTGATTTTTTCCCCCCAACTTTCCAATCAAGTCTACAGCTTTGGAATTTCTTGATCGTCTCCCATTCTGGTATTCAACAGGCGAACCAACATACTTTTTGAACTGTCGTTGGTGTTTGGTCACTTGGCTATAACGCTGCTGTGTAAGCTTGCCAGAAGAGAGCTTGCTTTCAAAGAAAAGAAGATGGAACGTGTCCATTTGTGAATTGGAAAAGGTGCTTCCAGACTTCTTTGGATTTTTCTTGGTACAGTAAACCAGTGTTTCTCAACCTTGGCAGCTTCCAGATGGGTGGACTCCATCTCCCAGAATTCCCCAACCAGCGTACTGGCTAGGGAATGCTGGGAATTGGAGTCCGCCAGTAGTGGTATTCAAATCCCGGCCCTACTGGTTTGCTATTGGGAGTGTGCAGGTGCTCGCTTTGTGAGTGTGTGGTGCTTCTGCGTATACACAGAAGGTTCTGCACATGGGCAAAGTGTTTTTGATGATGTCTGGGTGGGTGGATGGAGCCTCCCCCTGCCGCCGCTACCAGTTCGCCTGAATCAGGGCGAACTGGTAGCAACCCACCCCTGGAGTCCACTCATCTGAAAGCTGCCAAGAATGAGAAAAATTGCCATAGACCCGTGATGGCGAACCTATGGCATGTGTGCCACAGGTGGCACATGGAGCCGTAACAGTGGGCACGCGAGCTCAGCTCCACCAGCTGATTTTCTCCTTGAAAAAAGAAATATTTTCGGGTCTTCCCGGCCCACCAGAAGTTGGCAAATGGGCCATTTCCAGCCTCCAGAGGGCGTCTGGAGGGATGGGGAAGGCTGTTTTCACCCTCGCCAGGGTCCTAGAAAGGCTCTGGAGCCTGGGAAGAGCAAAAAACGGGCCTACCGGACCCATCAGGCCATTGTGTGCCAAATGCGGGGAGAGCACAGGGGGTCGCATATGGGTGTGGGCATGCATGCATGTAACCACCCTGCACTCCCCCGACTTTTGGCACGTGATGGCAAAAAGGTTAGCCATCACTGCCAGAGATAAACATGGCATTCTTTCTCCAAATGAAAGGGGAATAACAGAAAGTGCTTTCTGCCAAAACCTGTTCCATAGGTATGCACAGAATTTCTGATGGCTTTTGGCCACCAGGTTCACCTGTAAATACAAAATGAGCAGCCCTTTCCAACCAATTATAAAAAAAAAACTCACATTGGCGGCTTATGGTGGCCATTGAAATATTTAATTTAAATGCTTGAAAATGCTGATGCTCTTAGAAGCTGATTGCAGACTTAGCCGGAACGCTAAAAACACCTTTTCTTGTTCCTATTTTGGCTTGACAGACTGGTCCAGCCAGAGTAACCCTGCGTGCCAGTCTGGTTCTTTCATGTTAATTGAATTATGAACCACAAACCGCAACTCTTGCAGCCGTTCATCCAGTTTTGCTGGGAACTACAAGTGAGAGTCTGTGGGAGGACAAAGACATGTGCCAATCAATCCTGGACAATTGTGCAATTTTTTTCCCCCTTGCCATTCCGAGGTTGTGTGGGCATCTGTACACAATAGATTTAAGCTACTCAGCCATCTCCAAGGCATTGTGGAAACTGAAATTCAGGAAGCACCAAGAAATGCTAAAGAGGTTTGTTTTTACAGAGCTACATTTCCAAAGATTCTCTTCCCTAAAAATTGATCCAGCAAAAAGCATCAGAGAAGACCTGGTGAAATTCTAATCCTTAGAGCCACTTACAGCAGGGGTGTCAAACTCAATTTCATTGAGGGCCACATCAGGGTTGTGCTGGACCTTGGGGTGGCCGAGGGTATGTGTGGATGGGGTGACCATCACCAGCTTAAGATCACTCATGTCGGGGGTGCATGTGGAGGCCCGAGCACTCTGCCAGTGAAAACGAGGCCCTGAGCTCCATTTTTGGCTGCAGCGGCCTCCTACAACCTTCTGCCAGCTCCTCCCAAGCTCTGTTTTCACTGGCAGAGGGTTGTAGGAAGCCGTCGCAGCCAAAAACGGAGCTACGGAGCCCATTTTCGCTGGCAGAGGCATTGTGGGCCGGTCCTTCACTGTTTCCAGGGCGGCCCCATGAGCCAGATCTATGCACCCTGTGAACTGGATCCGGGCCCCGGGCCTTGAGTTTGTCACCCCCGACTTACAGTTTTGAGAAAAAACAACAATGGCAATAATGTTCTGTTCTACCTGGTGTTTTCATATCAGACCTTCCTCTTTTTCTTTGATTCTGTTCTATACTGGCCTTGAACTGAAATGGACTTTGAGAACAAACACCGACATGAATGGAGTAAGTCATCGTGTTGATGGACCCAGATGTTTTTCATGGTTATTCCTAGAATTTGGCTCTCCCAACACATCTGTAGAGCACAAACCTGTGAGAAGCTTACATTTTTAATTGATTAGTAGGCTATACTGTAGGCTACTATTAGTAGGCTATATTTTTAATTGATATGGTTGGCTATTCTGTAGAGACCACTTTTTTTTCAAGTTGCCTTTAAGAAGGTGACAGATGTGTATGATCTTGAGTCCTTATGGGGCAGAGGAGAGAAATTTGTATTTTTCTGATCTGTTTTGGGGAATTCTGGAACATGGCAGCCATCCCGCCACTTTTTAACAGTTGAGGCTGCGATAGTTATAGAATAGAATAGAATTTTTTATTGGCCAAGTGTGATTGGACACACAAGGAATTTGTCTTGGTGCATATGCTCTCAGTGTACATAAAAGAAAAGATATGTTCAT
The DNA here is from genome assembly GCA_030761175.1 of Masticophis lateralis. Lineage (NCBI taxonomy): Eukaryota > Metazoa > Chordata > Lepidosauria > Squamata > Colubridae > Masticophis > Masticophis lateralis. The sequence continues at coordinate 14,493,613 of JAUDYJ010000009.1, forward strand.
CAAGAATCAAATACGTTCATCAAGAATCAATCCTTGATATATGAAGTCCATGAGCTTGGAGCAGATCCATTCCATTCTATCACTGATGTTTTCCCCATTCTCAAATAATTTTGGAATCTGATATTATTAGGGACTCAACTGGTCCATTTCATAATGAACTCCATTCCATTCTCAACTGTTTCTGTGCTTACTATAAATAATAGGTAGCTCCACCTAGTTATCTATTATTTAAAAGAACAATTATAAATAATTGTAATATAATAATTATAATAACTAAATGAAAAAATAAATATAATAAGGGATGTGATAACTCAGGGGTTAAAGATGCTGAGCTTGTTGGGTGGTGAGCTGACAGCCAGGGTTTGAGATCTGAGCACTGCACGATGGGGTGAGCTCTCATCACTTGTTCCAGCTCCTGCCCACCTAGAAGTTTGAAAGCATGCAAATGCAAGTAGATTAATAGGTACCACATAGGTGGGAAGGTAACAGAATTCCATGCACCTTTGAAGCTGGCCACATGACCATAGAAATTGTCTTCGGACAACACTGGCTCCCTTGGCCAAAAATGTAGATGAGCCCTGTGCCCTAGAGTCACACACAACTAGAAAGGAGAAACCTCCTAACAAGTTGCATAAGTAAAATTAATGGTCCATAATTATGAAATACAATGTATTTAGCAATGTTAAGACCATCATGACACAGTTGGGTTAAATGTTGATCCATTTAAAGTTGAATATTTGTAATATGGTTTAGACTAGAGTAGACTAGGAAATTGGGGGGGGGGGGGAACCTCCTGGAGAAAGAGCACTGGCAAACCACTTTGCATTGCTGCCAATGAAACAACATACGTATTTGTCAGGGAAGACCAACTGCCTAACAGTAATCCAGAATGGATATCATTATTATTTTAAGTACATGGCTGGCTTCTCTTCAGTGCCTAAGCTAAGTGCTGGTACTTAACCACTAATTCCTTTGAAGCTTGGAATCTATATATTACTACTAATAATAATATGAACTAGAGCATACAAAACATTTGCTAGACCAATTCTTGAATACAGCTCATCTATCTGGAACTTGCACTGCATATCAGACATAAATACAATCGAGAGAGCCCAGAGATATTTTACGAGAAGAGTCCTCCATTCCTCTAACCGCAATAAAATACCTTATGCCACCAGACTCCAAATTTTGGGCTTAGACAATTTAGAACTACGCCAACTTCAGTCTGACCTAAGCATAGTACATAAAATTATCTGCCACAATGTCCTTCCTGTCAATGACTACTTCAGCTTCAAGCACAACAATACACGAGCAAATAATAGATACAAACTCAAAGTAAACCGTTCCAAACTCAATTGCAGAAAATATGACTTCAGTAACAGAGTGGTCAATGCCTGGAATGCACTACCTGAGTCTGTAATTTCTTTCCCAAACTCCCAAAACATTAACTTTAGACTCTCTACTGTGGACCTCACCCCATTCCTAAGAGGTCTGTAAGGGGCGTGCATAAATGCACCAGTGTGCCTACCATCCCTGTCCTAATATTCCTTTTTACTTACTCTTTCATGTATTCAAATTATGTTTATACTTTTACCTATTATCTTATATATGTTTGACAAATAAACTTATGATTATGAAATAAATTTGTGATTATGATTATATTTTAAATATGTTTTTTCCAGATCAACCCACCCATTTAGTAACATTTCTGCAGCGGGGTGTGGTGTGTGTGTGTGTGTGTGCATGTGTGTGTGGTAGTAAACATCTATGGATACCTTGTGGTTGGAAATAGATAGCACTCAGACTTACACACTGCTCCATATTGCTTTACAGCACTCTCTGAGGGGTTTACAAATCTCAGCATATTGCGTTCAACAATCTGGGTCCTCATTTTACTGACCTTGGAAGGATGGAAGGCTGAATCAATCTCGAGCCATCTCAGGATTGATTCAGCCTGGGATCGAACTCTAGACTCTGGGCAGAATTTGCCTGCAATACTGCATTCTAACCACTGTGCCAACATTCTAACCTCCATCCCAGTTGAAAAGAGGATATTTTTTTTAGTTATAGTGCTCTTTTTATGGAACTCTCTCCCTAAACTCAATTTTCTATGCTGGTGCTAAGTAAACCTCCTCAAACTGTTGGTTTCTGTTGGATTCTTATTTCTGAGAGATTATTTATTCTCTTTTAAATTTGTTTTAGTTTTACCCTTTTAGAATGGCCCGAGCAGTGGTGGGATTCAGCAGGTTCGGGCCAGTTCGGCCGAGCCAGTTGTTAAATTGCTGTCTGGCCCCACCCCTCCCCGCCCCTCCCCATCCCTCCTAACCCTAACCTCCCCTCCCGTTCCCTCCCCGTCCCTTTCAGGAGTCCCCACGCACCCTGCACTTACCTGGGAGTTTTGGCTCCTAGGTAAGTGCAGGGAGGCCTACTAGGCCCAAAACGGGGCATGGGGGGGCGTGCCCCCAGCGGCCCATTTTTGCTCCCAGAGGGGTGCAAAAGGCCAAGTGCTGCCTGTCACACCCCCTGGCCATGCCCACTATGGCCACGCCCACCCAACCGGTCATTAGGGTAGAGATCCGGTTGTTAAATTATTTGAATCCCACCACTGGGCCCGAGTTTACACTGTCCTAATTGTTAAGACCGAATGCTATTATAAAACCTCTTATATAAGATGAGCAAATGTGTACTTATTAACATGGGGTGAGATCTTTGCGCAGACGGAGCCAGCATAAGAAAAATAAAGGTTGTGACACTTGGTTGCACAGCTAGAGAATTAAAATAGATGCAGGTGAAAAGGAACAGCTGACCTGATCTGGCTGGTTCACTGCTAGCTCAATTATTTTTCTAGAAGGAAGATTTTTTCAGTCCTGCTCTACGGTTTTGGCAAGTGTGTATGGTGATAGGGGGAAGAATAAAAGGAGAGGTTATAGAGAAATGTAGGAGTCTGTGAGAAAGATAATTGCCTACAGATAATGGCCCCTTGCAAAACAGTTGCTGGGTGTGATACCTTTTTTTTTTTTTTAATTGTCAGCGAAGAATCTTTTGATCTTCATAGAGCTGGAACGACATAACAAAGCAAAGGGAAAGGGGGAATTAAAAGTCAAATGGGGGGGAGATATGTGTTTTTACACATGTGAGAGCAAAACATCCTGGGGAGTTTATATTGCTCTGTGGTAGAACAAGATTTTTTTTCTTTCTTCTTAATGTTGTACATTTGGGAGTGGCTCATGAAAGACAATAGTCAACTAAATGAGATAATGTTGCACAATTTTTGATGAGGTGGCTGAGGACGTTTTTCTGAACAAAAAGAATAACAGAATAACACAGTTGGAAGGGACCTTGGAGATCATCTAGTCCAGCGATGGCTAACCTTTTTGCTGTCGTGTGCCAAAAGTGGGGGGAGCATGGGGGGGTCACAGGCATGTGTGCCCACATTCATAATTCAATGCGCCCCACCCTCCTGTGCATGTGCATGCAACCCCCCCACGCTCCCCCCTGCTTTTGGCATGTGATGGCATGGTGGGCCTGCTAGGCCCATTTTTTGCCCTCCCCAGGCTCCAGAGACTTTCTTGGGAGCCTGGGGAGGGTGAAAATGGTCTTCCCCACTCTACTGGAGGCCCTCTGGAGACTGGAAACGGCCCATTTCCCGACTTCCGGTGGGACTGGAAGGCCCATTTTTCACTCTTCCCAAGCTCCAAAGGCTTTCTATGAGCCTGGGGAGGGCAAAAACAGCCTTCCCTACCCCCTCCCCCCCCAAGGCCCTCTGGAGGCCGGAAGCAGCTCGTTTCCTCACTTCCAGGGGGACCAGAAGGCCCGAAAATCAGCACACACATGTGCGCTGGAGCTGAGCTAGGGCAACACTCATGTACCCACCGATATGGCTCCGTGTGCCACCTGTGGCACGCGTGCCATTGGTTCCCCATCACGGTTCTAGTCCAACCCCCTGCTCAAGCAAGAAACCCTACACCATTTCAGACAAATGGATGCCCGGTCTGTTGAAGCCCCCACAATTTCTGAAGGTAATCTGCTCCACTGATTAATGCTCTAACGGTCAGGAAATTCCTCCTTATTTCTAAGTTGGTTCTCTCCTTGATTAGTTTCCATCCATTGCTTCTTGTCTTGCCTTCAGGTGCTTTGGAAAATAGTTTGACCCCCCCTCTTCTTTGTGGCAGTCCCTTAGCTGTTGAAACACTGCTATCACATTTTAATTCCTCTTGTTCCTGTTAATATCTTAGATAATTTCTCTTGTCTTATTTTTAAAAGTTCCATAGCAAAGAGGTCCAAGGTGTTCCATTGAACACTCAGCAAAATTCCCTGGAGGTTGCACAAAGAAGGGTGTGTGTGCTCTGTCCCAGTATTTCAGTCCATCGTGGTTGCCATAGCATCGGTTTAATTCCTTAAGTCTGACTGTGAGAGCATCATTATTTGTTAAGTGCAAAAAAAAAAAATCACTAACCAGCGATGAATGTAGACTAACAGCTGGAAATGAAACAGATTGAAGTATTAGGGAACAAGATCAGTGACAGGCTTTTTGACATGCTTAGCGGAAATGAATAAACTTACATCCAAGAACCTGGGAGCTTTTGATAAGCAATGAATTTTGGAAAAACCAAGAAACCATTATGAAAGAACTCTAACAACTGCTGAATAACCAATTCAGTCTATGGAGATTCTCAGTCATCCAAGTCATGGTTGTCCCAAAAGGTGCTTTTTTCAAGAGGCAACTGGACCAGTGGTGGGATTCAGCCAGTTTGTACCCTTTCAGGAGAATCAGTTGTTAACTTTCTGAGCAATTTGGTCAATTGGTTGTTGGAAGAAATAATTAGGCCAGAGAACCAGTTGTAAAATTATTTGAATCCCACCACTGTGTAGGTCCTCCATCACAATTTCTTTGTTCCAGTGTTGGAACATAAAGTCCAAAAGTGAGAAGACAAAAGATAGGGAAGAAAGAGGAAATTATATATTTCAGTTACCAGGAAAAGTGCTGTCTTGGTGGAGGAAAAAGGAAGGTAGGGCACGTATTCTTGAAAAATCAGAACTTACTCCTAATGGAACATGTAAATAACACAACAGTGTCATCTTTGGAAGCCATATTAGGCTGGAAGCTTCCATGCTTCTCCTGTGTGGGAAAGTAGGAGGGGGGATTTAGTAGAGGGGTTGTCTGTAGACATAATAGCATTCTTCCTGTCGGTCAAGATCAGGCCGATCCTGCATCTGGAGAAGGAGTGGTCGGAGTGATGTCTCGAGATGGGACGGCGGTTGATTGGAGCCTGTGATCGACTGAGGATGGAGGGGATGGTTTTGGGGGTTTTGATTTACTGAGGGAAAACCCAGACCACTCAGATTCCGGTTTTCCCAGAAGTGCCAGTTTACCTATTCTAGTAAATAGAACTTTGAAAAATGTTTGCTTCAGAGTCTTTACTTGGAGTTGATTTTTTTCTGGAACGCTGACAAACAACTCAGCCCTGCCTGGGAGTCAGTAGTAATCAGGAATATTTCATTTGTAAGCGCTTCTCCTGTTCTGTGCCCAACTACTTAATACAGGGAGGACAAGAAAGCAAACAAGGGTAGAAGATAAGCTGTAAGGCTTGTCTTCCTAGGCGATAGCCGTTTATCTCTTCTTCATCAAATAGCTTTGCTCAAATCTGCTGTGGTCATGGAAAATGCTGACTTTGAAGAAAGGATCAGCTCCATTTTCAGGTTGTGTGTTGCTCTTGTTTTTGTGATTGGGTCAGGATTGTGTTTTTCCAAGTGAAGTTGCTTAATAACAGGGAATGAATCTTACAAGAACTGATACTCTTTGAAGTCTCCGTCAAGGTAAATTGGAATTCAATCTACACTGTCTGTGTTTCACACAATATTTGGACCACAATATTTCTAATATTTACCATATTGTCTGAGCTGAGTTGTCTCTTGAAGCTATAATATGCTTTGACATAAAATGTTAATGAGAATACAGTGTTATTGTTAACTTGGGTTCTACATGCTACCTGAACCCCAACTTTGGATTTGGGCTCAGTTTCTCTTTTGTTTGCTTTTCTTTTCCTCTTTTTATTTTTTTTTAGTCTTTTGGGTCTCAAATACAGTTAGTCCTCGAATTGAGTCCAAAATTTCCATTGCTAAGCAAGACAGTTGTTAAATGAGTTTTTCCCCCTAACTTATGACCTCTCTTGCCACAGTTGTTAAGTGAATCACTGCAGTTGTTAGTTAGTAATATGGTTGTCAAGAGACTCTCGACAACCGTATTGAGTTTGCTTGTTGGAAAGTCACAAAAGGTGTTCATATGACCCCTGTGACACTGCAACCATCATAAAGACATGCCAGTTGCCAAGCACCCAAATTCTGATCACATGACCACAGGGATGCTGCAGCGGATGTGTGAAAAACTACCGTAAGTCAGTTTTTTCAGTGTTGTTGCAACTTTGCATGGTCACTAAACAAATGGTTGTTAAGTCAAGGACCACCTGTGAATATTTCCCCCCTGCAATTTTCTTCGGTTGAAAATCGATCCATTCCCCTCTCCTAGCCAAAATTGCAGTTTTTGCTTGTTGCATATTTAGTAAGACTGTTGCTATTTATTTTAATAATACTACTATTTCTATGCTGCTCAAAGAATTGAGGAATTCTAAGCCAAGCTCCATAATATAGCAACATCAGTAGTACAGATCAGCATAATGATGCAAACACAATTTTGATATCCTAGTGCCGTGATGGCGAACCGATGGCACGCGTGCCAGATGTGGCACGCAGCACCCTCTCTGATGGCATGTGAGTCATAGCCCCAGTTCAGCTCTGCTGCGCATGTGTGTGCGCCTCACATTGGCCAGCTGGTCTCTGCTGTGCATGCATGCTGTTGGGCATGCGCGGGGAGCCGCGCACACGTGTAGTGGGCCAGGGCAAGGGTGGGGGGAGTGTGCATGCATGCGCAGTAGGTGGTGTATGTGTGGGGACATGTGCACGCCCGGGGACGAGGCGCATGCCCGGGGACTGCACATACATTTCATTTTGGGGGTTTGGGCACACTTTGGGCACTCGGTCCAGAAAAGGTTAGCCATCACTGCCCTAGTGGCCATCACTTACTGTAAAAGCATCATTTGTCTCCATTCCTTAGTTCCAAAACTTTGGAACAAACAGGGTTTAATTAATTTCCAGGATGTCAAACATAGCAGTTTCTCCCATTTTAGTGGGGAGAGTTCTCCAAAGCAGGGGTCTCCAACCTTGGCAACTTTAAGCCTGGGGGACTTCAACTCCCAGAATTCCCCAGCCAGCAAAGCTGAGAATTGAAGTCCCCCAGGCTTGAAGTTGCCAAGGTTGGAGACCCCTGCTCCAAAGGGAGAATCCCATCAGAGAATGTTGCTTCTGAATTCCCTCCAGCTTTACAACATGATGAATGTGAGAGATCCTGACATGGTTGAGAATGAAATGGGAGTTGCGGTGAGATTCAAGTCAAGTCGATGTTTATTGCAGTCAAAGACCAGAGCAAACAGTGAGATTCCTGTGTGCACAGAGATGGAAAGATTCGACACCATCCACTGGGGAGGAATGGTGGGTGAATTTGACAGATTTTGCTGAAATTGATAAATCGACTTCTTGGATTAGAGAAAAGACATCATCTACCCTTATTGGTGACTGGAAGCCTCTTATGGAATTTTTTCTGTAAAAACGAAGTTATGATTTATGGTTTCGATGATAAGAGAAGATAGATTATAGAACGAAGACAGTCATGATTTAACTTTAGAGAGAGAGGTTAAAATGTCATCGTACTTATAACGGCTATGAAGAATATTGACTTTTTCAGACTTCTGTAACTTTGGTGTATATATATATATATATATATATATATATATATATATATATATATAATATTTTTGCTGATAATACTATAAATAAAGGGAGGCTAGTATAGTAGGCTAGTATAGTATTATCAGCAAAAATATTAAAAACATAGAAAAATAGCTTGTCGGCTATATGATACTGTCTGGATGGCCCATGAGATTGGGCTGAAAGGCAAAAATTGGAGATTTGTGATATCTCCTCCATTCGTGGTAATCCAGGATGACTTAATACAAAAAACATACATACATACATACATACGTACGTACATACATACATACATACATACATACATATGTATATATATATATATTCTTCAGGTTTTTTTCTTTCCTTCCACTTTTTTGCCTTTTGAATTTTTTTTCTTCCTGATTTATATTAGTTTGTGTCTGCTTTTATCTTCCTGTTTAAAAGGTTACATGAAATATATAAAGACAATGAAATTGGAGCAACTCTAGACTTAAACAATAGATGGGAGAGGTGTTTCTTAGTAGTTTACTTCATAAATGGCAGCTCAGTCCACACTTCTTAAAAAACTGGAGAGGAGAAATTGGAAATTGTACAAAGAGACTGACTCTTAATGAAATCAGCAATAACATATGATCAATTTGAGGTTTCTATTGCAGTTTCCAAGATTATCTCCCTTGTCTCTTGATCAAGGTGCTTACTTCAGAAGTGGGTTTCAGCAGGTTCTGACCAGTTCTGGAGAACTGGTAGTGGAAATTTTGCATAGTTTGGAGAACCGGTAGTAAAACAAAATGAAACCCACCACTGGCTAATTTCCTTGCTTGAGGTCCAAAGCTTGGCAGAAGACACTTACAATTGAAAGGGTTCAAGTGGACCTTGGAAGTCCTCTAGTCTAGGATGCCTGATTTGCATGCATCTTGCACATGGGCAGATTCTACTTAGAGTGGAATTGATAATCTGAAGACTACCAGGATATTGGTTTGGTATGTGCTCACATCTAAATCAGGATTTCCAAATTTCTAGGTCAAACATGTCCAATCCGTGGCTGACAGACAACTATTTGTCTGAAACATTATATATCTCCAATAAGAAACATTATTATGTGATTTATATACATGAAATTTTCCTTCCTTCCTTCCTTCCTTCCTTCCTTCCTTCCTTCCTTCCTTCCTTCCTTCTTTCTTTCTTTCTTCCTCTCTTTCCTTCCTTCCTTCCTTCCTCCCTCCCTCTCTGCCTCTCTCTTTCTGTGTCTCTCTCTCTTTCTCTATCAAACTTCTTAACTGCCATTTTCTCATGGAAGGGCTCTAATGGGAGGCACTATGTTGGGGAAGCTGATCTAAACCATAAGTGCAATAAACTCTGGAGGTGTGAAAGATGGATGCGCCGATATGAATTATTATTGTTGCTATTAGCAATGAAGCAAAGCTAAGTAAATTTGGGGCAACTCTGCCAGCCATTTTTTAATACCATGAATTTGTTGCTGTTGCTTGATATGTGGATGTGTGCCAGGGTGAGATGCATCCACTTGGAAACGTCCAAGCACTTTGCATACATTATTTCACTGTCATCAACACAGCAACCCTGGCTTATAAATCTGTATTATGGTCTCCTCTGTTGCAGGCAGGAGAGCTTAGGCTGGAAGCCCTCTTTGTTTCTAACTTGTTCCAAGGTGACTCCATTACAAATAGGAACTAAAAGCAGGATGGTATTGATTTTCTTATTGTCACTTAATCACACCTGCATAAAAACAAATAGCAAGAGGTTTATGGCTGGGATTCATACAGGTAATCCTCAATTTAGGTCCATCACGGTTGTTGTGATGGTCGTAAACAGGTTGATTTTACGACCTTTTTTTGTGGGGGTTGTTAAGCAAATGCCACAGATGGTAAATGCATGAACGGTTTGCAGTGGGCACGGTTTTGCCAAAAACCGGATGTAAATGCCAGTTTTTGGCAAAAACCATCATTAAGGGCCACTTGATTGTAGGACATAAATGCGAGCACATTACAGAGTTTGGTCACACGATGGGTGTGGGTGTGGGTGTGCAGCAGCTATCAGAATTTCAAATCCTAGTCATAAATAGCCTCAAGGTAGGTCTGTCACAACTTCAAGTGGTCCAGTCGAGGATTACCTGTACATTGTGCTAAATATAACCCTAACTGGTTTGTGGTTTGGCCACCTTTGTGCAACATATTAAACCATGTCCCCTTTGTTTACTAATGATGGTTACTAAGCATCCAGTCATAAGTCAAGGACTGATAAAACTACAATTGGGCCCTTTTGTGCAACATATTGAACCATGCCTTACAAAGCTTGATTGGTACAACGCACTATGCTGAAAAACAAAGAGACCATAATATGACTTAGCATCATATATGAGCCCAATGATGTTGATACTGCCATGCTAACCTTTTCTTCTGGATTTCCCATTCTTTGTTCCTTGGTTTCTGCAGAAAATCTGCTGGCAAGTGTAGTGCAATTCAACATTTACATTCACCTTTCTTTTCCCTTCTTTCAGGAAATATGTGCAATTATTCTAACACAACCCCAGATTTTGGAGGCCTCTACCATGTCAAAGGTAAGTTGCATCCAGGGTGGTTTTTGGGAAACTACTGAGCAACACTTCTTAATTGTTTTCCTTCACACTGAGTAAAAAAAAAAATAAATCTGACCTCGGTTACTCAGCCACCCAATTTTTAAACCATATTTGTCATTTTCCCTTGCAATTCCCTTTAAATAGAATAGAGGTGCTGAGTTTGTTTGAGGATCTCTGCTTTAAAAACCACACAGCTCTCCAAGCAGCGTAAAGCACAACTGGAAATGTGCAAATATCTTTTGGACCAGGAGTGTCCATCTTGGCAACTTAAAAACCTTTAGACTTCAAGTCCCAGAATTCCTCATCCGGCTTCTCAGAGTTGAAGTTCACAAGTCTTAAAGTTCCCAAGGTTGGACACCCCTGCTTTGGACCATTACCTTTTGAATATTGGCGATTACACCTGTTGGTTTTCTAAGGGCATATCATATCATTCTCTGTTCTGCCCCAGCTACGGACCCCAAAGAACACAGTACACACAAAGTTTGTATAAAACTTAATTTACTAAAATAACTCAGTCTTTTTCAAAACAAAGGCTGTTAATAAACTTTCTTAACAGCCTACAAGAAACCAAAGATAAAGTAATCACAATCTTACTAAGGTTGGCAGAAAGCCCAGAAGCAATTTGCAGAGAACTAAGATCATGGCACGAAGGAAAGTGAACGAAGTTGTTCCCTGCAAATTGCTTCAGTCGGCATTCCTCCTTAAATAGGCTAAGGGAGTGGCCAGTTAGCCCCAAGCCTTACTCTCGAGGAGACCTCCTCCTGAGGAGCCACTCCTGCCTTTTGGCAGCTCTGTGCGCCCATGCATCGAGAAGAGGCTCCTCCTCTTTGTCCTCTTCACTTAAGAGAGGTTCTGAAGGCCCTGGCTGAATCCCCGCCTCTGGCACCCCATCTTCTCCAGCCTCCTCATTGTCTGACTCGGGTGCCAGCTGCACAGGCTGCTGGTGCAGCACCACACCAGCCTCCTCGCTGTCAGAATCAGCTACAATCCGCACAGGCCGCTGACAGGCCACAATTCTCCTATTTGGTCTTCTTTGCTTACAGTGGAGGACCTGTGATCTTCAAGATGTTCTTGAGTGCCAGATCTCATCAGCCCTAGCTATCACAATCCTTGCTTAAAGACAATTGCAGTTATAACTCCACAACTTCCTATTCTAAAGATAACAGCTTTATGTCTTCCCTGACTTGTTAAAGCAACTTGTTAATGATCAAACTTTCAAAATAGATGCAATCAAGTTCACAGGATGCATTAAATCCTGGTTTATTTAACTGGTTTGCTGGCTTCATACCACACCCTAAGCCAGGGGTCAGCAACCTTAAACACTCAAAGAGCCACAAAGGTCCTAACCGGAAGCCCCCATTCAATTCTGGAGCTGACCAGAAGCCCAGTTCCCCTACCATAGAGTCTCCTCCTAGTGCAGCATTCTTTTTCCTCTACCTGTCTTAACCAAAAGCCCTATCAATTGTGGAGCTGACCAGCAACAGGGAGCTGCAACAGAGGGATGAAAGAGCTACATGTGGCTCCAGAGCCGCGGGTTGCTGACCCCTGCCCTAAGCCATGTTCATAAACAACAGTGATTAGGTTCACTCAATATGCTAAGCCAATAATCACCAACTTACTGTAATGTGAAAATCTCCCAGTGAAGAACTAGAAGAGGCCAGAGTTTCAGGGTTCAGGTTTTACTGCACGCCAAGAGCATACAATCACCTTGAAAGAAAATAATTGGCCATCTGGAATGGTGATGTGTGCACACTTCACACTGCCTTTTCTTCTCCACACTTTTCTCAATTGTGCAACGTTGTGTTACATTTTGCAACCATTTTTTGTGAAGTACCCAGTTTAGGCTCTTTTTATGGCTGTGGGTTATGGGCGCGTTGAAAATGCAAGTTTGCACCAGCAAAGATTTGACAGGAAGCAAAATCTAGACTATAATTGGCATCTTCCCCTTAGCCAAATAGGAAAGGGTGGGGAGCTTGTCAGAATCCTGCTAACCTACCTGGGCAGAGTTTTCTCTGGGGAGCGCCTTGCTTTAAGCTTCTTCCCTTTTTTTTTTTTTGTTTTTGTTTACCTGTGTAGATTTTTTGCAAATCTTAGGAGAAATCTAGAGGCACCCAGATTTATTGAGCTTGGTGTATCTTTCCAGGAATGAGTTTATCTGATGACAGAATCTTAAACTTTGCTGAATCAAAAGGTGGAGTCATTCATATATATCAGAACAGCCTTTGGAAGCTTTGCTACAAGATACATGTACACCCCTTCCTTCCACAGGAGGGACAGTCCTTTTGAAGTTGTGCAAAGTGCCTCTCTTGCTTTGGCACACAAACACACGAGTTCACGCATGTTAATAGCTGCCTGGCAAATCCTCATTGTGTAGCTTCACTCTAGGCTGAAAAGCCACACATGGACAAAAAGCAATTACCCAGCTTTACAACTTTACATTTTCTTTGGGAGTGGGTATGCCAGCAGAGGAAGCTTTTACGATGTGCTTTCTTTCACTTCTTCCTGGAATTTTTCTTCAATTGATAGAGTATAGTTTCTATGTGAAAGAGGAAACAGTGGCAGATTTCATTTTTAACATTCAGTTTAGGGCTCAGTAAGAGGCAAACTACAATTGGAATTAGAATTTCCATTGCTAAGCAAGGTAGTTATTAAGTGAATTGCACCTTATTCTTTGCAACCTTTTTTTGCCATGGTTGTTAAGCAAATTGCTGCCGTCGTAATCGCTACAGTTGTTAAGTGAATCATGCGGTCATTAAGCAAATCTGGCTCCCTCCATCCATTGATTTTACTTGTCAGAAGCTGGCTGGGAAAGTTGACCCTGGGACATGGCAACCATTGTTAATACATGTCCGTTGCCAAGCACCCAAATTTGGATAATGTGACCGTAGGGATGCTACAATGGTCAAAGAGTAGAGTAGAGTAGAGTAGAGTAGAGTAGAGTAGAGTAGAGTAGAGTAGAATAGAATAGAATAGAATAGAATAGAATAGAATAGAATAGAATAGAATAGAATAGAATAACAGAGTTGGAAGGGTCCTTGGAGGTCTTCTAGTCCAACCCCCTGCTTAGGCAGGAAACCCTACACCACTTTGGACAAATGGTTATCCAATCTCTTTTTTAAAACTTCCAGTGCTGGAGCATCCACAACTTCTGGAGGCAAGTTGTTCCACTTACTAATTGTTCTAACTGTCAGGAAATTTCTCCTTAGTTCTAAGTTGCTTCTCTCCTTGATAAGTTTCCACCCATTGCCTCTTGTCCTACTGTCAGGTGCAAATGTGAGGACCACAGAAAGTCATGACTGCTTTCTGATCCAAAATATTTTAAACAAGCACTGGTTTTGGGGAATTTTTGGGAGGGAGGGGGGAAACCCCTGAAGATCTAAAAAAAAAAAAAGAGCTGTCATACCACTAATCTCACAACTGCTCTGAGTCAGTTGTGGCACCTATGAGATTGATTGATTTATATACCTCCCTAATCAGCAAAAGACTTCTAGTGCTTATGTGATGCCTGGTTATTAGAACTGTCCATCAAAGCATGGTAGCCCAGGGAATTGAGTCCAAGATTGTATTCTGGAGGTAGGGGAGAATTGAGGATGGAGGTATTTGGGAGGTATGAGTAGAAGGTTGGATCAAGGGAGATTCGTCATCCTCCCAATCAAGCCTCCATCTGTCAAACTGACAGATTTATGAGTGCATATTTAGGGACAGAGAAAGATAGGACTGACAGCTTTTGGATCAATTCTAATATTGAGGGAACCTCTTTGCAACCTGTTTTAAGTTATTTAATAAAAGTTAATCCCTTTTCCTTGTCTAAATGCCAACAGGTGCTGTTCTGTAGCCTTCTCACATTCCACCTAGTCCTGTTTTATATATATAGAGAGAGAGAGAGAAAGAAAGAAAAAGAAATTGAGGAGAAAAACAAAGGCATTTCTACATGAGTAGATCCTTTGGATCAATAAGACTTTGCTCAAATTTTGTGGAAAGAAAGAAGAATAGGATTTCAATGGTGAAAAAAGTAAGGTTCTACATTTAGGCAAGAAAAACAAAATGCACAGGTACAGTATATGTGGTACCTCACTCAAAAGTAGTAACTGTGAGAGGGATCTTGGAGTCCTAGTGGACAACCGTTTAAATAGGAGCCAGCCGTGTGCAGCAGCTGCCAAAAAAGCCAACACAGTTCTGGGCTGCATCAACAGAGGGATAGAATCAAGATCCCATAAAGTGCTAATATCAATTTATAATGCCTTGGTAAGGCCACACTTAGAATACTGCATTCAGTTTTGGTCACCACAATGTAATAAAGATGTGGAGACTCTAGAAAGAGTGCAGAGAAGAGCAACAAAGATGATTAGGGGACTGGAGGCTAAACCATATGAAGAATGGTTGCAGGAACTGGGTATGTCTAGTTTAATGAAAAGAAGGACTAGGGGAGACATGATAGCAGTGTTCTCAGGGGCTGCAACAAAGAAGAGGGATTCAAGCTATTCTCCAAAGCTCCTGACAGTAGGACAAGAAGCAATGGGTGGAAACTAATCAAGGAGAGAAGCAACTTAGAACTAAGGAGAAATTTCCTGACTGTTAGAACAATTAATCAGTGGAACAACTTGCCTCCAGAAGTTGTGAATGCTCCAACACTGGAAGTTTTTAAGAAGATGTTGGATAACCATTTGTCTGAAGTGGTGTAGGGTTTCCTGCCTAAGCAGGGAGTTGGACTAGAAGACCTCCAGGGTCCCTTCCAACTCTTCTCTTCTCTTCTCTTCTCTTCTCTTCTCTTCTCTTCTCTTCTCTTCTCTTCTCTTCTCTTCTCTTCTCTTCTCTTCTCTTCTCTTCTCTTCTAGGATTTCCATAAGAAGGAGAGAGAGGATATTTGGCTTAACATCTTAAAAGCATAACAATATTAACTATAAAGATAGATTTCATGAATCATACAATAGGAGACTACTTCAGCTTGCTTTTCTTTAAAGTAAAACCTAAATATGCAATTTGTATTTATGTCATAATATATGTGAGCAAGGCAGTTGCACAAATAATGGATATCCCCACCTAGGCAGGCCTTTAGTATAACCATAGTGGAGCCTGAGAGATCACCGAATACAGTTTTTTTAAAAAAAGAAAACCAAACCCCAAAACTAGACATGCCCTGTTTTCAAGAAAATGCCATGCAAATTAATAGCTGTCAATGTAACATCTCTCGTTGTGTCACTGCCTAATTGGAAAAGTTACTCTGGGAGTTTAAGATTGAATAGACCTTTGTAAAGTTCATGTTTTTCCTTTGTGATGGAAAATACCACTTCCCTTGTTTTTCAGCTAAATTGCTTGTTAATGTTAAGAAAACGTTAGAAACAAAGTTTGAAAAAATGGATTTTTGTTGGTCTTTTACATAAGTAGACTCAACATTTCTTACCTAAAAATGGGGTCTGCCTATCTATCTATCTATCTATCTATCTATCATCTATCTATCATCTATTAATCAGCTATCAGCTATCTATCATCTAGCTATCATCTATCATGTATCATCTATATCATCTATCAATCTATCATCTATCATCTATCTATCTATCATCTATTTATCTGTCATCTATCTATCTTCTATCTATCTATCTATCTATCTATCTGTCATCTATTAATCATCTCTATCAGCTATCTATCATCTATCTATTTATCTATCTTCTATCTATCTATCTTCTATTTATCTATCTATCATCTATCATCTATCATGTATCATCTATATCATCTATCTTCTATCTATCTCTATCTTCTATTTATCTATCTGTCTATCATCTATCTTATCTATCATCTATCTATCTATCATCTATCTATCATCTATTAATCAGCTATCTATCAGCTATCTATCATCTAGCTATCATCTATCATGTATCATCTATATCATCTATCATCTATCTATCTATCTATCATCTATCTATCTATCATCTATTTATCTATCATCTATCTATCTTCTATCTATCTATCTATCTCTATCTATCTATCTATCTATCTATCTATCATCTATTAATCAGCTATCTATCAGCTATCTATCATCTAGCTATCATCTATCATGTATCATGTATCTATATCATCTATCTTCTATCTTCTATCTATTATCTATCTATCTATCATCTATTTATCTATCTTCTATCTATCTATCTTCTATTTATCTATCTATCATCTATCTATCATGTATCATGTATCATCCCTAAATTTTGTGGTGTTTCCACCTAGACTTTTCTATAGCAAATGTTTGATTGATCCGAGTCACTCCTTGTGTCCTGCAGGAGTCATCAGTCTCCCTTACGCTGAAATCGAAGAGCCGTTTGAAGCCTGGTACAACTTGACTGGGAACAAGAGTCGCATTGAATATTATAATGGTAAGAAACTTGTGCCTTCACTAAACTCACCGCCCTGAGTCCGTAAGGAGAAGGGCGGTATATAAATCCAAATAAAGTAAAGTAAAGTAAAGTAAATGAAAAGAGAAGAACCCACAGTTTTCATTTTGGGGAGAATTAAATCTCCAAAAGGGGACAAATAGGTCAATGGCAAACCAGGATATGTTGACCCAACTCTGAAGATTTACAATTTATGGATCAAACTGGTATAGCTGCCTGTCTCCCGAAAAGCAACCTCAGGTGGAATAAAGCAACTAATATCAAAACAATAGATATAAAATTTCACATCGAAAGATAAATATTAGAAAAGGAATATACAGACTCTAGGCAAAGTTAGGATAAAATGACCACCAATCTCCGGTTCCCTGAGATCTGCCATAAGTATACAACAAAATAGAGAGCAAATCCCACTTCTTAGCACTGATGATGTTACCTTGTTGGCTAATGAAAGGCCTGCCGGAAAAGAACCAAGCTCAGAGAGCACCAAGTCCCCTAAAGTTAGAATTATCTCTTTGTCTCAAGAATAGGGATGAAACAAAAACAAATGCAATATATGGAATAATATTGGTTTTCTTGCACACGGCAGAGGATTGGGCTAGTCCCTCTTCGGGAGGGACTAGAGTGGGGAGCATTGTTCCCTCTTAAGAACTTTGTCTTCAGGGGACAACCACAGCATACATGATGACAATTTCATTGGTTTACTGGACCAGGTCTTGAATACAATGGTCCCTTTAGGTTTCTCAATCTTAGCACAGCTAATTAGAGGTACACTTTGCTGACCAGCATGATTTGCCCAACTAATGTCAGCAGAGAGATTATCTAAATTATTAATCAGATAGTTAGCAACTTTTGTCTTGTGGCTTCTTGCTTTTCACAAAGATTTCTCAGGGTGGAGAAGACAGTGACCGAAGCAGCAGGCAAAAAACAGCCAAGAAAACAGCTGTTGATTAGAGGAGCTCTTACACACTACGTGCACACCCTTACACACATCACACACACACACATACCCAGAGCTCCTCTTTTTTTTTTCCTCCTAATTTATAACCTGAAAGTGTTGGACTCTGGCTAGCCAACGTTCATCAATCTTGTCATGAAATATTGCTACAATTTCGAAGACAGTTAAAGGAGTGGTTGAGTTGGTTTCAGCCGGCTTTTGATCACAGAGATCGTGATTCATGGCAGAGTACTTTTATCCATCCGGTGTACTTTGACCTTCTCCTGATCTTTGGTAGATCATTGTTGTAATCCAATCTAGCATTTTTCCTGCACGTGTGTGTTCGGATGGACATATAATTCATCAAGCAAGAATTCGTCATGATTGCTAGGCATGGTTGTATGCTGGACCAACCTGCCAAGAGGGAACAGTCTGTTCAAACAGATCCTTCCTGGTTCAGCTCGTCCTTGGCGTTTTGATTATCCAAAGAACCTTTCTCACAGTTTCTTCCAAGTCCACAGTTTTGTGATTAACATTGAATTAGCAGGAAAACTCCACCCCAGTGAGGACCTGATAGAATGAATCTGAGCCATTGTAGCTTAGTGCAGGGGTGGGGAACTGTGGCCCTTTGACAACCTGTGGACTTCAACTCCCAGAATTCCTGAGACAGCCAAGCTGTCTCAGGAATTCTGGGAGTTGAAGTCCACAGGTTGTCAAAGGGCCAAAGTTCCCCACCCTGGCTTAGTGAAAATAGCACACATGTTTTTGAACATAGCAAGCCTAGAGTTCGGTCCTGGATAATGCCACTGTAAAAGGCTCCAATTTAAATGGATGGAGTGCCACTGCCAAGATCTGGTTTACAAAATCGTTGTTAAAGTGTATGTAGTTTGGGCTTTGGGTGATGGGCGAGCCTTGCCTTTGGGACTTAAAACATGGTTAGTAGCTTTTTATGTTATGGGAAGCTAGCCAGTTGTGTCCCAAAGGTGCTTTTTTAGGAGGCAACTAGACTTTCTCGTAGTGCTCCTGGTATTACTCTTTCGAAGATGTTTCATTTCTCATGCAGAAGCTTCTTCAGCTCTGACTGGATGGTGGGGAATGGAAGGATTTATATTTCTTGCAGACAGCTGGTCATTTGCATCCTTTTAGAGGGTCCTTGAAGCACTTGGAGGTTTATCTGTGTCCTCAGGGTCGCCTGAGTGGTGCTCCTGGTTCCTGTAGTCTGCCATTTTTCCTCTGGAAATCCCTTCCTACTCCCATACCATTCAATGGGTGTTCATCCCAAATTGTATAGCTAAGCACCCTGAGGACACAGATAAACCTCCAAGTGCTTCAATGAAGCACATCGAAGTGCTTCAATGAAGCACCACTGGGCCTGGTGGCTCAGCAGACTAAAGCATTGTGATTAACACCAGCTGTCTGCAATTACTGTAAATTCAAATCTCACCAGGCTCCATGTTGACTCAGCCTTCCATCCTTTCTAAGGTAGGTAAATCGAGGACCCAGTTTGTGGGGGCAATAAGCTGACTTGTAGAAATATACAAAAGGATGAAGACTATTGCTTAACGCACTGTAAGCCGCCCTGAGTCTCCGGAGAAGGGCAGCATATAAATCAAATTAAAATAAATTTTAAAAAATGACCCTCTCTAAAAGAATGCAAATGACCAGCTCTTGCAAGGAATATAAATCATTTCATTCCCCACTATCCTGCCAGAGCTGAAGATGCTTCTTAGATGAGAAGTGAAACATCTTCAAAAGAAAAAAACGAAAGTCCAGTTGCCTCCTGAAAAAAAAACCCCCACCTTTGGGACAACCATGACCTGGATGACAGAGAATATCTACAAACTTTTAGCCAGTTGTGATGTTTTCTCCAAACTGTGGCGGCAAAAGGCTTCCCTCTCTACATAGGTACATGTGAGCTGCATTCACTGCTAAACGTTTGAGATATCCTCCCTCAACCAAGGTTCAGAAGTTGAACCCAATCAGCATAGGGCAGAGGTCAGCAACCTGCGGCTCCAGAGCCACATGTAGCCCTCTGGGCCCTTTGTTGTGGCTCCCTGTCGGGTGATCCCACCACTGGCTGGCCCCACCCCTCACCCTCACCTCCCAGTCACCTGGCCTGAGAAGGTAAGGGTGACAGCAGGGGATGGAGAAGCAGCCAAGGCAGAGACAGAGAGATACGGAGAGAGGGGGAGAGAGAGAGACATAGAGTGATACATAGAGAGAGGAAGAGAGAGGGGGAAGGGAGGGAAGAGAGAGAGATGTCAAAAGTGTTTTGTGGCTCCCAGTGTTTTTTAACAACTCATTCTCTGCCCTAATGACCGCCTGGGTAAGCCGTGCTTAGGGGGAGTCATGTGACTGGTGGAAGTGAGTGACATTGAGTTGGCCACGCCCACCCAGGTTTTGTGGCTCCCGGTGTTTTCTTTTCTGTGGGAAACGGGTCCAAATGGGTCTTTGAGGACTTAAGGTTGCAGACCTTAGGGAAACAACAGAGCACATGGAGGCAACTAAGATAATGCCAGGTGCAAAGAATCAGGACTATCCATTAGATTGCAGCATAGAAAATTCTGTGCTGCAATCAATTAAAATTCAACACTAAATTGGCGCCAGATAAGGATCAACAGAATTCAGGAGAGGTTGGACTTGAACCTCTTGTGGGAATGTCATAATTCCAAATTGATGACACACTTATCTCCGCCCTCAGCTCTGCCCACTCTTCTCCTACAGCTAGGTGACCATAAGGAGAATTTCCCAACTCATTAAGCATGCCAGGAGATTCATCTGAGAAGATGTTTCAGATACGGGCATCTCTCTAATGAGCTACTATTTCATCTCTGCATGAAGAGGCATTCCAGTTAGGCAACAGAAGATCTAATGAATGTGTTTGTACGGGGGAAAGAGATTTAGGCATAATCCTCTAATTTGTTATGGAACAGGAAGTCTCTTTGGATCTTGTTTGACTCCAATGACTTGATCGACATCCATCCATGTAGTTTTACTAACAACTTGCTGGCTTGCCATTAGGTTCTTTTGAGGTTCTTTAGGTTCATTAGGTTCTTTTTTTAAACTTTCCAGTCCAGCCAAAAGCTTTGGGACTTCTTGGTGGCTTACCTTCCAGCCTAATTTTCTCCTGATCAGCCAAGGCTGACTAAATGCTACCAGCTAGATAAGCAAAGTTTCACCTGGAATGCAACAAATAGAAAAGACTAAGTGTTATGGAATTCTCTGTTCCCTGGATATGAAAATGGTGATTTCCTAAATATTCCGGAACAAGAGCAAATAATACGTAATTTAGGTGATATCACGTAAGTGATTATTAGCATGATCTCCATTAAGGCAAAGGCCTGGTTAGAAAGATCAAAGGTAACAGGGAGGACTGCTTTTTTTTTTTTTAATATGGTAAAAATATTTTAAAACCTCATTCCACCTGGGAAAACTTTTCCAAAGTGGTCTTCTCCTTTGACACAATTTAACAGAATAACAGAGAGACCTTGGAGGTCTTCTAGGACAACCCCCTTCTTAGGCAGGAAACCCTACACCACTTCAGACAAATGGTTATCCAACATCTTCTTAAAAACTTCCAGTGTTGGAGCATTCACAACTTCTGGAAGCAAGTTGTTCCACTGATTAATTGTTCTAACTGTCAGGAAATTTCTCCTTAGTTCTAAGTTGCTTCTCTCCTTGATTAGTTTCCACCCATTGCTTCTTGTCCTACCCTCAGGTGCTTTGGAAAATAGCTTGACTCCCTCTTCTTTCTGGCAGCCCTTGAGATATTGGAACACTGCTATCATGTCTCCCCTAGTCCTTCTTTTCATTAAACTAGACATAATCTATTTCTGCAATTGTTCTTTCTTGTTTCCTCCAATTGAATGAGAAGTGAAAGAAAAATGGGCCTAACTTCCCTGTTGCATTTTTGTTTGCCTTGGGAATTGGAGGTGTAGGGAAAACCGGACTCAAAGGGAAATTGTGATTTGGAACAACACACATGGATCTGCTCCAAATTACCTCATTTTTCTGAGTATAAGATGCACCGGAGTATAAGATGCACCTTAGTTTTTGGGGAGGAAAATAGGAGGGGGGAAATTTTGCCTACCAGGTATTCATCTGGCTAGCATCCTTAGTCTGGTCAGCTTCAGCACATTAGTTCACTGGTTTTGAGGGCATCCCTGGTTGGGGCTGAAATACAGTTTCTAAAGCACAGCTGATTGTCAGGGAGCAGCAATGAGAGAAGCAGGCAAAGCATGGAGGATCGCTTCACTCACTAGCGCCTCATTAGGGCTGGAAAAAAAGCTTCAAAAAAGCTACATTCGGAGTATAAGATGCACCCAAAATTCCAGCCTCATTTGGAGGGGGGGGGAGTGTGTCTTTTACTCTGAAAAATATGGTATATTTTGCCCTTTGAATTGGGATCTCCACATGACTGTATGGGTTCCTCAGAAGGAGTTTCAACAGATGATTTCCTGCTACGTGATCCCTTTTTTGCTTGAGCAAGCCAGAGATCCTTAGTGCGCACGCAAAGTGTGTGTGCTTTGTGGCTTAGCCATAGTTCTTTCCTTCTTCATTTTGTTTACCGTTTGTTTACCTCACATTGTCATTTTTGCAGGCCAGGTGGTGACGCTGCAGCTTGGAAGTTTAGAGCCCTATGGTGCTTTGTTCAAGATTACACCAGCCACCACAGAAAATGTGGTCAATATTCAGAAGTGCTTCCTGTTAAATGGCACCAAAGAAAGTCATGTGAAGCCACAAGGAGTCTTTCCCGACATGAAAGATTTCAAGGTGAGTCAGCGAAGCTCAGCAATGGGAGAAGTAAAGGGTCCAAGACGTCAAGATGGATTTGTAGCTGGAAAGTTACCTGGTTGATCTTTGGAAAAAATAGACTTTTTTAGAACAGAATTGGAAGGGACCTTGGAGGTCTTCTAGTCCAGCCCCCTGCTTAAGCAGGAAACCCTATACATTCCCCCTATTCCACAAACAGGAGAAATTTGTCAGTTTGTGGTGTCCACAGTGAATCAAGCATCCTATACCCAGGGGTGGGCTGCTGGGGGTTCGCAGGGGTTCGGGAGAACCTCTAGCTAAGATTCTGTGCAGTTCGGACAACCCCCAAATTCCATTCCTGGCTGGCCCCGCCTACCCATCCCCACCCTTCCCAAGAGTCTCCACATGGCCCATTTTGGATGCAGGTAAGTGCAAGGTGCACATGGAGGCTCAGGGAGGATGAAAAACGGACCTATTGGAAGTTCAGAAAGGCCAAAAACGAGCCCATTTCTGACCTCCAGAGGATCTCCAGAGCCTGGGGAGGCCGTTTTTGCCCTCCCAGAGGCTTGGGGAAAGCCTCTGGAGCCCAGGGAGGGCAAAAACGCCGCCCCCCCCCCGCCACTGTGGTGTAGGAGGCCAACGAGGCCACACCCACCATGGCCAGCAGCCAGGCAGAAAACCCCTTGCTAACATTTTTGAAGCCCACCCCTCCCTCTATCTCTATTTTTTCTTACATGTAAGGTAACTCATCCTTAGGACAAAAATTTGTTTCTACTTGCATTATTTTTAAAAAAAAAATCTGAATAATTTCACCCTTCCTCTGCCCAGTACATTTTTGTAAGACTGAGCTTGGGAAAAATATAGTTTCCCTCTGGCCTTTTGACTGGACAGTGAGATATTTAAAATCTAGCTTTCTACATCTTATTTGGCAAATATTGGCAACACCCGACCAAGTGCTAGATTCATCCATCAGGCAAAAAAGTGATGATAAACATGGCTTGTTGAATAAGATATTACTTGCTGGTATATTTCACTAATCTATAAACTATGGTTTAGAGGCCATAAATGGCCAGATTTTCCCCAACTTCTTGGGCCAAACCGAACAAGCCGCATTAGTTGGATTGATATAGCACCAACATTGTAATGTGGATTTTATGATTTGCTAGTGCATTGTGTAAAATATAGTCAATGCAATTTGTGAATCATGGTTATAATGTAGCCTGGACTTGGTTAAATTGTGATTTATCTGGGAAATATTTTATTTAGGAAATAAACAATCATGCCAGCCATTGGCTAGAATATGTAATTTCAAAACACTTTTTTTTTCTGATGTTGGAGATCTTCTCCATGCAATCTTCTACCATTGAGCTGCAGTTTTTCCCCAGCTCACTTGCTTTTGGAGACCAAGAATTACTGCACCTTTGGCGCACCCCGGTTCTTTCAACAAACCATGAGAAACACTAATATCTCCAGCCCTCCTCTCATTCGATAGGCCCGAGAAAGCTGTTCCAATTGAGAACAGCACATGGACAAATCCTTAGCCAGCTAAACCCTTTGCCTTTAGTGAGTCAGCCACTTATTTCTGCGGCAAAGCTGCTATTCCCCATGCCAAGTTTCTAATAAAATTGCAAGGCAGGTTTCACCCAGATGCTGTTGTCTTGATAGTAATGAAATCTCTCTTCTGCAATGGCTGCTCGAGGTGGCATTTGTCACACACATCGGATGGCAAGCTGTTATTTGACCTATGCCAAATCGCTGTCTGGTAGAGCACGATGCTACAGATGTGGGCGAGAAACTTCACAGTGTTGTTTGTAGCTCGTTTGCTAATGAAGGACTCAAAATCCTCCTTGCTTTCAAAGACCCCCATTTGAAATCATGGCAGCCTGTCTTTCTGATAAAGAGAAAGGCAAAGGTTTCCCATGTCCAGTCGTGTCCGACCAGGGGTGGGCGTGGCTTATTTTATGAGCGTGGCTTGATGGTCATGTGACAATTATTTAGGATTTAGCAGAGGTACTGCTCTACCGGGCTTTTAACTGCTTGCAGAGCTGTGCCGATCTACCCAATTATTTTTGGAGGCACTGGTCTACTCATGTATTTTTGCAGGCACCGGTCTACTCATTTGTTTTCTTTTAACACTGATCAGCTGTAGGGCGGCCCTTTGAAGCCCCGTGGCAAGAATTTAAACACTTTTTTTCCCTCTAGCCATCAAGGAGGACTTAACAGGCAGCAATAGATTGGGGGTGGGGCCAAATAAATGGTAAGAATAAAGTGGGGTGGGGGGCGGGGGGAGAACCGGTTTGGTGATGTCATATCATCACCGCTACCGGCTCAGTGGAACCGGGTGGAAGTGGGCGGAACCCACCACTGTGTCCGACTCTATGAGGTGGTCCTCATCTATGTTTCTTAACTGGGAGAACCATCATTGTCTGAAGATGCTTCCATCCATGGTCATGTAGCTAGCATGATTATACACCAAGGTGCATGGAATGTTGTTACCCTCCCCCCAAAGTGGTACCTTAGAATATACACACCAGGCTGGAAGGGACCTTGGAGGTCTTCTAGTCCAACTCCATGCTCAGGCAGGAAACCCTATACCTGTGATGGTGAACCTATGGCACTCATGCTGGAAATGGCAACACGGAGCCATCTCTCCGGGCACGTGAGCCATTGCCCATTGCTCTTCTGGGTTCTGCGTGCCGGCCAGCTGGTCTTCACACATCCAGGAGCGCTGGAAACCAGAAGAGCAGCCGCCCGGTGTGCATGCACACGCCGGGCAGCTACTCTTCCGGTTTCTGGCATGCATGCAGGCACACCAGATGTGGGTTTCAGCAGGTTCTGACCAGTTCTGGAAAACCAGGAGAAGAAATTTTGAGTAGTTTGGAGAACCGGTAGTAAAAATTCTGACCGGCCCCACCCCCATCTATTCTCTGCCTCCCAAATCCCAGCTGATCGGGAGGAAATGGGGATTTTGCAATAACCTTCCTCTGGATTGGGTAAGGAATGGGGATTTTGCAGTATCCTTCCCCTGCCATACCCACCATGCCACGCCCACAGAACCACTGCTTGAGACCTGCTGCCACTTGATTTCCCTTTAGGTAAAACCAAGAACTCAGGATAATATTGATAAAGTGCGTTGCAGTGGTGGGTTTCAAATTTTTTTACTACCGGTTCTGTGGGTATGGCTTGGTGGACGTGGCAGGAGAAGGATACTGAAAAATCCCCATTCCCTCCTGATCAGCTGGAACTCAGAAGGCAGAGAATAGATGGGGGCCGGGCCAGTCAGGGGTGGTATTTACTGGTTCTCCGAACTTCTCAAAATTTCCACTACCGGTTCTCCAGAACTGGTCAGAACCTGCTGAAACCCAACTCTGGTCCTTCCACTTACAAATGAAGTTGGGGGGAAGGAACGGGTAATTCAGTAGGAGAGCTCCTGCTTTCTTTGTAGAGGTGCCAAATTCAACACCTGGTATCACTAGCGATCATTACTTCTGTATGGATTAAATCAGCCATGAGAAGTTCTTCTTCCAGAAAATTGAGCTGCCAATTGAAAAAGACAACGAGTGTGTGACTCCTGTTGGCAGAAAGACCACCCAGGATTCTCTGTATGGCATGCCAAGGCTCCCCTCCAAGAGAAGATGAAGACAGAGGAGGATTTAAAATATAAAATAAGTTCCCCAAACATCTGCAAAGATGATTCTCATTGTTTCTTAAAGCCATTCTCCAAACTCTTAACGAAGCAGGGGAGCAGTAAAACATTGAGCTCTGGATGAATCTGAGGACAGCAAAGAGGATAACGGGACTTTTTATCCTTTTGGGGTTGTCTCAAGACTGGGGTCATATAATATCCTAAGCCAGAGGTGTCAAACTCAAGTGCTTAAATCCAACCTAGTGTGCCAGCCTGGAAATATCAAAGGACCGGCCCATGATGCCTCCCGAGGCATCTGTGCGGCCCATTTTTGGCCGGTAGAGTGCTACAGGAGGCCATGGAGGCTGAAAATGGGCTGTATGTGGCCCCCTCTACACCCTGTTTTGGCCAGTACAGTGCAGAAGCCATCCGTCCTCTCTCTCCCCACCCCCACTCCCTCCACCACCTGCTCTGCAGAGGAGAACTATAATACTGATCTGGCCCTTGAAGGAATCCAGTTTGACACCCCTGCCCTAAGCAATCATGTGCCTTTCGTTTACCATGATGTTTTAGCCTAGCTATATTGTGGTTTGTAAGCCATGAATTCTTCTGCAGTAACTTGAGTTGTGAACCGGTAGTGCAGCCCCATTGCCAACTGATAGTAAACTGGTAGTAAAGGTAAGTAGAACCCACTCCTGACCTGCAGCCATATGCAGTTACAGTATACAGTACGATATGCAGGGGTGGCATTCACTTACCTTCACTACCAGTTTGCAAATGTGAGCACGCATGTGGGATGTGATTACGTCTGGGCAGGTGGGTGGAGCGGAATAGAACTGGCTGAATATCACCACTGATATAACACCTCTCCTGCGCAAGCTGCTCTGGCCCCCAGTGGTCTTCCAGGTGCGATTCAAGGTGTTGGTCACCATCTTTAAAGCGCTCCATGGCTTAGGGCCTGGGTACCTACGAGACTATCTTCTGCCACCAATAGCCTCCCACCGACCAGTTTGCCCTCACAGAGAGGGACTCCTCAGGGTGCCGTCAGTCAAATTATGCCAACTGGCGATCCCCAGGGGGAGGACCTTCTCTGTGAGGGCTCCACCCCTTTGGAATGAATTGTTCCCAGAGATACGTAACATCCCTGACCTCCATACTTTCCGCCGTGCCCTCAAGACCCTGATGTTCCAACAGGCAGGGCTAAACATGTGAATGATTTTTAAATTGTTATTATTAATTCTGGGTTTTTATTTAATCGGGCCAAACTATGTAATAATTTTAATTAGCAATTTTATGATGTTTGTGTGTCTGTGTTTTTAATCTTGGCTGTACACTGCCCTGAGTCCTATAGGAGAAGGGCGGTATAATTAATAAATAAATAAATAAATAAATAAATAAATAAATAAATAAATAAATAAATAAATAAATAAATAAATAAATAAATAAATAAATAAATAAATAAATAAATAAATAGTTACAAGAACCAGGCTTGCTGCACTATGCAATTCCAATCAAAAAGCTTGACTGAAACAATGCAGTTTGAGAGGGGTCCTTGATGCTCTCTGAATGTGTTTGTTTTCTTGCAACATTTTATTACCCAAACTAAGTAACATCATCAGTGCTACTTTGAGTAATGAAACGTTTGCAAGAAAACAACCAAGTTCAGAGAGCACCGAAGACCCCTCGTTTCAACCCTGAGCTACAAACGTTCTCCTTTATTGATACAATGCAGCGTCTCTTGTGCCTCTTTCAAAGGCTTCTCTCTGTTGTTCCTCCAGTTTGTAAGAGAAGAATACTTCAAAGGCATCTACACCTCCGTGTGGCAGAGCATAACCAACTGGGGCAAGAAGAAGAATATCTATACGATGTGGGTGACAAACGCCAGCTGTGGCGTCACCCCGGTGCATTACGAGATGAAGGGCTACAACAGCTTGCTGGGATCCCACTACGACAAGTATGAAATCAATTACAGCGATTTCTCCATCAGTTTCCCAGCTTCCATCTTCGACCTGAAATCAAATGGTGAGTCAGAAGGATTCAGTCTCCTGGCTGCATTCCAAAATATTTGGGGAGATGAGCCCTCGAGCTTTTGCCCATTGTGTGCAGGGTGACTACCGTCATTGCGAACTTCACAACTCTGCAGGGATCAGTATCATACATCACACCCAAGCAGACCCTCTTCTGAGAGAGAAAAAAATGAAGCTAAAGGGTACACTCCAGGGGTGGGTTGCTTGGGGTTCGCAGAGGTTCAGGAGAATCTCTAGCTAAGATTCTGTGCAATTCGGAGACCCCCCAAATCCCACTCCTGGCTGGCTAACCCTCCTACCCCACTCCTCCCCTCCCAGGAGTCCCCAGGTGGCTCATTTTGGATGCAGGTAAGTGCAGGGTGCATGCAGAGGCTCTGGGAGGGTGAAAAATGGGCCTACTGGAAGTTTGGGAAACAGGCCATTTTCAGCCTCCGGAGTCTGGGGAGGCCGTTTTCTCCCTTCCAGAGGCTCAAGGAAGGCCTCCGGAGCCCGGGGAGGGCAAAACCTCCCACCCCTGCCATGGTGCAGGAAGCTTTCTTGCTGCGGTTAAGTGAAACACTGCAATTGTTAATTTAGTCACATGGTTGTTAAGCGAATCTGGCTTCTCCGTTGACTGGTTGTTCGAAAGTGATCACATGACCCTGGGACACTGCAACCGTCATAAATATGAGTCAGTTGCCAAGCATCTGAATTTTGATCACATCATCGTGAGGATGCTGCAAGGGTCATAAGAGTGAAAAACGGTCATAACGTACACTCTCTGTAACTTTGAACGGTCACTAAATGAACCGTTGTAAGCGCACAGTAGAATTAGCAAGAGCACCTCTGCAGGCATTGCTCAGTTTTTGGAAATGCTTTTTGTTCTAAGAGTAGAGAATCACTCCATAGCAAGGGTGTCAGACTCAAGGCTTAAATCTGGAAATATCAAAGGAACGGCCCAGGGTGCCTCTGCTGCAGTAGTGAGTTGCAAAACCCATCAATACCGGTTCACTGGTGTGTGCTTGTGTGCACACATAATGCTTCTGCGCATGCGCAGAAGAATCCAGCACAGGTGGAAGGAGCCTGCCACCGCCTCACCGCCACTACCAGTTCGCTGATACGGGTAGAACCGATAGCAACCCATCACTGCTGTGCTGGTTATTTTTGGTCTCCACGGCCTCCTGCAGCACTCTGCCAGCCTAACCACTCCCACCCATCCCCGGCTCTCTGAGATAACAGTAACAGAGTTGGAAGGGACCTTGGAGGTCATCTAGACCAACCCCCTGCTTACGCAGGAGACTTCTACTAGGGATTCGAACCACCGAACTGCCTCAATGAAATTGAGTTTGACACCCCTGCTCTACAGGGTCCGTGGCCTTGACTCTTGGAAAAGTATACAGTGGCTTGACAAGGTGAGTTGAGGTAAAATCCAACCTGTTGCCTCAACCAACCTGAGATGATGATGATGATGATGATGATGATGATATTTCTACATGCCTTATATAGCATTGTTTCTCAACCTTGGGAACTTTAAGAAGTGTGGACTTCAGTTTCCGTGTTCTGGTTGAAGAATTCTAGGAGTTGAAGTCCACATATCTTCAAACAGCCAACATTGAGAATCACTGGCCTATAGCGAACTCCGTTTGAGTTCTTGTCCTCAAAAACATAAGCCATGGACATTTTTCCCCCCAGCTTTGCGGGCTTACTAATTTGGTCCATTTCTGGGGCGGCTAGGATGCCATACATTCAGTAGCTCGAGCTTCTCTTTAATCTGCTTGTTTATTTGTTTCTTTATTCGTCCCTGACATTTCTGTGCCACTCCACTTGAAACAGCTGTGAACAGCCCTGGAGCAAAAATAAGGATTGAGAACAACAGAATAAAGAGAAAACAATGTACATCATATTGACGGAACCCAACTGGGGCAGGTCCCGAATTTAATATCTCCCCCAAATGTTCTGTCCCACTTCTCTGTGGAAATGGTTTCGTCAGAGAAATGGTGATTCATATAAATGGGATAGGTTATTTTATAGGGGGAGAGATATCATCTTCTAAATCAGAGGTCTTCAAACTTGGCAGCTTTAAGACTTCTGACTTCAACTCCCAGAATTCACCAGCCAGCTATGCTGGTTTTATATAATTGAATGGTTGGAGTGTGATTGATTGATTGATTGATTGATTGATTGATTTATTTATTTATTTATTTATTTATTTATTTATTTATTTATATGCCGCCCTCTGTAGACTCAGGGTGGCTTACAGTGCGTTAAGCCTTCATGCTTTTGTATATACCTGCTTAGTAGGGCTTAGTAGGACTTTTGTATATACCTGCTTAGTAGGGCTTAGTAGGAACACTCCCCTAAGCGGTGTTCTTTTTTATACAAAGTCAGCTTATTGCCCCCACAATCCGGGTCCTCATTTTACCTACCTCGGAAGGATGGAAGGCTGAATCAACCTTGAGTCTGGTGACATTTGAACTCGCAGTAATTGCAGGCAGCTGGCAGCTAAGTGCTATTTAACAGCACTTTAGTCTGCTGCTCCACCAAGGCTCTTTGTGTTGCATGTCCTTGATGATGGGGGACCGCCAGATTGGCTAAATGAGTGCAGAATTCACTTAATGACTGCAGTGAGTTGCTTAACAAACACCACCGCAAAAAAAAAAAAAAAGTTCGTAAAATCAGGCGTGACTCAAAAACTGCCTTGTTTAGCAACAGAAATTCTGATCTCAACTGAGGTCATAAGTTGAAGACTGCCTCTAAAAAAAGGAGCAGCGTAGCAATAACAGCAAACAGGTGACAGATTTCTGAACTGGGATAAGACAATTTCCTTATTTCTTTCTGTGCCCCCCTTGATCTTGCAAACCTCAACAATTATATTGGTTTCCAATTGTCATTTTTCACCTCCACAGGCTCCTGTTCCTAGCAGCACAAGCCAAAACTGAAACAACCAAATGAAAAGGCTTCTCCTCCTCCCACCTCCACCTTCTCCTCCTCTTTCTCCTCCTCCTTCTTTCTTCTTATTCTCTTTCTTTTTCTTCTTCTTCTCCTTCTTTTTCTCCTCCTTCTCCTCCTTCTTGTTCTCCTTCTCCTCCTCCTCCTTTTTCTTCTCTTTCTCCTTTTTTTCCTCCTCCTCCTCCTCCTTTTTCTTCTTTTTCTCCTCCTTCTTTTTCTCCCTTTTCTCCTTCTCCTCCTCCTTCTCTTCCTCCTTTTTTCTCCTTCTCCTTCTCCTCCTTCTCCTTCTCCTTTTTCTCCTTCTCCTTCTCCTTTCTTCTTCCATTCCACCCAATCAGGGCCAAGGGAGTTCACAGAGATATTATACAATGTTAATTTGGACAGATTTTATGGCTTGTATTACAGAGCTTCAGATGCAATTTCCACCCTCTCTGTAGGCCACTTGCTTAAGGCACTTGGAAATTTATATGATCTTTTAATGACTTTCTGGCCTGGAGCTGTTTGCCCTTCCCTTCTCTGTGTTCCTATATTGATTTGATGTTTGGTAATTTGGATATGTAAGATAGGAATAATTTATTCTTGTGAAAGAGAGCAATGTGGCTTAAAGCTGCATGTTATCCTCATTATTTAATTTTTATCCCACTTTTTTACACAGAATTCAAGACAGTGAACATACCTGTAGTAAAGCCAGCCCTTAGAACTCTTCAGATTCCCTGGTTTCAGAATATTTCCCTGGATTTGTGAACTAGACTATTGCATTTTGGTGCTCCATGGGTAGTGTGACATCCACATATGCGTTGTTCTTCCTCCCTAGAAACAAAACTGTGTGATGAGCTGCCAGGAGATCCCACAGAGCACCACATCATGGCCAATCCGATGGCTGACTTCGTTGGTGGACAGGAGGATCGTGCCCACAGTCTGTTCCACCATTACAGAAAACGCTTTGGAAAGAGCTACGACACTGAGCAGGAGATGGAACACCGGAAACACACCTTCACCCACAACATGAGGTGTGCAAAGCCTCAAGAGACAAGGCAGAGGGAGGGAGGGAGGGAGGCTGGTAGAAGGACAGGAGAGCAATAGCAATAGCACTTAGATTTATATACCGCTTCACAGTGCTTTTACAGCCCTCTCTAAGCAGTAAGAGTCAGCCTATTGCCCCCAACAATTTGGGTCTTCATTTTACCCACCTCAGATGGATGGAAGGCTGAGTCAACCTTGAGCCTGGTGAGATTTGAACTGCCAAATTGCAATCAGCTGGCAGTCAGCCGAAGTAGCCTGCAGTACTGCACTCTAACCACTGCACCAGAGGAGAAAAGAAGTAATTTAATGAAAAGAAGGACTGGGGATGACATGATAGCAATGTCATCCCCAATGAAGAGGGAGGTAATCCTATTCTCCAAAGCACCAGAAATCAGGAGAGGAAGCAATGGATTGAAATTAATCAAGGAGAGAACCAACCTAGAACTAAGGAAGTATTTCCTGACAGAACAATTAATCAGTGGAATAACTTGCCCTCCAGAAGTTGTGGGTGCTCCAACACTGGAAATTTTTAAGAAGAGATTGGACAACCATTTGTCTGAAATGGTGTAGGGCAGGGGTCGGCAACTTAAACACTCAAAGCGTCATTTGGACCCATTTCCCACAGAAAAGAAAACACCGGGAGCCACAAAACCCTTCCTGTGCCTGACTATTTCTTGAGCAGCCACAAAACTAGCATATGTAGTTGAATTTAACGTTCTGTTTTCTTCTGAAACTTTTCTTTTCTTGGATTTATCTATGGTTGGCCTACCGGGAGTTGAAAAGCTCAATAAATTGCATGCCGGCAGGTGTCACACATTGGAGGTTATGACTCATATTTTGAGTGACAGGGAGCCGCAGCAGAGGGGTGAAAGAGCCACATGCAGCTCCAGAGCTGCAGGTTGCTGACTCCTGATGTAGACTTTCCTGCCTGAGCAGGGGGTTGGACTAGAAGACCTCTGAGGTCCCTTTCGATTCTGTTATTCTATATTCTGATGAAAAACATTTGCCGGTATCTTGGCTATGTCAGGTGAGCTTTCTCCATAATCAGAAAATGTGCTCATTATTGGAGGAAAGACTTGATAGATTCTACAAATGGTTGGCTGCACCCTTTTCCCTTTACTGTTCCTTAATATTCTGACTTTAGCTCTGCCGTGCCATTTTAACTCATGTTCAAAGACTTTCATTGCCATTTGTACAAAGGCATGTGTGGCAAGGTGAAAGTTTCTTCTCCCATCTCACCAGCCAAGTTTTGAGTTTCTGCTTCACTGGAGAAGCATTAGCATGTAAAACACTCCATTGTTATCCTTTGGTATCAATGATGAAGTTAGGTTACATCTGAGATTGAAATGCGTGATTAAGAACATTATAAAACAACAACACTTGTCAAAACAAGCAGCAATCCAACAAGGCCTAGAACCAGTGCCAAAAGTTCTCATGAGGTACCAAAAGTGAAGGTTGAAAAACTCATCCAGAAGTCAAGCCTGGATACTTGAGAGTCCTCAAAATCGGTGGGGCCAACTTAAGAGCTATGGTGGTGTGGTGGTTAGAATGCAGTATTGCAGGCTAACTCTGCAGTCCACTGTCAAGAGTTCGATTCTCACCAGGTTCAAGGTTGACTCAGCCTTTCATCCTTCTGAGGTCGGTAAAATAAGAGCCCAGATTGTTGGGGACAATATGCTGATTCTATAAACAGCTCAGAGTGTGCTGTAATGCACTGTGAAGTGGTATATAAGTCTAAGTGCTACTGCTATCAGCTTTCTAGTCCCTAAGGGTTCTAGGAGAAGCCAGACACCATTGTCCACCATTTTGTGAAGGTACAAGCCCAACATGTGGGCCATATCTTCGATTTCAATTTCCTCATCAAGAAGATGAAGAAAGCACAATTTGTATAAGAAAGAAAAGAGAGAGAATGCCTTTTTAGTGGGCGTCCATTACGTGTTGACTCTTTCCATCCAGATTGATTTTAGAACAGAGGGAACTTTAGAGATCAGAAAGGGAGATGATATATATCAGGGGTCTTCAACCTTGGCAACTTTACGACTTGTGGATTTCAACTCCCAGAACCCCCAAAATAAGACATCCCCTGATAATAAGCCCAATCGGGCTTTTGAGCGCATGACAATAAGGCCAAGTGCTTATTTCAGGGTTCAAAAAAATATAAGGCAGGGTCTTATTTTCAGGGAAACACGGTAGTACCTGGCTTAGCTCTTCTTCTTCCTCCTCCTTTCCCAGGTTTGTCCATTCCAAGAATCGAGCCAACCTTCCCTTTAAGTTGGCCCTGAATCACCTGGCTGATCTCACCCTGGAAGAGATGGCTGTGATGAGGGGGAAACTCAAGAGCACGGCACCCAACAAGGGGCTGCCGTTCCCTGAGGAGATTTACACAGGCCTCATCTTGCCAGAAAGTTTGGATTGGCGACTCTATGGTACGTATTGCTGGTTCCGGAAGAACGTGGTTAGTAAAAGATGAGTCAATTCAAGTCAATCTTTGGGACAGTCATTAAGCAGCAGAGATGAGTCTTCCAGGCCTTGGCATAGGATTTTGGTGGAACCATGGATGGGTGGTTTTGGGTAGCTTGTCTGAACCCTTAGCTCTGTTTATTACTTTTCTATTTTAAGACTAAGTCATCCAGGGTCATTCTGGAGTTGGGAAACTTCTAAATCTCGCATCAGCCATGACAAACTCTTTAACTTTTTTTCTCTTTCTCAGCCATGTCGCCTTGTTTTCCGTGCAGGTGGGCCTCGACTTATGGGTACAATTAAGCCCAAAATTTATGTTGCTAAGCGAGACAGTTAAGTAAGGTTTTGCCCCATTTTACACCCTTTCTTGCCACATTTGTGGCAAGTGAATCACTGCAGTTGTTAAATTAGTAACCCCGGTTGTTAAATCAATCTGGTTTCCCCCATTGACTTCGCTGGTCAGAAAGTCACAAAGGCAATCATGTGATCATGGGATATTGCAACCCATCACAAATATGGGTCAGTTGCTGAATTTTGATCACATGACCATGAGGATGCTACAACAGTCATAAGTGTGAAAAACAGTTATGTCACTTTTTCAGTGCTGTTGTAACTTCAAACCAGTGGTGGTATTAAGCCGGTTCTATCCGGTTCGGGCAAACTGGTAGCGCCGGTTGCGGGAGGCTCCACCCACCCACCCAGATATCATCACACCCTGTTTTTGGCGCTCTGTGCATGCACACAAGGCACTCACACACCTTTGCGAACTGGTAGAGAATATAAGTGAATACCATCCCTGCTTCAAACGGTCACTCAATAAACTATGGTTAATCAAGGACTACCTGTACATCTGTACCTCTAGCCGACCTTCTATTTCTCCATGGCCATTGAATTCACAAAAATAGGCAGTTTTAAATCTTTATTATTTATTTATTGTAAATTTGTTTGCCGCCCATCTTGCCACAAGGCCACTTACTTGTTCAGCCATCGTGGCCTCGTTCCAACATCTCACGGCCATTAAGAATGATTTACCAACGTCAAGGTTTCGCTTTGTCCTTCAATGTAAGCCGGAAACCAACAAGCGTGTGTGGGTTGATGTTAGGAATAAATCAGTTTCCTGACTTTTTGTTTTGTTTTTTTTATTATAGTTTTCATTCAAACAGGGGACAGGATTCTCTTCCTTTTCTGACACTTGTTTTTGTCATTTCTTTGCAAACTACAGTATAGTAGTGTTCTAATTTTCCTTCTATTCCCTTTTGTTGTAATTAGTCATAGGATGCTTTTGCTGATTGCTCACTTGGATCACGTCTTCTAGAACAGAGGTGTCAAACTCAATTTCATTGTTGGCCGCATCAGGGTTGTGTTTCACCGCAGTGGGGCGTGGGGAGTGGCCAGAGGGCATGGCCAGTTCGACGTTACTCGTGTTGGGAACACCTGTGGTGGCCAAGTGCTAAGGCAGGACTTCCCTGAGACCCTACCTCTCTCTTATTATATCCTTCCTTCCTTCCTTCCTTCCTTCCTTTCCTTCCTTCCTTTCCTTCCTTCCTTCCTTCCTTCCTTCCTTCCTTCCCTCCCTCCCTCCCTCCCTCCTTCCTTCTTTCCTTTCCTTCCTTTTCTTCTTTTTCCTTCCCTTTTCTTCTTTTTCCTTCCCTTTGCCTTCTCCTTTCTTCTTCCTTCCCCTCTTTCCTTCTTTTTCCTTCCTTGCTCTCTTCCCATCTTCCCTTCTTTTTCTTTTTCTTTGTCTTTCCTCTTTCCCTTTCTCCTTTCCTGTCCTTTCTTGCATGTGCAAATGCAAAAGAGGAAGCATTTTGTTTTTAGTTTGTTTTGATAGCTCTCTGCGTTTTCACTGGCAGAGGGCTGCAGGAGGCCTCAGGATAGCCCATAGGCCAGATCTAAGCACCCCACGGGCCTTGAGTTTGAAACCCCTGTTCTAGAATCATTCAACCATTACTGCACCAAAACAACGGTAACGAGAACAGGCTTCGAATCACCAGTGATAGTAGGGGAATACTAGAAGATTTTGAAAATCACTAAAGGAGAAATAGCCTTAGTCCTCACCTGATGTGAGAAAGAGTGGATCTGAGTACAAATACTATATGGCATAGATAGAAAATGCAAAAGACAAAAATTAAAAACTTGATTCTTCCAGAGTGGGTGAATGAAAGTTAAACATTGTTCTAGATATCCTTTGGATTTTTACTATTGCCAAAGAGAAAAAAGTATGGGATTCTGGTTTTGTTTGGCAGCATGTGAAGGTAAACAGTACAACAGGAGGTCTGCAGGAGGATGGCAAGGCAAGCGTGGAAAAATTTCTCTTTGTTCTTTCCAGGGGCAGTGACGCCTGTCAAAGACCAGGCTGTGTGCGGGTCCTGCTGGAGTTTTTCTACTACAGGATCCCTTGAAGGAGCTCTCTTCCTTAAGGTAGAAACTGCTTCCTTCCTTAGAATTTGGAAGATGTTGGTGAGGACCAGTGGTGGAATTCAATTTTTTTACTACCGGTTCTATGGGCATGGCTTGGTGGGCGTGGTGTGGCTTGGTGGCCATGGCTTGGTGGGCATGGCAGGGGAAGAATACTGCAAAATCTCCATTCCCACCCCACTCCTGGGGGAGGATATCGCAAAATCTCCATTCCCACCCCACTCCTGGGACCAGCCAGAGGTGGTATTTGCCAGTTCTCTGAACTACTCAAAATTTCTGCTACCGGTTCTCCAGAACCTGTCAGAACCTGCTGAATAGCATCCCTGGTTAGGAGTGTGCAAAACACTTCAAATTCAAAAGACCCTGTTTGAAAGTACATTCATGCTAATTGTTTGGAAGGGAGAATTGAGATCTTGAACATGCAATAGAATGTTTCAAGACTGGAAAGTTTTGCATCTCCAATGCTTTGCATACTTCTCATGTAGGGTGCCCAAGAACCAGTATTTGTCTATCTGTCTGTCTGTTCGTCCGTCCATCCATCCGTCTGTCCACCCATTTATCTATCTGTCTGTCTGTCTGTCTGTCTGTCTGCCTACCTACCTACCTACCTACATACATACATACATACATACATACCTATCAATTTTTATCCCTTTATACCAGTAAGTAACTCAAGGCAGTGAACATACCTAATATTCCTTCCTCTTCCTGTTTTCCCACAACAATTCTGTGGGATAGGGTGGGCTGAGCTAGAGGGTTTGGCCCAAAGTCACTCAGTTGGCTCTCATGTCTAAAGGACTAGAACTGACATTCTCCTGGTTTCTAGGCCAGCACCTTAACTACTATACTAAACTGGATCTTCAATTGTCAATATCTGTCATCATATTGATAAAGATTGATAGCTATAGATACAGGTATATAGATATAGATAGATAAAGATATAGGTATATATGATATATAGATTAGATTAGTATTAATAGAATAGAATAACAGAGTTGGAAGGGACCTTGGAGATCTTCTGGTCCAACCAGGGGTGAAATGCTCCCAGTTCGGACTGGATCGCCCAATCCAGTAGCAATGGCGGCGGGTGGTTCAGAGAACTGGTAGCAAAAATCCCTGCCTAGCTGAGCCGCACAATCATCCAAGGCTTTTTTTTTTAATTTTTAAAAGCATTTTTTCTACAACCTATTCGGCTGAAAAAATGCTTTTAAAAGTAAAAAAAAAGCCTCTGATGATCTCACAGCTCAGCTGGGATCGTCAGAGGCTTTTAAAAGCATTTTTTTACAACCTCTTCAGCCAGAGATTGTAGAAAAAATGGTTTTAAAAGTTAAAAAAAAAAGTTGGCCACACCCACCCAGTCACATTATACTCCCCCCCACACCAAGCCACACCCAAAGAACCGGCAGCAACAAATATTACATTTCACCACTAGGCAGGAAACCCTACACTACTTCAGACAAATGGTTATCCAACATCTTAAAAACTTCCAGCGTTGGTCACCCCTAGTCCTTCTTTTCATTAAGCTAAGCATACCCAGTTCCTGCAACCGTTCTTCATATGTTTTAGCCTCCAGTCCCCTAATCATCTTTGTTGCTCTTCTCTGCACTCTTTCTAGAGTCTCCACATCTATTTTACATGGAGATGGAGATGAAGATGGAGATAGAGACAGAGACAGAAATAATTATTATCCTGGTCTTGTTTCCAACAAATGGACTCAATATCACTAGTGGAAGTTACAGAATAAACATTATGTATTATATCAGTAACCAAAGAAAAATAACATAAGCAACTAGGCTAAACATGGAAATAGAATAATGGATGACTTATTTCAATAAGTTTGCCAGAGAGGGAAATAATATTCCCCCAAAAAATCTACAGAGGAACATGGCTAAAGTTGCCAAACTGTTTCAACTAAGTTCTTAAAGTAGTTTGTTTTAACAAGTATAAATGGTTTATTCCAACCATTAGTTTTTACATAAGCAAAGAGAAGTTAATTCAGTTCCTCTTCCTAATTTAATTGCTTTGAATAATACACTTAATTACGAATACCTAATAATATTTTAGAATGGTTATACAGCATAAATCAAGATTAGCATTTTGAGAGTGGCTCCATCCCCATAATACTGTAAGCCAAAACAGAGAATCAACATTATAGCCCAGGGCTGGACAACTGCAGGTCTTTAACAACCTATGGACTTTAACTCCCAGAATTCCTGGCTGGCTCAGGAATTCTGGGAGTTGAAGTCCACAAGTCGCAAAGGGCCTATAGTTGCCAACCTCTGTTAGAATCCAATCCAAGGACTTGGTTCATAGAGTTTACTCACACATAATATGGTTGCTTCTAATTTTGCCTGGGGTTTGTCAGGCATATTTTAGAGAGAACATTATGTGAATACAGATAGTCCTCCACTTACAACAGTTCGTTTCATGAGCATTCAAAGTTACGACGACACTGTAACAAGTGACTTATGACCATGATCATGTGATCAAAATTCAGTTGCTTGGCAACTAATTCGTATTTATGATGATCACAGTGTCCTTGGATCGTGGGATTCCCCTTCTGCAACCTTCTGACAAACGAAGTCAATGGGGAAGCCAGATTCACTTAACAACCGTGTTGTTAAAGTAATAACTAGTGATTCACTTAACAACCGTGGCAAGAAAGTTCATAAAATGGGGCAAAACTCCCTTAGCAACATAAATCTGGGGCTCCGTTGCGGCCTTAAGTCGAGGACTACTGCTACAACCAACAAAGCTACCAAGTATGGCTTCTATTTCTATTCCATCGGTTATTTTGCACAAAAGACATCGTAAGACAATGCAGAGCTCTGGGCTCAGTTGGGAAAGCTGCTGCATTCGTCGTGTTCAAAATACATGTTCCAAAGTATTTCTTCAAACTGGATGCACTACACAGCCCTGGTATATAACCTTTTAGAAACACTTTCTAAAGATCCTTAGAAATTCCGATCAATGTCCTGGTGATTTCTCAGTAAGGCTTTTGGGACTGTGGGTTTTGAACTTTTGAATATTACTTAGTGTATGTGGGTTTTGTGGGGTTTTTTTTTAAACCCACATACACTAAGTAATATTCAAAAGTTACTATTCAAAAGTTGCTCCAGCTATAGTCTTCTAAATTATACCATTGAAATTTTTATTTCTTTTTTTAAAAGAAGAAAGCAGCAGCTCTAGCAATGAAACAGAACAAAACCGGAGAGATTAAAACTGTTCCTACAGAGAAAACGAATTCCTGAGCTGAGCCCACACTTGGCCAAGGCTAGGGGAAAAAAAAAAATCAACTCCCTCATGTGTGGGGGCGGAAAACCTTAGAATGGTGCTTCTGGTATTTATAATAATTTAATCAGGTTTTACCCTTATTTTGTCATTCATATTGCACAGAACTCCGTGTTGTTCAGGATTCCAAAGGATGCGACTGGAGTGACCCTCCTTAATGGAAATGAAGGATTATTGTTTTGCAAAGCACAGCAATACAGCTAGATCACAATTGAGCCCAAGTTTTCTGTAGCTAAGCGAGACCATTGTTAAGTGAGTTTGACCCCATTTTGCAACCTTTCTTGCCACGCTTGTGACATTGTTAAGTTAGTAACAAGGTTGTTAAGTGAAACTGTCTTCCCCATTGACTTTGCTTGTCAGAAGGTTGCAAGAGGGGATCACGTGACCCCAGGACGCTGCAACCATCATAAATATGAGTCAGTTGCCAAGCGCCTGAATTCATATTCTTTGGAAGATCACATGACGGCTGTGGCAAGGGGGGCTTTTTATCAGGTTCGCCTGATTTACCAGTTGCGTCCCTTTCTGGACCGGGACGCCTTGCGCACAGTTACCCATGCCCTCGTCACTTCCCATCTGGACTACTGTAATGCTCTCTACATGGGGCTCCCCTTGAAGAGCACTCGGAGGCTCCATTGGTCCAGAATGTGGCCACGTGGGTGATTATGGGAGCGACATGGCGCACCCATGTGACACCTCTCCTGCGCGAGCTGCACTGGCTTCTGGTGGTCTTCCGGGTGCGATTCAAGGTGTTGGTTACCATTTTTAAAACGCTACATGGCTTAGGACCTGGATACTTAACGAGATCGTCTTCTGCCACCGATGGCCTCCCACCGGCCAATACGCTCCCACAGAGAGGGACTCCTCAGGTTGCCATCGCTCAAACAATGTCGACTAGCGACCCCCAGGGGGAGAGCCTTCTCTGTGGGGGCACCTGCCCTCTGGAATGAATTGCCCCGGGAGATACGTATGATCCCCGACCTACGTACCTTTCGCCGTGCCCTTAAGACTTTACTGTTTCAACAGGCTGGGCTAGCTAAATAATGAATTTTTAATGGGTGTTTTAGTTTTTGAGTTTTTAATATAGGGCCAAATTATTTAATAGGTTTTAAACTGTTTTTTTAAATTTTGTGATATATGTTGTTTTACTGTGGCTGTAAGTCCCTCGAGAGAAGGGCGGTATAAAATTTTTAATAATTAATAAATAAATAAATAAATAAATAAATAAATAAATAAATTGTGATCATGGGGATGCTGCAGTGGTTGGTTGCTCCCGGTTCTGTCTGGATCTTTAGAACCAGTACTAAAACTGGCGGGAGGCTCCACCCACCAGGAACGACATCATCATTGGTGATCTGCACATGCTCAGAAGCTTCTGTGCATGAGCAGAAGAGCGCATGGGCGCAATCCTTCTGCAAACTGGTAGTAAAGATAAGTGGAACCCAACCCTGGGATGCTGCAGTGGTCATAAGTGTGAAAACCAGTCATAAGTCAATTTTTTGAGTGCCATTGTAAGTTCAAACGGTCACTAAATGAATTGCTATAAATTGAGGACTACCTCAAGGACTTGCAGATGAAGCTGCTTTCTGTAAAAAAAGAGAAACACCGTATACACACAAACTCATACACCCTTCCCTGTGATTTTTCTGATGCAGTGAGGAACCCCAATTGGTAGCTTTGCTCCCTTGCCAGGAAATGCAACCAAGTCTGATCAAAGTGTGTTTTATTCTCTTCCCCAGACAGGACATCTCATCTCGCTCTCTCAACAAATTCTCATCGACTGCTCTTGGGGTTTTGGGAACTACGCCTGCGACGGCGGTGAGGAATGGCAGGCATTTGAATGGATCCTGAAACATGGCGGCATCGCCACCACTGAGTCGTATGGGCCCTACAAAGGACAAGTGAGTGACGGAGGCCTGTGTATTGGGGGGGGGGATTCAGAAGACCTCTGCTTGTGTGGAAAAGATCGGTGTGGCTTAAGAGTTGCTCTGAAAGAGATGCTGGTTGCAACTACAGGTAGTTGTTTCCAGCATAGAATAGAATGGAATGAACTGGAATGCAATGCAATGTGAGAGGAGAGGAAAGGGGAGGAGAGGAGAGGAGAGAATGGGATGGACTGGACTGGACTGGACTGGACTGGGCTAGACAAGTGGAGTGGAGTGGAGTGGAATGAAATGGAATTCTTTATTGGCCAAGTGTGATTAGACACACAAGGAATTTGTCTCCAGTGCATAAGCTCTCAGTGTACATACAACAATAGTGATAGGTCATTAGCATAGTAGTCATTGTGATAATACATTCATCATAAAACATTAGATACAACACTTAGTGATACTCATGGATACTAAATAAGCTATCAACATAAATCATACTAGGATACTAAGTAAACAATATAAGTCATAAGATACAAGCAACAAAGTTATACTCATAAGAAGTTAAGGAGATAGGTAATAGGGAGGATGAGAATAATGATGGTAATACTGCCTTTCTAGATAGCTTGACAGTGTTGTGGGAATTAGTTGTTTAGCAGATGGTCCTCAATTTATGACCACTTGCATGCTGACTGTTCTAAGTGACGGCTGACCCCCCCAAAATGCGATTTATAACCCAGATTTAATTTCTGACATCCAGGCACCCTTTCATGCCATCACCTGACTGCATTTAATTCCGACATGCATGTATCCTCTTATATATCTGTGTATGCATGGATTTATTTTTTCCCTATCGCTTTTGTCAATGCATCTTTATGCCTTTATTTACAACTTAGTCCCCAACTTACATCCATAACTGAGACCAACATTTCTCTTGCTAGGCGAGACCTTTGTTAAGTGAGTTTTGCTCCATTTTACAACTTTTCTTGCCACCGTTGTTAAGGGAGTCAGAGCCCCTGGTTAAGTTAGTAATAAAGCTGTTAAAGTGAATCTGGCTCCTCCACTGACTTTGCTGATCAGAAGGCCGCAAAAGTGGATCAC
The DNA here is from genome assembly GCA_030761175.1 of Masticophis lateralis. Classification (NCBI taxonomy): domain Eukaryota; kingdom Metazoa; phylum Chordata; class Lepidosauria; order Squamata; family Colubridae; genus Masticophis; species Masticophis lateralis. The sequence goes on from JAUDYJ010000009.1 coordinate 14,536,816, forward strand.
AGGACCTTGGGACATGGTGGCGGTCATAAGTATGAACCAGTTGCCAAGCATCTGAATTTCTGATCACATGATCATGGGGTTGCTTCAAAGGTCGTAACTGTGAAAAAACGGTTTCACTTTTTTCAGTGCCATTGTAACTTGGAAAGGTCACTAAATGAATGGTGGTAAGTCAAGGACTACCTGTATTCATAGAGGGCATTCAGAGGCCCCTAAATCAAGGGGAAATGATGCTACAGCCAATGGAATCTTGACTATGGGGTGTTCTCTTCCTACCAGAATGGCTACTGTCACAGCAACGAGACTCACCTTGTGAGCAAGCTCTCAGGTTACGTCAACGTCACTTCTGGGAACACGACTGCTCTGAAGGCCGCCATTTACAAGCACGGACCTGTCTCTGTCAGCATCGATGCCTCCCACAGGACCTTCTCTTTCTATTCTAATGGGGTCTACTACGAGCCCAAATGCAGTAAGTTTCCGAGCAGCCTCTACTCCATGGGGTGCTCAGCCTGATCTCCACGATGTCTCCTTCCTTAAGCATCTGAGCCAATTTTCTTCTGGTTTATTTTTTTTAATGTACTTTTATTATAGATTATAGCACGTTTAGCAAACCAAAAATGACATAATGACATAGTTGACTTAAATACATTGATGGAGCAAAAATAATGCTGTGTGAAAGTACCCATAGTTTACCACATTAATGTGGAACTGGTAAATCAAGATGCATTCTTGAAATTACATTCCAAGAGCAGTTCATACTTAGCAGGGCCCAAATTCTGCCCTTAGGAGAAATCTACTTATGAATCTACTTATATATATTTCAGCCAGATCCTTCCTTTTTCTACAGCTAAGTTGGCTTCTACTCTGAAGGAAGAAAACCTTCCTTCCTTCCTCCCTCCCTCCCCATTTTCTTTCTTTCCCTCCTTCCTCCCTCCCCCTTTTTTCTTTCCTTCCTTCCTCCCTCCTCCTTTATCTTTCCTTCCTCCCTCCCTCCCCCTTTATCTTTCCTTCCTCCGTCCCTCCCTCCATTTCCAAAATGTCTACAGGAAATGTGTTCAGGGAATAGAAAAATATGCAGCAGAAAATTTGCCAGCAGTCGTCCCCTGCCATTCCAGCTATTTGCTTTCATTTTTTTCATTATAGTAATAATAACTTTATTACACATGGCATGTCTTGCTTTCGTGAATTAAATCACCACAGTTTTTCCATGTCCCTTTAACATCTCAAGGGATACCAGTTTTGAAGAATACCCAGTTGGATTAACTTGAGCAAGGGTGGTTGAGAAGGGAGAATTGGCCTGCAGGACCACCTACCCAATGATCCATGTGCCTGTGTTAAAGATTCATTTGGCTACGCGTGCAGCATAATTATGACTATTAATCTCCAGATGATACAGTCCTGTTTTTCAATATGTAAATCCATTATCCCATTCAAAGAGCTTAGGAAACAATAAATGCAGGTATAACTAATAGCATTTTCCCCATTCCTAGCTCATCAATCCACAATAGATTCAAATTGATACTACTAGCTAGGCCATCTTTGATTGCTATGATATTAAAAAAATGTTGACAGTCTAGAGAACAAGAAAAGACCAACAAAGAGGATTAGGGGACTGGAGGCTAAAACATATGAAGAACAGTTGCAGGAACTAGTTTAATGAAAAGAAGGACTAGGGGAGACATGATAGCAGTCTTCCAATATCTGCCAGAAAGGAGAAGGGTCAACCTATTCTCCAAAGAAGGAGGTAGGACAAGAAGCAAAGGAAGGAAGCTAATCAAGGAGAGAAGCAACCTAGAAATAAGGAGACATTTCCTGACAGTTAGAACAAATAATCGGTGGAAAGATCTGTCTCCAGATGTTTTAAGTGCTTCAACAGGAGATTTTTAAGAAGAGATTGGACAACTATTTGTCTGAAACGTTATATATTTCCAATAAGATAATTTCAATGTAAAATTTCCCAATGGAAACTCTTTTTAAAAAAGACATTGATGATTGTTTATATAAAACTTTTAGAAGCGTGTTGGTTTTGTAGGGGAGGGGAGAAAATATATAGATGTTTTGTGAGTGTTTGCAAATTTTGGATTGCAGAAAGAATGCTGATGGATGTTATTTGATGCCAGTGGTCATGACACTGAGGTTTCTCGAATTCTCAATCGGTTAACTGTAATCCACATCCCTAAAAGATAATACTGTGAATCATGGAACAGCTATAAAGAGAGAGAGAAGCAGAGAAACTGCATCGTTGATTACTGCGGTTGTGAAGCCTACAATCTGCATTTTCATAACTGCAGTAATAAACAGGACCATTTAATCTTCACAAGTTCTGTAAATTCAGGATTTAAAAGTCCTAGCCTGGGTCACTACGTAACCTCAATGGAGCTGTGGTGCATTCTTTTGCCTAATCACACATATCAAAACGTCATTTTGTTCTGAGTCGATTCTTTTTTTTTTTCCCATCTTTTTTTAGAAAACAAGAGGGGTGAGCTAGATCATGCTGTCCTGGCTGTCGGTTATGGTGTCCTTCAAGGAGAGCTTTACTGGCTCATCAAGAACTCTTGGTCCACCTACTGGGGCAACGATGGTTACATCCTCATGTCCATGAAAGACAACAACTGCGGTGTTACTACCGATGCTGTTTTCCCAATTGTTGCTTAAAGGGAGCAGGACTTGGCCAATTCTTTCAGGCAATTTCAAAGAAAATGCAAAGCCAGACCTTTCTTCCTACTTTTATTGAAGCAGGGCCACATTCCTCTCATCTCCTGGACTTCATCTTAAATCATAGAACTGGAAGAAACTCAAGACATGCATGTCAATGAAAATTCTCAGTCATCTTCTAGGTAGAGTTTTCTGGAAGTTGAGTTATGGCAACTGGATCTCTTTTCCTTCTGGTTGTAACGTTTCACTGGTTCTCCGAGTAGCTTCTTCACTCTGAGCAAGTTGGTTAGGGGGCCCCTCTAATTAACCAACGAACTAACTTATATGGGATCCCCCTAACCAACTTGGTCTAACTCAATGTTTCTCAACCTTGGTAACTTGAAGATGGGTGGACTTCAACTCCCAGCATCTCCCAGCCAGCGCTGGATTCTGGGAGTTGAAGTCCACCCATCTTCAAACTACCAAGGTTGAGAAACACTGGTCTAACTGAAGAAGCTACTTGGATAAGCAACAAAACCTTTCAGACCAAAAAAGAAACAAGTCCAATTGCCATGCCTCAACAACCAGTCAAGAGGTACGTGTTTTTTTAGAACAACTTAGTTGTTGTCCTTGATGGGGTTTTTTTTTGACAGCACAGGCCATTTTGCAAGAGATGTTTTGCCTTGAAAATCTGGGAAGGGGTGCCCCAAATAAATAAAATGGCCACATCCATTCTCCTTGGCAGCACCCAAATAAAATGTAAACAGGATTTCAGCTCTTCCCACCCCCACCGCCTATCGTTTAGATATCTCCAACTTCTTAAAACTTTCTCCCAAAAATGTAGAAAAGGAAAATGCATTCTATATTTATAGGCATGGATATACATTCCTCTGATGATTGACTTCTTCCAGTCTAGCCTGCATCCCTGGATGTCCTTCTGGTCTTCCATGGAAGTAATACCAGACCTACCTATTAACCAGCCAACTAACTGGTTAACAGGTCTATTCTTGAAACCAATTACAGGCAGAGAAATGCTGCCACTTTTTTTAGCCTATCCATTTTTATGGCCTAGCCTAAAGTCCCCGAACTGCACTTATTCCTCAAAGCTTTAGCTATGACCTACAGAATTCTCTAAAAATTGCTGCTGAATTGTAGTTTTTTAATAGAACGGGTGGGGGGGGGAAATAAAAATGTGGAAATAAGTTGTTACTGTAATTGAACTAATTTAATATCATTTTCGTTATGTGTTTAAATAAAGCCAAGTTTATATCCATGTAAACATTTCGTGTTTTTTCTAGCGAGCAGCTCAGAAGTGTGACTGTCACTTGGAAGAACACTGCTATTCTAGGTTGTTGTTTTTTTTAAACAAAAACAAAAAAACCACCACCAGATTCTCCTTCATCAGCAGTCTTCAGCAACTTGCCGGGGAGAAAGACACAGGGGGTGAATCAAATCCTATAATTTGGAGCAGAGTCCCCAAAGACACAATGGTTGAAACTACCTATGCTCATTTTCCAGGCCTTTTCTAATGGTGTAGCTGAATAGCAATCAAAGGATGATTATTTTTTTTTTGAATCAAAAGGTCAGGTTCAAAATAAGGTGAGACACGGAGGTTGTGCAAGAAGATTTAATCATCTGTGATTTGAGCCAACCATGAACATGTCACTTTCACAGGAGCAACTGTGTTTTGTTTTGTTTTATCAGCTTGGACTGATTAAAATATGAATATGAAAATGTACTGCAAAATCGACAAATTCTTTTGTCAATTTTGCTGAACATTCAGGGCATGTAAAGCTTGGTATCCAATTAGTCTGAGGATGTCAGTTCAAAGACCAAGAAAGGCGCACACAGTTTCTTCTAAGCAGTTTCCTCACCTGTAGACAGAAATCTTTCCAAATTAAAGCAAACTACCGTATTTTTCAGAGTATAAGACGCACCTTTTTCCCCCAAAAAGAGGGTGAAAATCTGGGTGCGTCTTATACGCCAAATGTAACCCTGCCCAGCTTCTCAAACGGAGGTTTCAGAGGCTGAAAAAAACATCAGAAATGAAGCTTCAGAAAAGAAGCCCCCAAACAGAGCTTCAGAGGCTTTTTTTCTGAAGCTCTGTTTTGGAGGCTTTCAGAGGCAGGAAAAAAAGTTTTTTCTGAAATGGATTTTCAAAAGTTTCAGAGACAGAAAAAAAGGCAACGCACAGAGCTCACAACCAAGGAACCTGTTGTTAAAATTCACCTCTGGGAACAGCTGATTGGGGGTATTCCAGAGACTGATCCATTTGCCAATCAGCTTTTTTCTTATTTTCCTCCCCCAAAACTAAGGTGCATCTTATACTCTGAAAAATATGATACTTGCACCATTAAAGATATACTTTGAGAACTCCTGGGAAAGACCTTCTTGATTCTCTTTCTCGCAACCAAACTATCTAAACGTTGCTGCCTCTTGTTCCTCTGGAATGCAGCCCCCCTCTGCTGGGAATTCAGACTACATTCCACTACAGATGGCTGATACTGGAAGTGAAGGTTAGAAAAACTCTATCCAGAGTCACCTTATGATGAGGGTTGACTGGTTGACTCTCCTTTTGTGCAATCCATGTCCCTAGCACCTTCTTCAAGGAGAAACCCATGCTGTACATTAGTCTTCCCCAACATGTTTTAGCCCTGCAAGGAAGTTCAAACAAAAAGCTAAGTGTGCTATCTCTTTCTTTAGTGTAAGGTTAGATTAACAGAATTAACAGGTATTTCTCCCCTCCTTTCCTTCTACTCTCCAGAAAACTAAGAATTTTCCCTTCTGAAATGTTTCCCATGCCCTCCCTCCTTCTGTGGGCTGAGATATCTTTTACTTGCTGGCGGTCCCATCTACAAGTCTCTCTCCTGTCTCCCAAAATCATTTCCATGTACAGGTCAACCACAATTGAGTCCAAAATTTATGTTCCTTAAGGAACCGTTGTTAAGTGAATTTTGCCCCATTTTATGATGTTCCTTGCCACAGTTGTTAAGTGAATCACTGCCGTTGTTAAATCAGCAACACGGTTGTTAAGTGGAAGCTGCTTCCCCATTGATTGCTCATCAGAAGGTCGCAAAAGGGGATCACATGACCCCAGGACACTGCAACCGTCACAAATATGAACCAGTGGCCAAGCACCCAAATTTTGATTATGTGACCATGAGGATACTACAATAGTCATATGAAACATGGTCATAAGTCAATTCTTTCAGTGCCATTGTAACTTCAAACAGCCACTAAATGAATGGTTGTAAGTAGAGAACTCTTTGTGTCATTAGATCTGCTACTCTGCAGATGAGGTAGGATGGCAACTTTCAGAATTCTTGCTTTAAGACCAGTAGTAGGTTTCACTTACATTTGCTACCAGTTCACTCGCACATGTGCAGAGCATATTTGATGATGTCCGGACGGAGCGTCCCGCCGCCATTGCTACAGATTCGCCAGAACCAGTGTGAACCGGTAGCAACCCACTACTACTTAAGACATCTGGAAGAGGCTGAATTGTAGGAACTGCAATAGTGTCATCTACTTTGCAACCAAGAGTTCTACCATGTCATTCCAGGCTTCTCAGGGATCCTCCTATGTTGGGGTGGGGGATGGGGTCAGTGCTTTCCTTATCAGCTCTAGCATCTGAATCACTTCAAGAAGGAAACTCCAGAGGTTGGACTGGCATAAACTGCTTTGCAAATATTTTGCTTTGACGTAAGTTGCTTTGGAAACATCAGACCTTCAAAACTATCCTATATAATAAACTCCAGAGACACGGCTCCATCTCATTTAAAATAACAAAAGCCTGATTCACACATCATTTGTTTACACCCTGGCGGTTTTTTTTTTAACACAGACACTTCAGACGCTTTCACAACAATTTTAAAAATACAGACTATAGAACATAACTATGAAGTCAAGGCAATTATCCAGATCGGAAATTAAAATAAATATAATTAAGGCAATTAAAAAAAATTGGCAAAAGGAACCCATATTGCCATTTGCCAAAAATACCAAGAGTTGAGACCAAATACAATCCATAGTCTGGGACTCGCGCCAAAGGTTCTCTGGTGGTTGAGTTTCCAGCAGTGTATTCATCTCACTAGACTCAAGATTGACTCAGCCTTCCATCCTTCCAAGGTGGGTAAAATGAGGACCCAGATTGTTGGGGTGGCAATAGGCTGGCTCTGTAAACCGCTTAAAGAGGACTGTGAAAGCGGTATATAAGTCTAAGTGCTATTCAGTGGTGGTATTCAACTGGTTCTATCTGATTTGGGCAAACTAGTACCAGCGGCTGAAGGAGGCTCCGCCCACCCACCTGGATGTCATCACGTCCCGTTTTTGATGTTCTGTGCATGTGTGGAAGGCTCTGCACACGTGTGTAGATCCTGCACACCCATTTGCAAACCAGTAGTGAAGATAAGTGAATACCACCCCTAGTGCTCTTGCTATCTCCAAAAAACCCTCCTTTCAATGTCACTCCAAATCCTGGTGGGAGGGAGGGAGGGAGGGAGGAAGGAAGGGAGAAGGGAGGGAGGGAGGGAGGGAGGGAGGAGGAAGGAAGGAAGGAAGGAAGGAAGGAAGGAAGGAAGGAAGGAAGGAAGGAAAGAAGGAAGGAAGAAGGGAGAGAGGGAGGGAGGAAGGAAGGAAGAAAGAAGAGGGAGAGGGAGGGAGAGAGAGAGCGAGGGAGGGAGGAAGAAAGGAAGGAAGAAGGGAGGGAGGGAGGAAGGAAGGAAGGGAGGGAGGGAGGGAGGAAGGAAGGAAGGGAGAAGGGAGGGAAGGAAGGAAGGAAGAAGGGAGGGAAGGAAGGAAGAAGGGAGGGAGGAAGGAAGGAAGGAAGAAGGGAGAGAGGGAGGGAGGGAGGAAGGAAGGAAAAAGGGAGGGAGGGAGGAAGGAAAGAAGGAAAGGAAAGAAGGAAAGAAGGAAAAAAGAAGGGAGGGAGGGAGGGAGGAAGGAAGAAAGGAAGGAAGGAAGATTTCTCTATTACTGGGAAAACAAAGTATCCTTAAACATGCTCAGAGGCACAATCATCTTCATTTGAAATTGCTAGGCCCGAACCTTAATTTTCTTCTGGATGCTTTCGAAAGCAAGTTTATCGGTGCATGCATCCCTTAGCTATGTGATGCCGCCAAACTTGATTCCTAATCTTTTCATCTGGTGTGTTAGATACTTGACAGAAGCTCCCACGATTTTTTCAAAGCAGGGTGGATGGTTCTCTGCTGGAGTTTCTTTCGTTGTCCTTTTCCAACAGAATTTCTGCTCGGTGCACACATTTAATGAAAGTATTCCAAAACGATCGCCTCTGTGCGAAATGGGCAGCACATAAATCTAAAAAATAAATGATACAATGCCATAATTCAACACAGAGTGTTGCAGTCAAGGAATTAGAGTGGCTTCGAAGAGCTTCGTTATCTGCATTTCTAGTGCAAATTCACCTCTAACTAGCCATTCCACATTACTATAGGAGCAGATCATGTCATCTGTCAGCTGCCACCTCACACTCGCTTGTGCTTCGATATCACACGGTGACAGTCTGCCACGAACTATGGGGAGGGTGGATGGGAGGAGAGATGCTTGGAGGAAAATGAAAATAATTGCTGTATCTCACGGAGATGTTGCTTCAAAGTCACCCGGCTGGGAGAAGAAGGCAGCTGCATACCAACCTACACTTGAAGTGATAATTCTCAGAACATCTTGCTTGAACTTGATTGGTCAGGGGGCCTCTGATGGGAGGCAGCTAATGGAGGCAAAGGTTGAATTTAGGGATTCTGGTGCGCAATTCTCAGTTCCGGCTATGCACTACTGCAGTACACTTGACTTCCAATAAAAAATAAATCTTTTTCAACAAATGGGGCCAAGGAACATTTCTATTTAGAGGTTTAAGTTGAAGCAGGTCCGACATTATCAATGGTTATCCAGTCAGAAAGCACATTAGAATCAGATTCAGTTTATGAAACCCAGTGTAATATTAAAAATTGTCTCATCGTTCATAACTGTGGAGCTGTGTAGGTGGGCAGTGAAGGATGATTTTGGTGGCGGATGGGAAATCTAACAGCTGTAGATTTTATCCTTAAGAATCCCAGAGATTAGGAGAAAAACTGCAGCCAGATTCAATTTTTAAATGACTGTCCCGGGTATTAAAGCCACCTTCGCTGATACAAGTTGTGATAACAATAGGTGAATGCACACATATTTCAGACAACAAAAACTAAAATCATGGAACAGGAAATAACAGAGTAGGAAGGGACTTTAGAGGTCAAACAAGAGACCCTATAGCATTCCAGACAAGTGGCTATCCAGTCTCTTCTTAAAAACCTCCAGTGTTAGAGTATTCTCAACTTCTGGAGGCAAATCATAATGTAATGGTTGGAAGGGAAACCTTGAATTGGTTTGGGAGAAAACATGGAATATTGAGGGATAAATTGGGAAAGTCAGAAAGCTGAGAAAGTGACTTGAGCCTGATTTTACGTTATCTGCATAATCACCAATTCTTGTTTATCTACCAGTGATGACGAATGTTGTGGGCTCAGCGTGTCAAAAATTCAGAAGATGACTAACTTGACTCTACTGGCGTCTCTCTCTCACACAAACATTTATTTTTATTTTATTTTTTATTAAGTTTATAGCTGTGGTGGGTTTCAATTGTTTTTGCTACCAGTTCTGTGGGTGTGGCTTGGTAGGCATGGCATAGCTTGGAGGGTGTGGCAGGGGAAGGATACTGCAAAATCTCCATTCTCACCCCACTCCAGGGGAAGATTACAGCAAAATCCCTGTTTCCTCCCAATCAGTTGGGACTCGGGAGGCAGAGAATAGATGGGGGTGGGGCCAGTCAGAGTTGGTATCTACCGGTTCTCCGGACTACTCAAAATTTCCACTACCGGTTCTCCAGAACTGGTCAGAACTTGCTGAAACCCAACTCTGGTTTATATGCTGACAATCTCCCTGTCTGAGGAGACTCTGGGTGGTTTACAATATAATAAAAATAGTTTTTTTTTGTCTTTTCATCCCAAACAGAAGAGCTCTATCTCCCATCTCCAAACTAGGCCACCCTGAACAATGGCAGTTGGCAGTAGAGCCATGTCTGGGCTTCAGATAGAGGTCTGGGCTTCAATTTCAGCCCTAGTGCCACTGCTGCCCCCCAAAATGGCTGCCTCCACTCCAGAGGCTTCACAAGAGCACACCCCATTCTTGTGCGGTCTCTGCAGCCCCTGAAAATCACATGAGAACAGGGCGAACATTAGAGAATAGTTGTTGTCAGGGCAGGGGTGAAATCTACTTATGTTCCCCACCGGTTCGGAAGTGTGCACTCCATGCACATCACAATTTTGGACCCTCTGTGCATGTGCAAAGCCTTTTGTGCATGCGCAGAGGGTAAAAAACAGGTTACTTCCTGGTTTTAACCAACATCCGGGTGGGTGGGTGGAGCCTCACACCGCCGCTGCTACTGTTTCTCCAAACCACCCACTGCCGCCGCTACCAGTTCGGCTGAACCAGTCTGAAGTGGTAGCATTTCACCCATGTCAGGGGTTGGTGAACGTTAGCATGTCATCCAAAATGTTACAGCATATCACCTTTAACATACATGTCACAGGAGGTTCAGTATCACTGATCTGGACCATTTAAGGTGCTGCACTTTGAGGAATAATAAAAAATGACCTCGTTTGCATGCAAGAATTGCCTCTTTCTTCTGCCTCTTCAAGGGAAGCTGGATTTGAAGCCCCAGAAGATTTTATAAAGCCCTGGAAACATTCGTGTGGGTGGTGACTGCACTTTTATGCTCAGCGTGTTTCATGTTCCCAGTCCTGACAAACAGAAACTTCAGTTCTGGGAATCAGCTGCAAAGTGTCCTCCTGCCACCCTCGGGTGTGTCTCCTACAATCTTTCCAGAAACAGCTTTTTAATCATAATTTTAATACGGCCAATTTTTTAAAAATGTGGCAGAGATTATTACATGGCACAGGGAACGATCACATTAACTGTTTTATTAATTCAGCTGTCATTACCGTGCAATTGTTAACTGAAATCTAATTAAGGTTTTGCCCTAGAACCCAACCCAGATCCTAATTCTGCTACCTTAATTGAAGGATCTGGCTTGCCACCGAGAGGGTGGCCCTTGGGGTGGAAAACCAAAATTGCACTTTCTGACAATAAGGAAGACGTTTTTGTCCCTACACACTGTAGATCAGATGCCTCCAACCTTGGCAACTTTAAGACTTGTGGACTTCTTCAACTCTCTGGGGGTTGAAGTCCACAAGTCTTAAAGTTGCCAAGGTTGGAGGGACCTGCTGTAGATGACAATGAGAACTTTCAGAGAAGTTTGGAGTTCCATCCGTGAGAGATTGCCATCCTTAAAGACCACAAAGCTATGTTCTCTCTTCACCTGCCCTTCTCCTTTGAACATATCACTGCATCTCAGGTCAACATCATCTGTGTAGGTGTTCAGGAAAGCCATCAAAATCTTTGGGAGTTGGTGGTATAGCAAACCCCATCCTGCCGTAGGTGATTTTTTTTGCTCTTTTCTTGGTATGTTAGTGGTTAGGAAGTTGAGATTTGGAATTTGATCCTCTTTTTTTTTTAAAACCTTTTTAATTATTTCTGACTTACTTATGTATCATCTGGGAAGCCACTCGGGAATTGAGCAGCATGTGCCATGGAAGGAAGGAAGGAAGGAAGGAAGGAAGGAAGGAAGGAAGGAAGGAAGGAGGGAGGGAGGGAGGGAGGGAGGGAGGGAGGGAGGGAGGGAGGGAAGGAAGGAAGGAAGGAAGGAAGGAAGGAAGGAAGGAAGGAAGGAAGGAAGGAACGAGGGAGGAGGGAAGGAAGGAACGAAGGAAGGAACGAGGGAAGAGGGAAGGAAGGAAGGAAGGAAGGATGGCTGGAACGAGGGAAGAAGGAAGGAAGGAAGGAAGGAAGGATGGAACGAGGGAAGAGGGAAGGAAGGAAGGAAGGAAGGAAGGAAGGAAGGAAGGAAGGAAGGAAGGAAGGAAGGAAGGAAGGTTCAGAAAAGTCCAACTGCAAAGTTGTTCCAAAAGCGTTTTTTCCAAAGTCAACTGGACTTCCTTGTTTTTCCTTGAAGGCATTTCACTACTGACCCAAGAAGCTTCTTCAAATTTATATCTTCTTGGATGAGAAGCGAAACATCTTCAAGGAAAAAAATTAGAAAGCCTAGTTGCCACTTGGAAAAAGCACCGTTGGGGCAACCTTGGTCTGGATGACTGAGAATCTCCATAGACAGAGCTGCAAGATTGTAGTTCCTTCTTTTTTGTGTGTGCATCCCAAAGTTGAATTGCTGCCCATTTGAGTCACCTTTGCCAGGAGGAAAAGGTATCAGTGTATCAGTAAATCAGTGTTAGGAAGGAGGAAGTTTTCCCACAAAACGCAAAGTGTGGTGCTTCCCTCCCACAAAACAAGTCCTTGATTCGTTTTTGGGGTTGATGGAGAAGATAGTGGAGCTTCAGTCTATAATCACCTTCGTTTGTGGGAGGACTGAACCCTTGATTTCCTCCCGAACAAATCGGTATCACCGCTGAAAGAGGTTCTTCCCCAGCCTCCAGTTATTGCATGGCTGCTCCCATCATTCTTAACTTGCTTACTCAACTGTACTTCATCATTTCCAACTAAAAGAACCAACAATGAGCCACAGTGGCGCAGTGGTTAGAGTGCAGTACTGCAGGCTACTTCTGCTGCCTTCCGGCTGCCTGCAATTTGGCAATTCGAATCTCACCAGGCTCAGAGTTGACACAGCCTTCCATCCTTCTGAGGTGGGTAAAATGAGGGCCCTGATTGTTGAGGGACAATAGGCTTAGAGAGAGCTGTAAAGCACTATGAAGCGGTATATAAGTCTAAATCCGTGATGACGAACTATGGAGCCGTATCAGTGGGCACACGAGCTCAGCTCCACCAGCTAATTTTCAGGCCTTCCAGGCCCACTGGAAGTTGGCAAATGAGCCATTTCCGGCCTCCAGAGGGCCTCTGGAGGGATGGGGAAGGCCATTTTTGCCCTCCCCAGGCTTCTAGAAAGGCTCTGGAGCCTGGGGAGGGCAAAAAATGAGCCTACCAGGCCCACCATGCCATTGCGTGCCAAAAGCTGTGGGGCGGTGTCACATGTGCATGCATGCGGGGGGCGGGGAACATTAAATTATGGGTGTGGGCATGTGTGTGCGCAATCCCCCCCACTCTCCCCCGCTTTTGGCACACGACGGCAAAACGGTTAGCCATTACTGGTATAGAATTCTCAACCTCCGAGGCCCCCTCCAATTCTGTTATTCTGCTATTTCACGGGGGCGGGGGGGTCAACAGCAGAGAAGGCTCTCTCCCAACACCCTGCCAGTCACAATTCTTTGACTGCAACGTATCTCTGTGCAAATGATATCATGGAAAGATGAAGAAAGCGGGAAACCCAAAAGGCCACAGAGCAACTTTGGGCAAAAAGCGAAACTGTAAACATAATTTTTATATATTCTTCTTCTTCATCTTAGCAGTGAGATCTATTGAGTCCAACGCTTTCGCTGATCTCTGCAGCTCTGCCTTTCACGGCCAAGCAATATGTAAACATTAGGTGGTAATGATATTTCCTCACCGGCTGCTTTCAGTTCACACTAGCTGCTATTAATAGTACAAAGGTTGGATGAGATACCCTACTTTTCTGCTCTGTTTATTGCCTTATCCTAGAATGGGATAATTGCCAGCATTGGTCATTGTACAAAATTTCTCCTTGGTTGATATAAGGATGTAGCTATGTTTGCTCCAATATCAGGAACACAATTCTTGATTAGCAGCTATCTATTTTCAGCAGATACCTTAATCCTGCCAACAAAAGTGTGTATAGTCCAGGCTATGGTTTTCCCAGTTGCAATGTATGGCTGTGAAAGTTGGACCGTAAGAAAGGCTGAGCGCCAAAGAATTGAGGCCTTTGAACTCTGGTGCTGGAGAAGACTCCTGCGAGTCCCTTGGACTGCAGAACAATCAAACCGGTCAGTCCTAGAGGAGATCAACCCTGACTGCTCTTTAGAAGGCCAGATCCTGAAAATGAAACTCAAATACTTTGGCCACCTAATGAGAAGGAAGGACTCACTGGAGAAGAGCCTAATTCTGGGAACAATTGAGGGCAAAAGAAGAAGGGGATGGCAGATAACGAGGTGGCTGGATGGAGTCACTGAAGCAGTCGCCGTGAACTTAAATGGACTCCAGAGGATGGTAGAGGACAGGAAGGGCTGGAGGAACATTGTCCATGGGGTTGCGATGGGTCGGACATGACTTCGCAACTAACAACAACAATAACAATAACAACACCTTAATCCATACCCAGTACATAAACCACAGCCACACAAACCAGCACAGCATTTTAAATTTTTTCTATTAAGAACATCCAATAGGTTGCTATTCATTGAAATGAAAGACATTTTTGTGATGGGAACTGCCAACGAGAAGAACATGCAAGCATTTAACTGGACTGCAATCTATAAACGCGGTTTGTCTGTTTTTTCTTGTCTACCTTGGATGATGGGGTGGATGGCAAGATTTGTTTCAAGAGAGGCGAATGGTCTGCTGTCGCCACCTCGTGGCCAAGCTGTGGCAAAACCCCATTGCAGCTCAGGAAGGAATTAAAACGCCTACAGCTGTATTGAATTCTTCTTTTTGCAAAATGAAATTGCTGCCAAAAAAGCAGAACCAGGTGATGTAGATTTAACTAAAAAGAGCTACGGACTACTTCTGGAGTAGGAAACCTGAAGGAAATTAAAAGTTTTGTGCTAAATAGTTTTTTTTTCCATTTCACGCTTTTAATTTTAAATTAGTCATGGTGATCATAGCTTCTTTTCCCCATCCCAAGCCTGGGAATTATAAGTTGTTGGGGTGGGGTGGGGGGTGCTGAACGTTAAGGGTATCCTAATGAATGACTTCGGCTGGAACAAATCTTTACGTAAGAAAAAAAATGACACAGTCTTTGAAATGTGAAGAAAACGGAAATATACAGTACAAGGAGAAAAATAAGGTAGGAAAACTTTTCAGTGGGCAAAGATGATCTTGGTTTAACAAGCATAAAATGCTGGCTGGTTGTGGGAACTGGGACTAAACCTGAGTGATCTAAAATAATTACTGGCTGCCTGCTAAACTGAAATGGGGCACGGTATGCTGTAGATATAACTTGTAGTAACTACTGTATTAAAGCATTATTTAGTTATTATACTCACACTACTATCAATTCAAGTTACGTTTATGGTTGTGTTCACACAACATATTATACTGCCTACAGTTGGGCTCACATTACACCAAAAAAGCATCATTAACACCTAGAATGATTAAGCTAAAACCAATCAAATCCTGGTGACTGGGATTGCATGTTATGCTGATTTAGGGTTAAAAGGGCTGTGTTTATTTTAACACAATAATTTTTTAAAAAATTTGATTTATATGCCACCCTTCTCCGGAGACTCACATTGTTTGCACCATGTTAAATCATACTGAGGTTTATTTGCTTTAATTTAGCATCTTGAGATTTTGCTAACCTTGATTTATAGCTGAGGGCATAATGTGGACATACTCTGTTAAGAATACTTAAATGCCTATATGTGGTTACGTCCATGTTCTTGAAGGTATTTTCCAAAGGGCTCTAATCATTCATATGTAGCTTAACATATGGCTGAGGAGCCACAATGCGCAGTGGTTAGAATGCAGTATTGCAAATTACTTCTGTTGCCTGCCGGCTGCCTGCAATTTGGCAGTTCAAATCTCACCGGACTCAAGGTTGACTCAGCCTTCTGTCCTTCCAAGGTGGGTAAAATGAGGACCCAGATGGTTGGGGGCAATAAGCTGACTCTGTAAACCACTTAGAGAGTTAAAGCACTATAAAGTGGTATGTATATAAGCCTAAGTGCTATTGCTATTAACAATCCTATACCAAATTAGATATCTCTAACCCTCCATTTCAATGAGCTATCTCTGCCCATCTTTAGGCTGTATAAAGTCTAAGAGAAAAATAAGAAGGAACATTACAAAGTATAAATTCTAGAGGCATAGAGGATACAGAAAACCTCTAACCCAACCTTCTACTGCCTTGGGTTGCCATGTTGCTAGAGTCAGGAATCCAGCAATGTCTTGGAAAGGACTCCAAATACTGTATTCGCCCATTTAAAAGGTGCTCTTAGCCTTTTCTCAATTCTTTGGCGCTCAGCCTTCCTTATGGTCCAACTTTCACAGCCAAACATTGCAAATGGCAAAACCATAGCTTTGACTATACGCACTTTTGTTGCCAGGGTGATGTCTCTGCTTTTTTATATGCTGTCTAGATTTGCCATAGCTTTCCTCCCCAAGAGCAAGCCTCTTTTAATTTCTTGGCTGCAGTCCCCATCTGTGATGATCTTGGAGCCCATGGAACATAAAATCTATCGCTACCTCCATTTCTTTCCCATCTACTTGCCAGGAATTGAGAGAGCCGGATGCCATGCTCTTAGTTTTCTTAATGTTGAGTTTCAAGCCAGCTTTTGCACTCTCCTCCTTCACCCGCGTCAAGAGGCTCTTTAGTTCCTCTTCACTTTCTGCCATTAAAGTGGTATCATCTGCATATCTGTAGAAGACTCCTGCAAGTCCCTTGGACTGCAAGGCAGTCAAACCGGTCAGTCTTAGAGGAGATCAACCCTGACTGCTCTTTAGAAGGCCAGATCCTGAAGATGAAACTCAAATACTTTGGCCACCTAATGAGAAGGAAGGACTCACTGGAGAAGAGCCTCATGCTGGGAAAGATTGAGAGCAAAAGAAGAGGAGGACAGCAGAGAACGAGGATGCTGGATAAAGTCACTGAAGCAGTCGACGTGAGCTTAAATGGACTCCAGAGGATGGTAGAAGACAGGAAGGTCTGGAGGAATGTTGTCCATGGGGTCGCGATGGGTCAGTCATGACTTTGCAACTAACAACAAAAAGCCTTTTCTCAGGCTGAGAATGCAGCCTTACTCTTTTTTTGTAGACTATAGAAACTTCACAGTACTTCAGCCATGATGTTTGAGGCTTCTTAAGCATCCTAAATCTTTTTAAGGAACAGGCAATATTCCATTGAGTAGAAGTGCAGCTACTGGGTCATTGAACCCTGCTAGACTTCGTAAAGCTTCAGTTGACTCCAGAAAATTGTTGACATAAGTGGGGGTAAATGGGGGTAGGTCTTATGATGCCCTTGCTTTGCTATTATCCAAAAGGAGATGATTGCTGGCACCACAACTCACTTAGAACGGGGATTCCCAAAGCTGGCTGGAGAATTCTGGGAGTTGAAGTCCACAAGTCTTAAAGCTGCCAAGTTTAGGGACCCCTGACTTAGAATAAATCTCACTAGGAAGTATGTTTTCTAAGGTGGTGATGATTCTTTTGGTCTTGCCAAAATGCAGATTCTGCTTGCTATTTCAACTCTCCTTCTCAATTCTCAAGGAATCTGGAGTTTTCTCAGGACTTCCCCCTATGATTTTTTTTAAAAGATTAGCCTTGTTTTGCTTGAATTTAAAGCTTGTCTGAAATTTCTAGAAGTTTTGGGGACTTCTAGAAGTTTTGGGGATTAATTATTGCAATTATGTCAGACAGTCATTTGTGGGACACAAATTGAAAATATTTGGGAGGGAACATATATCACAGAGCCGAGGTGGCACGGTGGTTAGAACGCAATATTGCAGGCTAACTCTGCCCACAGCCTGGAGTTTGATCCTGACTGGCTCAAGGTTGACGCAGATTTCCATCTTTCTGAGGCCAGTAAAATAAGGACCCAGACTGTTGGGGGCAAAGCATGGTGTTAAAGCACCATGGAGCGGTATATATATATATATAGAGCCTGGATAGCTCTGCAGATTAAGCACCGTAATTAAATCCAGCTGTCTGCAATTGAGCCTGGTGAGTTCGAATCTCACCAGGCTCAAGGTTGACTCAGCCTTCCATCCTTTCTAAGGTAGGTAAATTGAGGGCCCAGTTTGTGGGGGCAATAAGCTGACTTTGTATAAATATACAAAAAGTATGAAGGCTATTGCTTAACATATTGTAAGCCGTCCTCAGTCTTCGGAGAAGGGCGGCATATAAATCAAATTAAAATATCTATATCTATATCTATATCTATATCTATATCTATATCTAATATCTATCTATCTATCTATCTATCTATCTATCTATATCTCTATGTGCTGTTGCTAATTATGGCCATATTTCCATGCTACAGAAGATGGAGGTGGGGAATGGAGAAAACAGAAAGCTTGCAGAAAGATCTTTCATTGTCACATAAATTGTCATTGGGTAGTCTGATGAGTCAGTGCCTCCAGGATTATAATAGATGCCATAAGCAGAAAATACAGATTATCTGGGGGAGGCATCGGTGCTCACAGCCATAGGTCCATTCGTGAAGATCATCTCAAGGCAGGGATATCGCCATATGGAACATTGATGCATCTCAACACATTACCTAGGGAATCAGATTCGTTGCAACAGATTCTGGGCGAGATGTGGGAAGTGAGTATTTATAAACATTTGCAGATGACTTCCCAAGCACACAGATGCCGGAGTAAAAATAAACTCAAGAGACACAATGCAACAAAAGGCAATGTGCTTAAGTTGTCTCTGCCTTCTTCTTTAAGAACTCCAAAGCTGTTTTGAGGGACAGAAGAGACCAAAGTATGTGCTGCCCAATCTGGTTGCCCTCCCAATGCTATTGTGGGGAAATCTGGGATTTCAAGTTTTAGAAGACAAGGACGTTGGGGAAAGAAATATTAGACAGGTAGTCCTTGAGTTATGACTGTAATAGAGCCTGCCCATTGTGGTCCTAAGTCATAATATATGTATTTTATTTTATTTGAATTTTTTTAAATTTTAGAACAAAACCAAAACCAAACCATCATCATTCCGAACAATTACAGACAGTAAGTCGAATGGTTCATATTCTCTTGTGCATAAATCCATTTCTAAAATACCAATTTATAACGGAAATTTATATCTTTTATAGAAAAAAAAAACATCAGATATTTTTTCTTTACATCAACCCCATATTTCATACTTCAATTCCATGATTTATTATCCATCCATTGATAAAACAAATCCCATGTCAAATAATATTGTTTATCTTCCTGTTCTCTAATTTCAAATGTCAATTTACTCATTTTAGCACATTCCATAATTTTCTTAATAATCTCATCGTCAGTAGGTAACTTCTCTCCTTTCCAATTTTTAGCAAATACAATTCTAGTTGCTGTTAAAACGTTCACAATGAAATATTGCAATTCTCTGTTATATGTTTCTGGTAAAATCCCCAATAAAAAATATCTCTGGTTTAAAGTCAATATGTTTCTTTGTCATTTTTTCCAACCACGTGTGTATCTTAGCCCAATATCTTTTAGCTTCTGGCAACCATTGGAGCGTCAAATCCAGGTTGTAAGTAGCTCCCCTCCCCAGTAGGTTTGTCGTAACCAAGTGACCAGTCATAAGTCAAGGACTTCCTATATAGATAGAAGCAGACCTAAGTGATTAATCATAAATCAAGGTATAGATGATAGAAGCAGGTCAAGAATAGAGTAGAGTAGAGTAGAGTAGAGTAGAGTAGAGTAGAGTAGAATAGAATCTGGAAGGGACCCTTGGAGGCCTTCTAGTCCAACCCCCTGCTTAGGGAGGAAACCCTACACCACTTTAGACAAATGGTTATCCAACTTCTTCTTAAAAACTTCCAGTGTTGGAGCATTTACAATTTCTGGAGGCAAGTTGTTCCACTGATTAATTGTTCTAACTGTCAGGAAATTTCTCCTTAGTTCTAGGTTGCTTCTCTCCTTGATTAGTTTCTATTTATTGAATGAGATTCTAATTATCTATCTGTCTATCTATCTATCTATCTATCTATCTATCTATCTATCTATCTATCTATCTATCATCTATCTCATCTTTCCATTCATCCATCCATCCATCCATCCATCCATCCATCCATCCATGTCTTTGTCTGTCTGTCTGTCTGTCTGTCTGTCTGTCTGTCTGTCTGTCTATCTATCTATCTATCTATCTATCTATCTATCTATCTATCTATCTATCATCTATCTATTAGATTTAGTTGCTATCAGAATTTGCTGATAGACTTACTAGACTTATTAAACTTAGTAATTGATAGACATTTTAAAATAGAGGATGAAAGGAAGTTATACATCTCCTATTGGAACCAAAGAAAGAATGCTCAGGCTAATTCAGGGTCAAAATCTATTTCTTGCTGTGTTGGAGCTTTTTTTCTTTTTCTTTTTTTGGAACTGATAAAGTTTCGAACCAAGATCCAGAATGTTGCACAAGGACTTCTTTTACTTGGAAATGTTTGTTCCTACATACTGCTCTTCAGCAGAACTCTCAGGTCAGTTGACAAGAACACGCTGAAATATACTAATTTGCAAAAATAACTGTTTGCCCAACACACTGAGCCATCAATCTGCCGGTTCCATTTCAGCCTTGTACAATGTATGAACCTAGCCTGCGTGGTTAGCTTATGGTTAGCATAAAATCCAGCCACTGGGGCTGGTATACGGTTGCTTATGGAACACTTTGATTGGTGAACTCAACTCTTGTGGCTGATCCAACAGGAATAAATTATGGCTCATTCATTAAACCATTATTGAAACAAGCTGAATGAATGAATGAATGAATGAATGCAGTCATCCTACAGCTGTGTTTAGACATGAACCTTCTGGCAGAATCATGGTTATCTCATAATGGAAATATGAAATGAGAAGTAATATAGAATAGAATAACAGAGTTGGAAGGGATCTTGGAGGTCTTCTAGTCCAACCTCCTGCTTAGGCAGGAAACCCTACACCACTTCAGACAAATGGTAATCCAACCTCTTCTTAAAAACTTCCAGTGTTGGAGCATTCACAACATCTGGAGGCAAGTTGTTCCACTGATTAATTGTTCTCACTGTCAGGAAATTTCTCCTTAGTTCTAGGTTGCTTCTCTCCTTGATTAGTTTCCACCCATTGCTTCTTGTCCCGCCCTCAGGTGCTTTGGAGAAGAGCTTAACACCCTCTTCTTTGTGGCAACCCCTGAGATATCGGAAAACAGCTATCGTGTCTCCCCTAGTCCTTCTTATATATTTCTTAGAGATATAGATATAGATATAGATGATATAGATATAGATATAGATATAGATATATACCGTATTTTTCGGAGTATAAGACGCACCTTAGTTTTTGGGGAGGAAAATAAGAAAAAAGCTGATTGGCAGGTGGATCGGCCTCCCGAAATACTCTCAATCAGCTGTTCTCAGAGGTGAATTTTAGCAACAGGTTCCTTGGTTGTGAGCTTTGTGCTTTTTTTTGCTTTTTTTTTTCTGCCTCTGAAACTTTTGAAACTCCTTTTCAGAAAAAAACTTTTTTTCCTGCCTCTGAAAGCCTCCAAAACAGAGCTTCAGAAAAAAGCCTCTGAAGCTCTGTTTGGGGGCTTCTTTTCTGAAGCTTCGTTTCTGATGGTTTTTTCAGCCTCTGAAACCTCAGTTTGAGAAGCTGGGCGGGGCTACATATAGGAGTATAAGATGCACCCAGATTTTCACCCTCTTTGGGGGGTGGGGGGGAAGGTGCATCTTATACTCCGAAAAATACGGTATTTATATTTATATTTCAAAGCAAGAAAGACTACTTTTATTAGCTGCTAAATTTGTAAGTGACTTTAAGAGTGTTGTGTGAACACAAGCTATTTCTTTAGGGAGATAAGCCATCTTGCTCAGAATAGGATGAATATCGTCCACCCGAGTAGGCAAAATTCACCTCTCCAAAGAATCTCCATTTTGTTGGTGAGAGGAGAGGAGAGGAGGGGAGGGGAGGGGAGGGGAGCAGAGGTGGGTTTCAGCAGGTTCTGACCAGTTCTGGAGAACTGGTAGCGGAAATTTTGAGTAGTTCAGAGTCCGGTAAATACCACCTCTGACTGGCCCTGCCCCCATCTATTTTCTGCCTCCTGAGTCTCAGCTGATTTGGAGGAAATGGGGATTTTGCAGTAACCTTCCCTTGGAGTGGGGTGGGAATGGAGATTTTACAGTATCCTTCTCCTGCCACGCCCACCAAGAACCAGTAGTAAAAAAAAACTGAATCTCACCACAGGAGGGGAGGGGAGGGGAGGGAAGGGGATGAGAGAGGTTTGGTCTGTTAATGGTCCATTATCCACCGATTATTGGCATTTAGGGAATCAACGCCCCCTGGAGCTCCGGGTGGCCCCTGACCTGCGCTCCTTCCACCGTGACCTTAAGACATGGTTATTTCGCCAGGCCGGATGGGACTGAAGGGGTTTTTAAGGGAAATTTTAGTAGTTTTAACGTTCAAATATTGTTTTTGCAATATTTGAGAGTTTTGTGAGCTGCCCTGAGTCCTTGTCGGAGAGAGAGCGGCATACAAGCTTAATAAATAAATAAATAAATTAGTTTAAGACTTCCACTGACCCAACTGAACTTAATAGAAATGAAGAGTAGGAGATGGAGCACCTCACCAAATTTTTCAGTCATTTCACAAACAGGTTTTAAAAAGGTTGTATGGATTAACAAGATGGAAATAAACCTCTGGGCCAATAGAGTATTATTATCACCCTATTTAGAAACTGGCTTTCCAGTTCGGAAATCTTGCATCTTCTATTCCCCAAGTTTTTATAACGGAGGCAATAAATCTCAGCTCTCCAGATCCTTAATCCCATTTTCAGGAACTTGTTTCCAGCAGAAAGTTCATGGGCATGACACAGCAAGTTGCTTTTTTGTAGCCACCAAAAAAAAATGCAGGAAACCACTCTGTTTCCAAACACTGAAATCAAAGTGAGATAAAGGATGCTGCCCCTTCCAAGGTTTGCCCTGACATCCCTTTTCCAAGAGCTGAGCAAACGAGACTGGCCCGAGGTCACCCAACTAGTCTGATGCCCAAGGCGAGACCAGAAGTCACCGTCTCAAGATTTCTAGCCTGGGTGCCTTAACTACTACAACAGGCTGGCTTTCTTATCAAATCCTTGGCAGAGCCAGTGAGAAAACAACTCAGTAAAAATGTTCCAGCAGTCTTGTCAGGAATGGGCATAATATGTGAACCAGACGAATATTAAGCAGGGGTGAAATTCAGCAGGTTCTGACAGGTTCTGGAGAACAGGTAGCGGAAATTTTGAATAGTTCGAAGAACCAGCAAATACCACCTCTGGCTGGCCCCAGAGTGGGCTGGGAATGGAGATTTTGCAATATCCTTCCCCCAGGAGTGGGGAAGGAATGGGGATTTTGCAGTATCCTTCTCCTGCCATGCCCACCAAGCCACGCCCACCAAGCCATGCCCACAGAACCAGTAGTAAAAAAAAAATCGAATTCCACCACTCATATTAAGCCATTGTCCCTGGTTTGCAGTTGATAATATATTAGACATTTGGCAAATTTAAAACTAAATACGTTTATTCCAACTCCTGATTGCAGGAATAGGGGGAAAATGCACTCATTCCTCTTTGATTCTATTGTGCCAAGTGATATAATCTGAACTGATTCTGTGATGATTTCAGAGGAACTTATTTTACAGTGAAATTGGTCTCCTGTCGTTTTATGTTTTAATGAAGTCACCGTATAGACTGTGCCCCTTAGCAAAAATTTAATAAGTCAGCAACATAGCCCTGCAACCAATTGGAAAACAGCAGGAGAGCGTGGCTTCGAGAAGAACTTAGTAAGTTATCAGTTGCATAGCTGAAGGAAAAGATCGAAGGACTAATACACAAGGAGAAGTTGACGGTTGGATTTTAAAGGGCACTCTGCCTCTCTGCTCTAGTCCAGTGATGGGTTTCAAAAATTTTTACTACCGGTTCTGTGGGTGTGGCTTGGTGGGCATGGCAGGAGAAGGATACTGTAAAATCTTCATTCCCACCCCACTCCAGGGGAAGGATACTGCAAAATCCCCATTCCCTCCACATTCCAGGAGAAGGATACTGCAAAATCTCCCACTCCAGAGGAAGATTACTGCAAAATCCCCATTTCCTCCCAATCAGCTGGGACTCGGAAGGCAGAGAATAGATGGGGGCGGGGCCAGTCATAATTTTTACTACCGGTTCTCCAAACTACTCAGAATTTCCGCTACCGGTTCTCCAGAACTGGTCAGAGCCTGCTGAAACCCACCTCCGCTCTAGTCTCTTTAGAAATGGACAATAAAATAGTGCGATGCAAATCCACTAAAGAACATATTTTCGAATTAAAACAATTAACCTACTGCATTCACAGAAAGCATTGCTCTTTATGAAAGAGGAAGCATCTTTCTGGCGAGCCTGCAAAAACTGGAAATTATTGACCTTGTGTAGAGATTGCAGTCTGCCTTTATCCTTCATTCTGTTCCGTCATTCCACAGAAAAATGCTGGAATGGTGATGTTGTGGCTATAAGGCTGCCGTTACAATTGAGCCTGGTTTGGGCTGATGGTAACATCACTTCTGGCCTAATTTCTCTTTCTTCCAACATCTGACCTTGCAATTCATGGATTCTTTTAACAGTATGCTCTCTACTTTTCGGGTGGGGGGTGCCGTGGTACTGATGCCCTTGCTGCTTTTCATTTAGCTCATGTCCTGGGCTAAATGTTTCTCAAAAATTGCTGGAAAATGTACCCTTTCCAGAAACTGTCTGGGAATCCATCACGAAAAGTACAGTGCCAAAAGAACTTTAAGGCCAAAGACGTCCTTAGAATACAGTTGCATCGATTCACATAAGAACATGTTCGTGTTCTTTCTTTATTTTAGGTCTCTTTGGGTCTGTGTTTTCTGTTTTTTTTTACTCTTGGTGACTACCTGGACAAGTCCCTACAGTTTTCTTGGCAGTTTTTTTAAAAAGTGATTTTCCTAGTGTAGGAAGTTAGCACCCACCCTTCTCCTAAAATAAGGGTCAGCAACCTGCGGCTCTGGAGCCGCATGTGGCTCTTTCACCCCTCTGCTGCAGCTCCCTGTCACTCAAAATATGCATCACAACCACCAATGTGCGACATCCGCCGTCACGCTATTTATTGAGTTTTTCAACCCCGGTAGGCCAACCATGGATAAACCCAAGAAAAGAAAAATTTCAGAAGAAAACAGAATATTTAATTCAACTACATATGCTAGTTTTGTGGCCGCTCAAGAAATAGTCAGGTATGGGAAGGGTTTTGTGGCTCCAGGTGTTTTCTTTTCTGTGGGAAATGGATCCAAATGGCCCTTTGAGTGTTTAAGGTTGCAGACCGCTGTCCTAGAAGAATGAAATATTCTAGATAATATTAAAAAGGCAGAATATTATATTTCCCTGGATGAGAAATGGAAAAACATGCCCTCACCCAAGATCCAACAAAGATAGGATTAGCCCTCTACCCATCTAGCAACAAAACTCAACACATGGCACCTGGGGAGATTGCATCACCCAGCAAGGCTCAACCAAGCCTGAGACTCAAAAGACAGCCTACAAGGTAACCCCTGTATGGCCCCATGGAAGTCTGACAACCAATCAGAATACAAACTCAAATTCAAAGCCCAACAGAGGGTATAAATCTCTCTCTCTCTCTTTCTCACCCATGTGCCTTTTTGACCGGGACCTCAAAACATGTGATCCTGTCCACCATTAAATCATCTTTTCATTTTTCCAGTTTCTTTCTCCCCACTTGGAACTGAACCCAGATGGACATTTCTTCCAACACTAGGACTGAGACAAAGTGATTGATCTAATGGTACCCAGCTGGATTTGTTCCTAAATTGGGACTAGGACTCCCTGTCTCCCAGTTTCTAGCCTGGTGCCTTCACTACTACATTAAACTGGCTGTCAAGTTCATGCAATGTCTAAAAATAAAGTATTTCACAAAGCTTTGACCAGGTAAAACTGCTGATCGTATAAAGCAAGGATAGCCCTATACTTTTTAAATAATCTATCCCAATCTGGTATCTTTCAGATGACCTGGCCCACAATTTCCAGAATCCCTACTGCCAGAAATTGTAAACACTGTGAGCCCCCACATACCTGGAAGGTACAAAACTGGGAAGGCTATTTTTAAAATAACATAGATAACTTTTCAACAAGTTTATGACATGATGGGTTCAAACTGATAAAAACGCTCAGATGCAGATTAAGAAATATTGATAAATATAGGTAATCCTCGATTTGCAACCATTCATTTAGTGACAATTGAAAATGACAAGAGCACTGAAAAAAGTGACTTACAACTGGCCCTTGCGCTTAAGTACGTCCATTGTAGCATCCCCGGGGTCACATGATCAAATTTTGGTTGCTTGGCAACTGGCATGTATTCATGATAGCTGCAACATCCTGGGGCCATGGGTGACCTTCCTAGCTGGTTTCCATCAAGCAAAATCAAAGGGAAAAGTCAGATTCATTTAACAATGGCACAATTCACTTAACAACTGCAGTGATTTGCTTAACATTCATGGCAAAAAGTTGTAAAATTGGGTGTGACCACATTGCTTAGCAACAGAAATTCTGATCCCAATTGTGGTCGTATGTTAAGGTCTAGCTGCATTATATTTAGGTATAATTAGGAAAATGGGTTAGTCATGATGACAATATAAATATACCCCACCTCAGCCAAGTTATAGAAAATTGTTTAGGTTTATTATCATTACATTGAAACTATCAATTTAACAAATATGTTTTGTTCTGAGACCTAACTCACAAATTGCTTTAATTTGTGCTTTAATTTGTGCTTTAATTTTATTGCTAATATGGTTTGTTAGCAATAACAAAGCAAACTGAGTCCTTAATGTGATAAAAGGTAAAGGTAAAGGTTCCCCTCGCACATATGTGCTAGTTGTTCCTGACTCTAGGGGGCGGTGCTCATCTCCGTTTCAAAGCCAAAGAGCCAGCACTGTCCAAAGACATCTCCGTGGTCATGTGGCCGGCATAACTCAATGCCAAAGGCACACAGAACACTGTTACCTCCCCACCAAATGTGGTCCCTATTTTTCTTCTTGCAAACTGCTAGGTTGGCAGAAACTGGGACAAGTAATGGGAGCCCACTCAGTTACACCGTGCTAGGGATTCAAACTGCCGAACTGCTGACCTTTTGATCAACAAGCTCAGCGTCTTAGCCACTGAGCGTCCCTTACATCTTAATGTGATACTTGAAGCTAGATCTCAGCCTTCATAAATATGGGATTTGCTGAACAAATTTGGAAGGTTTCCTGTCCTAGAGAAGATTTTATTTATTGGATTTGCCTATAATTAAGAGATGAAGTTATGGGATGAAGAGTTTTATATCTGTTAATTAAGAGAAGGTGAAGAGTTTATGAAGTTATTTAGATTTGTCGTAATGAGGATGAAAAGTTTCTTTCTTAGGATTTTATTTT
Organism: Masticophis lateralis; assembly: GCA_030761175.1. Lineage (NCBI taxonomy): Eukaryota > Metazoa > Chordata > Lepidosauria > Squamata > Colubridae > Masticophis > Masticophis lateralis. Next base: position 14,563,713 of record JAUDYJ010000009.1, read on the forward strand.
ATTTTTAATTTTCATTTTTTCGCTTTCTTGGGCATTCTTCCTTTTCTTTTTAATTTGCATTTTACCGTTGTAATGAAACTTTTCATAAAATTATTATTTAAGGAAAACAATTTGGAAAGAAACTGTTTTAAATTTACCTGGCCTTATTTTTGAGTAGACAGGGATAGGACTTTTCTATTATCATATAGTTATACATATATAATTACAACCAAAGATTAAAAACTAAGAACACATGGGGAGGGCGGGAGCAGAGTGCTACGGGCCAATCCTAGTGGGGTGAGATTTATAAATAAAAGAATTTTATATATTTATAAATAAAGACTAAAAGAATTGTTTTATGACTGATTGGTCAATAACTTCTTTTCATACAATATTTTAAGTCCCAAATCTGCCGCTATTTTTTAATGGTTGATTTAGATTCGCGCATTTAGTTTTCATATGTTCGAAGTCCATAGAATTAAGTGCTATTATAATTTGATACTTGTGCTTTCTTAGGGTATTTCTCCTTTACAAACTAACTTGTCTCTAAAAACAACTTTAAGTAACATGGGCCAAATTGAAGCCAAGACAGAATTTTTATTACCAAGTTCATTCAGAATCTGTCTGAAAGAGCTGGCGGCATCGCTAGATATGTTTTGACTTCCAAAAGAACATATTGACATAAGTGCAGATTGGATCCAACCTTGGGATAGAAACCAGCTAGATTTTCAGGAGGAAGAGAAATGAGAGAAGATAACATTGGCCCAAATCTTAAACATTTTATTTTTCTTGCATTGCTGCCAACCTAGGCAGATGATACAGTTGGAAGAACACAACTTTATCTGTGACCTTTCAATGCAGAAAAAACGGTGCTGAAAGCTAGCAAGAATTGAAAACTTGGCCTTGTGTAGCTGGCTGAAGACCATTTTCATCCATCTTCTGAATGATTCTATCAGAGTTCAAGAGGAGGTTCAAACCACAATATCACACTCCAACTCTCCAACTCTAAATTCAGGCATTTTCTTCCTTGCTTTAGCACAGTTCTCTGTGATACCCCAGCTTGCCTTTGATAAGTGAGGTAAGAGGAGGGTAGATGGGCACATTTTCAAATATAATACCATAGCCATCCACTGCTTATTTTCTAAGACTAATTTTATTTATATAGCTTAGTTTCTAAGAACGTCCAGAGATAGTTTTGGAAATAAAATGATAGTAAAGGCTGTTTCTTTCTTTACAGTCCCTTCCTTCCTTCCTTCCTTCCTTCCTTCCTATCCAAAAAAGCCTAGTGAGACAGGTTTATGAGAATTATGCTGAACCTGTTCATTTCTGCCATTTTTTATGTCATGGCATGGACTTGGAGGGAAAAGGGTTACATTGACTATATTGTAAGATCCTCTATGAATACTTTATTGTCTGAAGAGTGGTAAAAAGTTGGATGGATAGATGGATGAATAGATGGATAGATGGATGTTTGCTGGCAGAATAGCCAGAATAGAAACAGTTTGGGAATAATAATTCCAGCTTTGTTGCAATTGATGGACATGTTACAGACTTCAGAGTTGCCTACTCACTCATTTTCCCAATACTGACTTCCAAGAATAAATTCACACTCAACTATCTTAGCATATTATTGGGTATTTTCTTGCCATCCAGCATATAGTGAATCAGATCAGAGACTGTTCCATCCAATTCTTGCCATCCATTGCATTTCTAATCCCACCCATTTGGGAGGTCCAGGTTTATCCATTGGTTAGCTGAGCATTGCTGACTTTATAAGACACTTACTTTCCATGCCTCTGAGTAGTATAGAACCTGACCTGGGAGAAGAATGGAAAAGCTGATCTTGCTAACATGGGCAAGCTGTTTCCTTGGTAAGCTGAACTTAACTGCTTATTATTATGGTGGGTCATACAGTCAGCCAGATGTTTAAACTGGATATGGCATTTTTATCCACCTATCGAATTCTTCCCAATGACCTAGGATAGGTGATAGGCAGAAGTTGTTTTATAGTGTTAAAGAAAACATCACAGGATATTATTATGTGATCTTAGTTTCCAGGGTGGTACTGCAGCTGTCTTAATTTTCTTAAATCAATCGTCAACAAACAAAAAGTACTATATTGATGGGCACTTCAGATTTTGTGGATCCCAGTCCATTTCGACAGCTTGTGAAACTTTAAACACCCTTTATTGATTTTCCATTTTTCACTCTTGTTGACAGCGGATATGATATGATATATGATATATGAATGATAAGATATATTATATTATATTATATTATATTATATTATATTATATTATATTATATTATATTATATTATATTATACTATATTATATTATATTATATTATAATATTATTATACATCACCACGATGTAAAAAAGATATTGAGATTCTAGAAAGAGTGCAGAGAACAGCAACCAAGATGATTAGGGGACTGGAGGCTAAAACATATGAAGAATGGTTGCAGGAACTGGTTATGTCTAGTTTAATGAAAAGAAGAACTAGGGGAGACATGATAGCAGTCTTCCAATATCTCAGGGGTTGCCACAAAGAAGAGGGAGTCAAGCTATTCTCCAAAGCACCCTCAAAGACAGGACAAGAAGGAATGGATGGGAACTAATCAAGGAGAGAAGCAGCTCAGAACTAAGGAGAAATTTCCTGACACTAAGAACAATTAATCAGTGGAACAACTTGCCTCCAGAAGTTGTGAATGCTCCAACCCTGGAAGTTTTTAAGATGTTGTTGGATAACCATTTGTCTGAAGTGGTGTAGGGTTTCCTACCTAAGCAGGGGGTTGGACTAGAAGACCTCCAAGGTCCATTCCAACTCTGTTATTCTATGTTCTATATTATTATACCAATCTATCCTCTTGGTTTTTGCATTTCAGTGGTGAACAGCGCAGAGTTACCCAAACAGTTGCAGATGCTTCCCATGTTAGGGGATGTCTATCATGTTACAGGTAATGTGAGACCGTTACACAATTCACAAAGAAGTGGTCTGCAAAGATCTAGTGGTGGAACTGTTCAGAATAAAAGGGATCTCAGTCAATATTTTCTGTTGTTGTTTGTTTTTTGATTTTGCCTCTTTTTTCTCAGGGATACTTAAACTACCTTATGCTGAAATAGAAGAGCCGTTTGAAGCCTGGTTCAACAAGACTGGAGGGAAAAGCCGGATTCAGTATTATGACGGTAATCCATGTTTGATACCATGGTGGTGGGATCACCCAATGAAAAGCTTTATGGCATTTTCACCATGAATGTAGATAGCCCTTCAGGGAGGAAGAATTGATAAAAAGTATGACTGCATGCCCAAACATACAGACTACACTTCTTGCAGGCACTAGATATGTAAAAGTAAAAGTAAAAAAGAAACTTGAAATGAAGATGTATGTGAATAGAAATCAGGGCTGCTCAAATATCATCTCAGATTGAATTGAAAAAGGAAACAACAGATGAGTGGAAAAGGGAAGAGGAGGAGAGAGAAGGAAAGTGGGGAGCTGGGAGGTGAGAAGAGTAGAGAAGAGAAGAAAAAAGAAGGGGAAAAGGAGAGGAAGAAAGAAGGGGAAAAGAAGAGTAAGAGAGGGGTAGAAAGGGGGGAAGAAGAGAGGAGAGGGGAAAGAGGAGAGGAAGTAGAAAAGGGAAGGAGAGGAGGAATGAGGAAAGTAGAAAGAGAAAGAAGAGGAGAGAGAAGGGAAGAAGAAGAAAAGGAAAGGTTGTATTAAAATAAAGGAAGGAGATGGTAAAAGAGCAGACCCGAACAACTAATTAGCAAATGGAAGTTAAAGAATAAGATGAATGAATAATGATTAATGATGGACAAAAGACTGTACATTTAATGATGAAAAATAAAAAAAATATGTTAAACAAGACTGGAGGGAAAAGTCTGATTCAGTATTATGACGGTAATCCGTGTTTGATACCATGGTGGTGGAATCACCCAGTGAAAAGCTTTGTGGCATTTTCACCATGAATGTAGATGGCCCTTCAGGGAGGAAGAAATGATAAAAAGTAAGACTGCATGCCCCAACATACGGACTACACTTCATGCAATGCAGGCACTAGATATGTCTAGTCTAACAGAGAGAAGGGTTGGGATGACGTGGTAACAGTCTTCCAATATTTGAGGGGCTGTCAAAAGAAGAAGAGGTTAACCTAGTCCCCAAAGCAGCTGAGGACAGGACCAGAAGTAACAGGTGGAAGATCATTAAAGAGAGGTCCAACCTAGAACTAAGGACAGTGAAATTTATTGGTGGAACGGCTTACCTCCAGAAGTTGTGGGTGCTACATCACTGGAGATTTTTAAGAAGGGATTGGACAGCCATTCGCTCAGACTGGTATAGGGTCTCCTCTTTGATTAGGGGGTTGGATTAAAAAAAACCTCAAAGGTCCCTCCCAACTCTGTTATTTTGTCATTTCTGTATCTTGGACTGCCCGGATGTGTCGAGTTTCAATTGCACAATTTCACAACTGTACTAAATTGAGGAAGGCTGGTAAAGACTCATTATCTGCTTTGCTTTCTGCAGCATCTTTCAGATAAAGGTTTCTTCCATCATCATCATCATCATCATCATCATCATCATCATCATCATTACTTTTATTTTATATTCCATCTTATCTCCAAGGAGATAAGGTAGTTAGAGACACATACCCCATTACTTTTTAAATTTATACAGGAATTCTGTGGTGTAAGGCTCTGGCCCTGGGCTTTTCTCCCAAGCATGTACTCTGCCACTGACCTATTTTTCCTTCCCATCTGTTCTGTTCACATGCATGCCACATGCATTGTCTTATAGAGATCATTGGAATGCACTGCCTACACTAATGCATTGCGACAGCCAAGAGTCTTCTGGAAATGTTGGGAGTTGTGGTCCCAGAATATCTTGAGGGCACCAGAGCCAGCAAAAATTATCCTAATGAAATAAGAAAGAGCTATATTTTCAGAAAGGGATGCAGTGGCTCAGGCGCTGAACTTGTCGATCGAAAGGTTGGCAGTTCAGCAGTTCGAATCCCTAGTACCACGTAATGGGGTGAGCTCCTGTTACTTGTCCCAGCTTCTGCCAACCTAGCAGTTTGAAAGCACGTAAAAAATGCAAGTAGAAAAATAGGGACCGCCTTCGGTGGGAAGGGAACAGCATTCCATGCACCTTTGGCATTTAGTCATGCCGGCCACATGACCACCGAGACGTCTTTGGACAGCGCTGGCTCTTCAGTTTTGAAATGGAGATGAGCACCGCCCCCTAGAGTCAGGAACGACTAGCACATATCTGCAAGGGGAACCTTTACCTTTATGTTATACTGTCAGAGGCAATCAAATATTTGGTCTAATTCTGCTTTTTCCCTTTTCTCCAGGCCAAGTTATCACTTACCAGTTAGGCTATGTGAAACCTTTTGGAGCCAGCTTCAAGATAACCCCAGAAACCACTGAAACAGAGGTCAATATTAAGGAATGTTTTCAGATCAATGGAACATCTGGGGATCCCATTACACCTCAAAGCGTGTTTCCTAATTTAACAGACTTCCAGGTGAGGGGTTTTTTTTGGACATCTTCTCATCTCTCTGCGTTCTTCATAGATCCCATCAAACCTGAATTATGTTAACTATAATTAAGGCATGCACCAGAAATCATGGCTAGACCTCTTCATTTGCTTTTATGCCCCACCAGCTCAGTGTCCATCTGCACAGGTTGCCTCCCCCCTGTAGTTTGTCAGGGGGGAGGCACTGTGAAAACAGTGAAATTGAAAATGAGCCGCTCCCCCAAATGGGAGAGACAAGGGAATGTGTCTCCTATCATGACATTTCTAATAAGCCTGGCTGGGGTGGGGTATGTGCATCTCATTTAATTGGGGGCAACTTCTTAAAGGATTTTTTTAAAATCATGAATTAAGGTGGCATTGCCTATACCTGCTGATTTTGGAGTATGCCAGATTGAAGTCCACGTAATTATGTATAATTATTCACAGTTGCACTGAAAAATTTTGCTGTACAAAATGTTCTGAACTGGCGTTCCCTAACCACGAAGCAGACTCTTTATCCTGACAAAAATCCCTTTTTATTAAGTTACTGTGAATTTCTCTCATTCACATCCAGCAAAGTCTTTCAAGGGTGAATTTACAGTCACAGACTTTATTTGGCTTGGAGAGCTGCCAGGCTGATATCTTCAAAGCTTGGCAAGGAGTCTCGGAGAGTCACGAATCAATTAAGCGAACTAATTGTCTCCTGCAAACTCCTCTCCCCTCCTTTTCTCTCCTCTTTATTCCCTATGGGAGGGGCCATTCATTGTCCACCTGTGGCCTTACTCCTGAGTTGACCCTTGTTCCTTAGCTGTTCCCTTCATCTGGCAACTCTGCGCATGCACACACTGGGAACAGGCTCCAGCTGTTCTTCTGCCCCACTGATGTCTGATTCCAAAGTCAGCTGACACCTGTCAGAGGGCCTGGCCCCATCTCCGTCTCCAATGCAGAGCCCTCATCAGAGCCTTCCCCAGACTCCAGGACTGGCCATGTTCCTCCCCAACCTCCTCACTGTCCAAATTTGCTATCAGCTCCGCTAGCCGCTGGCAGGCCACAACACAAAGCCACACATATTTTGTGTAGAGATTAAATACTTGTGCTGAACAGAAACGTATAATATATTTTAACCGACCCTTCCATGAATGTACTGGCAAACCTTCCCTCTATTCTGCTTTCTTACCCACTAGCCTGTACAGCATGAGCATTACAATGGACAGTATTGCACAGTCTTGGAGAGTGTCTCCTATTGGGGTAAGAAGAAGAACACCTACAAGTTGTGGGTGACAGATGGTTCCCGTGGGCCTTTGCCAGTCCATTATGAAATGAAAGGCTTCAACACTCTCTTGGGCTCCCACTATGACAAGTATGAAATAGATTATACCAGCTACTCTCACAGTTTCTCACCCAGCATCTTCAATCTTCCTCCTGGTAAGTATGGACGAAAACATTTTCTGGAATATTGTCAATATCTGGACTCCTCTTCCTGATCCATTGCATCAGTCAATTTCCTCCAGTCTATTCATTTCCCCAATCCAACTATCTCCAGGTGAATGGGAACTCTAGAAGCTGAAACCCCAAATGTCTGAGAAGCACCAAATTAGGATAGTGGAGTCTACTTCTAAGGGACCAATATTGTAGTTGTAATGGTGGGATTCAAATAATTTAACAACCGGTTCTCTGCCTTAATGACTGGCTGTATTGTCGTGGCTATGGTGGGTGTGGCCAGGGAATGTGATGGGCAGCACTCGGCCTTCTGCACCTCCTGGGAGCAAAAACAGGCTGTGAAGGGGGGCGCCCCCCTCTTGCCCCATTTTGGGCCTCGTAGGCCTCCCTGCAGCCTCCTGGGAGCAAAAACAGGGCACAGGGGGACTTCTGGAAGGGGTAGGGCAGGAATGGGCAGGACCAGTCAGCAATTTAACGACGGGTCTGCCCGAACTAGTCCGAACCGGCTGAATCCCACCACTGTGTAGTTGTAATGATACCTTACGCAAAGGAATGTTACTTGCTACCTTTTAGCTGTTTGTTTTTAAAACCATCTCCCTTTAGCCCAGATCAGTCTGTATTTTATTACATTTATTAAACAACTAAAAATATCATAGGAATTTAAAATGTGTAACCGGGAAAAATATCCCACCCTTCTTAAAGCACCCTGTTAATTAAAACACTTGTAGATGTATCAGTGAAGACGATGCTCTTCTCTTCTCAAAGGCCAAAACTTCAGGATCAGATGGAGAAGAGAACCCTGGGCATCTTCATAAACCCTTCGCTTAGAAATGTGTAGGTTGTGCAGGGGTTAAGTCGGTCTTCCCCAAACTAAGGTTCTCTGGATGTTTTACCCACAGAATTTCCTAGTCAGTGTGAGCAATTCTGGCCATTGCTCAGAATTCCAGGAGTTGACAACTTCACATTTGAAAACCACTCAACTTGGGAAAGAAACAATATGTTTGTTAGGATTCCAAGTTAACACCCCCAACAAAAGAAAACTCCGAGGCTTGACCTTCCTCAAAGTTCCATTTTATTAGAGATGTCATATTGGCACATCTGGGAAAACCCGAATCTGAAAGCTTCCAGGTTTTCCCTACCAAAAGGAAAGTTCAAGCCCCTGTCCAACACCCACATGTCCATCACAAGGTCCAATCAAAGCACCATCCCAACTGGAGATGCCTCCCAGTCATACCCCTCCAGGTGCAGGGCAAGATGTCCTTGACTTTCTGAGAAAGGAATGTTATTTTGACTATATATCATCCTGGTTCCATAATATCTCCCCTCCCAGTTTCCCACAGTAGTAAATGTGGCAGGCCTGAAGATCCAACAAAAAAGATGGCTTCCAGGCCTGACAGTGTTAGGTTTGTCACACAAAAAGCAAATTAGGCTGAACCCACATCATAAATGGCCTTCCAGTTTGATCTCTTAAATTGGCCTCCAAGCCGGAAGATTCTGAAGTCTTTTGCAAGGGCCTGTGATTCATGTTCCATGCCTTCCCACCACCTTCTCAATGACCAGATTATGGCGATGTCAAAATGAAATCACAAGATTCTACTAAGCATAATATCTTGAAACAATCTGTTGTTAATATCGTTCTTCTCAACAGGGCACAAAGCGGGCAACAGAGAACTCCAGAAGACATGTTTTCACTTGGTTGATTTTCTGATTTCCTCCTCATAGGCATCAAGTGTGCACACTGGCCAAGAATAGGACCAGAACACAGGATCTTGGCCAACCCAATGCAGGAATTCGTTGGGAGAACTGGAGAAGTCAGACAACACCATGAACATCTGTTTCATCACTACAAGAAAAAATTCCGAAAGGCCTACAAGAACAAAAAAGAGATAGAGCACAGGCGACACAACTTCATCCACAATATGAGGTAAAGGAACCAGCAGAGATAGCAATAGCAATAGCAATAGCACCTAGACTTACATACGCTTCACATTGCTGTTACAGCCCTCTCTAAGTAGTTTTACAGAGTCACCCTATTGACCCCAACAATCTGGGTGCTCATTTTACTGACCTTGGAAGGATGGAAAGCTGAGTCAACCTTGAGCCTGGTGAGATTTGAACTGCCAAATTGCAGGCAGCCAGCAGTGAGCAGAATTAGCCTGCAGTACTGCATTCTTACCACTGCACCACCAGAGCTCAAATGTAGAGCAGGAAAACTTAATTAGCTAGAATTCTACAATTTTCCAGATTTTGCTACTTGCTCACCAAGCAGATTCTACAATAAAGGAGGATGGATTGACCTCATATTGGTCAAGATCCAAACTTAATAGTTTGAGGACTTTTCTGTGGCTTATTCAACAATTACATGTCAAGTAAATAACATGTTAAGTAATTACACTCTAAGCCCCAAATAAACAAACCACAATACAGTTAACTGTGAAGGATGAACCCAGTCGATTTATTTATTTAGAAGATTGATATGGCCATCCATCCTCTTATATTTCTTCGTCTTATGCAGGAAAAAGAAATGTAGCATGCCAGCTCCTTTATCTGGCAAATAGGATCAATGGAACACAACCTCTGGAATTTGGCTTTAATTCACATTTAAATATGTAGTTACTATTCTATTCACTCATGCCAATTTAATGCTTCTGTCTTCTACTCAGAATGAGAATGGATGTTTCCAGTGGAACATCTCCTAGGATCAATTCAATGAAACACAAGAGTTTCTCCTTAAAACATATTAAAAGAAAGTCTGGAAGTCAACCACGGAAAGCAATCTCTGTAAAATTCCATGCGTAGGGCAGAGTAAATGCATGTTATACCAGCTATACAAGCCAGTTTTGCTTCGGTTTTATCTTCATCAGAATAAAACAGAAGAACCAACCACACATGTTTATTTGTTCACAACCCTATCCAACCACAATTAAATAGATTATGCAGGTTTTTGGCAGAAATAAGATCACTAGTGAGGTTAAACAGATCCAGTCCAGACAACGGTCCAGCTTGTTTCTTCTTCAAGTGGGAATGCATCATCTTCTCTTTCTCCATGTTCTTCCAGGTACATCCACTCCAAAAACCGAGCCAACCTCTCCTTCAAATTGGCAGTAAACCACTTGGCAGATCGTACACCGGAAGAGATGGCTGTGATGAGGGGGAGGCTACAGACTGAGGGACCCAGGAAAGGGTGGGAGTTCCCAACTGACCACTACGGTGGTCTCACCTTGCCGGAGAGTTTAGATTGGAGGCTTTATGGTAATTGTGATGTCTAAGTGTCTTTTGCTCAGTTCACGCTCCACGCAACAACAACTAACAAAGCAACTGTGCTTTCTGGCTTTGGGGGCATCTTTGGGGGTGTCAATGTTTCTTTTTCTTTTTTCTTACCCTCCCTCACTTCTCTTCCCCCTCTTCCCCCCCAACATTTTCCTATTTACTTTCCTATTTGGTATCTTGTTTTATTTTGTAACTCAGTCAAAAATGTTAAACAAGAAACTGCAGGCTGGGACAAAAGAGGATTTGTGATATCAGATTTCCCCCTCTGAAACTAAAGTCCTGTTTCTATCCGAGGAATAGAATTCGGATCCTCCACAGACCACAATGAAGGGACGCGGTGGCTCAGTGGCTAAGATGCTGAGCTTGTTGATCGAAAGATCGGCAGTTCAGCAGTTTGAATCCCTAGTGTCACCTAACGGGGTGAGCTCCAGTTCCTTGTCCCAGCTTCTTCCAACCTAGCAATTCGAAAGCACGTAAAAAATGCAAGTAGAAAAATAGGGACCACCTTTGGTGGGAAGGTAACAGTGTTCCGTGCATCTTTGGCATTTAGTCATGCTGGCCACATGAACATGGAGAGGTCTTCGGACAGCGCTGGCTCTTCGGCTTTGAAACAGAGATGAGCACTGCCCCCTAGAGACAGGAACGACTAGTGCATATGTGCGAGGGGAACCCTCACCTTTACCTTACAGACCACAATGATTCCATCTCTCCTTTTGGGTTTCAGCCCATTAAAATCCACACTATGGTTTACGTTTCAGCCCAGAGAATTATCTTTTAATATAATGCCTTTTGCGTGCTGCGTTATTTGGAATGCTGGTGTTTCCTTAATTGTTATTTTGACAATCCTGCCCTCTCCTCCTCAATAAAGGGGCCGTGACACCCGTTAAAGACCAGGCAGTGTGTGGATCCTGCTGGAGTTTTGCCACAACAGGAGCTCTGGAAGGAGCCCTCTTTCTCAAGGTGAGACCCCCGATGGCAGATTGATTCTTGACAGTGACCGCTGTTTGGTCTTATGCAGGGGTGTCAATTTCATTGAGGGCCCCCATCAGGACTCGGGGCCCTCAATGATTGACCGTGGGTGGTTGATCTCGGGTGGGCGTGGCCAAATGAGTGGGTGTGGCCAAACAGGTGGGCATGGCAAGCTTGACGCCACTCCCCATATTGTTTCCTCTTCACGCTGGGTAAACTGGGCCAAAGTTATGCTGGCCCAATGTTTGCTCTTCACATTGCATAGACTGGGCTGAAGCGATGCAGGCCGGCCCCTTACATTTTCCAGGATGGCCCTCCAGGCTGGACCTGACCACATCGCGGGCCGGATGAAGCCTGCAGAAATTGTGTTTGACACCCCTGGTCTAGTGGTTAAGGCACCAAGACCGAAACCAGGAAACTTGAGTTCTAGTCCCACTTTAGACGTGAAAGCCAGTTGGGTGACATTGGGCCCATCATTCTCTCTCGGCCCAAGTGACCACACAGGGGGGCTGTTCTTGCGGGGAACATAGGAGATAGAAAGAATATTGGAGATGTTTGTTGCCTTGAGTTATTTATAAGCAAAAATAAAGGCAGACTATAAATAAATAAAAATGATAAAATAAATAAATCTTTGCTATGATGCTAGCTGTTTTTTGGGGACCACAAACACTATCCTACACTTGCGTTTAGTTTATCTACTCCTAACTTTTTCAAAGATAATAATAAAAAAAACCCTGATGCTGGCCTGTAGTTCAGACCAAATCTTCCTATTTCGAAAATATGGCACTGCCAGCTGCATACAAACTGTAATTGGATCATAAAAGGCTTTCCTTGAACCTCTGGGTGGGCCTCCCCTGGGCTCCGGAGGCTCTCTGGAGGCCAGAAATGGGCCCGTTTCTGGACTTCCAGTACTTCTGCTAGGCCCGTATTTGGTCCTCCCCAGGCTCCGGAGGCTTTCCTCGAGCTTCCGGGGGGTGGAGTGGGGCTCCGGAGGCCCTCCAGAGGCTGGAAACCCCTGGACATGACCATGGGGATGCTGCAAAGGTTGTAAAACCATGGTGTGAAACACGGTCATAAGTCATTTTTTTCAATACCTTTGAATGGTCACTAAATGAACTGTTGCAAGTTGAAGTTTAGTCAGTTTCTAACCAGAGAGAGGTTCTCTTTTGTTCTTTCCATGCAGACAGGAGTGCTTACCCCACTATCTCAGCAAATTTTGATTGACTGCTCCTGGGGTTTTGGAAACCGTGCTTGTGACGGGGGCCAGGAACCACAGGCATTTCAATGGATTATGAAACATGGAGGGATTGCCACCGCTGAGGCCTATGGGCCATACATGGGTCAGGTAAATCTAGGGTAGTTTTGCAGATATTCCTCCCGTATCGCTCAGGTAGAAGACCAGTAGATGTTTCTACTGGTCTTCCTTATCCTGGGATTGTAAGAAAATTTCTGCAGTTGTTAAGTGAATCATGTGGTTATTAAGTGAATCTGGCCTCCCCACTTGACTTGGCGCGTCAGGAGCCAGTTGGGAAGGTTACAAATGTTGATCACATGATCCCGGGACAATGCAACTGTCATGAGTACATGCCAGTTGCCAAGCACACAAATTTTGATCATGTGACCATGGGAAGGCTGCAATGGTCATAAGTGTGAAAATCAATTATAAGTCACTTTTTTCAGTGCAAGTGTAACTTTGAATGGTCACTAAAGGAATGGTTGCAAGTCGAGGACTGTCTGTATTTTGTTATCCTTTTCCTGCATTGGAAAAAGCAGAACAAAAGCTCCAAAATATGCCCAATAAATGCAGTTACGAATCTCGTGCCAGACCTAGATTGGTTTAGATTGCTCTGCTTTCCAAGCACAATTTTGAATATAAGAGCTTCCTTCTCTAAATACAAAAAAACCACCCATGATTCTTAAAATGTAGGTTCTAGCCCCCTCCTGCCAAATCATCACTTTTCTTAATTTTGCATAAAACACCCAACTTTGTTCAAGGACACCTAGTTCAATTACTGCACAAAGTGCGGTCCAAAATCAAGGATGGACTGTGATGTTTGTGTACTCCAAGTGCATGTTTTTCCTCACAGATAAGTAGCAGGGGTTGGACTAGATGACCTCTAAGGTCCCTTCCAACTCTGTTACTGTTGTTATTATTATCTTGTTAAACTTAATGTCAAGTTTTGATGTCGTCTCAAATAAATTGCACTTCAACAGAAAGTCTTTGATAAAATCTCTCATTTATTAAGCACAACAACCGATTCCCAACTCCATCGTAGCCAACACTGGCTTCCTGACCCAAAACCCTCCCTTTCCTTTCCCCACTCCTCTGCACTCATTGGCCATCTTCCAAGTCATTCTGCTCCTAATCTACTGCTCCAGCTCAAAGGAATTTCCCCCCTCCCATCCCATTTCCTAGGGGATATCATCTCCAAAGAAAATAAGTAGGTGAAAAGTCAAACATCCCTTGCCAGATGCCTCCTCTTCTCCTTCTTATGTCAGCACTAGTGTAAATGCAGCTTGAAGTGCTGACACTTAAATTATCAGAAAAACAACAACTTGGAGATAGAATATTCCTTTATACACAGAAAGGGTTTAGGTTTTAATTTAACATTTTTATTGAAATATAAAGTGTTATAAAATACATAATACAAAAGTATTTAATTAATTAATTAATTAATTAATTAATTAATTAATTAATTAAATTTTTATACCTCCCTTCTCCCGAGGGACTCAGGGTAGTGTATAGCCAATAGTAAAACAACATAAACACAAAAGTTAAAAACAATTTAAAACATATTCAATGGTTTGGCCAAGTATTTTAAAAACCCAACTAAAATACCCATTAAAATTCATCATTCCATCAGACCAGCTTGTTGGAATAGGAAAGTCTTGAGGGCATGGCGAAAGGCACGAAGGTCTGGGATCCTGCGTATCTCCGGGGGCAATTCGTTCCATAGGGCAGGAGCCCTCACAGAGAAGGCTCTCCCCCTGGGGGTTGCCAGTCAACATAATTTGACTGACAGCACCCTGAGAAGGCCCTCTCTGTGGGAGCACACCGGCCGGTGGGAGGCTATCGGTGGCAGAAGGCGATCATGTAAATATCCAGGTCCTAAGCCATGGAGCGCTTTAACCTTGAATCGTACCTTGACCAACACCTTGAATCGCACCCGGAAGACCACCGGAAGCCAGTGCAGCTCGTGCAGGAGAGGTGTTACGTGGGTGCGCCATGTCGCCCCCATAATTACCCACATGGCCGCATTCTGGACCAGTTGGAGTCTCTGAGTGCTCTTCAAGGGGAGCCCCTTGAAGTAAATAGTAAATAGAAAAGCAGTGGGAGGGAAGGGGAAAAGAAGTGAGGAACGATAGGCGGGGGGGGGGGGGAGAAAAAGAAGTACTGACTTCCGACTCTCTCCGTTATAGTAAAATAAGGCATTAACATCAAATCACAACTTTTTGCTTTTCCATAATAGTATGAACAAACCATTTCTATAAAGTTCTACCAGTCTAATCTGTAAAACCCAAAGTCAGAGTTTCATTCTTTTCCACATCAAGCCTGAAGTTCCGAAGCTCATGTGGAAACAAAAGGACTTATGTTCTTTTCTTTAATCAAAGTGGCCAATTTTGCCATTTCAGCCAACTCCAACGACTTCTGCAACCGTTCGTCCACGGTAGGAATCAAAGTGCCCTTCCGTTTTTGTGTGTACAATAGCTGCTGTGGAAAGGTTTTTAGGTTTTAATTCTTGCTGCGTCCAGCTTGAGATGGTTGAAATCTTGAAGAGCTGCTGATGGTCAGTGTTGAGAGTAGAGAGCTAGATCAAGGTTTCCCAAAGGTCAATGGGACTATCCAAAGGGTTGATGTCGTTAATGTTATTCATAGCAGTAATAAAATAGTGGTTATCAAGTTATTTTCATACTGTTAAGTGTTTGGGAGTTGATGAACAATCTGAAACTTCATGAAGGAGTCAATGGTGAAGCGGACTAATGTGCTGTTAATTAGCACTTAGCTGCCAGCTGCCTGCAATTACTGCGAGTCCAAATCTCACCAGGCTCAAGGTTGACTCAGCCTTCCATCCTTCCGAGGTAGATAAAATGAGGACCCAGATTGTGGGGGCAATAAGCTGACTTTGTATAAAAAAGAACACTGCTTGGGGGAGCCAAAAGCCCTACTAAGCAGGTATATACAAAAGTAAGACGGCTATTGCTTAATGCATTATAGGCCGCCCTGAGTCTCCGGAGAAGGGCGGCATATAAATCGAACCAATAAATAAATAAACAATAAATAAATGGACTGAAGAATTTGGGGGGCCCTGAGCTAGATGGATAGATGATCTGATTTGGTAGCTTCCTACGTTGCTAACCAAGCTGCACGTTAGTGGCCGAAATTAATGTAACTTCTGTGAAGTGAAGGGGGCTACCTTGTCTCTTCTGACCCCACAGAATGGCTACTGCCACTACAACCAATCGGAGCTGATGGCACCCATCACCGGCTTCATAGCTATTACCTCCCAAAACATCACTGAGCTTAAAGCTGCTCTGTACAAGCATGGCCCCATCGCAGTGAACATCGATGCCTCCCACAAGTCCTTTGCCTTCTACTCCAATGGCATCTATTATGAGCCTAACTGTGGTGAGTTTTCTTTCACTTCTTGGTTCGTGGTTGTTGTGACCTACTCTTCCTGAGACAGTAAAAAGCACACAATTATTAGTCCCAAAAACCCTCTTTTTATTTCAACGGCTGTGAATTATTGTTCATTCCCAGCCTGTAATGAGTCACAAAAAGTTGGTAAAGAGTCCGACAGAAGTCTGCCACAGTCATTTGGGATAAGGCACCTTTATCTCCCTTGACACGCTGACAAAGACCTAATGGGCAATTAGCTTTGCAAGGCCACACGGAGCACAGAGTCAAAATGGAGCTTCAGAATTTAAACTGACCAGAACAAACAATGTTGCTTCCTACAAAGGCTCATGTGCCTTTACTCCTCCTTTATACCTTATGGGAGGGGCCAATCATCTCCAAGCCCTACTCCCGAGTCGTCCCTTTTGTTTTAACTGTTCTTGCCTTCTGGCAACTCTGCACATGTGCGAACTGGGAACAGCCTCCCCCTGTTTCTCTGCCTCACTGATGTCTGATTCTGGACGCTCCAGAGGCAGCACATAACTCCCAGATGGTCCTGGCCCCCTCTCTGCCTCTGATGCAGATCCTTCATCTGAGCCTTCCCCAGACTCCAGGACTGGCCCATGGTCCTCCCCAACCTGCTCACTGTCCAACTCTGCTGCCAGCTCCGCAGGCCGCTGGTGGACCACAATAGTGGTCTTTTTCCCAAGCAGGGATCTGGATGTAGTAAATCTGTTGGAACCACCCATTGAACCTTCTTTCCTCTACTTTGTTAACGACAGGGATGCTCATTGTCTTTTGTGCTGGTGGGAACCTTGGGAATTTTGAGAGTATCTCATAAGCATGCTTTGTGAAAGGCTGCTCTGAAAATGAACTGTCTTCTGTTTAGAAAAGAGCTCTCATAGGGAGAGTTGCCAGTAGACAAAATGAGTGTCAGCTAGGTGTGGACTGAGCATACAATTTACTAATGGGCACAGTGAAGTGGATGCTCCTCACCAGCTATGCTAGATCCTCTAGAGCAATGTTTCTCAACCTTGGGAACTTTAAAATGTGTGGACTTCAATTCCCAGAATTCCCCAGCATCTCTGCCCAGACTGCACTTCACATGCTCTCTACGCTGGTAGACCTCTCTTCTATGGATCTGATGATTAATGCTGTAGGAGAAGAGCAGGCAGAGCCAGAGGGTGGAGTTAAGCAAGTCATAAGCCTAGTTATATTCCCACAAAAGGTCTAAGTCAGGGGTGAAATGCTACCGGTTCGGGCGAAGTAAAAAAAAAACTTCTGATGATCAGCTGAGCGATGCATGATTGTCGAATTTCCCCCCCCCCTTTTTTGCATTTTTTTTTACTACCGGTTCTCCGGAACCATTGCAAACCGGTAGTAAAGGTAAGTAGAACCCAATTCTGACGCCAAGTCTTGTCTTGCCATGGCACTTCCTCAGCTTGATCTTCCTAGGTACTCCTGGATCTCTGGGTTTTATCCAGCACAGTGCTTTGACACTCAGCAGACCCTGCTTCCCTATTTCTGGCTGAGGTACAGTGGTGGTATTCAGCCGGTTCTATCCAGTTCGGGAGAACTGGTAGCGGTGGCTGCAGGAGGCTCCGTCCACCCACCCAGACATCATCACGTCCTCTTTTTGATGTTCTGAGCATGCGCAGAAGTGGCGCATGCGAGCGAAGTGAGCGCACGCACACGCTCACATTTGCGAACCAGTAGCAAAGGTAAGTGAATACCACCCCTGCTGAGGTATATTCTCCAGATGTTGAACACAGGGTGGAAACCTCCATACATTGTGTGGAGGCTGGCTTGGGAATTCTGGGAGTTGAAGTCCATGCATTTTAAAGATGCCAAAGTTGAGAAACACAGCTCCAGAGCATTCTCTGGCATGTTCACCTTCAATTCACCCTTGTTATTCTCTGGGCAGGCACCCAATTGTCTAGGAAAAAGATAATAATGGACTCTAGCCAGCTGCCATTTTTATTAATTCTTAGAAGTAAAAAATCATTCCGGACAATTTCTTTCTTTCTTTCTTTCTTTCTTTCTTTTCTATCTATCTATCTATCTATCTATCTATCTATCTATCTATCTATCTATCTATCTATCTATTTTTCTCCCACCATTACAATTTTTACAAATAACCCAAGGTGGTGAACATATCCAATATACCTTCTTTCTTCTATTTTGCCCATAACAGCCTCATGAGGTGGGTTGGGCTGAGAGTGAGTGATTGGCCCTAAGTCACCCATCTGGCTTTCATGGCTAAGACAGGACTTGAACTCACAGTCTCCCGCTTTCAAGCTTGGTGCCTTAATCACTAGGCCAAACTGGCACATTTCAGCATGCTATCTTCCTTTTCCCCATTTCAGTTTTAGAACCTTTCAAAAAGATTGGATGGGTATCCTAGAAGGATTTCATGAATATTATATGAGCGGCTTTTAAATTATGAGAAAGTCATATTTGGAGCAATCGTATTTTCTTCCTCTCCTCAAGATTGAACATTTCATTATCCCTTACCCCACTGGGACATATTAATTCAGAATTTATGGTGAATCTCTTGTATTTAATTAAGATATGTAATTTGCTCAAACTGAATCCCTGTATTCTAACCAAAGCAGGCTCTTTCTGAAAGGACCAAGATAATGGAAGACAAGTTTGACTATTGTGCTGAGTTAGGGACTTTTGCTTACAGCAAAAAGAACAGCGATAGAGAAAATGAGAATCTACCTCTCTGGGGGGGAAATCAGAAATACCTTTAAACCTGTCGTTTCTTTGTATATATGAGTTGTCAAAGAAGATAGAATAACAGAGTTGGACGGGACCTTGGAGGTCTTCTAGTCCAACCCCCTGCCTAGGCAGGAAACCCTACACCATTTCAGACGAATGGTTATCCAACCTCTTCTTTAAAATTTCCAGCGTTGGAGCATTCACAACTTCTGGAGGCAAGTTGTTCCACTTATTGTTCTGTCAGGAAATTTCTCCTTAGTTCTAAGTTGCTTCTCTACTTGATTAGTTTCCACCCGTTGCTTCTTGTCCTACCCTCAGGTGCTTTGGAGAATAGTTTGACTCCCTCTTCTTTGTGGCAGCCCCTGAGATATTGGAAAACTGCTATCATGTGTCCCCTAGTCCTTCTTCTCATTAAGCTAGGCATACCCAGTTCCTGCAACCGTTCTTCATATGTTTTAGCCTCCAGTCCCCTAATCATCTTTGTTGCTCTTCTCTGCACTCTTTCTAGCATCTCAACATCTTTTTTACATTATGGTGACCAAAACTGAATGCAGTATTCCAAGTGTGGCCTTACCAAGGCATTATAAAGTGGTATTAACACTTCATGGGATCTTGATTCTATCCTTCTGTTTATGCAGCCTAGAACTGTGTTGGCTTTTTTGGCAGCTGCTGCACACTGTTGGCTCATATTTAAATGGTTGTCCACTAGGACTCCAAGATCCCTCTCAAAGTTACTACTATTGAGCAAAGTACCACATATACTGTACCTGTGCATTTTGTTTTTCTTGCCTAAATGTAGAACCTTACTTTTTTCACTGTTGAATTTCATTTTGTTATGATGTTAATTATTACACTTATTCTTCTAGGAAATAGAACCATGGAGTTAGATCATGCTGTCCTAGCTGTAGGTTACGGAGACCTCCAGGGGGAACCCTACTGGCTTGTTAAGAACTCTTGGTCTACATATTGGGGCAATGATGGCTACATCCTCATGTCCATGAAGGAAAACAACTGTGGTGTAGCTTCTAGTGCCACCTATCCAATACTGGCTTAACAACAATGGCTATCATGTTCAGCAAAAGACATCTGGTTGTATTTCATTAGAAAATTCCATAGCAAAGGGTCCTCATTTTACAGATCATTCAGCTGAGTCGCCATTCATGCTGCGAAATGCTATTGCATTGTGAGGCAGAAGCTGAAGTTTGAACATGTGTCTGCATGCACTTATCTTAACCTAACCTACCATCCCCCCCCCCAGCTTTTTGAATCACTGAGACCACTGTATAGCGGGTAATACAGCCATTCACACACTTGTGTAAGGTCACAACCATTCAGACTACTGGGACAGAAAATGGAAGGGAAAACATTTTAAATCATCATAAAATCCACTTCCCAGAACTTCATGTAGCAAAGAAATGCGGGTAGATGGAATTGAGTTATTTGCAGAGATAATGATCCCTGAATAAGATTAAGGTGATGACTACACAAAAAGCTAATGATTCTCCATCAATTCGAATGAAGCACCTTTATTTTTCCTAGTGCCTTTGCATTTTAATGAAAACAACCAAAAGGTCCTATGCAAGTACTACGTTACTGATGTTGTGTTAGCCTTGCCATTGCGGTTTATAAACTATGCCTTATGAGGATTTGACCCACTGCAAAATTAGCCAATGATGGCAGATTTACGAACCATGGCTAAACAAATAGTAGTGTAATATCTGAAGCAAATCAATTAAAAAAAACTTGAATTATATGGCTGATCTCTTGTCTTTTTCTTAAGAAATATGTAGCTCATAACATAAGATCTTAAGATCTGGAGTTGATGCTTGAATTTGTTTTGCAATAAACAGCGACTATGTTCAAGGGATATGTTATGTTCACGTGGGGCGTGGGGGTGGACTAGAGGATCTCCGAGGTCCCTTCCACGACTGTGATTCTAAGGCTCGCTTTCTGCACGCCCTTAAACACGGAAGGAGCAAGAACAAGGCAGGAGAGAAAGGTGACGCTGCTGCTGCTGCTGCTGCCGCCGAACAGTGTCCTCATTCTGGCCAGTCCGAGATGAGATTTAGGGTCAGTAAAAAGACACGTCCATCTGCTAGCCAAGACAATGTGTCCCCGTCTCCCCCCGCGAGAGATGACCGTTCGTATTCGGCTGACAGCCCAGCCGAAGCGTGGATACGGCTCGGTCCGCGTTGCCTCTTTCAATGCAACACAAGATTTTGTTCCTTTCGAGGCAGAAATTCCTCCGTTATTCTCCGGCATCTCGCTTCGAACCGGTGTAGGGTCTCCTGCTTGGGCGGGGGGCTGGACTAGATGACCTGCAAGATCCCTTCCAACTCTGTTAATCCGTTAAAACTGTGAGGCACTCTAGCATCATTTCTTCTCTGCTGTCTATGGTAAAAAAGATACCTAAACGCGGGTCACCTGACGTCTTATATCCAGACCCACCCGCACCCCCTTCCCCCGGATGGCGCCCTCCCGTGACGTCAGAGCGCAGCTCCTGTTTTTTCCCCTCGCCGCTTCCCCAAACAACCAAGACCCCGCCTCCTGCTCCTGAGTGACGTCCGGAGAAACTCAATGAGCCTCAAGATAAGGGCAGAGCGCCCGCCTCACAACGGCTGAACGGCGTCGACGTTAGCCAATGACGTCGAGAGGAGGGAAAGGGCACCACGTCGGGTTGGGTGAAGGCTGCTCCTGTCGGGAAAGGCGGCGGACATGGCGGCGCTTTACGCTTGTACCAAGTGCCACCAGCGGTTCTCCTTCGAGGCGCTCAGCCAGGGGCAGCAGCTCTGTAAGGTCAGGGCCGGGTGTGGGGTCGGTCGGGGGAAGCCGAAGGGTGAACCGGGGAGGGGGGACGGGACGGAGGGGAAGCGGCGTCGGGTTTGTAAGCAGAAGCTATGAATCTGAATGTAGGTTCGATTCCCACCCCCCGAATCCATCCTTAGCCTGACTAAGGCCTGACTCAGTGGCTAAGACCCTGAGCTTGTCGATCAGAAAGGTCGGCGGTTCGAATCCTAGTATAGGTCTCCTGCGTGAGCAGGGGGTTGGACTAGATGACCTCCAAAGGTCCCTCCCAACTCTGTTACTGTTACCTTACCGTCTCTGGGGCTCTTGGGGTTGCGCTGCCTGTTACCGCCTTCAATTTTGAAACAAAACAGCGCTGTGGCCTCCTTCGCAGGGTTATGGTTGTTGCGGTACTTAGGCAAAAATTGGTATGCGAAGAGGTGACTTGGGGCCAGTCTCCACCCCCGTCTCTCTCAACTCAGCCCACCTCTCAGGGTTGTTGTTCTGGGTAAAATAGGATGCAGGGCTATCCGGTAGGTCACCACTTTTTGAGTGTATTACTTTTGTTGTTTTTTTAATCCAGCCTTTATTTATATAAATAAATAAAAAGACTGGATTTAAAATAAAATCTAACAATAGGTAGTACACTCAGTTATTTATATATAAAAAGCTAATTATAATAATTGGGATGGCTGAAGGAAGGATGAAATAGTTCCGTAAGGATGTGTGTATATATTTATTTATTGCACCTGTATCTTGCCTGTTTAAGAAATCAAATTTTGATTGCCTTCAGTCAATTGCATTAAAATATAATGAAATCAATCAGGGGTGGGAGTATAAATGAGGTTTGTCCCCATCTCATTCACACAATGGCCCTTTTGTAGGAGAAAGTTAACATTTACTTAATATAACTTAGTAAAATTTTAAAATTTAGTAAATGTCATTTGATTTAATTCCAGTTGCAGCACCGAACTTCTGAGTAGTAATGTTTATGGCAATGCATTTAACCTGGTTGTTGATTTAATCCTGTTTTGTTTGTATAGGACACTAAATGCTGAAAAATCAATAACACTGATCAAGTTTAGTACGTTGTATCAGTGTATTGTATCTGACCTGAAAATCAGGAGTTTGGTAACATCTTTTCTGATACAGTAACAGATTTTACTAAAAGGCAGAAGCTTTTGGGAGTTGCATTTGATGAAGAAAACTCTGATTCTTGAAAGCTTTCGCCTTTACATATGTAGCAAGTCAGCACCTCCCTCCTCCCCCCAAAGAATGAAATATTTTGGGAAATATTAAAAAGGCAGAATATTATATTTTCCTAAAGGAGAAATGGAGAAGACATGCTCTTAAAGACAGAAAGCAGACTCAGTATTTCTTAACAGCCCCCAGCAGAAATTTTTTGCCAGTTAAGAAAGTTTGGGACAGCCTATTCAGAAACCAGCCCCAGTTTCCAGCAGAAACTGAGGAGGCCAGCTTTTAGAAATGCAGATATGGTAATCCATTCAGAAAGACTGGGTCAAGACAGAAACTCAGATAAGCAACAAACAAAAGGTTGACAAAATTAGCTCAGACAAACACTTAGGATTTGCATTTCCCCTTTTGTCTATAGAGACAGCCATGACCCCCATAGGAATCTGACAGCAGCCAACAGAATATTAAAGGATATGATCTTGCACAAGAAGCTCAAATACAAAGCCCAAAGAAAGTATAAAAACCCACCCGCTCTCAACTCCATTATGTCAGCTGCCCAGAATCACATGTGGTTTTGCTTCATTAATAAACCATCTTTCCAATCAGCCTCCATGTTTCCAGTGTCTCTCTCCCAGCTTGGAACTGAACCCATGGGATTTTCCTTCCAACCCATAAAATATGTAAATCAGAAAAGGTGCTATTGATTCCTTCTAATTTTTCTTTGATGACATAGACTAATACAACTCCCCATCTGAACTGGGTTAAGTACGACCTGATTAAGTGTATTGTGTAAACATCACCAGTGAGTGGAGACTGTAGTCTAAGCCTCTACGGTTGGATAATATGACTCTGGTCACATCATCCTTCTCCACTGCTGCCCTTCCCTTATACATGCTAACTACATTTTGGAGAGCTGAAATCCAGCATATTTAGAGACATCCGATTTAGGAAAGCTGTATGGAACTTGGCTGAGATTTATCTTAAATTTAACCTTTCTTGTCAACCAGTCATAATGGTTTGTAGATTGGTACTGTACACACCTAGCTAATTATAGTTGATTCAACAAATCCTGGTTAATGAAAGCATGATTTAATGATATGTGAAATCAGCTTCATATGACTACTGTGCTACACTGGTTCTCCAGGTTTCATATCTCTAAGGAGGAAATGTATTGAAAAGGAGAAGAGGTGTGTCATGAAACTGAGGCCAGTGCCCTAATCCTGGTTTCTAACTTTTTCTAAAGCACAAAAGTGTCAAACTTGCGGTGTCATATGACATTGTGATGTTTTTTCCCTTCACAGAGCTGGGGTGGGCATGGCCTGCACATGACGCATCCGGCCCGTGGGCCACCAACTTGACACCCCTGTTCTAGAGCCATCCAACCATCATTGTGCCCATATAATAATCAGGAAGATAGAATTTTTTTAAAAAAACAAACACCTTAATGGTGTTAAATAGCAATAATTTATAGTGATAAAATGGCCCTCAGAATTCAAATGTATGTGTGGGAATAAATTCCACTGATTTCAACTATACTTATTTCTAGAGAAAAATTGATTCTTTGGGCCATGGATGATGAGAAATGTACCTTGGAAAGATACTTTGGAATTGAATAAACAGATGCTTTGTGGGTTTAACCCTATGACCATTTAATAGTTTTAGCTATTCCTCCATGCATTTATTGTTCATTAGCCCACTAATTTAATTAAGTTGTGTATCTAGCAAAATAAATTCTGAATGGTGCTTGTTAAGTTAGATTTGGGGTATAGTCATTGGGAGTTATTACTTTTTTGTATACCATCCTTGTTCTAAATTGTTCCTGTTTGAAACTGATGTACAATAAAATCTATACAGTCATAAAATCTAGGCAATAAAATTAATACTGTAGATAAGTATCCTGCAGAGGTTGAAACCAGTTAGATAAGAGTAAGAAGGACAATAATGTCTGTTGTTCTGGATTAAATTAAACTGGAGGAGAAAAGGCTCCAGGAGGGCAATTTAAGGATGGGGAAAAATAATGTTGATTAGAGGGAAGATTACTATTTCAGAATCCTTGTGGGCAAAGCAGGATTTTAAGTGAACCATTAAATTGCATTGGATAGTATTACGTTATGTTGCTTCAGTGATTTTCTTGTTCTTTGTACTCTTGCTTAGAGTTTGATGCAGCTTTCTATGCTATGTGATACCTAGTGAAGTTTATATTAAATGTCAACAGTTTCTTCTAAGGTTTTGATTATGATCAAGAGCAGCTGTGTAAGAACCATAAATTTCACTATAAAGCGCTGTGATCATAACTGCTTCCTAGACAGAGCCTTTGTTATTACTCTTATTAATAGCTGAATCCAAGCAATCCATTGATTTTAGATGTATGGGATATTATGTATGCTATTTACAGTAAAATTTCCTTGGTCCTGCTGATGCTTTTCTCTGGGAGTTTGTATGCATTTCGAGTCTTTTTAACACATCCTTTCTTCTTCAGGAATGTCGAATTGCACACCCAATGGTTAAATGTACCTACTGTAGAACTGAATTCCAGCAGGAGAGGTAAATATTGCATATGATAAATTATTAAGAAGTAACAGCATGGAATGACATGGGGGGGGGGTAGATGATCCACAAGATCCCTTCCAACTTTTAAAGCTGTATCTGACTGATGTTTTCCACATGAAAACTTTTTACGGTGTTCTTTCATTTCCAATGTGTTTTGAATACCAGTAAATAGTTCAAAATGCTTTATGACTTGTTAATGTTCAGCCAGGCAGAAGAACACTGGTGTTCTAAATTATGCTTGCAGCAGTTTAGAAATAAATTCTGTTGAAAGAGATAGCAGTTCCAAGAGAGAAGAATTATGGAAAATACCGCTTGTCTTCTATCCATGTATGGTAGCTCTTATGAAAAAATGATATCAAAATATTTTCTTCTCCATTGCAGCTGTAACACTAGAACAACTCATCAGCTTCCGTTAGTAGCTCCCTGGGATGCTGTTAGTGCCAGCTCCAACTTTATGGAAGTGCCACTAACATTGGCAGTAACTACAGGATTGGGATTCCCATGTATACTGCTGCATCCGCAATGAAGTCAGGTGGGGATTTCTTTTCATGGCAGCCCTGCACATTCAATATGCCAAATTGCTATTGTCACTAGGACCCCAGATTTTGGCCAGAAGGGAATTAAAATCCACCATATCTGTATGCTTGAACTGTACGAACAATGGCAGCCAGCAAGATTACAGTAATTTGTAAATATAGTTAGTC
Organism: Masticophis lateralis; assembly: GCA_030761175.1. Lineage (NCBI taxonomy): Eukaryota > Metazoa > Chordata > Lepidosauria > Squamata > Colubridae > Masticophis > Masticophis lateralis. Next base: position 14,589,456 of record JAUDYJ010000009.1, read on the forward strand.
CTTGACTTGAACCACAACTGGGACCAGAATTTCCATTGCTAAGCAAGATGTTTGTTAAGTAAGTCACGCTTGATTTTATGACTTGCCTGTTAAGTGAATCAGGAGGTCATTAAGCAAATTCTGCTTCCCCCATTAACTTTGCTTGCAGGAAGATGACTGGAATGGTCACAAATCTCAATCATTTGACCCCAGGACACTGTAACCTTTGTAAATATGTGCCATTTACCAAGTAAATACTTATGAATCCCAAGAGAATAATGCAGCAGCTTTAAGGGATTGCAAACAGATGCCAAATTTGGACTCCTGTATGTCTTAAAACAGGGCTGTCAAACTCGCTGCCCATGGTCTAGATGTGTCACGTGCTGGCCACACCCACACCTGCTTTAGCGAAGGGGGGCGAAGTCGCAGTATGTCATGTGATGATGCTTTGACAGTGCAAGTTTGACACCCCTGCCTTAAACCATGAAATGGAATCTGAATAGCTGCATGGCCCTAAGCCACATTGTCTGGTTTTATTTTACTTTTAATACTCGGTTTTTTCTTTTGCTAGTAAAACCAATACAATATGCAAGAAGTGTGCTCAGAATGTGAAACTTTATGGGACGGTATGTATCAAAACTCTTTTTTTCCTTCAGCAATTTGGAATGGTTACCGATAATATAAAATCATTACTAATAAAAGTAGCAATAAAGCCGTAGCAGAGAAAAAGTCATTCATGGAAATGTGTATTATTATTATTATTATAAGTTGCTATTAAATTTGTATGCTGCCCAACTAAGAATTGTTTGAAATAGGTTGATAATCTGGTAGTGCAATATTTCTCAACCTCAACCTACTGTATTTTTTGGAGTATAAGATGCACTTTAGTTTTTGGGGAGGAACATAAGAAAAAAGCTGATTGGCAGGTGGATCAGACTCCCAGAATACTCCCAATCAGCTGTTCCCAAGAGGTGAATTTTAGCAACAGGTTCCTTGGTTGAGAGCTCTGTGCCTTGCTTTTTTTTGCTTTTTTTTTCTGCCTCTGAAAGCCTCCGAAACAGAGCTTCAGAAAAAAAGCCTCTGAAGCTCTGTTTGGGGACTCCTTTTCTGATGCTTCATTTCTGATGCTTTTTTCAGCCTCTGAAACCTCTGAGAAGCTGGGCAGGGCTGCATTCAGCGCATAAGACGCACCCAGATTTTCACCCTCTTTTTGGGGGGAAAAGGGTGCATCTTATACTCAGAAAAATACTTTAAGATACATGGATTTCAACTCGCAGGATTCTCCTAGGCCGGGAACTCGATTTCAATGAGGGCCGCATCAGGATTGTGTTTGATCTTGGGGGGAGGGCAGGGTGCATGGCCAGCATGATGTCACTTGTGTCAGGGAGGCGCCTGTGGCAACCTGAGTGCCCTTCCAGAGAAAACAGGCTCCTGAGCTCTGTTTTCGGCTGGGACAGCCTCCTGCAAACCCTCTGCCAGCAAAAACGGAGCTTGTGAGGGCCACTGGCAACCCTCACAACCTCTGTTTTTGCTGGCAGAGGCACCACAGGCTTGTCCTTTACTATTTCCAGGGTGGCCCCGTGGGCCAGATCTAAGCACCCCACAGCAGAGGTGGGTTTCAGCAGGTTCTGAGCAGTTCTGGATAACTGGTTGTGGAAATTTTGAGTAGTATGGAGAACCGGTAGTAAAAGTTCTGACTGGCCCCGCCCCCATCTATTCTCTGCCTCCCAAGTCCCAACTGATCGGGAGGAAATGCAGTAACCTTCTCCTGGAGTGGGGTGGGAATGAGATTTTACAGTATCCTTCCCCTGCCACACCCACCAAGCCATACCGACAGAACCGGTAGTAAAAAATTTTGAAACCCACCACTGCCCCAGGAACCGGATCTGGCCCCCAGGCCTTGAGTTTGACACCCCTACCCTAGGCGGAATGCTGACTGGGGAATCCTGGGAATTGAAGTCCACATATTTCAAAGTTGCTGAAGCTGTAAAATACGATGATAGTAGATAGTAGAACTCGTAGTGATTTCTGGTAAACCACTATAGCTCAAGTAGCTTGTAGTGAGAGTTGCTCAGAAATGACTGACTGCTGATAATACGTTTTCCATCACTAGCCTAGTGCCTGATAAACAAATGAGGTGGTCACAAAGAATGTCTTCATGTAAGCCAGCTAAGGCATTTGAGCGTTAATTGAGGTTACGTTCTTAAGTACATTTGTTACATTTCAAGTGCCTAAAGATCTTAAAATGTGCTTTCTTGCTTTGTAAGTTTAAAACACTTTAAAATAAAGACCTTTTTAAAAAAAATTAAGCTGTGTGAGGGCTATAATACTGTTTCAGTATGTAAGAGGATTATTTTCCATGGTTGATCAAAGAAAAGTAACAACTATAGAGAAGTTAAATACTTGTGTCATTATCAGTTCTCCCCTTCCTCCCCCCCCACTTTTACTCAATTATTTCATTGGAAAAGAGCTTGGAATGCATTGTTAGGATCATTTGAGCAGATGGGAATATATTCCAAAGTGGTGCTAATCCCTTTGTTGTTTCATCTTCTTTATTATTTAAGCCAAAGCCATGCCAGTACTGCAACATAATCGCAGCATTTATTGGCAACAAGTGCCAACGGTGTACGAATTCAGAGAAGAAATATGGGCCACCCCATTCATGCGAACAGTGTAAGCAACAGTGTGCCTTCGACAGGAAGGATGATAGGAAAAAAGTGAGTATCTATGTATGTCCAGTTCAGGTAATCCTCCACTTACGAAAGTTCAGTTAATGACCATTCAAAATTACAGCGGCACTGAAAAAAGTACCGTATTTTTTGGACTATTAAGATGCACCAAGATTTTGATGAGTCAAGTAAGGAAAAAAAAGGTTTTGCCCTCCCCGGTCCTCAGGAGCACTCTGCAGGCCACCCAAAACCTCTGTGTGCCCCATTTTTCGCAAAAACGAGGGCATTTTTGCCTGTTTTTCGCAAAAATGGAACAAGCTGGACGGGGCTTCAGGAAGCCAAAAATGGCTGTTTTCAGTGTATAAGACGTACCAACATTTTCACCCTCTTTTAAGGGGGGAAAAAGTGCGTCTTATACTCCGAAAAATACGGTACATTTTTTACAACACAATACTATGATATGCAGCTTGGTTCCTCTCTGCACATGAATCTGTTGACCAAATCTATTCACAAAACCCCATTTCTCTGTTGTTTTCCTTGATTTCAGGTAGATGGGAAGTTACTCTGCTGGCTTTGCACACTCTCCTATAAGCGAGTGCTACAGAAAACCAAAGAACAGCGTAAACATTTAAACACCTCCTCTCGGACAAGCTTGCCGGAAAAAGAGCAATATGGCCGACTTAACTGTGGCAGCCACTACAGCAGGTATCTTTGCATTGCACGCTGTTTTCTGGCAGCTCATTCTTTTTTTAATCCAATGATCTTGCTGATTTATGCTAAGCCAGGAGTGTCAAACTGGCGGCCCGTGGGCCTGATGCATCACACACAGGCCACGCCCACCCTGGCTCCCCAAAGGCAAAAAACATCATGATACGTCATGTGACATGATCAAGTTTGACACCCGTGTGCTAAGCCAAGGTTTGCTTAAGTATAGCTAGTCTTCATTTAATAATGGTCATGGGTACTGCAAACTCCATTGCTAAATGATGTGGTTGTAAAACACAACATAATGTGACCACGTCAACTTACAAGAATTGTGACAGTTCCACTTATCCTTGTTAAGCAAATCCTGTGGGGCAGGGGTGCTATTCAGCAGGTTCTGACAGGTTGTTGGAGAACCCGTAGCGGAAATTTTCAGTAGTTCAGAGAATCGGCAAATGCCACCTCTGGCTGGCCCTAGAGTAGGGTGGGAATGGAGACTTTGCAGTATCCTTCCCTGCCATACCCACTAAGTCACACCACAGAACCAGTAATAAAAAAATTTAAATTCCACCATTGCTGTGGGGTAGTTAGGCACATCGTACAATCACCATTCGTGAACTCCTGCCAGCTTCCTCCTAGCACTAAAGGATGTTACCTAATATCTGCAAGGCCCCCTCATTTCAACCCTGAGCTTCAAACATCCTCCTTTATTGGTAATGGCTGAAAATTTTAAGATCATGGATTTCGAATTGGCTAATTTTCCAGGCTGTGGTTAATTTCTCCTCCTTGCTCTTTTTGCAGCCAGAAAACCTTATCTACATCTTCTATTCAGAATGAACTCCCAAAGAAAAAAACCAAGTTTGATGCCATACTAGCCAATGGGGACAGGTAAGCTACTTAAAGGGCTATTGGATTTGTCTTTGCTTAAAAAAAGAAAGGGAAGAAAACATTTGGTACACATTCTGGGGTTTAAAGATGAAAAGTAGAAGTTCCTCAAAATGCCCTCAAAACTAGTCGTCAGTCATTCTGAAAAGGAAGATGACATCTCTCTGTTTTACCTTTCCCCACCCACCCTCTTCTACCTAGGGAGGCTCTCATTGGCTTGCAGCCAATTTAAAGATAGGGTTTTCAATAGGCCTGTGATACAGAAAAAATTAATGCAGTGTGTTCTCCTATTTATGTAACAGAACTGTGTGTATTGTTGTTATTAGTTGCAAAGTCATGTCCAACCCATCACGACCCATTGACAATGTTCCTCCAGGCCTTGCTGTCCTCTACCATCCCCCAGAGACCATTTAAGATCATGCCGATTGCTTCAGTGACTCCATGCAGCCACCTCATTCTCTGCTGTCCCTTTCTTCTTTTGCCCTCAATTGTTCCCAGCTTTAGGCTCTTCTCCAGTGAATCCTTCCTTCTCATTAGGTGGCCATCTTCATTAAGTGAGTTTCATCTTCAGGATCTGGCCTTCTAAAGAGCAGTCAGGGTTGATCTCCTCTAGGACTGACCGATTGGATTGCCTTGCAGTCCAAGGGACTCACTGGAGTCTTCTCCAGCACCAGAATTCAAAGGCCTCAATTCTTTGGTGCTCAGCCTTCCTTATGGTCCAACTTTCACACCATACATTGCAACTGGGAAAACCATAGCCTTGACTATACGCACTTTTGTTGGCAGGGTGATGTCTCTGCTTTTTAGTAAGCTATCTAGATTTGCCATAGCTTTCCTCCCCAGGAGCAAGCCTCTTTTAATTTCTTGGCTGTAGTCCCCATCTGCAGTGATCTTGGAGCCCAGAAAAATAAAATCCATTTCTTCCCCATCTATTTGCCAGGAATTGAGAGGGCTGGATGCCATGATCTTAGTTTTCTTAATGTGCATATTAATATAACGTTAATTTTACTCTGTATATTGTAGTTCAGATACTCAAATTATTTCATTTATAGCAACTCAGCACAGCTAGTCCTCCTTTAGTGACCACAATTGGGAGCAGTTATTCCATTGCTAAACATTACGCTTGGTAAGCAAAACATCATACAGCCATGAAAGACTTACAAACTCACTTCTCCTTGGGTTAAGGGAAACATCACATGACCACAACTTACGATTTTATTTTTCCCTTCCCTATAAACTCTACTTGTTGCAAGCTGGTTGCAGAGCACATAAATAATGATCATTCAACAGTGGGATGCTGCAGTGATTGTAAATGCAAAGATTATCCACAAAGCTATTTTTTATCACCATCATAACTTCAGTCATTCAACGAAGCAGGCATTAAGAAAGGACTGTCTGTAATTGTTAAATTAAAACTTGCCAAGCAGTCTAGTATTGTTATCCACAAATTGCAGGGCAAGGATGAAGACTGAGGAAGCAAAGCTGCTCTATGGAATCCTTCTTTATCGTGACCTCCAGTCTGCCTGGAGAGCCCTTGGTGTTATAGTCACAACGTATCTGACAAATACCCGATTGGGGAAACTTGGCCTGTGGCCACCAAGAGTGGCCATTCAGGATGCAAGAATTGAATGAAGGGCTTCCCAGGACACTCCCTGGCCTAGTGCTGTACCATATTCCACTGCAAGTTTGCAGGTTTACCTTTAGGCACAAATGATCAGGCTCAAATCATCCTACTTTGGACCAGTTAAGTATATGAAGGCCTGACTCTCTGGAGAAGGCTGTAACATTAGGGAAAAATGGAAGGAAAGAGAAGAAGAGCGAGGTGGATGGAGTCAGTTACAGAGAGAATGAGTGGACTGTTGGGGGACATGAAAAACAGATGAGGGATAGATCATTTTGGAGAAAATCTATGTGGTTATCAGGAGTCAGAAACTACTGGATGGCATAATAGATTGCAGCTAACCCCAAGAAATATTTATGGAAATTCTCAGTCATCCAGGCCGTGCTTATCCCAAAGGTGCTTTTCCAAGAAAGTCCAGTTGCGTCTTGAAAAAAAGCACCTTTGGGACCCAAGAAATATTCTTCAATTTATTTAAGCAAACATAGTTTCTGGGTGCCAACTGATAATCTAAATTATCTAAAACCAAAGTATTTCAAACCTCTATTAAATTATAGAGGCACCTCTTAATGTTTTGCAGCAACTGAAATTTTCAAATTTATTAATATCCCTATAACTTCTAGAGTACTTTTGGGGGAGATTTGGAAATGAGAACCAGCTTAGCTTAATGGTTAAGGCATCGGGTTACAAACCATGAGACTCTGAGTTCTAGTTCTAAGCAGGAAAGCAGGCTGGGTGACTTGACCAGTCACCTCACCTCACAGGGTTGTTGTTATGGGGGAAATAAGAAGAAAGAGGAATATTATGTAAGTTCACTGACTTGAGTTACTTATAAAATAATAAAGGCAAGATAATCTAATATATATATATATTATATATACACACACACACACACACACACACACACACACACACACACACAAATAAATTTGATTGGAAGTCCTTGCAGTGTTCATATGTAGCCACTGGAGGGCAGACATAAACTAAGGGAAAAAATTACAAGTGCTCCTCCACTTACAACCACAATTGAGCCCAATTTTTTTTTCTGGTTAAGTGAGACATTTCTTAAGTGAGTTTTGTCCCAGTTTACAACCTTTCTTGCCTCAGTTGTTAAGTGAACCACTGCAGTTAGTAACCCGGTCGTTAAGTGAAATCTGGCTTCCCCACTGACTTTGCTTGTCAGAAGGTCGCAAAAGGGGATCACATGACCTTGGGACCCAACGACGGTCATAAATGTGAACCGGTTGCCAAGCATCTAAATTTTGATCATATGATCTGGGGCTGCTGCAAAGATCATAACTCTGAAAAACGGTCCTAAGTCGCTTTTTCTAGTGCCGTTATAACTTTGGTCACTAAATGAACAGTTGTAAATCAAGGGCTGCCTGTACTGGCTTGCAGTCAAGAGAAGATGATTCAGCAGAAATCTGACTGCAACTCTTCAAGATTTCTGCCCCAGATCTGTCTGTGATATGGAGGTTAATACAGCAGGAAATTGCACCAGGTTTGCATCAGATCGGCAAACTTGGAAAGTGACCAGGCCTTCATTTAAGCAGAACAGCCCAGCCTTGTATTTAAGTACAGGTAATCCTCAACGTACACTACAATTGGGACCAGAATTTCTGTTGCTAAGCAAGATGGTTGTTAAGTGAGCCGTGCCCGATTTTACAACCTTTTTTTTTTTTTGCCACAGTTTTTAAGCAAATCACTGCAGTTACATGAATCAAGCGCTTGTTAAGTGAATCCTACATCCCCTATTGACTTTCTTTGTTGGAAGCTAGCTGCTGACCATCATAGGACCCCAAGAAGTTGCAACCGTCGTAAATACATGCCAGTTGCCTAGTGCCTGAATGTTGATCATGTGACTGGGGGGATGCTGCAGTTGTCATAAGTGCAAGGATCATCCAGTCGTTTTTTTTTCAGTGCCATTTTAATATTGAACATTCACTTTTGTTGTTGTTAGTTGCAAAGTCGTCTCCGACCCATCGCAACCCCACGGACCATGTTCCTCCAGGCCTTCCTGTCCTCTACCATCCTCTGGAGTCCATTTAAGCTCACGCCTACTGCTTCAGTGACTCCATCCAGCCACCTCATTCTCTGTCGTCCTCTTCTTCTTTTCCTCTCAATCATTCCCAGCATTAGGCTCTGCTCCAGTGAGTCCTTCCTTCTCATTAGGTGGCCACAGTATTTGAGTTTCATCTTCAGGATCTGGCCTTCTAGAGAGCAGTCAGGATTGATCTCCTCTAGGACTGACCGGTTTGATCGCCTTGCAGTCCAAGGGACTCGCAAGAGTCTTTTCCAGCACCAGAGTTCAAAGGCCTCAATTCTCTGGCATTCAGCCTTTCTTATGGTCCAATTTTCACAGCCATACATTGCAACTGGGAAAACCATAGCCTTGACTATATGCACTTTTGTTGGCAGGGTGACATCTCTGCTTTTTAGTAAGCTATCTAGATTTGCCATAGCTTTCCTCTCCAGGAGCAAGCCTCTTTTAATTTCTTGGCTGCAGTCCCCATCTGCGGTGATCTTGGAGCCCAGGAAAATAAAATCTGTCGCTACCTCCATTTCTGCCCCATCTATTTGCCAGGAGAACAATTACTAAATGAATGTAAATTGAGGACTACATGTACTTCCCTGACTAGACAATAAGGCCATGATGTGTGACCTATGGCACACATGGCCAGAGTGGCATGCAAAGCCATGTTGCCTGGCACGTACGGCATTGCCTGTTTGTTTTCCGGATTTCTGGCGTGCATGTGCGTGCAACGATCATCTGTCCACGCGTATGGCGGTGCCGAAAACCAGTATGCACATGCACGCCTGTCAGCTAATTGTAGGGTGTGCGTGCATGCCAGAACCCGGAAGTTTGGCTTTTCTGGAGTGGGATCCCTTCGCGCGTGGCAGTGCCAAAAACTGGCCTGCACATGCATACCAGCCAGCATGCACGCTGGAACCCGGAAGTTCGGCTTTTCCAGAGCGCGGCCCCAACAAACGCTTGTGTGTGACGTTTCCGTGCGACATTCACCATCACTGCAATAAGGCATTAACAAGAGGGACGAGGGTAATAAGGAAAACAGCTATTCTATGTTTCTTTGCTATCCAGCAGAATAATCACCCTGACTGCTGCAATCCTCTTCATGATGACCATTTTAAATTGCCTTGGGCTGTGTAAGTGGAGGTCCTGTCTTCCTTCTTTGCTAGCTTCCCATAATGTTCCGGAGAGTAATAATTTTTAGGGGGTTTATATACAAGTCTGAAATAGCCAGCAAACAAGGGCTATATATTGGTAGCTATAGTTTATCTTACCCAGTTATAATCCTGCTATGTTTACTGTTGAGTGTAAGAACATTTTCTACTTCAGATAAAGTTGACAGGCTCAGAATTGCTTTTCAGGTCACTGTACTAAAACAAAAAACTAGAACTATGTTGCACTTGTGGATTGTTCTATTGCTTATTGATTAGTGGAGTTTTCAATGTTCCAGCAAAAAATATTTCTATCCATACATCAAAGCATGTTCTACCAGGGGTGAAATGCTCCCAGTTTGGACCGAATTGCCCGATCCGGTAGCGATGGCAGCGGGTGGTTCAGAGTACCGGTAGCAAAAATCCCTGCCTGCCCCCCACCCCCATGTCTAGCTGAGCCGCACGATCATCAGAGGCTTTATGTTTATTTTTAAAAGCATTTTTTCTACAACCTCTTCGGCCGAAAAAATGCTTTTAAAAGTAAACAAAAAAAAAAAGCCTCTGATGATCGTGCGGCTCAGTTGGGATCATCAGATGCTTTTCAAAGAAAAAAAAAAGTCTCTGACGAGCCCAGCTGAGTTGCCTGAGTTGTCAGAGGCTTTTAAAAGCTTTTTTTTTTTTAGAATCTCTTCAGCCGAAGAGGTTGTAGAAAAAATGGTTTTAAAAGTAAAAAAAAAGTTGGCCATGTCCACCCAGTCACATTACCCCCCACCAAGCCACGCCTACAGAACTGGTAGTAACAAATTTTACATTTCACCACTATGTTCTACAAATATGTAATGTTCAAATCTCATAGAACGAGGGCCTGTTTATTTTTAATCTAATAATGTGGCCAGTACTTGTGCAAACTTCAGATAAAAAGGAGATAAATTCAGGTAATCCTCCACCACAATTGAGCCCAAAATTTATGTTGCTAAGTGAGAAATTTGTTAAATGAGTTTTACCCCATTTTATGACTTTTCTTGTCACATTTGTTAACTGAATCACTGCAGTTGTTAAATTAGTAACGCTGTTGCTTAAGTAAATCTGGCTTCCCCATTGACTTGGCTTGTCAGAAGGTTGCAAAACAGGACGACGTGATCTTGGGACACTGCAACAGTCGTAAGTATGAATCAGTTGCCAAGCATCTGAATTTTGATCTACAAAGATCGCAAGTGTGAAAAATGGTCATAAGTCACTTTTTTCAGTGCCGTTGTAACTTCGGACAGTCACTAAACAAACTGTTGTAAGTTGAGGCCTACCTATATCCTAATTTGAATCATTCGGTAGAAATTTTTCTGATTCAAATTTTTCTGGCCGCTTGCATTTCTAATGAAGGTACTAGGTTGAAGGAGACTGCTATAGATTTAGAGTCATCCTTTTTGCCTCGCAGAACTTCTGGAGTCTGCAATTAATTAATGCAGAAAAATTCGAAATAGAAAGCACCTGATCTGTTTGATGGTATGCCAAGGGATTATTACTTTGCATACAGGCAGAGCCATCCAACTAATGGAAGGAATCAGAAATTTTGGAAAGTTAAGTACCGTATTTTTCGAAGTATAAAATGCACCCCCCCACCCATAAAAGAGGCTGAAAATTTGGGTGCATCTTATACTCTGAATGTAGCCCTGCCCACCCACCAGCCCCCACCCTTCCTTCGGTCTCTGCGCAGCCTCTTCTTGGCTGCAGAGATTGCCACAGACAATGGCTTGCGTTTTTGGGCTCCATGCCTCGCATTTTTAGTCTCCAAACGCTCCGTTTGAGAGCCGTTCAAGGCTGCAGAGATCACCAAAGCATATCCCTGCCATTCGCTGCCTTCATGCATCATATTTTCAGGTCCTGTACATTGCATTTTAGGCCTCCGCACACCCTGTTTTTTGCCTCTGTGTATCGCATTTTCGGGCGGCGATCAGCAGCGATGTGTTTTGGCAATCCCCACATCTTAGAACAGGCTCTCAAACAGAGCATTTGGAGGCTGAAAACGCGAGGCGCACAGCCCAAAATGGCAACCCAGAACAGCTGCTGCCTTGTCTTGCCGCTTCCGCACTTTACCTGTTTGACTCCCTGGAGCTCCTTCCGACAATCAGCTGTGCTTTTGAAGCTGCTTATCAGCCCCAACGAGGTGCACACTCACAACCAGTAAACTAATGTGCTGAAGCTGACCAGGCTAAGGATGCTAGCCAAATGAATACTGGTAGGCAGAATTTTTTTTTCCTATTTTCCTCCCCAAAAACTAAGGTGCATCTTATATACCAGAGTATCTTATACTCTGAGAAATACCACATTTGTTCTTAGGAAAGAAAAAAAAAGTTTCACTATTTTCCAGATAATCTCATTGCATTGTTTATTTTTTATTAGAATTTTAAACAACAAACAAAAACTATCAGAAAATAATATTTAAGGTTAAAAAAGTGAAAAGTGCAGAAAAAAGAAAAAGTGACAAAAAGAAATAGGTAAGAAATTATTTAAAGTCGATCTGCTAAAATTGTCAACCATTTATAATCTTTATTCAATAATGGCATTGGTCTACAATTTCTTATTACAGTTAGATCTTACCCCTCTTTAGGGATTAATGCTACATTAGCCTCTTTTCTGGCATCTGAATTCATCATTTTTTGGAGGAGTTGTAAAGGTTAATCCTCAAAGGATTTGCAATAAGAATCCGATAATCCATCTGGTCCTAGTAGTTTTCCTGGATTAATCATTTTTATGACTTCAGACACTTCCCTTATTTTTATAGGTTCATTCATAACTTGTTTTTTGCTTCTTTGTAAGCCTTGTTAAACATTGATTTTCTAAGTACTATCTTTGATAACATCTCAGCGTTTGAAACCATAACCAAATTAATTTGATTTATATCTTCAGACATTTGTTTTATAGAATTTTCCATCTTACCAAGCCTTTCATCCATCTTTTTTTCCAAGTGCTGTACATTTGAATTCAAGTGATTGGGCCAATTTAGTTCCTAAGTGATCAAGCTTTTTCTGACGTAAACTCAAATTGTTTTATCATCTTTCTTGACCAGCTGTTCCAAGGAAACTCTTCTTTGTTAAGCACAAAGAATCAGGACTGTAGGTTAAATTGCAGTTCAGAAGATTTATTGCTCAATCCTATACATAAATCAACTAAAGTTCAATACTAAATTGGTGCCAGATAAGAATCAACAGAATTCAAGAGAAATTGGATTTAGACTATTTGTGGAAAGGTAATGATTCTAGGCTAATGACTTGTTTAATTCCACCCCCACCCTCTGCCAGCTCTTTTCATACACCCTTATTTAAAAATGAAAATGCTAAAGAAGATAAACAAACTTCACTCACTCTTATGTCTTTTAAAGCTGTAATTGCAAACACACGTCATATTTGCATCTCCATGGTTACCATCAAGTACTCTGTCTACCCAAAGTTATCTTCATAAGTTCGTTTTGTAAATTCAACCAATTATCGGGAGTCTTTTAGTGCAAAGCAAGCAGCATTCCCACAGAAAGTCTGAGTCAGTTATTTAATTCAGGTAGGGTTTTGGCAATGCAGTTTCGTAGAAAAATTAATCTTTTCCAGATAACTTTCCTCTTCATCCAATTTAAAGTTCCTTATATCATCCTTTGTTAAACTTTCTGCCAAAAATCACCAAGGTAAGTCCTTATCTGTTGTGAAAGGGAATCTCTCTTAGACTGTACAGTAATTATATCAAAATGTGATTAAGAAATGCAGAATTAAGAAAGGCTGGTTGTTTTGTCCATTTTTTACTGTTCCACAGCTGTGAATTTAGATGGAATCCCACACCTCCCAACCAGATTGCAAAAGCTTTCGGTTTTGCAGTTACCGTACTTTTCAGAGTATAAGATGTGCTTTCACCACCCTAAAAATGGGTAAAAATTGTGGTGTGTCTTATACACCAAATGTTGCCGAAGCCCTGCCCACGTGCCGGCTCCCAACCTTCGGCCATTTTCAGCCTCCGCGCATCATGTTTTCAGCCAAAAACACGATGCGCGGAGGCAATCCCTGCAGCCCGGAACAGCTGACTGGCGGTATTCTGGGAGGCCGATCCAACCGCCAATCAGCTGTTTGTGCTAAATCAGGCTGCGATAACATGCTGAAGCTGACTAGGCTGTTTGCTGTTTGCTGCAAGGATGCTAGCCAGATGAATACCGATGGATGCTGGTAGGAAGAGGCAGAATTTTTTTTCTTGTTTTCCTCCCCAAAAACTAATATGTGTCTTATACTCCAGAGAGTCTTATACTCTGAAAAATACGCTGACTTATAGGAGCATCTGTCTGGAGTCAAAAGGGTTATTCCGTGTTCCCTTCTTTGTCTGGAGAGAATTCTGTGCCTCCGGGTGCTGATCTCTGCTGAAATATTGTCTCCGCTCTCTGAAGATGATGAAATCACTCTTAATCCTCCCCAGAAACCTTCCTGCATCTTCTAGATGCATATAACTCAATATGCCTGTTTATGAAATCCTGTGAAGATCATCAGGTTTCAGGATTATGTTATTAGACTGTTAGAGTTGCAGCAGCTTGCTGTGCGTTACTGAAATGTAACTGCACTGAAATACAAAACACAGATTTGCTTTGCAGAAGCAAATGGTTAAGAAGAGAATAGAAGTCTCTATTTAGAGCAGATGTTGAAATAAAAGATTGTACCAGATACCATACATGGGCATGAACAGCACAACCTATTTATGTTGTTATTATTTTTTTTTAATGAGGCTCCCTGAAGCAATTGAATGGAAGGGGTATGGAAATTATGCCCTAAATGTGTTAAAACTCAGTGACGGATGGCAACCAGGGTTTCAGATTTCAGATTAACAGAGTGGGAAGGGACCTTGTAGGTCATCTAGTCCAATTCCCCCCCCCCCCAAGCAGGAGACCCTACACCAGTGATGGCTTTTGGGTGCCAAAAGCACGTGCGTGCGCCGTAGCGCGTGCCGGCACCCATAATGCAATGCGCACACCCCGCACATGTGCACACACACACACACCGCATGGGCCTGTTTCCGCTCTTCCGGAATACACGTGCCACTCCCCCCCACGCATGCACGCGTGACCCCCGCCCATGCACGCACATCTCCCGCATGCCCCCTGCACATCCTGAAAAACAGCTGGCCAGTGGGAGGCACACATGTGCATGCGCAGTGGACATGAGGTGGGCAACAGCTCGCATGCCAGCAGAGAGGGCTCCACGTACCAGCTGTGGCACGCGTGCCATAGGTTAGCCATCACGGCCCTACACCATTTCTGACAAATGGCAGTCCAATCTCTTCTTGAAAGCCTCCAGTGATGAAGCTCCCACAACTTCCGAAGGCAACTTCTGTTCCATGGGTTGACTGTTCTCACTGTCAGAAAATTTCTCCTCATTTTCAGGTTGAATCTCTCCTTGTTCAGTTTCCATCCATTATTCCTTGTCTTCGGGTGCTTTGGAAAATAACTTGACCCCACCCCTCTCTGTGGCAGCCCCTCAACTGCTATTAAGCCTGGTTTCACCCAGTCTATACGTGTACTTTTGGTTTTTCTTGCCTAAGTGTAAGACTTTACTTTTCTCTACATTGAATTTCATTTTGTTAGACAGGGCCCAGTGTTCAAGGGTGACTTTCCCAACTTCTAGCTTTATGGGTCTTCTTCATGGATCCATTGCAATGGATATTGGGTTATAGTAAATGAGCACAGTAAAGTCACTCCAATGGTCTCCTTCAGTTTTTCTCCAGACCTCGCCTTGGATTCCCCTGGCACCGATCATTTTGTCATCATAGCCCAACTGAAGGAAGAGGTAGCTACTTTGAAGAAAATGCTGCACCAGAAGGATCAGATGATCCTGGAGAAAGAAAAGAAGGTAACCCCTTGAAGCTCCCCTTCTGGGATGCTTTGCTTTACAGCAGACTCTCCTGTATTGCTCACTGTCCTGCTCGCCCAGTGTTACCTGAAGAGGAGGGGTCAGGCTCTTCTTGCGTCTTAATGAGACTCTAAGCCAGTGTTTCTCAACCTTAGCAATTATAACCCAGCTATGCTGCTGACTGGGGAATTCTGGGAGCTGAAGTCCAGAAATCTTTAAAAGTTGCAAAGGTTGAGAAACACACTGCTCTAAGCCCGGAAACACTATGAGGGTGAACCCATGCTGTCTTTTCATTTGAAAGTGATCTGTGAAGTAGTGTCTCTGTTAACTTCATACTCACTTTTCTAACAAAAGCAAAGAAAAAAATCATTTCTTTTTCTGATTATTAATACATACAGCCGCCTTCCCAACCAGCAGTTAAAACAACATCAACTTATCCATCCATCCACCCATCTCTCTCTCTCTCTCTCTCTCTCTCTCTCTCTCTCTCTCTCCATCCTGTCTGTCTGTCTGTCTGTCTGTCTGTCTGTCTGTCTGTCTGTCTATCTATCTATCTATCTATCTATCTATCTATCTATCTATCTATCTAGTATTAAAACAATAAACATTAAAAATCCAGCACCAAAGTTCAACTTTCACATGCAGTCCATCACTAAGTCCTCTCATCAGTCTCACCCTATTCCACATTTGGGAAGGTTAGGAGGGTGAGGGACTGCCAAAATTCAGAGGAAAGGTGTTCCATAGGTAGAGGCTGTCACAGAAAAATCACACTTCCTAAATCCCATAAGACAGCAACATTTAAGGGAATGGAGTAGGCTAACATGCCCATCCTATTTGACCTGATAAGACTGAGGAATATCCTTAGGAAGAGACAGTCCTGTAGTACCTGGCTCTGTGCCATGTAGGGCTTAAAAGTAATAGCCAACACCTTGAATTCCACCCAGAATAAAATTTGGAACCAGTGCAGCTTGCATAACAGAGGTGTTGGAGGTGCACAGTGGTCATGAATTTCTGTACCACTTTAGATCCCTGGCCCAGAGAAGCCAGATTTAAGCCCCCAGAACCATAAGCCTGGGGAACTCCACTGCTAAGCCCAGTCAAAGTCTAGGAGCACCAGTAAGGATGCTGCTACAGTGCAGGGAGGGAAGGTAAGTGAGCAGCAATCCCCACGGATCCCTTTGGCCCAATCTCACAAAGAAGGTCTCACATCCAGCAATCTCTTGTGCCTAGTGGCCACCAGTGACTCACAAATGACAACAGTCACACCCTTATCCCTGCCCTAGAGTCATGGTTGTTGCCACTGTCAAAACCCAGGAGGGCACGTTTCAGGGAGGGAAATCTTCCTTTGATGTCTTTGTTTCCTTTCTTCTCTTTATCATTTTTATTACTATTTTATCTTTTAAACTTTTAAAGAGTTTTTAAAGAGCCTGGAGAGCTCTGCAAACAAAGCACCCTAATTAAACATCCAGCTGTCTGCAATTACTGCAAATTCGAATCTCGCCAGGCTCAAGGTTGACTCAGCCTTCCATCCTTTCTAAGGTGGGTAAATTGAGGACCCAGTTTGTGGGGGCAATAAGCTGACTTTATATAAATATACAAAAGTATGAAGGCTATTGCTTAACGCATTGTAAGCCGCCCTGAGTCTCCAGAGAAGGGTGGCATATAAATCAAATTTTTTTAAAAAAAGAATTAGGATTATGTGGTCCTGCAGGTAACCAGGCAGCCATCCATTAAGGGGTTTATGGATTGAAATCAGCACTAATTGATTCATTAGAGTCATGGGAGATGCAGCACTCAGAAATGATACATGTTCTGGCTGAAATATTTATCTGCATGGTTTGGGTGGAAAAAACATGTCCTTCCTTTGAACAGCAACCCAAAATAGCAAATAGTGCTGATAGTCATCAATGTCCAGTAGAAAATAACATCATTCTTCTGAGGTTCTTTTCTCCCTCTTCCTCTTCTTCTTCTTCTTCTTTTTTAAATATATAGTGTCATTATTTCACTGGACATTTAGTAGAATGAGGCTCCAGTGTTAGTATATTTCCTGTGTTTCAAAAATTACTTACTGTAACAAAACACACATGCATCACCAATGTAGCCATTTTGTTTATCTCTTGTTACTTCTTAACTTTTTGTGTGGGTGCTCCTTCAAATGCAGTGAACTTCAATATCTTGCGTTCCCCTGGGGAGGGATGGCGTCATATTAGATCACTTCAATGCAAATGCATCTCAGCAGCCCTATTTTCTTTGTTTTGGCTTGCAGATAACAGAACTGAAGGCCGACCTGCAATACCAGGAATCCCAAATGAGGGTGAAAATGAACCAGATGGAAAAAACTCACAAAGAAGTTACAGAACATTTGCAGGTAACCTTGATTTCATTTAGGGACTTTTTACGAGTATTCATATGAGTCAGAAGGCTTGATTGCTACACCATGCTGGGCCAAAATGTGTCGTTGTTTTTTCCTCAGTTTTGGCTTGACATTCAATGCATTGCATGAACCCAGCCATTGTGGTTTATAATGTCCCATGTTATGAAAGTGTTTCCAGTCTTAGCAACTCAGGTATGTGGACTTCAACTCCCAGAATTCCCCAGCCAGCATGGGCTTGTTCCTGCGGTCACTAGGAATCAGGACCCAATTTGGGTCAGTCATCAGGACCAGAGGTTTAATCTTCCAATCTTTTGGACTCATGCTGGAGCCCATCCTCAGAGAACGTCTCTCTCACCAGAATGAGAAGTTCCCTGAGGATGGGCTTCAATAGGAGTCCAAAAACTCAGAAGATTAAACCCCTGGTCCTGGTGACTGATCCAGATTGGATCCTGCAACATTATCCTAGGACAGGGATGGCTAACGTTTTCCGGACTGAATGCCCAAAAAGGGCATCCGAACCCCCAAAATGCAATGCGTGCACAGCCCCCTGCATGCGCTGCATGCATGCACATGTGGCCCTGGGCATGCACCCCACATATGCACATGTGCCCCCCTGCATGCTTGCACTTCCCCCGCACACACCCCACCTCCCGCGCATACACAGCAGAGACCCAAAGACCAGCTGGTTGGCAGGAGGTGTGCGCGTATGTGCAACAGAGTTGAACGGGGAGATGGCTCATGTGCCATAGGTTCACCATTACAGTCTTAGGATATTTATATTTGCCTTCATTTACCAGAAATCAGGTTTGATTCAAGAGACCATAGCAATGTTAAACCACAGATTAGTAGTATGCAAAGCCAATCATTTTGGCTTACTCCAGAGTAGTTAATCATGGTTTGGCATACTGAAATGCATATTTTATTCACACCTCTATTCCTTTCTCCCTGCAGGCCAAGAACCGAGAGCTCCTGAAGCAGGCTGCAGCTTTATCCAAGGGCAAAAAATCAGAGAAATCGGGAGCAATAACTTCCCCTTAAATTTGTCAGATCTCTTGCCCTAAGATGTCTGGGATCTAAAACCCCATGGTTGCAGAACCACACATGGATTGCTACTCTCGTGCACATGACAGAATCCTTTGAGATTGGCTATTCAATAGAGTGCCCCAGTGCTGGTTTATAAAATCTCTTCCTCCTGACATATAGTACAGTGATGAGAATGATTGGAAGTTTTGGTCCTCCTGTCTTCCAAACTCAAGAACAAGCCCTTTTTAGCTCAGATATTTCTCTCCAACTATTTTTACCATCACTGCCTTGGGATTGATGAAGCAAGAGGGCCTCCTTGCCGATTGGATCCTTTACAGCATTCTGCTTTTGTACTACACAAGAGACCTAAAGTGGCCAGAGCCGGTTTTAAAACAATTTTTAAAGCCTTTTTAAAATGAAAATTCTGCCTATTTGGGGATGTGTCCACCCTTCAGTTCTTAAGGACAGCTTGAGACTTTTTCTCACAGGTTTGTAAATTGAGAACAGAGTTTCAATCAGCAATTCTCTCTTCAGCTTCTAAAAATTCAAGAGTTTCTTGGCAGAACAGTTGAATATACTCATATGGAGGCCAGCGGTTATGAATTAGTGTTTTGCTCACGTTTTTTATGCTTCTTTAGGTAGCACAGCTTTTTTGGGCTGGTTCAACAGCTCCGTCCATTTGGAGTGATATCAGGAATCAGAAGTAGGCTAAAATTACTTTTCAGGTACATAGGGTGAATTAGTAACAAGTGTGCATCTATGCAGTTTTTCTGAAGAAAAACAAACAATCATGTTGACTTCCTTGGCAGCAGAATAAAAGGAATTGCTGAGAGAGAACTCTTAATGCCTGTAAAGGTAGAGATGAAAATAATTCAATGAGTTTTTCAGCTCTGGTCCCTCGCTGAATTTTCGGGGAAATGGTAAGTGTTCAAAAGCAATGAGAAGCTGCTAGTTTGTTTTCAGTTTGCTCCAGGCCGATTGAATTGGGGGGGGGGGGGGGGAATGAAGAAAATTATTGCAAAGAAATGCCTCCCACAGCAATTTGAGATGAATTAATCACCTTTTTATATATAAATCAAAGGACAAAACCTGTGCTGCTGTTAATTTTCTGATGCCTGTCTCTTAAGAAAAAAGGAAGACAACTTTGAACTGGGAAGCATTTGCAGAAATTTACGCTGTACTTCAGGTTATTTATTTTTTAATCTTGTTTGCTCTTTTTGGTTATTGCCTAAGAAGGAGCATACTAAATAGAACCTAATTTTTATACCTAATATATATAAATATATATATATATTTTTAGAAAGAATTCATTCATAGAGATTTAAGCAGGGTTGGTTTTTTTTAGCAATCTTATCCCTATCCAACCCAATTAAGAGGTGAATGATATTTCTGGAACAATTTAGGTGTGTGTTTTTCCCCTCCTTCGTTGTGACAGTTCAACCATGCATTAAAGTGGGTGCTTTGCAGTGATGCTGTTCTTTCTGGAATGTATTAAGTTGATTTGTACAAAAGACATGCTAAAATATGCATCTGGGGGAAGAGGGAAATCTTACAGCAGCTTTTTGTTCGGATATTTTGTGTATGGCTTTCTGGATTGGTCCAGACAAAATAAGCTTTATTTTCTTTCTCTCTAAACTGAGGCCTGATTTAGGCGTTGCTACCCTCACAAAACACAAAGAGCTTTTAGGTGCTAGGGTAGAATTCACTGTCTGTAGCAAATTAAAGACTTTTTCTTTTTAAATAATTAGGATTTATTGTTTGTCGTGTCCTCTTAAATCCTCTTTGCCTATCTCTGTAACTGTTGTTATTGTTTTAAAATGGCCAAAGCTGCTTGGGGTTTTAATAGACTGAATTGTTTCCTGCCTACCTGCACTACCGTTGAAAAGTCTCTCCGTTTGGCTTATGAAGCTTCCAAAGCTGACAGTGACATTTCCTGATTGGCCCCGATCTTCCCACCACACCCCCAGGCCCAGAGTGATGTTTCATGAGTTAAGCAGATAGCCACACATATATGATAGAAGGGCATAAATGACAGCTCCTTAGGGAAATCCATACCCTCATTGCCTTACTCTTTCAGGATGTCCACAACAGATGAGTAGCTCTCTCCACCTTTGCCAGCCAAATGAAGAAAAACGTGTCGGGGCCATCAAAAGGAAATTACATATTCCTAGTGTGATTATAGGTTAGCAGTAACAGTTCTTTGTCCCTAGTCATAGAGGGTGATTGCATAGAGCCGTGATGGCGAACCTATGGCACGCGTGCCACAGGTGGCACATGGAGCCATATCGGTGGGCACGCAAGCTCAGCTCCAGTGCACATGCACGTGCCGGCCAGCTGATTTTCAGGCCTTCTGGGCCCACTGGAAGTCGGCATACAAGCCATTTCCGGCCTCCAGAGGGCCTCCGGGAGGGTGGGGAAGGCCATTTTCACCCTCCCTAAGCTCCTAGAAAGGCTTTGGAGCCTAGGGAGGGCAAAAAACGGGCCCACCGTGCCCTCATGTGCCAAAAACAGGGGAAGCACGGGGGTGTCGCACACACATGCGCAGGGGCGGGGCACATGCGTGTGCGACCCACCTGTGCTCCCCCCGCTTTTGGCACGTGATGGCAAAAAGGTTAGCCATCACTGGCATAGAGGCTACTATGATTGAGGTCGGAAAACCTAGGCCAGGGGTTGGCAACCTTAAAACACTCAAGGTTTTAATGGGTCCACTCATTTGGACTCATTTCCCACAGAAAAGAAAACACCGGGAGCCACAAAACCTTTCCCGTGCCTGACTATTTCCTGAGAGGCCACAGAACTAGCATATTAGTTGAATTAAATGTTCTATTTCTTCTGAAATTTTTCTTTTCTTGGATTAATCCATGGTTGGCCTACCGGGGGTCGAAAAGCTTAATAAATCGCATGCCAGTGGGTGTCACACATTGGCGATTGTAACGCATAGTTTGAGTGACAGGGAGCCACAGTAGGATGAAAGAGCCACCTGTGGTTCCAGAGCTGCAAGTTGCTGACCTCTGACCTAGACAGAGGTGTAGCTTGATGGGAGGTGGATGGCAGACCATCACAAAATCCCAGGTGTGTGCAGACTAGACTGGGAAGTTAAAATACATCCCTGAAGCCGGAGCTTACTTCTGTATTGTTGCCAAGAAAGCTACATTGTCACACTCAGGTAATTAACAGGTGTCTCAGCTTAGGGACATTCTTACCTGTTTATACCTGTTCCTTGCCATATCAAGTGCGATGGTGCATCCTAACTGCAGGAAAGGGCAGGTAAGGTTTATGAGATTTGTTTTGGTGCTTTGGGTTTGGTTTTGTTTACTTTTGCTTTTTATTTTTTTTTTTTTTAAAATAGACCCCTGAAATCTTCATGTGCGAAGTTAGTGCAAATGGTTGATGTCTTAGAATTAAGCAGCTCTGTTCTCACGAACAAAGATAAAAAATGTAGAAATAGAATGAAATAGAAAAAAAGGATTTTAAAGCATAATTTTAAGAAGAAATGCCAACACTTTAATTATTTCCAACAGTTCTGTTCAAAATATTTTACAGATGATGGCAATGGTTAATATAGCTAACAAAGGATAACCTTTGAATATAATGTATCCTTCATTGTAAGGTTTTCTAAACTTGTTACTTGGTTACTTTTTTAGCGAGAATAATTTATGATGTTTAAATACCTCTGGAAAATGTAGTTTAGCTTTTCAGTATTTTGTGAAGACAAAAAAAGTTGAACTATTTCTTATATTTATATGCTTAAGGAAATGTGGATAAAAAACCAAAATCAGAATTCATAGTGAAATGTTGGATGCTTACTTGTTTTCACAGTTGCTTCAGGCTGTTTCCATTTTGTTTTTACTATCACTAACACAGTCCAAAAAATAAATACGCTTAAATGGAGCATTGTGCCATTTATGGATTATTTCCATGATCAATTCTTTTTTTCCTCACTTTTTGATGATGTGCTGAAATAGATTTAAAAGGAATTCTATATTGCAAAGAGTTTGGGCAAGCTTCATTGGACTTCAGATCAGTGTCTCAGAGGGTTTTTTTAACGATTTTCAGAAGGATATATCATTTTTAACTTATTTATCACTGATAAAGTTGGCATTAAATGAAGTTGATGTACATCATTGTTCAAATATTAATGGTCTTAATTGATGAGCTTTAGAGAGCTTGTATAAGAATGACTGGACTTGGATTATCCGTAGCCAATCTAAAACTTGTGACCAATCCTTTTGCAAAGTATATTCAAAGTAACAGCATAATCTTCAGCTCTATGAAATTCCCAATCCTTGTGCTGAGTAAATTTATCCTCATAGTTGAGAAGAGAATAATTGGAGAATAAGAAAATATCAGGCACTATTAATAGATTCTACCTTTCCAGGCTTCTTAAATAATATTTGAGGATTTTGAGATAGTAAATAATTAATGTCTTTGTATTCAGGTGAAACAGTATCACTTTAATCAAATCCAGAGGGAGGATGCATTTATCCTTTAATTATTATTTTAATATGTAATCATTTTTCATTTTAACTCCATAGCAACAAAATAATATTCCAAATTGGGTACGTCTAAGCCGCACTCATGTTTTTATTAATATTCTGTGGTCAATGTAATCTGTTTAACACTGTATATAATTGAAGGAAACTTGCCAAATACGAAGTCAAGTAGGTAATAAATTGGGATGCTTGGAATAACATAGAATTTTAGACGAAAAGACATTTTAAGCTATTTTACCGAATAATGAGAGCGGAAAACATTGCCCTGACTTAAATCCTCTTTTAATCTTGTGCAGAAAAGAATCATTAATCATTAAAGCTTCTTTAGCTGGTGCCAATTGTTTGAAAAATTATGCCTATTTAAATTCACATGAATTAACATAAAATCCAGTAACTTTTTAAAGCCCATTTTATGCTTGCTTAATGTTAATTGAACGGAATTGTTTCTTCTGCTACTCTGTGCTAATTATTTTATAGTAATATTCAACAAAGTAGTCAGATTCAACCAAATTTATTTGGAACTTTTATTTGTTTACCAAAAAAAATGGTATATACCCTTTTGAACCCCGAAATAAGGGCTTGGCCTTATTATTGGGGGGGGGTCTTATTATTTTTGGGGTGCTCACAACCACTCGTCAGCTGTTTGCCTGCATCCCCACGTCCCTGTGCCCGGCTCTTTGGGAGCCTGCTCGCAAGAGAGCAGCCATCCGGCACCTCTTGCCACTTGGTGCCCACACAGTGGACACAATCAGCTCTATGGTACCAGGTCCATGTGGCTGCCCTGGCTCCCGGAAGGCTCGGCAGCAGGCGGCTGGCCCGACCGGCCTCTTCTCTGCTTCCAGCCAGGGTTTGGAAGCCACAGAGGAAGCCCTCCTCAGTGCTGGGATGGTGGCGGTGCGGACTCCCCATGCGGGGCTGCAGCTCCCGTGACCCTTCACTGCCTCTCTGCCCCGGCTGCCAGAAGACATTCAGCCCTTGGCTCCCGAAGACTGCAATAGGTGGCTGGCCCGACCAGTCTCTTCTCCGCTTCCAGCCAGGGTTTGGAAGCCATCCTCACAGCTGGGATGGTGATGGTGTGCACTACTCAAGGACCTGGTGCTCACTGGCTTCGCCCACATCATGATCTTGGGACACTGCTCGGTCAGTGAATGGCACTATGCCTGGCCAGAGGGGGGGTGTCCGCTGGATGGGCCCCAACTGGCAAGAGGTGCTGGGCAGCTGCTCTCTTACTAGTGGGGCATGAGTTTTCAGGCGAGGGGGATGAATGGATGGATGGGAGGCGGGCGAGCGCCAAGAATGTTGGAGAGAGATAGAACGAGAGGCAGCTTCCGATCAGCTCATCTTATCTGCAGGTTGCCAATAAGGAGCCCTAGCTGACCAGGGAAGGGAAGGGCTGCCTTCTGTGCTGCCCACGCCCACCCCTTCACTAGGGCTTATTTTTTGGGGGAGGGCATATATTTGCACCCACCCCAAAAATCAGGCTTGGCCTTATTTTCAGGACATGTCATATTTTCAGGGAAACACGGTAATCAATTGATGGTAATTGCTACTCTACTTAACATCTTCAGAACCTAGGAATTGGATCAAAGAACTATTTATTTATTGGGAGGGGGGATCTATTCCTGATTAGCTTCCTTCACCTTCATAAATTCTGAGCCAATAAATCTATAGTTCCCATCATGCCTGACCTAAGGGATACTCCTCTTCACCTGTCACACAGCTGGCAGCTCCCTGGCTCTCTCCTCCAGTGACAGGATGGGTTGAATTAGCCAGCAAGAGCTGGGTTTTTGTTATTGCTTAGCTTTGCAGTCTGTCCCATGCTATAGCAGGATTAGGGCGGTGAGCTCATTGGGAAAGGATGGCATGCATGTTAATAGCTGTCTGCTGGATGTGCTTCCAACTGTACTGTTTAGTAGCTGACTTGTAGTGCCCCTTAATTCTAGAGTATGACCAAGCCACATGGTGGCTTAGACCTCTCACCTCACAATCGGGAGGCTGTGAGTTCGGTCCTCAGGCAGCAGCAGATACTTCTCACTGTGCAAAGAGAAAATATCTGCTATGAACTCTGCCTAGGCATCAGGAAGGGCATCCACCCAATAAACGCTCAGCTCCATTCAATGGCCTCAACTCCACCCCAATGCAAGAGATTATAGGGCCATTAAAAGAGAAAAAATTCTAGAGTGTGACCATTCTGCCCAATTCTGAGGTCTTAACTGGGCTTTTCAAGCTCTGTGAAGCAGGTCATCCTCTGAGATCGAAGGAAAGATCCAAAAAGAAGCAATGGACGCCGGGATACTGATTTCTATTCCCCAACCCTCGGGTCTTTCTTAAAATGGTCTGGAAAATAGCTGTTCTTCAGAAGCTCTCGTGTTGGAACTGCATAAGATGCTGGTTCCACTGATGAGTCCAAACATTGTCCTTTCAAAGAGATGGGTGTGGTGCCTATGGGTAAGATTGCAATAAGCAAACTGGGCATACAGGTTAAAGAGAACAGAAATAACAAAATCTATTAAATCCTAAAACACCACCCTGGAGTTTTCATCTGCAGACCCCTAATTGATGTTAATCTTGTATTATAGCTTGAATGCAAAAAAACGGTAGCAAACTATCTAGAACAGGGGTGTCAAACTCAAGGCCCTGGGGGCCAGATCCAGCCCACAAGGTTCTTAGATCTGGCCCACGGGGCCACCCTGGAAATAGCGAAGCATTGGCCTGCAGTGCTTCTGCCAGTGAAAACAGAGCTCGGGAAATCCGTTTTTGCTGGCAGAGTGCTCGGGCCACAAACCGGCGCCTCTGATACGAGTGACGTCGAGCTGGCCACTCCCACCCTGACCCCCCGAGGTCAAACACAACCCTGATGCGGCCCTCAATGAAATCGAGCTTGACACCCCGATCTAGAAGTTACACCTCCTTTTTCCTTTGCTGCCCTCTGAGACATTTCTCAAGGCCAAGAGGTGCTTAGCCAATGACCACTCCCTGGTTCTGGCTTCAAGTGAGTCACAACCTAGAGCTCAGAACTGAAATGATAAAAAACAGATGTTCTTGGACCATTCACAGCAAGATTATATGGAATAAAGTCTATAGGTACACACTTTATTAGGCATTGCACATATGCCACATGTATTCATTGCCAGCACTCCTCGTAGAAGTATTTTTTTTTCAAAGGAAAGCTCATATATTTTTAAGATGCTAAATGGTCTGTTCCAGTTTCTCTGTTTGCATGATGGAGCCAAGAATTCACAGTGCAGAACATAATGAATTGATAAGGAAATTGAAGAAGACAATCTCAAAAAGAAATAAAAGTTTATTCCCCCCACCCTCATTTATTGTACATGAGCCTCTCCAGAGCCAGGCCTGGAAACTTTTCCTGCAGTGTTTCCGTGTAGAGCAGAAAATAGCAACTATTCCATGGCTGAGTCCATGCAATATGTTCAGCTACTTAAAGCTGAGTTATAGATCTAGCAGCTGTTTGGCAGAAGCTAAACTTGGTTAGGTTTATTTGTGGCTTAGTGCTTTGTGCAAACCCTGTCTATCTGCAGTGGTGTGACTACAAAACACAAATAGTTTGAGTAAGCAGATCAAAAGCATCTTGTGAATTCAGCCACTTGTTTTTTTCTTAAGTAAGGCAGTTGTATGAACCACCAATACATGTTATTGCCGTATGACACAATTGTGTATATTTCACCTAGCTTTATTTGGCACTCGGGATAATTGATATTTAACACTTTGAATATTCCTTCTAACATTTTTTTTAATTTTGTTTGTTCGTTTTATGTTCATTATTTATATTCCCCCTTTAAGGTTCAACAATCCAAGTTGCTGTGTTATTTTTTAAAAAAAACTACAAGAGAGTGTATTAAAAGGAACTTCGATTCTTCACAATTTAGCTCCTTGCGCAGAATTTCCAGAAGTAGCAAAATATGCTGAACACTGGCCTCTTTAAAATGAATGGACTTCAACTCCCAAACTTCCCAGCCAAAAGCTAGCTGGTGTTTTGTGTGTGTGTGTGTGTGTGTGTGTGTGTGTGAGAGAGAGAGAGAGAGAGAGAGAGAGAGAGAGAGAGAACGGTAACAGAGTTGGAAGGGACCTTTGGAGGTCATCTAGTCCAACCCCCTGCTCACACAGGAAACCTATACTAGGGATTCGAACCGGCGACCTTTCTGATCGACGAAGGGGGGAGGGGGAGATACCAAATTCTTAGGAAGGACCAGTCTCCTGCAGGCCCATATATCCATTGTACAGAGCAGGCTGACCCTGGAAGCAGAGGCCAGGACAAGATAGAAGGACCTGTATCAGATGCCTGTTTACTTGAATGAGCAGGATGGATGTGGAAATCAGATCATCCCTTTCCATTTTAGATGTGAGGCATTTAACTTCTAGGAAGCTGGTATTTATAACGGGCCAGTTTTTCTGTGAGGTGATGTCTCTTTTTAAATTTGATTCGCATAAGCAGTGTATGGTAGGTAGTGGAGGAACTGTGAAGTGACAACAACAGTAAGCTTTTGTGCAGCTGGGCAGCTGAAATTTAATAAACTACACTTTCCTTTAAAAGGAATATGTATGGTAATGTACTATCGACATAAGTCTGTGCAAATATATTGATGTGCTCATCAATGTATAATCAACTGTTTAATTTTGAATTGGTTTCTGAATATGGTTTGCTAAACCAGGAGTCTCCAACCTTGGCAATTTTAAGACTTGTGGACTTCAACTCCCAGAATTCCTCAGCCAGCAAAGGAATTCTGGGAGTTGAAGTCCACAAGTCTTAAAATTGCCAAGGTTGGAGACCCCTATGCTAAACAGACTTCCTCAGTGTAGAGTCTTCAACATTGGAGTATCTCTAGTGAACACGATCAGTGGGCATTGCTAACTGCATGATGAGACCTGTCAAACAGCCCCCCTGGAGGATACTAACCTAGAGGAAGATGTTGTGACTTGGAACAGCCTGGCTGAAGATTATGGGAGCTGCTGAACATCATATATGGCACACATCTGGTCAAGAAAGGCTGCTTTATAAAGTTAGTGTTCCTCTTTCTGAATTCCTATATCAAGCTAAACCATAACCCACAGTTTACCAAATAAAAGAGCTGGTGTATGAGAAATAGCTGGGCTTACAGACTGCTCAGAGTCAAAACCAAAGAAACTATGGCTAAGCATAATGCACATTAATTAGAAGCCATTGTGTTGGCATCCGCTTCAGCTTCTGGAGAGCTTGTGGTTAAACTCTCAAACGGTCTCTGATAATTAAAAAATAAACCCTTGTTTGGTTCTTCCAAGGTGTTTGCAATTTCTGTATACATCTGTATGTTTATGTGTGTGTGTGTGTGTGTGTGTACATACACACACACCTGTCTCTTATTTAGTATCATATAACTGTCACTAAGTGATGTATCTTACATTTCATGATGAATGTATTTATGATGACTATGATCGTGATTCATCACTTATATCTTTTATATACACTGAGAGCTTATGAACCAAAGACAAATTCTTTGTGTGTCCAATCACACTTGGCCAATAAAGCTATTCTATTCTATTCTATTCTATTCTATTCTATTCTATTCTATTCTATTCTATTCTATTCTATTCTATTCTATTCTATTCTATTCTACTCTACTCTACTCTACTCTACTCTACTCTACTCTACTCTACTCTACTCTATCAGGTGAAACCTGTCAAGTTGAACTTGGCCCCTAATAACTTTTGGGTACATTCCTGTAGTTTCCTCAACAATCATGTGGAAGTGATTTTCCATGGTTCCTTTTGACATATTTTTTAACTTCTAGCCTTGGAATTTGTTAGTTGACTTCCATCCAAGTTGAAATCGGCTCCAATCCCCCTTCACTTTTTCAAGATCCGCCAAAGTGTTGGCTATCCCTTGCCCCCTGTGTGTTCGTATGCAATGCATCCATGTGTTTGCATCCTGTCAAAAGATCCCACTAGAACGCTCACTTAAAACAGCACGGTCAGGATAAACACCTAGTCCAGAATCTTATCTGGTGCCAGAAGACCTCATTTCTTCCCTCTCCCCCTCCCCAGCAATTCAACCTTGCTCGACAACAATCTCCCTGAGACAGTTCACAACAACAGCAACTGGTTCAACAAGTTCTTTCTCCAGCTATGTTGGTAAATCCTTATTGAGCCACTGTTGAGTAATGGTGAACTGTGGTTAAAAATAGCTCTTAGATAGATGTGTGTGTGAGAGAGGGAGAGAGGAGAGGGCCTTTTTTTTCTGTCCTTGTAGCTACAGTAATAATTCAAGGTGCATTGGGACAAGCCAGCTTCAGCTAAACCACAAATCCCTTCTCCTGCCCCTTTCTTTGTACCCAAACGCATGCACCACTCCCTATCCCTTTGCAGTGCAATTTGCCCAGATTGGAGGAAAAGCCCACCTTTCTCCATAGACCTGGGGTCTTCCTCTGCCCCCAACTGCTCACTCATTGGCTCTGCTGCAAAGCAGGAAGGCAAGATACAGAGACATGTTGCTCTAATTGGCAGACTGGCTTGATTCATATATAGAGAAAGGCTGTTGCTGGGCAAAGCCAAAAAAAAAAAAAAAAAGGCACTGAAATACTAGTTACGGCTTCTGCTTTATGGACTGTGCTGCACAGAGCTCTTAAAACTCACAAAGCAGAACTTGTTATGGGGCGTTGCCCTGATTAGAAATCCTTTTCTCCTGCTGAAATGAAGTGCAAGCTAAAATAGGGCGAATGGTGTCAAAGCTACAACAATCCTGGACTGAGATGCCTTATGCATGGACACCCATGCACTCGTCACCTCCCGGATCGACTACTGCAATGGGGCTACCCTTGAAAACCACTCGGAGGCTTCAGCTGGTGCAGAATGCAGCTGCGCGGGTAGTGATGGGAGTCTTCTGATGCTCCCATGTCACACTCCTCCTGCGTGACCTGCATTGGCTACTGCTTGCCCTCCGGGTGAGGTTCAAGGTGTTGGTGATCACCTATAAAGCCCTATGTGGCTTAGGACCGGGGTATTTGGCGGAACACCTGCAGCCAGCAACAGCTCCCCATCGCCCGGTGCGCTCACACAGAGAGCGCCTACTTGGGGTCCCGTCGGCCAGGCAATGTCGGCTAACGGCCCCTAGGGAGCAAGCCTTCTCTGTGGGCGCACCTACCCTCTGGAATCAGCTCCCCTTGGAGCTCCGGGTAGCCCCCAACCTTCGCTCCTTCCACCGGGACCTTAAAACATGGTTGTTTTGCCGGGCTGGCCTGGACTGAATGGGGTTTTAATGGGAATTTTAGTTTTTAGTGTCTGAATTTTAATCTGGACTGGTTTTATTGTGAGCCGCCCTGAGTCCTCGCGGAGAAAGGGCGGCATATAAATCCAATTATAAAATCCACAGAACCATTAGGTGGCGCCAAAGAGAAAGGGCAATTTTTCATTTTTGGTGGCCATCTGGGATTTGGCAGTCCAGACCTAACACTGTCAGAGTAGCCGGGAAAGGCAGAAGCCAAGATTAGTAGCATCTTATTGCTGCTGCTGCTGCTGCTGCTTCTAACCATGATTTTCTGGAATCAAAATGAAACAGTTACACCCACTCTCACTTTGGAAAGAGACAACATAGTTTTGCACTGCTTGCAGAGATGTATGTAACTTAACACTTCTGGGGAAATTCCTTGGGACTCTCAAGAAATAGCAGCCTGGCCAATGTACACTGATACACTGATAGGCACAAGTTCCAAATGATCACAAGGTATTACCAAAGAATTCGTTTTGTTTGATGCCATCTTGATCCTCGCAGCCTGTAGGTGAAAGCCCTACATTCTGGAATGTTATCCCACTGAAATATGTGGAGCTGACTCTGCGGTATTCTGACAAGGCTGTCAGTCAACGACAATCCTCTATGTTCACTTTTTCTTTCACAAACATTGCCTGAACTGCTTTTCTCATTTTATTATTTTTTATTTTTTGAGCCCATCATGAGTTTATTTAAAGGCCAGTTTCTAGTCATCCCCCCCTTTTATCTTTCTTTCCCTCTGTCTATACTCAAATCTTTCAATCCTCCTCCTTTCTCGCTCTCCTTTACTGGCTTTTCACGTATTTCTACTGCAAAAGTGCCACACAAAAATACACTTGGAAATTCCTGGATGAGGCTTTTGTGTTTCTAGCATCCTCAGCTGCTTGAAGATTTCTCCCTAATGTTTCGGGAACGGAATATAATTATGAGAGGGGACAAGGAGAAGGCTGTGGTTTTTTTTGCTTTCTGTTACATTTCTTCCCATCACTTGAGAATCCCCTTCCTGCCTTCACATTCCAATTTCAACACACAAACCAGGATTTTGCTCCTGATGTTTTTCTTTGGATCCAAGGGGTGGAGAATTGTCTAATGAAGAAGGCAGTCACTCACTCACACACACACACACACACACACACACACACACACACCGTGACCACCTTGTTGTTAGGGAAATGCACGCCTATTGCTTTCCACTTCTGTGAATTTCACCTAAATTCTTTGCTCTTACAAAAGACATGTTTGAAAGTGTAGGAAGTTAGCACCCACCCCTCTTCTAGAAGAATGAAATATTTTGGGAAATATTAAAAAGGCAGAATATTATGTTTCCCTGGATGAGAAATGGAGAAGCATATTTTAAAGACAAAGCAGCTCCCATCTTCCTACCCCACATCCTTTGTTAATCGGCCAGAGGCAGAAACCCAATCTTTGTCAATGGACCATCATCTGGAACACAATGGGACCCATCTAGCAACAGAAACTCACCACATGGCACCTGGGAAGATTACATCAGCCAGCAAGGCTAGCTAAGACTCCCACCCCCTGGGAGTCTGACAACCAATTGGGATACTCTTTCTGGGCCCCAGGAAGTTCAAAGTCAGAGAGAGCATAAAACCCGGGGACTCGCTGTATCTCGTCCCTTTTCTGTTCAGAAACTCAAGCCACGTGATCCTGTCTACCATTAAACCATCTTTCCAAGCAGTCTCCATGTTTCCAGTGTCTTTTTCCCCACTTGGAGCTGAGCCCAGAAGGATATTTCTTTCTACAATTGTAAACCCTGCCATCTGGTGTAGGAGTTTAATGTGCCTTCAGGTGAAACCCAGATCTTGTGCTCATGCCAGCCACTTAACAGTAATACGAATTTATTTTGCCATTAATTCAGAATGCATCCTCATCTTTCTAGTCTTAACTTACAGCCCTGTTTTTGTGGATAACCCCCAACTCCCGCATCCAAGTATTAACTAGGATCAACCCCTGTTATCCAAGGTCAGGTTGACCATCCCATCCCAACAATGGGGGTTGGGTGCCCCGCCCCATTCTCCTCCGCTGAGTACCCCACTCCAAATGCACCAGCATCTTCTATTAATTACTAAAGGGTGGGATGAGAGAGGATCAATCTTAAATTAGGTAATTCCCACATTGCACTTCTTTTCATTTAAACACATCCTCCTTGAGTACAGATGGTAAAAAATTAAACATAGCTTCTCAGTTACAGCTTCTATGTACCTTTTTTTTAAAAATGATGATTGATTTCTTAATCTCATTAGAAATGCCCGACTATACTTATCTGACTGTACCTTCTTGGAATTAAATTTGTTTTAGCAGCTCACAATTACCTTTTAATCTATCTGTAAATATCCACCTTCAGGAGAGTTTCAATCTGATGAGTCACGAGCTAATAAAAGCAGATGATTTCATTTTGTTTAATGTTGCCAATCCAGTTATATTTGGGGGGGGGGCTTAATCCAAGGTTGCAATTGATAAACAATATATTTACTGACTGAAGGTTTTGAGTTACCAAAACCACATTAGATTAGAAAGTTAAAAAGTGGGGAGGTAGAAGAGGAAACTCAGCAAATATTAAAGTGATGTTATACCAGTGAAATACAGTTTTTAACCAGTGCTAAATCCAGAATTCATGGATTAGCTTCATAATACAGTAGTGCAAAATGTGGCACTCTCATAATGAAATTCAGGTCTGAAACATTAGGAATAAATCTTCAGTACCACACCAGCATAGCATACAGGTAGTTCTTAATTTACAACAGTTCATTTAATGACCATTCAAAATTATGTCAGTGAGAAAAGTGACTTATGACTATTTTGCACATTTACAACCATTGCAGCCTAGTCACATGATCAAAATTCAGATGCTTGGCAACTGGCTCATATTTATGACGGTTGCAGTGACCCAAGGTCATGTGATCACTTACTGCTAGAACTCAGCCATTTATTTACAAAAGACTTGTAAAAGGTCTCCTCCAGGGGTAGGTTCTACTTACCTTTACTACCGGTTCACAACGGGATCGCTCTCGCACACACACGTCTTATTTCTGCGCACACAGTAGCTTCTGATGACATCAGAGTCAGTGGGCAGAGCCTCCCGCCAGTTTCACTATCAGTTCTATAGAACCAGTCCGAACTGGGGGCAACCCACCCCTAGTCTCCTCCTTGTGAGGTTCATAGAGTATCGATCAACAACTAGCCTGTTGCCATCTTCTCTGTAAAACATGTTCTGTAAAACATACAGATGGCCCAATCCTGCCCCAATATCACCAAAACGTTAAGACCATCTTGACTAAGGATGCTTTTGGCTCTTCATTGTTATTGGTGCCTTGTTAACATCTTTTACATTTTTCTTTTTTTTCTTTTTGTACTTGTTGCTTTATCTTATTACTCACCCAGATGTTTTTCAGACCAGAAAGAAATAAAATAAATATTGGACCTTCCCGCCCCCCCAAACCATTTAATAGATTGTCCCAGTCTCCTGGGCCTTTTCTATGGCATCCAGCACCACTGTGGTATTCCCTAAAAGATTAACCAAACTTTTATCTTCGTTTCATTTCATTTCAGGCAGCCTGTGTAAAACATGTCTATTCACACAGGATCTTAGAACGATTATAATATGAACAAGAATTCATTCCACCCTTTGTTTTTAAAGCTGGTCATCTCTTATCCTCAATTTATTCCTAAGAACTGGAACTGAAGACCATGAAATTTGTCCTTCTCCTGGAAGAACCTTTTTAAAGAACCAAACTGTGATTCATAAACAATGATAGATGTCAAGAACAAAACTTGTTTATAAGGTGATTATTTGTTTCCTGGGATTGCAGAAATGTGGGTTTTTAAGCATTCCCTATCTTGAAGACAAAATTTATGAGTTGGGATTAGCACTCCCCATGAACAAATATTATTCGAGGAAAAGAACCTTTGGCCTCTCTCTTCATATCCTTTATCCCTTTTGCCTCGCTGCCCTTGTTTTTCACATTCCACAGACAAGACTGTCCCAACACATATACACATATGATCTGTCTGTGTTTGTTTCCTTAGCATATCTCAGAAACAGAACGGAAGAAGAGACACCTATGTTGTTTGTCACTCGCAAAAACATCTCTAGCCCCAGCTGAGTCATAGCAAAGCAATATGGGAAGATTCTTAAGTCCATGTGTAGAGCGATAGCAGTAGCAGAGAGTGAGTTGCGGTTCAGGCTGTTACAATTCAGTTCAATTCAGTTCCTCTGCATGCTTACTGAGAAGTAAGTACCTTAGTTTAGGAAATGCTGATTGCTAAGTAAGAGTCTACTGAATTGTATCTCGGCTGAATAAAACTGCTGTTCTAATATGCAATTAATTAGAAGCCTATCCTACTCAGTTTACCTCAGTAGATACATGTTGGGCCATAGAGCATTTCAAACCATTCAGAATTTCCACAGGTTGCAGTCTTGAATACCTCCACTTAAGATCAGGTTGTACAATTTAAGGCTTGAACTTTTAGGTTTATTTTTATTTATTTCACCTGTCATGCAATGTTTGCCGCTGGAGTCTTTCAAAACAGTTTACATAATAAAAACAGGTACACTCCAATTGCTGCAAAATAAAGAAAATAAAGAAAAATAAAGAAAAAATATTTTTAAAAGGCAGAAAATGGGAAGTGTGAACTCCCTCCCTGACAATTAAAAAGGAAGGAAGGAATACTGTTCTATTAAAAGAGAGAGGGAGAGAGAATGAACTCACTGAATCTGATGACAATTACCAAAAAGGCCCTGTTTCTTCATTGCCAGCTATATTTTCAAGGGTGGCATGTCACAGAGAAAAATTCCAGTATGTGACACAGGCTTCCTATAGCATGAAGACAGATCTTCAAACACGGTGATACCACCACACTCTGTAGGTTTTTAAGTATAGGGCAGTGTTTTCAATTCAGAGCGAGTGAGCAGCTCATGTAGACCAAGTGAGCATCCAATCCAACTTGGCCCTTGATATTAAGCCAGAAATATCCACTTATCTTTTTCCAGGGTATTTATATGATGGAGTCTAGCTGAAGGTCACCAAGGCATGCACAGCAGGGACAGAATAGTCCACCTTACCTGCAATTCTTAAATTGATTTGTGAATCAATGTCATCAAAGCAAAAAGTGAAGACCAGATTCATGGGTTTGTGTGGGCTTCTCTGGAGAAAATATTAGCCTTTTCGCATAATGGTAATTTTTGTGGTTTAGGCTGATTCCATATTAAGAAGAATACTGCTCACACAGTGCCCCAAACCACAAATTGCCAAACAGATTGTCAACCCTATCAAGCACCCAGTCTGTGTGATTAATCTATTGGTGTGCAAATCCAGACAAATTATTGAGCAAACTATGTTTAGATTAACCATGGGTTGGCATGTTATCTGAATATAGCCATAATAAAGATTTTCTATATTATTCTGCATTTAAATTTTGAATCTTATAGCAGACACCTTGGAGGTATATGTTTCTCCCCCAAATCTTGAAGATTACTATATTAAAGAATTTAATTGCCATGCTATAAACTTTATTACAATCTTAGACCAGCATGCAATGAAATAATATGCATTTATTACAAATAAATTCTATCAAAGTTAGCAAGGCTTGTCTTTTAAACACAGGTAAGTTTGGACTCATTAGGCAACTAGTGTTATTTTTTTTTTAAAGTAACTTAATAGTAGTTCACTGGCACATTTAAGCCTTGTTCTCTTTAAATGCCTTTTGCTTCAAATGACATTTTAATATCTGTTGACCAGATTTTAAACTTGGCACAAATGACATACAGATGCCAGATTCTTCTTGCATGTGTCAATAACTTGGATCACTGCAAGAAATCTTTCTGTTTTTGTTTTCCTGCCCCAGAACAAATACATTGTGCAGTGAGATTCTTCCTCGTGTATTTATGATAGTGTTGCCTTATCTCTTCTAATTTATTGGAGTAATAGCACAATCCTAGACATGTTTGATTTTTTAAAATCCTGATTTTATTATTTTAGTAATAACTCAAGGCAGCAAACATACATAACTCTCTTATTTTCCCCACAACAACAACAATACTGTGAGGTAGACTGAGACAGAGGAATACTGTGAGGTAGGGCTGAGACAGAGGAACTGGCCCAAATCTACCCAACTGTTTTTCATGGGTTAGGCAGGACTAGAACTCACCATCTCCTGATTTCTAGCCAGGGGCTTTAACCACTAAACCAAGCTGGCTCTCTGTTATTCTATTAATACTGCATACATTTGCAAACATTTTTATTTCATACTACAGTATCCCTCCAAAGGCAAAATGGACGTCTTATTGAATATAATCGCTCTTGCTTTTGAATTATGTTTCATTTACAAACCTGAAAGCTGACACTCTTAGGAATATTACCCCCAAATTATAGTTGCAATCAAAGATACATTTATTAAAGTGTAAGTCCATTATGCTAAATGGACCTCAATGTTGAGTAATTCCACATATTATTTTCCATTAAGATTTTAAGGATTCCCTCCCTCCCTCCCTCTCCCCCCTCCCTCTCCCCCACCTCTCTCTCTATATATAGTGTTTTTCTAGGGAAGCACCTGGTCTACCCCAATATAGGAGGGAGCATATTGCTTCCCTTTTGCCTTTCAGCTCCAATCCAGGAGCCCTCAAGCAGTCGCATGAGAAGCAGTATGCTCCCTCCCATATTGGGGTAGACCAGGTGCTTCCATAGAAAAACACTTAATCTCTCCCCTGGTTCAAGCTGATAAAGGGAGGAGAACTTGTGGCTCAGAGGTTAATACAACTGCCTAATATGCAGGCAGCCTAAATTCAAATCTGAGTAAGAGTATGGCTAGCTGATGAGAGCTAAATAGCTTGAAATAGATCTATACTAGTCTCCCTTTATTTCTTTATCAGCAAATACAAATTTGAAAAAGAGTGATTATGGTATCTAGTGGAGAACCAGCTTGATTTGCTCCACATAATTATTTCTCTTGATCTTTGATGACTTTGTCCAGCACATTTTCCCCTGGTGGTTTAAGTATGCAAGACTGCTTGCAGAATTAATCATGCCGCATCTTCTCTTTTTGATACATTTTGCCATACTGAATGAGATTCAGTATGCTCAATACACAATGAACCCATGTAGATTTCACTCCTGTACCAAAATTTTAATGTAGACATTTCGGTGGCATAAGGAATTTTGTGCTGAATTTATAACCAGATTGTTAGATCCTTTGAATAGACATAGTACAAAAGTTGGATTGTATTTTATTGATTCGTTGGATTTATTCCCCCACCACTACCACTTCTCTGGAGAGGTCCAGGCAATCTGCCCCAGTAGGACTATTACTTTTATCTCCACAACCACCAGGTGAGGTGGGTTGGCTGAGAAACAGTAATTGATCTGAAGTCCCAATAAAGGAGAATATTTGTAGCTCAGGGTTGAAATGAGGTGCTGGGTGCTCTCTGAGCTTGGTGGTTTTCTTGCTGACATTACCCAAACTAGGTAACATGCAAGGTTCTGACCAGTTCTGGAGAACCGGTAGCGTAAATTTTGAGTAGTTCGGAGAACCTGTAAATACCACCTCTGACTGGCTCCGCCCCCATCTATTCTCTGCCTCCCAGCTGATTTGGAGGAAATGGGGATTTTGCAGTATCCTTCCCCTGGAGTGGGGTGGGGTGGGAATGGAGATTTTACAGTATCCTTCCCCTGCCACGTCCACCAAGCCATACCCATAGAACCGGTAGTAAAAAAATTCGATACCCACCGCACCACTGCTATGAATCCCCTTCTCTCCCTTTATGGTTTTTTCAGGATTAAAAAAAAAAACCCATAAACAAAGCCTTCTTTAAATTACACGGGAATTCTTAAATTAAAATTAAATTAAAACCCATTTCTTTTATTTCGGTAGAATAGCTCAACAAAGGCCAAGGAGATTAAGCGAACACTTAACAGCATTCAGGGTAGTACCTGTGTGTGAAGGCGAGAGAGAGAGACAGAGAGAGAGAGAGAGAGAGCGAGCCAGCCCTTGAAAAGAGATCAACAATCAAGGCGGAAACTACATTTCCCATGGCCCCCAAGCGGGCTGCCTTCCCCACCCCCACTCCCATTGGTGGAGAAGGTCGGAGGGGCGTCGCCTAACTATAGAAAGGACTCCGCCTCCTCCCACGCGATTGGCTGGAGGGCGGGTGCCGAGGCTTCCTCGGAATGATCTCAGCGCCTCCCTGCCACTTCTCGACAGTATGAAAGAAGCGGCCGGAGAGACCTGTCGGGGCGCTGGGCTGTTCTCCTCCCCCCTATCACCCCCCCCCACCCGATGCCGCTTTTGACCAGAGTAGTTTGACTCCGGCCCGCTGGATAGCCGCCCGAGCGATCTAGAACCCCCCCCCCCATGCAACTGGACGTTCTAGAACGTTGCAACTTCTTTCGGACGTTCTCTCTCTCGGCTGCCGACGCTGGACATCCCCCTCCTCCTCCTCCTCCTCCTTCCAGGGACCTTCCTCTCCTTACCGCCGGAGCAAGTTTGGGGGGCGGGAAGAGAGAAGGGACGGGAGCCGACCGCTGCTTTTTCCCTTTGCTCCCCGTTGATCGCGTTACAACAGGGACAGCTATGATCGTCGCCGACTCGGAGAGTTGCGACCCCGCCGGAGTCGAAGGCTATTTGCCCTGCCAAGGCTGCGAAACGTTGAGGCGTCAAAAGGTAATATTTTGTTTTTCTGTTATAATTTTTTTTTTTTACTGTGTTGTTTTAACGTTTGAAAATTTAATAAAGATTATTTTTTTAAAAAGAAAAAAAAATGAAGAGGAGAAAAGATGCGCGCTGCTGGTCTCCCGATCTCGGACGTTTCGCCTTTTTTTTTTTTTTTTGGCTTTTTGAAGTCTCCGGCTGCGATTCGGGTCTCTCTCTCTCCTGTGTGTGTGTGTGTGTGTGTGTGTGTGTGTGTGTGTGTATGTGTCCCGCCGCGTTCTTTGCCATTTTCGGGAGGGCGGCCGCTCCAGTTG
The DNA here is from genome assembly GCA_030761175.1 of Masticophis lateralis. Lineage (NCBI taxonomy): Eukaryota > Metazoa > Chordata > Lepidosauria > Squamata > Colubridae > Masticophis > Masticophis lateralis. The sequence goes on from JAUDYJ010000009.1 coordinate 14,628,482, forward strand.
TTGCTTGCTCCCGCTGCAGAATTGCGTAAAAAGGAGGGTTGGTGGTAGTAGCGCTTGGCGGTTTGTCCTTGTCGAAGAAACATGCATTAGAATGTCGTAGTTGCATCAGCCGGAGAATGGGGGAATAGGAAATACAAGCGGGGGGGGGATGGAGAAAAGGGGGCTTGGTGGTGGTGGGTGGGGAGGAAAGGCTGGGAATGCAAGCGGCCCGGGCACTTGCAGTGGGATCCAACTCGGTGGGAGCAGCGGATCCCCTCCCCCCCCCCCCCCCCCACCTAGGCGCGAGAGTGGAGATCTTCCTTATTTCCCATTGCTCAGGGGGGCAAAGGATTCAACCGTCAGTGGTTGACTTTGCAAAGGTTTAGAGCAGGGGTCTCCAACCTGGGCAACTTTAAGCCTTGGAGGACTTCAACTCCCAGAATTCCCCAGCCAGTCCTCCAAGGCTTAAAGTTGCCCAGGTTGGAGACCCCTGGTTTAGAGCCGGCCACAAGGATCTCCTAGGGATGTGGACCAACACTCCACCCACAACCCGCTCCTCTTTCCCTCCACCAAATATTGGCGCTTCTTAAATTCCACTTTCTTCGGGACCTCGAATCCTCCTTCCTCCAGTTCTGCCCCGCAAAAAAAAACCCGCGTGGCTTTAATCCATCTTCCCCACGAGATGGGGACCAACAAACACACACACAAAATTCGCTCCCTCTCCTCCATCCCTGATCCCGAATCAAAGTGGGCTCTTGGTGCCTGGCCGGGGAAGTTGGATCTGGGTCGGTCCATGTGGGGTAGCGGTGGTGGTGATCGTAAACCTCGACTGAGCGTTGTAAAGCGAATCGTTTAGTAGTCGCTGGAAGACGCCAGAGAGAAGTTCAGGATCAGTTCCTCTTTGGGTAGGTCGGGGTTAGTGGGCGATCGCTGGGTCCCTTTACATGCACGGGCATGTCCGACACGCGCGGACCGTGTGTGTTGCGCGCTCGATAATAAATTTAGCATGTGGAAACCCGGCGAGCCTTTTCCCACGTCGTCGCGCTGCGCTTCTTGCCCCTTGGGCGACCGATTTCCTTGGCTCGTGTAGGGCACAAGCTCCCCGAAAGGGCTTTGTGTTTCGCACGAATCCTGCTTTTTAGAACTCCGTGATGGAGTAGTTGCAGTTTAGATTCCTCCCCCCCCGCCCCACTTTGCTTACTTGTTCGTTGCTTCATGTGCGGTGTGTGAAAACCCGGGCCCCGTGCGATGAGTTTTGATAGGATGGTGGAAAGCCAGATAATGGATTTTAAAGTTAGCTCTTTTTTTTGTCTCTTGCCATCTTTCTTTCTTTCTTTCTTTCTTTCTTTCTTTCTTTCTTTCTTTCTTTCTTTCTTTCTTTCTTTCTTTCTTTCTTTCTTTCTTTCTCTTTCTCCCTCCCTCCCTCCCCTTTCTTTTCCTTCCTTTCTTTTCCTTCCTTCCCTTCTTTCCTTCCTTTCTTTTCCTTCCTTCCTTCCCTCCTTCCCTCCTTCCTTCCTTCCTTCCTCTTCCCTTCCTTCCTTTTTTTTCCTTCCCTTCCTTCCCTTCCTTCTTCTTTATTTATTTGTCAAACAAATATAAGATAACAGATATAACTACAAACATGATTATGAATACAGGATAAGGATCAGGGGTGAAATCCAGCTGGTTCTGACAGGTTCTGGAGAATCGGTAGCGAAAATTGTGAGCAGTTCGGAGAACTGGCAAATACCATCTCTGGCTGGTCTTGGAGTGGGGTGGGAATGGAGATTTTGCAATATCTTTCCCCCAGGAGTGGAGAGGGAATGGGGATTTTGCAGTATCCTTCCCCTGGAGTGGAGTGGAAAGGGGGATTTTGCAATATCCTTCCCCCAGGAGTGGAGAGGGAATGGGGATTTTGCAGTATCCTTCCCCCAGGAGAAGGGTGGGAATTGGGATCCTTCCCCTGGAGTGGGGTGGGAATGGAGATTTTGCAATATCTCTTCCCCCAGGAGTGGAGAGGGAATGGGGATTTTGAAGTATCCTACCCCTGGAGTGGTGTGGAAAGGGGGATTTTGCAGTATCCTTTCCCCCAGGAGTAGGGTGGGAATGGGGATTTTGCAGTATCTTTCCCCTGGAGTGGGGTGGGAATGGAGATTTTGCAATATTCTTCCCCCAGGTGTGGGGAGGGAATGGGGATTTTGCAGTATCCTTCCCCTGCCATGCCCACCAAGCCACGCCCACAGAACCGATAGTAAAAAAAGATTTAGATTTCACCACTGATAAGGATATGAATAAATGGGATAATAGGACAGGGACAGTTAGGCACGTTGGTGTACTTACACACGCCCGTTACAAACCTTTTAATCTTTGTTCAAAATTTGTTGAAATTTCAAAATCCTTGTTGATTTTGTTTCAATCCCCTCCGCCCCCATCTTTTTGTAAGCAGCCCGGAATCGCTTCTTTAGTGAGGCAGAGTGACATCTAAATTAAATAAATAAAGGGGGAAATTCAGTGAGTAGCTCAAGGAGGTGTTTAAAACATTGCTCCTGAGGTGGGAGGTAATCCATTGAAACTGCTGTATCAGCTCAATTTCAGAGGGAAGCTTTTCAAGCAATGATGCAACCAGATCCCTTAATTGAGGTCCTTTTAATTAGTGCTTTTAAAGGAAGTCAACCCCACATGTCCATTCAATTAAGAAATATGCAACCAACTTGTAAAGGCATTGGGTATCTTCCTGTTAGTTTTAAAAAAGCATTTTTATCCTTAATGTTTTATATTTTATTGTAGAAGTAGGAAGAAATGTTAATGAAATATCTAGCATCTCTCGGTGATAGTAAACTTGTGCATCCAAGCAGCCCTTGGTGGAAATAAGGCAAGCAAACTTGACCCATGGTCTCTTTATATTGACTGAGATAATACATGTAATCCTCGACTTACAACAATTCATTTAGTGACCATCGAAAGTTACAACGTCATTGAAAAAAAGTAATTTATGACCATTTTCCACAATTACGACCTTTGCAGCATCCCCGGGGTCACATGATCAAGATTCAGATGCTTGGCTCATATTTATGACCATTGCTATAGTCATGTGATCCCCTTTTGCGACCTTCTGACAAGCAAAGTCAAAGGGGAAGCCAGATTTGCTTAACAACAAGATGACTAATTTATCAACAGCAGTGATTTTTCCTTAAGAACTGAGGCAAGAAAGTCGTAAAATGGGGGCAAGACTCACTTAACGAATGTCTCGCTTAACAACAGAAATGTTGGGCTCAATCGTGGTTGTAAATTGAGGACGACCTGTGTTTTGCCCATAATCTGTTACTCTTTGGATGTTTGTAACCTCCCCTGCTCCCTCCCGAGATCCAGACTTAACAGTGTGGCTATTCTTTCAGCAAGCGTTCTGCCCCATTTACGGACCCCAAAGAACGCAGCACACACAAAGTCTGTACAAACCTTAGTTTTACTAAATTGATTTTTTTTCCCATACAAAGGCTGTCAATTAACTTTCTTAACAGCCTACAAGAATCCAAAGAGTAAATAATCTTAATCTTACTGTGGTTGGCAGAAAGCCCAGAAGCAATTTGCAAAGAACTAAGATCAAGCCACGAAGGAGAGTGAACAAAGTTGTTCCCTGCAAATTGCTTCAGTCAGAGTTCCTCCTTAAATAGGCTAAGGGAGTGGCCAATTAGCCCCAAGCCTTACTCTCGAGGAGACCTCCTCCTTAGGAGCCACTCCTGCCTTTTGGCAGCTCTGTACGCCTGTGCATCGAGAAGAGGCTCCTCCTCTTTGTCCTCTTCACTTAAGGGAGGTTCTGAAGGCCCTGGCTGAATCCTCACCTCTGGCACCCCATCTTCTCCAGCCTCCTCATTGTCCGACTCGAGTGCCAGCTGCACAGGCTGCTAGCGCAGCACCACACCAGCCTCCTTGCTGTCCGAATCAGCCACCAATTGCACAGGCCACGTACGGGCCACAACAGCAAGCTTGAAAAAAAGGATATTACAGAGTAGCAGGCAGGCGTCTCCCCAATTTAAGTGTAGGCTTATGAGCCAATAGTAATAATAAAGAAGGAAATATTCAGCACTTTTTGTACCAATTGCCAAGAGGGTCCCCTTGTCTTGGCTTCAGTCCCCTCCTGAATAAGAGCTGAGAAATGTGTTTGGCTCTTCTGTGGTACTTGTGCAACTGAGAGACACACCCCTCTGGATTGTGGCTTTGCCTGTTAGGCCCCAAGGGAGAGTTCCCTAGGCATTTTCCATGCCCTTTTTTCAGACTCCAAAGGGATGGAGAAGTTTCTGGGAAGCTCTTCCCATCATCACACAGCTGTGGGCACAGACTGGGGGCTCTTAATTTCTTATCTTCCCCCTCCCCCATTGCTCTATACCAGTGTTTCCCAAACTTTTGACATATGTGTACCCCTTCTATAATTGCTGAGTAAAGCTGAGTACCCTTCATAAAATAAGCTTTAATAAAAATCAAAATATATTGATTATATATATATAATTAAAATTAGTGGAACTTACTAAAGCACGATAACAGGCGCCCGGAACTAACTATAAGTTGTCTCTATAATGAAGTGCAGTATATTCACGCCGTGTCACACCTCACAAGACTGTCTAACCGTTAGATAACACTGCAATTCTCCAACTTTTAAACAGCTCCGAGGCTCAACGTTAACTGTTAATGTTCCCGCAGTTTAAAAATGGCCGAACCAGAGCTACGCGAAGGATGCGCAGAAGTTCCCGCCATAATGAGTTGCGATACGATGTATGATGGCCCCAGTTCCCGTGTAAAAACTGCGATACGCGCCTATTTCTTTCTTTGTTCTGTGGGCGCAGCTAAGCACGGTGCAGTGGATATTCCCACGTGATCACTAAACTCCAGTGCAACATGTACCCCCACCAAACTCTTCCTGTACCCCTGGGGGTATGCGTACCACACTTTGGGAAACACTGCTCTATACCAGTGTTTCTCAACCTTGGTAGCTTGAAGATGGGTGGACTTCAACTCCCAGAATCCCCCAGCCAGTGCTGGCTGGGGGATTTTGGGAGTTGAAGTCCACCCATCTTCAAGCTGCCAAGGTTGAGAAACACTGCCCTATCCACTCGCACATATGTACTAGTCGTTGCCGACTTTAGGGGCGGTGCTCATCTCTGTTTCAAAGCCAAAGAGCCAGCGCTGTCCGAAGACGTCTCCGTGGTCATGTGGCTGGCATGATTGAACGCCAAAGGCGCACGGAATGCTGTTACCTTCCCACCAAAGGTGGTCTCTATTTTTCTACTTGCATTTTTTACATGCTTTCGAACTGCTAGGTTGACAGAAGCTGGGACAAGGAACAGGAGCTCACTCCGTTACACGGCACTAGGGATTCGAACTGCTGAACTGCTGACCTTTCAATCGACAAGCTCAGCATCTTAGCCCCTGAGCCACCGCATCCCTGTACTATGCAGTATTTATATATTTAAATGGACAGCTTGCTTTTCCTTTGGTAGCTTCAGACAGCACAATATGGAGTTTTCTTTTACAACAGCAGCAATCAAGAGAGAGATTATGTTCAAAGAAAACATGCTCAAACTTACTCCCTAAGATCCAGGAACTTAACAGTTTTGGTCCAGCACTTTTAACAAACACACAAAACTGACTCCCCTTGCTCGAATTGCGTTTTCGTTGCTTCTCTTTGCATCTGAAGCTAAAAAGATGATATAAATAGCCTTAAACTCTCTTGGCCCTCCCCCAAGCCTCAAATTTTTGGCTGTTCTCGCTGAATAATTTCATTTCTCTCTTATCTTTTTTCTATCTGATTCGATAGAGTCATGGGTTCACAGAAAATAATTAGCCTGGTTTATTAAGCCATTTTCTGGCCTTCCTGAGCATAGAAGCATAAACCAACTAGATATCCTGTGTTGTACAATACGGCTATCTCAGATAATACAATCAACTGAGTTTATCTCTAACAAACCTTCACATTTGTGCATGCAGTTGCTGAGTTGATGGATGGTTTGGCTAAGTGTGCTGTATGAACCCAGCCAACAAATACCGGTAACAAGGGTTAAAATCACACAGTACACATAATGTTTTTTTTCAGCAGTTGCGTCAGGGCCGAAGCAATTGTGTTACCAGGCCTGGAGATCAGGAGGTGTGATTATGTTGACTTGCGATAGATGGATGTTTTTACCCCGACTGCTATTTCTATCTGTGTTGTTTTTCTGTTTTTTTTTTTTGACGTTTTTATATTTTTTTTAACGTTTTATATTTTCTTCGAATATTGTTCGCTGCTCGGAGTCATGATTTTGAAACCGGCGACCTTGCCAAATGGGATTGGTATTATGTGGATTTTAGAGCAGTAACAGAGTTGGAAGGGACCTTGGAGGTCATCTAGTCCAACCCCCTGCTCACGTAGGAGACCTGTACTAGGGATTTGAACCGCCGAATTGCCGGCCTTTCTGATCGAGAAGCTCAGTGTCTTAGCCAATTGAGCCACCGTGTCATGATGTCATATCTAACGATATAGGATGCAAATTAAGTGCCAGTAAATGCCTGTAAAGTCACTTACCCAAACAGACACTTGTGAAGAACGGGAAAGTTGGAAATTATGATACTGCATAACCTGGAGACAGAGTTGAAAAAGAAAAAAAAACCCCCTTTGTAGCTATGATTCACTCAACTGCCAAATGCAGTTTGGGGTTGGATATGGACTCTTCTATGAACCAAGTAGTCCTTTATTTATTTATTTATTTATCTATCAAATTTATATACCACTCTACTCCCGAAGGACTCAGGGCGGTGAACAGCCAAGATAAAATACAGACAATATAAACGTTAAAAAAATCATTAAAATTATTAAATGTTTTGGCCCAAAAACAAAAAACACCCAATTTATAAAACAGATTAAAAACAATTTAAAAAATTTAAAAGGGAGAGTCAGGCCAGGCCAGCCTGCTGGAATAAAAATGTTTTGAGAGCACAACGAAAAGTGCGCAGATCCGGGATCCTCCGTATCTCTGGGGAAAGCTCGTTCCAGATGGTAGGTGCTCCCTCAGAGAAGGCTCTCCCCCTGGGGGCCGCCAGTCGACACTGTTTGGCCGACGGCACCCTGAGAAGCCCCTCTCTATGGGAGCGTACTGGTCGGTGAGAGGTTATTGGTGGCAGAAGGTGGTCTCGTAGATACCCCAGTCCGACGCCATGGAGCGCTCTAAAGGTGGTAACCAAAACCTTGAAGTGCACCCAGAAGACCATTGGGAGTCAGTGCAGCTCGCACAGTGCAGTCATGATTTGCAAATCATAGTTTAGGGCAGGGGTATCAAACTCAAGGCCCGGGAGCCAGATCCGGCTCACGGGGGGGCTTAGATCTGGCCTGTGGGGGCCACCCTGGAAACAGCAAAGGACCGGCCCGCGGTGCCTCTGCCAGTGAAAATGGAGCTTGTGCGGCCCTCCCGAGCTCCATTTTCACTGGCAGAGGGTTGCAAGAGGCTGTCCTAGCCGAAAACAGAGCTCAGGAGCCCGTTTTCACTGGCAGAGCATTTGTGCCACCACACATGCCCTCCTCCCGACACGAGTGATGTCATGATGGCCACGCCCCCCCCCCCCCCCGGTCAAACACAACCCTGATGAAATCTGGTGTAAGGCTTAATTTTTAGGAGAATCCAGGCATTTGTGACAGAGTGTACCAAATCATGACTTTTGTGTGTTATTCAAAGACAGCCACTGAATCTGCAGATGTGTGTGATGTGCTTTTTGGCTTGTGCAAATACATGCATGCAGGAGCAACACAAAGCTCATGCGTGCACACACACACACACAGGCACAGATTTCTCGCCCTGAGGAGGTAAAATGCAACCTAAGGAAATAACCGAAGAAAGGGAAGGAAGTATGGGTAAGAGTAAACAGGGAAACTTGCCTGTGCTTGTTCGCTTGAGTAAGACATGTATTAGTGTGTGCATGCACCAGATCACAGCAAGGCATTTCGGAATTAAGGTTTTGTACACAGAAAAGAAAAAAACCACCAAGATTTTTAAAGAGGAATTGAAGGAAATAGAATGACAAAATGCCAGGCTTGTGGATGAAAAGGGAAGAGTCTTCAGAAGATAGCAAGACGCCTCCCATCCCTTGAGAGACTGGCTTCTGCCATTGACTTCATTTGTCTGGAGCTGTCTGGGAAGGTCACAAATGACTCTGGGATGCTGCAACCATTGTAAAAACATAGTGCCTGAATTTTGATCACATGACTATGGGGATGGTGCAGCGGTCGTATGTCACATTTTTCAAGGTCCCCATTGTAACTTCGGTCAGTAAGCAAATAATTGTACGTTGAGAATTGCCCATATCTGTGTTGCAATGGGTACTAGAAATATTTGTATCCCCAGCATCCTTGACTATTAATCTCACTAGCTAGTTTCGATGGAGATCAATACAGTTAGTCCTCGACCTTACAACAGTTCATTTAGTGACCAAAGTTACAATGGCACTGAAAAAAGTGACTTGTGTATGACCGTTTTTCACACTTATGACAGTTGCAGCAACCCCATGGTCACGTGATTAAAATCCGGATGCTTGGCAACTGACTCACAGTTATGACGGTGGCAGTGTCCCGGAGTCATGTGATCCGCTTTTGCGACCTTCTGACAAGCAAAGGCAAGACAGATTCACTTTAACAACTGTGTAATTAATTTAACAAGTGCAGCGATTCACTTAACAAAAAGTTGTAAAAAGGGGCAAAACTCGCTTAACAAATTTAGCAACATAAATTTTGGGCTCAATTGTGGTCAGAAGTTGAGGACTAGTTTTTGGAAAGCCAGGGACTATTGTAAATTGTACATTTATTACAGAAGCTGGGTTTGCATGCATACTTTGGGTAATTGATGGATACACGGTCATGTGAATATACCAGAGTTTGGAATACGGTAAATTGACATTGTGACATTGAGGAAGATGTACCAGTTTCAAGTAATTTGGAGCTACTTGTTGGAGTGTCACTTAGAAGCTAGTTTCACAAATGCATTAAGTCATCACATGATTTGCTTGTATTTTGGATTAGCATGTTGTTTGAGATCGACCACTGTGGTTTATGGCTTACTTCGTGTTACAAACCCAGCAGTTTATTGTTTGATCATAATCAGACATCTACCTAGCGGAGGACGAATAACATTATCCAGTTTGCACTGGCTTTTTTTTAGATGTCTTTCCATTGAAGGAGATATTACCCTTTTCTTTAATCAAATTTTTATTATTATAACATCATATGACAATACAAAACGTACAACATATGTATATAAACTTTCTTCACAGCTATTTCGTGATGGCCTTCTTTTGTTCACATTTCCCCTTAATTTCTCTTCACATTTATTCCATTAACTGCTTGTCCCATTCATTCTTAATTACAATATATTTCTCATCATTCATGCCAATTTTCTACTTTTTATCCTTTAATAAATTCTTACAATACTAGACAATACTACTCAGTGTCAACAGCAGAGATCTTCAAATTTCTAGGTTCTACCATATCGCAAAATCTATAATGGACAGCTAACATCAGAAACATCAACAAAAGAGCACAACAAAGAATTTGCTTTCTTTCTTTCTTTACTTTCTGGTCTTTCTATCTTTTCCCCCTGTTATCCTTTTCTTTAAAATGTGTATCCAACTTGAACGTCCATGCAGTGGCCCCTTCTGCATCATTAGGGCGACTTCAAACCCGGGTTGTTGAATCAGCAGTAAAGTTAATTGCCTAGTCTGGAAACATTATAGGAGGAGACCCTTGTTAGTTGCTATGTTAGTCAAAAATCAGAAGCCGTCTTGTAGCACTAACAGATTTTATTAAAAAGTTATTAAAGGTGCAGCTCACAAAAACATAGGTCTTTTGATAAAATTTGCTAGTCTGAAAAGGTGCCATGAGACTTCTCCTCCAGCAGTGAGTTTCCAATATTCTTACCACTGGTTCGCCCCGTGTGCTCCCGCTCACTTCCGCACATGCGCCCAGCCTTCCGTGCATTCATTTTGAGTTTTCGCATGCCTTCCATGCATGCCACCCGGCCTCAAAAATGTGCCTAAATATAGGACGTCATAGAGCCAGGGTGGATGGACGGGCCCACCCGCGATCTTCGCTACCGGTTCTCATGAACTGGTACGAACTGGCCTGAATACCACCTCTGGTCTCCTCCTGATGTTGGCCTGGAAAGTAAGGCAAATGCGGAATTAATCAGAGAAAGGAAGAACTTCTATGAGATTATTATATATTGCACATCCAGAAATGTGCAATTTCAGAAGGCAGAATAAAGAAGAAATTTTTGGCTCTGAGAGAGGGGAGGGGAGAGAAATTGTAGCAAAGTCTGTCTTAGAAGATTATTGTAGTTGCCTTTATCCATTATGATCTCCAAACATATTTACCGTGTATGTATTTTGGGGAAAAGGTGCTTTTGAGTCAATCTTCACTCCTGGAAACTGCCTGGACAAGTTCCTGCAAGATTTCACAAGTCATTTGTCATTGCCTCCTTCCTAGGGCTAAGAAAGAGTGACCGGCCCAAGGTCAACCAGTTGGCTTCATGCCTAAGGTGGGGCTAGAACTCACCGTCTCCCAGTTACTAGCCTGATGCCTTAACCACTACACCAAACTGGCTCTACAGTACTGTACGTCTTTTATGAAACAGATTTCTGTGCCACTGCAATCAAAACAACTCTTGATGGCTTAAACAGAAAAAAAAATACCATATAAAACATATCCAGTACAAAAATACAATCACATGACAGCAAAACAAAGAAGATAGTTTCAAAGAGATGGCAAGGTCAACTCAAATGAGAAGAAGGCTCTCAAAACAGTTTGTCTTCAAGCTGATAATATAAAGGGACTTTGTTAGCTTGCATGCAACTGGATCTATTCTTCCAAATCAACACAAACTGGATTTCTTAGAAGATCCTTCAATGTAGAATTAGGAATTCAGTGTTTCAGACACGCTGTTAGCATGTCTTGTTATCTCTTACAAAATAAATGCAATTAAAATGCCAGAAATCATACGAGGATGTTAAATAATCAGACTTGAGTCAAGTAGGGAAAGCTCAAAACACATCAGAAATTGAAAAATAGAAAACATAAAAACAAAACATAAATCTTCTTCTGCTCCAATGTTTCTCAACCTTGGCAATTTTAGAATCTGTGGACTTCAACTTCCAGAATTCCCCAGCCAGAATTAGGAGAGGAGAGGAGAGGAGAGGAGAGTTGAAATGAATCGAATCGAATCGAATCGAATTCTTATTGGCCAAGTGTAAAGCCAACACTTCTTAAAGTTGTCAAGGTTGAGAAGCACTGGTTTAGAGAGATATTTGACCCCAATTTATTTATTTCCAACACTGAGTAATCTTGTTAATAATAGCAACTGTGAATTCCTAAACCAGAGATTTGCAAATGTTCAGGCTGCATAACTTATTAATTAAAATAATAAATATAGTTACCAGTGCCCCAATCAAATAGGTTCAACCTAGCTATGGGGTTGCTTTTGTCCCTGATTACAGGTATCTAATGTGAACTGCAAAAATCCAGGCAGTTATTAGATAGTATTAGGTATCTAGGATATTATATATCCAGGCAGATATTAAATAGTAGCTTTTTCTCTGTAGCTTTTTGTTGACATCTAATGGTGATCCAGATTACTACAGTCCAGAATTGATGGCTCTAGTTTTGAAACAAATAGAACAGATGTGATGGCTCGGTCTGTCATTTTGATGAGCAGTATGTTTACATGGTGAGAGATTTCATACCTGCCTTTATCATTAGACATCTTTTAGGATCTTTTTCTTTCTTTCTTTCTCTCTTTCTTTCTCTTTCTTTCTTTCTTTCTTTCTTTCTTTCTTTCTTTCTTTCTGTCTTTCTGTCTGTCTTTCTTTCTGTCTGTCTGTCTGTCTGTCTGTCTTTCAAGTTTCAGTAACGAAAAAGTAGATCTAAACAGCTGATTCATCAATATTTGGTTTGCTTGCATTGTCTCCAATAGGTTGGGTAAACTTCGGCCTTCAGAGTTGGTGACGATATAATAACCTTGTTTTGAAGCCTGGCTTGTAATTTGCTTAACCTTTCCTGACTTGCTTATCAGGAATGTGGGTGCCAAGTCCTGACTAAGTACGAGTGGCATCGTCACCCCACTTAGTCAGCATCTTGGCACTTGCCTGGTTATTTGGCTACCTGATATCAGCTCTAGGAGGTGGGGGTGGGGAATTAATTTTGCAGTCTGAGATGGGAGATTGCCTGATGGCAGATTAGCTCTCTCTGAAATAATTCTTGTCTATTATTGGATAGCTATTATTGCTGGAGGAAATGATTGTGATGGTAGATTAGTTTTATTAAGCCTTAATTATTCTGTAGGTGTATTTTCATAAACCTTGGGCCCCTTGCCAGACAATTTCTACATTAAAAGGGATTAGTTCAGTTAGGCCGTGTGTGGGCCTCAATGCATTCATAGAATAGAATAGAATAGAATAGAATAGAATAGAATAGAATAGAATAGAATAGAATAGAATAGAATAGAATAGAATAGAATAGAATAGAATAGAATTTTTTATTGGCCAAGTGTGATTGGACACACAAGGAATTTGACTTTGGTGCATAAGCTCTCAGTGTACATAAAAGAAAAGATACGTTCATCAAGAATCATAAGGTACAACACTTAATGATAGTCATAGGGTACAAATAAGCAATCAGGAAACAATATCAATATAAATCGTAAGATACAAGCAACAAAATTACAGTCATAATTCATTGCAGTAAATCGTGATTTGTTTAACTATGGTTTGCTAATTAAACTTCCATTGCTAAACCATAAACATTGGTGTCCATCTCAGTGGGGTGGTTTACTTATTATATAACCTATAACCTGTGAACCCGGCCTTTGTATAAATTAAGGCAGAAATAATATTTGGAACGTGGAATAATATGGTTGGAAGCAGTGGTGGAATTCAGTCAGTTCTCACCACTTCAGGAGAACCGGTTGTTAACTTTCTGAGCAGTTAGGAAAACTGGTTGTTGGAAGAAATCATTAGGGCAGAGAACCGGTTGTTAAGTTACTTGAATCCCACCACTGGTTGGAAGGGACCTTGGAGGTCTTCCAGTCCAGCCCCCTGCTCGAGCAGGAGACTTTTAATACCATTCTGGACAAATAGAAGTCCAGTCTCTTCTTGAAAACCTCGAGTGATGGAACACCCACAAATTGCAGAGGTAAGCCAAAAATTTAAATATTTAAATTTAGAAGACCATGTTTATTTCATTTTTCTCCTGTCAAAAGTGTCTAGATCGGGGGTGTCAAATTCAATTTCATTGAGGGCTGCATTAGGGTTGTGTTTGACCTCGGAGGAGGGTGTGGCCAGCTTGACATCACTTGTATTGGGGGCACCTGTGGTGGCGCGAGCATTCTGCAAGCAAAAATGGGCTCCGGAGTTCCGTTTTTGGCTGCCACAGCCTCCTGCAATCCTCTGCCAGTGAAAACGGAGCTCTGGAACAGAGCTCTGGAGCTCGTTTTTGCTGGCAGAAGCATTGAGGGCTGGTCCTTCGCTGTTTCCAGAGCAGCTCTGTGGGCCTGATCTAAGTACCCCAAAGGCCAGATCCAGCCCTCGGCCTTGAGTTTGACACCCCTGGTCTAGCTCAACCTCTTTGTTTCTTAAAGTGGGGAGGGATGGAATAAACGATAGCTAGTTTGCCAGTTCTTTGAACCTGACCTGATAAATTGAAGTTTTAGCTTTTAGTGGTACCAGCAAACTGCTAAAAATACAAGTACTGAGACTTGGGAAGATTTTGAATTCTGTTATCAAGGGTGCTGAAATCATTAACAGTTCAGAACAAGCTGAATGATGATCAACTCTGATGAATAATAGGCAGTCTTTGACTTACAACCGTAAGGGAGCTTACCGTTTAACGGTCGTAAGTTGCAATGTCATACAGTAGGTTACTCAACAGACCAACCTGATTGTATGATCTATTTTGTGGTGGCCATTAAGTGGCCACCATGATTGTGAAGTGGAACAATTATTGGTTAGGGCCAGTTTTGGTGAAAACCAGAAATAAATGGCAGCTTTTTGGCAAAAATATTGTAAAACATGGTCATGTGGCTGCAGGCTGCTGCAAACAGCCATAAATGTGGGCCACTTGCCAAGTGCCCAAAATATGGTCATTGGGGGAGGGGCCCAGTGGAACTTCAGAACCAAGTCATAAGTTTTCCTGGGGAGATCCGTCATAACCTCAAGCAGTCACTAAATGATGGGTCATAAGGCAAGGACTACTTGAACACAAGTTTGCACTCATCTTGACTTGTCTTCCATATTCCTCTCTAAGATCTTTATCTCTTTCTACATCTGCTTCAAAAAGAAAAAAGACATCGCAATTAAAGTATTGAAGCGGGCAAGAGATGATGGATAGATGATTTTTCGGTTTTTGTGCTGTTTTGATTTGCCTTCCTTTTCCTCTCTCTTTCCTTCCTTTCTTTTTTTGTAGGTAAGTGACAGATTAGAAGTTAGGTAGGATAGAAAGAAAATATTTTTTTAACAAAGGATGATATGATTAAAAGTTAGAACAAGAGATAGAAATAAGAAAATGGGAATATTGGTGTATACAGTTTTATATAACAAAATAAGAGTAATAATAAGAGAAAACATGGAATAATTGAATAATGAAAGATTGCAACTTTATATAAATATGTATCATTATTAGAAATATATAACTTGGATTGAAAGTAATAACTATGACTAATATGCTATTAGTTCTGTTTGTATTAGAATGTATAATATCCAGGCACACATTGTTCACGAATTGATACGCTTTTTTAAAAAAATTAAAAACTTTTTTAAAAAATAGTTTGCACTCATCTTCAGCAGGGGACAAAGAACAGAAGAGATCTCTCAGATATTTTGTTCTATATTGAAGAATAGAATGACATTTCTTCCCTGTTCAATGAAAACATTCCAGTTGGGCTGAGGGTAGATCTTTTTCCAGCCATAATGGTGGAATACATCTCCAATAGAGGCAAACCAGGGCAGGCTTTGTAGCATTTATAACTGCCCTCCAACACTAAGACAACTGGGAAATTCCAGAGGAACAACTCGATACTACCCCTCTGTCCCTGAGCATCTGTAGTTCATGGTAGTACTAGCCGGTGGTAGTTATGGGGAAGACATTATCCTTTCCCAAGAATTCAGGGTTAGCCTGTTAATGCATGTTTTGTGTTGACTGATATTTGTGAGGAGTGATGAAGCAAATCATGGGAGCCTCCCACTCATGGTTAAATGAGTTTTTTTGAGCCTTCTCTCTTTTCGTGTAACCCAGATTAAATCTTGGTTGTTTGGGAGATATTAAACCAGAGATCCCTGATTTTATGGCACTTTGAAAAATTCTTGTGAGTCTTTAGCTCAGAGAAGTTGAGGGATGTTGAATCTGCAAGTAGAGTTATCAGTGGAGGGTTTTTTTTGGTTTCAGTATTTCTACCAACTAAGGGATTGTCTTCTGTCAGGAGAATCACCTGGTGGGAAGTGGAATTATTCTGGAGTTAGACTGGATGCATTTCAACTTTTTTTTTTTTTTTTTGGCTCTTGATAGAAAGAAGTTGCATCATAAGAATGAGAAGCAACCATAGGCAGATTTTAAAGACTAGAGGAAGAATCTGAAAAGCAATAAAGATGGGAAGAGATCGAATTAGAAGCAATTGTTTTTCAAAAGTTGTGAGAAGCTTCCTCTACCTGCTTACCTTGAATTGGCTTGCAGACTTGAATATCAGTAATTGGGAGTCAGTCAACCAATTCTGCATATGTCTATGTTCTCCAATCTAATGTCCTCTAGAAAATTTTCCTATATGCTAGGATGAGGATGATGGGGTTGCGGACCAGTACACCAAACTGAGGAAGACTGTCTTGACTTCTCAAGTTACGGTTATGTACTGGTATGTGATAGTATCTAGTATCTTTAGATCTTGTCCATCTTTGAAGAAAAGGGTTGAATGGGAGGACTTGTGATTGTAATGCAGGATGCCAGTGTCACCCTGTCCCAATCCAGTGGGATCAAGCACAATATAAGAAGTTAACCATTAGTAGCCCAAGATTGACATCTAGCTCAATATGGAGAGTGATTTGGCTCCATGAGTGATAACTGGATAGCCAAGTGGTTAGTTGAGATCTGAAACTATGAGGGTCACAAATTATATATCACCACACCTTTTGTGGATTGGGAGAGAAGAAATAATTCTTGCAGGATCCAATCTGGGCCATAACCAGGACCAGAGATTTCAATCTTCCAAGCTTTCAGTCTTGTGCTGAAGCTCGTCCTCAGGAAACGTCTCTCAGAAGTTTGGTCTTCTGAGCTTTCGGAATTGTGCTGGAGCCCATCCTCAGGGAGCTTCTCTCTCATCAACTTCTGTCTCTCTTCCTTGTGAGAGAGAAGTTCCCTCAGGGTGGGTTCCAACCAGAGGTGGATTTCAGCAGGTTCTGACCAGTTCTGGAGAAATGGTGGCAGAAATTTTGAGAATAGATGCCCCCATCTATTCTTTGCCTCCCAAGTCCCAGCTGATCAGGAAGGAATGGGGATTTTGCAGTGACCTTCCCCTGGAGTGGGGAAGGAATGGAGATTTTACAATATCCTTCCCCTGGAATGGGGTGGGAACGGAAATTTTATAGTATCCTTCCCCTGCCATGCCCACCAAGTCACGCCCACCAAGCCATGCCCACAGAACTGGTAGTAAAAAAATTTGAAACCCACCACTTGGTTCCAACATGAGTCTGAAAGCTCAGAAGATTAAACTTCTGGTTCTCGGTGACTGACCCAGATTGGATCCTGCAACATTATCCTGGGACATGTATATTTACCTTCATTCGTGAAATAATTCTTACTGGTTGCGGTTGAAATATGTTTAAAACTGCCTATATGGTGAAACCATTCTCATGAAGCTAGTGTAGTAATAGGGGATCAGACATTTGGACGGGTGGGTGGGTGGGTGGGTGGGATTGACCTTTGATTTTTTTGCCTTAGGTACTGCAAATCTTGTTTTAGCATATCCAAGCCGTTTAGGCAGATTCTAGCCTCGAGTGACATGTGTGAAATCAACTGTTAACTGGCAGTAAAACATCAAGCATAAAACAACATCTTTGTGGTGTGAATTAATCAAAATTTAAAACGTAAAGGAGTGGGGGAGGCAGCCTGCTGCCAAATTGAAATTAAGGTGTGGTGTCGTTGCATCTAAACCTATCCGGAGAAAGAAGCTGCTTGCCAAATATTAAAATAATGTTGATTTAAGTATTCAGGATTCGAATATTTGCTGCTCTTAGCTAAAATACACTCTTAGTGCTGTACAGGTAGTCCTTGACTTACACAGTCGTAAGTCCCACAATTGGAACTAGAATTTCTATTGCCAAGCAAGGCAGTTATAAGTTTAGGACTACCTATATTACATTCATATAATAATAGGTAGTCACAATGCAATATTGTGGATGCTCCATCACTGGAGGAGATCGGACAACCGTTTGTCTGAAATGGTATAGGGCAGTGATGACTAACGTTTTCCAGACGGAGTGCCCAAAGCATGCAAATGTGTGCTCCTGCCCCCGAACCGCCAAAGTACAATGTGTGCATGCCCCATGCATGTCTCCCGGCCCTTGCACATGTGCATGCCTCCCGAATGACCCCTGCCCCCATGCATGGATGCATGACCCTCCCGCCCCCTGCATGTGTGTTTCTCCCCCCCCATGCACCTCCCCCCCAACATATGTGCGCAGAGACCCAAAGACCAGCTAGCTGGTGGGTATTCTGTACTGTGATATGATATGTTGTCAACTACCTGTGGTGATTTATTTTTTGAAACAACGTTGCCCCATTTTAATACAAGTTGTCCTTGACTTACGACCACAATTGAGCCGGGAAATTTCTATTGCTAAGCGAGACATTTTTTCAAATGAGTTTTCCCCCGTTTTACGACTTTTCTTGCCACCGTTGTTAAGCGAATCATTGCAGTTGTTCAAGTTAGTAACCCGGTTATTAAGTGAATCTGGCTTCCTCATTGACTTTGCTGGTCAAGAGGTCTCCCAGGGGGATGACGTGACCCTGGGACGATGCTGCAACCATCATAAATATGCATTCAAGCATCCAAATGCCAATCACGTGACTATGGGGATACTGCAATAGCCATAAGTGCAAAAAATGCAAAGTGCATAAGGGTGAAAAATGGCCATAGGCAGTGGTGGGTTTCAAAAATTTTTACTACCAGTTCTGTGGGCGTGGCATGGCTTGGTGGGCGTGGTAGGGGAAGGATACTGTAAAATCTCCATTCCCACCCAACTCCAGGGGAAGGATACTATAAAATCTCCATTACCTCCCCACTCCAGGGGAAGGTTACTGCAAAATCCCCATTTCCTCCCGATCAGCTGGGACTTGGGAGGCAGAGAATAGATGGGGGCGGGGCCAGTCAGAATTTTTACTACCAGTTCTCTGAACTACTCAATATTTCCGCTACTGGTTCTCCAGAACTGGTCAGAACCTGCTGAAACCCATCTCTGGTCATAGGTCACTTTTTTTCAGCGCCATGGTAACTTTGAACCAGTGGTGGGATTCAAAATTTTTTACTACCAGTTCTGTGGGCGTGGCAGGGGAAGGATACTGCAAAATCTCCATTCCTTCCCCACTTCATGGGAAGGTTACGGCAAAATCCCCATTTCCTCCTGATCAGCTGGAACTCCGGAGGCAGAGAATAGATGGGGGCAGGGCCAGTCAGAGGTGGTATCTACCAGTTCTCCGAACTACTCAAAATTTTCACTACTGATTCTTCAGAACTGGTCAGAACCTGTGAACAGTCACTAAATGATCTGATGTAAGCCGAGGAGTACCTGTACTTGTTTTGAAATAGAGTTACCCTTTGCCGAAGCACCTGGTGACAGAGGAATACTCCTGAACTAGCAATTTGGCAACCTGTGCCAGCTGCTTGGCCGTTGCCCTGCTGTTTTCCTTTGATGGATCACGTGTGCACTTGTTCTCGCTGGCTGGCTGGCTGGCTGGAAAAGACGCCTGCAGAGTCAGCAGATCTGCAGGCTTTATTTTCCATCAGAGTCGCACTTGCTCACTTCAGATATGTGTGTTGCAGGGGGGGAGGTGGGGGGGCTGGTGGAGAGGAGGGCTGGTGGTGGTGGGGGAGAAGAGTGGTAAAAAGCTCGTCTTCCAGAAAATCTTGCTTGGGCTTCCAGCTGTGGGTTGCTGGCTTCTCTCCATTTTTTTTTTCCAGATTCAGGAGTCAGCATTTCTATGAACTGTTGACTCAGGTTGCTTTTATCTTCCTAGTGAACCATGAGTGAGTAAAATGTGGAGATCTTTGCTTCGTGAGAAGGGGAGGGGGAAAAATGAGTCCCGTTCCATCCCTCAGTATCCAAAACAGCTTTTCTTACACGTTCAGCATTACTTATGCTGTAAGGTAACATCTCTAAGAGGAGAACAGTTTCACACATTACGTAGCTGACACGGATTCTGCCCAAACAGGCGGATCTCTACGAGATTTTAGTTTGCAAGTAGACTTGTGTCTTTGAGTGCCAGTTTCCAAAAGTGTGTAACTATTTTAAACATCTTGCAGGCTATACATCTTGCGAAGTATAGTTCTTCTTAATCATGATTCTATTTGTTCATGATTCTAATCGATTAAATCACGAGAGGGATCTGCCTGCACAATAGTCTAAGTCAGCGTCTGTCTCTCTGTCTCTGTCTGTCTGTCTGTCTGTCTGTCTGTCTCTCTCCCCCCCACTTTTAAAAATTACGGAGCACCCCAAAAATCTTTTGTTTGTAACGGTGTGAGTTATATTTATCAATATTTACTATATTAAACATTGAAATTGATGTATTCACTGTTACCTCTTCTCAGAATTATAAGATGGGAGAATAGAATAGAATAGAATAGCTGGAAGGGACCTTGGAGGTCTTGTAGTCCAGCCCCCAGCTCAAATAGGAGAACCTATAGAATATCAGACAAGTGACTGTCAAATCTCTTCTTAAAAACCTCCAGTGGTGGAGCACCAGGGGTGAAATCCAGCAGGTTCTGACAGGTTCTGGAGAACCAGTAGCGGAAATTTTAAGCAGTTCGGAGAACTGGGAAATACCACCTCTAGCTGGCCCCAGAATGGAGTGGGAATGGAGATTTTGCAGTATCCTTCCCCTGCAACTCCCACCAAGACATACCCACAAAACCTGTGGTAAAAAATATTGGATTTCACTACTATGGAGCACCCATGATTTCTGGAGGCAAGCTGTTCTGCTGGTTAATTTTCCTCACTCTTTGGAAGTTTCTCCTTAATTCCAGGTTTCCAACCATTATTTCTTGTCCTGCCCTCAGGTGCTTTGGAGAATAATTTGACCTCCCTTCTTCTTTGTGGCAGCCCCTCAAATACTGAAATTTTAATATTATATTCTTTTCCAACAAGGGCTGGAAAATCATTTTGATTTCAAGGATTCCCTTAGAGGGTTTTGGCGGATTCCCAGGGCTCCTACGACCATGCATTAAGAAACAGTATAATAAGCGATAACCCCATAAATTACCAAACTCGGTTGCCTCGTTGTACACGATGCACTAAAGCCAGTATTTCACATGCTGTAAAAACTGCTGGGACTGTTCACCTCTTTATAGTGCGGTAAGGTTTTAAAAACAACTACAAGAGGAGAAAACAAACAAAGGATGAAGTTTGCCTAAGAAATCACAAGGTTGATTGTATCCCTTGATTTCGTGGCAAGGAGTGTGTTTGCTACGGAGCCACATCAAAAGAGCCTTTAACAAGCCCTCAAGCTGGTCGGCTTTACATATCATGACTGAGGATAATTTTCTTTGTGAAAGTTTCTCTGTGGTAAGAGATTGGAAGCTGCGGTTATTGAGCGCATAAAAACCCTCATTCTTGAAGAGACATGCTTAAGGGAAACAGATCTGTAAGGAAGGGCAGTTCTAAGGTGTTGGTTAAGAAGATGTGAGCCAGTTCAACTTTGCTTAGAACAGGGGTGTCAAACTCAAGGCCCGCAGGCCACATCTGGCCCGCAGGGTGCTTAGATCTGACCCGTGGGGCCGGCCTGGAAACAGTGAAGGACTGGCCAGCAATGCCTTTGCCAGCGAAAACGGGCTCCCGAGCTCCATTTTCGGCTGCTCGGACTCCTGCAACCCTCTGCTTCTCCTACCTGAAAAAACTCGCCACTGTTTAATACGAACAGTGATGCCTGGCAGCTGCCTGAAATAAAAGGAAAATATTGTAAAGGAATTCCCAAGGGCAACCTGCAAGGATCTAATGCAGAGGTGCAAAATATGCCCAAGTATCAGGACAAGGGACCTGGTGGCTCAGTGGCTAAGATGCTGAGCTTGTTGATCACAAAGGTTGGCAGTTCAGCAGTTTGAATCCCTAGTGCTGCATAATGGGTCATTCCTAACCCAGGCAGGTGATTGTTCTAGTGTAAATTTTCACCGGCAAATAGAAAGCATTTGAAAGCACAGAAGTATTTCCGTCTGTATTTTTCCATAGGACAAAAAATAAAAATTCCAGAGAAATGGCTTACGCTGTCAGAGCCCTCTTGTTACAAACTGCGCTGAACCATACCTGTGGGCTAACTCTGGTTTTAAGTAGCTCCTGCCTTCTGTTTTGGGGTACCATATAAACCCACTTATGCAGAGAAGAATGTTGGCAGAGATAAGCCAGTTTAGTCTTAGTGGTTAAGGCAACCAGGTTAGAAAGCGGGAGATGGTGAGTTCAAGTCCTGCTTTAGCCATGAAGGTCAGCTGGGCCAGTCCCTCTCTCTCTCTCTCTCTTTCTCTCTCTCTCTCTCTCTGCCCAATCCACCTCACAGGGCTGTTGTTGTGGGGAAAATAGGAGGGGGGAAAGCAGTGGTGAAATCCAAATATTTTTTACTACCGGTTCTGTGGGCATGGCTTGATAGGCATGGCTTGGTAGCCTTGGTGTGGTGTGGCTTGGTGGGTGTGGCCTCCCACCCCACTCCTGGGAGAAGGATATTGCAAAATCTCCCTTCCCACCTCACTCCTGGGGAAAGGATATTGCAAAATCTCTATTCCCACCCCACTCCTGGGGGAAGGATACTGCAAAATCTCCATTCCCACCCCACTCTGGGGCCAGCCAGAGGTGGTATTTGCCGGTTCACCAAACTACTCAAAATTTCCGCTACCGGTTCTCCAGAACCTGTCAGAACCTGCTGGATTTCACCCCCGGGGGGAAGGTGTGTCTGATATGTTTGCTACCTTATGTGTAAAAAATAATAATGGGATACAAATAAATAAACTTTGTGCCTACAATATCCTGGAGCTGCTAGCCTATATAGCCTAAGATAGAAGTGGTGCACCTTGAGTTGGCGCAGGAAAGGCGATTCAAAGAAAGAAACATCTGCTTGCTGTTTACTTAGTCATGGAATTCACCCAGCAATGGGTAGGATCAGCTGTCTTGATAGTCTAATAGCCTGGAGGCCTTTTTTTTTTCTTCTTCTTCTTTTCATTTGGCACCGTCAGCTCTGTGAAATAAGAAAGGGAAACTGGGTTAAAGATCTCCAGCTTCTCCAGAGCGGGGGTGGAGGGGTGGGGAAGTGAAGTGAAATGAAATGATCAGCATCTCCGGCTGATGTAAGCCTGAGCTCCATTGCATAGCACGATGTTTTACCCCATAGCAAGGAAACCTGGTCCTTGGTGGTGGTGGTGGTGGACATTGGGGCAGCAGAGGTAATATTGGAGCTTGTCATTTGGGGGTTTGGTCCTCAGCCTCTCTGCCGTGCGCCTGGCTGCATCTTAAAAGTGGGTCTTTTTGCTGGGCTAACCAGGTTTGGGCAGGTGCCTGTGATGCAGTTCCTGCAGAGGTTCCCATTGGGAAGAGAGGAGGACAGGGAACAATTTATCCACAAGTGTTTTTTTTTTCCCCCTGAGAAATCGGTATAAGGCTTGGGCTGGGCTAGGTCTGTGCTTCTCTGCCCCACACCTCTGCTCTTTTGGCCTTGTGGCTTTGTCTTCCTCCTCTCCCCGCCTCCCCCCCCCCACCATCGGATCCCGCTGTTTGATCCTGGCTCAAAAGAGCAGGGTGGGGAGCTTCCCCTTTGAAGCCTTGAGGACAACAGGGGTGTGTTCAGGATGGGAGTGTCTTGTAACATCCTTTCTTTTATTCCCAGGATAGAGGGATAAAAATCCCCCAGCAGCTGGGAAGAGGCCCCAGTTCTTTCATCCCAGTGGAAGAGGTAAGGGGATAAAGCACAGTTTCTCCTCTCCTCTCCTCCTCTCCTCTCCCTCTCTCCTCTCTTATCCCTCTCCTTCTTCTCTTCTCCCCTTCATTCTCTTCTCCCTTCTCTCTCCTCTTCTCCCTCTCCCCTCCCTCCCTCTCATGCCCTCTCCCCTCTCTTGTCCCTCTCCTTCTTCTCTCCCCTTCAGCCTCTTCTCCTTCCCTCTCTTCTCCCTCTCCTCTTCTTCCTCTCCCCTCCCTCTCTCCTCCCGTCTCCCCTTCCCTCTCCCCTCTCTCCTGCCTTCTCCTCCTCCTCCTCTTCTCTCTCCTCTCTTGTCCCTCTTCCTTCTTCTCTTCTTCTCTTCTCCCCTTCACCCTTTTCTCCCCTCCCTCCCTCTCCCCTCCTATTCCCTCTCTTATCCCTCCCCTTCTCCTCTCCCCTTCATCCTCTCTCCCTGTCCCCTTTCCTCTCCACTCTCCCCTCTCTTTCCTCTCTCCTCTCCTCTCCTCTCCTCTCCTCTCCCCTTCCCTCTCCCTTCTTCTCTCCTTACTCCTCTTCTCCCTTTCTTTCCTCTCCTGCCCTCTCCCCTCTCTCCTCTCTTGTCACTCTCCTTCCTCTCCTCTCCCCTTCATCTTCTTCTCCCTCTCCCTCTCTCCTTTTCCCCTCTCCTCTTCTCCCCAGCCTGAATGCCAGGGTCATCTCTTCTAAGACATGTTATCTTTGCTTGACCAGGCAGAGGTTGGGTGTGTGTGTGTGTGAGGGGTGCAATTGGTGGGGAAGGGGGCTTCACCCTTGCTGGGAAGGAGTGGGCAGGGATGGCTTCGCAGAAAAAGAGCTCATCATTCAATTAAGGGTTTTTCCTAGCCGCTTAAAGTCCAGCCATGTCCTTCTCCTGGAGACTACAAACCACTCGGAGAAAAAACATCCCTTTTGTTCTGCGGTCTCACTAAAGCACAGCTTGTGTAACCGTAGTTCGCAGAATAAATTCCAGTTTACAGCACGATACAAAGAGAGCATCTAGATCAGGGGTCCCCAAACTTGGCAGCTTTAAGACTTGTGGACTTCAACTCCCAGAATTCTCCAGCTAGCATAGCTGGGAGTTGAAATCCACAAGTCTTTAAACTGCCAAGTTTGAAGATCTCTGGTCTAGAGTCACATAATACCCTAATCCATGATTACTTTAGTCATGGCTTATTGACCATGAAGGAGGAGATCTGTCCTAGACTGGGTTAGCCAACATCAGAAGAAGTTTGGTAGCACCTTTTCTGACTGTCAGATTTATTCAAAGGCATCTGTGTTCTTGAACTGTCGCTTGTTTGATCAAAAGCAGATAGTGGTTCAATCAATGTAGGATTTAAATTGGAAAGTGGTGGGAAGAAGGGTGATGGATGAGGAGCGGATTCCATGTTTCTCCTGAGGGAGTGTTGGTTAACCAGGTGTTGGGTAAACTCAACTAAGGTGTTAGGCATTTAGATTTCGCTGTTCTCGCCAGTTCCCAGAGATGCGGTGGCTCAGTGGCTAAGACGCTGAGCTTGTCGATTGAAAGGTCAGCAGTTCAGCAGTTTGAATCCCTAGTGCCGTGTAACGGAGGTGAGCTCCTGTTCCTGGTCCCAGCTTCTGCCAACCTAGCAGTTCCAAAAAAAAATGCAAGTAGAAAAATAGGGACCACCTTTGGAGGGAAGGTAACAGCGTTCTGTGCACCTTTGGCATTGAGTCATGCTGGCCACATGACCACGGAGACGTCTTCGGACAGCGCTGACTCTTCGGCTTTGAAACGGAGATGAGTACCGCCCCCTAGAGTCGGGAACAACTAGCACATATGTGCGAGGGGAACTTTTATCTTTACCTTTTACCAGTTTCCCTGCAAATGTGTTTGCACTCCATCCCCGAAGTCCTTTGGGGAGTGCCCCTCTTCCAAAGTCCTTGAGTGCAGGCCAGCAAACAGAAGGGAGGGTGAATAGCCAAGGCAGTGGTTTGCTTTGTTTCCCCTCCTTCTGTGAACCCATGCCAGTGTTGCAAGAAAGCCGTGGGCTGGGCACCGTTGGGAGGTGTTAATTCGCCAGTAAACCGGGCATCTCGCAACATAGGATAGCTGTGGTGTTTACTTATTGCAGCAGCTAAGACCTTGGCTTCCTCATTATTTTTTTGGCTCGTGTGTTGAGAGAGAGGTGATAGCATTGCCCCGGGGGTGTCGTCATCTCCGTATTTATCAAATGACCTTCCCTCCCTGTGTGCACAAACAACTTATCAGAAAGCCAGCCACGACTGCCTTTCCTCCTGGCTTGCTGGCTGGCTGGCTAGCTATCCTGCTCTTCTCCCCGTTTGCTGGATGCCATGGCTCCTTCCCTTTCCAAGTCAAAGGACTTTCTCATCCAGTGGAATAGCTCCGTGGGTTTTCCCCTCTGCCGGCAGCTGGCCATCTCCCCTGCCTCCTTTCCTGCTGAATTTGTGGCTCTCAGCTGGAAAGGGGATCCTTGTGTGTTCCTGGACAGCTTCTTGGCAATGCTAGTTGCAGAGAGTTTGGGTTTTTTTGTTTTTGAGAAATGTGCTATAATCCGCTGGGGTTTGGGACACTCCTATCCTTTCCCCCAATTTTATTTTGCAGATTAGGACTGAGCATACAGCAGAAGGCTAAGCATCTGTGTTGTAAAGGGGAAAACAGCTAACTTTTTCTTTTAATTAGTTTTTTTTCAATCTCCTTTATTATTATTATTTTTGATAACTAACTCAAATTAGTGACCATAGCTAAATACTCCTTCTTCCTCCAGTTTTCCCCACCATAACAACCCTATTAAGAGGGACTGTCCCAAAATCAGCCAGCTGGCTTTCATGCCTAAAGTAGGACTAGAACTCATGGTCTCCTGGTGATTGACCCAAAGTCACCCTAGCTGGCGTCATTCCTAAAGCGGGATTAGAACTCCCAGTCTCCTGGTGATTGGCCCAGACTCACCCTAGTTGGTGTCATTCCTAAGGTGGGACTAGAACTCCCAGTCTCCTGGTGATTGGTCCAAAGTCACCCTAGCTGGTGTCATGCCTAAGGTGGGACTAGAACTCACAGTCTCCTGGTGATTGGCCCAAAATCACCCTAGCTGACATCATTCCTAAAGCGGGACTAGAACTCACAATTCTCCTGGTTTCAAGCCTTTACCACTAGAGCAAACTGGTTCTCTCCCTGTTCTTATAAGTTGTTTTAAACAACGCTCGCCCAAAGGGGGTGGGACAACAGCTGACCTCCTGTCTGATTTCTAGGCAGCTGGCATAAGATCAGCAAGCATTTCTTATGTCCATAATATTTTTCATGGCAGCAACGAAGTAGCTTTTCTTGAAATTAAGCAAGCTCAGAGTGGAGGGGGGGGGGGCGCACGGCCAGAATTAGCCTTTAAACATTGTCTTTCTGCACCAACCAACCTTGATACTTAAAAAGACATTCCTGGGTTTCCGCATGTTGAGTCTGTGTCTTTTGCATGGGGCTTCAGCATCTGGCTATTGGAATTTCAAAAAATAATCAAGGAGGATGGTCTTGAATTCTGCCCATCCCTTCTTTTAGAACAGCAGTGGCAAATCGTGTCCGGTGAGGAGTGCTCCAAACAGGTGGATTTAATTTTAAATTAATTACACCCACGTTCCAATCATCATTTCATACGATTATTCCCAGGATGTTTAATAACTTTTTCTTTTACAATAAACAACGACAGCTTCTTAATCATGACTTTGGAGGGGCTCTGGGCAGCTATTATTGACTGGGCATTCATGCATGAAATGGATTGGATAGAGAGCATATCTTGTTTTTCAAAACAGGAAGAACAATTTCAGAGTCAGGCTAATCTTAGAACTGTTGACTAGCATCCCGATTTTGGTAAATAGCCGATAGGCTAGGGAAAGCTACGGCTGCAGATAAATCAACTTCAGTTTGCAGATCTTTCTGAATAAAAGCCTTCTTCTCCTGTTTTTTTCTCCCCACGCCACCCTCTTCCGCTAATGTTTTATTTCTGCAATTTCACTTTGGTTGCTATTGTTAGATTAATTAGGAATAAGGCAAATGGCAAATGATCCGAGAGAAATCCCTGAAGCCTGCTTTGCCTTGCATTCACCCCAAATTGAATATATTCATTGTGAATTTATTTACTTCATTAAATTTATTGACCGATTGGGCAAATCTCTGCTGTACCTATTCTTTGGGAGCTGGTTTAAAGTAATGGACAAGTCCTTACAATGGACACGTTTTAGATCAGGGGTCTCCAACCGTGGCAACTTAAATAGTTGGGGACTTTAATTCCCAGAACTCTGGGGAGTTGGAGTCCCCAACTCTTAAAGTTGCCAAGGTTGGAGATCCCTGTTTTAGATAGATAGATAGAATTCTTTATTGGCCAAGTGCAATTGGACATTCAAGGAATTTGTCTTTGGTGCATAAGCGCTCAGTGTACATAATAGATATAAGTGATAAATCGTGATCATAGTCATCATAAATACATTGGGCCAATCTCACACACTCGTCCCTTCTTCTTAGTGATAGTCATAGGATACTAAATAAGCAATCAAAATCATACTAGGAAACTAATAAAACAATATAAATCGTAAAGATACAGGCAACAATGTTATAGTCATAAGTAGAAAAGGAGATGGGTACTAGGAATGATGAGAAAAAGAATAGTAACACAGTCTTAGTAAATAGTTTGACAGTGTTGTGGGAATTAGTTGTTTAGCAGAGTGATGGCATGCAGGGAAAAACTTGACAAGAAATCTTGTTTTCTTGACAAGATTTCCGAAGGGACAAGTGTGTGAGACTGGCCCATGGTTGCCAGCTAGCGTTGTACTTAAGGCAGGACTAGAACTCACAGTCTCCCGGTTTGTACACCTAGTGCCTTAATGACTACACCAAGCCTCATTGTTTTCTGCCTTTCCACCATTTGAGCTAATAAAATTTATCCCAAGGGATCTTTGGACAAGCCAACTATTTTCCTCTCCTGCTCCTCCAGCAGTAGAGAGTATGATGGTGTTCTACCTTGCAGGGCCTTTTTTTACAAACTTGCCCATTGTCTGTACTGTAGATCCTACAAGAAGGAGTGGAAAGCGCCCAGCGACGGCTCTTCATAGAAGCTTTTGTTTCAACGGGCAGAGTGGATAACATTACTATGGTGATGGGACTACATCCAGAGTACCTGACAAGCTTCTGGAAGACTCAGTACCTCCTGTTGAGGATGGATGGGCCACTGCCGTATCACAAGCGCCACTACATCGCAATCATGGTGAGTGGGGGAGCACCGCAGGGACCTAGGTTCAAAGCCCCAGCAGGCAGGGACATGCAGCTCCATGGGAAACCGGGCAAGTGATGTTCTCAGTCCAACCCTCCTTTACTGGGTGGCTATTATCAATGTCAATAGAACTTGCTGTCCACGCCACTTTTTACCCCATGATTGCTCAAGCCTAGAAATCTAGCCAACTAAGGTTCAGTGCTAACTTGGTGCCAGATAAGGGTCAATGGAATTCAGGAGGGGTTGAACTTAGATAATTGCATCACAGTTGTGTTTGACCTTTGCGGGGCCATGGCCAGGATGGGTGTGACCATCGTGACGTCACTTGTGTCAGGGGTGCCTGTGGTGGTCCGAATACTCTGCCAGAGAAAATGGACTCCCGAGCTCCGTTTTCGGCTGGGACAGCCTCCTGCAACCCTCTGCCAGTAAAAATGGAGCTCAAGAGGGCTGCCTCCCCAGCTCCATTTTCGCTGGCAATGGGTTGCAGGAGGCCGTCCCAGCCGAAAATGGAGATTGGGAGCCCGTTTTCACTGGCAGTGCCACCTTGGGCCAGTCCTTCATGGTTTCCATGGCAGCCCCACAGGCCAGATCTAAGCATCCCATGGGCTGGACCAGGTCCAGGGGCCTTGAGTTTGACACTCTGGTTCTAGACTGATGACTCACTTAACTCAGCCCACCCAGCTCTGCCTGCTCTTGTCCGTTTGCTACAATGAGTGCCCCATGCTGGATGGGGAATTCTGGAAACTGAATTCTACCCATCCAAGTTGCCAAGGTGAAGAAACACTGCTAGGACTAAAATTACAAAAAGAACTAAAAAAAAAAAAGGAACCCTCATTTTGATTCCCTGTTGTGTTGTAGATACGGTAGCACCATGCTGGATGGATGAAAGTCAGTCTTGGTATAAAGTTGATTCCTAGACATCTCTCCCTTCTTCTGGAAATTACGACTTGCCCACATGGGAATGTGCAAAGTAACAGGCCTCTACCAGCCTCTGATTCCAGGCTTGTCCTGATACTTGGGCATATTTTGCACCTCTGCATTAGATCCTCACAGGTTGCCCCTGGGAGTTCCTTTACAATATTTTCCTTCTATTTCAGGCAGCTGCCAGGCATCACTGTTCCTACCTGGTTGGCTTCCACATGGGAGAATTTCTTCAGGTAGGAGGGGATCCAGCCTGGCTGCGAGGTTTGCAGTATGCCCCGCAGAAACTCAGGAACCTGAATGAAATCAACAAGATCCTAGCTCACCGGCCTTGGCTGATCACCAAGGAGCACATTGAGGTGAGTGTCGAACTTGGTGGAAAGTGAGTTGGATCAAAGCATCTTGGAGCTACTTTGATTTCCTGCAGTCAAAAGAAGGCAAACATTTCATTTTCCTATCATTTTTTTTGTAAAACCAGTTTGTCCAGCAAGCACAGCAGCTTGGTTCTTTTCCACACTAAGCCATAAATTATGATTTACAGTCCATAATGCCTGGCTTCATGTGACAACACTAAGACAAAACCAAATAAACTAAATTATAGCGTTGCACAAGGAAGGAGACATCTCAAGCTTTAGATTCTGGTTGAAGTGAATTCCTTTGGGGAATTTCCTTGGTCCATTACACTTTTGTAGATGGCTTTGTATCTTCCCTAATGAGACAAATAATGATTTAGGGTAGGCTGGGGAATTCTGGGAGTTGAAGTCCACAAGCCTTAAAGTTGCCGAGGTTGGACACTCCTCCTTTACAGGAAAGCTGTTGTCTTATCCCTAAAATACAGAAGAACAGAGTTGGAAAGGACTTTGGAGGTCTTCTAGTCCAACCCCCTGCTTAGGCAGGAAACCCTATACCCGTGATGGCGAACACGAGTGCCACAGGTGGCACATGGAGCCATATCAGTGGACACGCAAGCGTTGTCATAGCTCAGCTCCAGTGTGCCGGCCAGCTGATTTTTGGGCCTTTCAATCCTACCAGAAGTTGGGAAATGGGCTGTTTCCAGTCTCTGGAGGGCCTCCGGGGCGGGGGGGGGAGGCCTTTTTTACCCTCCCCAGGCTCCTAGAAAGCCTCTGGAGCCTGGGGAGGGTGAAAAA
This sequence comes from Masticophis lateralis, assembly GCA_030761175.1. Taxonomy (NCBI): domain Eukaryota; kingdom Metazoa; phylum Chordata; class Lepidosauria; order Squamata; family Colubridae; genus Masticophis; species Masticophis lateralis. Next base: position 14,658,931 of record JAUDYJ010000009.1, read on the forward strand.
TGGGCCTAGCAGACCCACTGTGCCATCATGTACTAAAAGCGGGGCGTGTGCATGCGCAGGGGCAGGGCACATTGAATTATGGGTGTGGGCACACACGTGGGCGACTTCGCCACGCTCCCCCCGCTTTTGGCACACGATGACAAAAAGGTTAGCCATCACAGCTCTATACCATTTCAGACAAATGGTTATCCAACATCTTCTTACAAACCTCCAATGTTGGAGCATCCATGACTTCTGGAGGCAAGTTGTTCCAATGATTTATAGTTCTTCTGTGTTTTCCCTGATAATAAGCCCTCCCCCCAAAATAAGCCCTTCCCTGAAAATAAGCCCTCCCAAAAAAATATTTAACCGCATATGTAGCCGGTACCCTCCATTTCCTCTGGTTAGGGTTAGGGAAGGAGAGCTGGAAATCAGGTAGGATGGCAAGAGGAGCCCTGTCTTGCTCCACGGACCCCAAAATAATAAGACCTCCCCGAAAATAAGGCCAAGCACTTATTTTGGGGTTTAAAAAAATATAAGACAGGGTCTTATTTTCAGGGAAACATGGTAACTGTCAGGAAAACTCTCCTTAGTTCTAGGTTGCTTTTCCCCTTGGTTAGTTTCCATCCATTGCTTCCTGTCCTGCCTTCAGGTGCTATGGAGTGTAGGTTGACTTGAGGCAGAGAGCTGAGAGATTTTTTTGGATTTGTTTCTTCCAGGCCCTGCTAAAAACTGGGGAAAACAGTTGGTCTCTAGCCGAGCTCATCCAGGCCTTGGTCCTGCTGACACACTACCACTCGTTGGCTTCCTTCGTGTTCGGGTGCGGCATCAATCTGGAGCTTGACCAGGAAGCTGGGCACATCTTCCGGCCACCTTCGCCACGCAGCTGCGACAGTAGCCCCAACTCGGAAGATGGGACAAACAGTTCCAGTGTAAGCTCATTATAGGGAGATGGATCCTCATTTTTTTTTTAAAAAAAAATGCATTTAGGGAGCTCTTAAAGTTGGAGAAAAACTGGCCCCAAAGTGGGTGGGCTCTGGTTGGCACAGGGCAAAGGTGAAATGCTCCTGGATCAGACCAGATCGCCCAATCCGGTAGCAATTTTTCCCTGTGGTTCGGCGATCCAGTAGCAATCGCCACCCGGGTGTCATTACTTCCTGGTTTTAACGTGCACAGTGCATGTGCTTCCGAACAGATAAGGAAGGTAAGTAGATTTGACCCCAGCACAGGGGCCACAACATCTTGTGAGGTAGGCAGTCACAGTGCCTTTGCCTGGGAATCCCAAAGGTGCTTTTTCAAGAGGGAACTGGACTTTCTGGTTTTTCCTTGAAGAAGTTTTGCTTCCCATCCAAGAAGCTTCTTCAGTTCGACTGAAGAGAACCAAAGAAGCTTCTTGGATGAACAGCGAAATGTCTTCAAAGAAAAACCAGAAAGTTCAGTTGCCTCTTGAAAAAAACACTTTTGGGACAACCATGACTTGGATAACTGAGAATCTCCATAGACGTTTTGCCTGGGAAGTTAGACAATACAGGTAGTCCTTGATTTGCCACCATTCATTTAGCGAACAATCTAAGTTACATCAGCACTGGAAAAAGGCGCCTTAAGACCTGTCTTCAGACTTACAACTGTTGCAGCATCCCCACGGTCATGTGATCAAAATTCGAGGGCATGTATTTTCGATAGTTGCGGCATGCTAGGGTCGTTTGTGACCTTATGTTTAATGTTTGTAACCTTCACAACCAGCTTCTGACAAAGACAATTAATGATCGCATTATTCATTTAACAACTGCATTGATTCTCTTAAGAACTGTGGCAAGGAAGATCGTAAAGTAAGACAGAACTCACTTAACAATCGCCTTGCTTAGCATCAAAAATTCTGGTCCCAATTGTGGTTGTAAGCTGATGACTACTGTAAACCCCACTTGCTGAGTTGCAGTGAAGGGACTCTTTAATATTAGCAATGCCAAGATTAAGCAGTCAACGGAAACTCAGTTGTTTACTATTGCCTGGCGGTTAGAGAGAAGGGGAACTCTTAAAAATTCTGGCTGGTCTTTGCTTAGGGTGTTGGGCAAACATGCAAGAATTTCCTGGTGGTTTTTCTGCGGTTTTTCAAGGGGAGGTCCGAAAACCATGCCATCAGGTTTAGAGAAGATGTGTACCTTCTTACAAAGCAGGCAAGAAGGGAGATTGTTGGGACCAGTTTTTTAGAATAGAATAGAACTGGAAGGGACCTTGAAGGTCTTCTAGTCCAACCCCCCTACTATTTCAGATAAGTGACTATCTCGTCTCTTCTTAAAAACCTCCAGTGATGGAGCACCCAAGGTTTCCTGAAGGCAATCTATTCCACTGGTATATTGTCCTCACTGTTAGGAAGTTTCTCCTTAATTCCAGGTTGCTTCTTTCTTTCTTTCTTTGATTAGTTACTAACCATTGTTTCTTGTCCTGCCCTCTGGTGCTTTGCAGAATAACTTGACCCCTTCTTCTTTGTGGCAGTCCCTCAAATGGTGGAATACTGCTATCATGTCGCTCTAATTCTTCTTTCCCTTAGACTAGCCAGACTCAAATCCTGCAGCCATTCTTCATCTTTTAGTCTCCATTAATTAATCATCTTAGTTGCTCTTCTCTGAACTTTTTCCAAGGTCTCAACATCTTTTCTGAAGCATGGTGACCAACATTGGTTGCAGTATTCCAGGTGTGCTCTTACTAGAGTTTGCTTGGTTCCCGGCTAGTCATCCCCACCAGGGTTTCACCAGTGGCAGAAGAGTTCAACAGATAGTAAAGGCAAAGAATAGTAATGCAACACTGCCTCAGAATTGTGAAGTAAGGCCGGTGGATTGTTGCCCTGAAATGATCTTTCCTGTGCTCACTTTTTCTCAGAGCAATGATGCTATGGAGGATGTCGAAATGCTGATGGAGAGGATGAAACTGCTGCAGGAATGCCAGCTGGAGGAAGAAAGTGTCACCCAGGAAGAGATGGAGACCCGCTTTGAGATGGAAAAAAGAGAGAGCCTACTTGTGACTCCCTCAGGTGAGGCAGGGCCACATCTGAAGGGAGGAGAGACTGCCACCCATTCAGACAACCTGGTAGAGAATGGCTTGGAGATCTGGAATCTTTCGGTCTGCAAGCTTCATCCAACCCCTCAAAAATCCAACCAAACCTTTTGATGTATGAGCCGTGATGGAGCAGTGGTTAGAATGCAATATTGCAGACTAATTATGCCGATTGCCAGCAGTTCGATCCTCACTGGCTCAAGGTTGACTCAGCCTTCCATCCTTCCGAGGCCGGTAAAATGAGGACCCAGATTGTTGGGGGGCAATATGCTGACTCTGTAAACTAGCATCCCCCAACCAGGGACCGGTTCCATGGAAAGAGGTTTTTCCACGGAGCAGAGGAGGCGTGGTCTTTTGTGCTACCTGCATCCCGTGGCTGGGGCTTTGCTTGTTTGCGTGGCCCAGTTTCTGGCATGCCACAGATCAGTGTTGGTCCATGGCCTGGGGGGTTGGGGACCCCTGCTTTAAACCGCTTAGAGAGGCTGTAAAGTACTATGAAACGGTATATAAATCTTAAATGGTATTGCTAGTGCTAAGTGCTATTGATGGCATCACATTATGGTTTACGTCCGTTTGCTTTGGTTCCTATCTCCAGCAGACATTGCTGAACACTCCCTGCCCCCCAACGTCCTGTGCTTTGTGGAGGATCCAGAGTTTGGTTACAAGGATTTCACCAGGAGAGGAGAGCAGACCCCTCCCACTTTCCGAGCCCAGGTACTGTGAGTCATGCTTTGGATACATGCTTAATCCCCATCCCCAACAGAATGTCAAAAATCCCACAGCACACGCTAATCAAAAGGTGAATTGTTTGGTTTGGCTTAATTAATGTGTTCTGTAAATTCACCCTTTGGCTGTATGAATTACACTTCATCGTTTAATACTAGATGTGAGCCAGGTTATAAATGGCTCAGCATGGTAGTTTTTGTGCACTGATTTATGGTTTAGCTTTCGATATGAAGTCAGCTGTAGTGACTTCCTGGATGGCATTGGCTTGAAGGAGAGGTCACCTTTATTGTAAAGCTAACCCTGGTTTAGCGCAAACTGTAGATCCAACCTGTATTTCACCTTCTGCAGGACTATACGTGGGAAGATCATGGTTACTCGCTTATCAACCGGCTGTATCCTGATGTGGGACAACTGCTGGATGAGAAATTCCAAGTAGTGTACAATCTGACCTATAACACCATAGCTATGCACAGTGGGGTGGACACATCCATGCTCCGAAGGGCTATTTGGAATTACGTCCACTGTGTCTTTGGCATTCGGTAAGTTGCTTCAGCATCCTCTTTTTCCATCTCTCCTTCAATTCTTTTTTTCTCCACACTTGCCGGATTTGGGTAAACGGTATCCAGATTTTTCCTTCTGCCTTGCTTTTGGCATGGACCAATTACCCACGTACATCCTTTTTTTCCTAACTGGCTGATTAATCATTGGAAAGAAGAAAATCGCCCAGCTACAGGTGGCTCTCGACTTACAACCACAACTGAGCCCAAAAATTTGTGTCCCTAAGCGAGACATTTGTTAAGCTGTTTTGCCTCCTTTTACAACCTATCTTGCCGCAATTGTTAAGTAAAACACTGCAGTTGTCAATGAATCTGGCTTCCCCACTGATAATGTTTGCCAGAAGTGATCCGGGACACTGCAGCTGTCATAAATATGAGTCACTTGCTAAGCGTCTGAATTTTGATGACATGACCATGGGGATGCTGCAACAGTTGTAAGTGTGAAAAGTGCTCATAAATCACTTCTTTCAGTGCTGTTGTATCTTCGAATGGTCACTAAACGAACTTGTACGTCAAGAACGATCTAATGAAGCTGTTTTGCCTATAGTGGCAAGCCATGCTAACCAGCAATAGGAATTTGGGCCTACTGTACAGCTTCCCTTCTCTTCTCCCCCTGATCTGCATAGCTAGTTACTTTCTGGTTTTAAATCATGCTGGTTCAGCCATCTTGGCTGAGCTATTGTTTGCCAGCACGTACAAAGCAGGAGAAGGTTTGCTTCTAAGCAGGGAATAACTGAGCAAACCGAGTGCACCAGAGAAAGATGGAGGCTGTGAATCCAAAATTCAGTGTATAATTCAGAGCACACGGGCTGGCATTGCAGGTGAACAAGTGACTGAGCATCCTTGTCCCGTCAAACGAATTGCCTGAGGTAAAACAGTTGTGTGCGGTTTGGCCAGGTGACTTTAGGATGGATGGCTATGCAGGGATGGCAACCATTGGTGTGACTAAAGGACGTGAATCATCTAATTTACAAGAAATAGGAAGTAATGCATGCTCAAAGCATGAGGGAGAACTTGTTTTCTTCTTGCCTGTGTGTAAACTGAGGAAACCTTTACAGCAAGGACTGGATCGTTCATAGATTTCACACAGTCTCCTTTCTCCATTTTTAAAAATTGTTTCAGAAGGCTTTCAAGACCGGCCCGCCAAAATGCAATAATGAATCGCTGACTTGAAGGCCATGATTTCCTTCTGAGATCAAACCTTCACTCGTTTTTTATGAGTCTGTTTCTCTAGGACCAAACAATCAATCTCAGCCATTTCATTGATATCTTTGCACTACAGGTTATATAGTTCCTTAGATATCTAGTTTTTCTTTTTCAATTTAAAAAAAACGCCACGCATTGCCACTATTAGCTACCAAACCCTCCCCTGCCCCTTCCCCCTCCCCCCCCCCCCACGCCCAGCTCCCTGGCCTTAAGAAAAGAAAGAGGGATGATGCAAATGTTGGCTTGCTGGGATTAAACTGGAGACAACTTCTCCATGCAAATTCTCCTGACCACCTGCTTTGCATGGAGAAGTTCCCAGTTCAAGCTCTGGCACTGTAAAATTAAAAAAAAAAAATCTTGGCAAGATCTCAGCTCAAGGGCTCTTGAACTAGATCCCTGGATTACTTTCAGAAATCCTCTAGCAGCAATTTTTCCATGCTTCCTGTGCAAGAAGATAAATAAGATGGCAGAGAGAAAAATGGAGATGTAAATATAATTTAAAAAGTAGTATTACTGGTTTAGATTTGACTTTGTATTCATGGCCTGCTCTCAGTTGGCCATTTCCAAGGAAGACAGAACAGGTAGATCCTGGATGTACAACAGTTAATTTAGTGACCATTTAAAGTTACAACAGCACTGAAAAAAATGAGTGGTGCCCAATTTTACAACTTTTTTTTTTTTGGCCAGGATGGTTAAATAATCACTGCAGTTGTTAAGTAGACCATGAGGTCATTAAGCAAATCCAGCTTCCCTCGTTGAGTTTACTTGTCAGAAACTGGCTGGTGGTCATATGTGGATCTTGCAACCATCATGAAGACATGTCCAAGTTTTGATCATGTGACCACGGGGATGTTACAACATTCATAAATGCGACAACCGGTCATAAGTCTCTTTTTTTCAATGCCATTCTAATTTTGAATGGTCACTAAATAGCAATAGCAGACTTATATACTGCTTTGTAATGCTTTACAGCCCTCTCTAAGCAGTTTACAGAGTCAGCATCTTGCCCCAAAACAATCTGGGTCCTCATTTTACCCACCTTAGAAGGATGGAAGGCTGAGTCAACCTCGAGCCGGTCAGGATCGAACTCCTGGCAATGGGCAGAGTTAGCCTGCAATGCTGCATTCTAACCACTGTGCCACCATAGCTCTTGATATTGTTATAGCAATAGCAATAGCACTTAGACTTATATATCCCTTCACAGTGCTTTGCAGCCTCCCGTAAGCGGTTTACAGAGCCAGCGTATTGCCCACAACAATCTGGGTCCTCATTTTACTGACCCAAAAGGATGGAAGGCTGAGTCAACCTGGCAGTTGGCAGAATTAGCCTGCAATACTGCATTCTAACCACTGCCCCATCCCGGCTCATACATCAAAAGAATTGATTGGATTTTTGAGGGGTTGGGTGATGTTTGCAGTCTGAAAGATTCCAGATCTCCAAGCATTCTCCGCCAGGTTGTTTGGCTAAAATTCTGAATGAGGACATTAAATGATCCCTAATTGCTGATTTAGGATTCTGATGTCTACCCAGCCTTACCTAACATGAAGGCAACAAGCTGGATTTTCCCATGCATCTCGGCCAATGATATAATTGTTTTGTCATTATAACCCATCATATCTAAAAAAAAAGTATTTGGGGTGTTAGAAAGTTGATCATCTGTGCTGGCGGATATATTGTGAAACCCATATGTGGTCTCTTGTAGGTATGATGACTATGATTACAGGGAAGTGAACCAGCTTTTGGAACGTAGCCTGAAAATCTACATTAAAACTGTGGCCTGCTACCCAGAAAAAACCACTAAAAGAATGTACACTCATTTCTGGAGACATTTCAAACATTCTGAAAAGGTAAAGTGAGTTCTACTGGGTGATGGATTGTTTGGCTTCCCTACTTGAATCGCTGATTGACCAACATTGGGGTTGCATGTCACGTTTAGTGAGAATATGTTTCCTTTGATTTTGGCTTTGCCTGTAGATTAACTTAGCCACAGCAGAATGTAGATCCCAATTCATGGTTTAGCACAGGGGTCAGCAACCTGCGGCTCTGGAGTCACATGTGGCTCTTTCACCCCTCTGCTGCAGCTCCCTGTTACTCAATCGGCATATGATTTATTGAGCTTTTCAGCCCCCAGTAGGCCAACCATGGATAAATCCAAGGAAAGAAAAGTTTCAGAAGAAAACAGAATATTTAATTCAACTACATATGCTAATTTTGTGGCCGTTCAAGAAATAGTTGGGCACTAGAAGGGTTTTGTGGCTCCCGGTGTTTTCTTTTCTGTGGGAAACGGGTCCAAATGGCTCTTTGAGTGTTTAAGGTTGCAGACCCCTGGTTTAGCACAATCTGTTTCAAACTTGGCAACTTTAAGATGTGTGGACTTCATGGCTGGCTGGGGAATTCTAGGAGTTGAGTCCACGCATCTTAAAGTTGCCAAGTTTGAAAAACATTGTATGTTCTATGACTCCCACCCACGGTGGATTCAACAAGCAAACCGTGGTTTAGCCAATGTAGAAAACTGTTCACTATGAAATAGGACCTGGCCAATTATCACCTAATGAACTTGAGGTAAGCTGGGGACTTTGTTCCCTTTGGCGTCTATTTGTTGTGTTAACATGACAGCATTTCTTTATAGCTATATTAAGGACATTCCTACATTAATGATATCATATTGACTCTTGCCAAGAGTTCTGATTTATGGATAGCAAAGGAGGCACAGAACAGGCCTTGTTTTGAAGAGAGGAAGGAAAATTGGATCTGGAGGTGTGTGTTTCAGAGGTGATATTCAGCAGATTCTGACCAGTTCTGGAGAACCGGTAGTGGAAATTTTGAGTAGTTTAGAGAACTAGTCAATACCACCTCTGACTGGCCCCATCCCCATCTATTCTCTGCCTCCCGAGTCCCATCTGATCAGGAGGAAAGGGGATTTTGCAGTAACCTTTCCCTGGAGTGGGGTGGGAATGGAGATTTTACAGTATCCTTTCCCTGCCATGCCCACCAAGCCACACCCACAGAACTTGTAGTAAAAAAATTTGAATCCCACCACTGGTGTGTTTATATTAATTACCTTGTTCCTAATTAACCACAACAATATTCTGGGATGTGGGCAAAAGATCCCAATTGCTCAGAAGGGCATGGTTTTTTGCTTTCATGATTTTCAGCTCTTTTGGGACAGGAAGCACATAACAACCGAAGCATAAGCCTAACGTACACCTAAGCAGCAGAACAACAACAAAAAAAGAGTCTTTAAATTTCACCTGCAAACCCACGAAAATAAGCATCTGCACCCCCACCAGTTAAGTTGCATCACCAACCTAGCCCAGTATGATCTTTTGAGTTCCTCCCAGGTGTTAAGGGTACAAATCCTCAACTGCCAAAATTTTGCCTTAGGGACATTTGAAAGTTGGAAATGGAGCTGCACAATACTCAGCTGTAATCCTGAAAAGGAAGGAAAACAAGAACCAAACAAGGGGCATACTAAGTAAAGAAGTGGTAGTGGATCTTTTTGATATCTAAGTGTTAGTAGTGGATCTCTTTGTGTGGTAGATTCACTGGCTGAAGGAGAGGGGGTTCCCTCTAGGGGGAGTAAAGAGACATTCCAGCTTGGGGTCGGTTCGGGGGTGGGTGGGGGGAAACATTGGAGGGAAAACCTTTAAATCTATATCTGCCATTTCCCAGACAGTCTGGCTAGTTTCCTGTAATATAGGCGATCAATAATAAAGTATTTATTTAGGCCTGTTCATGGAGTGGTTCCGGTTGCTTGTGCCTGTTATTTTGAGATCTAAGTAGTTTTCTGGGGTGCCAAGTTTTGATGCCAGGCCTCTCTGCTTCAGTGGTGGGTTCCTCCCGTTTTGGTTCGGTTCTCCTGAGCCAGTAGCGGTGACGATATGACATCACCGAACCGGTTCTGCCCCCCCCTCACCCCCCCGCGTTATTCTTTTTATTTGGCCCCACCCCCAATCTATTGCTGCTTCCTGAGTCCCAGCTGATGGCTAGAGGGAAAAAAACTGTTTAAACTCTTGCCAGGGTGCTTCAAAGGGCCGCCCTACAGCTGATCAGTGTTAAAAGAAAACAAATGAGTAGACCGGTGCCTGCAAAAATAAATGGGTAGACCAGTGCCTGCAAAAATACATGAGTAAATCAGTGCCTGCCAAAAATAAATGAGTAGATTGGTACAGCTCTGCAAGCAGTTAAAAGCCTGGTAGACCAGTACCTCTGCTAAATCTTAAATAATTATCACATGACCATCAAGCCATGCCCACAAAATAAGCCACACCCACAGAACTGGTGATAAAAATTTTTAGAACCCACCTCTGCTCTGCTTGTTGCAAGTCTCACATCATTTTCTATCAGGCTCTTGGGATGGGATGGACTGGACTGGACTAGACTAGACTAGACTAGACGACTAGGATAGGATAGGATAGGATAGGATAGGATAGGATAGGATAGGATAGGATAGGATAGGATAGGATAGGATAGGATAGGATAGGATAGGATAGGATAGGATAGGATAGGATAAGATAGGATACTTTATTGGCCAAGTATGATTAGACACACAAGGAATTTGTCTTTGGTGCATACACTCTCAGTGCACATAAAAGGACAAGATGCATTCGTCATAAGGTACAACACATAATGATAATCATAGGGTACAAAGAAGCAATCGAATAAAACTAGGAAACAATCAATATTATCAAACAATCAAAACCATCAATTCTTGTCTTTTAGGTGCACGTCAATCTGCTGCTTTTGGAGGCCCGCATGCAGGCAGCCCTGCTGTACGCTCTGCGTGCCATCACCCGTTACATGACATGACTGGACTTTATGGGCGAGGCAGCCTTGCTCCTGGGCAAGGGAGCTTTCTTCCAAAGACCTGTTTCTGGAATGTCTGGTGGAAAAAAAAAAATCGAGTTACCTCACCTTCTACCTGTGGCTATTTTTGGAAGCGTTTTGTATGGGGATGGACTTTTCAGTCACTCTGCCAAAAAGCGACACTGTGAGGCAGAGGTGGGTTCAGCATGAACTGTTCCCTTGATGTGTGAAGGAAACCGACCACTGTTTCATCATTATTACCTGGGGAGCCATCCATTGGTTTTGCTAATGGTGGCCCAAGGTTTCAGAGTTTGATGCTGAGGTGGCCAGCTCTTGTTCAAAAATTCGAGCAGGTCTTGCCTCCCGTGCTGATGTCTCTTGATGACTACTTGGTGTGCCCCAAAGTTGGAGACGGCAGCATTTTAATGAATTGTGCAATGAATACCCACTGCCCTGTCTACATCTTCTTCTCTCTCTTTTTTTTTTTTTTGCAATGAAGATGGTCCTGAACCAGCTGAAGCAAAGACTGCCAAAGAGATTCCCTCTGCCATGGACACGGCTTTACTCTTTCTCTTTGGTCTCAATTTGCTACAGAACATTGAATGTAGAACTTTGAACATTTCAAGCGGGTAACCCCTGAAGCTCTCTTAAGACTAGGGAGCGGAGATATGCCCTGGGTGTGTATGTGATGATGACAATGTATGTGCTGAATTTATAACAAGCTGGCCACTGGCGTAACTGGTGATTACACACTACATTTCTTTTCTTTTCTTTTCTTTCCCTAAGCTTCAGATCCCAAGATCTTTGTGTTTCAGATGTTCTCCTTGCGAATGTGGAAATCTCTCAGCCGCAGAGTGGGTGGTGGCTTGCAGATGAGGTCAAATTAGAAAAAGAATGTGGATTTGTTATTAGTTGGCTGGAATATTCTCTCCTGTTGTTCCCACTCCAAAACAAGACGGAAGACTTATCTTAACATGTGATTGATTTCTCAGATCCAAAAAGTAGCTTCAAGTTCACAAAACTCTCTTCCCAATCCCCCAGAACTTTTGCTTCTGTCCTCTTTTTTTTTTTCCTTGTCCTTTTCTAAGATTTTTTTTTCCTGATGTAAAGCTGTGTTGTTTGGCTATTAGATGCCATTATCTCCTCTTGCTCAAGGTTTTGAGCTTTGGACATTGTGAAACTCTTTATCTTCTTTACAGTCTGCTCCTTGCTATTCGGAAAGCTTATATTGATGGCTGTAGAAACTGGGATTGTCGTCTCTCTCCATCTGTCGAGCCCATCTCCTTTTTGATGAAACAGTCATAACATAGTCCAGACGACTTAGAAATCTGGGGGCTGGAAGAGAGATTGTTGAACGTCTGTGGAGATTCTCAATCATCCAGGTCATGGTTGTCCTGTTTTTGTTTTTTATCCCTTGAAATTCAAATTCAAGGGGAAAAAAAACGAAGTCCATTTGCCTTTTGAAAAGCACCTTTGGGATCTTCACCTGATCTATTCCATGCAATGAAATGAGACTCTAGATTTAAGAAGTGGCCTGAATCATTTCAGATTATAGGTTCCAGAACTGCAATTTAAGCTTCTTTCTTATCATTTTTTTTTAAAAGTACCCTCTGTAATAAAATAATTTAGCATGAAAGTGTTGTGGTCCGCCAGCAGCTGCGGTGCTGGAAGCAGAGTCGGACAGTGAGGAGGCTGGGGAAGAACATGGGCCAGTCCTGGAGTCTGGGGAAGGCTCAGACGAGGGCTCTGCATTGGAGGCAGAGAAAGGGCCATCTGGGAGGGATGCGCTGCCTCCGGAGCCTCCAGAATCAGACCTCAGTGAGGCAGAGGAACAGGGAGAGCCTGTTCCCAGTGTGCGCATGCGCAGTGTTGCCAGAAGGCAAGAACAGTTAAAACAAAAGGGACAACTCGGGAGTAGGGCTTGGAGATGATTGGCCCCTCCTATAAAACATAAAGGAGGAGCAAAGGCACATGGGCCTTTGCAGGAAGCAATGTTGTTAATTCTTTGCAGTTTAAAGTCTAAAGCTCTGTTTGATTCTGGACTCCATGTGGCTTTGCCAATTAGGTCTTTGGCAGCATGTCAAGGGAGATAAAGGTGGGTGATTATCAGGCTTATCCCGAAGGACTCTTTATAACTATTAGGGACTCATCTGTGAATGAACAGAATTCACAGCTGTTAAAATAAAAGAGGTTTTTGGGACTACTCCTGTGTTTTACTGACTCAGGAAGCCTAGGTCAGAACAGAAAGAAGCTTGGCTTAGCTTCTCCCTTGTCTTAGGCTAGAATTTTATTTGCAGAGAATTTTAGACATTGTTCCTAGAAGCCAGCCCGAGTTACCACTGCCTTGGGCGACTGACTCATCCCCTTGAGGTAGCAGTACGTGATGACTAAGGACATGGCCAGATGGGGAGTGGCCAAATTTGTTTTTCCCCTAACTACCACTGATATTTGCTGGTGGTGTCCTCCCTAAGGATTCAATACTGCCCCAATCCAAATAGAGCGAGCTTTCTTTGTCTGCATCCCTTACCCTGCCCTGTTTGGAAGAGTGAGGGAAGAAATGAACCACTAAAACTGTTTGTTTCTCAACCTTGGCAACTTTTAAGATGCTGACTCTGGAATTCTGGGAATTGAAGTCCACACGTCTTAAACATTTGCTAGGGTTGAGAAACACGGCCTTAACCTTTGTCTGTTTTGTCAGCCAAATGGCAGATTGACCTTGCATCAACCCTCTTGGTATTCACAGAACATAGCTTGGTGCTGGTTAACTTGATCATGTGAAGTCTCCGCTGAGCTGCCAGGTCCCTACATCTAATTGATAGGATTCCATTGCTTCTTAAAGCGCTCGCCGTGTGTGTGTGTAAAACAAGACCTTTGTTGGAATGCTCAGTTGCAAAATTATGATCTCCAAACTGTAGTACAGCAGATCATGACTAGTATTGATGATACAGGGGTTGCTGTTACGGTCAAACGGATCTTCTAAACTTCATGCTCTAATTATTATTAGGTTATTGGCAACTAGAGAGTAGGATGGGGAGGATTTGAACTATGGGTCGTTTTGTTCCTTGCTGTTCCCTCTCTACCACTGCTTCAAGCAATATTTACAGAAGGTTTGTGTTTTATTTAACTCATTTCGTTGTCAAAGCTAGCAGTCCCCCTAAAAAATAAAAGTTGCTCATTAGGCAGAACGAAAAGATGATAGAGCTTGTTACTTCTGTCAAGCAATTTCTCCTTCCTGCTATTCCTCGCTCTTCCTACTCTGAGAAGGAATTAAACGTCCATCATTTCAAATGTTAGTACCTAGGAATTGGAGGGTTTAAAATATTTTTATCCCAACTCCCATGGACCCATTGAGCTCAGGAGCTGGTAGGAGTTGGAGTCCACCAGCTAGAAAACTATATGTCGGTTAGATTCTGGCCCTTGGCTCCTTTTTCATTTTTCGCCCTCAGTATTACATTTCAGTTTGGTCCCATGTGAGTCTTCTAAATCCTGGAAAATTTCAGCTCTGGCTTTTTGCTGTCTCTGCATGCTTATTATAGAAGATCGAAACTTCTTTAGGTATTATGGGTTGCTAAAACTCATCCACTTTAGCCCTTGTGGCTTAAAAGTTGGAGATTGTAGAAACCATACGTCAACATCTAGAGAACCACAAGTTCCTCACCCCTTGTTTCCAGTTCCTTTCTTTTTGAAAACTTGGGATTCAAATCTGAATTTTTAGACTGGTACTAAGTTCTCAGGTCTTACAATGCAAAACAAGCAACAGTCTGCCGCCTCCTTTCCCCCTTGGTAACTTACAGCCCAGCAATAACCAGCTTCAAATAGCAACAGTTATGAAGTTGGGTTCCCAGGAAAATGTGAAGGCATTTCTGAAATATACGTAAGATTCAGTTTGGAGCAAACAACTCGGGTTACAAGAGCTAAATTTAACCATTGCAGGCCTAGTCAAAGGTTGCCCCACCTAGACCATACAGTTGGAGAGGGAGGTGAATTTAGCAGCCAACACAACTTTGTGCAGTACCTCCCTGATGCAGAGTTTGTTTGGCTTAAAGACAAAACCTGCATTATTTTGTCCATTGACCAGATTCCTACAATAGACATAAGTCCATGAGAGAAGTCCAAATGGGATGATTTATGCTTGTTGTTACTCTCAGTGCCAGGAACAGTTATCCCTGAAGTTAAGGAAATCAAGAACATGTTTTAAGGCATTTTATTTTGTTTTTAAACCAAAGAAAAGAAACCCAGGATTCATTTGTGGAACCCAGCTTATAAAACAGGATAATCAGATGCCACCCAACAAGATTTTTCAGACATTTTGAGAGCCATTTTGATTTAATGGTTTAAGCACCAGGCTAGAAAGCATAAGACTATGAGTTTGGATCCCATCTTAGCTATGAAAGTCAGCTGGATGACTTTGAGGCCATTCACTCGCTCTTGGCCCAACTCACCTCACAAGGCGGTAGTTGTGGGGGGGAGGAAAGGAGGAGGAGGAAGTGTGTTGGATATGCTCGCCGCCTGGTGTTATTTGTAAAAATAATAATAATTGCAAATAAATAAATAAATAAATGTGGGGTACATATCGCAGGTTTCCTTTCAGGAATTCCTGTTTGGCATAGGGTCAATAATGGATTTACTTAGTTCAGGGGTGTCCATGTGGCAACTTTAAGATTTGTAGATTTTAACTCCCAGAATTCCTTAGCCAGTATGGCTGGCTGGGAAATTCTGGGAGTTGAACTCCCAAGTCTTAAAGTTGCCAAGCCCTGACTTAGTAGAACCATGGTCTAAAATTTGCAAACTTTCTGACAGACTTTCCCTGACTTGAGAAGATAGTCAGAGTATTTCCAACTAGTTGAAACTTCTTAGACTGAAACAAAAGTGCTTGGGGTGGAGGTGGGGGGGTTATTATATCGTTTGATTGATTCTACTCCAGTTTTATTTGGATACCTGCGCATTTAATGGTTGTTACCTGCCTTGAGCTGCAGAGCAAAACTTTAAAAATACCTTGCAGTTTGTGAAAAAAAAAATCACAATTTTTGCAGGTTCTTAAGGCTGAGCTATCCTTTTTTATCTTATCACTTCAGATTTAATGAAAGGCCTGTAACCCTGAGCATCCAACTGATAACTTTCTTTTGCCTCTTCCTGAGGGATGTTTGGCTTCTTTGCCTTAAAATGGAACAATTCTGTGTGCGTGAGGCAGTAAGAACATCATGTCTGGAGCATTCATCTGAGCGTGCTGCTACATTTCACGTTGGTGCCGGCTTCAGTGAAATGATCCCTGACGGACACCTCACCATCTGGTAGCCTCTTTTCCTCCAGGCCTCCTCCCAGATGGTGCCCTCTTCTTCCT
The DNA here is from genome assembly GCA_030761175.1 of Masticophis lateralis. Taxonomy (NCBI): domain Eukaryota; kingdom Metazoa; phylum Chordata; class Lepidosauria; order Squamata; family Colubridae; genus Masticophis; species Masticophis lateralis. The sequence goes on from JAUDYJ010000009.1 coordinate 14,674,597, forward strand.
CCCCTACTTATCACCCAGTAGTCTACAGATCGGGCAGCCCCCAAATCTCCTGAATTCAATCTTTTGCTCCGCATTAAGTTATGTGGTTTTTTTTTTAAATGTATTTTCTGTATCGGCGCTGTGACTCTTGATTCAAAGTGTTTGTTTTTGGAAAAAAATAAAGTTGCCTTTTTGTTTACCAGATACCTGTTTTGAATGACATTCTTGTCAGTTTCGGCTTCATTGAGAAAAGTTGGGGTTTAGAACCTAAGAATGGCCCTCCCCTGTTTTTAATCACAGTAAGAGGTGGTGTTACACCAGAGGTCTTCAAACTTGGCAGCTTTAAGATTTGTGGACTTCAACTCCCAGAATTCTCTAGCCAGCTATGCTGGCTGGAGAATTCTGGGAGTTGAAGTCCACAAGTCTTAAAGCTGCCAAGTTTGAAGACCTCTGTGTACATAGTAAGATGCTCAGTGGCTAAGACGCTGAGCTTGTCGATCGAAAGGTTGGCAGTTCAGCGGTTCGAATCCCTAGTGCCATGTAACAGGGTGAGCTTCCGTTACTTGTCCCAGCTTCCCAGCAACCTAGCAGTTCGAAAGCACATAAAAATGCAAGTAGAAAAATAGAGACCACCTTTGGTGGGAAGGTAACAGCGTTCCGTGCACCTTTGGCGTTTAGTCATGCCGGCCACATGATCACGGAGACGTCTTTGGACAGCGCTGGCTCTTCGGCTTTGAAACGGAGATGAGCACACCCCCCCCCCAGAGTCGGGAACGATTCTAGGGGAGCACATATGTGTTCCCACCCTAGATTGTAGCACATATGTGTGAAGGGAACCTTTACCTTTTTAAAGACGTTTGGCATTTTGTGTGGGTCATCAGCCATGCTTCTTGCCTTACCCCAGTGATACACTAAAACTAAGGAGAAATTTCCTGACCATGAGACCAGTGGAACAATTAATTGGTGGAATAGGTTGTCAGCAAAAGTTGTGGGTGCTTCATCACTGGAGATTTTAAGATTGGATAGCCATTTGTCTGAAATGGTACAGGGTTTCCTGCTTCAGCAGGGGATTGGACTAGGCAAGAGGATCTCCAAGGTCCCTCCCAACTCTTAATCTGTTATGTGGATGTATTAATGTAAGAGCCTTACTATATCTCCATAAATGAAACTTGGGTTTTTTTATTCAGATGTTGGAACCTGGTCATTCTGGTTTCCAAACCACAGTTTATGGCTTAATAGATTATGTGAACCCTACCATGTAGTCAATAAACCACACAGGTAGTCCTTGACTTAACAACGATTCATTTAATGATTTTTGAAGTTCCAACAGCACTGAAAAAAAGAGACTTCGGATTGTTTTTCACACTTACAACTAGTGCAGGGTTCCCACGGTGACATGACCAAAATTTGGACATTTGACAACTGGCGTGTATTTATGATGGTTATAATGTCCCGGGGTTCACTGTAGCTTCCAAATATTTTTTTAAAAAGTATCATTAAAAAAAAAACCTCAAATCAAAAGCAAATACTTTGACAAACAAGGACATCAATCAATATACTACAATGCCCAACGCCAATGATGAGCCAAAGTGGTGAGAGTGTAGTACTACAGGCTACTTCTGCTGATCACCGGTTGCCAACAGTTTGGCAGATCAAATCTCACCAGGCTCAAGGTTGACTCAGCCTTCCATCCTTCCGAGGTCAGTAAAATGAGGACTCAGATTGTTGGGGGCAACAGGCTGAATCTGTAAACCGCTTAGAGAGGGCTGTAAAGCACTATGAAGCGGTATATAAGTCTAAGTGCTAGTGCTAGTCAACACTTCGGCCCAATGCACCCTCCAGGTCTTCTTTTGAGGGACATGCTTTTCCACGGGGGAGGCACAGTGACAGAAAAGGCCTGCTTCCCTGGTCTTCTCAAATGGCACTGCCTGATGGAAAAGATCCAGAACATGCAAACTCTATTGGGATCTGGTGGAACGAGCAGAACAAATGGGAAATAGATGGTCCTGGAAATAACTGTCTAATAACAGGCTGAAGACCAAAGCAACCCAGCAAAATCCAGTTGAGTTCGACCCTTGATTTGTTTGCATCTAATGGACAGAATCTTGAGCAGTGGTGGTGCAGTGGTTAGAATGAAGTACTGCGGGCTACTTCTGCTGACTGCCGGGCTGCCTCAAGTTGGGCAGTTCATGTCTCACCAGCTCCAGGTTGACTCAACCTTCCATCCTTCCGAGGTCAGTAAAATTAGGACCCAGATTGTTGGGGGCAATATGCTGAGTCTGTAAGCTGCTTAGAAAAGGCTGTAAAGCACTATAAAGTGATATATAAGTCTGTTTCTTTTCTTTTATGTACACTGAGAGCATATGCAGCAAGACAAATTCCTTGTGTGTCCAATCACACTTGGCCAATAAAAAATCTATTCTATTCTATTCTATTCTATTCTATTCTATTCTATTCTGTTCTGTTCTGTTCTGTTCTATTCTATTCTATTCTATTCTATTCTATTCTATTCTATTCTATTCTATTCTATATTCCTTGTGTCCAATCACACTTGGCCAATAAAGAATTCAATTCAATTCAATTCAATTCATTCATTCTATTCTATTCTATTCTATTCTATTCTATTCTATTCTATTCTATTCTATTCTATTCTATTCTATTCTATTCTATATTCCTTGTGTCCAATCACACTTGGCCAATAAAGAATTCAATTCAATTCAATTCAATGCTATGCTATGCTATGCTATGCTATGCTATGCTATGCTATGCTATGCTATGCTATGCTATGCTATGCTATTGCTATCTTGCCAAACTAAAGCTGCAATATGCTAACCTCCTAGATATATCTTAAGGGATTCTAGGGTATGGCTTCCCTGAACCTCTTCCCCTCCTATCCCTTCCAGTTTGGGACTGTGCACTTTCACAATCTATGCCTCTTTCTAGGAAAGCTCTGTGTTGCCAAAAGCTGTGACTGCTCCATCACTGGACAAAAATAGACTGGACAACCATTTGACTAGGATGGTATAAGGCAAGGGTGTCAAACCCAAGGCCTGTGGGTCCGATCTGGCCCGCAGGGTGCTTAGATCTGGCCTGCGGGGCCACCCTGGAAGCAGCAAAGGACCAGCTTGCGGTGCTGGGGGAGGGTGTGCACCTGCATAGGGCTATCAAAACAAACTAAACACAAAAGAAAAGGAGAAATGTTTTCCCTTTTGCATTTGAACATGCAAGAAGGGACAGGAAAGGAGAAAGGGAAAGAGGAAAGGCAAAGAAAAAGAAGGGAAGATGGGAAGAGTGCAAGGAAGAAAAAAGAAGGAAAGGAAAGGAAGGAAGGAAGGAAGGAAGGAAGGAAGGAAGGAAGGAAGGAAGGAAGGAAGGAAGGAAGGAAGGAAGGAAGGAAGGAAATAAATTATAATGAGGGTGAGGGAGGGTCTGTGGGAAGTCCTGCTTTGGCCACCACAGGTGCCCCTGACACGAGTGACGTTGAGCTGGCCATTATGTGGCCCACAATGAAATTGAGTTTGACACCTCTGGTATAAGTCTCCTGTCTTAAGCAGGGAATTAGACCAGAAGACCTCTGAGATTCCTTCTAGTCCTATGAGTCTATATTCCATAAAGTATCTTCAGACAAGGGATAGAGTTTATTCTGTTTTTATAGTAATGAATTGTGACTAGGGCAGAAAAGGCGGTTGTGATGGAAGCTTTTAGTAATGTGCTTTGTCTGGAGTTGGTGAAAAATAGAGGTGTAGCTTTTTCACATCAGCAAAAGGGATCTTATCGGTTATGTGCAGAAGAGTAGAAGATCTCCCTTACTCTTTGGGACCCATGAAGCAGGTTGCATTCCTATATAATTTGGTAACGCAAATCTCCATGTCAGCTTGGTGACCCATTTTGCGAAGACAATGTGAGTATAATTTCAACCCATTCCTGGTTGTATTTCAGAAACTGGTGTAACTCAGTGCTAGAACAAAATGCATGTGGAGAAGCTCCGGATTCATTCCCCGACTTCTGGGCTGGGGAATTCTGGGAGTTAAGAGTCCATACATCTGAAAGTGCTATGGTGGAGAAACTTTGCTGTTGATACTATAAAGCTAGCTGCAGCTATGCTTCCTCTAAAGCAGCTTCTTATGTTTGCCAATCAGCGTATCTTGCAACTGACTGGATAATTTATCTCAACAAACTATTGCTGGAAGTCTTGCAAAGGCTCTTGAAAACAAGATCTTTGCCAAGCTTATCTTTTAACCTTCTGAAATTCCCTGAACAAACATTTCAGCTCTTTTAGTTAAAATCCACCAATACTCAAAAACAAACTTTTGAGAAGATAAAGAGCTAAAAGGAGTGGCCTAGATAGCTTATGGGCTCACATGTGAATATTTCTCAGAAAAGGTTGTTTGTGGCATCGAGCTGCCTAGCCCAGCCCAAAAGAGATTGCTGATTGGCCTTAAGATCACCTAAAATAAATAGATATAGGTCAATTTGATGGTAGTGGTTAAGGCAGCGGTATAGGAACTAGGAGATTGTGAGTTCTAGTCCCACCGTAGGCATTAAAGTCAGATGGGTGACTCAGGGCCACTCACTCTCTCTCAGCCCAGCTCGCCTCATAGGGTGGTTGTTGCAAGGAAAACAGGAAGAAGGAATACTAGGAATGTTTGCCACCTTGAGTAACTTAAGTAAGGAGTTACTTAAGGACCCTATCCAGTGGTGAAATCCAATTTTTTTTACTGCAGGTTCTGTGAGTGTGGCCTGGTGTGGCTTGGTGGGCATGGCTTGGTGGGCATGGCAGGGGAAGGATACTGCAAAATCCCCATTCCCACCCCACTCTGGGGTGGTACTTGCCGGTTCTCTGAACTGCTCAAAATTTCAACTACCAATTCTCCAGAACCTGTCAGAACCTGCTGGATTTCACCCCTGACCCTATCAGAAAATATTATACTGTATGGGCAAGTAATAAAGGTGGGATAAAAATGGGGGAAACTCACTCACTTTCCCTACTGGTTCGCCAATGTGTGTGTGCCATCGTCTGCGCATGCGCAAAGACTTCTGCACATGCGCAGAGGCTTAAAATGTCATTAAAAAGTGATGTGATGTCCTCGTGGCTTGGCAGAGCCTCCTGCAACTGCTGCTACCAATTTGCCCGAACCAGATAGAATTGGCTGGATTTCACCCCTGGATAAAAATCTAAGAAATATTGGTTCTTTGCATAGGGTCAGCCCTATGGAGGGAGGTGAGAGGTGTCATTAGTTTGGTGTTAATGGATAACACTATATATGCCACGAAGTCCATTCTTCACCAGCACCAGTAGTGGTCTGCTATTGCATATACATTTGACGGAATGTATTGTTAAAGGATATTTAATTTGTAGTCCATGATGCTGGATATGGAGTGGAAGTGATATGTCCTCTTCTATCTCTGGCAGCTTAAATTACCAGTATGGGACCCTATCAGAAACTCTTATATCTGTATAGGCAATCCTGTTCTTGAGGGCTGTGTGCAGTTTGGTAAGACATGTTGGGAATGTAATGGATATGACCAGTGGTGAAATGTAAAATTTGTTACTACCGGTTCTGTGGGCATGGCTTGGTGGGGGGATAATGTGACTGAGTGGATGTGGGGCAACTTTTTTTTTCTTTTAAAGATATTTTTTCTACAACCTCTTCGGCCGAGGTAGAAAAAAATGCTTTTAAAAGCCTCTGATGATCCCAGCTGAGCCACACGATCATTAGAAGCTTTATTTTTTACTTTTAAAAGCATTTTTTCAGCCGAAGAGGTTGTAGAAAAAAATGCTTTTAAAAATAAAATAAAAAAGCCTCTGTTGTTCGCGTGGCTCAGCTAGACATGGGGGGGGGGGGCAGGGATTTTTGCTACAGGTTCTCCAAACCACCCGCCGCTATCGCTACCGGATCAGGCGATCCAGTCCAAACCGGTAGCATTTCACCCCGGATATGACCAAGAGATTCATGTATGGAGTCAACCATGGAAAAAAGTTAGAACAATCCAGGAAAAAAAAAGGCAAGGGGTATTTTAATAATGTCCAAGAGTGATTTTGAGGAATGTCACTGCCTAGCAAAGAACTCTTGCATAAATCAGGAATAATCCTTGAAATTTGGTCCTTTATAGTCCAGTTGAAGTTTTCTGCTGCAGTTCATGGATGGTCTTACATCAGGTCTTTGTGACACAGATATAAAGGTCAGTGTAAGGCCAACTCTTCAGCCTTTAGCAGTCTTGGTCAAGGAAGCATCGGAACTTTTCTCAGAAGTACTTCAGGCTAGGAAACAGAAGTACAGAAGAAAGTCTTTGGGGTATGTAAATAAAGCTAAGCTTGATGTTCCTTCGTAAGAACATCCAGTGCTGGCCCCAGGATTTGGAGATGCTTCTCCCCTAAAACAAGTGGACATGCAGACTGAAAATTCTCTGGCCCTCTGACCAAACATCTCTAGGATGTTATGCGGAAAGTATAAATAGTGTAGTAAAGTTGTTTTATCATCTTGAGACCTTCTGCTAATCTTGAAATCATGGGACATGTCCTGCCTGAAACTTTATTACTTTATTAAGACCAAGGCTGGATACCAGCCCCATTTTATCCGCTTGGGAGTTATAGCCAAGCAAAACTAAATATGTAGAACTGCTTTTTGGCAGTAGGAAAATTTATGACATGCAACTGCACTATTGCACTTGCTTGTCCGTGCCAACTTTTGGGGCTCGCTATGAATTGATGGATTCACAATAAATTAAATGATCTTACATTGACCATCACACACAAGAAATCGACAGACAATATATTTACAGCCCCAAAGTTGATCTAAGCCCCAAAGCTCACTGTAACAGCATTGCCAAAAAGGCATTAAAAGTTGTTAACCTAATTTTGTGAAGCTTCTACTCTGGTAACCTTGTACTGCTAAGTAAGGCATACAAAACCTTTGCCAGACCAATTCTCGAATATAGCTTGTCTGCCTGGAATCCACACTGTATATCGGACATGAATACAATTAAGCGGGTCCAGTGGTATTTCACGAGAAGAATATTCCACTCCTCTGCTCACAATAGAATCCCTTATGCCATCAGACTCGAAATTTTGGGCCTGGAACTACGCCACCTACGGTCTGACCTAAGCATAGTACACAAAATTGTCTGCTACAATGTCCTACCTATCAATGACTACTTCAGCTTCAACCTCAATAATACTCGGGCAAACAATAAATACAAACTCAAGGTAAACCACTCCAAACTTGATTGCAGAAAATACGACTTCAGCAACAGAGTGGTCAATGCCTGGAATGCACTACCTGACTCTATGGTTTCTTCCCCAAACCTCCAAAACTTTAACTTTAAATTGTCTACCCTTGACCTCACCCCATTCCTAAGAGGTCCATAAAGGGGGCATGCGTAAGTGCACCAATGTGCCTACCGTCCCTATCCTACTATCCCCGTTCATTTGCATTCATTTCCTATGTTCATGTCCATGTTTATACTTATACCTGTCATCTTGTACATGTTTGACAAAAAAATAAATAATAAATAACAGCACGGCATAAATTTAAGTTTACACATCTTTTCAAGAACTCATGGGACAAGTTAGCTAAATATCTGGCGATATAAAAAAGAAGCAGGGAAATAAAATGTGTCTGAAACTTAAGTTGCATTTATCCAAGGATATAGCCTGAGTTTCAGTCCTGGAACAATTGTGTTCACTATGTTAAGGACACAAGGCGTGTTAACTTGTCCTTGTTCCTTCTGCATCTATCAGGCAAGCAAATAATAGTTGATCATCATCCCTACCTCTAAACCTCAAAATAGACTCTAGCAGCTAAAGTTTAATCATTGGACCTTCTAATTCTATTATGGCTATCTTAGGTTGCATTCGAGAATAGGTCAGAAACCTGGAGCAATTTGATACGCTTATTTGGATGGCTCTTGACAAATCATTGCTTCTCTTGTGTTGCAAATACAAGAGATAAGAGTAGCAAACCTCCCCTTCTTCAAGGATTACTTTCAACCAGAGCGGCTCTTGTCTCCTATTGACAACTACTGTTTACACATATTAGAAGGGCGAGTTGCTGACCGAGCCAGTACGTGATGGAAGTCTCAGATCTGATCCCACTGACCACATGTTCACTCTGATCAGCATGTAGCTCTCCCATTAGTCTGCTGCATATGCTTTCCTGGGTGCCAAAGACGTGCGCTCTTCTGAATCAATAGGTTAATCACCCATTCTCCTCCCCAAGGCCTGTTTGCAAAGTGCCATTGGAAGCCAAGAGAATATAATTGCTGCGAAACGGCTGTTTGTGCTTTCTAATTTTGGAAGATCTGAAATCATGCATAACGAAAGTGAATTTGGACATTAACTTTCCAAAACAGAAAGGGAGGGAATATGCAAGGATAACAGCTTGACATGTCAGATAAACACCCGAATGTACTTTTTGCTCCTTTCATTTTGTTGCTTGGGTTAAATTTGGATCACACCCTGCTGCAGAGCATGGACTAAAATAACACATGCTGGTAGGTGAGGCTGCAAAACAGTAACTGAGTATTTATTACACATCGAAGCCAGCACCTGGTTTGGTTGGGTTTGAAAGAGCACATTCAATGGAGGAACAAAACCAAACTTTCATTACAGCAATTGTTTGCCATTGGTGAAATTCGCCATAAGAAAAGCGTAGGGAGCACTGTACTGTGTATTTGTCATACATGCAACTGCATTACAGCATCAGTATTGTGCTGCCCTAAAATACAGTGGTAGTTGCTGTACTTTGACCCAGTGCTGGCTAGGGAATTCTGGGAGTTGAAGTCCATACTACTTAAAACTTTTGAGGCTGAGAAATACTGCCTTAGCCAGCTGACCCGTCTCCTCATTTACAAGAGATGTATTTATTAATTTTTATCCCACCTTTATTACTTTACTTTATTACTCAAGGCAGCAGACCAGTGGTGAAATCCAAATTTTTTACTACCGGTGTGGCTTGATGGGCGTGCCTTGATGGGCATGGCAAGGGAAGGATGCTGCAAAATCTCCATTCCCACCCCACTCCAGGAGAAGGATACTATAAAATCGCCATTCCCTCCCCACTCCAGGGGAAAGTTATTGCAAAATCCCCATTTCCTCCCGATCAGCTGGGACTCGGGAGGCAGAGAATAGATGGGGGCGGGGCCAGTCAGAGGTGGTATTTACTGGTTCTCCGAACTACTCAAAATTTCTGCTACTGGTTCTCCAGAACCTGTCAGAATCTGCTGGATTTCACCCCTGCAGCAGACTTATCTAATGCGCCTTCCTCATCCTCTTTTACCCACAACAACTACCTTCTGAGATGGGTTGGGTTGAGAGAGAGTGACTGGCCATTGAGATGGCTTTTGTGCTTAAGGGGACTAGAACTCACACTCTCCTGGTTTCTAGGCCAGCACCTTAACTGCTACATCAAACTGGCTCTCCAGCAGTCGTATCAAAGGAACTGTCTTCCCCACCTGCCTGAACCTGTTGTGTTTAGCTCAGTGGTCGGATTCAAATTTTTTTACTACTGGTTCTGTGGGCGAGGCTTGGTGGGTGTGACGTGGCTTAGTGGGCATGGCTTGGTGGGCGTGGCAGGGGAAGGATACTGTAAAATCCCCATTTCCTCCCGATCAGCTGGGACTTGGGAGGCAGAGAATAGATGGGGGTGGGGCCAGTCAGCATTTTTACTACCGGTTCTCCAAACTACTCAAAATTTCTATTATCGGTTCTCTAGAACTGGTCAGAACCTGCTGAAACCCACCTCTGATTTAGCTCCATGTTTCTCAAGCTTGGCAACTTTTAAGATGCGTGGATTTCAACTCCCAGAACTCCCCAACCAGCAGATTTGCCAAGGTTGAAAAACATGGATTCAGCTGGATTGTTTTAATTTCCCCATCTGCCAGTCTGATGTTTAGAGTTTGGCTGTGCCAGTTTATACCTGCATTCTAACCTAGTAGCTCTCAGGTACATAAATCTCTGTGTTAATGACAACAGTTAATAAAACTAAAGTTGTTTTTTAAAACAAGATCTCCTTATTAAAACTCACATGAAATCCAAAACAAAAAGATACAACTTATCTCCCTGGCTTAGGAAGATGCTCTGATGCCAAATCTTCTTGAAAATAGTGTACCTTTACGGAGAAAAGAAACAACTGAATTGTTTCAGTATTTGTTTAATTGCCAGCTATAAGTTTCTCAAGGCTTTGGATTAGTAAAGCTGAGATAAGGAAGATGACACAACCCTGGGTATGTAAGTTTTTATCTCTATCGGAGATAAAGTATTCTGTGTGAATCAAATATTTGTCTATTTCTTTATAGACAGAATTTGTGCTAATAGAAAATATTCTTTTGCATATTTCAGAACAGTCTTTTTAGCTATTTGATAGATATGTGTTATCATTGGGAACTGAGTTTGAACTAGCACATCTATTAAACAAAACTTTCCAGGTTCATATTTTTCTTTTGTAGAATTTTTTAAAAATTAAGTTTCATTATAAAATAAAAATATACAGGAAACAAAAGTCAGGAAAAGAAAGAAAAAGAAAAAAGAAAAGGGCAAAGACAAATGAAAGAAGTAATGATTTCCAACTTCCTTTGGTGCAATAGATTACAAAAATAATATAATTTCAAGCTATTTCTATAATTATAAAGTCATTCTAATCGTGAATACCAGGCTCATGTTATCATATGAGCAACCTGTTCCAAGTCTAGCCATGCATTGACTGTAAATGTTAAAGTGGATAATTGTTTTTGAGATGATCAAAGATTGCTAGCTGTAAAGCAATATAACAACCCTCTATCTTGCCATCCATATGATGAAGCGATGTCTGAGACAGATGGACTATGAACATAACCTAGAAGCAGTTTACTGAGGCAAAGACCAAGAGTCACTTTAAAAATTGAAAACAGGAATATATAAATCAGTGTATCTGATAGCCTGTTAGAATAATAAAGAGAGAACTGCAGCACAACGTAGCACTCTCGTCAGCCAGTTCCCCACTCAGAAAATTTTGTTCTGGTGCCAATGTCATTTCTCTTAATCCTGGAGCATAGAATAATAGGGCTGGAAGGGACTTTGGAGGTCTTTTAATCCAACTTTCTGGCCATTGCATGAGATTCTGAGCTGTGGTGGCACAGTGGTAAGAATGCAGTATTGCAGGCTAATTCAGCTCACTGCCAGGAGTTTGATTCTCACTGGCTGAAGGTTGACTCAGCCTTCCATCCTTCCGAGGTCGATAAAATGAGGACCCAGATTGTTGGGGGCAATATGCTGACTCTGTAAACCACTTAGAGAGGGCTATAGAGTGGTATATAAGTTCAAGTGTTTTTGCTAGTGATACTCTATACCATATCGGACAAATGGATGTCCAATTTCTTCTCGAAAGCCTCCAGTGTTGGACCACTCACAATTTCTGGAGACAAGTAGTTCCACTGATTAATTGTTCTCCCTGTCAGGACATTTCTCCTTAGTTCTAAATTGAATCCCTTCTTAATGGTCTTCCACTCCTTATTTCTCGTCCTGCCCTCAGGACAAAGCTGTATAATGTTTTCTAGTTTTCTCTCCTCTAATGCTTAGTCAGCATCTGGCGCCCACCAGGGTTTGGGGCAGTGTGAGGAATTCCTGACTCAGGAGGAGGTGGGTTGGGTTTTTCCCTCCTACGGATATTTTTGGACTTCTGTAGAATTTGGGTTTTTCCCAATGCTGCTGATTCCTAATACTGAAGGTCTGGATTTATACAACACACCACATTAAGGAAAGATTTAGCAGCAGTATGTTTACCTAGGGATAAACTTGCTTAGTTGTTATCTTGGTTCATTCTTTTTCAGATAAGTAGATTGTGTGAATCCGGTTTATTGGCTTAGTTTATAATCCAGAGTAATTTGTAAGGCCAAAAATTAGTTAATCAGAAACCAGGTTAAAAGTTATTGTGCAAATATTAAAAGTGTCCGTGAATACAGTAGTGTCTCAAGATTAAGTACATATATTGCAGACTACAAATAACATTAATATAGGTAGACTTCACAGTGACTACAATTCTGACCAGTAACTCCCACGCTAAACACTACAGACGCTAATGGAAAACCAGATGACTGTGGCTTATATTATTTCCTATTCAGTCATTAAGTGAAACATCATGTGACTGCAACTTGCAATTTTATTGCCATGTTCTACATTAACTCCACTGGCCAGGTGCTGATTGGGAATCATGAGATCACAGGATGCGGTGACAGTTGTAAATTCAAGGATTGGTCACAAAGCTGGTTTTTTTACAGTATTGTAACTTCAAATGGTCACTAAATGAGGCAGTTGGTAAATGAGGGCTACCTGAAAAGGGTCAGGGACTGCATGAAAACAGAGACATGACATTATACAATCCAACAGATAATTTCCCCATAACACCACGTGAGGTAATTATGCTGAGAGAAAGATGGACTGGCCCAGTCACCCAGCTAGCTTTCATGCCTAAGGTGAAACTAGAACTCAAGTCTCCGGGTTTCTAGTCCCGCACCTTCACCACCAAAGTGGTTGCACCTTAAGACATCATATAAAGCTATTATTTTCTTCCCCTCTTAATGAGAGCATAATGGGGCTGGGGGGAAGAGAATTTGGCAATTAAATGTGGAAGAGGACAACTTCTGAATACCCTGAAAATGTCTATAAATAATGTAGACTGACTGTACAGTAAAAATTACCTTGGGGACCACTCAACTCCCTCCGTGTGTGTGTGTGTGTGTGTGCGTGTGTGTGTGTGTGCACGCATAAAGTTTCTGTAGTTGTACTTGATGGAAGTTTCAACAAATCATAGTTCTTGTTTTGATTGCGGGTGCCTGTTGTGAGGTGCAGTGAAAAGTTAAAAACAAATTCCAGTATTTTTATTTTCTCAAGTGCTACCAGAGGTGGGTTTCAGAAGGTTCTAACCAGTTCTGGAGAACTGGTAGAGGAAATTTTGAGTAGTTTGGAGAACCAGTAGTAAAAATGCTGACTGGCCCCGCCCCCATCTATTCTCTGCCTCGAGAGTCCCAGCTGATCAGGAGGAAATGGGGATTTTCCAGTAACCTTCCCCTAGATTGGGGAGGGAATGGAGATTTTACAGTATCCTTCCCGTCACTCCCACCAAGCCATGCCACGCCCACCAAGCCACACCCACAGAACCGGTAGTAAAAAATTTTGAAACCCACCACTGAGTGCTATCAGCAAGTCAGGTATTCCTCACCTTGTATCTGGGGTTTGATTTGTTTTCTAAATGAAAAACTTTGCATTTGTCTCTGAAATATCAGGTTAAACCTGCTTTTTTAACCTTGGTAACTTTAAGACTTGTAGACTTCAATTCCCAGAATTCCACTGGGGATTTCTAGGAATTGAAGTCCATATCTTTTAAAAGATTCTGATGTTGGGGAAACACTGCTCTAACATATCAAATTTAATTTGAAGTACGTTTGTCTTTTAATGTATTAGCGCTATGCAATTGTATGTTGTCTAATTTCCTCTACACCTTCATCCAAATAATTAATAAAAATATTGAGCAGTAAAGAGTCCAATCCTCAACTATACGCCAAATCCCTGAATATCTCACTTGTTTCATGAACAAACTATTTTAAAAACAAGAGAAAACCCATATTTTTTATCTTGACCAGTAGTTACTTTCCCTAGTCTTTCTCCTAAGCATAATTTATGGTGTTTCTGTTGCTTCTCTCTGAGAGGAAGTTTCAAAGTACTTAGGACTACCAGATTCTGTAAACAGCTTTGTTCCCTATGCCAATCCATCTGGTAAACTTACAAGATTCGTTTTTCTCGCCATATCCATATATACAACAGTGGTGGGTTTCAAAATTTTTTACTACCAGTTCTATGGGTGCAGCTTGGTGGGCGTGACATGGCTTGGTGGGTGTGGCTTGGTGGGTGTGGTAGGGGAAGATACTGTAAAATCTCCATTCCCACCCCACAGGAAGATTACTGCAAAATCCCCATTTCATCCTGATCAGCTGGGATTTGGGAGGCAGAGAATAGATGGGGGCGGGGCCAGTCAGCATTTTTACCTCTCCAAACTACTCAAAATTTCCGCTACCGGTTCTCCACAACTGGTCAGAATCTGCTGAAATCCACCTCTGGTATACATCCAAACTAGACTGTGTTGTTTCTTTGTATCATATATGTGGGACTATGCATAATTTTGTATTTATTTATTTTGTCATGTTTAAGTAGTGTGTATTGGAGGTGGTGACCCTTTGAGAGCTGCATGCAAGGAAATTTCATTTTAAGGTATGCCGATTAGTGTACGTTCAAAGTGACAATCAAGTTTATTCTAACTTTATGGTTTGAAATGGCTTCAATTCAAGATCTGGAACATTTAGTATCCTACTCCAGTATGCCTTAATCTCTGGGGTGAAATCCAACAGGTTCTGACAGGTTCTGGAGAACCGATAGCGGAAATTTTGAGTAGTTCGGAGAACCGGCAAATACTACCTCTGGCTGGTCCCAGAGTGGGATTTTGCAGTATCCTTCCCCTGGAGCGGGGTGGGAATGGGGATTTTGCTGTATCGTTCCCCTGCCACTCCTACGAAGCCACGCCCACAGAGCCGGTAGTAAAAAAATGTAAATTTCACCACCGCATGATTTGAACTAAAGCACATCAACGAAAACGCAGAATCCAGACTCTTTTGTACACCCATGTCTTCTGAGCGGCGCAAATATTAAACGTCACAAAAAGACAAGCCAGGCTTCCCCCAGGGGAACTCCGTTACTGTAAAGCACCATTTTCTTTTCTCCCTTTCAACCAGGCCGGGCACGGGCTGCAGCTTTCCGTACAATGACGTAATAAGTAAGATGGCGCCGCCCAGACCAGGCAGAGAGGAATACGCAGGCGTGAGCGTAGAGTGCTTTGCTGGGGTCCAGGCGGAGGGACTCTTCCGCTTTATCGGAGAATCTTTGACTGAGATTCACACGTGCGTCGACAGAGGGTTGCTCCACCGGGCGGACAGGTGCGTGTTGGCTGATCCGGGGGCTTTACCCTTTAAGCGGAGACTTGGGGCCTGGGGGCCTGGGAGGGGGGGTGGGTCTGGGACCCAGTTGCAGCTACATGCAAGTTTCCCCAAAGAAGAAGCAAGGCAAAACGTTTGCATCTGCCCCAGGATACTTGTCGCAGGATAATGACGCCAAGAATGATCAAGGCGATTAAATGTTCCTTGTTCCTTGTTTTAATGTTATTGAGCCGAATTTCTTTCTTTCTTTCTTTCTTTCTTTCTTTCTTTCTTTCTTTCTTTCTTTCTTTCTTTCTGTTTTCTTTCTGTCTTTCTTTCCTTTGTTCTTTTTTCTTTTTGTCTTTCTGTTTTCTTTCTTTCTTTCTTTCTTTCTTTCTTTCTTTCTTTCTTTCTTTCTTTCTTTCTTGTTTTGATTTATGAAACGTCTGGAGTCACAAAAGTGGAAGGAATTAAAAAAATAAAAAACTAGCAAAACAGTTCAGGGGGAAACGTTGCTTCAAATCCTGCTTATTCTCCTCCTCTAGAGAAACTGATAGAAGTTTTGATGAAGTGGTACAGTTCTGGAACAAGGGCCTGGTGGAGTTTTACTTCGTGGTGGGTGGAGTCTTAGGCATGTGGGATTTAAACTTGCATCAGGAAGGAGCCCACCATGCATCTTGGATAGTAGCCAAGATTGACTGAATACATTCTATTGTCAGGATTCATATAGGTGGTCTAAGCCTTGGAAAACTTGGAAAACTTTAAACCTGGCGGACTTCAACTCTCAGAATTCCAGGAGTTGAAATCTGCCAGACTTAAAGTTGCCAATGTTGGAGACCCCTGGTCTAAGCAGTAAACTACACTTTGTAAAACATGCACAACCCATTTCACAGAATAATAGGAAAAATAGGCACGTTTGCCTCCTTGAGTTTTTTTCTTATATATTTTTGTGTGTTGTGTGATTAAAATCTAATTTAATAATAATAATGCTATCTGAATTCACACCACCCAAAAAAGTCAAAATATATTGGCTTAACATGCATGACATATTAACCTAGCCACACTTCTGAATCACCTTTTAGTCTGCGACAGGCTGTTGTTTCTTATCTGAAGGCTAAGCTAGTCATTTTCAAGGGGTTATTTACAAGGATTGCCTCTTTTCTTTACCAGAAAATGATCTGAGTGTCATCATTTGCCTTCTGATTGTATTATATCACAGCAATGTTATTAAATCTGTGATTCTATACATCATTTTTGAAAAAACATACCACCACAACTAAATGTTCATTCAACTTCTAATTGACTTTGGATTCCTAATTGAGTTTGGATTCCTAATTGACAGTAGGAGATGTACGTGCAAAAGTCATAAAAGGAGAAAGGTATATCAGCTATCTTTTCCTTGGATAAATCCTTCCTTTTTGTTTGCAGAGACAATATTGAAGCTTTGTATTTTATTGACTAAGTTATCTTTCTCCCCTCTGTGTTGGAACTATAGATCCCACATTGCTTGGAAATTTTGGGAGTTAAAATTGTAACAGGAAAGAAAGGTATCACGTAGAAGAGCCAGGACTAGATTTTTAAATATATGTTCTGGTATATGTTGTGTTCTTTGCTGTTATAGGGAACTTCATAGAATGGAGGCCCCACCTGTTACTATGATGCCAGTTACTGGCGGTACCATTAACATGATGGAACATTTGCTTCAAGGTGAGTTATAGGCAGGGATTTGCTTGACTCTTATATCTGATTAATTTTACGGTACATGTCAGTCCCTTAAAAGAGTACAAAGTTGTTTAATCATTCAAGTATCTTCCTTTTATAACTGCACTACTAAAAATATGGAAAGAAATATTACCTAGGATTTGAGCTAGCAACCCATGGGGCTGTTGGATACATTGCACATTTAAAAATACAGGTTGTTCTACAGTAATATACTCTACTGTGAACTATCCTTGACTATCTGAATACAAATAGTCCTCGACTTACAACAGTTCATTTAGTGACTGTTCAAAGTTACAACAGCACTGAAAAAAGTGACTTAGGATCACTTTTCAGTGCAACAGCACTGAAAAAAGTGACTTAGGAAAAAAGTGATCCTAAGCCAGCATCCTCACAGTTACGTGATTTACATTTGGACGCTTGACAAATGGTTCATATTTTTGACGATTGCAGTATTCCAGGGTCATGTGATCACCTTTTGTGACCTTCTGACAAGCAAAGTCAATGGGGAAGCCAGATTTGCTTAACAACTGTCTTACTAATTTAAAAACTGCAGTGATTCACTTAATAAATATGGCATGAAAAGTTGTGAAATGAGTCAAAACTCACTTAACAAATTTCTCACGTAACAACATAAATTCTGGGCTCAGTTGTGGTTGTAAGTCGAGGACTACCTGTACTTAATTTGGCACTCAACAACTACTTTACATCCAAATTGCATACATTTGGTATGTACATAGTATAATTTGTGATTAGGCTCCTTTGTTAAGAAGAATCATCATAGCTGTACCTTTTATGAAAGATTGTGCCTTTTCCTACTCAGTACAGTTTCTAGAGAGACCCTGGTACTATTTGTGGTCCTACATAATATTTAGAGGGGACGCAGTGGCTCACTGGCTAAGACACTGAGTTTGTCGATCAGAAAGATTGGCAGTTCAGTGGTTCGAATCCCTAGTGCCATGTAAGGGGGTGAGCTCCCGTTGCTTGTCCCAGCTTCTCCTAGCAGTTCGAAGGCATGTAAAAATGCAAGTAGAAAAATAGGGACCACTTTGGTGGGAAAGTAACAGCGTTCTGTGCGCCTTTGACATTTAGCCATGCCGGCCACATGACCATGGAATTGTCATCAGACAACGCCAGCTCTTCAGCTTAGAAACAGAGATGAGCACTGCCCTCTAGAGTCCGGAACAACTAGCACATATGTGCGAGGGGAACCTTTACTTTTACAGTTTATAGAAGATGGCAGATTGGTGGACAAGAAGAAACTTTGCTCGTGTCAGTAAAGACAAGTTAGCAATTCAGTGTTGCCTTTTCTCCAGGTAGCGTTTTGGATCAGAGCCTGGAAAGTCTTCTTCATCGACTCCGTGGCCTTTGTGACAACATGGAACCCGAGACTTTTGTAGATCACGAGATGGTCTTCCTTCTCAAAGGCCAACAGGCCAGCCCATTTGTCCTCCGCACGCGACGTTCCATGGACAAACCTGGTGCTCCTTGGCACTTGCGGTATCTAGGACAGCCGGAAATGGGAGACAAAAACCGCCATGCTTTGGTACGGAATTGTGTGGATATTGCCACCTCAGACAACCTGACAGACTTCCTGGTAGAAATGGGCTTCCGCATGGACCATGAATTTGTAGCCAAGGGACATGTGTTCCGCAAAGGCATTATGAAGATTGTAGTCTACAAGATCTTCCGCATCCTTCTCCCAGGAAACACCGATAACATCGAGCCTTTATCTCTTTCCTACCTTGTGGAGCTCAACATCGTGGCCCCAGCAGGACAAGATATGGTTTCCGATGACATGAGGAGTTTTGCTGAGCAGCTAAAGCCCCTAGTTCATTTAGAGAAAATAGATCCTAAAAGATTGATGTGAGATGGATTGTAACGGCAGAGGTATTCCTTTTACAAAGATAGAAAGATTTCAGAAATTCATATATCCTTCTAAAGAAAAATACATTAAGAGAGTCTGGTTGCCTGACGCTAATCTGACTGTTATTTTTTCAAACGATTAACAATAAAGAAGATAATTTTGCTGTTGGCTTCCTCTTTGGACAATAGTAGTCAAATCTTCTTTCAGCCAGATTAATTTGAAATGGTTTTGATTTTAAAATTGGTTCTTTTTGTTTGTTTTACGTTCGCTGCAATTTCTGTGTGATCTAAAATAATACTCTTGTTTCCCTGAAAATAAGACATCCCCTGATAATAAGCTCCATCAGGCTTTTGAGCGCATGCCCTAAAATAAGCCACCCTGCCTTAAAAATAAGCCCTCTCCGCATGCGCAGCCGATCCCTGCCATTTCCTCTGGTTTTCTCCACGCTGGAACATTGACAATGTGCCCCAAAATAATAAGACCTCCCCAAAAATAAGGCCAAGCACTTATTTTGGGGTTCAAAAAAAATATAAGATTGGGTCTTATTTTTGGAGAAACACGGTACATATTCATTCTTTTTGAAGTATTTGCTAACCTGCATTCAAGTTGCATTTATTAGGGAGAGTTCTCCGAGTTTGGACTGATTCCTACTGATCAGGGTGTCAAACTCAAGGCCCTAGAAACAATAAAGGACTGGCCTGCAGTGCCTCTGCCAGCAAAAACCGAGCTAGGCAGACCACACGCAAGCAAATGAGCTCCATTTTTGCTGGCAGAGGGCTGCAGGAAGCCATCACAGCTGAACATGCGGCTTGGGGGGGGCGCGGCTGCGGGCGGCCCCCTCAAACTCAGTTTTTGCTGGCAGAGGGCTGCAGGAGGCCGTTGCGGCCAAAAACAGGTTAGGAACCCATTTTCACTGGCAAGAGTGCTCAGGCCACCACAGACACCCCTGACACGAGTGACATCAAGCTGGCCACGTCCCTCCTGTCCACCACTCGAGGTCAAACACAACTTTGATGTGGCCCTTAATGAAACCGAGTTTGACACTCCAGCTATTGATCTTTCATCCACAGAGAATAATAGGTACAGGTAGAAGTAGTAAGTATTTTAATAAAAGATGGACCTTATTGGTCCTGTGCAGAATATTTCCCATCACCTTCTGAGAGGAATTACTGTAGTTTCACCGAAATGTATAAAATAGCAATGGATAGAAAGGTTGTAGAAAAAAAATGCTTTTAAAAGGCTCTTAAGATCCCAGCTGAGCTGCGTGATCATCAGAGGCTTTTTTTTTTTACTTTTAAAAGCATTTGTAGAAAAAATGCTTTTAAAAGTGAAAAAAAAAGCCTCTGATGATCACGCGGCTCAGCTGGGCATGAGGGGGGGCAGGGATTTTTGCTAACGGTTCTCCGAACCACCCACCGCCATCGCTACCGGATTGGGCGATCTGGTCCGAACCGGGAGCATTTCACCCCTGGATCACATGTTCTCGGGACACTGCAACCATCATAAATTATAAGTCAGTTGACAACCATGTGAATTTTGGTCACATGGTCATATGACCCTGGGGATGCTGCAATGGTCTTAAGTACTGAAAATGGCCATAAGTGGCCGTTTTCAGTTACGTTGTAACTCTGAATGGTCATTAAATGAACTGTTGCAAGTCGAGGACTACCCGTAATTAATTAATTATTGACTCAGATTAAAATCCATCTAACATGGGTCCATGAAATAGGTTGCTCTAAATTCTTGCATATATAGGAGAGCCCCCACTGGAAAGCTGTCTCCTGGGCCTCGCCTCAGTTTTGGAACTGGCTCTCAGAAAAGCTGCCTCAGAATTGTTGGATATGAGATGGGCGGCATATACGTTTCATAATAAATAAAAAAATTGGCTCAACCAACAGAGGCTAAATTGGAAAACTGGCGCTTGCTTTCTGAAAAGAGATTTCCACGACTGTTTTCCTAGCATCAAGTAATGAATAAATACAGATTGAAGTACTGGTGAAGTACTGGTGAAAATTTAGCTGCTGCTTCAGTCATCGCGAATCTGTAACCTTTTCAGATTTGAATTAATCCTCTCGTATGTCAGCAATAATTAACCTGCCCTTCCTCCTGATTGCTGCAATACGATATCATGCCACCTGGTCAGTTACGGGACTGAGACAAGTGGGGTGGGGTGAACGTTGAGCCAGGGAGAGTCTCCTCAGCATGTGACTGATGCCACCTTGTACTCCATCCCTCACCGAGAGTCACCGACTGTACTTATCCTCTTTTCCATTATTGACCGTACATTGTTATGGGATGCATAGAACATAAAGTGGTGTTGATGGAGCTCAAAGCAGTTGCGTAGACATGCTTGAGTGATGCATCACCCCAGCCCTGCTTTATTTGAGGTGAGGTGCCGCTGTGCAGCATGGTAACACGAACAAGGAACAGAATGTAACATAGCCTACAGCATTCTTTGTTCTTCTTCTTCGGAGAATGCAGCTCTTCTTTTGTTATGTAATTGACATAACACTCACCCTTCTGAACTGCATCTCACAAAGCCAGAAATAATTGTTCCGCTAAATATCTTCCAGGGTATAGATGCAAATCATAAAGATGTGTCTAATCATAACAATGTAGTGGGTAGTAGCATGCATTTAATTACTCCCCTGTTTTTTTTTTCTAACTGTGATCCGGAATTACCAGAATGTTTTTCCAAGATTCTTTAAAAAAAAAAACAACCACAACAACCTATTGTGTCTTGTCTCTTGGGAAATTGTCAAGGGTTGGGGACCAGGAGATGGGCCTTCTCTGCCATAGCCCCTGCCCTCTGGAGCAGGGGTCTCCAACCTTGGCGAAGCTGGATGAGGAATTCTGGGAGTTGAAGTTCCCAAGGTTGGAAACCCCTGCTCTGGAGTATTCTCCCTTCAGAGATCAGGATGACCCTGTCTCTGATAGCTTTTTGTAAGGCCGTGAAGACTTGGTTAAGTGCTTGGACTGCCCAGGGTCACTTGTTGAGATAGGTGGCCATAGAAATTAAATAAATTGCAGGACTATCTGCATTGCAGATAGAATGCACCAAGGTGTAGAAGATTGATAAAGTTGCATTTGATTTCAAAAATCTTCAGTGCAAGCCTAAATATAATAGCATGTTGTCAATGTTGACATGTGCCCCATCTTAAAAGTTGCCAAGGTTGAAAAATAGTGGCACCTATTTTTATGTATTTAATGTATTTGTATCCTGCCTTTATTATTTTTACAAATAACTCAAGATGGGGAACATATCCAACACAACTGCCTCCTCTTCCCCACAACAACAACCCTGTGAGTCTGTAGAGATTCTCAGTCATCCAGTTTATGGTTGTCCCAAAGGTGCTTTTTCATGAGGCAACTGGACTTTCTTATTTTTTTCTTTTGAGGACGTTTAGCTTCTCATGGAAGAAGCTTCTTCAGCTCTGACAGGATGGTGAGGAATGGAAGGATTTATAGCCCTTGCAGATAGTTGGTCATTTGCATCCTTTTAGAGGGTCCTTGAAGCACTTGGAGGTTTATCTGTGTCCTCAGGGTCACCTGAGTGGTGCTCCGGGTTCCTGTACTCTGCCATTTTTCTTTTGGAAATCCATTCCTATTCCCACACCATTCAAAGGGTATTCATCCCAAATTGTATAATTAAAAGTCTCTACAGAAGACCTCTAAAAGGATGCAAATGGCCAGCTGTCTTCAAAAGAAAAAACAAAGTCCAATTGCCTCCTGAAAAAGCACCTTTGAGACAACAATCCTGTGAGGTTGGTTAGGTTGAGAGAAAATGACTGGCCCAAGGTCGCCCACCTGACTTTCAAAGGTAAGGTGGGACCGGATCTCAGGGTCGCATGCTTTCTAGCCTGGTACCTTAACCGCTAGACCCGGGGTCTCCAAACTTGGCAATTTTAAGACTTGTGGATTTCAATTCCCAGAATACCTCAGCCAGCCAATTCTGGGAGTTGAAGTCCACCCGTTTGGAGAGCCCTGCGCTAGACCAAACTGGCTCTCATCATCAAATTCTTGTAGTATTCTTCAGTTAAAGGAACCCCTTGAAATATTGGAACACTGCTATCATGACTAGGGGTGACATGGTAGCAATGTTCCAATATCTCAGGGATTGTTACAAAGAAGAAGGAGTCAGGCTATTCTGTAGGGTTTCCAGCCTAAGCAGGGGGTTAGACTAGAAGACCTCCAAGGTCCCTTCCAACTCTGTTATTCTATTCTATTCTATTCTATTCTATTCTATTCTATTCTATTCTATTCTATTCTATTCTATTCTATTCTATTCTATTCTATTCTTACAATAAGGAAATATAACAAAGCAGGAAAAAAAGGTTGAATTGATCTACATTTCTGATGACTCTATAGACACGCTTACATTTACTTGCCAACTAATATGGAAGTGGTTTGCCCCTATCTATCTGGGAAGTTTTTGAACTTTGTAATCTACAAGATAAAATCTACTTTGAGTCAAGTCGGATTCTTCGTGACCTTATGGGTGTCAGTGCTTTTCTTAGCAAAAATAAGGAAATGCTTTGTCCTTCTGGAGTCCTTTCTGGACTTCCCAATCCAGCTACAGTCCTGGGATTCCACATGGCAGGAGAACCCAAAAACATTTTGAAGAATCTGCCACCGCACACCTAGATACAGATATAGCAGCAGGTAAGCTGATCTGACTCACCTGAGCCAGTCGTCCATAATATCTAAAAATAAACAAAAGGCAATCCTACAGTACAAATGAAACATAAATGCACAAGAACAGCAAGTGCCAATACCAAATGTGTCATTGTTTCTGAATTTTACTCACAGGTAAATTACACAACACATGTATATTTTGCCTGCCTTTTTGCCACAAACAAATAGCAGTCATCACAAGTCAATTCAGGATATGTTGATGCTGGAGAATATAAACAATGATAGCTGAGACCTCACCATCTAGGCAGGTTTCATAAATCTGTGATGTGAAACTAAAGTCCAATGAGATTTTAATGTGATTTATAAAGCAATCATGATTAGAAAAAAAAATAGAAACACAGACCCAATAGGAATTTTAAGAAATCTCTATTTTGATATTTGACTGATTGTGATGTGTAAATTCCTATAAAAGAAATTTAACTGTGATCAACTTCACACATTGTATTTAATATTTATATTTTGATTTGGCTTCACGTGTAGTATGAACTCAGCTACTTTAGTTTATAAATCTTTATGATTTAGGACTTTGAATATTGTACAATTTCAGCTCTCAATTAAAAAGCCATGTTCAGTAGTAGTGTCAAAAAAAACTAGAAAAAATCTTCAGATCAAAAGATAGCTAATATTTATCCTTAAAAAATATGAATATATTTGTACACATGTACAAATGGTCCCACACATGTGCCCCATTTCTGCCATTTCACTTACTAACAGTAATGTCATATAAATTATGCCAAATTGCAGTAGAATCTTGACAATTCGAAAGGTTCTAGCAATTTGAAATTGGAGGTAGTAAGAACCGAGAGAGATGGTAGCATATACACTCCTATTCTTGATTCCCAGAATTTCCAGCTATTCCATTGGCAATAACTACATTGGCTGGGAATTCTGGAAGGTGTAGCCCCATTGCAACCTAGGGGAACAGTTTTTCCAGTATTTCCATGAAAGTTGGCATTGGGAGTAGTTCAACATTTTCTTAACTATTTCCTTTCATTAAGATACTGATTGGGTGTGTGCTAAACCAAACTGTGGCTTAATTCTGTCTTAATACATTAGGAGACCTCGAGTATTTAATTTATACGATTTAATACATGTTAATAATACATTTAATTCATCACAGACCTATGTAATGTCATAGCTCGGTTTAAAATACATTCCTATCTTTTATTTTATCATGCATACAAATGATATCTCTGCTAGTCAATATAAGATGTTTACTAATGATATGGAAGCAGGAAAATAGTGCTTCCACAAAGTATGGGCCTGTATGGAACTCCCTTTTAAAAGTTAGCTTTTCCTTCTTATTCAGCTTGACTCATGGCTGGGTTATGAAGTTTCCTTCATCATGATTCAGAAATGGTTGTCCACAGTTTGTTCTGCGTATAACAGAATTGCCTATACCATTTCAGACAAATGGCTATCCAATCTCTTCTTGGATAGCCAAGTGATGGAGCACTCCCAACTTCTGAAGGCAACCCTTTCCATTGATTAAATTGTTCTCACCGTCAGGAAATTTCTCTTTATTTCTAGGTTGGTTCTCTCCCTGATTAGTTTCCATCCATTGCTTCTTGTCCTACCTTCAGCTGCTTTGGAAAATAGGTTGACTCCCTCTTCTTTGTGGCAGCCCTTTAAATATTGGAGCACTGCTACCATGTCACCCCATTCCTTCTTTTCATTAAATTTGACATACCCAGTTCCTGCAACCATTCCTCATATTTTATCCTCCTTAATCATCTTTCTTGCTCTTTTCTGTACTCTTTCTAGAGTCTCAACGTATTTTGTATATTGTGGCAACCAAAACTGGATGCAATATTCTAAGTGTGGTCTTACCAAGGCATTATAAAGTGGTATTAACACTTCACATGATCTTGATTCTATCCCTCTTTTATGCAGCCTAAGGTTGCATTGGCTTTCCCCCCCCCCCTTCTTCACCTTCTAGCCCAGAGTCCTAGGATTCCCAAGTTTTCTCTGAATATTAATCAGACTTTGTGGTACTTAGCTTCTGAGTCCATCCAGGTTCAGCCAGATGCCACCACTTGCCAAGATGGGCCTCCTGTGAAAGAATAAAAAGCCATGGTTAGGTAGTCAGAGTTCAAAAGAGGACATTTTCCTGTCATTCTGCAAGCATGCAGATTCTGCAATCTTCCGGATGTTGATCCCAGCAGCTTCTGTCAACCTGGCCAAAGGTAACAATTGTTGGAAACTGAACTGAGCAATGTCTGTGAGGGGACATAGGTCTTCCTTCCCTGTTTATGTTGTCTGGATGAAGACTGGATGGTGGAAGGGCATCTCAAAGCAACTGCAGGTCGTCCTCGACTTACGACTACAATTGAGCCCAAGATTTCTGTTGCTAAGTGCGACATTTGTGAAGTGAGTTTTGCCTCATTTTACGACCTTCCTTGCCACACTTGTTAAGCGAATCGCTGCAGTTGTTAATTTAGCAACACGGCTATTGAGTGGATCTGGCTTCCCCATTGAGTTTGCTCGTCAGAAGGTCGCAAGAGGAGCTTGCATGACCCCAGGACACTGCAAATGTCATAAATATGAGTCAGTTGCCAAGTGTTTGAATTCTGATCACCTGTCCATGCTGCAATGGTCGTAAATGTGAAAAATGGTCATAAGTCCCTTTTTCAGTGCTGTTGTAAGTTCGAACGGTCATTAAACATTGAACGTAAGTCGAGAGCTATCTTTGAGTGCTGTTTCTTTAGCTGTGGGGCCAAATAACACATTTTCAATCGTCTAAAAACAGAGGAATCTATTAGTATCTTAAAGTAGCCCTGAATTAAAGTTACTGTATACTTCTTGTATATTGATTCTATGACACGGGAACATTTTAAGATTTCTTAGTTCAAGACAGCCACCTTCTGGATGTTTGCAGTACTAGTTATGGCATTTCTTAGACAGACAATGCTAATTATGAATATCATAATCAAGGGCATGTTCATTTAAATGAGCCGTGGTGGCGCGGTGGTTAGAATGCAGTACTGCAGGGCTAACTCACTGCTCACTCCAGGAGTTCGATTCTGAGCGGCTCAGGGTTGACTCAGCCTTCCATCCTTCCGAGGTTGGTAAAATGAGGACCCAGATTATTGGGGGGCAATATGCTGACTCTGTAAACCGCTTAGAGAGGGCTGTAAAGCACTGTAGAGTGGTATATACTGTAAGTCTAAGTGCTATTGCTATTGCTCTGAAACAGGTGGGTTCTATTTATCTTTACTACCGGTTCGCATTGTGCCTGTATGCGCTCTTCTGCGCATGTGCAGATCGCATATGATGATGTCTGGGTCAGTGGGCGGAGTCTCCCACCGGTTCTTGCAAACCGGCCCAATCCAGGGACAACCCACCACTGCTCTGAATGGTGTTTATTTCTCTCTCCATGACCCTGTAGGTAATTGCGCATATTGAAAGTTAAGACAGGCTGAAAGAGAGAAGGTTGATACAGCATGCTACGACATCACCTATTGTTTGCAAACTACAGGTAGTCCCTGAGTTACAACAGCTCGTTTAGTGACTGTTCAAAGTTACAATGGCACTGAAAAAAGTGACTTATGACCATTTTTTCACACTTACGACCATTGCAATATCTCATGGTCAGTGATTAAAATTCAGATGCTTGGCAATTGACTCATATTTTTGATCCCAGGGTCACGGGATCATCTTTTGCAACCTTCTGACAAACGAAGTCATTGGAGAAAGAAGATTCACTTAACAACCGTGTTACTAATGTGACAAGTGCCGTAATTCACTTAACAACTGAAGCAAGATGGATTGTAAAATAGGGACAAAATTCATTTAGCAACTGTCTCACTTAGCAACAGAAATTTGGGGCCATAAATTGTGGTCATAAATCCAGGATTACCTGTACAGTGCCTGAGCTGATTTTATTTGCAGTCCAGATTTCTAAGCCAGCCAGTTTCACTCTGGCTCTTGGTGGCATCTCAAATTAAAAACCAAAGGAATAAAACAACATCCAATTGCAGAAAAGAAAGATGAGCATCCGGATGGAACAGACCTAAGAATCCCTCACAAAGAGAGCCCATATCTTCTGAAATGAAAATCTCTCTTCCACCCTCCTTCAGTACAAGTAGTCCTCAATTTACAACAGTTCATTGAGTGACTGTTTTGTTTTTCAGGCACTGAAAAAAGTGACTTATGACCATTTTCCGAACTTTATTGTTGGTCACATTTGGATGCTTGACAACTGGTTCATATTTATGACAGTCGCAGTTTTCTTGTGTCATGCGATTACCTTTTGTGACCTTCTAACAAGCTTGTCGATCGAAAGGTTGGCAGTTCAGCGGTTCGAATCCTAGTGCCGCGTAACGGGTTGAGCTCCCGTGACTTGTCCCAGCTTCTGACAACCTAGCAGTTTGAAAGCACGTAAAAAATGCAAATAGAAAAATAGGGACCACCTTTGGTGGGAAAGGAACAGCGTTCCGTGTGCCTTTGGCGTTGAGTCATGCTGGCCACATGACCATGGAGACGTCTTTGGACAGCGCTGACTCTTTGGCTTTGAAACAGAGATGAGCACCGCCCCCTAGAGTCAGGAACGAGTAGCACATATGTGTGAGTGGAACCCTTACCTTTACCTTTATTGAACAGAATGGGGGAACTGCATTGAGTCCCTTTCCTCCTCACCTCTCCCATTATATCTATCGGAAAAGCCCATTCAGAAAAGAGCCGAACTATGGTAATGTCAAGGTTGTTTACAGGATCATTAATATAATTATTATTTTGAACACACCCACCTCATGTTGTGACACAACACGCAAACTTTAAGTGATCCAGCAGCAGTGGTGGGTTGCCGCCGATTCACACCGGTTCTATAGAACCAGTAGTAAAACCAGTGGGAGGCTCCGCCCACCGACCCCAACGTCATCAAAATGCTTCTGTACATGAGCAGAAGCTTCTGCGCATGAGCAGAGAGCACGCGCATAAATAACACGAGCGTACATGCGTGACCCCACTGTAAACCGATAGTAAAGGTAAGTAGAACCCACCCCTGTCCTGCAGCCTAACAGATAGCAAATGTTGTTCAATAGCACAACTGTTTCTAGGAAATATTGCCAAGCTGCTGTTTTGGGGAATTGTACAATTGTAACCAGAAGTGATTGAATTTTATCTGAAGTTATAAAGTCCAGGGCAGGGAAACTCTTCCTTCCTGTCTTTCATTCCCTTCACAATACTGCAATTTTTCTGTTTTTGTTTTTTTACTTAGTTTCTCCCCACTTACGCCATTTTTCAATGTACAGAAATATTCTAAAACAATTATGTCATCATTGGACTATGGGCAGGGGTGGGCTTCAAAAATTTTAGCAAGGGGCCCATTTTTCGCCTTCCCTGAGCCTCCACGCACACCCTGCACTTAATTGCATCCAAAACAGGCTCCATGGGGACTCCTGGGAGGGGAGGGGTGAGTGGGGCCAGCCAGGAGTGGGATTTGGGGGTTCTCCAAACTACACAGAATCTTAGCTAGAGGTTCTCCCGAACCCCTGCCAACCCTCAGCAACCCATCCCGACTATCGGTTTTCAGCTCCTGTTGCTTATAAAGCCTGGTTTATCAAGGACTGTTGGATTCCATTGGGGCTGAAACTAGTGCAAAAATTTGCCTTAGAAATTTCTTGTATTTTTTTTTTCTCTGCAAAAGAGGCTTCTGGTTTTGTGTCTTCTCAAGTCCTTGAGAAGGTTTGGCGGTTTCTTTTATAGTCAAACGATACTCTGGTCCTGTTGCTGATGGGATTACTTTCCATTATCCGTATCTGCCAGTCTGAAAAAGTTCCATAAGGGAGGTTTTTTTGGCCTCAGATCTTCCCTTGGGATTTAACAAAAACAAGCGAAGCTAGGAAATGTGAACAACATGAAGGAACATTTTATTATGCTGTGTGAATATATAAAAAAATAAAACTAAAAAACAATGGATTCAAATACATACATTGATACTAGTGTAAGAAGTTAGCACCCTCCCCGCTCCTAGAAGATGAAATATTCTAGGAAATATTAAAAAAGCAGAATATTATATTTCCCTGGATGACAACTGGAGAAACATCACCCAAGATCCAACAAAGATCCAACCTCACCCAAGATCCAACAAAGATAGGATTAGCACTCTACCCATCCAGCAACAGAACTCAACACATGGCACCTGGGGAGATTGTATCACCCAGCAAGGCTCAACCAAGCCTGGGACTCGAAAGACAATCTACAAAGGTACCCCTGCATGGCCCCATGGGAGTCTGACAACCAATCAAAATACAACCTCCAATTCAAAGCCCAACAGAAAGTATAAATCTCTCTCTCTTTCTCTCTCTCTCTCTCTCTCTCACCCATGTGCTTTTTTGCCCAGGACATCAAACCATGAGGTCCTATCCACCATTAAAATCATCATACCAGTCAGCCAGTGTCTTTCTCCCCATTTGGAAATGAACCCAGATCAGTGGTGGGATTCAATTTTTTTTTACTACCAGTTCTGTGGGTGTGGCTTGGTGGGCATGGCATGGCATGGCTTGGTGGATGTGGCTTGGTGGGCATGACAGGGGAAGGGTACTGTACAATCTCCATTCCCTCCCCACTCCAGGGGGAGGTTACTGCAAAATCCCCATTTCCTCCCGATCAGCTGGGACTCGGGAGGTAGAGAATAGATGGGGGTGAGGCCAGTCAGAGGTGGTATTTACCGGTTCTCCAAATTACTCAAAATTTCCACTACCGGTTCTCCAGAACTGGTCAGAACTTGCTGAATTCCACTTCTGACCTAGATGGACATTTCTTCCAACACTAGGATTTTAAAGATTAATATTCAATTGAAGCCAGAATTTTTTCTTTTAGGAGTGATGGATAAACAGGAAAAAAAAGCCATGGAAGATTATTTCAATGTATGATTACAGTACTGTGGCAAGATTACTGTATCATATGCAAAAAGATGGAAAGATTCAGCACTGCCCACCCTGGAGAGACTGAGATGGATCATCTGACTTCTTTGATTAGAGAAAGGATAATTACATTTATTGGTGATTGGAAAGCTCTCTTATGGACTTTTTGCGTAAAAAATGAAAAAAATAAACTTGCGATTTATGGTTCTGGTGATCAGATGGGATAGATTATAGAAAGAATAGAGTCATGATTTAACTCAGAGAGAGGGGTTTAAATATACTGCTCAAAAAAATAAAGGGAACACAAGCAGAAGACATCCGAGAGCTGAATGAATGAAATAGACTTATTAAATACTTTGTTCGTTACATACAGTAGTTTATACACAGCTCAAACAACTAAAGGGAACACAAAACTACTGTATGTAATGAACGAAGTATTTAATAAGGCTATTTCATTCATTCAGATCTCGGATGTCTTCTGCTTATGCTCCCTTCATTTTTTTGAGCAGTGTATAATTGCACATACAAGTTCTTTGTAGAAATTTGGAAGCTTTGTAGCCTTACATCTTTGTTCATATCTTTCTTTTTTCTCTATTTCTATTTTCTTATTGCACTTTTAGTTTTTTTCTGTTATTTCCTTTTCACTTTCTCTGTTCTAATTTAGTTTCAGTTTATTCCTGTGGTTTGTAAAATTTATAATAATTTTTAAAAATTAAAACCTTGCAGAGCTAGAGAGGCTGCAGATTATCAGAGAACTTTGCAGCACAAATATGCCTTTCACACACCACTCCTTGCTAAACGTGTGTAAAATCAAATTTCCTCCTTGACAGTTTCTGCAGAATTCTTTTCATGGATTTTCAAGGGTTTCTAGAGCAAACTCCCTCCGATGAAATTCAGTTTAAACAGCAACATGATCAAAATTCAGACGTTTGGCAACTGACTAGTATTTATCACAGTTGCAGTTTCCTGACCTCATGCGATCCCCTTTTGCAACTGTAGGAAGAAATATCCTTCTGGGTTCAGCTCCAAGTGGGGAAAAAGACACTGGAAACACGGAGACTGCTTGGAAAGATGGTTTAATGGTGGGCAGGATCACAAGGCTTGAGTTCCTGAACAGAGAAGAGGCAGAGATGCTGCGAGTCCCTTGGTTTTATGCCCTCTCTGGCTTTGAACTTCCTGGGGCCCTGAAAGATTATCCTGATTGGTTGTCAGATTCCCAGGGGGTGGGGGTCTTAGCTAGCCTTGCTGGCTGATGTAATCTTCCCAGGTGCCATGTGGTGAGTTTCTGTTGCTAGATGGGTCCTTTTGTGTTGCAGATGATGGTCCATTGACAAAGATGGGAGGGAATTGAGTTTCTGCCTCTGACCCATTAACAAAGGTGAGGCTGGAGAACAAGAAGGTGGGAGCTGCTTCGTCTTTTAAAACATGCTTCTCCATTTCTCATCCAGGGAAACGTAATATTCTGCTTTTTTAATATTTCCTAAAATATTTCATTCTTCTAGGAAAGGGGTGGGTGCTAACTTCTTGCACAATCTTCTGACAGACGAAATCATACAGGGAAGCCAGATTCACTTAACAACCGTGTTACTAACTTAACAACCGCAGTGATCCCCTTAACAACGTGGGGCAAGAAAGATCGTAAAACAGGGCCAAAACTCAGCTCACAAATGTCTTACTTAGCAACAGAAATTTTGGCCTCCGCTGAGGTTGTAAATTGAGGATTACCTGTATTGCGTGGTCACAGCTGCCATCTTCATATTTTTTATTCTCCCCCACCAACAGATGTTATTTTTGATTCCTATAAAGCAGTGTTTCTCAACCTTGGCCGCTGGACGATGTGCGGACTTCAACTCCCAGAATTCCCCAGCCAGCTGGCTGGGGAATTCTGGGAGTTGAAGTCCACACATTGTCCAGCGGCCAAGGTTGAGAAACACTGCTATAAAGGGTGCAAAAAGTGTTTCTAAACTCTTTCTCAACATTATTCTCTGCTGAAAACAGGATTGAACAAAATGCAATACCCATTGTGTGCATTTCTTTGTTTTTCGTTGGGGGCTGTTATTTTCCCCCCAGGCAGGGCTTGCAAAAGTCATCTTACTGCTTTGTCAGTTGTCTGTTGCTGCACAACAGCATTCTCTTCCACGGGGACAAGGTCAAATGGATTTTGCTAAGAGCAGCAGGTTACTTATTTACTTTGTCCTGCAGCGAAAGGTCCTGAATTTTCTCTGTTCCCATCATTTATTTTTGTTTGTTCTCAGGCCAGGGAAAAAAATAAAAAATAAAGCCAGTTTGGTTGTTCTTAAAAAAATAATGTGTGTCAGAGCAGGCATCAAGCCAAGCCAAGATTTTCATCCCCGGAGATAGAAAAGGGAACTTCTAGGCCAGGATTTTCTTTTTTTGGCTTCGTTTATTCCTTTGAATTATTTCTAGAAATAAATGGGATCCAATAGGCTGTGAAACAGTTTAGCCTCTGTTTGGGGACAAAATAGAAAATGTAGGACAAATCCATAATCCAAAATTCAAATTTGGGTATTAATATTGCTATTATATTTAAATTAGGGGACACGGTGGCTCAGTGGCTAAGATGCTGAGCTTATTAATCGAAAGGTCGGCAGTTCAGCGGTTCGAATCCCTAGTGCCGCGTAACGGGTTGAGCTCCCGTGACTTGTCCCAGCTTCTGCCAACCTAGCAGTTCGAAAGCACGTAAAAAATGCAAATCGAAAAATAGGGACCACCTTTGGTGGGAAAGGAACAGCGTTCTGTGTGCCTTTGGCGTTGAGTCATGCTGGCCACATGACCATGGAGACGTCTTTGGCCAGTGCTGGCTCAATAGAGATGAGTACCGCCCCCTAGAGTCGGGAATGTCTAGCACATATGTGCGAGGGGAACCTTTACCTTTACTATTTAAATGAGATAATAGGTAGTTTTCTATTCATGCCCGTTTTGTTTAATGACCATTCAAAATTACGACACTGAAAAAAGTCACTTATGGCTAGTCCTCACACATATGACCATTGCAATATCCCTGTAGTTATCTGATTGTGATTCAGGTGCTTGGCAATCAGCAGATATTTATCATGGTTTCAGCATCCCACAGCCATGTTACCACTATATTGCAAGCTTCCCAGCTGGCTTTTGAGAAGGAAAGTCAATGGGGAAACCAGCAGAAGTTGTGGCGATTCCCAGTCATCCCAGATTGTCCCAAAGGTGCTTTTTTTCAAGAGGCATCTAGACTTTCTGGTTTTTCTTTTAACATTTTAAGGTCCAGATGACCTTAATGACTCGCTAAAAGGATGCAAATGACCAGCTGTCTGCAAGGAGTATAAATCCTTCCATTCCCCAACCATCTAATCAAGAGCTGAAGAAGCTTCTTGGATGAGAAGCGAAATGTCTTCAAAGAAAAACCAGAAAGTCCAGTTGGTAACATTGGGTGCAGTCATTTGATGCCTCACTTAATGACCATACACACTGCTTAACAAATTTTCCAGTTCAAATTGTGGTCGTAAAGCTTGCGGGTGTAAAGCTTGGGGATAGGGAACTTATGATTCTTAAGTAGCTTTCCACCCGATTTTCAAATTACTCAGTAAGTAGTTAATTCAGATACAGTGTCCACGGTGTAGGAAGTTAGCACCCACCCCTTTCCTAGAAGAATGAAATATTTTGGGAAATATTAAAAAAGCAGAATATTAAAAGGCGAAAGATTTATACACATATAGATACTTAAGAAAGTAGAAATGAATTTCACCATTGACTACGATTTATGGACATGGATTTTTTAATATGGTTTTTATCTGTTTTTGTATACATTCGAAACTTAAATAAAGTTTGTTTTGAAAATAAAATAAAAAAAAAGCAGAATATTATGTTTCCCTGGATGAGAAATGGAGAAGCATGTTTTAAAGACAAAGCAGCTCCAACCTTCCTGCCCCCACCCTTTTGTTAATGGGCCAGAGGGGGAAACTTAATCTTTGTCAATGGAACTCATCTGCAAGACAATGGGACACATCTATAGGACAGAAACTCACCACATGGCACTTGGGAAGCCCCCGGGAGCCTGACAACCAATCAGGATATTCTTGCTGGGCCCCAGGAAGTTCAAAGCCAGAGAAAGCATAAAACCCGGAGACTTGCTGTATCTACTCTTTTTTCTGTTCAGGAATTCAAGCCATGTGATCCTGTCCACCATTAAACCATCTTTCCAAGTAGTCTCCATGTTTCCAGTATCTTTTTCCACACTTGGAGCTGAACCCAGAAGGATATTTCTTCCAACAACAGGATGTGTTAAAAAAAAGTCAAGATTATATCCTCCCACACACCCAAAAAACCTCATACACATAAAAATCAGGCAGAACTTGTGGGTTCTGGTAGGAGAAAGAGATGAAAGTACTAGCCAGTATTATTGGCTCCAACCTTACTGCTTCCTGGTATGTATTCCCTATTTTATCTTCAAGAAAACCCAATCCTTCCTAAGACAACTGTGTGGCCCTACTGTGCAGTGAACAGAAAGACTTTCAATAAGAACCTAAGAATTCATACCCTCTCTTAAAACACTGTTGGTCTAGGAATTTAAGCGACATTAGTTGGACAAACTCTGGGATCTGGTTCACACAGCACGATCACCAGCAGGCATGATAATCTATGGTTTTAGGACCATGTGTGATTGAGGTTTCTAAACTGAAGAAGGAATGGTTTCATATTGTTGAGGAACAAAAAAGCCTCTTCTTGTCTTTTTCGTTCCTGCAAAATCCCCATTTCCTCCCGATCAGCTGGGACTCGGGAGGCAGAGAATAGATGGGGGCGGGGCCAGTCAGAATTTTTACTATCGGTTCTCCAAACTACTCAAAATTTCCGCTACCGGTTCTCCAGAACTGGTCAGAACCTGCTGAAACTCACCTCTGATGTACATGCTTTGTTGTTAGCTGCTAAGTAGTGTCCGACCCATCGCAACTCCATTAGGTGGCCAAAGTATTTGAGTTTCATCTTCAGGATCTGGCCTTCTAAAGAGCAGTCAGCGTTGATCTCCTCCAGGACTGCCTGGTTGGATCGCCTTGCAGTCCAACAGACTCGCAGGAGTCTTTTCCAGCACCATAGTTCAAAGGCCTCAATTCTTTGACGCTCAGCTTTTGATTTGATTTGATTTGATTTATTCGATTTATATACCGCCCTTCTCCTTGCGGGACTCAGGCGGTATATAAGCTTTCCTTATGGTCCAACTTTCACAGCCATACATTGCAATGGGGAAAACCATGTATATGCTTACCTTAAAGTAAATTCCAACTGCCTTTAATAAGGATTATAATTCTTTTGACTCCATGTGGGTGAAAGTGTGATAACTACAGCTAGTTCTTAGACAATTCTGGCATATAATTGAAGGCTGCAGCCTGAGTTACAAGCTCAATGATCTTGTGGTTCAAAGAATATTAATATGTTTCTTGTGATCTTGTGATGAGATTAATTATTCAAAAGAATCCTTTGAAGTGTATTTAAACTACATTGCACGTTTAGGAAGAGTTGTGTGTGAACCTCTTGTAAAGATAACTATGAGGAAGATGGGCGGTTGGGAAGTTTGATATATAAATAAATAATATTTGCAGAGACTTTGACACATATGATTTGGGCTTGTTCTATGGTTATTCCATTTTTGTTTAATATTCATGTTGTTGTTGAAAGGATTTGAGGAAGAAGAACACAGTTTAAAATATTAACGAAAGGTTGAATTATATACCAAAAATCCGAGGAGAAAATGGAATGCTTTGGATTTTTCAAGGGTAGAATGTGGCTAAATGGAATTGCTTTGTTAAAAATCTGCTATTTCCGACTTCATATCCTGGATTGAAAACATGTATTTATCCTCAGCCTTTGAACTGGCTCTTTATTCACATAAATGAAAGGATTGTTTAATATGATTCTGGGTGGCAAGGTTTAATTTGTTTAAAATGGATTGCTTTACTTTAATATCTTATACCATACATATATGATGTAATATATTTCTTTGTTATTATTCTCTATTTGTGTCTCTGTATAAATGCCTGTGTATGTCTATGGTTTGTTACACCAAATCTCTTTTTCTTATATTATTATACATAATTTAAAAACCCTAAGGTAAATAGCACATATGTTTTCCCCATTCCCCTTTCTGCTCTACAAAGATCTCCTGGGCAAATATATCTACAGTTGTAACTAATAGCTCACTTATTCCTCAATCTCTCTATGAAGGATGGCATTTTTATAGGCTAATAGCCAAATCCACCCAGGAGGGAATATAAAACAAAACAGAGGAAAATTGACTTGCTGTTTGAAGTCTTTGCTCTGTACCGTATAACTCAGTAAAAATGTCTTTGCTCAGAGTGCGGTAGATTAAAGTAATATTTCCTACATGTTTTTTTTTCTTTACAACCACTGTACTAATTAAACCCCCAAGCTGTTAGAACTGGTAAAAGACTTGTGGTTGTTAAGAGGCTGAATCTCCTTCGCTATCAGTTGTTGGTGAAGTGCAATGCATTGGTGTGAGTGTGTATCTGTGTGTGTGTGTTCCCAGTTACTACCCACCCACATGAACTGAGAAATAAACCTCCTCAGGCTTGTCCGTTCACTTTATTAAGCAATTGATGCTGGGGCAGGGGTGAAATCCAACATTTTTCCCTACAGGTTCTGGGGGGGTGGGGGTGGCTTGGTGGATGTGGCAGGGGAAGAATACTGCAAAATCCCCATTCCCTCCCCATTCTGGGGCCAGCCAGGGTTCTCCAAACTACTCAAAATTTCTGCTACTGGTTCTCCAGAACCTGTTAGAACCTGCTGGATTTCACCCCTGTGCTGGGGATTATAGGTATCAAAGTGCAACCGGTCTGAGGAAGGAGAGAATAGCTATCCTGACTTTAGTAACAGTACGATAGCAGTAAAAAAATATTAAGTATCTTAGTGGGATGGGCAGGAACCATATTCTCCTTCCAAAGGTGCTTCTTGTCCCTCTCCCCAAAGAGGCAACTGGACTTTTATTTTTCCTTGAAGACGTTTCACTTCTCATCCAAGAAGCTTCTTCAGTTCAGAACTTCTTGGATGAGAAACCAAATGTCTTCAAGGAAATACAGAAGAAAGTCCAGTTGCTTCAAGAAGGAGGAGGAGGAGGAGAAGGAGAAGGAGAAGAAGAGGAGGGGAAGGAGGAGAGGAAGAGGAAGAGAAGGAGGAAGAAGAAGAAGAAGGAGGAGGAGGAGGAGGAGGAGGACTCTAGAATTTCCAGACAGGTTCTCCGTTCTTCTTAGCAGCCAAACAGCCAAGAATCAAGCGGGCGCTTTGCTAGAGAACAGCGATATATCTTTTATTGCTTGCAGCAGCAACAACTTTCCAAAGTTTACAATAACAATAACGCGGCCATCATCACAATAAATTATAGTCCCACAAACCCCATGTCACCTTCAAGCGGCTCAGTGAGATAATCGCTCCCCTTTATACAACAGCCCCTATAAGCTTCATGAATTCGCCACAACCTGGCACCCACAGGTGCCTAGGATTGCATGCCTTTATTTTGGTCTTTTTTGTGGCCCTTTCATTACACTTACACCCCCGCAGTTCTTTTTAGGAAATAAATACAGCTAAAAGGAAAAAAAAAAGCCGTTTTTAGAGGCCGCTCAGCTCCCGGCCAGCAGCCAATAGCCAGCCACGCGCCCTTCTGCAACAAGCCGCCTCAACCTGGCCGGACCTCACCTGTCCGCCCCCCTCCCACTCACCCCCCCCCCCCGCCACCGGGAGAAAGGGCGTGGCCTCCTCAGCCCCCTTCCCGCCGGACTACAAGTCCCGTCATGCCGTGCGCCGGCCGGCCTCCTCGCTCTCTTTCTCTCTCCCTCTCTTTCTGCCTCTCTCTCTCTCTCTCTCTCTCTCTCTCTCGCAGGAGCCGGGGCTTCCGGCGGCGAGGACCTTGAGCCTCCGAGGGACTGTGCGCGGCGGCAGCAGCGGCGGTCTCGGGAGACGGAAGGAGGCGAGGCCGAGCCCGTCCGTCCGCCCGTCCGTCGGGAGTAGCCCAGGTGAGCCGGCTGCTCTCCGCCTTCTCAGGTGCGTGAAACAAGTTCGGTCCGGACTGACTCCAAACTCGCCCCTCCCAAGAGGGGAGGGGTCTTGCGGCGACCCCCCCCCCCGCCTCCACTTCAGCCCGTCTTGAGTGGGCGAGGGTCCCCCTGCCCTCCCTTCCCTTCCCTTCCCGCGACCCCCTCCCCCTCTGCCCTGTTGCCCCCCCCCCCACAACAGCCCTGCCTTCCTCCTCCTCCTCCTCCTCCTCTCTGCCAATTCTCCAGCCTTCCCCGAATTCCTCCGATCGCCCCTTTTCCCATTCCATTCTTTTGGAAGCTTCTCCACCTTCTCCTTCTATCTTCTAGTCCCCCGATTTTGCCCCCCACACCGCCCCACCCACCCCCGGGGACTTTTACCAGCAGTTGAAGGGCAGGAAGGCACCGATTCTTGGCTGTGGCTGTGTGCCTGATGGGCTCTGTAGTGCGAGGCATCTAAGAAAGCGTGGGGGGTGGGGGTGGGGGAGGTATGTTTATGTAGGGTTTGTACCCTGTTTCCCCCAAAATAAGACACCCCCTGATAATAAGCCCAATCGGGCTTTTGAGCGCATGGCAATAAGGCCAAGCGTTTATTTCAGGGTTCAAAAAAATATAAGACAGGGTCTTATTTTTGGGGCAATAAGTACCCGGTAGTCCATGTGGAAAATGTAATCCAAGGCAACCAAAAAGTGGTATGTGTTTGGGGGGATGAATTGTAGCACAAAACATCCAGAAAGCGATACATACATACATACATACATACATACATACATACATACATATATATACTGTATTTTCCTGCGTATAAGACTACTTTCTAACACACAAAAATCTTCTCAAAAGTCGGGGGTCGTCTTATATGCCGGGTCTCATTCTCCTGTAACCAGGCAGACCAGCCCATAAGGCTCTGACGAGCCTTAAATGGCTCTGAGGAGGGTCGTCTTATACGCCCAGTCGTCTTATACGCCGGAAAATACGGGTATATATTCTCCCGCGTAAAATTGGAAGTGTCTTGGCGATGTTTCGACAAAGTCTCATTCATCATGTTCAGGCTGGTGTTTTCATCTTCAATTTTACGCGGGAGAAAACCCGAATAACCAAAGACCTACATACAAACACCCACGAAAACCTCATAAAACAAATATATATATATATAAAACAAAATATTCTTTAATAATATATATACATACACACATATACACACACCATACATATACACATATATATATAGTATGTAAAGTATGTATTGGGAAGGAGGCAGTGGTGGGATTCACGTAATTTAACAACTGATTCTCTGCCCTAATGATTTCTTCCAACAACCAGTTTGCCAAACTGCTCAGAAAGTTATTAACCAGTTCTGAAGTGGTGCGACCCGGCTGAATTCCACCACTGGAATGAGGGTAATTTAGCCCAAGGTATCCAGAAAGTCGAATGTGGGAAATGTAGTTCAAGGCATGGGGACAAGTGGTATCTGTATGTGGGGGTGGGGGTGGGAAGAGACTGCTGGAGGGGATTTCTCCCTTGACTTCATAATTGTTCTTTGGGATTCACCACAAGTTGGTCACCCCTTTGGATGCTTTGCAAAGAGGGATCTTCATAGAGAGGGGAGGATTATGCCACCATGTGGCACTGAGTCCCAGGGTCCGCATAGGGGAGGATTATGCTACTGCCAGTGGCACTGAGTCTCAGGGTCCGCATGCTATTTGCACACTCCTTTCTCAAGAGTGCATGTTAACAGGCCTGCTGGTCAGAAGGGGAAGCAAAAGTCCCTCCCCCTCTCCCTACCACATCTGGACTGTCAGGAGGAACCAAAATGTTACACTTCAAAGGCTGATGGCCTAATCCAGCCATCTCTTTATTGTCTCGCTCATGCCTTCTAGGCATGTATATCTAAAGATTAAGTTTCTGTATCTCTTTTTTTCTCTCTAATGAGTCAATGCTTCTCCACCTTTTGTGCTTTTTGTGTAAGCAGCACAACATTGAATAATAGCAGTTGTTGGGAAATTATTAAACGTATAAAGGTATTTTTAAATTGTGTAAGATGTGGCTTGAGGGGAAGTTATTGGTTGTCAAATATATTGTATATTGCACTGTATTGAATATACTGATTATATTTTTAAAAGTTATTGGAAAGGAATAGCCTAAGAGAAAATTTTTGAGGCACGCTGGAAATAAACCCATGACATGCCTGTGTGCTAGGCCATTGAAAACTATTGTAGTAAGCGATCTACTATTAAATTAGGCAAAAATTCTAAATTTCTAAAAATGTGATCACTTACCTGGATGCTTTAAAGTGGATTTTCTAGGAGGATTGTTACTACTTTTTAAAATTCTTGCAAGATTTGTCATTACAACCTTTGAACACATATCATTGCTGTTATCAGGGTCTCCCTCTTTCCCTGTTACCTTTATTGCTCCATTCCTGCTCATTTTTTTCTTCCCTTGTGAATACTGAAGGTTGTGAATACAAGGTGTTGTGGTTAGCCGCAGCACAGGATTAAACTCCCTTGTGGTTCCTGTCTCCCTGTGCTGTAGGGGAAAATGCCTGAACTGTAGGGATGAATGAACACTTCATTTCAGGATAGCCCGCCATTAAATCTTCCCCATCTCAAATCCTTCAGTGATTTCCATACCTTGCCAAAATATGGGAGGGGACCCAGAGATGAGCTAATCTTTATCGTTTCACCCTTGATCACTTTGTGGAGAAAGAAGTACAGTAATGGGTTTTGAGAAAATGAAGAACATGCGTTTAACTAGGTCAAATGAATGATATCGCCTGCTGTCTGGGTGCTGAAAATCAACAATGAAAATAATTACAGTGATTAGATAGGAGTAAGTGTAGCTTTCGGTAGATTAGTTTTCTCTAACTTAGTGTCCTCTGTGTATCTTAAATTGTAGCTGTTATCTTCCCATATTGATAAGCTGCTGATGTTTTTTTTTACTTGCCCGTTTTGGAAAATTCATGATAGGTTGTATAAGAATTATAGACAATAGAAGAACAGTAGAGAAGAAATGTGGATTGTCACACAGAATCTAGCAGGACTGTGTATTGTGATTGTATCTTTTCATAGGTTCAGATTAGTAGCCTTTGATTACTCAGATTTTCCATTTAAGATAGATAAATAATAGATAAATTCAAATCTGTGGAAAGCCAGTTTGGTGGTGTGGTTAAGGCATCAGGCTTGAAACCAGGAGACCGTGAGTTCTAGTCCTGCCTAAGGCATAAAGTCAGCTTGGTATCTTGGGCCAGCCAATTTCTCTCAGTGCTATGAAGGAGACAATGCCACACCACTTTTGAAAAGCCTTGCCAAAAAAGCCTAGGGACTTGTCCAGGCAGTCTCTGAGAATCAGAAATGATTGAATGGCAGGGGAAAAAATCTGTAGTTTAATTGATAAAAACTAAGGGCATTTATTGCGGTAAACAGAATTGTATGTTTGTCATACATAGCTCTTGTTAGGTTCTAGTCTTTGTATTCATTTGAACTATGATAAATAGGTGGCTCAGTGGCTAAGACACTGAGTTTGTTGATCAGAAAGGTTGGCAGTTCGGCGGTTCGAACCCTTAGTTACAGGTCTCTTGCGTGAGCAGGGGTTTGGACTAGATGATCTCCAAGGTCCCTTCCAGCTCTGTTACTGTCAAGTCATTTAAGTGAAGTTCTAGTGAGATAGCTAAGGAAAGTCTGTGGCATAACCAAAGCCAATGAAAGTATTGTGGCACAAACTTAAGTTAATTCATTTTTTTTTAATGCAGAGAAAAGGAAGATGGGTTACAGGAAAGTTTCAATGGATATCTGAAATGGTGAACTGTTCTTAAATAAGTGCAAAATAAATAAGTGAAATTGAGGTAAACAAGCCACGCAAGGATAAGTTTAAATATTAGAAATTTGACAAGGCAATGCAATTCAATGTACGTTAAAATAAAGTTTTCATTTGTAAGAGGAAGGATTTTTTTAAAAGGTCTGCAGCATACAATGAATGCTTAGTAAGCAAATCTGTGGGATATATATATAGACCTTCCCCCCGCCCCCCCCCCCCCGAAAAGAAGAAAAAAAATCTAACTTATTGTTGTAAAAGTTAACATTAAAAATACTGAATGTTGTATAAGTGTATTGAAAATATATTTGCACTTGAATAATATTTACATTAGATAAGTATATACAGGATTATAACTATTAACTCTTGTAACATCCTGTTGATTTTAATGAGTGGGAAAGAGCGCGTAGGTGTAACTCTTCAGTTGAAATTGGTGGCACTTCACTTCGGCCAAATTGTGGCCTCTGATGGCTGCAGCTCTGTGCTGAATGTGGCAACCATCTGTAAGACCAATTCCCCTTTCTGATGCAAAGAAATTTTTTTTTTTAAAAAAGTGGGGGAATAAATATATTTTGAGATTGTAGCAGCCACATAGTGTGAAGAACTTGCTTTTCTAATGTTTATTTTTAACTGTTAGTCATAGTCACTGATTAGAGCGTCCCTTCCGATAAGGATGGTTGCTTAGTACTATTGTTTGGAGCTAGTGGTAATGATGTCACAAACGCTTTTAAGCAGAGGACTTCAGCAGAAAAAGAAATTATTTCACTTCCCCAAAACTTGTTGCTGTATTTTGAAAAGCTACTGAAAGACCCCTCCCCCCAATGTCATTTATGACAAGAGGCCTCCCCTAAGTAATACGATGTTTGTATGTTAAGTTGGATTTTATGGCATGAATAAAGGATGGCAGTATGATGAAAGGGAACGGAGAGCTGTGACGACAATTTTGTGAGCGGGCCTGTGGTGGTCATTTTGTGAATTCACCCATTGCACACGTTGAAAATTCCAAATGCATCTCTGGTCCCCAAAAGTTGCCTTACTTTGGGTTTAGGTTTTCTGCAGGTATGAATTTTATGTTGACTTCAGTCTAGTTGGGAGGTCTAACTAAAGGTTTGGCCTGTGACCTTGCTAAAAACTTTATTGACACAAAGATCTTTGAATTGATGTCTCTGTTTGCTGTTGGTCTCCTCTAGCCCTTCTCCTGAGCTGTGACTGAAAACAGCTCTCCCTCCCCTCCCCTCTCTCCCTCTTTCTCTCTCTCCCCCCTTCTTCTTTCAATAAAAGATTGGACTGCCATTTGTCAGAAATGATGTAGGGTCTCCTGTTTGAGCGGGTGTGGCGTGGGGTGTTTGGACTAGATCAGGGGTCACCAACCTTTCGGACCTCAGGGACCACTAAATTCATAATGTTAAATCCCACGGACCATGGTCATGTGACTGGGTGGGCGTGACCAAC
The DNA here is from genome assembly GCA_030761175.1 of Masticophis lateralis. Taxonomy (NCBI): domain Eukaryota; kingdom Metazoa; phylum Chordata; class Lepidosauria; order Squamata; family Colubridae; genus Masticophis; species Masticophis lateralis. The sequence goes on from JAUDYJ010000009.1 coordinate 14,717,958, forward strand.
TCAATGTCACTCACGTCCAGGGGTGCCTTGCCAGCCTCTACTCACTACTCCTCGCCGCCCCACCTGGCCTCCTTAGGGCCTCAACAGGAAGCAGTTGTTGGAGCTAGGCAGCTACCACAAGAAAGAGTTGGCAAAAGAGTTCAGTTCAAATTGGATCTGACCGAGAAGGAAGCTCAGCAGAAGCATCTTACTGAGGACTTCAAGCATAGGCTTTCCAAACAGAGGGACGACCTGCAGGTTACTGGTGCCTGGAGGCTCAGCGGGCTGAGATGGTCAACCAGTTCCAGGCAATGATGCAATCCCACTGGAACAAGGCCTTCCAGCTCTTCGCCACCGGTGGTGCTTCCCTCCAGCCTTTGCCCAAAGCCCCGCACCAGGAGGCTGAGCAGACCCCAAGTCAGAATTTCTGCCCCCCTCTGACCCATACAAAAAGACCCCGAAGGGGGAGAGTCTCTGCAGCAACACAAACATTCATTGCACGTATCCATCTCAGGGGCCGTAGTTTGAGGACCCCTGATTTAGTGCAATATAAAAAATGCAAATAATTTTTCTGGGGACCACCAAAAATTTCTCATGGACCACCAGTGGTCCACAGACCACCAGTTGGTGACGCTGGACTAGATGACCTCCAAGGTCCCTTCCAACTCTGTTAATCTCTTTCTCTCTCTCTCCCCTCTCTCCCCCTCTCCCTCCCTCTCCCTCGAGCATTTTCTACTGATGTGAGCTAGATTGTGTACTAGAATCTGTGAAGTGCCTTAAACCAGGGATAGGCAGTGTTCACCTAGATAGCAAAGCTAGGATTTTTTTTTAAAAAGAAATTGTGGCTTAATGAATGAGTCCCCATGGTTGTTTATGCTAATTTTATGGCTAGGTCCTTGGTATTTTCCAGATGTTTTGGATCATACAACTCCTTACCACATGTCATATTGGCTAGGATGGATGGGAGCTAGAAATTTAAATCTCTGGAAAGCTTGGTTGCCTTCTCTCGCTTAGATTAGTTCAGATATTTTATCAGTTGATCAAAATATAAAACGCAGAAATGAAAATAAAAATGAAGGTATCAGGAAAATAAGGGAGGAAAAGGGGAAGAGAGAAAAGTGTAGGGTGAAGGGGAAAAAGAAAAGCACTGACTTCCAAGTGATGGAGTAGAGTAACGTAGTAACATGAAACCTCAGCTTTTTACTTTTCTGTGATAATATACATTAGGCATTTCTATAACAACAAACCTATTTAAGCAGCAAAACCCAAAAATCAAAGTTTGATTTTTTTTTCTCCACTTCAAGCACAAGGTTTAAAAGCGACTTCCAAATAGAAACCAATGTAACTGTGTTATTTTCTTTAATCAAAGCATCTTTGCTAACTAACACCATCAGCCTTTGCAGCCATTCATTCATCCATTATGGGAATCAAAGTATCTTTCCATTTTTTGTTCCTAAAATATTTTTGCTGCCATCAACACACACACACCCATCAAAATTCCATCCCCACCACCAAGTTCTTTATCCATTAAAACTAAAAGGAAAGTCTCTAGTTTTATCTCTATATTCACTTTAAGTATCTTCTGCTTAGATTGGGTTAAATAGTGGACCTGGCCATCATAAAATATGGAAAATACTGCCAAGTATGGGAGATTCCCCTCCACCTTAGAATCTAAGCCAGGGAGTTCTCATCACCTGTTTCCTAAAAGATTTCTAGGAATGACTGTGTTAGAAATGCATTGTTCACATTGATTGATTGATTGATTGAAATGTACTACTCTGTTCATAGAATGGAGATGGGTGGGAGCAATCTATTTTGTAGCTATAGATATTCCATTTCTGTGTTATTTGTTTTTTAAAAATCCCATGCGAAGAAATATGGGGAATGCAGGTGTGACACAGTGGCTGAGTGAGATGCCCATAGTTAAGACTGGTTTTATGGGGTCTGTTCTAGTTTTTTTAATATGAAATGGGTGCACTGAATGTAGATGACATTTAATACTTCTATCTCGACTTTCCTCCAGGAGCTGAAGACAATAGATGTAGTGCTTCTTTCCTCAATTATTCTCCACGGAGTAGGCTGAAAGGGTGACTGGACAGTTAGAGAGCTTCTGAGTCTAAGAAATTGAACTTGGGTCTCTCTTGCTTTGACCTCTGTCCAGGGGTGAAATCCAGCAGGTTCTGACAGATTCTGGAGAACCAGTAGCGGAAATTTTGAGTAGTTTAGAGAACCGGCAAATCCCACTTCTGGTTGGTCCCAGAGTGGGTTGGGAATGGGGATTTTGCAATATTCTTCCCCTGAAGTGGGGAGAGAATGGGGATGCTATTCTTATTTTCCATTACTGATGCATTGGGTGTGCCCCTCTGCTCAGATATGCTTCCTGGCTTGGCATGCTCAGGTTTTATTAGGCAAAATAATGTTATTATAGTGTCATGATACATAAAAGCTAAGCACTGGTCGTTCCGTTGCACAGGGATATAAAACACAGAGAGACCAAATGCCTAGGTATTGTGAACTGTGCAGTTTTCATGTGTGGTGAAGATGTTGGTGGAGCTCTGTGCAGAAGTTAACTGGGTGCTGGAAAGGAAGTGCAGGAATTAGAATATAAAACGCGGCTCTTCTTGTCAGTGCAGAAGTGCAAAGGTAAATAAGAGAAATTGGGAATGAATTTAAAGATAAGGTGCAGGGGTTTTTTTGTTTTTTTAAAAATTTGATTTATATGCTGCGCTTCTCCGGAGACTCAGGGCGGCTTACAATGCGTTAAGCAATAGCCTTCATACTTTTGTATATTTATATTTATACAAAGTCAGCTTATTGCCCACAACAAACTGGGTCCTCAATTTACCCACCTTATAAAGGATGGAAGGCTGAGTCGACCTTGAGCCTGCCTGGGATTGAACTCGCCAGTAATTGCAGCAGCTGGATCTTAAATGCTGCCTTTGTAGGAGGCATTACTCCCCTACGCTACTCAGGCTCCTTTTTAGGAGTGCACATATATACAGTATACACCTGATCTGTCTTCATTCTTTTTTTTTTTTTGTAAAAAGTTTTTTATTATTTAAAACAAGAACAACATAAAAACATCATCCTTCCAAACAATTACAGACAGTGTTTCGATCGGTTAAAATCATTTCGTGCTCTCAAAATTTTCAAAACCTCAATATATGACAAATGTTTTTTCTTCTAACAAAAAACAAGTGTTTCTTCATTTTATCCAAATTTCATTTCATATATAATATTTCATCTCCATGCTTTACTATCTATCCATTGATAAAATAGCTCCCATATCAAATAATATTGTGTATCTTCCTGTTCTCTTATTTCAAATGTCAGTCAATTCATTTCGGGACAGTCCAACATTTCTGATCTGTCTTCATTCTTGTTTAAGGATTGATGATGAAAAGGAAAGAGACGCAGCATAGTTTTGGTTAAGGTTGGTTAGGGCAGGGGTCTCCAACCTTGGCAACTTTAAGCCTGGAGGACGTCAACTCTCAGAATTCCCCAGCCAGTTTTGCTCTACCTCCCAAGGCTTTTAATTTGCGCTTTCCAGCAATGGCCTGGACAAATCCCTGCAATTTTCTTGGCACTTTTTTTTTTTGAAATGGTTTGCCGTTGCCTTTTCCATACAATTAAGACAGGAATTGCATTAGTAACATTACTTACAGTCTTCCAGTTTTTAGCCTGGTGCCTTAGCTATTACACCAAACTGGCTCTTTTGGAAAACTAGCAGGGAGCAATATACTGTATTGGTTCCTGTTGGCTCCAGTTATAAGAAAGCAGGCAAGTAAACAAACAGGTTTGTTTATAATAGATCTGTTTATTGCCAACTGCAGAAAAAAACAATTACTACCAACCTGCCTTCCATTGAGGAACTGTATATTGCATGAGTTAAAAAGAGGGCTGTGAAAATATTTACAGACCCCTTGCATCCTGGACATAAACTGTTTCAACTCCTACCCTCAAAATGACGCTATAGAGCACTGCACATCAGAACAACTAGACATAAGAACAGTTTTTTCTGAATGCCATCACTCTGCTAAACAATTCCTTCAACACTGTCAAACTATTCACTAAGTCTGCCTTACTATTACTATTAATCTTCTTATTGTTACTATCACCCATCTCCTTTCACTTACGACTGTATGACTGTAACTTGTTGCTGTATCCTTACAATTTATATTGATTGTTTCCTAGTATGATTCGATTGCTTATTTGTACTATGACTATCATTAAGTGTTTTACCTTATGATTCTTGACGAATGTATGTTCTTTTTTTATGTACACTGAGAGCATATGCACCAAAGACAAATTCCTTGTGTGCCAACTTAAGTCTGGATAACTTTCACTCACTGTCTCGGGTAGGAAAGATTGGAATTATCATACTAATTTCGCACAATTCCCCTGATGTAACGTTGTCCTGGAGTTTGTGGGAAAATGGCCTCAAGCTGCCTAGGGCTAATTGCAATCCTGCCATTACTACTAAAAGCATTTTAAAAAGAAGTTTTTGAGACAGCTGTATGTTTGATAGCCTGGGCTTATACACTGCTAAAGCCAGGGGCCTCTGGACTTTCTTTGGTTTATTCATGCAATTCAGTGGATATGATGCTGTTGCCTGACTTTTCTTATGCGATGCCAAGAATGCACTTTTGCAAAACGCTGTAGTCCTTTTATTCTTGTGTCAGTGGTATGCAAATTACAAAGTAGAATTTGCAGTTGCATAATTAAAACAGAACTGTCATCAAGTTCTCAAGAGAGGAGGCAAGGCAGGACGGTCAAACACTGGAAGTTAGCTATGAAAGAAATCTTAACATCTTGACTGATTTGCCTATGTTAGTAAAATAAAAACAAACCCTCATGTCATGCACAGACGCACAATGTCACCTGAGATCCAAGTGGCATTGTAGTGCATTTCATAAATAAAATATAGAATAGGGAATTAGTGCAGACTAGAGCAAATCAAATTACGAAGCTTTATGCCAATAAATTGTGCTACTGCCTGGTTTGATTGCCAATTTGTTTGTCTTGCTTGACTGTGCTGGGCATGGGACCCTACCAAGTAGCCAGTCGTTTGAGGGCAAGAAATATTGTAATAAGTCATGGAAAGAATTCAGTGAATCAGCCATCCCTGCTCCTATCCAAACATGGACTCGCTTCACAACACCTTTAGCTAAAATTGTAGTCCAGTTGACTCTTTTGGCTGAAGCCCAACTCCTGATGACTTCATGGGCGTGTCCACCTAGTTTTCTTGGCAGTTATACACAAGTAACTTGTTATTCCTTCCTGGTTCTGAGATATTATTTCTGACTTCACAGGGTCGCTTATATTCATTGTTAACCTTTACATAAAATCTCCTTTCGATCAAGATTGGTGGTTTCATGGACACTTCCTGAAGTTTCAGTTTATAGGGCAAGACTTAAAAAAGTGGTTTGACATTTTCCCTCTTCAGGGTTTGTTTGTTTTTTTAAACAATCCAATGTATCTTAGCTTTTTTGGTGATCTCCCAGCAAGTATTAATCAAACCTAATCCTTCTTAGCTTTTAAGCTCAGATAACTGAACCCATTTTTTGGATTCACATAAAACATTGAATCATATCCCGGCCAAATGGTGGATTGACAGGGAAAAAAAATTAAGTACACTTAGCATGTTGTCCAAATGCCATTGTTAACCGAGCAGGTTAAGGATGCTGTATGAACCCAGCCTAAGGTGATAATGAGAATGTTGAAGATAGAAAAAAGGTGACCGTTACCTCTTCTCATCCCCCCTCCCTCTCTTCTTTTTGGTTAAGTCTAAATTGTGACGCTTGTGTTAATTTGCTGTTGAAATTGGATGTGGCTAGTGCAAAGTTGCAAACTTGTAATACCCGTGTTCATTTTTAGTCTTAATTGTAACATGCCTGGAGATCATACAGTTTGAGCCTGGCTGTAGATTGGAGGGGCTTGGGATAAAAGTTAATCAAATGGGCGAAAATTACATTCACAGCCTGAGTGCCATTGTTAGGGAGCCATTCTAGCTATCTATTTGCATTATTATTTCTGGTTGGAAATAATTACAAAGCACTAGCATTAAGGCATATCTTTTATCTCTCTCTTGATGTCTGTGGCTAGTGATAACACTGCAGCTTCTTAGAGAGGAAGGATTCCGGTCAAACCTGAGATTTGTAATTATTTATTTTAATTTTTATTCCACCTTTATTATTTTTATATTAAGGAGGAGAATATACCTCATATTCCCTCTTTCTCCTCCTGTTTTCCCCAAGCGATAACTCTGTGAGTCGGATTGGACTGAGAGAGAGAGAGATTGGTTCAAAGTTACCCATCTGTCTTTCATGCCTAAGGTGGGACAAGAACTCACAACCCTCTCTTGATGATTGGCCTAAAGTCACCTACCTGGCTTTCATCCCTAAAGTGGGACTAGAATTCAGTCTCCTGATGATTGGACCAGTCATCAACTGGCTTTCATGCCTCAGGTGGGACTCAAACTCACAGACTGTTGATGATTGGCCCAAAATAACCATCCAGATTTCATGTCTAAAGTGGGACTGGGTCTCACAGTCCCTTGGTTTCTAGCCTGATGCTGTCACTTCGAGACCAAATTGGCTCTCTGTGTACTCTATTTGCACAACATTTGTGAGGCGCTATGGTCCAGGGGTGGGCTGCTGGGGGTTCGGGAGAACCTCTAGCTAAGATTCTGTGCAGTTCAGAGAACTCCCAAATCCCACTCCTGGCTGGCCCCACCCACCCTGCCTCTCCCCTCCCAGGTGTCCCCACGCGGCCCGTTTTGGATGCAGGAAAGTGCAGGGCGTGCACGGAGGCCAAAAACAGGCCTACCGGAAGTTCGGGAAAGCCAGAAACGAGCCCGTTTCTGGCCTCCAGAGGGCCTCCGGAACTCGGGAGAGCAAAAAGCCCCTCCCCCGCTGTGATGCAGGAGGCAGACTAGGCCACATCCCCCATGGCCACGCCCACCCAGCAACTGGACAGAGAACGCCTCGCTAAAATTTTTGAAGCCCACCCCTGCTGCGGTCCTGTGTCTGGACAGTGGATTTAACGTGCCAATTAACAGCATGTTTTCAGCAATGTAGGCTTTGGGAAAATGCAAAAACGGAGATGGGGCGAAGAGACAGAAGTGTTTGTTTTTTTGTAGTAGCTGAAAATCCGCCTGAAATGTTGACATATGGATGCATGCATGTTTCAAATACGAGTAGGCTATGAAAACTATATAAAAAAATGGCGTTTAAATTAAGCTCCGTCCATTTTTTTTTTTGTGACTCACGCGTGGAAAACGTTTTGTTTTGCATGCCCTAGCCAGCTAAATGTGCATAGAAAGTTGAGAAAAAGTTTAAAAAAGCATCCACTTTCGAAGCACAGGAGCGTCGGCACGTGAGCGACTCTTAACATACCGTATCAGCCGGCATGAATGAACACGTTTCACCTACTCAGTCTTGAACTTGGTACTCATCTTGTTTACTGGCCTGGACTCTAAGGAATAGAAAGCGGCTTTTACACCACAATGGGCAGTCAATATGAGGGATAGTAAGGAAGAACGTTCTCCAGTTGTGGCGTTTTTCAATGACCCTGTCCTATCTTGATGCATTGCTCCTAGTCAGTTGGCTTGAAGGTGTGAGAAGAATCTCTTGTCAAGGAAGCGTTATGCTGTAAAACAGGGGTCTCCAACCTTGGCAACTTTAAGCCTGGTGGACTTCAACTCCCAGAATTCCCCAGCCAGCTTTGCTGGCTGGGGAATTCTGGGAGTTGAAGTTCTCCAGGCTTAAAGTTGCCAAGGTTGGAGACCCCTGCCATAAAGCATGGCTGGCTAGGGAATTCTGGAAGTTGAAGTCCACCCATCTTCAGGTTGCCAAGGTTGAGAAACAGTGCAGTAAAATGACGGTTCCTATCAGGATCTTACTTTTTTGAAAAACCTGCATCAATTGCATTTACATGAAAATGCCAGATTGGTGGTAATGATGCCTGGCATGAGTTAGGGAAATTGAGTCGGAGTAAATCACAGCAACCGGTCCATATCTTGTCCGTAGCCAGTTCAAAGCGTGGATGTCCATTTTTAAAATCCTAAATAGCTTTGGGATCAAGTTAGCCTAACGTACATTTTCTTTTCCCTACCTAAATGTTAAGCTCCTCTTCAGAGGCCCAAATACAGTGTTGTGTGTAACCTCACAAAGAGGGAATTTTTAAAAATTACTAGCATTCTGGTCTTGGAACAGACCTTGTGGAGCACGGGTGTCAAACTCAATTCCATTGAGGGCCGCATCAGGGCTGTGGTTGACCTTGGGAGCCCGGGGGCGTGGCCAAATGGGTGGGCGTGGCCATCTTGACGCCACTCCCCAAACTGCTGGCATGTTGCCTCTTCGCATTGGGTAGACCGGGCCGAAGCGACCAGCATTTTACATTTTCCAGGATGGCCCCACCTTGTTTTTGACACCCCTGTTGTAGAGGGATTTGTCTTGTGAAGACCTTCCTCACCACATAGGATAAAGAATGGCTTATGATCTGGTTTGATTCCCTGTTGGGTTTTTAAATATTTTAGTCAACTTTTAAAAGGAAATAACTTTGTGTTGTTTTTTTATGAGTTACACCGAGAACCTGTTTTAGCATGTCTATGAAAGCTTGGTAAATAAAATAGAAATGTCTCTTCCCTTTGGGCTGAAGCTATTGCCTTACTGAGAAACTAAGCAGGCATGAATAGAATGGGAGAAGTGAATATTTCCCACTTTTTCCTGTCTTGCTAACATAGGCCAGGGCATTGTGCTCATCCAGGATTAAACCCTGGGCACTGAAACCTTTGAGTTTGGGAACATTTGCTTACCTAGTTTATTTATTGCCACTCTGATTTTGAACAAGGAGCCCTTCCAAGTTGGCTGACCATAGCAATTTTTTAAAAGGCAATCATAAAATGAAGTTAAATGCCATTAATACATTAGTACATTAAAATACATTAGTATTTTTCGGAGTATAAGATGCACCTTTTGCTCCCAAAAAGAGGGTGAAAATCTGGGTGCGTCTTATACTCCAAATGTAGCCCCACTCAGCCTCTCAAATGGAGGTTTCAGAAGCTGAAAAAAGCCTCAGAAACGAAGCTTCAGAAAAAAAGCCTCTGACACAGTGGCTGAAAAAAAAAAAGCAAGGCACAGAGCTCACAACCAATAAACTTGTTGCTAAAATTTACTTCTGAGAACAGCTGATTGGGGGTATTCCAGGAGGCCAATCCACCCACCAGTCAGCTTTTTTCTAATTTTCCTTCCCCAAAACTAAGGTGCGTCTTATACTCCGGTGTGTCTTATATGCTGAAAAATACGGTAATATTTTGAACTGGAAGGATGACAGAAGGCAGGCCATTTCATAATTGGCTAACCTCTGTTGTCTTTATGGATGGGTCCAGATTCTTATGTCTTCAGGAGTTCATTAATTTTGGCTCATCTTGCTAAAGGTGTATAAGGGAGAAATGTATAGGTGTCTGGTACAAGCTGAGGATTGTTACAGGTGTCATGACATCACCTCCCGAATAACAGCTTGCCACATATGACATTACTTTCCCTCCTCTCACTGTGGATGCACTTTCAGCACCAGATCCAATAGTGGCTTTGTGTCACTTGGTTATTTATACAGGTAGTCCTCGACTTACAACAGTTTGTTTAGTGACTATTTGAAGTTACAGTGGCACTGAAAAAGGTGAATTATGACTGGTTTTCACACCTATATGACCATTGCAGCATACCCACAGTCACGTGATCAAAGCTCAGGTGCTTAGCAACTGACTCATATTTATGACGGTTGCAGTATCCCAAGGTTATGTAATCACCTTTTGTGAGCTTCTGACAAGCAAACTCAATGGGGAAACCAGGTTTATTTAACAACCGGGTTGCTAACTTTTAACAACTACAGTGATTCACTTAACCAGGGAAAGATTGAAGGCAAACGAGGTCCAGGCAGAAGAAGAACATCATGGCTTCAAAACCTAAGGGACTGATTTGGACAAAACTCAGCAGCACTTTTTTATATGACTGTTGACAAAAATAGAATGGCCAACATGATCACCAACGTCCGATAACGGATATGGCACAAGAAGAAGAAGTGATTCACTTAATGACTGTGGCAAGAAGGGTCATAGAATGGGGCACAATTAATTCATTCTCTCTTAGTGATAGGAATTTTGGGCTCAAATGTGGTCATAAATTGAGGACTACCTGCACTTGAAAGGAAGGGCCAGTTTTAACCTCGCAATGGTCATTTCAGAAGTTCTAAGCGTTTGTGCTAAAATTGGAACAAAACTTAAGATTTGTTTCAGGCAAAATTATTCCTAATGCTCTGTCCATTGAGAAGAATCTTGAAATGAGCTATTTTGATGTTTATTTTATTTCTCAAATTTATATACTGTATTTTTTGGACTATAAGACACACCGGACTATAAGATGCACCTAAATTTACAAGAGGAAAAGAAGAAGTTTTTGGCTCCCTCATGTCGTGTTTTCGCCCACCCAGGCCTCTGAAGCACTCTACAATGCTGCGCGTGGCCTGTTTTTGCCAAAAACGCACCCGTTTATGGCCTGCAGAGTGCTTCTGTGGGTAGGAGAGGGCGAAAACGTGGCAGAGTTCGGGAGGCCAAAAACGCCTGTATTCAATCTATAAGACTCACCTAAATTTTCACCCACTTTTAGGGGGGAAAAAGGTGCGTCTTATACTCCAAAAAATACGATATGTTCCAAGTTTGAAACAAATGGAGAGTTTGTTTGAAGTCGGGATCCCTAACAGATCACACTTGCATCTCTGAGAAGCCTCATTTAGCAACTTGAATTGCAGATTAAAAAACCGAAAACCTTTGCGCATCTTCCTCTTTTGAAATGGATTTGTTCTGTTTTGACAGCGTTAATGGCTGTGAAATAATCATTTTTGAATGTGGGCTTTGTTGCCATTGATGTGCCAGGCTGCAAAGCAGGGATCAGGTCTCCTCAGCTTTCTGACTTGGAAGCAGGCCACACGGTGCGTTATTTGTGATGAAGGTAGTTTAAACACTTGAATATACAATTTGGGTTTGCACAGTGTACCATGCTAGGCTGAACTGGGGCCATGCAGTTTGTGACTCATTGTGATGCAGGAACCCAACCTTTGTTAAGTTACAATTGTGCTTTATTTTTTGGAGCATAGCCTTTTTTTTTCTTTTTGAACCATTACAATTCTGTTTTGCTAACGTGGCTTTAGGATTTAATGTGTTGTTAAAAAGTCATTGAAGTGGCTTATCCTAATTGCTCAGATGGACAAGGCTATGGGAAAGGGAACAAATGTTTGTCTTCTTTCTCTCTAGCTTGCAAACATTTTGTTTAATGTACCAAATCACTCGAACAAATGGCAAAGATACCTTTGGAGAATAGCCCACTAAATATAAGAGCTCTTTGGAAATAAAAAAACAAACAGAAATTACATTTCTAGCCTTTAAATGCAGAGAGGGCATTGAAAGTATGAGGGGAACAACATTCGAGGAAGAGAAATTAGGAAGAGAAATAAAAAGGAAAACAGATTCTCTATTTTAAAGTTTAGCCCATGATGTCAAAGCTTTGCTGACTGAGGAACTCTGGGAGTTGAAGTCTTAAAGTTGCCAAGGTTGGAGACCCCTGTACTAAATCATTGCTGACGGCTTGGAGATAGATAGGCAGGTTCTATCATGATTGGAGAACCATTTGAGGTTCTCCGAAAGCCCTATCAATTGTGGAGCTGACCAGCAACCAGGAGCCGCAGCAGAGGGATGAAAGAGCCACATGCGGCTCCAGAGCCGCAGGTTGCTGACCCTGGAGTTAGAAAATGACATTGTGCAGCTACCGGTAACACTTGCTGGTTTGTGGCAGATAGAAATTTGCACTTATATGTAAAATGTATTTCTAGCACAGGCAGTTCTCAACTTACGACCACAATTGAGCCCAAATTTTCTGTTCTTAAGTGAGACGTTTGTTACGCGAGTTTTGCTCCATTTTACAACCTTTCTTGTCACAATTGCTAAGTGAATCGCAGCAGTTAATAAGCTAGTAACCTGTTAGTTAAGTGAACCTGGCTTCCTCATTGACTTTGCATGTCAGAAAGTTGCAAAACGTGATTTCACATGACCGTGGGACACAGCAGCAGTCATAAATATGAACCAGTTGCCAAGTGTCTGAATTTTGATCACGTGATCATACAGATGCTTCAGAGGCCGTAACTGTGCAAAACGGTCATCAGTCACCTTTTTCAGCGCCGTTGTAACTTCAAATGGTCACTAAATGAACTGTTGTAAGTCGAGGACTACCTGTAAATTAAGAGAGGCAAACCAGCAAACTCATGCAAGCCCAAAATGCATTTCCTGGGAGGAATTATGATCATTATCAACTCTGAAAATCTGATGCATTTTTCGTTCTGAGCTATTTAGAACTACTGTACAGTGACATAAAAATGAAGGCTGATACAATCAATATTTTATCTTGAATTAAAAGAGACCTCTGCTCTGTCCGCCTCATGATTAAATGGGCTCTCATGCTGTTATTAAATTTGTAATCTGCAACAGTGGTTCTCAGCCTGTGTTCCATGGCACGATGTCATCACGATGTCCATGAAGGCTTAAAGAAATGTTATGATTTAAATGTTGAATTAAGTCTTGGGACGGGGGTGTCCATGGCCACAAAAGGTATTTAAAGGGGGTCCATGGTGAAGGAAAGATTGAAAATCACTGGTCTACACCTTGCCTTCTATTGTTGGAAGAAATGTCCATCTGGGTTCAGTTCCAAGTGGGGAGAAAGAGACTGGAAACATGGAGGCTATTTGGAAATATGGTTTAATGGTGGACAGGACCACGTGGTTTGAGGTCCTGGGGGAAAAAGGGAAGAGATGCTGAGAGTGCCCCGGTTTTATGCCCTCTCCGGGCTTTTGAATTTGAGCTTGTATTCTGATTGGTTGTCAGACTCCCATGGGGCCATGCAGGGGCAACTCTGTAGGCTGTCTTGAGTCCCAAGCTTGGTTGACTCTTGCTGGGTGATGATGTAATCAAAGGGATTTGCAATTCCTATTACGGCTCTGCCTGAAGGAGGTAGATTTTTGTTATGTAGAGTAGACTGGCCCAGGCCTTACTGGCCCATTGACAAAGGTGTATGTGTGGGGGGCGGGGAGGAGGGGCTGAGTTTCTGCCTCCATTTTAGGGAAAATATTCTACCCTTTTAATATTTCCTAAAATATCTCATTTTCCTAGCAGAGGTGCTAGCTTCCTACACTATAATTCAGCGTTTTCCTTTCCTCTGAAAAGAACCAACATTTGACATCTCACACTCTTACTGCTGCATTTCAATGCTGTAATAAAAACACACACACCACAAAGCAAAACAAAGCCCAGTATTGTCGAAGATTGCAGTTTCTTTATTCATTTGTTTATTTTTATCCTACCTTTATTGCTCTTATGAATAACTTAAGGCTGCAAACAAACCTAATACTCCTTCCTTTTTCTATTTTTCCCCTCAACAACATTCCTGTGAGGTGGATTGAGCTGAGAGAGAGAGAGAGAGAGGGAGGGACTGGCCCAAAGTCACCCAGCCAGCTGACTAATGTGGTGAAAACACACACACACAATAAAACCTTCACCCTCGTTCCACGAAATTCCTCCAATGACATAAAGGCAGTGTCTCCCCTTCACCATTGCAGCTGACATTCAGTGGTGTTTTATGCTTGAGCTCCCATGTTCAGTAAGGCACAGCATTGATACTAATTTGAGAGAGAGCGGCTGGCTATTGAGAAAACACTTTCAGTTACAGCTGCTGAATCATACATAGAATATCATAAACTGATTGCAAAAACTTTACTAAGAGGGTGGGGTTCATAGTTCACTGAAACCTGGTTTGAAAGCTGTGTCTTATATCTAATTCTGATAAGGACTTTTAAGTAGGCAAGCTGGAGCAGACAGCTAGTATTTTTCCCCCTGCTCTAAATGGTTTTCCTCTGAAAGTGTTGATGCCCACACACACACATATATAAAATTTATATTTCACTGAATTTGGTATAAAATGGTTTGTTGTGAATGCAACTGTTTGAGGGCTCCTGGATTAGGGCTGAAAGATGAAAGGGATGCAGTATGCTCCCTCTCACATGCTGGGGTAGACCAGGTGTCTCGATAGAAAAACACTTAATCTTCCCTGTAAAGGTACAGTATTTGTTTTCTTTCCTTTTCATAGGCTTTATGTGTATTTCTCTTTAGGCAGGTTCTTCCTACATAAACCAAGATTTTTATGCAGCCCTAATTCAGTGAAATCACAATCCACTAGTTTCTAGGCTTTTTTCCCGCTGGCAGCCAGCAACCCTCTGCTGCCCATTGGGAGACTAAGATAGATCTATTTCGGGCTTATAAACCCACATCAGTTCGCTGCACCCTCATCCCATGTATCCTCCCTGTAAAGGTACAGTATTTATTTTCTTTCCTTTTTGTAGGCTTTTTGGAAGGAAGGAAAACAAATACTGTACCTCTACAGGGAGGATACATGGGATGAGGGTGTGGCTAACTGATGAGGGTTTATAAGCCGAAATAGATCTATCTTAGTCTCCTTAGTCTCCAAATGAGCAGCAGAGGGTTTGCTGGCTGCCAGAAAAAAAAAGCCTAGAAACTAGTGGATTGTGGTTTCACTGAACTAGGGCGGAATAAAAATCTCTTCTCTTCTCTTCTCTTCTCTTCTCTTCTCTTCTCTTCTCTTCTCTTCTCTTCTCTTCTCTTCTCTTCTCTTCTCTTCTCTTCTCCTCTCCTCTCCTCTCCTCTCCTCTCCTCTCCTCTCCTCTCCTCTCCTTCCCTTCCTTTCTCAATCCCCCCCCCTTCCCTTCCTTCCACATATTCCAATAATCAAGGATATTTTTCCATTTTAATTCAAGTCAGGAATCCATGGGTAACAATTTCAGGGTTTAAAATCCAGTGTTATAGCTACAATTGTTCAAAAACCAGAAACTATTCTGGCAAGTTTGAATGAATTGGGAAACTCAAGTAACTGCAGCCTTGGCTTGTCTCCCAGCACACACAAGCGCAGAAACAGCGTCCTCTTGGTCTGCTGGGAACACATGTTTTCAGCTTTAATAAGCTAAGTTATGATTGTCCAAGTGCCCATTTCCCTGCTTCCTCCCTCCCCCCTCCCCTCCCCAATGCTTTTGGAAGAACGAATGTTGGAAAGCACAGTATGCATTTTAAAAAAAATTAAGCATTTTATTCCCTGGAATTTGAGATTGTTGGAGTGTGGAATCTGGTTTTGACTGGCAGGTTGAGGGGACTCAGACATTTTTTTAAAACCACACAACAGATTCACAAACCAGTCCACTTTTGCCAGGAGAATAGGTTGTAGTTTGCTGTGGGCACAGCCAGCGGCAATTGTTTTTCCATATATTCAACGGGGGGAATTAATTCTCCCTTTGTACACCCTAATCATTTTAAGCATATACAAGCAGTACCTGGCAAGATTTTTGTGCCAGATACTGTGAATAAACACAAGCTCTGTGGAACGGCATCAAGGGCATATTTGGCGGTGGAGTTTTGAATAGTAGCAGTGTCTAGAATTTTTAAACACTTCCTTTGTGCGAGGGCTATTTGTGTGTCAAAGGCGTCACGCTAACATTTATACTATTCTGACACGCTGTTCCAAATCTGGATCTTTTTTTAGCCGCCTCATTTCTGTGGGTGACTTCGTTAGCAGCAGGCCAGTATAATTTTCACGTGAAAAGTTTAGAGCGCCTTTGTTTAAATATCTCCATTGCGAAAGACTTGAGTAAATATTGTAAACCATTTGAAAATTTAAAAGTAAAGAGGCCCCATTCTTCCCAAAAAACTGAAGACAGTTGCACAAATTAAAAGACATTCCCGTAAAAGAGAAGGGAGAACAAATCCCATCAGGTATCAAATGTCCCAGATATCAACAGTAATTGATATATAACAGTGATGGTTAACCTTTTCGGTGCTGAGTGCCCAAAGTGTGCCCGCGAATGCACGTGCACATGCCAGAACCTCAATGTGCAATGCGAGCGCCCTCTGCGCATGCACCCCACCCTGCGTATGTGTGCATGCCCCAGCATATGTGTCCTGCCACCCCCATGCATGCGCCCTGCTCCCCCGTGCCCCATTTTGGCTTCCAGGTTGGTGCAGGAGGCTTTCCAGGTCCAAAATGGGGCCGGGGGGGCACGCAAGGCATCCCCCTCATGTGCTCCCCCGCTCCCTGCGCATGTGCGTCAGAGACCTAAAGACAAGCTGGCCTGCAGAAGGCGCTGTGGAGCTGGGCTGGGGCAATGGCTGGCACCATCATGGATATATAACTTGATGTTATGTTGAACGTGATTTAGTGTCATGCTTGGATCTCCTAGTATTTTTTATATATATATATATAAACACAGTCTGGATTTTTGCCTGGAAGAGAGTTATTTATTTGGAATAATATTATTTCACAATCTGTCCCAAAATCTCTGTTTCTCTTTCTTGCAGCATAGCATATAATTTCTTCCTTTAGGGTTAATACCTTTTGAATGACTAAATTGTGAGAAGCTATGTAGGGAACCTACAGTGAGTCCATGTTGTCCCTTGAACTGCAGCTGTGAATGCTTAGGTCAGTGTTTCCCAATCTTGGCAACTTTATGATGCGTGGACTTCAAGTCTCAGAATTCTCCAGCCAGTATGCTGCCTGGGAAATTCTGGGAGTTGAAGTCCATACTGTTATGACCCAGCTCCTCAAACACAACAGATCCTCTGTAGTTGAAGCAATGATTCCTTCATTAGGCGTGCCAACAGCCCCGGTAAAAAGTTTCTCTTTCACCACAGAGTAACAAATATGTCTGGCGGGGAGATGAATAGTTGTCTGCCACATCTATTCATCTCCACCCCCTGCCTTTTATCTCCAGAGCTATGGTGGGGCTTCGCTAGCAGCGGTGGCTCTTCTGTCCCAAGGATCAGCTCACAGATTTCCACTGCTCTCCTCTCCTCTGCCTTCTGTGCATCCCCGCGTCAGGCACTGGACCCAGCTGTTCCTCCTCTTCCTCATCAGCCACCTCCAGACCTGGGGGCTGTTGAGTCTCCATCTGAGGGCTGACGGATGGCCCAGGCTCTGCCTTTGTCTCTCTCTCTCTCTGCCAGCTCCATTCCTTCTTCCCCTGTATTCAAGGCATACAAGGCAACCTGTATTCTCAGGTTGCCTTGATGCTGATCCTGGCTCCTACACCTCCTCCTCATTTGATTCGGCTGCTGGAGGGGCCAGTGGCCGATAGGCCACAACACATACATCATAAAGTTTCCAAGGTTGAGAAACACCTGCTTAGATTGCTGGTAGTCCTCAACTTATGGACACAGTTGGGAACTAGGATTTCCATTGCTAAGCAAGTTAAGTGAGTTACTTCGTGCCTGATTTTATGACCTTTATTGATATGGTTGTTATGCGAATCGCTGCAGCTCTTTAAGAAAACCATGCAGCTGTTAAGCGAATAGGTGGCTCAGTGGCTAAAACACTGAGCTTGTCAATCAGAAATGGTCGGCAGTTCGGCGGTTCGAATCCCTAGTACAGGTCTCCTGCGTGAGCAGGGGCTGGACTAGATGATCTCCAAGGTCCCTTCCCAACTTTGTTACTGAGCTTCCTTCATTGATTTCGCTTGTCGGAAGCAGACTGGGAAGATCAGGAATGGCGATCCGAGATGCCTGGATGCTGAAACTCTTGTAAATATATGCCAGTTGCCAAAGTCCTGGATTTTGATCGCATAGCTATGGGGATATTGCAGCAATTGTAAATGTGAGGGCTGACCATAAGTCACTATTTCAGTGCTGTAGTAACTTCAGTTGTTAAACGAATGGTTGTAAGTCAAGAACCACCTGTAGTTTATACCTATGGTTTTCCAGTCATCCCCACTCAAGTAATATATTTGGAGGCTGCTAGATTGGCCGGTACTATGAAAAAAATCAAATCAAATCAGTTTCCTGAACCTTGAGAAACCGAAAGATGCTTTTTCCATCGCTCATCCAAAAAGCGATGAGTCTTTCTTAATTTTTTTTCTTTGAAAACGTTTCGCTTCTCATCCAAGAAGCTTCTTGAGTTCTGACTGAATGGTGACTCACTTCTGAAGAAGCTTCTTGGGTGAGAAGCAAAACATTTTCAAAGAAAAAGAAAAAAACCCAAGGAACTCCAGTTGCCTTTTGGAAAAAGCACCTTTGGGACAACTGTGACCTGGATGACTGAGAATCTTCATACACAACCTTGGGAGAAACCTTGTTCTTAAGGTTGGAAAGGTGTATTATTGATTGCAGGTGATGGTTCAAATCCCCCGGATTAGGGCAGGGGTAAAATTTGTTACTACCGGTTCTGTGGGCGTGGCTTGGTGGGGGGGGTGTAATGTGACTGGGTGGGCGTGGCTATCTTTTTTTAAAAAAAACTTTTGAAAGCATTTTTTCTACAACCTCTTCGGCCGAAGAGGTTTCAAAAAAATGCTTTGAAAAGCCTCTGCCGATCAGGCAACTCAGCTGGGATCGTCAGAGGCTTTTCAAAACATTTTTTTAACCACCTGTTTGGCTGAAGGGGTTGCAGAAAAAAATACTTTTAAAAGCCTCTCTGACGATCCCAGCTGAGTTGTCTGATTGTCAGAGGGGCTTTTAAAAGCTTTTGTGCAACCTCTTCGGCCAAACAGGTGGTTAAAAAAAAGCTTTGAAAAGCCTCTGATGATCCCAGCTGAGCCGCGCAATCATCAGAGGCTTTTTTTTTTTTTTTACTTTTAAAAGCATTTTTTCGGTGGAAGAGGTTGTAGAAAAAATGCTTTTAAAAGTAAAAAAAAAAGCCTCTGATGATCGTGCGCCTCAGCTGGGCATGGGGGTGGGGGCGTGCAGGGATTTTTGCTATCAGTTCTCCAAACCACCCGCCGCCATTGCTGCTGGATTAAGTGATCCGGTCCGAACTGGGAGCATTTCATCCCTGGATTAGAGATCAAGCAGTAGACGTGGCAGAGTCCCAAGTATCACAACATCTTGAACCCCCTCCCTAGCAATTAATGAAGACTCTCAGATTTTAATCAGTTTTCCTGTGAATGGCTGGATTTACATAACATAGCACAGCATTGTGGGATTTATAGTATTTAATTTTAGCTGAGCATTTCCTGTGAACTCAACTGTTGTGGTGTGTAAACCACGGCATATGTCTTAGTGTTATGGGTGAATCCAGCCACTATGATTCATTGAAAAAACCATAGGTCGGGCCCTTGATACTCTCTGAGCTTGGTGGTTTTTTTTGCAGAGGTTTCACTACCCAAACTAGGTAACATCATCAGTGCTAATAAGGAATGGGGTTAGCTTTCAATTTATATTCTAGTGCTGTGATGGCGAACCTATGGCACGCCTAGCCATATCAGTGGGCACGCAAGCTCATTTTCGGGGCTTCTGGGCCCACCAGAAGTAGGGAAACAGGCTGTTTCCTGCCTCCAGAGGGCCTCGGAAGGTGGTGAGGAAGGCCCATTTTTTGCTTTCCCCATCCTCCAGAGCCTCTCTAGGAGTCTGGGGAGGGCGAAAACATCCTTCCCCACCCCTGAGAGGCCAGAAACGGCCTGTTTGCCAACTTCCGCTGGGATCGGAAGGCCTGTTTTTTTGCTGCCCCCAGCCTACAGAGCCTCTCTAGGAGTCTGGGGAGGGCGAAAATGGCCTTCCCCACCCTCCAGCAGGCCCTCTGGAGGCTGAAAACGGCCCATTTTTGCATAGAATTATGGATGTGGGCACACACACGCGCAATCCCCCTGCCCCCCCCGGCACGCGATGGCAAAAAGGTTAGCCATCACTGTTCTAGTGGCTTGCCCTGTCAGTATTGGTGGGGCTAGTCTTGGGTTCTTTGGTTGGGCTGTTTACAGGGGTGAAATGCTACAGGGAAACCAGTAGCGGTGGTGGTGGTGGGTGGTTCGGAGAACTTGTAGCGGTGGCAGGATGCCCGGACATCGTTACTTCCTGGTTTTAACCCTAAGCTACAAATATTCTCTTTTACTAAAACCATATATTGGTCTGATTATAAAGTTGAAAAATAATCTTTTAAATGGTTTTTTTAGAGATTTCTGGATAACACAACTGCTGCTTAGAACAGTGGATATGGTAACTTTCCATTGCCCCAGAAAGGAATACCCATTAAGTATGCATTAGAATATCAAAACCTTTGTCTTGAATATAGCAGAAGATTTTATTTATATGCGAGAAATTATTACGGCTATTTCTCTGAACTTCCTTATTAGTAGCATCTGAGACGTTTCCTATTTTCTGCATTTTAAGGCCAGCTCCCTGGTGGAAAGCTGTTCTGTTTTCTTGCTCCTATTGCTGTTCTTCCTTTAGGCAATTGTGCGTAGCGAGCAAAGTACCAATTTTGCGGTTATGTAGGAAAATTGGTAATTGGCCTTTTCTGCAAGTATGTCAAACTTTCTGGCGGAGACTATGATGCAGGAAGCTAAAATTCAACATAACATCCAAATCAATTCTGTCAGCTTTCTGAAGTGTAAGCTGAAAAGAATGTGGCCGATTCAGGACACATTAGTTCTGAACAAGTGGTAACTTGCAATGGTTGTTTTGCATGGCTTTATTGTAGACCAGTGTTTCCCAACTCGTTGCCATTTTAAAATGTCTGGACTTCAGCTCCCAGAATTCCCTATAGCTATTGCTAATAAACTAGATTTGGAGGTTCATGTAGCACATTTACTGCAGTCATAGGATCCAGTTAAATGCCATGAAAAAAAGGACAAAACAATAACTCTGTCTATATACATCGAACCTGAAACTGAGAAACTGCATTTCTTTGGTTAGATTCATCCTGGGAACCCAGCCTTAATTTTCCATTCTAACACTGAAACTCGTAACCCTCCTCAACTGAAACCACAAAGAAAAGTCCCTGCAAAGCAAAATAAATAAGAAGGACTAGCGGTGACATGATAGCAGTGTTCCAATATCTCAGGGGTTGCCACAAAAAGGAGAGACTCAGGCTATTCGGCCGCGCGGGTGATTATGGGAGCGACAGGGCGCTCCCACGTGACACCTCTCCTGCGCGAGCTGCACTGGCTTCCAGTGGTCTTCCGGGTGCGCTTCAAGGTGTTGGTTCTCACCTTTAAAGCGCTCCATAGCATAGGGCCGAGGTATCTGCGAGACCGCCTGCTGCTACCGATAACCTCCCACCGGCCAATAAGCTCGCACAGAGAGGGCCTCCTCAGGGTGCCATCAGCCAAGCAGTGTCGGCTGGCGGCCCTCAGGGGGAGAGCCTTCTCTGTGGGGGCACCCGCCCTGTGGAATGGGCTACCTCCTGAAATTCGATTGATCCCGGACCTCCGCGCTTTCCGAAAGGCCCTTAAGACTTACTTATTTCAACAAGCCAGCCTAGTTTGATTGGTTTTAATGGGGTTTTTAAATTTTGATATTATTGATTTTTGGGTTTTAAATCGGGTATTTTAACTTGTATATTTGAGATTTTAATACTGAAATGCCGATGATTTAATTTAATTTTAAATTTTTTCCAATATTTGTACTATATGTGTTTTAATTTGGCTGTTCACCGCCCTGAGTCCCCCTGGGGAGAAGGGCGGTATATAAGTTGAAATAAAATAAATAAAATAAATAAATATTCTCCAAATCACCTGAAGGCAGGACATGAAGAAATGGATGGAAACTAATCAAGAAGAGAAGCAACCTAGAACTAAGGGGAAATTTCTTGACAGTTAGAACAGTGAACTTGCCTCCAGAAGTTGTGAAGGCTCCAACACTGGAAATTATTAAGAAGAGATTGGACAACCATTTGTCTGAAATAGTATATAAGGTTTCCTGTCTGAGCAGTTGGACTAGAAGACCTCCAAGGTCCCTTCCAACTCTTTTATTCTATAGTAATCCCCCGCCAACATGGGGAGTGGCTGATGGGAATTCTGGGTGTTGAAGTCCACAGGTGTTAAAAGTTGCCAAGGTTGGACAGCCCTGCCTTAAAATTCCATTTTCATTTCATTTGTCCCTAGAACATTAGTCTATTAGGCAGCTGGTTCATCCAGGGTGGCCTTTGGCAAACTTGAGACAGTGTGTCCCGGTAATCCTCAACTTACGACCACAATTGAGCCCAAACTTTATGTGGTTAAATGAGACATTTGTTAAGGCGGTTTTGCCCCATTTTGCAACTTTTTTTGCCGCCGTTGTTAAGTGAATCGCTGTAGCCGTTAACGTTAGAAACCCCGATTGTTAAGTGAATCTGGTTTCCCCATTTATCTTTGCTTGTCAGAAGGTTGCAAAAGTTGATCACATGACTCCGGGACGCTGCACCTGTCATAAATACGAGTCAATTACCAAGCATCTAAATTTTGATCATACGCCCATGGGGAATGCTGCAATGGTCGCTAAGTGTGAAAAATGGTCATAAGTTGTAACTTTGAACGGTCACTAAACGAACCATTGTAAGTCGAGGACTACCTGGGATGTGATTTCTGGAGAGGAATTGATTCCTTCTCGGTAGCCTCTCACATGCACTTCTTTCTCTCAGCTTTCTTCTTGAAGAGTTCCTGGAGGGATTCATTTTCCAAGTATAGAAAAGCCTCTGGGTATGGTAGAAGCCGAGCTGGGTAAACATCCTTAAAAAGGAAGTGAGATTGAGCTACTTTGGAAGCATAGAAACAGAACTGGAATATGGATCATAATGAAACCACGGAAAAGGGTATTTAATGTGCCTTTTATTTTTCTGGTTCATGGGTTTGTGTTTCTAGTTCGGAGTGTGACCCAGAATATGTCCCTTTCTCACAGTTCACAGGATTGTACAGTTGGGACCGCAAGAATCATCTAGCCCAGAGCTTCTCAACCTTGGCAACTTTATGATGTGTGACTAGAGATTCCCCCCACCCCCCCACCTCTTTGCAAAATTTCCAGTTTTGGAAGTTCCCCAAGTTCACATTCAGCATACTGTAATTGAACATTTTTTTTTCCTAATTGCTTTTTTCTTTTGTAGGACTGGCTCAGCTCCTCCACAGAACTCAAGATGTCACAGGAAATGGAAGATACCATTGGTAGGTGCTCTTCGGGGAGTTGAGTTTCATTGTTTCTGATCATTGATTATCTAATGTTTGAATCGGGGGGCTTTTCAGCTCAGCTTTGAGAGTCTTTATTGTGCCGTGCAAATGGCATGGTTATATTTTGAATAAGCTAGCCCTTATTCAAAAGAGGCGTGTTATTGTTGGTGACTGAAGAATTGGATTGTTGCCCATGTAGCTTTGAAACATTCATTCTTTGCAAGAAAGTTGCTCTTGCCTTCATTTTATTACTTTCTTTACTTTTGCTTTTTATACTTTATAAC
Source organism: Masticophis lateralis (assembly GCA_030761175.1). Lineage (NCBI taxonomy): Eukaryota > Metazoa > Chordata > Lepidosauria > Squamata > Colubridae > Masticophis > Masticophis lateralis. The sequence goes on from JAUDYJ010000009.1 coordinate 14,741,225, forward strand.
TGATCCAGAAAAACAAATGTCCAGTGTGTTGCATCTTCTGTGTACAGACACAAAGGTCTGTGTACAAACCTTAGCTTTTAACATATTGCAATTATAAATTAACCAGGTATTATTACACAAAAGTAGTTAACTTTTTTCCTAATTGGCAGAAGAAGGAAGCTGATCGTTAAATTTATTTGTGTCAAGAAAGCTTAAGTTTTAGATCTGTTTGATTATTTGATAAGTTTGAACAAATGCTATGAATCGAATGCCTGACCCTATACACGAATCTATATTAGTAATGATTGTCCAGAGAAAATTAGATACTATATATTGCTTTAGAGCAGGGGTGTCAAATTCAAGGCCGGATCTGACCCGTGGGGTGCTTAGATCTGGCCCACGGGACCACCCTGGAAACTGCAAAGAACTGGCCTGCAGTGTCTCTGCCAGCGAAAAAGGAGCTTGGGAGGGCTGTGCGTGGCCCTCCCAAGATCCATTTTCATTGGCAGAGGATTGCAGGAGGCCATCACAGCCAAAAATGGAACTTGGGAGCCTGTTTTTGCTGGCAGAGCACTTAGGCCACTACAGGCACCCCTAACATGACGTCGAGCTGGCCACGACCCTGGTCACCACCCCCTCCCGCGCCCCACCAAGGTCAAACACAACCCTGATGCGGCCCTCAGTGAAATCAAGTTTGACACCCCTGCTTTAATGCTTTCGGATTTTGACTTTGAAAAGTCAGGAGTAACTTTTCTCCTTTGGTTTGAAAAATATGTAATATACAATTTCAAAAACCTGTACAAATCCTAGATACAAGTCCCACTTGTTGATCATATGACCACAGGACACTATTACTATTGTAAGTGCTAGGACTGATCATACTTAACTCTTTTAGTGCTGTTGTTGTGGCGAATCAGAGGAGGAGGAGGCATGGAAGTCAGGGTCAGCTTCAAGGCAACCTGAGAGCTCTGAGGGGGAAGAGGGAATGGAGCTGGCAGAGAGAGAGAGAAAGAGAGACAAAGGTGGAGCCTAGGCATCCGTCAGCCCTCAGATGGAGACTCAACAGCCCCTAGGTCTGGAGGTGGCTGATGAGGAAGAGGAGGAACAGCTGGGTCCAGTGCCTGATGCTCAGAAAGCGGAGGAGAGGAGAGCAGTGGAAATCCATGGGCTGAGTCTTGGGAAGGAAGAGCCACCCTAGCCCTGGGGATAAAAGGCAGGGGGTAGAGATGAATAGATGTGGCAGAAAACTATTCATCTTTCGGGCAGATGGACTTGTTAGCCTGCAGTGAGAAAGAAAGTTTTTGCCAGGGCTGCCGGCGCTCCTAATAAAGGAATTTTTGAGTTAACTTCAGAGGGTGTTTGGGGAGCTGGGTCAGAACAGCGGTCATAATTTTGAACATTCACTAAACATGGTGATTGCTAAGCAAGGTTGTGAGTTGCCTGGTTAGCTAGACCTTGCAGGCACAAATTGACAGTGTGGGTGTTTTGCTGTCCCCACTGAGGCTGCCATCTAGGGGGTTGGGAATCAGGAGGCGCTGCTCTGTGGGGCATGATCCCAAATCATCATAATGTCAGGGGGTGTTTTGAAAAAAGGCCACCTTGGGACACCACAGCAGTTGGCCTCCAAAGCTCTAATGAACTGGTTGACGCCTCCTGTGGCTTCTTGCCTATTCTGGAATCTGTAGACTGAAGTGTCTTCAGTTGATACAACAGAGCTGCTATTATGTGCTGTGATTGTTCTTTTAATTGAACGTTCTGGTGGTTGATAATGTCCTCTTCCCTCTGGAGGCTTTCGGCAAGCCCTTCTGTGGCCGTGAGCACTAAGCAACAGGGGCAGTAGAACTGTCATCATTGGTTATGTTTAAACTCTTCTCTAGAGTGCGGCAATGAAATAGCACAAAATTTTATCCTGTCTTGAGGATTTACAATCAATGCTCAGATCTCTGCAGCTTTGGAATTGGATGTTTTGAAAAGGGCCTTTCATGTAGTCCAACACGGGAGAGGTGGTAGCTCACTTTCAAGATTTGGTGATTTTTGCAAAAAAAAAAAAAGGTGTTTTCTTTTAAATTTAATTTGAAGGCCTGTGGATGGCATCAGTTTGGTATTGTGCTGATGGGTAGGTGCTGTCCTCCGAGATATAGATAGATAATAGATAGATAGATAGACAGACAGACAGACAGACACACAGATACACAGACAGGAAGGAAGGAAGGAAGAAAAGAAAGAGAGAGAGAGAGAAAGAAAGAAAGAAAGAAAGAAAGAAAGAAAGAAAGAAAGAAAGAAAGAAAGAAAGAAAGAAAATTCTTTATTGGCCAAGTGTGATTGGACAATTAAGATTAAGTTTAAGATATGCCGTCAACTGCTACATTTCATACTAAATAATTTCATGTGCTTGCCAGTTTGACAAGCCACAAGTTGGCTTTTCATATCAGTGTTTCAAGTTTGTCCTGTTAAGGCCTGGCTGTTTTATCCGGTGTTATTCTGCTATTGCCTTATGTTATTGTGCTGTTATGTTCTCAAGGCACTAGAGGGCATACGTGACTTAATATTTTGTCCCAAAGGTGCTTTTCCCAATCTCCACTTTCTCAGGTTTTTCCCTTGAAAACGTTTGGCTTCTCCTCCGAAGAGCTTCTTCAGTTCTGACTGAATGGACTGAAGAAGCTTCTGGGATGAGAAGTGAAATGCTTTCAAGAAAGTCCAGTTGCTTTTTTGGAAAAGCACTTTGGGGACAAACATAACCTGGATGATTTGAGAATCTCCATAGAGACTTAATATTTTGTTTCAGCACAAGAGTCAGTTAGAATCTTGATAGGAAACCTGTTAACTGAGCATGGCTTCTTCTTGCTAAAATTCAAGCTATTTGGGGGATGGAAGCAAGTCTTCTCCTTAATTTAGGTTTGTGTGGTTAAAATATATTCCTTTATGCTGGATTTTTAATTCTGTTATTTGAATTCATGTTTTGTATCCTCCATGCTTTCACCGTTATTTTAGAGATATTCTTATCTTGTAATTTATTGTACCTTTAACATCCTTCTTCAACTTTCAAAGAAGTCAGTAACATTCTGAATAGCAATTCTGAATTGGGGGGGGGGGGCATAAAAAGCCACAGGAAACCAACAAACAAAAAATTATGTTATACTTCTGGTGAAATTGTTGCAATTTTTAATGGATTTTGCTAAAACGTATGGTTGCAAGTAAATGTATTGATGAGGACATAGTGACTCAGTGGCTAAGATGCTGAGCTTGTTGATTGAAAGGTCAGCAGTTCAGCGGTTCGAATCCCTAGTGCTCCTGTTACTTGTCCCAGCTTCTGCCAACCTAGCAGTTCGAAAGCACATAAAAAATGCAAGTAGAAAAATAGAGACCACCTTTGGTGGGAAGGTAACAGCATTCCGTGCGCCTTTGGCGTTTAGTCATGCCGGCCACATGACCACGGAAACGTCTTTGGACAGCGCTGGCTCTTTAGCTTTGAAACGGAGACGCCCCCTACAGTCAGGAACAACTAGGACATACGTGCGAAGGGAACCTTTACCTTTACCTCAAATGTATTAGTACTAAAAACATTAGGAAATTCGAATGACAATTTTTCTAGGCAATCTTCCTTCCTTGGTCATTTTAACTAGTTGTAAAGGGGCATGTGTGATACTCTGGGAGTTGAAGTCCACAAGTCTTAAAGTGACCAAGGTTGGAGACTCGTGCTCTAGGAATCACACCAATCAGTGCAAAATAAGAATCAAATTCCTTGTGTCTCCAATCACACTTGGCCAATAAAAAGATTCTACTCTACTCTACTCTACTCTACTCTATTCTCTTCTCAGTGTGGTGCCTTCCATGACCAAAATGGAATGGGGATTTTAAAAGGTGCAAGTAGTGGTACATCCGGAGACATGAATAAATCTTTTGTATAAAGTCTCCATGTTCCTCTTGGAAAGTCTTGCTGAACAAGCATTTAGAAACTGCCAGAACTGGAGGGTTGTCATATACACATGCTAACCTTTTCCCTAATTAAATAATCAGGAACAGCCTCCTGGTATGCAAAGAATGAGCACTTGGAAATATGATTGCTGAGTCACTATTCCAATTAAGTTACCCAAGTTAGACTTTGCAGAAGACTGGTGAGAAAATGCTCCAGAAGAGACATCAAGTCGGTCATTAAGAATAGGGAAATTCCATCCGTTGTCTACAAAAGATCCGGTGGAAGGATGTATACAGCACAGGATGTATACCTCATACGATATAGCTAACACTATGGTTACTTTACCAATGTTAGCACAATGGCAGCATATTAAATCAGCAAATTTTTAAACCATATTGTGCATTTTATTGCCTTCTAACTTGGCCATTGAAGATAATGGCATAATCCAAAACACAGTAGCCTTTTGGATGTATACACACCCCATTAACCTCCCTTCTTTCTTCCTCCTTCAATTCTGATGCAATAGAGTACTACGGCAAAATTCTTCGTATCTCATTTTAGAGATTGCTCATTCTAAAACTTTTAGCTGAGAAGTTTCAAAGGAAAGCACGTGGCTGAGTATTCCTTAGGAGCAGGGCTGAAATCCAGCAGGTTCTGACAGGTTCTGGAGAACCGGTAGCGGAAATTTTGAGTAGTTCGGAGAACTGGCAAATGCCACCTCTGGCTGGCCCCAGTGTGGGGTGGGAATGGAGATTTTGCAGTATCTTCCCCCAGGAGTTGGGAAGGAATGGGGATTTTGCAGTATCCATCCCCTGAAGTGGAGAGGGAATGGGGATTTTGCAGTATCCTTCCCCTGGAGTGGAGAGGGAATGGAGATTTTGCAGTATCCTTCCCCCAGGAGTGAGGAGGGAATGGAGATTTTGCAGTATCCTTCTGCCAGGAGTGAGGAGGGAATGGGGATTTTGTAGTCTCCTTCCACTGGAGTGGGGAGGGAATGGAGATTTTGCAGTATCCGTCCCCCAGGAGTGAGGAGGGAATGAGGATTTTGCAGTATCTTTCCCCTGGAGTGGGGAGGGAATGGGGATTTTGCAGTATCTTCCCCCTGGAATGGGGAATAGAGATTTTGCAGTATCCTTCCCCTGCCACGCCCACCAAGAACTGGTAGTAAAAAAAATTGGATTTCACCACTGCTTAGGAGTCATGACTTGAGAAATATGGTAAGAAACCCAGCTAAGAAGGGAAATTCAGAGCAAAGTTGTAGAGCCAGCATTATTCACAGGTACTGTGTAATGCCAGAGGTATATTTCTCCTATCATAAAATCATAGAAGAGACTTCAGAGGTCTTGTAGTCCAACCCCTGCCCAGGGCAGGAATCCTTATTCTATGGAAGACAAATGGTTGAACACCTTTAGTGATAGTGGAGACTCTATGTCTTATGTGAAAACCAACCATTTGGGGTTAGATTGTCACACTAGGAAGACTTTTTGCCTGGGTCCCTTCTTCTGGAGCCTGTAACACTGATGAAATTATTGCTATCTGCCTGGAAAAATGGCAGGGTTAGGAATCAGAATGGATGTCTCTACCTCGAATGCAACACTGTGATAGTGTTTAGCACTCCAGAGAGCCTAAAGCTTTTCACATTTAATATCCAACAGTTGTAGAAACAGTGATTAAAAACAGTCACTAGATTCCGCCACCGGCATCTTCTGTGATAAGGTGGTAGGCGTGGGAAAAAAAATTGGCCCGAGGATTTGGAGCGCAGTCAATGTAGACAATATGGACAACTGCCTAAAATGGTACGGCAACACCTGGTATTCTTGTCTCTCTACAGGGAGAGAAATCGTTAAGCAAGAGGGTGGCTGATCCTTAATAAGCTAATGAGATCATAACGGAGGTGAAATCCGATTGTTCACGTTCAGTTCTTAATTCAGCTCTGTTCCACATGGATCCTTTTGCAACGGATGAGCCTTGGTAGGTTTCATAAGGGTTGGAGATGTCACCTCTGTGGCTTTTCACACTTTTCTTCTGTTTGTCTGTCTCTTAATCATAGTAGAAGGCAAGAGAATTTGTGGACATGGCATTACAATGAAAAATAGTCTCTGACTCTTAATTTAACTCCCTTGCATTCAGCTTGTGTTTTAATTAAAAAAAAATAAGACCTGCCTTAAGTGCTCTGGCATTAATTGCTTCTCTACTTCGGTCACACGTTGATTGCTTAAAGCAAAATCTAAACAGCCAGCAGGGAGACTCCTCCAAACTTTGAAACCCAGGCGTGTGAATGCTGCTCTTAAAAATCAAAACGGAAGGTATGGTATTTAGAGGAAAAACAAAGAAGTCAGGAAGGATGGAAACTTGCATCTGGTGGAGGATAACCTCTTAAGCAGCTGCTGTTCCCATCATGAATGCAAATCCAGCAGTGCCCTCTTTACCTGTTTCAGTCACTGTTATCACTCGGGGTCAGTTTTCCTTTTGTTCTGCGGAATGGTCTTGACATTGGGAGCAGCTGTTATTTTGTCGTCAGAAGGGCTGGATCCTCAGGGTGCGGGGCTCCGTCCTCCTCAACGTTTCCATCATGTTTGAGAGATGCAGATCCTCATTCATTTGAGTGAGGTGTCAGGTTTCTTCAGGTGGTTCCAGCCTTTGCTCTCACTTTATAGGGATGGCTTATTGAGCTGCTTTGCTTCTCGCACCTACAATTTGTGGGTGCCCCAATACCGGAGGCTTTTAAGAAGAGACTGAAATGGTGTAGGGTCTTCTGCTTCAGCAAGGGGATTGGATTAGAAGACCTCCAAGGTCTCTTACATCCTGTTCTGTTCTGTTCTGTTCTGTTCTGTTCTGTCCTGTTCTGTTCCGTTCCGTTCCGTTCCGTTCCGTTCCGTTCCACTCCACCCCACCCCACCCCACCCCACCCCACCCCATCCTGAGGTGGTATTCAGCCAGTTAATACCGATTCAGATGAATCAGTAGCGGTGACTGCGGGTGGACTCGCCACCCACCTACCCACCTACCCGCCAACCCGCCTAATGCCATCCTAATTAGCCATGTTTTCGAGGGCAGGCACATTCACAGAAGGTGCTCACGCAAGCAAAGCATATGTGCGGAAGGTGCGTGTGAGCGGAAGGTGCACGCGGCGAACGGGTGGTAAAATACGTGAAACCCACGACTGATTCCATCCCATTCCTATCCCCATCCCCATCCCCATCCCCATCCCCCAGCACTGAGCTTGTCGATCAGAAAGGTCCGCAGTTCAGCGGTTCGAATCCCTAGTGCTGCGTAATGGGGTGAGCTCCCGTTCCTTGTCCCAGCTTCTGCCAACCTAGCAGTTCGAAAGCACGTAAAAAATGCAAGTAGAAAAATAGGGACCATCTTTGATGGGAAGGGAACAGCATTCTGTGCGCCTTTGGCGTCTAGTCATGCCGGCCACATGACCATGGAGACATCTTCGGACAGCACCAGCTCTTCGGCTTTGAAACAGAGATGAGTTCCGCCCTCTAGAGTCGGGAACGACTAGGACATATATGCGAGGGGAACCTTTACCTTTTTAAAGATGTCTGCACAGGTAAAAACACCTGCAAGAAAACAGCCAAGCTCAAAGAGCATCAAGGATTCCATAATCCAAGGGAAATTTTGATCAAGGAGATCCTATAACTCAGTACCCTGCTTTTTTTCTTTTTCCTTCTATGCCCAATTGGGTGATTTTTCCCACAGTGGTTACTTCCACGCTATTTAACTGCTTTATAATAGTCTTTTCTTCTTTTTTTCATGTGACCCGCTTGAAGGCTGCTGGATGGAAAACAAAAACAAATGATTTGCTAGGAATATGTTAACTGGTGAAATTCAAAGATTCTTTTTCAAAACTCTCTGTGGGGTTGGGTGGGGGGATTATTTTAAACCTGTTTAATTTTCTAAGATTTTATATTCGACACACACTGTCACTGTTCTGTGTTGCCATTCAGATGTTACAGTTAATCGCAATCATAATTGAGCCTGGAATTAACAGTCGTAAGTCACTGCAGTCATTAAGTGGGTACCTGCAAAACCACAACTGATTGAAAGGCCTTTTTTGCAGTGGTCGTCAAGCAAACGTGCCGGGCTTTAAGCAAATCCATTTTTAATTGGAAAATGGAAGTAAACTCCAGAACCTGGCCAAAAAAAAAAAAAAAAATACCCATTGACAATCACAATCATTTGACTAAAACGACTGTAAAGGTGAGCTAATTGCAAAATGCCCCAAATATGGTCACATTAATGTCAAGGGCATTGTATGTAGCTGTCAGAACTTCAAAATCGTGCCTAAATACCTTTTGAAGGGTCCATCAGAACTTAGAGCAGTTGCTAAGCGACACAGTTGTTAAGTGAGGACTACCATGTTTTCCCGAAAATAAGACCCTGTCTTATATATTTTTTAACCTTGAAATAAGCATTTGGCCTTATTGCCATGTGCTCAAAAGCACGATTGGGCTTATTATTAGGGGATGTCTTATTTTGGGAGAAACAGAGTACCTGTACTGAGTCACAACTCCAGCATTGGTCCTACTGAAGTTTTGGAAGATGTATGCAGTTCAACATCTTCCAAGGCAACTGGTCCTTCAAACCTGTTTTCCATTACTAATAAGTAATGGAAATAATAATAAGTAAACTTACCGGTCCCTGTCTGCTTTTCTCAGAGCAGCTTCCTCATCACTTGCCATCTGATTCTTCAATTGGAAAAGGGAAGGTTTGAACACAGTACCTTCCATGGACAACCGATGTGCTCTATCTCGGGATTGTGCCCCTCCCATGTGAACACAAACTATGCCTCAGAAAGTCTGTCTATTTTAATCAATACCTGAATTGAGGAGGGAAATCTATAGGTGCCATCGCTACTCCTAGTTTTAATCAAATTATATACTTCTCTGTAGTTATCCGAAGGGCTTTATAAGCAAAAAGGTAAGAATATCTGTGTACATCTCAAACACTAAGCAAAGCACCTTTGGAAATTCTATCACTGTGTAGGAAGTACAATAGCATAGTATATTAGTGCCCGTGAGCGTGGGCAGATTACTGGATCTCAATAATTATTTTGGCAGGCATTCCATAATCATCTTTTGCAATTATTTTGTCTGGATCAGTTAGCAGCAGTAGGCATCGATAGACGGGAAGGGAACAGCTCCATGTTTTATCTGCAGCTTACAACATTTTTTGTTCACTGGCATAATGGGGAAATCTTTGGAGGGTTGCTGTTTACGTTAGGACCTTTCAGCCCTGCTGGTTTTCAGTCTAAAAGATGGATTGAAGCCCACCTTGTCACAGGTGTGACAAGGGCATATCATTAAAGAGAAAGCTGTGATGGGATCAGCCTACATAGCACTAGGTTTGTAAGGAGTGGAAGTTGGAGAATTGGGAGGAGTGGAGTTGGGGGGGGATGATTCACAACATAAATAAGATTACAAGATCAGGCTTGAGATGGCAAAATCTAATAACCTTCATCATTTTTGTTGGCAGATATACTGGGGACTTGTAGTAACCTGAAAGGAGAGGTTGTTAAACTGGAAGGATTTCTTCTGAACACTCCTGTCTTTGGGCAAATATTTATTCATAAATTGTTTCAGAAGGTATATTGATGCAATACCCAATGAGAACAACCCTGTAATTATGTTTAGATTCATGCTAGGTGGGAACCCTTGGAAAAACATCTAACTGAACTAGTGTGAAGTATACACTGTACCTTTAAAATTCATAATGAAATCTAAAAAGCCTTTTAATCCCTTCATTTTCCTCTTCCGTGTGAAAAAAAATGTAATCAGTTCTTTGAAAAATGCTTTGTAATCTTTTCTTTTATATACACTGAGAGCCTATGCACCAAGACAAATTCCTTGTGTGTCCAATCACACTTGGCCAATAAAAAATTCTATTCTATTCTATTCTAAATTAGTGACTGGTGGGTGGCCAAAATCTTCTAAAGAAATCAGTCATATCGTTACCGCTACCGGCTCAGGAGAACCGGGCTGAACCGGGAGGAACCCACCACTGCTATTGACCTTATAACTTTGCCGTTAAACAAGTCATTTCTCTCCCAATTCCAAACTAAAATTAGACCCAATTCATTTAAATATGAAAAAAAAAAAACCCCTTAAAAGATTTACATTTAAAACAGAGTAAAAAAGAGCAAACCTACCTTGCAGGATTCTCAAGATGTGAATCTGGATACGATATGAGAGAACTAATAAATTAAATTGGAATAGAGCTGCCATATTTGGAGCATCTGAAGCAACCGGTATCTAGTACAGATGCATTGATGGATGAACAATATTTTTTTAAAAAAACATGACTTTATAATCCTTCTTTTTTTCTCTTCCTTACAGAAAGGCTTTCTTTCTCCATCTAATAACCCTTATTTCATATTAACCATGGTGTCACATATTAATTCGGTGCACAATGAGACTGGTCCTTTCTTCCTATCTGTTTAGAAACTATTGAAGTTCTAACTTGAATATTAGATGATTAAAAATGGGACACCTATGAAAAACCAGCTCTCTAGACACTTTTCCTATGTTCAACCTAACATGGGTACAATCATTTTTTTTTTTGCTTTATTTGGTAACTGACACTTAACTGATTTTAAAGAATTTGAGGTCTAGATGCCTTGCCGAAAGCCATTTCAAAAACGCCAGTTCTGGTTTTAACTCGCCTTGCAAAATAACATGAATTTGTGCCTTTTATTAGTTGCATCTGCATGACGGACTTATGTCTTTTAAAACTGGTCTTAAGAGGGCAGCCCAGCTTTTCCTAGGGACTGCATTCTAGTGCCCCAATGACATTTTCTGTGTTTTGATCTTATGTTATTTCAAAACCCTTCTAGTATTTGGGCTTTTCTCAAAGTTGGATTTGCTTGCATTTTCTGCCATGCTTCAAAATATCTGCTTGGCAACTAGCAACAGGGTTATTATGCTTGAAGTATTTCATATTGGCCTTCTTGACATTTTGAGGCTCACAAGTGCAATCAAAGTATTTATTTACAATTTGCCTGCGATGAATTAAAGAAAGTGGATATAAGACAGTATGCAGACTGGCCCTCCTTTGTCTCCAAAGTATAAATATTTATCTTTTATCAGGTTGAGAAGTATTCCTTTGTGTTGACTGGTAAAGTAAGTTGGGATTTGAAGAGAAAAAAAAAAGGTGTTTGAGTGAACTGGAAATGAATTCGGTTCACCTCAATGCGGAATGGATTTTAAAATGTATTTATTGGGCTAAGGAAGCTGAATTTTAACACATTTGAATATTTGCATTTGAATTCATTGGCTTGGTATGAATGGTTTTAAGCAAGGATTATGCTGCTATTGAAACCAGATTTCTGGACCTGGAACTTACAGAGGGCTGATGGATCTTGACCTTGTTAGGATTTTTTTGATGCCATTTTCAATTTATTGAGGAATGTACCTTATGTCAAATTTAATGGGAAAATAGTTTTCTAAATCTCTAAATTCAAAATTTTGGTGCTGCTCCTTGTTTCAGACTCCAGAGGGGGCTGGGGGTGGGTGGAATGATCTTTTGAGTTTTTTGCAACATGAAAGTTTCTAAATGCAGTTAGATGTTTAGAAAATGCAAGTTTGGTAAGAAATTTTTAATAGAGGATTTTTTCCCCCCCACCAAAGGGAGAGGGAGAGCAAGTAGTTAAATCAGACTCTAAAATGCCACCAGTGGTGCTCATATAAGGATTGGAAGACATGGTTTGCAGCCAGAAAACCCAAGATTCAATTCTCAAAACATTTAAATAGGACTGGCAATGCGTCTGCTGCTCATCATTCTGCTGCTCATCAATGTTAACTATCTGATTGATGGACTGACTTTGTATAAAGCATTTCCTTAAATTCCTGTGACATGTTCGGGGAGAGCTTATATGGAATTCAGTAACAACATTCTCACTTTTTAGCTCCATTATGCCTAAGGAAGTTTCACTTATAGGGAACTGATTTTTTAAGGTGCCACTCAACCTTTCCCCAAGGGCAAGTAACAACGTTTTTTTTTATCTCATTTGTCATTTTAAGGAAACCGTTGTTGCTTTTTCATGTATTAGAATGGAATGCAGAAAATCACAACGCCACTCTAGAAATCTCTATGTCTTAGTGTGGAATCCAGGTCTTCCAGATCAGAGTCCAATGAACTCTGTGTGACACAACTAGTTCGACTAAAGTTGGCAGGTTGCTGTTCCTACTGAAATTTTCTCTCCCTCTCCCTCTCCCTCCCTCCCTCCCTCCCTCTCTCTCTCTCTCTCTCTCTCTCTCTCTCTTTCTCTTTCAGAGGGAGGGGGGAGAGAGAGAAATAAGGAAATAGCCATTTTTTCCCTTGGTGGGTATTTGTTTACACTGGGTTTCCATACTTCCTTTTCCAATCACTTTTGCAAATTGCTTTTAAACTGCTTTTCAGTTATTAGCATCAATATGTTTTACAGTACCAGGTGAGTTTCCTTCAATTCTTAGAGAAAGCAGCTTTAAAGAAGTTTTAAATACAAGTTTAAGGACTTTAAAACAATCATTTTTTTGGAATAAACTACAAAAGAGTGATTTTGAAAAGTTACAAATGGGCTAACGGCCAAGATGGATTGGAAATAAAATGAAGGAACTCTTTAAATCCTTAAAAAAGTAGGAAAATGCTATTCTTTTGAATTTAAACAAGAATGATAGGATGGGAATTTGAAGGTTGGACACTAGAAGGAACTAAATATTACAATTAAAGGAGAAGAACACTTAAATTTGACTTACTAATACAGAATGGAGCAAAATACTTCATTATTGTATTAAATAATATTTGTGAACAAAGGACCCAGAAGTTAATTTTAAGAGTGTCTGCCATTCTAGATAAAGTGTTTAAAAGATGTTGTGGAAGTAGAACAAGTTTTACCACATAAAAGTGAGGCTGATTTCAAAGTGGATTTAAAAATGACAAGCTACAAGGATGATATGGAAAGAGAGATGCTACACTGGATATACAAACAAAACCAGCTGATGACATAATAAGTAAAAAAAAATATACAAATAACAAAGCCAAAAAAAAAAAAAAAAAAGGCAACCTGGATAACTTTCCTGTGTTGGATTTATAAAAGAGACCTGTTAAAGCTCTGGAGAATTTTGAGAGCAGAATTTTGTGTGAAGAGGCAAAGAAAAAAATAAAAAGAAATCAAAGTCCTAAGACATTATTTGAAGGGATTAAAGACCAAGATTATTCAAACTACAAGGAAGGAATATAAAGTTGGCTTATTTGATCGAAGTTAAAATAAATAAGTTGTTATCTCTGGTAACCTTTAATGGACTTCTGCTGACCAGGTGTGAACAACAAGGCTTTAAGAATTTATAGATAACGTACACATAAATAATAATCAGAGTCCTCCCCCACTTCCATTAGGAAATATCCAGAAAAGTCAGATGTGTGATTTTTGGGGTATACTGCAATTGTATACTGCATTTGCCCCTGCCTTATCTGGAGAAGGTAGATAGCCTCAGTGACCCACAACGTTGTTATATGCAGCCTTTGGATTCCAGTAATGTTTTCTACTTAAAAGTGTTTTTTATTAGAAAACAGAATGTTGTATAAAGCCTGCACTGAGGAATCAAGTAGAGTGCATTATATAGCATTAGTATTTTTGATCTTGGTGCCACCAGAGTCTGTTGAAAGTCAGCTCTCATAGGTAGCTAGTTCATGCTGACTGGGATTTCTCTTGCTGAATCCAGAGGCCATCACTGGATAGAATTTCTTTGGAAAAGGCTACACCAGACACACCTTCTTGCTAATCTCTCTCATCCGTCTTGGGTTTGGCTGAGGAGATACCTTTCCCCAACACTTCCTCAAGCCAGGGCATTCTCTTATCTTCCTACCGAGATCCTGCAGTTTTACCAGTCCTGGACTTTGTGTCCTTTTACATGATTATGTATTTAAAGGCTTTATCTGTGGGTCAGAAAAAAACAACTTGGGTTTTAAGGGGAACTTTTTGAACGAAATGAGCAAGTCCCGTGTGGGGGGTCTTTGGTGGTCTCTGAGCTTGGTGGATTTCCTGCCTATGTTTCATTACAAAACTAGGTTACGTTATTAGTGGAAGAAGGGAGTGGTGCTTGGGAGGAGGAGGAAGGGGAGAGGGAGGAGCAGTGGTGAAATCCAAATTTTTTTACTATCGGTTCTGTGGGCGTGGCTTGGTGGCCATGGTGTGGCATGGTGGGCGTGGCAGGGGAAGGATACTGCAAAATCTCCATTCCCTCCCCACTCCTGGGGGAAGGATATTGCAAAATCCCCATTCCCACCCCACTCTGGGGCCAGCCAGAGATGGTATTTGCCGGTTCCATGAACTACTCAAAATTTCTGCTCCCTGTTCTCCAGAACCTGTCAGAACCTGCTGGATTTCACCCCTGGGGAGGAGGCAGTGTGGGGTCTTTGGTGCTCTCTGAGCTTGGTTGTTTTCCTACAGATGTTTCATTACAAAACTAGGTTACATCGGAGGTCGCATGTCACATGTCTGTCGCACATTTACAAGTATTGTGGAAGTGTAATATAACTGAACATATGTAGGAGGAGTGGCAGAACATAGAGTAGAGTGAAAAGAGGGGTCAGCCTAGAATCCTTACATAGCCATAAGTGAACTAAGTCCCCCCCCCCTTTGAATTCCGTTGACCCATATCTAACTCAAAATGAAAAAGGTCTTTTGCAGTCACGACATAAGCCTAAAATTGAAAATCAGGCTTGTCAGATGTTACATCTTTTCTATCCTGCTCTACGGAGTAGAGAGTTGGTCTCTGACAGGAAACCACTTGAAGAGACTAGAAGCATTTGAAATGTGGATTTACAGGCGGTTGTTAGGTATAAACTGGGTTAACAAAATCACAAATGAGGAGGCAATAAGCTGACTGAGAAAGCCAAGAAAAAGCATAAAAACCATTAAAAAGCAAAAGTTAGAATATTTTGGACATGTGATGCAATGCCTGGAAAAATACAGCATCCTTCACTTAATCCTCCAGGGAAAGATTGAAGGCAAACGAGGTCCAGACAGAAGAAGAACATCATGGCTTCAAAATCAAAGGGACCGGTTTGGACAAAACTCAACAGCACTTTTTCATGCAGCTGTTGACAAAAATAGGATTGCCAACATGATCGCCAACGTCCGATGACGGATATGGCACAAGAAGAAGAAGTCGAAGATATCTGACGCCAAGCAGGTGTGCATTAGTTGAGAATATTCCTGTGCACGGGTATGAGTACCTGTAAATCAGTTTAATTGGACCTTCACGTGTGGACCTAATCTTTTGGGTTTGACAATGTATGACTTTGCATTTCTTCTTAGATGAGATTTGAAAACTTGTCATTTAGACTTGAGTTTTGAAGTTCATGAATTTCTTCCTTTGTTCAAGGGCGTCTGGGTAGATCATAAAGATCACTTTAATAAAAAATATCTGCGATGACATCTCATGGTTTCCAATAGTGCTTCAAAATAGCAGGAAAGAAATTATTGGTCCAGCTCATGGACAAAATAACAAGTCTAGAAATGCATTAAGCGTAACATCTCTTCTTAACTTACACAGTTTTATTGATATGCTATTTTGAGGTAATCTAACAAAAGGGGAATTAAAAAACAAATTTGATGACACTGGATGATTGCAGAAGTAATCCAAGAAGAAATAGTGCAGTTCTTCCTAATAGCCAAATAATTTATATTTACCCAAATTTAGTTTTCCTTTTATGCAGAGTATTTTTCTATTTCTGTTAATATAGAAGTTGTAATCTTTTTCAAAAATTAAACTCTATTTAAAGCCATAATGTATATTTATGGGGCTCTAAAACTTTCTGGAAAAAGAAACTATTAATGGTTTGTTCTGGAACAGGACTGTTTCACAATTGCATGCATTATAAATGAGAAATTTTAATTTGGTGATAATTGGAGCGTTCTGAAGATACTGATAGGTTTAGTTTGAATCTCTTCCCTACTTGTGTTTATAGGATTAGTAAATTTAGCTTTTTCCTATATGCAGCAATACAGATAAGGAAAAATAGGGATAATTCAGTACATAGTTTACAAAAAAAATAGAATTTCAAGTTCTGACTCTAATTCTTAGCATGATCATGTTATCTGGCAACAATGGGAATAAGCTAACAATAGGAAAGTTGATTTAGAAATAGAAGATAAAGAAATCCCATAGGTTTCTTGGACTTTGTTTTTCCTGGAAGACATTTCACTTCTCATCCCCAAGAAGCATCGTCACTTTTCAGAAAAAGCACCTTTGGGACAACCATGACCTGGATGACTGAGAATCTCCATGGACAGAAGATTAAAAAAAAATTCCAATGAATGCTGCTTAAATACGTAGAATACATCACCTCTTAGATTCCTCTTTCTGGACTGAAAAAAATAATAATAATGTAGTGAAGAACTGCATCTCTGCATCTACCAATATCCCCTCTGTGTTGACCGATCCAAAGAGCCACCTAATTCTCAATTCTGTCCTTCCAATTGGTACAAGAGGATGAGAATCTTTCTTTGTGCCCCCCCCCCACACACACTTCCTCTCCTCTTTAATCACTCCTTTTCCTTTCGTGATATGGAAGAAGTTGGAATCTCAGAGATAGCTAATCCATTTCAGATGGTCTCCGTCTTTCCACCCCCCCCCCAAGAAAACCAGGGTGCTCAGATTTCTCCCTTCAAAGCAGAAGAATGACAATTAGTAGTGGCTTGTTTATAAGCTGTTCGCCTGGCCGTTTGAAGTCTTACAAACCCGTTTGCTTGTCCGTCCTCCTTCCAGCCTTTTAACTCCTGCCTTTAAAGAGCCCAGGGGATGTTGATTATTTGGCTTCTGTAGCTCTGACGTCTCCTCCTCCTCCTCCTCCTTCATGAGATCCACCCCTAAGCAGAATACGCACTGTGGAATGACAGGCATTCCGTTCCTCTTTGGAGGGAGCTGGCATGGGAGCGTATTTATGAGAATTACACCGTGCCCTGAACCAGGGATACAGGACATACCGTGGCAAGAGCTTGGACCCACAATCCTGGACTTTTTTCTGACTTGGGGGCCATTCGACTTTTTGGCGGGGGGGGGGGGTGGGATCTTGGAGTGAGTGGAGGGAATCGGTGAAGTTTCTCCAGCCCGGAGTCTTGTCAACTTTCAGGGGCTGATGCCTGCTTCTCGAATCGGTTCGCCTTGCTCTTTCTCTCTGAGCTTAACTTGAAGAATAGAAGAATGGGACAGACGCGCTACTCAAGACCGGTATATCCAGCTCCCTTGGGTGAGTAATGGAGGGTCTCGTTGCAGCTGAAAGCGCAGCCAAGAATCAAATCAGGCCAAGTCAAAGCACGTTTAAAAAGAGATGGCCAGGTTTGGGTAAGTCGGAAGGGCTTTGGGCTTCTCAGAAGTGCCAAGGAGAGATCGTTTTTCGTAATCCTTGCTTTAAAAAAATAAAAGAGAGAGAGAGAGAGAGAGAGAGAATTCCTCCAATACAGACCTATTGCTCTGTAACTTGTACCTGGTGTACTTTAAAAACCAGGGTTTTTGATCTTTCGCTTGTTGCTGCCAGAGTGGTATTTTTTTTTTTAAAAAAAGAAGAGTAAAATTTGGTCAGCAGAAAATACCTATCATGGATTTTGCTTGGAGTGAAATGCTTCAGACAGGGAGGATGTGCTGATTTGCTATTTCTCCTCTGTATGAATGATACTTCATTATTAAAAGATTCATTATTCTAATCACCTACCATCCTGAAGCCATTTACTCAGTCATCCTTTACAAGGAGATTTAAAAAAAGAAAAAACACTGATTCATATTTGCTTCCATTTTCAGTTTTAAAAAAAGCCATTCCCTCCACAATCTTAAACTTATTATCGAAGAAGGAAGGAAGGAAGGAAGAGAAGTTTC
Organism: Masticophis lateralis; assembly: GCA_030761175.1. Taxonomy (NCBI): domain Eukaryota; kingdom Metazoa; phylum Chordata; class Lepidosauria; order Squamata; family Colubridae; genus Masticophis; species Masticophis lateralis. Next base: position 14,758,982 of record JAUDYJ010000009.1, read on the forward strand.
AGGTTGAGGATTGCAGACAGTGTCCTTCCAGTCCCATCCCAGGGGTTTTAGGCACTATTAATACCACAATTGGATTCACTGCTGCTGTCCCTACAAAATCCCATAACTGTACATCTCTTGGGTTCTGATGAATTTTTTTGGACAAGCAGAGAATCAAAGAATTGGGGCAGATGCAGGGGAGACGTCTTGTGGCGCCTCAATTGAGGGCAGCCTTGGTGACTGGGGAGGCAATGTTCAGGACTGGGTAGATTTTGCATTTTAAAGAATTAACATCAGAATCGTACAAGGAATCTATTTTTTTTCCTTCTTCCTCTCCTATTTAACTATGGACCCAATTGAATTGTCTAGGGAGCCATCCAGAAAATATCTCTATAAGGCTACCAAGATTGACGTGGCGTTGCCTAGTAGTCAACCAGGAGCTGACTAAAGATGCTGACAGTTGAGGTTTTTAATGTACCTGCCATTAATACATTTTTTTCACAGTACTCCAAACTTGAGTTAAGAAACATTTCTTAGCCTGACTCTGTGCAGGGTATATATTGCACCTATTGGGTGTGACTTCAGTAGAGACAGTCTTTGATTTGGGAAATGAGCTTTAAGAGTTAAATACATTGGCAGCTTGTCTTGTGGCCTCTATTATAAGTCGCATTTTAAATCTCCACCTTCCCATTTTTAAGAGGCGATTTCTAATTTTGTGTGTCTGTGCACTCCCTGCTAATTTAAATTGCTAAATGTGTTTAGCAATTCCTTTATTTGCAAAGGAGCAGATTAGATAATAGCAGACAGATCCTTATGTTCTATTATCTTGTGTTCCCAGTGTTTAGAAGACTTAAACCAAAGCACTGATAGTTGAAATTAAAACAAAACAAACCAATTTTTAATAGCAGTTGATAAACTTTCAGTGTACTGTAGGAACCCAAAGGAGCCCGGTGAGATGGTTAGAACAGTATTTAGGGTGCAACAGAACTTGTTCGTATGTATTGCCTCTTCCACTGTGCTCCCCCGGTGTTACCGAATGAAATCAACACACCTGTTTTTCACCTTAGTTTCTTATAGATCATATGCATTCACCAGAGACAGAATGTATATTTGCCCTTGTTGCAAATAGAGGTATATGTGGCATTTGTTGATGTGGCCGACACAGGTTACAATATTGGAAATAGCCATTATTCTTCTGCAGCAGGTTGTTTTTCTTTTCAGGAAGAAAGGTGGGGTGACCTTCCCCATACTTAAGCCCTGAGTGCACATAGTTTTGACTTCAGCAAACATATTGCAAGACAGTCTGGTGCTCTTGGGAAGGTGTGGGGAAACGTGGAATTCGGTTCAAACTTTAAAAAAAAAAATAAATCTTTTCCAGACAAAGGCTTTATCCAGCATTCTCTTGGCTTGGCTGTGTGTGGGTTCCCGGTGACAGTATGTCCCATGCAAAGGATTACATCAAATGTGGATTTTATTATGCATATAATACATCATACAGTGTAAGAGACAGCTGAGGGTTTGCAGCCTGTGAGTCCCTGGTTGTGTGGATGGGGAGTCTCTAGAGATTCTCAGTCATCCAGGTCATGGTTGTCCCAAAGGTGCTTTTTTCAGGAGGCAACTGGACTTTCTTGTTTTTCTTTTTTGAAGACTTTTTGTTTCTCATCCAAGATGCTTCTTCAGCTCTGACTGGATGGTGGGGAATGGAAGGATTAGACAGCTGGTCATTTGCATCCTTTTACAGCAGTGTTTCTCAACCTCGGTAGCTTGAAGATGGGTGAACTTCAACTCCCAGAATCCCCCAGCCAGCGCTGCTGGCTGGGGGATTCTGGGAGTTGAAGTCCACCCATCTTCAAGCTTCCAAGGTTGAGAAACACTGGTTTACAGGATAGTTGAAGCCCTTGGAGGTTTATCTATATCCTCAGGGTCACCTGAGTGGTGCTCCTGGTTCCTGTAGTCTGCAATTTTTTTCCTCTGGAAACCCATTGCTACTCCCACACCATTCAAAGGTTGTTACGGGGAGGTTCATTTCCTTTTATTTCCTCCAAGAATTTGCTGCCACCACCAATATACTCTTATTCCTGATGAAGTAGAGCAGAGCCTCCTTTTTTTTTAAAAAAAAAAAAAAAACAACAACCACAGGATCTGCAGCATTAGAGTCTTTAAGTCTATCAGCTGTAACTCTGGCTTTTTTTCCACTCCTCAGTATCTAGCGCTATTAACTCTGGTTATGACAAGGAAAAAAAAAATGGCAAAATATACTGTGTGACTTGCGTGATGCAAACCTCACTATTTTGAACTTGATACCGGATGCAAGTACACAAGTCACAGGGTTTTCCACAGTGATGCTGTGATGTGTGTTTTGACACTCCCTCCACCCTCTGTTCCCGTGTGTTCACTTGACATTCATCTCAGGCAACTTACCCAAGCCGTTGGTTGAAAGGGAGAGTTAGCCGACCCCAATTACAACTTCTGCCAGGTTTCCACTCCTTTTTCCTCAATATACAAATGTGCTGTGCATCTTCTCCATCGTGGTTCCTGGACAGTGAAAGTGTTTGCGTGGTGGATGCGTTATGTCCAAAAATGTGGTTTGTGCCCAAATTAAGCAGATGTTTTGTGATACAGCATTGAAATTTACGAAAGAAGAATAACCCGTTGTTTTTAATCAGAAAATATGCCAGCTTGAGAGCAAGAGATAACGCCTGTGCAGACTTCCTTAATGAAAGAGCAAAAATAGACATTTGGTCTACTTTTCACTGGGTTGCTGCTACAATAGCGTGAAAAGCCTGCAGCCTGGGATTTTCTATCATAGCTGGGACTAGCTAGCTTTTATTCTATCTATCTATCTATCTATCTATCTATCTATCTATCTATCTATCTATCTATCTATCTATCATCTATTTATCTATCTATCGAAACACATGAGCTCCAATGTTTGTACCAATCTATATAAATCTGTTAAGAAAGATGTACACTTCATGGTTTTGTGATTTTCAGTTGATTTGTTGAATAATTTCAATGGTGACATTGTTTACCTCCAGAGAGTTTGCTGCTAGCCTGGGGTGATTACTAATGTATTAATGCGATGGTTGAAATACCAGGAAGAAGCCCCTTTGTACTGTTCAGGGTCTATTGGATCACATCAGAGCCATCATGGCTTGTTCTTGGCATCAACCACCTTCCTGTTCTGCTTATCACGTGGTGCTTGGTGCAATGCAGGATACACTAATACAATGCCATCAAATTTATTGAGTTACTATTGAGCAGCCTGGTGGATGCAAGATGTTGGCATAGGAATATATGCATTTCTGCTAGCAAAGGGGGATTTATTTTTTTTTTAAAAAAAAAAGCTTTAATTTGGTGGTATTTATGGCACTCCTTGACTGCTTTCTGGCTTTGTTGTTACAGGAAAATGCTACCCTTTGGGAATATATAACTCAAATGAAGATGATAGTTAGCAATGGAAGAAATAGACAAGACAACCGCTGCATTACCCCAGAATTTTAAATATGTGTAAAGAATGATGAGACGTACTGTCTGTGTTAAAGTCAGAGTTTGTTTTTTTTTAAGACTGATGGGTGAACAGTTTAGAAGATTATTTCAATCTATGATTACTGTGGTGAGATTACTGTATACTCAATGAGGGAAAGATTGGGCATTACCCGTTATATGGAAGAATGGTTAGTGGAATTGACAGAACTTGCCGAGATGGGAAAATTGACCTATTTCAGTGTTTCTCAGGCATGGGAACTTTAAGAGAGGTGGACTTCAATTCTCAGGAAACTTGCAAGTCCCCAAGGTTGAGAAACAGTAGACTTATTTGATGAGACAGAAGTCATTATTGACATTCATCAATGACTTCAAAACACCCTGTAGACTTTTTGCACAAGAAAGAAATGTTTTTGACGTAGGCTTTTGATGATTAGAAAATGTAAATTATAAACCCACATTACCTGTTGATCCATCCATGGTTTTCACAATACAATCTTAGAATATTTATGAAGAAGAAAGTGAATATATTTTATTTGACTAAGATTAGCATACTTAACTTCATTGGGTTTTTGCATTTAACAGTTATTACTGTAGAATATTTGATTTGATTACAGGTGGTTGCGCTGCAACACCCATTACTTCAGAGTGGTTATATCCCAGTATATCACTGAATTACTCCTTTACAACCAATAATCAGTAGGATGAATTCTAGAACGTCATTGTTTTTTCCGTGGCATTGGGAAGAATGGTGAATATTATAATTTGGGGATGCAAAAAATGTCATTAAAATAATGTTCCTACTGTGAACTTGGAGATGATCATTTCATCAAGTGACTGAATTAAATTAGACCTCTTATTAAAATACAACACATGAGTTAAGAGCTGCCCTTGGCATTTTCCTAAAGAGGAAGCAAATCTGCAAATACTTGGAATATTTAGCAATGTTGCTTTTGATGTCCAGAACTACGTTTGCAAAAGAAATATTGGCTTTTGTGTCCTGCAAAATATGAAGAATGATTTTTTAGAGTTACTCACCAAACATGGGGCCTCTCTTGGTCTGTTTCATAACCTTTAGATCTTACTCTTCTTGGTGAGCAGTTCATGGAGATCAAAATACATAATGTTCCCAACGATTTTCCTCTGGTTGCTGATCAAACCCAGACTTGCTTAGTTTTCAGAAACTATAATATATACATTGTTTGTTTTATGGCAGTGATGGTTATACAGTAATGTTGATTAGTAAATAAATCCTGATTTAAAGTGAGTTTCCTTGAGTGGTGTTTTAAATCAGTTTCAGTCAAATCCACTCTACCAAGAACTCAAGAAAAGCACCTTCCTTTTTACCAATTGAATAAAATTATTTCAGTAGAGGTGCCAAGGAATTAGCTGGAGGTGTCCATATGCAAGACATTTGCTCTTTTGGAGAGGATATTCACCTTGGTTTTCTTATCTTCTCCAAAACATGAATCCCATCCAGATATTTCCCTTAAGTGATTAATGTGCTAAGTAGTTACTTGTGCACATTTTTGCATAACTAAGTATGGTTGCAACTGGGTTTTGCATTGGGAGGCATTCTACTGTATATCCAATCATTTGTTGCATCTGGAAATACTGTATTCTATATCCCATGAGTTTGTTTGTTTTAAGGACACAGTCTTAAAAGTGTTCTTGTGCAGCTGAGATTCAAAAATGTCTCATGTCCATATTTGCCAAAAAGTAGACTTATTTTTGGAAGGTTCCATGGGAACACCTCATACAACATGAGGCATTTATATATGAGTAAGGCAGTTACTTTAAAACAGTAGTGAAATCTGAACCAGTTTGCTGGCCGTGCATGCGCACTAGAAATCCTTGACTAGAAATCCTGCTTTCTAATCAAGCTAAACCCCGCCGCACAGCTGATCATCAGAAATACCAGTTCGGAGGAACTGGTAGCTTTTTTAACTACTGGTTCGCCCAGACCGGTAGTTTTTATTGGAGCGAACCAGTAGCATTTCACTCCTGCTTTAAAATCTACCTCTGAAAGAATTATGATAATATCTGATCTACTCACTAAGAACATGGAACAAGAGTAACATATTATTTCTTCATCAGATTCGTCTTAAATTGGCTTTGTCTGTTCCCATTCATACATGATCTCAACTCTATCGTTGTATGAAATGAGCCCTTTTGAAGCCAGTGTCACTCCAATGATGCCAGCATCCTGAAAACATTTGTTTGAATAGAAGCCTGACTTGAGCTATAGGATGTTGTAAATACTGGATGAAATTGAAACGGCAGGCCTGTGCGAGGAGAACATTTACATCATGACTTCATTCAAGTAGGCATTCTTGGTTGTAGAGTAATAAGGAATGGCAAGTAGAAGTGAATGTTAGAAAATTTCAAATTAACTTAGGTTTCCTGCTTATGCTAAGCCATAACTTTTAACCCTGGAATTTTGGAATTTGCACATGGTATGGCCATTGCTGAGAAATGGGATGGCCATAGATCTGGAGAGAATGCAGGTTGCAGGATTCCTAAAGTGATTGTTTCATTTTAACTTCATGCAGTATGCGAAACTAGGAGAAGGACTGGGAGAACCTAGGGTGGAATCAAAAGAGAAATCAGCCCAGAATCTTTATGTAGCCACAAATGGACTAACTCCAACTCCTCTTGAGTTCTATGCCAAGATAGTGCTGTTAGTTGAGTAGATTCTTGTATATAGGCCTAATTATTAATACATCAATTTAATTCGAACTTGTGCAGTCCTGATCTTTCACCCCTGACAGAAACTAGCCATTAGTGTTTGACATCTATGCTTTATAATATAGGTTGGTTTTGTATTGTTTTTTTAGTATGTTTTGTATTGTTTTTTGTTTACAAGCATGTTTAATAATTTGTAAACTACCCCAGAGTTGGGAGGCATAAAAATGATCATAATAATGATACTGGTAATAGAAAACCTATGAATTGACGAGATTTCTGTCAATTACAAAACACTACTCTGCTTGGATCTGCCCAAGGGTGGGCTTCAAAAATTTTAGCAAGGGGTTCTCTGCCCTGTTGCTGGGTAGGTGTGGGCATGATGGGCGTGGCCTAATTGGCCTCCTGCACCATGGTGGGAGGGGGGCATTTTTGCCCTCCCTGGGCTCCAGGGGCTTTTCTTGAACCTCTGGGAGGGTGAAAACGGCATCACCAGGCTCCGGAGATTCTCTAGAGCCCAGAAACGAGCCCGTTTCCAGTGTTCCCGAATGTCTGGTAGGCCTGTTTTTCGCCCTCCCTAAGCCTCCATGTGCGTCCTGCACTTACCTGCATCCAAAATGGGCTGGATGGGGATTCCTGGAAGGGGTGGGGCGAGGTGGGCGGGGCCAGCCAGGAGTGGGATTTGGGGACTCTCCGTGTAGGAAGTTAGCACCCACCCCTTTCCTGGAAGAATGAAATATTTTGTGAAATATTAAAAAGGCAGAATATTATGTTTCCCTGTATGAGAAAGGGAGAAGCATGTTTTTAAAGACAAAGCAACTCCCACCTTCCTGCCCCCACCCTTTTGTTAATGGGCCAGAGGAAGAAACTCAATCTTTGTCAATGAACCTCATCTGCAAGACAATGAGATCCATCTATAGGACAGAAACTCACCACACGGCACCTGAGAAGGTTACATCAGCCAGCAAGGCTAGCTAAGACCCTCACCCCCTGGAAGTCTGACAACCAATCAGGATACTCTTTCTGGGCCCCAGGAAGTTCAAAGCCAGAGAGAGCATAAAACCCGGAGACTCACTGTATCTGCCCTTTTCTGTTCAGGAACTCAAGCCATGTGATCCTGACCACCATGAAACCATTAAACCATCTTTCCAAGCGCTTTCCAAGCACTGTTTCCAGTGTCTTTTTCCCCACTTGGAGCTGAACCCAGAAGGATATTTCTTCCTACATCCGAACTGCACAGAATCTTAGCTAGAGGTTCTCCCGAACCCCCAGCAGCCCACCCCTGGATCTGCCCATATATTATACCAATACATTACAACATCCTAAGTTCCTGGAACGAACTCAGTGCACAAGACCAAGACCAACTAAAGAACTGGCAGCTGTGATTTTACATTACTGTGAATTTAATAATGTCACAGTGAACCCGAGTGGATGAACTCAGGCATAATATACGAAATCTAAGGAATAATGTCTTGGTCATTCTTTCACTTTAAATTGATTGTGCCATTTGGAAGTGAGTTCTATAGCAATGAGTCAGATGTGATTAATCTTTTCCCTAAATTATTATTATTTTTTTTTTGGAAACTTTTTTTGGCTTTGTTTGCAGTTTGTTCCTAAAGAGAACTGTTTACTGTGTTGTCATATTTGCAGAAAGGGAAAGCTGCTGATCAGCATTCTTCATTGTGATACACTGTTAGATGTTAGAAATGGCAACTTCCATATTTCCACATGGAATACGTAACATAATTCTAAGAATTATAGATACATTCTGGGACATATGAAGCTTTTTTGTTGTTGTTAGTTGCGAAGTCGTGTTCCCATGGTCAACGTTCCTCCAGGCCTTCCTGTCCTCTACCATCCTCTGGAGTCCATTTAAGCTCACGCCAACTGCTTCAGTGACTCCATCCAGTCACCTCGTTCTCTGTTGTCCCGTTCTTCTTTTGCCCTCAATCGTTCCCAGCATTAGGCTCTTCTCCAGTGAGACCTTCCTTCTCATTAGGTGGCCAAAGTATTTGAGTTTCATCTTCAGGATCTGGCCTTCTAAAGAGCAGTCAGGGTTGATCTCCTCTAGGATTGACCGGTTGGATCATCTTTCAGCCCAAGGGACTGACAGAAGTCTTCTCCAGCACCAGAGTTCAAAGGCCTCCATTCTTTGGCGCTCAGCCTTTCTTACACAGCCATCCATTGCAACTGGGAAAACCATAGCCTTGACTATATGCACTTGTAGGCAGGGTGACATCTCTGCTTTTTAGCATGCTGTCTAGATTAGTAAACTCATTTACAAAATGCCATAGATTAACTCTGAGCAGAGATTGGGTACATGTGGCCATATGACCAAGTAGCTAAAAAGTTGGAAAGTTGTAATAGTCAAACTTTAGCAGTATTATTTTGGCAGATTGGACAGGCAATAACCATGGTGGGAAGCTGTGGGATTCATAGAGCATTTTGATGATTTTTAAAATAAAATATTCCTGCTGATGTTCCCCCACCCCAAATAAAATGTAAGTTTATGGAAATAACAAATTAAAGAAAAGAAGAAGTAGTATTATGAATTAAAAGTGGCCCAGAGGCAGAATATTTATCAATGAATATGAAAAGGCTTTCTTTTGGCTAATCTTTTTTAAAAATTTTATTTATATGCTGCCCTTCTCCGGAGACTCAGGTTGGCTTACAATGCGTTAAGCAATAGCCTTCATACTTTTGTATATTTATACAAAGTCAGCTTATTGCCCCCACAAACTGGGTCCTCAATTTACCCACCTTAGAAAGGATGGAAGGCTGAGTTGACCTTGAGCCTGGCTAGGATTGAACTCGCAGAAATTGCAGGCAGCTGGATGTTAATTGCTGCCTTTAGTAGGAGGCATTAGCCCCCTACGCTACTCAGGCTCTAATGGAGCTTCTTGTAAATCATGCCGGTTGACTAATATTTTACAAGGAAATCTCCAAGTGCCATAAAATGACTCGAAATGGTAAAGCCTAAATGGATTTTCCATATCTGACATCTGTTTGCTTCACAGAACAGCGTCGTACTTAGGCTGCAGGGATATTTTCCCACCGGCCCTTTCTCTTCCTCCTGCGCACTCTTTGTTTTTAAAAATGTTTGGGGAATGCCAGAACAGTAGGTGGAGTGGGAGGCTGTTATTGTGTTGATTTCCTGAGATTGTTAATTTTGGCGTGGGATGCTTTTTCTCCCCTCCCCCCCGGTCTTTTAAAACAGGAAGTAAATCAAAGCCACCCAACCCCTCATAATTCTAGCTTGTTTTCTGTCTACCCATTTTATAGCAAATATACACAATAGTGTGATGTACAGTATTTGTGTCACGGTGATACCGGTAAAGGATTGTTGAAACCTACCAAATGTTGCGTACAAAAAGTACCGTACTTTTCGGAGTATATGATGCACTTTCCTCCCCCTAAAAGAGGGTGGAAATGTTGGTGCAACTTATACACCGAATACAGCCATTTTTGGCATCCCGAAGGCCTCGTGAAAACAGGGCGCGCAGAGGCTGTGGGAGGGCTGCAGAGTGTTGCTGTGGGCTGGGGAGAGCAAAAATGGGCCCTTTTTTGCCAAAAACAGGGCCTGCAGAGGGTTTGGGAGGCCTGCAGAGTGTTCCTGGGGACCGGGGATGGCAAAAACTTTTTTCTTTCTTGCTTACCTCTTTGAAATCTTGGTGCGTTTTATAATCTGAAAAATACGGTATTTTCCCATCTTATTTTTAATCTGTGTATTTTCCTTCTGCATAAGGGTTTTTTTTTAAAAAAAAACAACCCCCCCCTAAAAAAGTTATATTCCAGCTACAGGTATTCCACTACGTATAACCGCAATTGAGTCCAAAATTTCTGTTGCTAGGTGAGACAGTTGTTAAGTGAGTTTTGCTTCATTTTATGACCTTGCTTGCCACAGTTGTTAAGTGAGTCACACAGTTGTTAAATGAATCTGGCTTGCCCACTGACTTTGCTTGCCAGAAGATTGCAAAAGCTGATCATACGACCCCGGGACGCTGTAATCGTCATAAATATGAGTCCATTGCCAAGCATCTGAATTTTGATGACGTGACCATGGGGATGCTGCAGCGGTCATAGGTATGAAAATTGGTCTCAAGTTGCTTTTTTGTCACTTCAAACAGTCACTAAATGAACTGTTGTAAATCCAGGTCTACTGTAGTCCCCTTCATCTGGAACTCGGCATCATCGTGCCAATGTCCTCTTACAATGAATGTTCCTCTTTTCTCTTTCGTGTGCAGCTGAGGAGAGGGAGCAGCCGACACAGGATGCTGGGACGGTGGCTGAAGTTTTGGAATCTGGCGACACGACCCCCCCTTCCAAGAGAAAGAGCAAATTTGCTGGGTTTGGCAAGATCTTTAAGCCTTGGAAGTGGCGGAAAAAGAAAACCAGTGGAAAATTTAAGGAGACCTCAGAAGGTAACCTGCTAGACTCCAGTTCTGCTCCTTTCCCCTTAAGCCCTTGTGCATTCTTAGCCTGAGTTTGCTCGCTGCATTAAGTGGTAAAGTGGCTTGATTTTTTTTTTTTTGGTGGGGGGAGGCTTGGAGTGGTAAGGAGAGACCCTAGCCACTGTACTTCGAAAATCATGTTTTGTGGCTTAATTCAAAGGAAGGTTTAATTGACAAACTACCAATAATAATCTGTGACTTCCGGAGACCCCAGTCCTTGTTTGGAAATGGTATTTATTCTTATGCCATTTTACCTCTCCTGACTACTTTTGGCCACAGTTCATGGAATCATCAGGCCTTCCAGATCAGAAATGATCTTGCATAGATAGATGGCGCTTTGCATTCTTAACCTGAAAATAGCAGATTCCAGACCTGCCTCCGCAGAGATGTTTTCAAATGTTTTTATTGCCTAATAATAATGATAGCCAACTGCAGCTATAACTAAGCTTTGCTGAAGTGGCCTGCAGTAGAATGCCAAATAGAATTTCAGACAAGGAGGTGCATAGTTAAAGTTCCATTGACTGTTTTCCAGTTGTAAAATACCATATGCAATTTAGCTACCTCTTGCAACATGGATCGAGGGAAAAGAAATATTTACAAAAAGAATGTGTATGTAACACTCGGCCTTAAAACAATCCCAGTGAGCCACTTAACCATATCTTAAAAGTCTTTGCCCTTTATTCTGAGTGCTGGTTTTTTCTTTCCAATTTAATGTCAGTTTTAGAACGAAAGATTTCAATGCGAAAGCCAAGAGAGGAGCTCATTAAAAGAGGGGTTCTGTTGGAAGATGTTGAACAGGGTGAGTTTTACCCATTGTCTTCCTTTGTGTATTGTATACATTTGCAGTTCCAGCTCTGATAAGACTCATCTTTGGCATTTCATGCCTGGGTGCCCCCTCGTTTCCTCCCATCCCTTCCCCACTTCTGCTAAATGTAACTCTCTTGTCCTTGTCTGCCCTTTGAACATTTTTGATATTATATGTTCCGAGGAGAGCAGGCGAAAGAACGGGTTTCATTTATTTCCTTCCTTTTCTCCAAGGAGACATTTTAGGTTGACAGATTACGAGTTTCTGAAGGTCAACTAGTGAGTAACTGAAAAGCTGACTTGGATTCCAAAGTAGCAATGAAAAGGAAGAGCAATAGCAATAGACTTATATACCCCTCCATACTGCTTTAGAGAACTCTTTGAACATTTTGCAAATGTCATTATTGCCCCCCTCCCCCCCCCCTAAAAAAAACCCAATCTGGGTCCTCATTTTACTGACCTTGGAAGGATGGAAGGCTCAGTCAACCTTGAGCCGGTCAGGATCGAACTCCAGATTGTGGGCAGAGTTAATCTGTAATACTGCATTCTAACCACTGCACCATCATGGCTCATAATAGTGCAAGGATTAAAATAGAATAGAATAGAATAACAGAGTTGGAAGGGACCTTGGAGGTCTTCTAGTCCAACCCCCTGCCCAGACAGGAAACCCTACACCACTTCAAACAAATGGTTATCCAGCATCTTCTTAAAAACTTCCAGTGTTGGAGCATTCACAACTTCTGGAGGCAAGTTGTTCCACTGATTAATTGTTCTAACAGTCAGGAAATTTCTCCTTAGTTCTAGATTGCTTCTCTCCTTGATTGGTTTCCACCCATTGCTTCTTGTTCTACCTTCAGGTGCTTTGGAGAATAGTTTGACTCCCTCTTCTTTGTGGCAGCCCCTCAGATATTGGCACACTATCCAATTAAAGTGCAGCCTTCGTATATATAAATAACTTTGGTTCAATTCTTGATAGTTGATGATGGGACTGGACAAGACTTCATCTAAAATTGTGGGTGACTGAATGATTGACAGCCAACTAGCAAAATTCTTAGCAGCTGTGAGCTCATATCTGGATAATTCAAGACTGGAAAACTCAGTGATTTGGGACCATAATTTAGATTTGGGAGACCATAAATGTAGACTTTCGAAGCATAGGCTGCTGTGGCATTGCCAGTCACAAACCCCTCATTTTCTGGAAAGTAACACACGAGGATCCTCACTTCCAACACTTTAGATTTCCAGGGTGTTCCTCTCTCCCCCCCTCTCCCCCAGGTGGGCACGCTTTCCTAAAATAATGCCTTAATACAAGAACCATTTCTGTTGATAAAGAAAATATTAAAGATGGTCTGCTTTGCGGCAATCAGCTACTTCTTTCAAATGTGAAGAGCATGAAAGGAAGTTTTAAAAGTCAGGGGTTGCAGTGGGTTTGGTGGAATTCAAGGAACCTATCAGTAGGTCTGTTGGTGCTTCACAGGGAACACATTGGGGGATGCAGGCATGGAAAATTGCGAGTAAAATGGGCTGCAAATCTTGTGCCAAAGGTTGCTTTTCCAAAAGGCAATGGGACTTTGTTTCTCCTTGAAGGCTTTTTGCTTCTCATCCAAGAAGCGTCTTTAGTTCTGAGAACTGATGATGCTTCTTGGATGCGAAGCGAAATGTCTTCAGGGAAAAACAAAGTCCAATTGTCCTTGGAGAAGCACCTTTGGGACAACTATGACCTGGATGACTGAGAATCTTCATAGATGATTGCAAATCAGGCTTACTATGAGACAATTGCTTAGCTTCTAGCTAGCCCTACTTCACAAGGTATCTTTACTTGAGGTGGAATGTTCTAAAGGCAGCAAAAGAATAGATAGACTTGGCCTATAGCATCTTCAGCAGAAAAAGACTTTACTGTTCCCCAGCTGGATGAGGAACTGAATTCCTGAGCGAAAGTTGTCCTTTTTCGAACTTAGGAATGTTGCGAAGAGCAAAGTTGGTCATTCTCCCTTCCCCATTCAGTCAGATACTAAATGGAAACCATAGATCTGGTGGCGGCGGGGACTGTTTTACAGAATGTTCCGTGAAATTTCTGATCCAGCCCTGCCTACAGGAAAAGGCAGAGGAGGAAATACCCTTCCCTTCTCAGTAGGACAAGAAATCCATGCCTCTCCCTTCCTATTCCTTACTTACTGTGAGTTAAAAATATTTGTGTTCCACTTGACAGCAGGACCTGGAGGCTCACTGTAAATGAACATAAGATAGGAGAAATCAGGAGAGGTAGTGATAGAAACGCAACTCCTCAAGTTTCTTCCTTTCTTCAATGTGATACGTTGGAAAAGAAGAATCTGCTTCTGTTAGCTTGCCCACAGTGCTGTCTATATATCTGGGATGTGGTACGTATCTGTGGCAGGCACATAACCTTTAGCTAGCCCTAGATTTTTCCAGGTGCTGAAAGAGATTCCTCCTAAAATGCTTAGAGACAGAAAGAATTTTGGTTTTTTAGTGGAGGAATTAAGAAGCCATGTCACACTTTTAACACCAGGCTGAGCAGACTCAGTGGCTATTTGTTGACTTTTCCTCACTCAGAGAAGGAGGTGCATTATATTTATAACTAGCTGATAACTTGGCATTTGCCCAAGTATTTATTTATCCCAGTCCCTAGAGGGAGCCCCCTTGTGGAGTACTATGAAGCCGTTACCATGTCAACTCCACTGTGCTGTACAGTAGAAACCATTTTAAGGCACAACAGGCTGAATCTTAACAACTTGAATCTAAAATGCACTGTCACTGTCAAAAGCACTGTGATTTGGCACTATAGATATAATTCATTCCTTTTCATTTCAGCAGTCCAGGCATTCCAGAGTTATGCACGCGCGCGCACACACACACACACACACACTGTGGGATGTCAGGGGTGTCTTACCCCCACAGTATTTTTTTTCCAGAGAGTAAGTCATTTGTGTACCAAGTTTGGTTGAAATTGCTCGAAGCGTTCCAGAATTATGCTGGAACGTACACACACACACACACACACACACACACACACACACACACACCCTATGAATCAGCTTTTATAAGCTCATGCAGATTCTACGGAGCCTGCATGTGAGGTGATGTATCAGTCACCATCCGAGGAAAAGGGTGCACACCTTGTGCTGAGTGGATCGAAAGCATTTGTTCTTCTCTCCTTAATTGCATCTCTCTCTTTTTGGGAGAGTGTAGGGTAGCTCCCAATTGGACATGAGTAAGCAGTTTGGATTGGTTTCTTATTTTGAGTTTATTTTCTAAACTGCCTTCCTGGCCACCATCACCTCTCTCTGTTCTCTTCCCTTTGGCCTGCAAAGAACACACAAACAATTCATCTCTCTCATCAGTTTTAGAAGTTCATGGAGATCAGAGATGTTTTTGCTCTTGAATCATATAGACCACGTGAGAAGCGATTGCCTGTATATGTGCCAAGATAATTTACTCAGCCACTGCCTTCATTTCCTCCTTAAACAGAAGCTGGAAATTCAGAAACACAGAACAATGTGCGTATTTTGTTGGTATTTTGCTGGTGAAAATGATACAGACATGTGATATATACAGCATTGAAGAATAAATAGTGTGTAACGTTACGCTATAGTTACACTGTTAGAGAAAAATAAACAAATATAAATAGAAGTATAGTTATAACTCCAGTATACATTGGAGTTATACTTACTGAAGTGGCATATAAACATTTGGAAGCAAAGGAAGGGACAAATGAATAGATGTGTAAATATTAAAAACATAAAAGCATAAACTTGCAGGTACAAGTTACAGCATGAAAGTGAACGTTGTTACGATAGGACCAAGTTACAGAATTTAAAAATACAGCACACCGTTAATACATGCATGTGCGCATAAGTAACGGTACATCTATGTGCTGCTAAAACTCTTACCTGTTCGTAAACTTCAATTGCTCAAATGGGAATATTGTAGGGCAACAGTTTTTGAATCAACATACCTGAAGTGAGCTAACTCAAATAACACATCCTAATCTGAGGTCCCATGGCTTCTGTGGACTTGAAATTTGGCAAAATTGTGGCTGTTTCAGCATTGCTGTGCTGCCACACCATTGTGGTCAGCTGTGCTCTTGTGATCTTCATTTCCCTGTCAACGTCCACAATGAAAGTCAATGGGGAAGCCAGCAGGAAGTCGGAGATTGTTCCTCCTGCTTTTTATCTGCCCACTTTCTCTGATTAGGCAAGAAATATCTTTGAAATGATGACCCAACAGATTATGGATTGTCTAGCACAGTGATGGCTAACCTTTTTGCCATCGTGTGCCAAAAGCATGGGAGCATGGGCAGAGAGCTCACACATGCATGTGCCCATACCCATAAATGCCCCCCCCATGCATGTGCGCGTGACCCCCCGCGCTGCCCCCGCTTTTGGCACGTGATGATGACACGATAGGCCCAGTAGGCCCGTTTTTTGCTCTCCCTAGGCTCCAGAGGCTTTCTAGGAGCCTGGGGAGGGCAAAAACGGCCTTCCCTACTCCCCTGGAGGCCCTCCAGAGGCTGGAAGCCCTGAAAATCAGCTGGTGGGTGCATGTGTGCGCGCTGCAGCTGAGGTAGGACAACGCTTATGATGGTGCCATAAGTTCACCATCATGGGTCCAATACATTTATTTAAAAAAAAAAAGCCCTCTAAAATTAACAATTCATTGAAGGCACTAACTGGTTTCTATAAGCAGAGGCTATAAATAAAAATGTTGCTCTTGCCTTCAAAACTCCTGGGTATGGATCATTTAGACAGAATACTTCAACCTCTTTATCCTCAATGAAGTTTATTAGACGCGGGAGTAGGTGTATTAGCTCTGATCGCCACTGTAACTACAGTGATGATTTTAAAAGGATATGTGAAATAAACTCAGTCTCTGTGTTTGAGCTAACATATACACAACCCTCATATGGAAGTTTGGCATATCAACCAGCTGTCAATAGAACTCTTTATTGGCCAAGTGTGATTGGACACACAAAGAATTGGTCTTTGGTGTATATGCTCTCAGTGTACATAAGGAGAATAAACTACATTCATTGAGAATAAAAAGATACAACACTTACTGATAGTCAGGGTTACTAATAAGCTATCAAATCGTACTAGGAAACAAATAAAAAACAATATAAATTGAGATATATAAGCAACATGGTTATAGTAATGAGTGGGAAGAGAGAGATACTAGGAAGGAAGAGAAAAATAATAGTAATACAGTCTTAGTAAATTATTTGACAGTGTTGTTGGAGTTAGTTGTTAAGCAGAGTGATGGCATTCAAGAAAAAACTGTCCTTGTGTCTAGTTGTTCTGGTGTGCAGTGCCCTATAGCCATGATGGCAAACCTATGGCATGGATGCCACAGGTGGCACGCCGAGCCATATCGGTGGGCATGCGAGCTCAGCTTCAGCACGCATGTATGTGCCAGCCAGCTGATTTTGGGGCCACCAGAAGTCAGGAAACACAGTTTCCAGCCTCCGGAGGGCCTCTGGGGGGTGGGGGTGGGGAAGGCTGTTTTTGCCCTCCCCAGGCTCCTAGAAAGGCTCTGGAACCTGGGGAGAGCAAAAAATGGGCCTACTGGGCCCACCGTGCCATCATGTGCCAAAAGCGGGGGGAACACGGGGGTGGGGTGCATAGAATTATGGATGTGGGTGCACGTGCGTGTGATCCCACCACACTTCACCCACTTTTGGGTATCCATCCAAGGTTAGCCATCACTGCCCTATAGCGTTGTTTTGAGGGTAGAAGTTGAAACCATTTATGTCCGCATAAATCAAGCAGAGTCTGTAAATGGAGTTGTAATCACTTGAGTCAGGGGGAAATAAGTGAAAGTGTTGCCCTGTGGGAATAATCTCGGGGGCCCTATGCCCAGTTTTTCCCTCTTCTAGACCTGACCTGCTCCTGGGTAGCCACAGTATAAGGAGGATCACACACAAATAAAAGGAAGTATCCAGATATCTTAACAGGTAGCTGACATGTATATACATGACTTCCTAACAGTATTTCCAGAGCTGTTTTGTTCTGATTGATGCATTGAAAAGATATTTCATAGAGGTTGTTCCACATATGTGTGCACAGGAGCAAGGTGTTCTGACCTAGGGTTCCTGAGTCATTAAAACACACAAGTAGTCCCAAAAACCTGTTTTATTTTAAATAAGCTGTGAATTCTGTTCATTCACAGATGAGTCCCTAATAGTTCGGGATAAAGCTGATAATCATCCACCTTTATCTCCCTTGACATGCTGCCAAAGTCCAAATTGGCAAAGCCGCACGGAGTCCAGAATCAAACAGAGCTTCAGGCTTTAAACTGCAAAGAATTAACAACGTTGCTTCCTACAAAGGCCCATGTGCCTTTGCTCCTCATTTATGTCTTATGGGAGGGGCCAATCATCTCCCAGCCCTACTCCTGAGTCATCCCTTTTGTTTTAGCTGTTCTTGCCTTCTGGCAGCTCTGCGCATGCGCGCACTGGGAACAGGTTCTTCTTTCTCACTGGGTCTGACTCGAGGCTCCGGAGGCAGCACGTACCTCCCAGATGGCCTTCGTCCAAGCTTCCCCCAGACTCCAGGACTGGCCCATGGTCCTCCCCAGACTCCTCACTATCCGACTCTGTTGCCAGCTCCACAGGCTGCTGGCGGACCACAACACAAGGGGAAGGTTGTTCTCTGGACAATCTTGTGTTGATGCAGTGTGTTTGCAAATAATAAGTTCTGATGTGCAGGTAACAGTTAAGAAAGTTTGTTTTTTCAAACCAGAAGGGAATTTTCTGGTGCTTTTTTCCATAAAGAGACATAGTGTCCAATCTGTTTTGACATCTTGATTTACTTGCACGTTGTGTTATGGACGCACTTGGATGTTTCAAATCAAGATCATGCCTTCTGTTAGGTTTGTCTTTTAATTCTCACTGGACTGAAAGTTTCTGTAGCTGTCCAAGTACAGCTGATTCTTCCCTTTTGTCTTTTCAGATGAAGTTTTGATTAAGGTTGCTAACAGACCTGTATCTGGTCTGTTTTTATAGCTTACGTCATTGTAGTTGGGATTTTAATCTTTGTGCATTGCTCACAGTGGGCAACTGTACAAATTGTCCAAACAAACAATCAAACCAAGAAATGAATCCAGATCATGAATAAGAACCAATTGCTCTTGGAGTAGTGTTGAGCTTCAGGGTTTAGTGGCCATGGTCTAAACCACACTTGGACATTTTATAGAATTCTGAGTAGAGTAAGAGTTAGAGTTAGAGTTAGAGTTAGAGTTAGAGTTAGAGTTAGAGTTAGAGTTAGAGTTAGAGTTAGAGTTAGAGTTAGTTAGAGTTGGAGTTACAGTTACAGTTACAGTTACAGTTACAGTAGAGTGGAGTAGAGTAGAACAGAACAGAACAGAACAGAACAGAACAGAACAACAGAACAGAAGAGAATTCTTTATTGGCCAAGTGTGATTGGACACAAGGAATTTGTCTTGGTGCATACACTCTCCGTGTACATAAAAGAAAAGACATTCATCAAGAATCATAAGGTACAACACTTAATGATAGTCATAGGGAAACAGTCAATATAAATCATAAGGATACCAGCAACAAGGTTACAGTCATACAGTCATAAGTGGGAGGAGATGGGTGATGGGAACAATGAGAAGATTAATAGTAATGCAGACTTAGTAACTAGTTTGACAGTGTTGAGGGAATTATTTGTTTAGCAGAGTAATGGCGTTCGGGATATGCTCCCCAGGCCACATCTGGCCCTTTGGCTATCCCTGTCCAGCCCATGTGAGGTCAGTCAGAAATTGGAAATCAAATGTAAATAAGACATAACATGTATTCTTACCAGTAGCAGCTAATCTAAACCATGTACTGTATTGCTTTTTATAAAGCAATAAAATAATATTGAGCAGAATTAAGTTCAGCCTATTGCTTCGACCCTCCACAACAGTCCCAGTTTCTCATGTGTCTGCTTGGGAAAATTAATTGCCCTCCCCTAGGCTAGGCAGGGACATGGTGGCTCAGTGGCTAAGATGCTGAGCTTGTCGATCGAAAGGTCGGCAGTTCAGCAGTTCGAATCCCCAGTGCTTCGTAACCGGGTGAGCTCCCGTTCCTTGTCCCAGCTTCTGCCAACCTAGCAGTTTGAAAGCACATAAAAAATGCAAGTAGAAAAATAGGGACCACCTTTGGCGGGAAGGTAAACAGCGTTCCATAACCACGGAGACCTCTTCAGACAGCGCTGGCTCTTCGGCTTTGAAACGGAGATGAGCACCACCCCCTAGAGTCGGGGATGACTAGTGAGGGGAACCTTTACCTGTACCTTTAGGCTAGTCAGTTGATTTCCTGACGTTTCACCACTAACTGTGGTTGGCATCTTCAGATGCAAGGTAGCCTGTGGACCACAGTCAGCCTTAAAGCTCAACACTCACCCCTAACAATTTACTGGCTGTGAAGACCACATTAGGATGCTGTTGATTTATTGAATGCCACACATGACAAATTGAATGTCATTAAAGAAAGAATCTGAAAAGCTACTTCTGTGTTCACTGAACTGTCTGACACTGGGTTTTATGGCTCAAAGGACCCAATGGGGGAAACTTGACTTTCTGCAGTAATCCTTTTTATAAAAACTCATAATCCTCCCCCCTCCCAACCCCAATCCCCATGTTCTGAAATCAAGATGTCCCTTTTATCACAAATCCCCCATGGGGTATTAAGAAGGAAAAGACATATTTCACAAAAATATGGATATTTCTCTTTCTGGCTTTATTGAATCCCCTGACTCCTGCAGAATATTTCATGCTAAATTTCCATTTTGGCATAAGACAATAAGAAGATTATAGAAATAGATATTTCTTAAATTGGAATAATCAGCAATATTACACAACAAAATCTCCTTTGTTCCAATTCCACTTCCCCCACCCACACCCCCTGAATTTGAATGATAACCAATATTTCACAATAAGGGCATAATTCCATTAAATTCCACTGTTAGAAAGCTGGATAGGCTTTGCTCTAGTCTAGGCCAAACACAATGCAAGATTAATAAAGCTCCGTAGCTCTCCATATCCCATATTTCTCGTTTTGAACTATTCTAGCTATTTTTAACTGAAGCTTATGCTTCCCCCCACCTCCCTCTGTTTACTGTATTCTTGATTTTTTAACAAAAAGCAGAAGTTAAACAGAGGGCAAAAGGCTACATTAAACAGTTCAGTATAAATAATTTATTAACAATGATAAGACCTTCACAAGTTAGGCATGTCATCCAAGTATGTGAATTTGCTTTGCTAAACAAAGCAAGTATTTTAAGACCTTTAATCCCTGCTATATGACCTTCCTTCCTTCCTTCCTTCCTTCCTTCCTTCCTTCCTTCCTTCCTTCCTTCCTTCCTTCCTTCTCTCTCATCCCTCTCCCTCTCCCTCTCCCTCTCTCTCTCCCTCTTTCTTTCTTTCTTTCTTTCTTTCTTTCTTTCTTTCTTTCTTTCTTTC
Source organism: Masticophis lateralis (assembly GCA_030761175.1). Taxonomy (NCBI): domain Eukaryota; kingdom Metazoa; phylum Chordata; class Lepidosauria; order Squamata; family Colubridae; genus Masticophis; species Masticophis lateralis. The sequence continues at coordinate 14,779,849 of JAUDYJ010000009.1, forward strand.
TTTCTTTCTTTCTTTCTTTCTTTCTTTTCTCTCCTTCCTCTCTCCCTCCCTCCCTCCCTCTTTCCATGAAATCCAGAATCACCTTCTAAATAGAATGTATCCCTTATTTTCGTTCTTTCTTCTCTCTCAGCAGCTTGGAAGAGATGTATAGAAATGTTCACATCTAAGAGCATGCTCCCAAATACACACATACACAGACACACATCGGAGGCATGAAAAGTGGAGGATGGCTTCATCTTTGGCCCCTGGGCTTAGTCAGGGAAGAAGAGCCCCCTTGCTTTTTCTCCCTTTCCTCAACCAGAAGTATCTTATTTTCTTGTCAGGTTTTTTTTTTTTTTTGGCAGATGTCCCAACTGTACTCATCTTTCTTTTAAAAACATTGAAATTTTACACTTGAGTGATCGCCCAGATCTTGGTGTAACCTTACTAGCTCTTAGTAAGTAAGGGTCTGCCACCATTTCTTGAAAAACAAGAAGGACTGGACTGCCCATCCCATATGCAGGGCGTGCTGGATCATGTTGGGTTTGATAGTGAATATTCCTCGCTGTTAATCTTCCTCTGGATTTGTCTTATAAATTATGTGCCCTGAGCATATTGGGGGGATCCTGTACTTTGCGTGACAAGTGATTGCTTAATTCTCCTACCACTCCTACCCCCCCCCCTCCTTTCCAGATGGAGAAGAGCCAGAGAAGCTAATTCATGCCACTTTGAAAAATGGACACACCATTCCTGTTGACTATTCTGGAATCGTCAATCTTACACACTTGGAGGAAGAAACCGGAAAAAGATTGAGCCTTAAGAAATCCAGTCCCCCTGAAGAGCCAAAGAAATTGCAGGGTGAGAAATTAAGAAGTCGTGCGTGCGTGTGTGTGTGTGTGTGAAGGGGAGAGAGAGTGAGTGAGTGTGTGAGTGAGTAAGTGTGAGTAGAGGAAGTTGTCTCAGACATAAATGTTGTTATCTATCACTTCTTAATTATGAATATAACCAGTTTTGGGTCTCGTCTCTGAGGCACTCCCACCCACAAGCTGTTATCATAGCAAGGCCTGGCCCTACCCAGTTTATCTCTTTCCATCTCTCCATTCACCAACCTTGATGCCTCTTGCCACCCACACTTTGCAAGGGAACGTCAGCCTTGGAATTTGGGAAATGGCACAGGCCTTCATACTTTCTTTTAGACTATGGAAATAAATTTAATTCCCACAGCTCTCCAGACGTATTCCCCTCCCCTCCTCTCTCTCTTTCAGCGGTAGGGTCATGGTTTAATGTAGCCATTCTCTTTTCTAGTGCACTAGTAGAAGATGGCAATTCCTAGCTAGCTAGCATACTGTGGAAGCAGTCTAGATAAGCACAAGCCAGGTGTATTATAAGGTTTCTGTAACAGAATCTTGCAAGTTGAAATCACTTTCCCCTTCCTTTATTTTTATGTTCTAAAGCGGATCCTTTCTAGATAGCAATAGCAATGGCATTTAGACTTACATACCACTCCACAGTGTTTTACAGCCCTCTCTAAGCGGTTTACAGAGTGGGCATATTACCTCTAACAATCTGGGTCCTTTTTTTACCAGCTTCAGAAGGTCGGAAGGCTGAGTCAACCTTGAACTGATCAGGATCGAACTGCTTGCAGTTGGCAGAATTAGCCTGCAGTACTGCATTCTAATCACTGCGCCACCACTGCTCTATTCTTCCTACACCCCTTTTCATATGATGGCTGTCTTGGTTGTGGCTGTTCCTTCTGTCTGTTAAGCTTATTCCCACATACTTGTCAGACACAAGAAACTAGGACAGAGGCCAAAAGTATTGCAAGTTATTTCATGCTACCTATACACAAGAATCTGATCTACTAACAACCAAAGCAAATTGGCCCTAGATAAGAGTCAACAAATTCAAAGGGGACTGGACTTAGTTTCCTTGTTGGGAGTGTTGTGACTCCAAACCTATGATGCATTTGACCCCACCCTCCAGCTTTGCCTGGTCATCTCGAATAATACTATTACACACATCCCCGGTCTGCTCTTGAGTTGCCACAGTGGATGTATATTGACTTGGGATGATGACCCAAGGGCATGCTGTAATGTGGAAGAGAAGGTTGGCTTGGTCCATATCTGGAATATTTGGAATGGCTCATGTAGAACCAGATTTTGGGCTAAATTAGAGAATTTGGTTCCTTATTGGCTTCTTGAATATTTAATACAGGCATCATATCACGATAGTATGGATGCAGCAGAAAAAGTTTACTTACAGACAATATTAACAGTGAATTAAGGGACGATTCTTTCCAGCTCAGGGGGTTAATCTTATTTTGAATGTTTCTTTACAGGAACTTACAGCAATCACCCCAATTCAGAAACGGAGCCCCATCCTGTGCCCCCTGGTCCCAAGCAGCCACTGCTTCCTCCGAAGCGACCGTTGTCGTCCTCTTCTCCGCAGGAGACGAGTGATCTGCAAACAAGGGAATTTGGCCTTGGCAACAGCAGCGCAAGGACAGTGTCTTACTCCACAGCTGCAGGTGCCACCAGCACAACAAAAGGGGGCAGTGCTCCTACCCCTGCACCCCGGACTCTGCTCCCTGCTCCCACAAGTGGCCATGCATCGGCCACCAATACTAGCAATGCCACCCCGACCAAACAGCCCCCTGTGCCACCACCCAAGCCTATTAATAGGAATAGCAACCCCTTAATAGGTAAGTGGTTATTCTTTTCTCCGTAACCTTTTTTCTCCTTCTTCTGTTCAATTGTGTCTGAGTCTGCTTGGCAAGTCCTGGCAGTTTTCTTGGCAAGTTTTTTTCAAAGCGGTTTGCCATTGCATCCTTCCTAGGGCTGAAAAAAAGGGACTGGCCTGGTTTCTAACCTGGTATCTTAACTGCTACACCAAACTGGCTTTCGTACCCTAAGTATGATCTTGATTTGTTGACATTTGAGTTTGCTTATCACTTCTCCCCCCCCACCCCCCCATGAGGCTATTTTGAAGTTCTGTGACAGGACTGTTGGCGCATAAGGTTGTCCCTTCTCTTCCAGCTCAGTGAGAAAGCTACCCCATGTTTGAATACAAATATCAATCCACTTTCCATTCGTGATGTTTATATCAGTTTAAAAGCTTAGTATCGTACAATAGATTGCAATCAGCAAAGCTGGCTGGGGAATTCTGGGAGTTACAGTCCACCAGGCTTAAAGTTGCCAAGGGTGGAAACCCCTGCTCTAGGTTGCATCCTCAAGAGCTTGGGGATGACCTCCCAGAGCAGAGCCAGAGGTTCTAAAATAATTCTGTGTCCTCATTTATATTGATTACTTCCTCAGTGCCTGCTACATACTAGGGATTAAAACGGGATTACATTTATGCTAAGTAATTTGTTGGGCAAGTGTTTTTGGAACCTAGTCTTCCCCTACCTTAGGAGGAGCCGGTGGAGAGAGCCAGATTGTAGAATGATGTACACAAAAAACAGGGAGGAAGGTCCTACAAAATTCTGAGATTACAGTGATGAAATCTGATGGGATTTTAACAGTGTGATCTTTTGGGCATCAGGGACCGGTTTTATGGAGAGAGGTTTTTCCACCGACCAGAAGGGGCATGGTTTTGCGTGCTGCCTGCATCCCGTGGATGGAGCTTCACTTGTTTGCACAGAACGGTTTTTGGTATGCTGCGGACAGATGCCAGTCCATGGACCAGGGATTGGAGACCCCTGTTTTACAGAACCCAAAGACCTCCCAATGTTTGCTGGCCTACTCCCCCAACTGTAATTTCTTTGCTGGTTTCAGTTATTATAAAGGTGGAAGAAGAAATGAGAATGATTTGCCACCCAGACATGGTATTCTGTGATTTCCATTCTTAAATTTGTAAAAAGGAAAAGGAAGGAGCAAAGCAAAATCATGCTTTTTGGGGTCATAAATAGTTGACCGAGGGACGCAGTGGCTCAGTGGCTAAGACACTGAGCTTGTTGATCGAAAGGTCGGCAGTTCAGTGGTTCGAATCCCTAGTGCCGCATAACTGGTGAGCTCCCGTTACTTGTCCCAGCTTCTGCCAACGTAGCAGTTTGAAAGCACGTAAAAAAAAATGCAAGTAGAAAAATAGGGACCACTTTTGGTGGGAAGGTAACAGCATTCCATGCGTCTTTGGCATTTAGTCATGCTGGCCACATGACCACAGAGACGTCTTCAGACAGCGTTGGCTCTTCGGCTTTGAAACGGAGATGAGCACCACCCCCTAGAGTCGGGAATGACTAGCACATATGTGCGAGGGGAACCTTTACCTTTACCTTTAAATAGTTGACCTGCTCCTTCCCAGGGATGACCATTTGTCAGTTAACGGCTTCCTATGCCCCTTTGGAAAATTCAAAATCCTGGACTGGAAGCCCTTGGAACATTCCCGTTCCTGCTCTAAGAATTATGTAAACAGATTGGCCATCAAAGGCATTTGGATGAGGAACCGAAAAGTTGACCTGTTTCAGAATCGGTGGCATCTGTAACAAGCAATCGTAAATTGCATTAACAGAGGGATTTAATCAAGATCAAGTGAGGTACTAATACCACTCTATAAAGCCCTAGTAAGACCATACCTAGAGTACTTCATCCAGTTTTGGTCACCATACTATAAAAAAGATGTTGAGACTCTAGAAAAGGTGCAGAGGAGAGTAACCAGGGGACTTGGAGACTAAAACATGTGATGAACGATTGCAGGAACTGGGCATGTCTGGTCTAGTGAAGAGAAGGACCAGAGGAGTCATGATAGCAGTGTTCCAATACTTGAGGGGCTGCCAGAGAGAGGAGGGGGTCAAGCTGTTTTCCAAAGCACCTGAAGGCCAGACAAGGAATAATGGATGGAAACTGACCAAGGAGAGATTCAACCGAGATATGAGGCGGAATTTTCTGACAGTGAGAACAATCCACTAATGGAACAGAAGTTGCCTTTGGAAGTTGTGGGAGCTTCATCACTTGAGACTTTCAACAAAATATTGGACTGCCATTTGTCAGAAATGGTGTAGGGTCTCCTGTTTGAGTGGGGAGTTGGACTAGATGATCTATGTTAAGGATATTGTTGTTGGTGTGGTACCAATCAGCAGAGTGTAGAACACAGAGAAATGTTGCTGAGAGCAATGAATAAGAGATACGTGCCAACTGGTTTATCAAAAGTTTACTTTATAGTGAAAAAACAATCTCATAGTCTTTTAAACAATCCAAGTCTTTGCCAGTTAAATCAGTCCAGAGATACAAAAATCTTCTTACCATACGAACAGTAGTTGGTTAGAATAGCAAGTTCACTCTGGTACACAAACCATGATGGTAGCAGATCCACCCACGATGATAGCACAATGGTAGCAACTCCTCACCCAATGGTAGCATATCATCAACTAACTACATTACAGATCCCTTCTTAAATACGTTTACAACTAGTGATTATCTAATTACAGCATGACTCAGCATTACAATGATTCAGCAATAAAACTTAAAGTCATATAATACATATCCATATTAAAGTCACAGAACACATATATTGCCTGGACAACCTGTTAGGCTCACACCGTATCCTAACAATCTATAAGGTCCCTTCCAACTCTATTAATCTGTTTAAGCCATATTGGTATCCAAATAATGACATCATATTCACGATGTCTGACATGTAAGCTGCATCCTTTGTCTCATGATACACAGGATGTACCCTGCCTCTTGTTGCCCCCCATCCCCCACCCCTCCTAAAGAGGCTCATGATCAAAATACAGGTAGTCCATGACTTACAACCATTGGCTTAGTGACCATTTGAAGGCATTGTAAAAAGCGACTTACGACCGTTTTTTCACACGACCATTGCAGCATCCCCATGGTCAAGTGATACAAAATTCACATGCTTTGCAATTGGCATGTATTTATTATGATGGTTGCCCTTTCTGGAATCATCATTTGTAAACTTCGCAGCCGGCTTCTGACTAGTAAAGTCAATGGGGGAAAACCAGATTTGCTGAAAAGACCGAATGATCCACTGAACAGCTGCAGTGATCCATTTAACAACCACAGCAAGAGAGATCGTGAAATAAGCCCACTTAACAATTGTCTTGCTTAGCAATGGAAATGTTGGGTTCAGTTGTGGTCATAAGTCAAGGACTACCTGTATGGACTCCTGTGAAAAACATCTCCCTGTCATATGAATGTGCTACAGATTTTCCAGCTGTGTCCATCAAATAGTCTAACACAGGGGTGTTAAGCACAAGGCGATCCTGGAAAATATAAGGGGGCGGCCTGCATGGCTTCGTCCCGGTCTACCCAATGCGAAGAGGAAACAAGCCAGCAGTTTGGGGAGTGGCGTCAAACTGCCCACGCCCACCTGGCCCCCTGAGGTCAACCACAGGCCTGATGCGGCCCTCACTGAAATTGAGTTTGACTCCCCTGGTCTAGCGCACTGATCAAAATGTGATCTGAGCAAAAATATCTCTCGCATCCGAGTACAGATTTGTTCAGTTCTAGTCTGTTTATTTTCTTCTGTTAATTTTCAATATATATATATATATAAAGCCAGACGGTCAGGTTGCTGGTAAATTTCATTGCATTGATGTCATGCCTAGAAATCAGCCTGGAGAACAGGAAGTCCAGCATTGGTTACTCAGACGGTCTCTGTTTCGTTCCCGTTGCTTGCCATGTAAAAAGAAGTGTTAGAGCCACCAAGCAGAGTGGCTTTCGTAGGCTAGCTATTCACCTGGGCTGGTTGGAAACAGGACCCCAGTGGGGAGGGGGCCGAGAGTGAAACCAGCAGGTAGCTAACGTAGCTTAGGGAAGGGCCTTGCAATACCTGTGGTTTGAGGGTGTGGAGAGAAAGAAGAGTGACATGTAAGATGATCTTGCAAATCTACACCTGTTCCTACTCACCTGCTAAGAATTCATTGTGGAAGTTGGGGGTGGAGGGTGATGGTGCAATTCAGCTCCGGATGCACACGGGGCTTTCGTTTCTTGACACACAAGGCAAGGACAGCAAAAACTTGTCCAGTTGTGTAACTTGCAGAGTTTTACTACCTTGGATCTCTTATGGGATGGAACAGTACAAATACGGAACAAGAAAAAGCTCATTGAGAAAAAAAACACCTGAGATTATATATAGAGAAGTCTTTTAGGTGAAATCCCTTCCATGTTCAGTTTTAAGATTGGGATTCTTAAACCATAAAACAGCTTGCTTGTCTTTGGCTTAGCACAAGGTGCAAACCAAGTCATTGTGGGTTGTAAATGAGGCTTATTGTTTGGCACTTCCTTCCTGTATTGGTTTTAATAAATCATAGTTAAAACACACCATGGTTTAATGTTATGAGTGGAATAGTTTGCAACTAAATGCAAAGCTCATAGCATCAACATAATTTTTTCTTCATCCTGGCCCCACAACTCATGAGTAACTTTGGGGAGGACGCTAAATTTGAGGCTACAGGCAGATAGTCCTCGACTTACAAACATTCATTTAGTGACAGAAGCTACAATGGCACTAAAAAAAGGGACCTATGGGCATTTTTCACACTATGACCTCTGCAGCATCCCCATGGTCACATGATCAAAATTTATACGCTTGACAACTGTCTTATACTTATGACAGGTGCAGAGTCCCAGGGTCAGGGGATCCCCCTTTGCAACCTTCTGACAAGCAAAATCAACAGGGAAGCCAGATTCATTTAACAACTGCATTCCTAACTTAGCAACCACAGTGATTCACTTAACAACTGTAGCAAGAAAGGTCATAAAATGGGGCAAACCTCATTTTACAATTTACTTTCTTCTTATTGTGCCATATCTGTCATCGGACATTGATGATCATGTTGGCAATCCTATTTTTATCAACAGCTGCACAAAAAAGTGCTGCTGAGTTTTGTCCAAACCAGTCCCTTAGATTTTGAAGCCATGATGGTCTTCTTCTGCCTGGACTTCATTTGCCTTCAATTTTTCCCTGGAAGATTAAGTGAAGGATGCCGTATTTTTCTGGGTGTCACATCACATGTCCAAAATATTCTAACTTTCGCTTTTTAATGGCTTTGATGATTTCCCTTGGCTTTCTCAGGCAATTTATCACCTCCTCATTTTTGATTTTGTCAACCTATTTTATACGTGACAGCTACCTGTAAATCCACATTTCAAATGCTTCTCGTCTCTTTAAGTGGCTTTCTGTCAGAGACCAGCAACATTTCTTTGCAACAAAAATTTTGGGCTCAATTATGGTCACACATAACCATGTTTCCCTGAAAATAAGTCCAGTCTTATTTTCTTTGGACACCCCAAAAAACGGCTAGGGCTTCTTTTTGGGGTGGTCTTTTTTTTTTTTTTTTTTTTGAGGTGCAGGAGGCTGCAAGCAGCCATGAGGTGGCCGGGGAAGGGAAGCCTCCTGTGCTGGCCACGCCCACCCCCTTCACTAGGGCTTATTTTTGGGGTAGGGGGTATATTAGTCCCCTCAAAAATTGGGCTAGGCCTTACATTTTAAATAGGTCGTATTTTCGGGGAAACACGGTACTACCGATATGTACGTCTGATCAGACGACATTTCAGAAAATTTCCCAGACTTCACTGAGGTACATGAATGTATAAATGCATTTAAAGGTGCTTAGGACTGGCTGGCTAAGTTCAGAATGAACAGCATCTACCTAATACCATGTCTCCCTGAAAATAAGCCCTCCCCAAAAATATTTAACCGTATGCGAAGCCGGTCCCCGCCATTTCCTCTGGTTAGGGTTAGGGAGACAGAGATGGAAATCAGGTAAGACGGCAAGAGGAGCCCCGTCTTGCTCCATGCACCTCAGAATAATAAGACCTCACCGAAAATAAGGCCAAGCACTTATTTTGGGATTCAAAAAATATACAGTAAAACAGGGTCTTATTTTCGGGGAAACACAGTATGTGACAAGTCCTTTTTTTTTTTGGCTTTCTTTTATATGGAAGAGTAAAAGTAGAAGCTTTGCTTTTATCTTCAGAAAGCACCCTCTGCCCAAACTGACATTTCTGAGTTGTAATTGGACAACTTGACCTTTCTGGCAAAACTGCTTCCTGTTATATTCAGGATTGATTTGCGAGGCAGGTAAAGAGACAATTTCCAAAGTGAATTTTCCTTTCCCAAGCAAGTCTGACACGCTTTATATTTATAAGAATTGCTTTCTTGTCTGATAACTTGTAAGGCTACCAAAGAGTTGGTAACCATTTGTACAAAGACAACAAAATGAAGGAAGAAAGAAGCTGTTTCATTGCATAAACATGCTTGGGCAGGTTGTTGTTGATGATCATTGTGTGAAGTCAGAAACCTAGCCTGTGAAATCTTGGGCAGAAATCCAGAGTTCAGTGTGTAGGTGTAAGAACAACACCTAAAATTGTTCTTCTCCTCTTTTCAAACCTGGTTTAATTTTCCTTCAAATGGAACTGGGGAACTGGACCCAAAAAAGAACAATATCACAAATCTGTTCCACAGCATTTGTGGATTGTGCGAGCTCCACATTTAATACCTTTCTTGATATGTTTCAAGTATTTGTATCTTGTCTTGGGTGTGGTGGGGGGGATAAAAGCCTCACGAGATGATTCAGTGTTGTTAATAAAACAGACTAAACTGGAAATCTTCGTTTAGAGCAAAATAATGAAAAATGTACAACCAGTAAAAGTGACGCAGCTGTAGTGAAATCAGGAGCGTCCAATCTTGCAACTACAAAGCTTGTGGACTTCAACTCCCAGAATTCCCCAGCCAGCTATACTATGCTAGCTGGGGGAATCCTGGGAGTTGAAGTCCACAGGTCTTAAAGCTGCCAAAGTTGGATGCCCGTGAATTAAATGATGAAGGTATGCAAAGCAATTAGTTAGCAGCTCAGCTGTTAGGAGGGATTTTTTAAAAAAATGATCTTTGTGACTTAACAACTTAACAACAACTGATACTTACCCCATCTCTCTGAATGGTGTATACGTGCTTAACATATTAGTTTCTCACGCTGTCTAAGGTTTACAAAGGTTCTGTGTTTGCAGAGCTGATCCGTCCTGTGATAAAGACTTTCATTGTCACCCGATGTAATGCCTTTCTCTTTCTTTCCAGCTGAATTATCTCAGGTGATTAACAGTGGCGCCCCATTGCTGAAGCCTTCACCGCCTCTGCCTCCCAAGAGGGGCCTTCCGCTGAATGTACCTTCCTTGCTAGAATCGGCCATTGCTCCCAAATCCCCAACCGAGAGGGTCATGTCCTTATCCTATGCTTCCTCGCTACCTCCACACATGATCTCAACTCTCCCGCACACTGTACCTTCACCTTCCCTGCCTTCTCACATTCCATCGGAACCCCCCAGTGCTCCGTTGCCCGTCTCCCTCTATGGAGCGGAGGCTTCCTTTTCTACAGAACCACGGATGGACAGTCAACAAGAAGGTCTCTCCATGATGGATCCAGCCAAGAGAATGGCTGAGCTGGGATATGGAGAACCTCAAGGGCTTCCTCGGTTGTCCCAGGTCCCACTGCACATCCGCATCCAACAGGCGTTGAGTAGCCCTTTGCCAGCAACGCCGCCGGCCGAAGGCTCCCACAGGGCTCACTCGTTGCTCTTTGAGAACGACGGTTCCAGCGAGGATAATGGAACAGTCGGCAGGACCAGGTCTCTACCTGTGACTATCGAGCTGCTGAAAGTGTGAGTCACGCTTTGGTTCGCTAGCCAGAAGCTGGGTGTGGTCAGGTTGCTCCCCCCCTTTTTTTGTATTTATGGTACGGTATTTTTCCGTGTATAAGACACCGCCATGTTTCATGTGGTTTCTTGTAGTAAGCACACTACAAGCCATCACTTTGCAGAAACCATCTTGTAGGAGTGAGTAATACAACAAGAACAGGAAATCATCACAGGAACAATAGAGATGAAAGTAAAAGTGGCGATGTGACACAGGAAACAACTACAATAGAGAGGAATGATAGAGCTGCATATAAGATAGAGCAGGGGTCTCCAACCTTAGCAACTTTAAGCTTGGAGGACTTCAACTCCCAGAATTCCCCAGCCCGCAAAGCAGGCTGGGGAATTCTGGGAATTGAAGTCCACCAGCTTAAAGTTGCCAAGGTTGGAAACCCCTGCATTAGAGGTTCATCTGGCATGTGCGGCCTTCTCAGCCTCCTGTGTATTAAGACACACCTCAATTTTTAAATAAATATTTTAAAGAAAAAGTAGCGTCTTATACATGGGAAAATATGGTATTTCCTTTTCTTTTTTGTTAAAATTAGCAATAGGTGCAGATTTAAACCACATACAGGTAGTTAGTCCTCAACTTACAACCACAACTGAGCCCGACATTTATGTTGCTAATTGAGAAATTTCCTAACGTGAGTTTTGCCCCGTTTTACGCCCCGTTTGTCAAGTGAATCACTGCAGTTCTTTGTTTGTTAAGTGAACCGGAGTCATCCCCCATTGATTTTGCTCATCAGAAGGTCGCAAAAAGGGGATCATGTGACTTCTGGATGCTGTAGTTGCCATAAATGTGACTCATTTGTCAACCATCCGAAGGTAAATCAGGTGATCATGGGGATGTTGCAAAACGGTCATAAGTGTGGGCGGAAAATGGTCATAAGTCACTTTTTTCAGTGCCATTATAACTTTGAATGGTCACTAAATGAACTGTTATAAATTGAGGACTCTTTGTATAGGAGCGTTCTCAGTTGAGATTGATCCCTTTGCTTCTTCTCTTTCACACCTCCTGAGTACACTTTGTGGAGATACTGTGTATGATTTGTGAAAAGCCGGCATTAAAGTAACCGCCCTGAGATCAATTATACTGTCTGGAAATTATTAATGGTGTAATCCAGGACATCATGAGGGCACTAGGGCGGAGAAGGATACCTAAAAGTATTTCCAAGTGATTGATTTGTTGGCTGGGGTCATGCAATATACCCAATCCTAAACTTGGGTAAATAAAAAAAAATTTGCTACCTTCACATAATAAATATGCTGTAGCTAAACAAAGAAGGAGAGGTGTGCAATTTGCTATCCGCCCCGAGACACTGGCCTGCCCTCGCTGTGACTAACACCGCTGCTGTGGCCACCTCCATAACCTGCCCGCTGCTCTCACAGCACCTTCCGCAGCACAGTTAAATTTAGCGTGTTTCACAATGGGGGCGATAGCATTCCCTCCTCCTCCTGGAGCCCATTACAATGCGGAGCATCGGCCGCAACTGGGCTGGGTCAGTGTCTCGGGGCAGAGAGCAAGTTGCGCATCTCCCCGAGTGACCGAGGTGCGCGCAGCACCAACAAGGGCCGGAAGAAGCACCTGTGAGGTATGGCAAGTATAGGGGCGCTTCGCTTCCACCCTGGAATATGGAGCGAGTCTCCGTCCTCTGCCGTCGCCCTTACCTTCTCAGGCCAGGCGAGGACTGACTGGGAGGGGAGGGGCCAGCCAATGGTGGGTTCAGCTGACAGGGAGCCACAGCAGCGGGATGAAAGAGCCGCATGAGGCTCCGGAGCTGCAGGTTGCAGAAACCCGGATTAGATAGATAAATAGATAGATTAGATCAGTGTTTCCCAAACTTGACCCTTTGAAGATGTATGGACTTCAACTCCCAGCATTCCTCAACCAGCCATACTGTCTGGGAAATTCTGGGAGTTGAAGTCCATGCACCTTAAAATAGCCAAGTTTGGGATTAGATGGATAGACAGACAGACATGATACATGAGAAAATAGATTAGATGCTAGGTAAAGAAGAGAGAAAAGAAAGAAAAAGAAAAGGAAGGAAGGAAGGAAAGAAAAAGAAGGAAGGAAGGAAAGGGAAGAAAGAGAAAGAAAGAAAGAAAGAAAGAAAGAAAGAAAGAAAGAAAGAAAGAAAGAAAGAAAGAAAGAAAGAAAGAAACTAAAGTACATCATTATCTTAAGTGAGAGACTTGGCATGGGGAAGTTTTTTTGCGGGGGTTCCCAGCACATACATTGCTCCTGAGCCTCCAGTATTAATCGCTGGGAAAGGATCCTTTTCTTTCAGGAGAGAATTTAAAACAAGTAAATCTTTGGGTTCTCCAGACCAAACATTTTCCAATCTATTGCACTTCCTTATTGTTGGGATGATCGCTCCTAGAATTCAAGTCAGAATGGCTTGCTAAACAAATTCTGGAATTTATAATCCCAGATTATCCTCCTTATAACGTTTTAGTATTACACAACTATTCATGTTTCATGAATGAGTGCAGGCCACTCACTGGTCCTTTGGCTTTGCTAGGGTAGTTCTAGAACAGGGGTGTCAAACTCGATTTCATTGAGGGCCCGCATCAGCATTGTGTTTGACCTCAGGGGACTGGGATGGGTGTGGTCAGCACAACGTCACTCATGTCGGTGGCGCCCGTGGTGGCCTAAGCGCTTTGCCGATGAAAAGGGGGCCCCTGAGCTATATTTTCAGCTGCGATAGTGGCCCTCCCAAGCTCTGTTTTTGCTGGCAGAGGCACCATGGGGCAGTCCTTCACTATTTCCAGATTGGCTCCTTGGGGGTCAGATCTGGCCCACAAGCCTTGAGTTTGACACTCTATTCTAGAGTTATTAATTAACATGTACACTCCTAATGATAGTAGTTGTTATTATATCATGGGAATAACTGTGTGCCTTTTATTTGTTAGTCCAGACGATGAAGAAGAAGAAGAAGAGGAGGAGGAAGATGGCTCAGGAGATGCCTGTCCTTCCAATCACCATGTGTACATTGGAGAGGCCCCAATGGTTGCAGTTATACCCAGGCTGATCCTGCAGACGGTGCAGGATGAAGACGAGGGACCGAGTGATTCGGATTCTGAAGGACCCATTTTGTACAGGGAGGAAGAGGAGGAGGAGGAAGATGAAGATGAAAGCCAGAACAGTAAGAGTCTCTCTCTCTCTCTCTCTTCCCTGCCTTTAGGATCACATTTGCTCTATTTATGTCAGAATTGTGGACTGGCTGAGAACAACAACAAAAAGTGTGATTGTGGTTGAACATTTTTTGCCCCAAGTAATGCATCCATCAGCCTTAATTTCCTACCGGATGTCATGAATGCAGAACTGGAACAGAATCTTAGCAATTTAGGCATAGGTGGATGTAGAGGTAGTCCTCGATTTACGACCATCATTGAGTCCAAAATTTCTGTCGCTAACTGAGACTTTTGTTAAGTGAGTTTTGCCCATTTTACAACCTTTCTTGCCACAGTTCTTAAGCGAATAGCTGCAGTTGTTAACTTAGTAGCACGGTTGTTAAGTGGATCTGACTTCCCCGTTACCTTTGCTTGTCAGAAGGCCCGCAAAAGGGGATCACATGACCCCGGGACACTGCAGCTGCCATAAATATGAGTCAGTTGCCAACCATCCGACTTTTGATCACGTGACCCGGGGGCAATGATTGTGTGAAAAACAAGTCATCAATTCCCCTTTTTCAGTGCCCTTGTCACTTCAAACGGTGGCTAAATGAACTGTTGTAAGTCAAGGGCTTCCTGTATAGGAGTTTCCTTTTTTTTCTACATGGTTTTCTTCTAGATCAGGGGTCAGCAACCTGTAGCTCTGGAGCCGCATGTGGCTCTTGCATCCCTCTGCTGCAGCTCCCTGTCGTTGGTTGGCTCCACAATTGATAGGGCTTTCATTTAGGATAGGTAGAGGAAAAAGGATGCCGCACTAGGAGGAGACTCTATGGTGAGGGAACCGGACTTCTGGTTGGCTCCAGAATTGAAATGGGGGGCTTCCAGTTAGGGCCTTTGTGGCTCTTTGAGTGCTTAAGGTTGCCGATCCCTGTTCCAGATGTACTGTACATCATTCTTTTTTTAAAAAAAAGATTCACATACCCAAGACTTTATGGTGTTGGTCAGTTCTCTGAATTTGATCAAGGAATACATCAATCGCTTTTCATTGTCTGGTGACCATTTGTTGTCTTGTTCTCCCTAGCTGCCCTGGCCAATAAAGTCAAGAGGAAAGACACCTTGGCTATGAAATTGGGAAACATGGCTCCCCGGCAGGAATTGCCAAGAGAGAGCACCTTTCCTCGGAAGAGCAAGGAAGAGTGGAATGAAATCCGACAGCAGATTGGGACGACGCTAATCAGGTAGGATGGATTAAAGTCAGGTTAAAGCTGTTCTGACCTATGCTTCCCTAGCAGCACGAAACCGAGTCCTCATCCCGATAAGCCCCTTTTATTTAATTTACAGTGAATTCCTCTCCAGCAAAGTCTTTCCTCTCCCACAGTCTTTCAAGATAGTTCACAATTACCGCCCTTTATCAGGCTTGGAGAGTGGCCAGGCTGATATCTTTCAGACGCCGCAATATGCTCCTCTTTTATTCCCTCTTGGAGGGGCCCTTCATCGTCCACCTGTGGCCTTACTGCCAAGTCGACCCTTGTTCTTTAGCTGTTCCCTTTGTCTAGCAACTCTGCGCATGCGGACACTGGGAACAGGCTCCAGCTATTCTTCTGCCCCACTGATGTCTGACTCTGAAGGCAGCTGATAACTGGCATACAGCCCTGCCCCCCTCTCTGCCTCCGATGCAGAGCCCTCATCCGAGACTTCCCCAGACTCCAGGACTGGCCCATGTTCCTCCCCAACCTCCTCACTGTCTGGATCTGCTGTCAGATCCAATGGCCACTGGCAGGCCACAACAAAAGCAAGCATTTGGATTACTTGTAACATGTTGTTAAGAGTTTGGGCGTTATCCTCAAGGATCATGGAGGGTGCTAATGGAAGAGAATATTCATAGCTCAGGGTTGAACCGTGGGGTCCTTGATACTCTCTGAACATGGTGATTTGCTTGCAAATGTTTCATTACCCAAGTACTGATGATGATGTTACCTAGTATGGTAATGAGATGCTTGCAAGAAATCCACCGATCTCAGAGAGCACCAAAGACCTCACGATTGTGAGTATGTTTGCCATCCAGACCATATTCCCCAGTTTTTAAGGTATGCAGTCCTGCTACCTGTTTAGCTCCTGGCAGTCTTACGGACAGGGTTTTCTGTTCATACGGCTGTTTTTGTTTGAGTCATGGTGGCACAGTGGTTAGAACATACAGTATTTGCAGGCTACAGTCTGCTTACTGCCGACTGCCAGGAGCTCAGCGACAGTTCAATTCTCACTGGCTCAAGGTTGACTCAGCCTTCCATCCTTCTGAAGTGAGTAAAATGAGGACCCAGATTGTCAGGGACAAGATGCTGACTCTGTGAACTGCTTAAAGAGGGCTGTAAAACACTGTGAAGCAATATATAAGTCTTAAGTGCTACTTCTGTTGCTTTGGTCTATCTGGGTAACTAAGGACATTTATCTTTAAAGAGTATTATTCATAGGCACCACAATTTCTGCAGAGCCATAAAATGTTTTTAGGGTTAGGATAGTTCTTTTTTAAAAAAATAAGGTGCATGTGCAGTCAGAAGTGGAAAATGGTGTCTTAAAGATCCATCTCATCATGGGAACCCTTTTTTTGAATTGTTACCCTCTGGCAGACGGTACAGGCTAATAAAAACAAGGACAAATAGGCTGAAAAACAGCTTCTATCCCAGGGCAATAACCATATTGAATTCTACAGTATAGTACAGTATTGGGTTTTCAATTTCAATTATATAGAATATAAAGGATGTATGTTTGTGTTTTATTTTTATAGTTACAATGTACACTGAAGACGGCATTTAATTTCATTGTACCATGTGTAAACTAAACTAAACTAAACTGGACTATGGATTGCAATGAAGAGATTTAGGGAGTTGATATTCTGTTTAATTCTATCTATCTATCTATCTATCTATCTATCTATCTATCTATCTATCTATCTATCTATCATCTATCTATCTATCTATCTATCTATCTAATCTATCTATCCACACACACACACACACACACACACAAAATAGACTGGGACCAGTTGATGGATTTCCATAAGACAGCAAGTGTTTCTTTGCCCTCCAGTTGCTTAACCATAGCAACCATAATAAAGTACTTTCTGTTTGCTTTTCTTTCTAAATTAGGCTGTACAATGTTTGTAGGAAAGGACCATAAATTCATTGCTGCTGATGTAAGCAAATCAGACTCTTAATTTCTTAACTTCGCCAGCTGTGCCTGACAGACCACGAGGCTCCAGGGTTTTGGCTCCAACAGCTCTTTGCCCAACTGGAGTCTTCCCAGCCCTTCTTTTTACAGTGTTTTGTATCATTACAGGGGAAAGGATTCCTTCAGGAAGATAGGATTGTACAGTATTTTGGCTTCCAGAGCAAAAACACAGTTTTGGAACAGGAGGTGGGCCCATGTAGCACCTGTCCGGCAGCTCTTACGGCAGCCACGCCTTTCCCAGTTATTCTGCAGCTGGGTCCTACAATCCCCATATAATCCTAGAAAAGGCTTCCCCCGCATTGACTTTTGCTTGTTGGAAGCCAGCTGGATTGGAAGAATTAGCAAACCAGTGCTGGGTTCATGACTCTACACTTTCCAGAGCATCGTTTTTTGCCTTGAAAGCCAAAATACTTCTTTTAAAAAGATGACGTTTCTATTATGACTGCTACTATTACGAGAGCTTGCTTTTGTGTATTTGCCTTTGCCTAAAACAATGTTTTTCTTTTTAAAAAAAACACCCAAAAGGCGATTAAGCCAGAGACCAACAGCAGAAGAACTGGAGCAAAGGAACATACTTCAGCGTAAGTAACGGCAACTCAAGACTTCCCTTATATTTATCTACCAGATAGTTGATACTCCTGTTGTACAAATAATCCTCAACGTACGACCGCATTGGGGATGGGAATTTCCATTGCTTAGCAAGGTGGTTGTTCATTGAGCCATGCCTGATTTTAATGACCCTTTTTGCCATGGTTGGTAAGCAAATCACTGCAGTTGTTAAGTGAATCACATTTCTTTAAGCAAATCTGGCTCTCCCCCCACCCCCTACCCCCACCCCGCCCCCTCCAACTCACCCCGACTTTGCTTGTTGGAAGCCAGCTTGAGCCAGGGACAGTGCAACCTTCATAAGTGCATCCTGGTTGCCAAAGCAATTGAATTTTGGTCATGTGACCAAATGCTGCAGTGGTTGTAAGTGTGAGGACTGGTTATAAATCACTTTGTTCAATGTCGTGGCCATTTTGAACGACTGCTAAACGAATAGTAGTAAGTTGAGGGCTACCCGTAGACAGTGTAGAAACTGATGGGGAGTTTGTGGCATGATGCTCCAAGATGGCATGTCTCATTTTGATAAAGACGAATAGAATAGAATAGAATAGAATAGAATAGAATAGAATAGAATAGAATAGAATAGAATAGAATAGAATAGAATAGAACAGAACAGAACAGAACAGAACAGAACAGAACAGAACAGAACAGAACAGATTATATAGAATAGAATAGAATCTGGAAATAATGTAGAATAGAATAGAATAGAATAGAATAGAATAGAATAGAATAGAATAGAATAGAATAGAATAGAATAGAATAGAATAGAATAGAATAGAATAGAATAGAACAGAACAGAACAGAACAGAACAGAACAGAACAGAACAGAATATATAGAATAGAATAGAATAGAATAGAATAGAACCGTGATGGCGAACCTATGGCACGGGTGCCACAGGTGGCACGCGGAACCATATCAGTGGGCACGCGAGTTCAGCTCCGGCCTGCATGTGTGCGCCAGCCAGTTGATTTTCGGGCCTTCTGGGTCCAACAGAAGTCAGGAAACACGCTGTTTCCGGCCTCCGGAGAGCCTGGGGGGGGGGCATTTTTGCCCTCCCCAGGCTCCTAGAAAGGCTCTAGGAGCAAAAAAACGGGCCTACCGGGCCCACAGTGCTGTCACGTGGCAAAAGTGGGGGAGCACGGGATGGTGGGGCGCATAGAATTATGGATGTGGGCATGCGTGCATGTGACCCCACCACGCTCCCCCCACTTTTGGCACGCGATGGCAAAAAGGTTAGCCATCACTGGAATAGAATAACAGAGTTGGAAGGGAGCTTGGAGGTCTCCTAATCCAACCCCCTGCTTAGGCAGGAAACCCTATATTACTTTAGACAAATGGTTCTCCAACATCTTCTTAAAAACTTCCAGTGTTGGAGCATTCATAACTTCTGGAGGCAAGTTGTTCCATTGATTAATTGTTCTGTCAGGAAATTCCTCCTTAGTTCTAAGTTGCTTCTCTCCTTGATTAGTTTCCATCCATTGCTTCTTGTCCTGCCCTCAGGTGCTTTGGAGAATAGCTTGACTCCCTCTTCTTTGTGGCAGCCCCTGAGATATTGGAACTCTGCTATGATGTCTCCCCTAGTCCTTTTTTTCATCAGACTAGCCATACCCAGTTCCTGCAACCGTTCTTTATATGTTTTAGCCTATGTCTTATGAGGCCTTCTGTATTATATCTCCCCGACACAATTTCTAATATCTCCTGTGCACAAGACTAATGGAAACCATTTGCTCAACATGTGCACACATACAGGGTTAATAATTCTGAGGCTTTATCCTATCATGAAACTAACCTGGAAAGAGATTTCAACATCTTTTTCTTTTTCTTCTTATTTGGCAGAAAAAAATGAGGCTGACCGGCAGGCTGAGAAGAGGGAAATAAAAAGGAGGCTCACGCGGAAGGTATGAGATACTTCAGGTGTTTTTCCCATTTGCACAGCAATCTGTAGGCGGTGACCCTACAGAGAAGTTCACCACCTGCAGGATTTATTCCATATTGATCCTGAGGATGTTCATTCAGAGATTTTGTCCAAAACAGGGGTCACCAACCTTTCGGACCTCAGGGACCACTAAATTCATAATTTTAAATCCAACGGACCACTAATATGATCTGCCTAATGACCAGCTGGGTGGGCGTGGCAAGGTGGTCATGTGACTGGGTGGGTGTGGCCAACTCAATGTCACTCACATCATGGCCTCTACTTGCCCCTCCCCTCCCCTCCCAGCCACTCCTTGCCTGCCCCGCCTGGGCTCCTTAGGGCCCCAACAGGAAGCAGTTGTTGGAGCTAAGCAGCCATCGTGAGAAAGAGTTGACAAAACAGCTCGCTTAGTTCAAATTGGATCTGACTGATAAGGAGGCTCAGCAGAAGCACCTCACTGAGGACTACGAGCATAGGCTTTCCAAGCAGACGGAAGACCTGCGGGAGTTCAAGGCCAGGTACAGGTGCCTGGAGACTCAGCGGGCTGAGATGGTCAGACAGTTCCAGGTCATGATGCAGTCCCACTGGAACAAGGTCCTCCAGCTCTTCACCACCAGCAGCACTTCCCTCCAGCCTTCGCCCAAAGCCCCACAGCAGGAGGCTGAAACAGACCCCGTCAGAATTTCTCCCTGCCCTCTGACCCGCACATAAAGACCCTGAAGGGGGAGACTCTCTGCAGCAACACAAATGTTCATTGCACGTATCCGTCCCAGGGGCCATAGTTTGAGGACCTCTGATTTAGTACAATATAAAAAATGCAAATAATTTTTCTGCGGACCACCCAAAATTTTCTCACAGAATCACCAGTGGTCCACGGACCACCAGTTGGTGACCCTGGGTCCAGAATACACTGGTAAGAGCTTTAGACTCTGGCCTCCTGTGGGTTCAGCAGGTTATTGCCAAATCTAGATAAATCTAGATAAATCTAGATAAAAAGGATAGGAAAAAAAAAACCATGATAAATGGTCTGACTTCATTCTGATATGCCTTGTATACATGGCTGGCTGGGGAATTCTGGGAATTGAAGTCCGTACATCTTCAAGTTGCCAAAGCAGAGAAACAGTGCTTTAACCCAATGCCTGCTCTGAATTTTTTTTTTTTTTGCAACGATGGGCATGCAGTTAAGTGTGAGCCTCAAATGGGTATATAAAGTACATCCCCCAAAGTCTCTCTATGTCTTTCCCTTTCTGGCTTTCACCACCTCACATATTAGACTTTCAAAACCCTGAAATGAAGTTTTGCTCAATATATCTCAGCTTTCCTCAAACTGGTGCTCTCCAGAAGCTTTCTGGAGCTTTCAAAAATCCCAACCAGTTGGTAATCCCAGTATGTCTGAAGGCTGCTGGTTTGAGGAAATGAGACATGCAGAGACTTATTTTGAAAATTTAACCCTGAAGATGAAAGGAAATGGAAGTTAAGTGACACTCTTGCCTTATTATTGTAACACTGCTATTTGTACTAGTGTTAGCTACTCACTACCATGTGAGAATGATGGGTTTGGCATACTCATGGCTTTCAAAGTCTTTGCAACTTAGTCTATCTTCCTGTGTTGCTGCTCCCCCATCCCCACCCCGGTGTACTGCCCAGGAAGTGTGACATTGCACAGATATCAGGGCATTGTTGCACTCTCTTCTACTTGTATAGCATAGTATTGCGTGATGACTTTAGTACATCAATTTCTCTCTCTCTGCCTTTTAGCTTAGCCAAAGGCCTACAGTGGCTGAACTGCAGGCCAGAAAGATCCTGAGGTTTAATGAATATGTGGAGGTAACCGATGCCCATGACTATGACAGGAGAGCAGACAAGCCGTGGACAAAACTCACTCCTGCTGACAAGGTAAAAAAGGCAAAGTTAAAGTTAAAATTACAAAGTTAAAAACTCTCTGCTCAGCTTCCCTCTAGTCCTGCTTTTGCTATGTTCACATAATTAACCCTCCAATCTGGCCAGCTTGGTTATTGAATCATTAATTGTTAAAACCTAGAGGCTGCCCAACTCCAAACAACACAGGGAAGTTTAAAGTTAAAAAATAAGAAGCACGCACATCACAACGTGACTGTAATAACAAACCTCCAGATAGAGGCTCAGTGTCCACAATACTCCCAGGCCTGGGAGAAGACCCCAGTCTTCAAAGATGCTTGGAATGTCATTATGGGGAGCCATATAGATTTTGGGGAGGATGGTGTTCCAGACAGCAAGTGCTAAAATAAGGAAAGAGTGCTCCCTGGGTCCTGCTAGGTGGCATGGCTTAATCAAAGGAACCCAGAGCACCTCTGCTCTACCTGATACCACTGCGGCGCCAAAACTATCAGAGATAGGTGGTCCATTAAATCGCCAGGCCTTTATAGGAGATAAGCAGCACCTTGAAGGCAGAAGCAATTTAATTAATAGCAGTAGCACTTAGACTTATATACCGCTTTCCAGTGCTTTCCAGCCCTCTCTAAGCGGTTTTACAGAGTCAGCCTATTGCCCCCAACAATCTGGGTCCTCATTTTCCCCACCTTGGAAGGATGGAAGGCTGAGTTAACCTCGAGCCGGTCAGGATTGAACTCCTGGCAATGGGCAGAGTTAGCCTGCAATGCTGCATTCTAACCACTGTGCCACCATAGCTCATGATATCGTTACAGCAATAGCAATAAGACTTATATACCCCTTCACACTGCTGTGCGGCCCCCTGTAAGCGGTTTACAGAGTCAGCGTATTGCCCCCAACAATCTGGGTCCTCATTTTACCCACCTCGAAAGGATGGAAGACTGAGTCAACCTTGAATCAACCTTCATACATGTTCTAGGTTTATACAACTTACTGAACCTTTCCCTTCTTATCTTTATCCTTATCGTTATCCTCATCCCCCACCCTCATTCCCCACCCCATTATCCTGTCCTGTCCTTTTTCCTTTTTCTTCCCTATTTGCTTCTTTATACTTCCCCACCCTCCACCATTAATTTACTTCCCTTTTCCCTTTCAAAATCCATATTGTTTTTATTCTTTTAAAAAAAATATTTAATAAAAATTATATGCCCCCTTCCAATTCCCTGATTTTTCCAAAACGAACTGGGCCTAATTAACACTCAGACCCAACCCCAAAACATGTTGGATTTTCATTTAACCTATCTTGCTGTATATTAACAACTATGAGGTGTGTAAGTGAACTAGTTATACTTCTTTTGTGAACACCTGGCTGAGCCTTGCTCCACTACCACATTTATTTTCAGCTGTTTTTTTTTTTTTAAATTCCCAGGACCGTTTTCAAGACTGGACCTATTTTTAACAGCCTTTGATGCAATCCTGTAATCCTTTGCTCTAATGAAGGCCAAGGATGCATCAAAGAAAAAAGTCTTTATCTTTTCTATCACCTTTTCGTTGTTGTCGTCGTTGTCTTGCAGTGTCTCTCCCCCCCTCCCCCATCAGTTTTAGAATATCAGCTTTACAAACCACTGTAAAAGAATAGTTTTTTTCCGTGGGCTGTCAGACTCCTGAATGCAAAATAACATCATAACTACGTAGTATGATGGACTTGCAGGGCCGGCATAATGTGTATCATGTCCACACGGGTGCAATAGGACTGGGTGTTTTGTTAATATGATTTATTGGGTTAGGGATTTTCTGTTGAGTTGTGAGTTGTATTGTGTTGGGATATGTGTGCACTTAGGGAGCTCAATCAATTTCATTGTACATAGGTTGTGCACTGACAATAAAGATTTGAATTGAATCATCTACGCTGGGATGGAAAATCTGAGTCTTCCCAAATGTTTATAAACGTATAACTACCCACAACGCCGGTGAGCGTAGCCAAGTGACAAAGATTTGGAACTTAGTGTTCAGGCAGCAATATTTGGAGGACCCAAACTTGTTTATTGTTAATGTACATCTGTGTTGCTACCTTAATATTAATAGCTGGGCTAAATAAAGATTTTTATCCTTTTGCTCATCTCCGCTGAGTATCAAGATCCCTTCTCCCCACCCGTTTCCTTTCTTGCCGCATCTCATGACCTTCCCAACCAGATACCCTCCCACTCCTGCAGACTGATACTTCCTGAGCTAGACCCAAAATGGGGAACTGCCTGCTATCCTGACCATAAAAAACTGTCTGTACGTAAAGTGTGCATGGGAGGGTTATCTGTCTCTGTGGTGTGTATACATACATACATTCATGTACGGGTAGTCCAGAGGTGGGTTTCAGCAGGTTCTGACCAGTTCTGGACAATCGGTAGCGGAAATTTTGAGTAATTCAGAGAACCGGTAATAAAAATTCTGACTGGCCCTGCCCCCATCTATTCTCTGCCTCCCAAGTCCCAGCTGATCGGGAGGAAATGGGGATCTTGCAGTATCCTTCCCCTGGAGTGGGGTGGGAATGGAGATTTTACAGTATCCTTTCTCTGCCACACCCACCAAGCTATGCCCACAGAACTGGTAGTAAAAAATTTTGAAGCCTACCACTGGGGTAGTCCTCGATGTAAGTCCACAATTGAGCCCTAAATTTCTGTTGCTTAAGCAAGACAGTTGTTGAGTTTTGCCCCATTGTACTTACTCATTTCTTGCCATAGTTGCTAAGCGAATCACTGCAGTTGGGCCGTGGTGGCGCAGTGGTTAGAACGCAGTACTTGCAGTCTACTTCTGCTGCCTGCCGGCTGCCTGCAAATTTGGCAGTTCGAATCTCACCAGGCTCAAGGTTGACTCAGCCTTTCCATCCTTCCAAGGTGGGTAAAATGAGGACCCAGATTGTTGGGGGCAAGAGGCTGACTCTGTAAACCGCTTAGAGAGGGCTGTGAAGCAGTATATAAGTCTAAGTGCTATTGCTGTTGTTAAGTTGGTCAGAAGGATGATAAGTGAATCTGGTTTCCCCATTGACTTTGCTGGTTGTCACGGTGGACTGTTTGGAGAGTGTCCAACGGCCATCAAACACCGGGAACTGATGGAGTTTCTCTGCCTTTTTATATAGGCTGCCATCCGGAAGGAGCTGAACGAATTCAAGAGCTCGGAGATGGAAGTGCACGAAGAGAGCAAGCAGTTCACTCGGTATGTTAAGAGGTGGTTGCTCAGGTGGACTCTCTGTCCATTGCAGGAGGGTCAGGTTCACGGCACACCTTGTGCAGAATTTAGTTTCTGACCTGCTGTAGCTCCTTTATAGTGGGAATAAGTTGGTACTGCAAGCTGAACTATGATCATGCCAGAGCAGGTAGCTGTAATCAGCACAACCTCGTTTTTGCAGATTTACTTGGAAGCAAGCCTGGAAGAGTCTTTTAAACTTCAGTTTTTTTGACATGTGAATTTTGTGGGGAGCCAGCGCCACCTAGCATTGAGAACATCTCATCTTATGGGACGCATAAACCATGTAGAAATTGATCTGAATGTTCCCACCTCCAAATTTGGACTATCTAAGACAGGGGTGCCGAACTCAATTTCATTGAGGGACGCATCAGGCTTGTGTTTGACTTTGGGGGACTAGGATGGGCGTGGCCAGGTTGACATCACTTGTGTTGGGGGCGCCTGTGGTTCTGCCGGCAAAAATGGGCTCCCAAACTCTGTTTTCAGTTGTGACGGCCTCCTGTACGCTTTGGGTCCTTTATAAAAACAATAAAGTTGGGTTAAGAACAGCTAAAGAAAACCCCTTTAGAAATCTTGTAATCACACCTGGGATTGGCAAAGAAGCGAATATACCGTAGTGGCCAAAATTGTGGAAACCTTTTGGGGAAAGTGTATTTTTTAAAACTAGCTATTAACACCACTTTTTTGGGGGGGAGTAGCTGTAGTACCATAAAATTATATATCAATGGGAAGATAATTTAATCAAGAATGTAATGCAGTGACTTTTATGAAGGATTTTCTATTACTGTAGAATAGCAGTTATAAAGAAGAAAAGTGAAACACGTAGAAAAAAATGAGATATATAAAAATTATCACCATAGAAAAAACAAGATATACAAAAAACGTCACCATGACAGTTAATACTTAGTTGGGCAACCTTTAGCATGAATGACGGCCTTACAACGTCTCCCCATGGAGTGAACCAAGTCTTTTAGTTCTCAGCTGTTATCATGTGAAACCAAGATTGAATGATTGCTTCTATTAAGTGGGTTTTATGGCTGGGTCGCTTCTGACTAACAAGTTTCTTTATTCGGCTCCATAGATTTTCCATTGGGTTAAAGTCTGGGCTATTCCCGGGCTATTCCAGCAGTGGAATATGATTAGCCTGAAACTCCAAAAAAAGATTGTTATTAACCACCAAACCTCAAAAATACACTTTTCCCAAAAGGTTTTGGCCACTACTATATGCTCAGATGGCTCCATTGCTAGGTGCTCATTCTTATCCACCTTTTGCCTAGAGTGGATACATTTATTTTTATAATTTTTATTTTAATCTGGATTTTATCTTTTTATATTGCCTGTTTTTCTATGTGTTGTTAAGTGATTGTTGTATCAGGGTCACATTTTGTAAGATGTGTGGCTATATAAATTAGATGATAGATAGATAGATAGATAGATAGATAGATAGATAGATAGATAGATAGATAGATAGATAGATAGATAGACAGACAGACAGACAGACAGACAGACAGACAGACAGACAGACAGACAGACAGACAGACAGACCGGTCAATTGATCGATCGATCGATATAGGTGGGTGGGTGGCTGGATGCATGGATGGACGGATAGACAGATAAATGTTATATGATTTTTTTATACTTATCTTGCAGATATCATCGGCCTTGAGGTTTTTTTTTTTAAAAAAGAAAAACAGCAAGAAGCACGATCAATCATTGGAAGAGAAGCGAACTAGCCGTGTTTGTCATTTCCCGTCTCACAAGTTAAGAGGAATCTTGAGGCTTGTTTGAGATTAGCCTTCATTCACATATCCAGAGGAAAAGTTTCTCTTCGCCAGGAAATGGGCCAGGGACGGGAACGCCCTCGTCCCAAAGTTAGCATTTCATTGAAAGGAAATTTGTCACAAGTGCCACGAGATCACACCGCAGGGCAAGTCACGATCGAAAGCATTATACCTCAGATATACGGCAATACAAATGGATGATGCCCCTTTGGCTCCTTATCTTCTGCCTAATTCTGAACCGTTTCATGTTCCGGTTTCAACGAAAAGCGAGACTATCAGGGCAGACTTTGGAGCTACGAAATGAGAAGTGTGCACGTACCTATATTATGCTGTACCCAGAAGAAACTTTAACTGACACATTACTGGAGATTTGGGAAAGGTGCTTATGGGCTTCTCCTTCTTCTTCTTTTTGGGAGTTATTAATTTGCAGAATCACTACTGACCAATCGTATGTTGTCTAGCGGAAGAATTGTTGAGCTCTAACATGGCACATGCTGCATCTTGGGGGGAGGGGGGAAAACTTAACATTAAAAAACAAAAACCGGACAGCAAGAAGTTCCCTTTGACACTCAAATTTGCTATAAAGCTAAGAGACCGAATTTTCTGTGGGGAGGGGATGCACCTTTAGGCCTGTTTAACAGGACACTGCAAAGCCTGAAATGAGTTGCCTTGAAAGAAGCAAATGACGTGGAATATACTGTATTTTTTAACAAATCGTGACTTTTTTTTTTAAAAAAAAGCAACTTCCTGAAACTAATGTGGAACTTGCCTTTTTCTTAGATTTGTAGCAAAAACGTTCTGAAACGTAAATGATTCGCAAAGGGCTTAAACCCAACTTTTAAGGAAAAGAAAGGAAAAATGGCATGGCATTAAATGATTTTTATGGAATGGTTCTGAATGGTGTATCACTGGCCACATCTGAGATACGTGTCCTATGACGTTGGAGTGAGGAGATGGGGTGGGGGGAATGCAAAAACGGGAATTTGGACATGTATTAGATGTTGGTTCTGTATTTGAGCATTGGCTTGTTGGCACATCTCTTCATACATCTGTAAAAGGTCACACATGTAGGAGCTTATAGAGATGCATGTAGGCTGGAGGCTGATATTGCTGTGCTTCCTCAAATCCAGAAGACCTCTTTTTTGGCTGCTACTTTTGCAACTACACACCATTTTTGGGAGGAGGATGACCCAGACAAAAACGGGCAGGATTCAGAGATCTTAAAAACATTGCGCAGGAGATGGAATCTGTGCAGTCAATTAGGTGCAATCTTCTTGAATAAACCCCCTTCTGACTGACTTCAGTGGCGATTAAGAGCAGCCCACAGCTTAGGCTGGATCCAACCTCTTCTTATCTTTTCACAAGGATAAGATAAGCTTATGCATATTGGAGTTTTTCTCTCCAAGAAATGGTCCTCCTAATGGGTGAGTCTGGGGGGAATGCAAGGCATGGCAAACTTGCCTTCAACGCCCCCTACTTTCATTCCAGCCGATGCCAGTTGCCTTTCTGGTGTTCCTGTGAAGGGAGGGGAATGTGGCCTTGTCTTTATAAGGAGCCATTTTTCTTACAATGCAAGGAGAAAAGCTTTTGGTGTGGATTGTGGGATAAGTGCCAGTGTACTCTTCATCTGAGCAATTTTTTTTCATGATGTATAAAATCTCTATTAAGGAAAATCATTGTGTTGTCTTCCTATCAACAAGATTGTATGAAATAAAATTTTTTTAGGAAAAAAACCTTTTTCCTTTTCATTCTGTTTCTTCTTCCCCACCATAATGCATATGAATTTTTTTTAATGAATAACATCAGGGATGTTGCAGAGTGAAAGTGATTGAGTATCTCTGCGGGTAGACAGGAAATGGGAATGTGCATATTTTAATCACTTCTATTGACATCCTCGCAATCTCTGTTTCAATATCCAGGGGACTTTTTGTGTTCCCAATAATACCAGTGTACTCTGTTTTTGTGTTCTTCAAAACTTCATCATATTCTTAATGAACTGCCCAATGATTTACAGTAGATATTAACCCAAAAAATCCCATTTTAATTGGCTTCTGCAGGCCAATTAAACTCTCTCTTCCTCTTTCTGATATGTATTCAAGATGGGCAGTGATTAACATTTATATGTATGGGTGTAGCTATGTATAAGCATAAGTATGGTATGTATAAAGCATGTCTGTATGTGTCTTATGTATGTCTGTTGTGACCTAGGCCCAAGTAGTTATTACCAGACACAATCAGTCCTAAACAAACATATTTTATTATAACAGCTATGAATTACTTCATTCTCTTAGTCCAAATTAAGTCCAAAACAAGTCCTTCAGAAAAAGTCCTTTGGACTTATCATCTTTATCATCTTTGGCACCCTGCCTTTCTTGGCAAAGCCCCACAAAGTTCAGAAACAAGAGATGCCGACTGGAAAATAGATTTAGCAATGTTGCTTTCCTACAAAGAGCCCAACGGCCTTTGTGGCTCTTTTAAGCCTTATGGGAGGGGCCAATCATCTCCTGGCCTTACTCCTGAGTCTTTTTTGCTTTAGCTGCTCTTGCCTTCTGGCAGCTCTTCACACGTGTGCACTAGGAACAGGCTCCTCCTGTTCCTCTGCCTTTCTGCTGTCTGCTCTGGAGGTTCCGGAGTCCGTGCATAACTCCCAGATGGCCCTGGCCCCATCTCTGCCTCCGACGCAGAGCCCTCGTCTGGGTCTTCCCCTGACTCCAGGACTGGCCCATGCTCCTCCCCAGCCTCCTCATTGCCTGACTCCGCTGCTAGCTCCGCGGGCTGCTGGTGGACCACAATGTCTACACTTTTGACAGTAGGCAACAGAATTTCATTTTTAATGTGTGCCAGTGTGCCCACAGTCAAAAATGACAATAAAGATTATCTTAGTGGGAGTTGAAGTTCAGGTGTTTTAAACTTCCAAGGTTGAAAAACACTGCTCTGAATTATGGCTTATGCTGAATGTATTGTGTGCAACGTTCTGCAATTGCGTAATGTTGCTTGCACATAAAAGGAATGCTGTGATGAATGAAAATATATATATAAATATGTATGTATGTATGTATGTATGTATTGTGTAAGCCCAACCATTTGGGGCTTAATTTAAAAAAATCATGGTGAAGCCTATGGCCCTCATAGTATATTGGGGGATGTTGAAGCTGCTAATTTGGTGCTAGCTTCTTACCTATATTTAATGTCTTTTAAATGAGGGATCATATAGCCCTGGACAGCTAGTGATGCGGCCCCGCAAGATCATAAACCTTTAACATTCTATTTTTAGAATAGAATAGAATAGAATAGAATAGAATAGAATAGAATAGAATAGAATAGAATAGAATAGAATAGAATTTTTTATTGGCCAAGTGCGATTGGACACACAAGGAATTTGCCTTTGGTGCCTATGCTCTCAGTGTACATAAAAGAAAAGGTACGTTCATCAAGAATCATAAGGTACAACACTTAATGATAGTCATAGGGTACAAAAAAGCAATCAAATCATATTAGGAAATACAAGCAACAAAGTTACAGTCATACAGTCATAAGTGGAAGGAGATGGGTGGTAGGAACGATGAGAAGATTAACAATAGTGCAGACTTAGTAAATAGTTTGACTGTTGAGGGAATGATTGGTTTAGCAGAGCGATGGCGTTCAGGAAAAAACTTCTCGTGTCTAGTTCTGGTGTGCAGTGCTCTATAGCATCGTTTTGAGGGTAGAGTTGAAACAGTTTACTGCTATTTATGTACATTAACTATATTATATATTTTATATGTGGCCCAAGACAATTCCTCTTCACTCAATGCAACCCAAGCAAGTCAAAAGTTTGGACATGCCTGTTTTAAATAGAATGTTGGTTCAAATTAAAAAAAGAATTTCAACTAAAATCATTTCCAAGGTGATATCTTTACTGGTCAGTCTTCAAATATCTAGGTCAACAACAAGGCAGAATCTTTTTAAAGTTTCACTCCTTGAGCTAAGCAGGTCAAGCGACCTTTAACTCCAAAACTTTCAGCCACCTTTAGGAAGTATAGTGCAATACAAAGATAGTTTGGGGGAAAAGCCTTCTGAGATTTGAAAAATAGTCCTTGTATTCTAAAATAATTAAGCAAAAATGCATAATGTTCTTCTAGCAATTCGATAGAAGATCTGAGAATATTAACGCAGGAAACTGAAAACTAGAAGGGGGAAAATCCTTCCCGGTTAAGAGAAGCTGCTAGTCTTTGGTCAATAGGGGGCGTACTTGCAATCGCAGAGTTTCCGCCTTGTTTTCACTTGAAATCTCGTTTCATGTTCGAGATTTTGGGCTCATCCCGTCTGGCTGCACCGAGTCGCCTGCCGCTGATTTGCGCACGCGTACTGTTGCCCAAAGAGATGTCCTTTGTTGAAAACGTGCGGTTTCTAATTGCACCCGGTGGCATTTTCCGTTTGGCAAAGCAATAAAGCAGCGAGCCAATCCTGCTTCAAGGAATTAGGATTCAAGGAATTGGGATTCAAGGAATTAGGATTCCTTGAAAACCAATGCGGGAGGAGGCAAGCCACACCAGCTTGGGTGATTTTGGCGATGATAATATTTTGTCCCGCACCCTGAGGCATCGCATGAGAACCGGAAGCGAAGGTTGCGTGAAACAAATCCAATCGAATCTCATTGGCTTTCGTTTGATCGCCTTCAACAGGATTTCTTCTGCGCATGCGACATTTGCTTTTCCCGGCATCCTCAGCGCACTATAAATATAAGCGTGGGGGCGTTTTGTTCTTTCTTTGGCACGAGGCGTCGGGAGGTGAGTACCTCTGGTGGTAGCTCTCGCTAAATAGGGCGGTGGCGGCAATCGCATAGTTGGCGTTTTACTAACGTAGAAGATTAAGTAGGATTGCACATCCAAGATTTATTAATGTATTTATTAACTTTATGTCCTTCCCGACCCATAGCGGTTCTGGGCGGCTTTAGATAGTCGTGCAACAATCGTGCAATGGC
The DNA here is from genome assembly GCA_030761175.1 of Masticophis lateralis. Lineage (NCBI taxonomy): Eukaryota > Metazoa > Chordata > Lepidosauria > Squamata > Colubridae > Masticophis > Masticophis lateralis. Next base: position 14,811,190 of record JAUDYJ010000009.1, read on the forward strand.
CGTTGGAAATTGCACAAAGGAGGCTCGACCTTATAAGAGGCTTAAAAGGGTGTGAGAAACACCAAAATATATATATATATATATATACACTAATTCGATAGACAACTCTAACGTACAAAGAGAATTTATTTTGTTGTGTAAATGTATCTATATGTTTTTATATGTGTTTTATATATGTTTTAATAAAAGCTTATAAATTTTAAATAAAAAAAAGAATTTATTGGGATGCGTTTGCAAAGGCCTCCCAAGTTGGATTGAGATCGTGAAGCGCGCTTTTCAAAGTTCCAAACAATACTTTTTACCTTTCCCACCGGTATTACGTCATACCTCCTTCCCCCCCAGTTCCTGCCTGTTTATATCCTGCATACGTGACCAACATGATTCCCTTTGGTTATAGCTTCTTTTATTGACTGATTTTTCCAATTTCCTGTGTTTCGCAGTGATTGCTTTTGCAAATTTACAACAGGATGCATCTTATTTCTCTCGCCCTTCGTGGGTGAGCTTTCTTGAACATTTTGGTCAAGCTGACACAATAATTAACCTTTTTCCTGTGGCTTTTGCTTTGCTTTGTTACTGAGGCTTTGCAATAGAGCCTTTATAATTTCTTTTATGCAATTAATACATTCTATAAAAAAGTAACTTTTTTTCTTTTCTTACAAGGGGCGGCAGTTAGAAATCCTCTTTTTGGTAATATTTGTACATTTTTCTTCGTTTTGTATCACAGTTTTAACTTTGCTACTGGTTATATCAGCATTTTTTTACAATATACATACTATTATACTTCCTAGTTACCGCCATTTGACTCTTATTTATACAATATCATGTTTTAATTATTGTTTCCATGATTCTAACATAGAGTTCTTTATATTTATCATTCTTACGTATTTTAATTTACACTTTTTTGTACAGTCTTGAAGTAATATTGCTTACAATAAGTATTCTATCATTATACTTGTATTTATTTCTGGTTCATTGATTTTCTATCTTTGCATCTATTATCTAATCAATTATATGTCCCAGATTGAATAATAATCTGTTTCTCCTTTGTCTTTAAATTTTCATCTTCAAACTCCATTTCGGTGCAATCTAATATTTTATTACCATTTCCTCTGTGGGTGTGTTTCCCTTTTTACAATTTTGTACATAAATAATTCTAGCCACTGTTATTACATGTAGTATTAAGTCCTGAATTTTTAAATTATATTTCCCTGTTAGTATGCTTAATAGAAATAACTGGCTTTGAGTCTTATTGGTTATTTTACCATTTCCTCTAGCCATTTTCTTTTTATCTTTGCCCAGTAGTTTTTTGCCGATGGACAGATCTACCATATATAGTAGCATGTTCCCTGTGTCTTTGCATTTCTTAACATTCTGGGAACATTTTTGCCAATCTTGCTGGTGGTAGATGCCATCGATAGAACATTTTATACAAGTTTTCTCTATATGCTGCTGACATCTTTCCCATAGTTTTTTCCAATATCCAGTTCTATAGTGTACCCAATTTTTTTTGCCCTGTTACCAGTTTCCTTTACTATTTCTTCCATTTTAAAACTCAATAAGTAATTGTAGGATTTTTAATAAATTTTTCATCTGCCCTCTGTAGTATCCTATCCAATTGTTGTGGTTCACTATAGAATCTCTTTTTCGGTGTCCTTATACCTCGACTGTATTTGCATATAAGGCCACCAGTCCAAATCAATTCCCTGATTTTTTAATTCCTGTTTTGTTTTTAAATTCCCTTGTTCATTTAATATATCTTTATATCTTAGAACTTTATCCAGATCTAACACATTCGGATATATTAGTGCTTTCTTGTAGATAGCCAGATTTTGCTGTAGTGATTCTATTTAATTTTTCTTCATATTAATAACAGAGCATTTGTAACTTGGTGTCTTTGAAAGTATCTGTGTGTTTTGTTTTTCCCGTCCCATATAAATGCATGAATTAAGGTAACTTAATGGAGTCTTTTGAAATAAAAGGCGAAGTGAATCAGATAAAGATGAATTGCAGCCTTTGTTCGCACATCCCTGAATTATTAAAAATATATCCCCCCCCTTCCCCCTGTGGAAGTGATGGGCAGAACAGATGATTAAGTCGTTGAATACTTAGTTGAATTAGCACTGCAAGTCTTTTAAAGGGAATAATAGAAGAATTTGTAAATTATTTGAAACACAATTGATTTCTGTTTATTGAGGCTTCGGTAATTACCTAATTCATTAACGGTGATGTTAAAGCGAGTTGGATTATTTTCTTTACTCAAACTCTTACGTGTGCCTCTGAATAAAAGAATGGGCCTGCTTATTCCGGACGTTTGCTTAAAGTTGAGCTTTAATGTGTTCAGAAATTGTGGTAGTGCACAACATTTATGTGCATGGCTGGATCATTCATTATGTTGAGTTAAAATCACTTATAATCGTCTCTAGTTGGCCCATTTTAAGCATAAAAGTATAGCTCCCAAACCAGCATGGCTGCACATTATGTACATGTATATATTATGACTGAACAAATGGTTTCCCATTGTTTACACACTCATTTCTAAAGTGCTATATCAATTGCTTAGTGCCAATGGTGGTTGCATTCATTTCTAATGTAAGTTTTATTGCAGGGAAGAACTTTCTTGGTTTTTGTTTGATCCTGCTGAAAATGCCGTTCAAATCAAAGAGTAAGATTCAGAAGCAAAAAGGTATTGATAATTTTTTTCTCTTTATTTTTAAAATTTTGATGGACACCTGTCAAAACTTTCCAGCCTCCAACTCTGCTTATTTTGAAAAAAAAATCCTACCTGATCAGAATTAACTGCTAAAAAATCCTAACTGCTCCCACTTATGATTGCAACTTTGTTGCTTGTATCCTTATGATTTATATTGATATTGATGGTTTCCTAGGATGATTTGATTTCTTATTGTAACCTATGACTATCACTAATTGTACCTATGTATCTTGGCTTTTTATGTACACTGAGAGCATATGCACCAAAGACAAATTCCTTGTGTGTCCAATCACACTTGGCCAATAAAGAATTCTATTCTATTCTATTAATGAAATTATGCCTAAATAATCTCCAGATTGCAAAGCTTAATTAAGGTAAATGTATCTTCCTTAGTTTAAGAACAAATGCATTCTTCCCTTGAATAATCACCCATAGTTCTAATTAAATTTATATAAATGGAAGGCTGTATCAAATATAACAGGATCCAACAGAGACACCTGGAGAGTTTGCGCTCTCTCAGCTCTGTCCATGTGGCGTACGGGAGCGTAGGCTTCTGTCCTATGACGTATGGTCCCCTTCCACACTGTTGGAGAGCACGTTGGACTTCTGTGGTCTGCAGCCTGCATATTCCTACTGCTTCTCTGAGTCTTTCAACTGACAGAGGAGATAAACCATGCAGGAAACAATTCTATTTGTATCCTCTCCTCCTTGTTCTATGCCTGGGATGTCCAGCCTTGGCCATGTTTAAGAATTGTGGATTTCTGGGAGTTGGAAGTCCACAAGTCTTAAAATTGTCAAGGTCGAACACTCCTGCTCTATGTTTTTCTTCATGTTCCATGTTAATGTTTTTTTTAAAAAAATTTCTCTCGCCTTACCAGCCCAGCAATTAAGCCAGCCAGTCGATGAAGAGGAACAGATTCCACTATGCTCTCAGGTCGGCTCACCAGATGGCGCCAGAGAGCAATTCCCTCAGCCATCCTTTACATCAGAAGGCAATGAGGTTTTTGTTGATCCACCTCCAAAGAGGACGAAAGCTGGACCAGAGGCCACCTTTACACCCACGGCGGTGGGACTTCGCCCACGGGAGAGTCAGGGGCCTGAAATGGATGACCAGATGAAAAGGATGATTTCAGAGGCCATAGCACAGGGGATCGCTGCAGGCCTACAACAGACACGTCAGGCTGCTCCTGTGGCACCTGAAACTTCCCTACATCAAGACCAGTATATGGCATCCCCGCATCAAATGATATTCCAAGGGTCCCACTCAACCCTTTCCTCCACGCAGAGCAGGTTATCGCTCTTAGGAGATGAGGATCATGAGGGGATGGCTCCAAACACCCAGGATTTCGCACGGCTGTTTCGCCCAGCGCTCTTTAAATCTTTATTATTTAAGGCCAAAGCCTCAGTGCACCTGGGAGCTGACTCAGCTACAAAGGAGTCAGCATTGGATCCGAGTGAGTTGCTCTTTTCAGAGCCAACTGCAGAGATTGAGGAAATCCCATCACCTAAACTATTTCAGGATGTGGTCCAAAGGCAATGGGTCCAACTAGGGGCATCCGCTTCCCCAAGCTTGTTGGACAAAAGATTTTATAATATGGCCCCGGATTTCATGGAGATACTGCAACCACCAACTGTAGATGATCCGGTGGTGGCCTTAACATCCTCCACCATCCTGTCTAATGAGGATGCTCTGAAGCCAGAGGATAAGAGGGGGGAAAATGCTCTCCGCAATCTGCATCAGGCGGCTGCCTGGGCGATCAAAGCAGCTACAGCCGCCTCATTCTTCAACAGGGCCTCATTGCTCTGGCTCCGCCAGTTGCAAGCGAGGGTTCCCTCTAGTGACCTCCACCAGGACATTAACAAACTGATAGCGGCTATGGAATTCTCGGCAGATGCCAGCTTGGATGTTGCCAAATTTGCTTCTAGGGCCATTGCCTCTTCGGTGGTGGCCCGTCGCCTACTGTGGCTTCGCCAATGGCAGGCGGACATGAAGTATAAGTGGAAACTAGCCTCTGCTCCCTTCAAGGGTAGCAAGCTGTTTGGAGAGGCCCTGGAGCCCATTCTAATGGAGACCAAGGACGGGAAAAAGGTCTTGCCTTATACATACAGACGAGATAACAGCCGCACCTCGCCTTATTTCCGTAGGCCATCCTTTCAGCCCACAGACACGGGGTTTGACACCCCTCAACCCCAGAGGGCATACGCCCCCAGACATAACCAACAACCGAACAGATCCGGGTTCAGGGACAGAAATAGACAACAATTCCAAAGCAAGCAACAATTTCGTGGCACAGGCAACGGTCCCTTTCGCCACTCCAATTAATGACAGATCCCAACCCTCCCATTGGCAGACCCGAGTTTCCTCACCTTCTATCCTGGTAGCCCTCTCCATAAGAGAGGACCTTTGTATATTTCACCAAAATATGGTGGTCCTATGACTAGACTCTGATGGTGGCTCTTTGGCTAATAATTATTAATACATTAAATTTAATTGGAACTTGTGTTGTCTTGATCCTTCACGCCTAACAGAAGCTAGCCACTAGTGTTTGTCATCTGTGCTTCATAATATAGGTTGGTTTTGTATTGGTTTTTTTGGTTAGAAGCATTTTTAATAATTTGTAAGCCACCCAGAGCCCCTGGAAGTTGGGAAGTATAAAAATGATCATAGAAAATAGAATCGTAGTAATAGAAAATCTATGAACTGACATTTTTTTGTCATATTACAAAAACACACTGCTCCCATTCCTTGCCCCAGTTTCTGCCAACCTAGCAGTTCAAAAGCACGTTAAAAAAATGCAAGTAGAAAAATAGGGACCACCTTTGGTGGGAAAGTAAGTGTTCTGTGCACCTTTGGTGTTTAGTTATGCCAGCCATGTGACCATGGAGACATCTTCAGACAGCGCTGGCTCTTCTGGCTTTGAAACGGAGATGAGCACTGCCCCCTAGAGTTGGGAGCAATTAGCACATATGTGCAAGGGGAACCTTTGCCTTTACCTTCTTTATCTTTTATTAGATTTATATACCGCCCTTCTCCTTTCGGACTCAGGGCGGTGAACAGCCAAAGTAAAAACATTTGTGCACAAAACTTAAAATAATTTTAAAAGTAATTAAATAAAATTTTGGCCCATAATTTAAAACATTTCAATTAAAATCAGTATCAAAACCTTAAAATCTACATAGAATCAGGCCAGCCCGGCTAACTGAAAAAAGTAAGTTTTTAGGGCCCGACAAAAATCTGGAGGTCTGGGATCATTCATAATTCTGGGGGTAGATCATTCCAGAGGGTAGGTGCTACCACAGAGAAGGCTCTCCCCCGGGGGTTGCCAACCGACATTGTCTTATGGCTAGACCCCACCTTTCTTCCCAAAGTGAACTTTGTTCCACAGGGCACAGGAAATAATTTTACCAGATTTCTGCCCAAACCCAAACCTGAAGAAAAAGTGGCACTTCTTGGACGTTAGGAGGGCTACACGTATCTATTTAAAGAGGACAGCCTCTATTAGAAAGACTCAATCTGACCTGGCGCATTGGGCAGCAAGATCAGCCCATCAACCATGGGTCGATGGATACGGGTATGCATCGCCAAGGCTTAAGAGATCGCAGCCACAAAGGTTGCATGGAATACACAGGCCTCTCTTGACATTTGTAGGGCAGCGATGTGGTCTATGCCCATACCTGGTCATACGACAGTACAAGTTGGATATGTTGTGGTCTGCTGGTGGCGTGTGGAGCTGGCAGCAGAGTCGGACAGTGAGGAGGCTGGGGAGGAACGGGCCAGTCGTGGAGTCGGGGGAAGGCCCGTACAAGGGCTCTGTTTTGGAGGCAGAGATGGGGCCAGGGCCATCTGAGAGTTATGTGCGGACTAGACATGGTCAATTCCTGCAACTGTTCTTCATATGTTTTAGCCTCCAGCCCCTAATCATCTTGGTTACTCTCTGCACTCTTTCCAGAGTCTCTTTTCACATCTCTAGTGAAAACGTCCGAGGTGTTTTTTCACATGTATAGCTGCCATCCAGCTCTTGCATGTATGTTCCATGGTGAACATACATGCAAGAGGAGGTGAGGAACTAGTAAATGAAAATGTTGGGAGGCAAAGGAGAAGTTGTTAGTTGCAAAGTTGTGTCTGACCTATTGCGGCCCCATAGACAATGTTCCTCCAGGCCTTTCTGTCCTCTGCCATCCTCGAGTCCATTTAAGCTCACCCCAACTGCTTCAGTGACTCCAGCCGCCTCATTCTCTGCCGTCCCCTTCTTTTGCCCTCAATCTTTCCCAGCATTGGGCTCTTCTCCAGTGAGCCCTTCCTTCTCATTAGGTGGCCAAAAAGTATTTCAGTTTCATCTTCAGGATCTGGCCTTCTAAAGAGCAGTCAGGGTTGATCACTTCTAGGACTGACTGGTTGGATTGCCTTGCAGTCCACTCCCTTTCTTCTTTTGGCCTCAATCTTTCCCAGCATTAGGCTCTTCTCCAGTGAGTCCCATAAGACGTAAAGGAGGAGCAAAGGCAGGTGAGCCCTTTGCAGGAAGCAACTTTGTTCATGCTGTCGATTTAAATTTTGAAGCTCCATTTTGACTGCTCCGTGTGGCCTTGCAAAGTTAATTGCCAATTGGGTCTTGGCAGCGTGTCAAGGGAGATAAAGGTGGGTGCTTATCACTATTATCAAGAAGAACTGTGGCAGATTTCTGTTGGATTCTGTACAATTATTTGGGACTCCTGTGAATGGACAGACTGGGAATGAACAGGCTCTGAATGAGCAGAATTCACAGCCGTGGAAATAAAAAGAGGTTTTTTGGGACTTGTGTGCTTTTATTGTATCGGGAAGACTAGGTCAGAACAGGATGTCTTCGTCTCAGCTGAAGCAACCTTTGGCAGATGAGTACTTCAAAAAGTGCATACAGAATTGGGGACTCGGGACCAGATTGCTACCCACCCTTAGGACTGCAGGCTTTGCTTTGTCCCTTTCCTTGGATTCTTGACTCTTACTTGACACGCTCCTCGGTGTGCTGAGAGAAAATATCAACACCCCAACTCCACCCCCGCGCCCGGCGACCATCTGGTCCTAAGTCCAGGAGTGATCAGAATCGGCACCGAGAAAAACTTCCAAGTCAATCGCTACGCCTTCGTCAAAACTGGGCATGCTCAGGCAGAGGAGGCAGGACCAAAGACCTGATTGACTCTTCCTCCAGCAGAGGAAGTGCAGCATTGAGGTGAGGAAACATCCCTGAGTTTTTTCATACGTTGCCCCATATTAAGGGTTAGGGTTTGGGTTTTTCTGTTGAATTGAATTACTGAGATCTGGAGCTATCAAAAGCCTACTTCCAGATTCTAAAATGGTCATTTTTGTTTGCTCTGAAAGCATCAGCTGTTATCAGTATTGCTGTGGAGGAGGAATAAAAAAGTTAGACCAAGCAGCATCAGATAGAAGTCTGGCATCAATGAACCAGCCAGGGCACAGGACAACTCCAAACCACACAAAATGTGGAGAACGGCCAAGAGCTTGACATGATTGAACTCTTGTGCAATGTAGACTGCAGCAGCAATTACAAGGTTTGCTATAGAACAAAACTGCATCTGTGATTAAACAGTACAAACTTTTGAGTTACTTGGTTTTTCTTACTTGGCCATGAGAACTTCTATTTTGTAAATGATCATGTATAGTTGAACATCTATGAATTTACTAGTTCACATTCAGCCCAGCTATACTTTAACCAACATTAACCAAATTTTGGGGATTCTGCTTGATGCCACTGCTGTGGCTAGCCAGGCTCATCCTGAACAAAAGGTGTTGAGAAGAATTGTTAACTGAAGAACAGGATATGAACTTCATCCTGAATTCCTCTGCCTTTGCCAATCCTATTATACCTTACTGGAACTTGATAATTGAGTATTTGAGTTTTCTCCTCTTAACATTGGTTTATGGCTTTGCAAACCAATCTACGCACATGTATGTATTAAAGAGCAATACCGTTTAGGTCCGTGATAGTGAACCTATGGCATGCGTGCCACAGGTGTGCTACAGGTGGCACGCAGCGCCCTCTGGGCAAACAAGCCATCATCCCAGTTCAGCTCTGCCGTGCATGCATGCGTCCCTCCCACCGGCCAGCTGGTTGTTGGGTCTCTGTCATGCATGCACAGGGTTGTGTGTGCGCATTGCATTTGGAGAGCTTGGGTGCGCGCACAGAATTTGGGCACTCGGTCTAGAAAAGGTTAGCCATCATTGGTTTAGGTAGCTGATGGGAATGCCCCGATTCAAAGGATGGCGGTATAAAAGAAATTGGGAAAAATTACAGACCTGTTCCAGTTAAGCTCCTTCAGTCCTTGTCAAGTAAGTCTCTTAGATTTCAAAAGCTAATGTTGACATACACTCTGGTTTCTTTTCCATGCCCAGGCAGCCTTCTGGTTTGGCTGAATTCTGCTGCTGCCAGAACATCCTACGCAACTCCTGACACTTGAGGACACATTGCAATTCTGACCAGTTTCAGATGATGGCCAGGGTTCAATGCTGTGAATCTATAATCTGGTTCAAAAGCAGAAGGTATGGGTTTTTCCTTCGGCTCTTTTAGCTGTACATGGGCAGTTTGGCATCCTTTGAGTTGTATACGTAACATCACTGTTAGCTGAACTTTCAGCAATAGGACCTTAGCACTATATTGCGTTCCTAGGTGTCATAGGCCTCTAGCTAAACTGCAACAAAGACACCTTAACGGTAGCCTGATCATTTATCTCAGGTGTGTTGAAAGACCTTCACCAGGAACAAGCCTACAACCGTGGTGTTAAAGGCAAAGGCTGGCACGCCTGCACATTAATCCTAGTGCCAATACTTAAAAACCAAAGTCGAACTTGGAAGGATACGGTCTATGGTGCTTTAGATTTGCCTGAATCATCCCTTGCCTATAGTTGCTGGTGAAAGTGGCTGAGAATTCTGATGTAACCATCTGGATTGGTGCAATGTTTTTTTTCTCCCATTAGACAGTCTTGCAAATTCTATAATCGAAGTTACTTTTATTGGAAATGTCTAACTGAAATAGCACGTGGGGCTTCCCAAAATGCTGTGGTGGCGCAGTGGGTTAGAGTGCAGTACTGCAGGCTACTTCTGCTGACTGCCAGCTGCCAGCAGTTTGAGTCTCACCAGGTCCAAGGTTGACTTCCATCCTTCCGAGGTGGGTAAAATGAGGACCCAGATTGTTGGGGGCAATAGGCTGACTCCATAAACAGCTTAGAGAGGGCTGTAAAGCACTGTGAAGCAGAACATAAGTCCTATTGCTATCTTTTTTTTAAAATTTGATTTATATGCCGCCCTTCTCCGGAGACTCAGGGCGGCTTACAATGTGTTAAGCAATAGCCTTCATACTTTTGTATATTTATACAAAGTCAGCTTATTGCCCCCAACAAACTGGGTCCTCAATTTACGCACCTTATAAAGGATGGAAGGCTGAGTCGACCTTGAGCCTGCCTGGGATTGAACTCGCAAGTAATTGCAGCAGCTGGATCTTAAATGCTGCCTTTGTAGGAGGCATTACTCCCCTACGCTACTCAGGCTATCTTCCTTCCTTCCTTTCCTCCCTCCCAGTGGTCAGAATGCAATATTGCAGACTAACTACCCACTGCCAGGAGTTCAATCCTGACCAGCTCAAGGTTGACTCAGCCTTCCATCCTTCCAAGGTGGGTAAAGTGAGGACCCAGATTGTTGGAGGTAATAGGCTGACTTGGTAAACCGCATAGAGAGGGCTGTAAAGACTGTTTCGACATTTTAGATAACTGTGGGATGCTTATTTCTTTCTGTTCAGTTTTATCTTGAGCCACAGTTATCTGAAATCATGAAGACTTCCAGAAAGTCTGGAAGTCAAAAAAATTTGTGGTTCATGTAACAATCCAGCGGGGACACCTGGAGAGCTTGCGCTCTCTCAGCTCTGTCCATGTGGCGTACGGGAGCGTAGGCGTCTGTCCTATGACGTATGGTCCCCTTCCACGCTGCTGGAGATCAAGTTGGGCCTCCGTAGTCTGCAGCCTGCATATTCCTACTGCTTCTCTGAGTCTTTGTGGACCATGACAGAGGAGATAAACCATGCAGGAGACATTTCTGTTTGTTTCCTTTGTGCCTGCCATTTCTGTACAATCCAATGGAACCTTCAAAAAATACTGTGAAGGAGAGGGAGACACACAAACAACCCAACCAGGAATGTATAGCAAGAGCCACCGATGGAAGATGTTAACTTACTATTTTGTGTTTAATTGTGTATTTCAGCAGGCTTTTGAAAGCCCAACCAGGAAGGTGACCATGGCAGCTCAGTCTTGAAATGGTGAGAGAAACTCCTGTCTCTCAGGTATTCTATATTAGGGGCCTCCAACCTTGGCAACTTTAAGACTTGTGGACTTCAACTCCCAGAATTCCTCAGCCAGCAGCTGGCTGAGGAATTCTGGGAGTTGAAGTCCACAAGTCTTAAAGTTGCCAAGGTTGGAGGCCCCTGCTCTATATACTATTTTTTTTCTGTCTGTGTCATTATTATTATTATTATTATTATTATTATTATTATTATTATTATTATTATTATTACTATTACTATTACTATTACTATTACTATTACTATTATTATTATTACTATTATTACTATTATTACTATTATTACTATTATTACTATTATTACTATTTATTATTACTATTATTATTATTAATTAAATTTATATACCGCCCTTCTCCTAGTGGACTCAGGGCGGTGTACAGCCAAGAATAAAAAGCACTCCAATACAAAATTTAAAATATTAATAAAAGAATTTAAATAATTATGGCCCAATAAATTTAAAAACCCAATAGGCAATTAAAATTTAAAACCCATAAAACTTTAAGCTTGCTTACATTGTTATAAGCCTTTGAAGGGAAGTGATTTTTCCAGAATATCTAGTGAACACTTTTCCTCTGCTGATGATCAGACTACAGATAGTCTGGTAGTTCTCGATTCATGACACAAAGGAACCAGAATTTCTCATGGTACACAAGGTTGAAAAAGTTTGTACCACCTTTTTTTGGCCATGTTAATGGAATCACTGGCCGTTAACGAACCCAACTCTTCCCCCCCCCCTTCCCCCATTGACTTGGCTTGGTCCAAAGCCAGCTCAGAAGGTTGAAGCTGGTGATCACTTCACCCTAGGATGCCACAACTATTAGAAATGCTGGTTGCCAAGCACCCGAATTTTTCTCTGGGGATGCTGCAACTACCAGGACATTACTCACTCCCCCCCTCCCCCCCAGGGCTGTTGTAACTTTAAATAGTTGTAAATCAAGGACTATCTATATATTGCTCCAGTGTCCCCCCCCCCCCCCCTTCCTGGAGAAATGAAGGATGGTCTTTGATGTGTTTCTCCCAACAGGGACACCTGGAGAGGTTGCCCTCTCTCAGCTCTGTCCATGTGGCGTACGGGAGCGTAGGCGTCTGTCCTATGACGTATGGTCCCCTTCCACACTGTTGGAGAGCAAGTTGGGCCTCCGTAGTCTGCAGCCTGCATATTCCTACTGCTTCTCTGAGTCTCTGTGGACCATGACAGAGGAGATAAACCATGCAGGAGACAATTCTGTTTGCATCCTCTCTCCTTTCCTCCTTGTTCTATGCCTGGGATGTTCAGCCTTGGCCTTGTTTAAGGCATGTGGATTTCTGGGTCCTAAAATTGTCAAGGTCAAACACTCCTACTTCTATGCTTTGCTTCATGCTCTATGTTAATGTGTGGGTTTTTTCCCCTTAGATGTGGGGTTTCAAGATTTTGAACTGGAGAACCTAATTCACAGTTCCTTGTGTGTTTTCATAAATTGAAAACAGATGTAGGGTTTTATTTGTAAGTTGCCTCAGGTTGCAATAAACTGCAAAATTGTGTCCTATGTGTGTGGTTACCTGATCGCCAACGTCCAATGACGGATATGGCACAAGAAGAATGGTTATCTTTTGAGAGTTGAATGCAATGAAATTTCATTTTAAAGTATGCTGATTAGTGTACATTTAAAGTGACAAAGATATTCTATTCTATTTCTATTTCTATTCTTTTCTATTTCTATTCCATTCCATTCTATACCTCAAGGGGATAAAATTCCTGCTTTTAGTTAATGGGTATTTTTCTATTGAATTGAATTACTGAGATCTGGAGCTATCAGACATCTACTTCCAGATTCTAAAATGGTCATTTTTGTTTGCTTTTCCTTGTCAGGTTATTTGAAAGGAGGGAAAAACTCTGAAAGCACCAGCTGTTCTCAGAATTGCTGTGGAAGAGAAACTACTTGGACAGGCTTGGGGGAATGAAAATGTTAGACCAAGCAGCATCAGATGGAAAGTCTGGCATTAATGAACCAGCCAGAGCACAGGACAACTCAAAGCCACGCAAGATGGGAAGATGCAGAGAGCCCTGGCCCATAGAACGGCCAAGAGTTCGACATGACTGAATGGATAACATCAACTCTTGTGCAACGTAGACTGCAGCGGCATTTATAATGTTGGTTAGAGAACAAAATTGCACCTGCGGTTGGTATTTGTATTGGTAACAGTCCAAACTTGGGAGTTATTTGGGGTTTTTTTTGGGGTTTGCCATGAGGACTTGTTCACTTTATTTTGTAAGTGAACATCTATTATTGAACATCAGTAAGCCTACAAATTTGAATTCAGTTGAGCTACGCTTTACCAAGGCCACTGCTGTGGTTGTGGGGGGCTTAAGGATGTTGAGAGGAGCTGTTAAATGAAGAACAGAACAATAACCATATTGAATTCTACGATATAGTGCAATATCGGGTTTTCAATTTCAATTATGTAGAATGTAAAGGATGTAGGTTTGTGTTTTTATAGTTCTAATGCACACTGAAGACGGCATTTAATTTTGTTTGTACCATGTGCAATGACAAAGTAAACTAAACTAGGAGGAACATAATCCTGAATTCTTTTGCCTTTGTCAGTCCTTTTTATACAGTATATTATTGGAACTTGATAATTTGAGTATTTACATTTTCCCCTCTTAACATTGGTTTATGGTTTTCCAAACCTTTATGTATTTACACACATGTATGTATTAAAGACTAGTACCAGTCATTTTATGTTCAAGTCTTCATGTTATTGATTAGTTCAACTACAATTGATTTTTAATACCATTACAGAAATAGTTCTCCAATGTTTTCATGATTGCTGATTTGGCCAAAGTTGAGAATTTTCCCAATTTACACGTTACTACATTTCTGTACATTCTGAGCAGCTTGTAGCATTGGTATTGAGGTTAAAAACAAATTGGATAATTGTTTTTCATCCTTTCAATCTGACGTGGCACCATTTGAAATAACATGATGTTACTCTCACCCAGTGTTCCAGGTGTCCTATTTTTATGGTTTGCGAAGTTCACGTATTAATGGATACTTCAATTGATGGTTTCCTGGCTTGCCAGTTAGCATTTGAGACTGCCGTGATCCATCTGTTTGAAAAGTGTGCCCTGGAATTTCTTACGCTTCCTCTGTATAAACTTACTGAGCAAAGTGCACAATCTTTTAAGAATGAGGAAGTGAATTTTTGGAAGTAATAGGATCCATGTTCTCCAAGAATTATAAGTCTGATTTCTAAGACTTTCTTTTTCTGGTTGTGTAGCAACCCTGTAAGATAAGGTGATAGCACCAGATTGTGAAAGGCTGGTTTTCCAGAATTACTCATTGAACCACCCTTGTATCTATTGAAATACTAATTGGCAATGGATGAGTAAGCTGCAGACTTTGGAATGTCGTCTTCCTAGGGCAGCTTGGATGTCTCAGGAATTTTGGGAGTTGAAGTCCACAGGTTGTAAAAGCCATATTTGCCCACCCCTGTCCTAGCACATTCCTGCAGGTACAGGGTCCACTTTTCAGATCATTGAACACAGCTTGCATATCTTCACTGATGGTATCTTCCCATTTCTGTTTTGGACACCCGCGAGATTGCCGGACATTGACTTCTAGTTGGTAGACTGTCTTGGCCACCGTGGAAGGTGCTGCTCTCTGGACATGTCCATACCAGCAGAGCTGGCCTTCTCATCTTCTCTATAATTGGTGTCACAACAAAACATCGAATGGTGTCCTTTGTGATGTGGTCAAGAAGGGAGTTTCCCGATATCCAACAGAGCATTCACATTTCCATGGCATGGAGAGAGCTTTCGGTCCCTGTTGTTGCTGCCCAGCATTCAGTGCCATACACTGCAACAGGGTGGATGGTTGTCTTGTAAATCTTAGATAAACACCACACTTGGAGAAATCAAGCCCTAATTTTTACAGCCTCAATGGAGAATTCTTAAATCAGTGGAGATTTAAGACAGGTTGCCAAGTAGTCTGTCACATAGCACAAGAGCTCTTGCCAATGTATCCAGGCTTGCATTCACCCTTCAAGGCAGCACCTGCACCTCCAATGAATTTGCAAGTTCCCTAGAGATAGAAGCAATTTGATGTAGTGGTTAACTGGGAGATGGAGAGTTCTAGTCCTGCCTTTGAAAACAAGTCAACTGGATAACTTTCAACCCTAACAAGCAAGGAATGGCCAACCACTAATGGGAAACCTTGCCAGTATAATTGCAGGGATCTGTCCAGGCTGTGCCTGAGAATTGGACCCCAACTGAACAAAAAAGGGGTCCCAAGTGCTTTTTAAAGGGCTTACTAATTGTTGTCTTGGTGGTCTTCCAAGAAACATTGTTTAAAAAAGAGGATATATTTATATGTTGTATGTGTTTGTCATATTGTGTTATAAAAATATTAAACATTTAAAATAAAATAAAGGGCTTACGAATTAAGAACAAACCCCTTGATTTTCCCCGTCAAAATACCAGATTATGAGCCCAGTTTTTATCTGACCCACTGAAGTATTTTTTCCATTTTGTCCAGAGAAAATTAAAGATAATAGGGGCAAAAAAAGCTTGCAGGATTACTGCAAAGGTACATTGTATAAAGGTTCCCCTCGCACATATGTGCTAGTCGTTCCCGACTCTAGGAGGCAGGCTGAATGAGGAACTTTACAAGTTGGTTCTGCATCTCCTACAAGCCAGAGGCTTCTGGATGGATACGGATTGCGCTGGTAGAAAAGTCGGCAATCAGCGACGATTGTGCTAGCCAGGATCTAACTTTGCGTAATATATTTTGAGGATACGGATCAGCAGCCCAATATGCTAAGCCACAAGGTAACCAGCATCCGCCAGCCCCATCCATGTCTGTATGCGAACGCAGGCAAGATTTGCAACGGAGCTGGAGTGGGGGGGGGGTGTTAGTTCACCCGTGTTGTAAATCCATCGCAGCATCTCGTTGAGATCCGCTTGCCCTTTTCTTTAGGATCGCGGGCCAACACGCCGCCTGTTCATAAGCTTTCGGGAAGCCCACTTTTATCACAGGGATTGAGTTAAATTTCCAAGGCCGTTCAATGAAACTATGCAACTCTTCTTAATTTGAAGTGTCTTTTTATTCCTGCTTTTACTGTTTGGAAGCCACCTGGAGTCCCCTTATGGGTGAAGTGGTAGTACATACATTTCATTTAATCCCAAAGCGAAGAAACCTCGATTGCAAAGAACGAAGAGAAGAAGCCCAGCCGCATCTTTTTCACTTTGCGCGCCGCTTCTGAACAGGGGAGCTTTTCGGACGGTAGGGGGCGCTTTTCCTCCCGGCTAATGTGGCCTCTGCGCCCAGTGCGCATGCACCTCCGGATCAGGCCGGGGAAAGGGGAGGGGGGAAGTGGAGAAAGAGAGAGGAAGAGAGAGAAGCTTGGCCCGACTTAGAAGTGGAGGCGGCGAATGTAGGTAAAGAACGGAGGTGAGTTGATGGGAGAGGGAGGGGAGGGGGAGGACGGCGTGGGAAACACCGCAGGCATAAAGTGAGGGGGGGGAGAGGTAAAATCTCCCCCTCCTTTCCCTACAACCCCCCTCCCATCCCATAATTTACCCATCGCTCAAGTTACAAAAGGGCCCAGTCCCGGCCCACGTGGTTTTGGGGAAAGTGCTGCAGACGAACGTTCTAAGGATGGAACGCCAAGTAACAACTTCGCGTTCTAATCGGAGGGGGGCGGGGGGAGGGGAAGCGAAGCCGCTCCGAGGCAGCGCCGGGAAAAAGGGAAAGGCAAAGGGGCCGCCGCGGCTCAGTCCGGCGCGTGGGTGACCGCTTGCTCGGCCTCCCTCCCTCCGTCTCGCCTCCCTTCCTTCCTTCCCGGGAAGGGAGGCCCAGGCGGGAAATTCAAAATGCAGGCGAGGCTTTCTTGACAGTTAGGGGAAAGCGGAGGCCGGGGGGGGGGGGGGGTGGGGGAGGAGAAAAAAAAAAGGAACAATTCCATACGATTTAGGAAAGGGTTCCTGTTTGATTCCTAATTTTATAATAATAAAAGAATAAGCAGAAAGCCGGGCAGGCTAATCTGGTAGGCTTTTATTATTATTATTATTATTTTTCTTGGATGCCATAGTCTCTGTGTGGACTTCAACTCCCAGAATTCAACCTGTCTTGAAATTTCCAAATTTGGAAAAACAACTGCTGTAGAGAGGAAAGAGTGTGTGTGTCTGTGTGTGTGTGTGTTGGGGGGGGGGGATGTCTCCCAACTGGGCAGTTTTAAAACTTGAGAACTTCAACTCCCAGAATTCCTTAGCTGACCATGCTGGCTAGGGAATTGTGGGAGTTGAAATCAGCAAGTTTGGAGACCCCCTACTTTAAGAGGGGTTGATCTGGGGCTCCTACGACTCCGGTAGAGTAGGGATCCCCAAATTCCTCAGCTCATTGACCCTCCTAATGAAGTTTCAGATTATTCATCAACTCTCCTGTCACCCTTTATTTTATGATAATTTAATAAATGCTATTTTAACTGCTTCAAAAGGACAAGGTGGCTCAGTGGCTAAGATGCTGAGCTTGTCCATCGAAAGGTCAGCAGTTCAGTGGTTCGAATCCCTAGTGCCGTGTAACGGGAGTGAGCTCCCGTTCCTTGTCCCAGCTTCTGTCAACCTAGCAGTTCGAAAGCACATAAAAAATGCAAGTAGAAAAATAGGGGCCACCTTTGGTGGGAAGGTAACAGCGTTCCGTGCGCCTTTGGTGTTGAGTCATGCCGACCACATGACCATGGAGACATCTTTGGACAGCGCTGGCTCTTCGGCTTTGAAACGGAGATGAGCACTGCCCCCTAGAGTCGGGAACGACTAGCACATATGTGTGAGGGGAATCTTTACCTTTTACCTATTTTAACTACTGGTACTCTGACCACTAATCATAGCATCAACCTCTTGGATAACCCCATTGATCCTTTGGGGTTGATGTTGACCACTTTGGGGAACCCTGCCATGGTGGATTGGAACCGTGGGCCTGTCTACTTAGGAGTCTTATCAGGTTAACAAACACTAGTAGAAACTGATGGGCCAATCTTAACTTGGATCCAGTGGGGTTTATTCCCAGCTAAACCACAATCTGGATCCATAGCCTTGGAGATAACGCTACACTCTCTGCCTGGCATAATGTTCTCATCTCTGTCCCAAAGGTGCTTTTTTCAAGAGGCCACTGGACTTTCTGGTTTTTTCTTTGAAGACATTTTGCTTCTCATCCAAGAAGCTTCTTCAGCTCTGACTGGATGGTGGGGAATGGAAGGATTTACACCCCTTGAAGACAGCTGGTCATTGGCATCCTTTTTGAGGGCGGTTGAAGCACTTGGAGGTTTATCTGTGTCTTCAGGGTCACCTGAGTAGTGCTCCTGGTACCACCTTCTACTCAGATGACCCTGAGGACACAGATAAACCTTCAAGTGCTTCAACCGCCCTCTCAAAAGGAGGCAAATGGCCAGCTGTCTACAAGGAGTATAAATCCTTCCATTCCCCACTATTACATCAGAGCAGAAGAAGCTTCTTGGATGAGAAGCGAAACGTCTTCAAAGAAAAAACAAAGTCCAGTTGCCTCCTGCTTGTCCTTGAATGTTGTATACAGACATACAGGTAGTCCTTGACTTGTGGCCGTGATGGTGAACCTATGGCACGAGTGCCACAGGTGGCACACGGAGCCATATCGGTGGGCATGCGAGCTCAGCTTCGGCACGCCTGCGTGCGCCAGCCAGCTGATTTTCGGGCCTTCTGGGTCCACCAGAAGTCAGGAAACACACTGTTTCCGGCCTCCGGAGGGCCTCTGGGGAGGGTGGGGAAGGCTGTTTTTGCCCTCCCCAGGCTCCTAGAAAGGCTCTGGAGCCTGGGGAGAGCAAAAAACGGGCCTACCAGGCCCACTGTGCCATCACGTGCCAAAAGCGAGGGGAGCATGGGGGGGAGGGGCACATAGAATTATGGATGTGGGCACGCATGTGTGTGACCCCACCGCGCTCCCCTCACTTTTGGCAGGCAATGGCAAAAAGGTTAGCCACCACTGACTTAATGGCCACGATGGAGACCAGAATGTCAGCTCAGCAGCGAAGTATCTGCTTTCCCTATGGACTTTTCATATAGAAGTATAAAAAACTGTGTAAAAAACAGCAGTGTTACCTAATGACTTTTGTCTTGCACATGAGTCCAACTCCTTATTTTAATATAAAAGGAAAAGGTTTCTTCTGTCCAGTTGTGTCCAACTCTAGGGGGCAGTATCTTTCTCTGCTTCTTACCTGAGGGAGCAAGTGTTGTCCGAAGACACTTCCGTGGTCATGTGGTCAGCATGGCTAGACACCCATGATGGACAACCTATGGCACATGTTCCGGAAGTGGCACCAGAGCCATCTCTCTGGGCATGCAAGTCATTGCCCGTTGCTCTTCTGGGTTGCGGCGCACCAGCCAGCTGGTCTTCATAGGCACAGGAGTGACAGAATGCACGCACCAGGCATCTGCCCTTCCAGTTTCCAGCACATGCATGCGCACCAGCCCCCTGGTCTTCTGGTTTCTGGTGCGTGTGCAAAGACCAGGTGGCCGGTGCACATGTGCGCACCAGAAACCAAAAGATTATCTTCCCAGCGCACACATGTGCACTGGGTGGCTGCTCTTTCAGTCATGTGCGTCTGTTTTGGCACTTGGTGCCGAAAAGGTTCGCCAACACTGCTATACACCAAAGGAGCACAGAATGCTGTTAGCTTCCCACTAAAGTGTTACCTCTTTATCTGCTTGCATGCTTTCGAATTGCTAGGTGGGCAGGAGCTGGAGCAAGGAACAGGAGCTCATCCTGTTATGCAGCACTCGAACCTCAGTGTCTTATTAACCGTTGAGCCATTGCCCCCCCCCTCCCCTTTGTTCTTATATAGGTCCCTTTATAGAGGCTTAGCTATTTTCTCTGTTTGAGTTTAGCCTACCTAAGAGGATAAAACAGGGATAAAATGAAGAGTGTGGACATGAAGATGGGTGATGTAATCACAATGTTTGTCAAATGGGAAGGGCTCATCCATCCAGAAGAATATTCCTTTGTATTAAAATAATATTTATTAAACTTCCAAAGATTAAAATATACAGTCCAAAAAGAAACAATACACAAAAAAGGCAAGAAAACACACACACACACACACACAAAACAAAATATATAAACAACCAAAAACAAACATCAAAATTTCAATACTAATAACTTTTCTGCATCGGTATCTCTAACTTATTTAACCTCTTTACACAAATTCTACTTCTAAATACCTCTATCTTAAATGTACACTTTTATTTAAATTATCTTGATTTTTGTTTACCATTCAATCTCAGAACAAAACCATCCCTTAAATTTTATGTTTACTCTCCAGCCAGGAATACCATTTATTCCATAT
This sequence comes from Masticophis lateralis, assembly GCA_030761175.1. Lineage (NCBI taxonomy): Eukaryota > Metazoa > Chordata > Lepidosauria > Squamata > Colubridae > Masticophis > Masticophis lateralis. Next base: position 14,831,593 of record JAUDYJ010000009.1, read on the forward strand.
TAAATAGTACTTGGTGTTTCTCCCTCTCCTTCATTTCCATAAATAATCTGTCCATCTCTGCACATTTGAAGGACATTCCTTTGATTAACTAGACCAGCCATTGCTGTCCTTCCCAAGAACCCAAACAGCACACCATAAAACGGTAGCCACGTTTATCCACCAAAGGTTGCACTGTGGTATCCCATAGGGAAAAAAAAGTTATGCTTCTATCAGGCTGAAGCAGAGCTGACAGGAGAACCTGGAGAACAGAGATTAAGAAGTTTGGCCTCTTAAACCAAAGTTTGGTACGTTTGCAGTTGACTCATTTTGTAGATAGAGAATCTCTTTGTTTCTTTCCTGGCAGAATCCCTTCCAACAACTGTGACAGGTGGCACTCAAGACGAGAATAAATTCTCCGGGGCTCATTACTCTTTCGATGCCAGGGGGGGTTGGAATTGAATTTTTTACGAGGCTTATTTGTGAACTAGAAATTAGTCCAGGTAATCCTTGATTTATGACCACAACATTTCTCTTGTTAAGTGAGACATTGATTAAGTGACTTCTGCCCCATTTCTGGCCAAAAAGCTGTTAAGTGAATCACTGCAGTTGTTCAGTTAATTAAACTGGCTGTTAAATGAATCTGGCTTCCCCATCGACTTGGCTTGTCAGAAGGTTGCAAAATGGGATCACATGACCCTGGACACTGCAACAGTCATAAATATGAAGCAGTGGCCAAGCATCTGAATTTTGACCAGGGGGATGCTGCAAAGGTCATATCATAACTGTGAAAAATAGAATAGAATTCTTTATTGGCCAAGTGTGATTGGACACACAAGGAATTTGTCTTGCTCTCAGTGTACATGAATAGAATAGAATAGAACAGAACAGAACAGAATTGAATTGAATTGAATTGAATTGAATTCTTTATTGGCCAAGTGTGATTGGACACGCAAGGAATATAGAATAGAATAGAACAGAACAGAACAGAACAGAACAGAATTCTTTATTGGCCAAGTGTGATAGACACACAAGGAATTTGTCTTGGTGCATACGCTCTCGGTGTACATAAAAGAAAAGATACGTTCATCAAGAATCATAAGGTACAACACTTAATGATAGTCATAGGGTACAAATAAGCCATCAGGAAACTATATCAATATAAATCGTAAGGATACAAGCAACAAAGTTACAGCCATGAGTCCCATTTTTTCAGTGCCCTTGTAACTTGGAACAGTCACTAAAATGAACTGTTGTAAGTCGAGGACTACCTGTATAAGGGAGACTTGTGTGTACAAGACTTTGGGGTCAGTCTTGCTCTGATCAGAAGTGACCCAAAGTATATCAAGCCAATTTGTTGGCTTGTGCCAAAATTGATGACTGTTTCTCCAAGTCAGTTAATGGCTTGTAAGTCTGTTCACAGATTTGGGAGTGTGAGACTACTAGGCCTAAACTGCCACACCTAAAGATGAAGTAAGCAGGATAGACAGGAAAAACTTCCTTAGGGAAAATAGTTAAGAAGGAACCAAGTCCTTAATGAAATAAAAGGAGGGGGGGGGGGGAAACCCTGTCAGTTGAATCAGACAAAAGAAATCGGACCTGAGCAAATGGGATCCCCCTCCCCAAGTCCCATCAACCGGATTCTGGGGGAATAACAGGGGGCCTGAAGCTCCAGTTAAAAGTGATTTGAGTGGGAAATCACACTCAAGGGTGAGCGGCTGTGTGAGCAGGGTGGATTTGATTTAAATCAAGTCGATTTCAATCATGATTTCAATCACGATTACAATCACTGGTCAAAAGGCTTGATTTAAAAATCAACTTGATTTAAGTCATAATTTTTAAAGAGCAGCCGTCATCTCCATCCCGCAGCGGCTGCTCCTCCGACCCGCTGTTGACTCACCTACTGTCCCAATATTGCAGAATTGCCACATAACTAAGCTCCATTTCATGCTGAATAAACCGAATTATTAATGTAGCTTAAACAGAAAACTATCTTTAAGTAGATTTTTTTACTCCAAAAGCATTTTATTAAAATAAATCCGATTTAAGTAAAAAAAAAAATCCAATTTAAATAAAAATTCAGGATTTTTTTTTTTAAATCATGATTTTTTTCCACCCTGTGTGTGAGTGAGTGACCGTATGCTGACCCTGAGAGCGCATGGTGTATCGGGGTGAGTTTGATGGTTAGCATTTCCAAATAATATTCTGATCTTCCTTTTATTTTAGGATTTTAAGAGTCCATGAGTTTTCCAAGCGTAGCCAATCTCCTGAGAGGACTGAACAGGTGTCCCTAAGGCAGCGGCACACTGCAGTTGTGAGCGTGCAGGCGGGCGTGTAAGTAACAATGCTTTACTATATTCAAGGGCTCTTTGCAAATAGCCTCAGGAGGTGTAAAACAAGAGAAACCTTTGTCTACAGAAATGGCTTCTGTCCCTGAGCAATTTCGGCGTTAAGCCATGTTTTCTTTCTCTCTATGCATGCAGGGTGCTGTCATCTTCAGAATGTTGCTTGCTCTTCCTTGCTGCTGGAAAATGAGAACCCCCCCCCCCCCGAACCATTTAGTGACAGACAGAATGAGTCAATTGACCATACCACCTTTGCAAGCTGCAGTGGTTACCTGTCTGTTTCTGAGTACCCTGTTTCCCCAAAAATAAGACCTCCCTGGATAATGAACCCAATTGGACTTTTGAGCACATGCACTAAAATAAGCCCTCCTTCTGAAAATAAGCCCTCTCTGAAAATATTAAAATTCATGCGCAGCCGGTCCCTGCTATTTCCTCTGGTTAGGGTTAGGGAGACAGAGCTGGAAATCAGGTAAGATGGCAAGAGGATCTTGCTCCACGTGCCCCAAAATAATAAGACCTCCCCGAAAATAAGGCCAAGCACTTATTTTGGGTTCAAGAAATATAAGACAGGATCAATGTCAGCGTTCCAGAAAACCCCCCAACTCCAAGTAAAACTCTGAAGCAACCATTTTTCAAAGTTCTATTTACTAGAATATGTAAACTGGCACATCTGGGTAAACCCGAATCTGAGTGGTCCAGGTTTTCCCTCAGTAAATCAAAACCCCCAAAACCTTCCCCTCCCTCCTTAGTCGATCACAGGCTCCAATCACCATCCGCCCCATCTCGAGACAGCACTCCGACCCCTCCTTCTCCAGATGTCAGATCAGCCTGATCTTGACCGACAGGAAGAATGCTATTATGTCTACAGACAACCTCTCTACTAAATCCCCCCTCCTACTTTTCCACACATGAGAAGGTGGCAGCATGGAAGCTTCTGACCTAATATGGCTTCCAAAGGAGAAACATGGTACATGTCAAGGTGGTTGGTTACACCAATAAACCAGGGGTGCTATTCAGCAGGTTCTGGAGAACCGGTAGTAGAAATTTTGAGTAGTTCAGAGAATCAGCAAATGCCACCTCTGGCTGGCCCCAGAATGGGGTAGGAATGGAGATTTTGCAATATGCTTCCCCCAGGAGTGGGGCGGGAATGGGGGTTTTGCAGTATCCTTCCCCCAGGAGTGGGGAGGGAATGGGAATTTTGCAGTATCCTTCCCCTGGAGTGGGGTGGGAATGGAGATTTTGCAGTATCCTGCCATGCCCACCAAGCCACACCCACACCCACACCCATAGAACCGGTACTAAAAAAAATTGAATTCCACCACTGCAATAAACCCTTATGCACCAAGCACTACTGCTAATAGATGTATATATCTCTCCATAGTGCTTTATGGCAGTGGCCCCCAACTTTTTGGGCACCAGGGACCGGTTTTGTGAAGAGAGGTTTTTCTGCGGACTGAAGGGGACCTGGTTCCGCATACTGCCTGCATCCTGCGCATGGGGCTTCGCTTGTTTGTGCAGCCTGGTTTCTGGCATTTCGGGGACCAGTGGACTGATCCACGGACCGGGGGCCGGGGACCTCTGCTTTATACCCACTCTGAGCAGTTTAGAATCAGCCTATTGCCCCCCAACACTCTGGGTCCTCATTTTACCAACCTCGGAAGGATGGAGGTCTGAGTCAGCCTTGAGCCGGTCAGGATCGAAATCCTGGCAATGGGCATAGTTAGCCTACAATACTACATTTTAATCACGTCACTACCGCAGTTCCTACGGTTATCCACGATTATTTTCAGGGCCTGCTTATCTCTCTTGGGATACGCATAGCCAATATGAGCCCACAGGGGTTGAGTTAAACTTCCAAGTCTATTCAATTATACTATGCAACTCTTCTTAGTTTTATGTGTCTTTGTATGTATGCTTTTACTGGGTTAGGATAATTGGGACGACTTTTGTATTTGCTTGTGGGTGTGGATGTTATTAGCAGGACTCGCCATAAGTTCTTGTTCTTTATTGCTTTTCTGTAATAATTTTATTACCTTGCATTTTTTGTTTTGTTTTGTTTGACTTTATTACACGCTGTCTAGAATCAGATTGGAGTCGGGCAGCGTCTAAATTGGAAAAAAAATAATAAATCAAATTAAATGTGGCTTTTATGGTCAATTTTACAGTGATATTTTCAATTCTTTATCACTCAAGCCAATTTAATTTGATTTTATTGCTTTCTGACAGTAATTATTTTATTACATGAGTATTGCCAAGCCTTTTTTGCAGCAGTGTTTAAAATTTGCAGGGTGCTATAGATAACAACCCTTCTATTAAAATACAGGTAATAAACTCAATTGGATTTATACAGCTGCTATAAAAATGTCCTCCTTTGCTCTCTACTACCGTATTTCCCAAAAATAAGACCCTGTTTTATGTTTTTTTGAACCTCGAAATAAGCACTTGGCCTATTTTTGGGGAGGTCTTATTATTTTGGGGCGCATGGAAGATGGGACTCCTCTTGCCGTTTTACCTAATTTCCAGCTCTGCATTTAAATATTTCCGGGGAGGCCTTATTTTCAGGGGGAGGCTTATTTTAGCGCATGCACTCAAAAGCCTGATTGGGCTTATTATGAAGGGATGCCTTATTTTCAGGACAACAGGGTAGTTGATAGATGCAACTTTTATTTAAGACGTTTCAGTCCTAACTTTTTTTTTTTAATTTGATTTATATGCCGCCCTTCTCCGGAGACTCAGGGCGGCTTACAATGCGTTAAGCAATAGCCTTCATACTTTTGTATATTTATACAAAGTCAGCTTATTGCCCCCACAAACTGGGTCCTCAATTTACCTACCTTAGAAAGGATTGAAGGCTGAGTCGACTTTGAGCCTGGGGAGATTCGAACTTACAGTAATTGCAGACAGCTGGTGTTAATCACAGTGCTTTTAGTTTGCTGAGCTACCCGGGCTCTCTAACTTTTATCTTTTTTACATGGAACAATGTAAATAAAGTTCTCAACTAGCAAAAGTTACGAGCCCAATAAAATACAGGTAGTCCTTGATTTACAACGGTTCATTTAGTAACTGTTCAAAGTTACAACGACATCGAAAAATGTGACTTACAACCGTTTTTCAAATTTACGACCATTGCAGCATTCCCCACAGTCACGTGATCAAAATTCAGCCGCTTGGCAACTGACTCATATTTATGACGGTGGCAGTGTCTGGGGAATCACGTGATCCCCTTTTGAAACCTTCCGACAAGCAGAGTCAATGGGGGAAGCCAGATTCACTTAACAACCATGTGATTAACTTAATAACTGCAGCGATTCACTTAACAACTGTGGTAAGAAAGGTCATAAAATGGGGCAAAACTCACTTAACAAATGTCTTGCTTAGTCAATTGCGGTTATAAGTGGAGGACTACCTGTAGAATAAAAGAATAAAAATAAACTACGAAGGTAATAGACTCTATTGGTAAACGTTTACACATGTTTTCATATTCCTTCAGTGATTTCATTTTTTTTAATGTAAAGATTTCTTCACTTGCTTTTTATCTACTGTAGTGGCCAAAATTGTGGAAACCTTTTGGAGAAAGTGTATTTTCTAAAACTAGCAAATAACACCACTTTTTTTGGGAGTAGTACCATAAAATTATATATCAATGGAAAGAGAATTTAATCAAGAATGTAATGCAAGAACTTTTATGAAGGATTTGCTATTAGAATAGCAGGGACAGTATAAAGAAGAAAAACGAAACAGGTAGAAAAAATGAGATATACAAAAATGATCACCATGTCAGTTAATACTTAGTGAGGTAACCTTTAGCATGAATTATGGCCTTACAACGTCTTCCCATGGAGTGAACCAAGTCTTTTAGTTTTAGCAGCTGGTATAATGTGAAACCAAGATTGAATGATGGCTTCTGTGAACTGGGTATTATCGCTGGGTTGCTTCTGACTAACAAAATTTCTTTCGTCAGCTCCATAGATTTTCAATTGGGTGAAGATCTGGGCTATTCCCAGGCCATTCCAGCAGTGGAATAGGATTATCTTGAAACTCCAAAAAAATAAAATAAAAATGGCGTTATTAGCCATCAAACCTCAAAAATACACTTTTCCCAAAAGGTTTCCACAATTTTGACCACTACTGTATGCATTACATTATTTGACATGAGCGTTATTTTGAATCGTATTATTACTTTCTCCTTTTGGGCCATCCTGTGTAGCTTCTACTGTAATGAAATTTGATTTGAAGTTAACGCATTGAGATTTCTTTCATTGAGGAGATCTGTTGTCCTTTCCTTTCCCTCTTTTCTGTCCCGCAGCTTTAAAGAAACATGCCAAGAAAACGGGTATTAGAAAAAGATGACGTTTTAAAAGCGAAACGGACAAAAGGTGAGATGTCCCTTGCTGGAAATATTACTTTCAGTGCTTTGCCAACAAACATTTCAATCTTTACCCTGTAGTTCTTGTTGTTTACCAAACCCTTGTTAACTATGATTGATGTCAGCATGTTTCTTTGATCCAGTGTTTCTCAATCTTAGCCGCTTGAAGATGTGTGGACTTCAATTCCCAGAATTCCCCAGCCAGCAGGGCTGGCTGGGGAATTCTGGGAATTGAAGTCCACACATCTTCAAGGGGCCAAGTTGAGAAACACTGAAAGTTTGGACTATGATTTGGACTATGACTCTTCAAAGGGTCCATTTTCTCTGCATGATTGAATGTAGATAAATTTGGCCATTATTGTGAGAATTAGCACATCCTTTTTTAAAATTCATTTTTAATTTCAATAGGTATGCCAATCTCATGTTTTGCCCCAATAATGTTTCTGAACAGGTAGCCACCTCCTTGTCCAAAAAGCCGTATTTTTTTGAGTATAAGACACACTTTTTTTCCTCCTAAAAGAGGCTGAAAATTTGGGTGCGTCTTATACTCCGAATGTAACCCGTGCAGTGCCCAAGATGGCTACCTGCAACAGCTGTTACCTTCTCTTACCCTTTCCGTGCTTTGCCTGCTTTAGTCACTGGACTCCCTCCGAGGATCAGCTGTGCTTTTGAAGCTGTTTTTCAGCCCCAACGCGAGTGAAGTGATCTTCCGTGCTTTGCCTGCTTTTCTAATTGCTGCTCCCTCCAACAATTAGCTGTGCTTTAGAAGCTGTTTTTTAGCCCCAACGCGAATGATGCGATCTTCCGTGCTTTGTCTGCTTTTCTAATTGCTGCTCCCTCCAACAATTAGCTGTGCTTTAGAAGCTGTTTTTCAGCTCCAACGCGAGTGAAGCAATCTTTTGTGTTTTGCCTGCTTTTCTAATTGCTGCTCCCTCCGACATTCAGCTGTGCTTTAGAAGCACAGCCCCAACCTTAAAACCAGCAAGCGAACTAATGTGCTGGAACTAGTCAGATGAATATCTGGTAGGCAGAATTCCCCCCCCCCTTATTTTCCTCCCCAAAAACTAAGGTGCGTCTTATACTCTGAAAAATACGGTAGAATTAGTACAATCGTGGTGAACTGCTGTTTCCAGAAGTTTGGGATTTCAACCCTTTCCCCTTCTTTGGATTTCTCCCTAACTTTGGGTTCAAAAAATAGAATATTTGCGGCAAGGACCCATCGTTTGTGTCTTCTAGTTGTGCACTGCAACAACAGATTAACCCTTGTAGGTTAGCCATAGGGCCAGTGTGTATAAAGAATATTACAGCATAGCACTCGACTTATGACCCCAGTTGAGTCCAAAATTTCCCTTGCTAAGCGAGGGTTAGGTGAGCTGCGCCTCATTTTACAATCTTTTTGGCCATGGTTGTTAAGCAAATCACGCAGTCATTAAACAAATCTGGCTTCCCGCATTGACTTTTGAAGGTTATAAACAGTGATCATGAGACCCCAGGACAATGCAACTGTCATAAGTACAAGCCAGTTGCCAAAGGGCTTGAATTTTGATCCCATGACCATCAGGATGCTGCAGTGATCATAAGTTCAAACGATCACTGAATGAAAGGTTGTAAATCAAGGATTACCTGTTCAAAGATGCTGCTCTTGGTTTAGGAAACCTCCGACTTAAATGTTCAATTTTAAGCTCTCCGATTGGATTATGATACGTTGCTTTCTCTTTCACCTTCCTTCCCCCTGCTCTTATCCAGTTAGCCATTCCTCACACCAAAGTGAGCCAGGATTGGTATTGACCCTGGGGCAAGGTGATCTCGGACAGTTGGGCCTTGGACCAGATGTGCTGGCACGGAAGAGGCCCGCCGTGGTGAAGCTCCCTGAGAAAATTATCCAAGCTGAGGCAGGAGGGGTTCATACAGTGTGTCTAAGCGAAACAGGCAAGGTGAGCTGAAACATACCTTGGTTTCCTACAGCAGGGGTCACCAACCTTTCAGACCTCAGGGACCACTAAATTCATAATTTTAAATCCTACGGACCACTAATATGATCTGCGTAATGACCGGCTGGGTGGGCGTGGTTAGGTGATCATGTGACTGGGTGAACATGGCCAACTCGATGTCACTCACATTGAGGGGTGCCTCGATGGCCTCTACTTGCCCCTCCCCTCCCAGCCACTCCTTACCTGCTTGCCCAGGCTCCTTAGGGCCCCAACAGGAAGCAGTTGTTGGAGCTAAGCAACCACCTTAAGAAAGAGTTGGCAAAACAGCTGGCTCGGTTCAAATTGGCTGAGCCAGCTGATCTGGCCGAGAAGGAGGCTCAGCAGAAGCACCTCACTGAGGACGACGAGCATAGGCTTTCCAAGCAGAGGGAAGACCTGCGGGAGTGCAAGGCCAGGTACAGGTGCCTGGAGGCTTAGCGGGCTGAGATGGTCAGCCAGTTCCAGGCCATGATGCAGTCCCACTGGAACAAGGCCCTCTTCTCTTTGCCACCAGCGGCACTTCTCTCCAGCCTTTGCCAAAGCTCCACACCAGGAATTAGAAGCAGACCACAAGTCAGAATTTCTGTCCCCCTCTGACCTGCACAAAAGGACCCTGAAGGGGGAGACTTTCTGTAGCAACACAAACATTCATGGCACGTATCTGTCCCAGGGGCTGTAAATAGTTTTTCTTTGGACCACCAGTTGGTGACCGCTGTCCTACAGAAAGTTGTGCTATGTGCAGAATGCTTAAATTACACTTCTTTTGCAAGACTTTCCTGAACCTAGTATTCTCTTAGAGCAGGAGTGTCAAACTCAAGGCCCATAGGCCAGATCCGGCCCACAGGGGGCTTAAATCTGGCCCATGGGGCCACCCTGGAAACAGCAAAGGACTGACCTGCAATGCCTCTGCCAGTGAAAACGGGCTCCTAAACTCCATTTTCGACTGTAACGGCCTCCTGCAACCCTCTGCCAGTGAAAATGGAGCTCGGGAGGGCTGTGGGAGTCTTCTTTAATTTTACACCATGACCCTTGTCTTCTTCCAGATCTACACTTTTGGCTGCAATGATGAGGGGGCCCTGGGGAGGGACACTTCAGAGGAAGGGTCTGACGCTGTGCCGGGCTTGGTGGATCTGAAGGAGAAGGTGGTGCAGGTGTCAGCGGGGGACAGCCACACGGCAGCGTTGACGGAAGATGGACATGTCTTCATTTGGGGTGCTTTCCGGGTACGTTGTCTATTTTGCTTGGGAGAAAAGCTGTCGTGTTTGGCTTCTTCTTTTGGGTTGCCCATTGGCTCTTTCTCTCATACATCTGCATCTTCTTTAGGATGAAAATGGCGTCATTGGTTTACTAGCCCCTCTGAAAGGCGAAGAGAACTTGGAGTCTATCAGCGGCAGCTTATTCCCAGTAGAACTACAGTTGGATGTCCCAGTTGTTAAAATTGCCTCTGGTAAGTGACATTGGCTTTAGAGGTGCTTCTCACCAAACAGGTTTTTGAAAACCAAGTTGGTCTGTTTCACAGGCAGTGTGCAACTCTGATGGGTGACTTCAGCTTCAGCTAAATCAGCGGAATTCGCTTAGTTTTTTATTTTTATTTTTTTATTTATTAGATTTTTATACCGCCCTTCTCCCGAAGGACTCAGGGCGGTGTACAGCCTTGATAAAAACAATAAACCATACAAAATTTAAAACCAATTTAAAACGGAATTAAACAAATTTGGCCCTGTCAATTAAAACCCATAATTTAAAATACCCCATCCAAATTCTTATTCAGCCAGGCTAGCCTGTTGAAATAGCAGAGTCTTAAGGGCCCGGCGAAAGGTACGGAGATCGGGAATCATACGTATCCCAGGGGATAGCTCATTCCAGAGGGCAGGTGCCCCCACAGAGAAGGCTCTCCCCCTGGGGGTCGCCAGCCTACACTATTTTGCCGACGGCACCCTGAGGAGTCCCTCTCTGTGGGAGCGTGTTGGTCGGAGGGAGGCTACTGGTGGCAGAAGGCGATCCCGTAGGTATCCGGGCCCTAAGCCATTAGTAAATTCATGAACCTAGTCAGTGGCTCCGATCTTTCAGCTTGGAGGCTAAAGAGGCAGCATGGCCTTCTCCAATTCAAAGAGACACTTGTTCGGCATGCTGAGGCAAAGAGGCAGTCCCAGAACCAGCAAAAATTCGGGGCTGGGCAGGGGCCAGAATGTATCTGCCCTCAGTGTGGAAGGGATGACCACTCTCAAATTGGCCTTTTTACCTATTTCCAGAGCACGATACCATAGTCCCTTGAGACTGAAAGTTGCCAGTGATGACTCAGTGGCTGATGTTTGGGTTGATAGTCTGTTTGATAACTGATAACCTGGATTTACTTTCCACTGAGTAAAGGGTTTTTTTTTTTTTTTTAAAGGCAGGATTTCCCCCCGTGCTTTGAATTCCAAAAAGGATAGGAATCAGCTTTCTAACTCAGCATCGCTTCTTGACAGAAGAGGGCAGGGAAAGACAATTTTTCAAAAAAATCCATTTTATTTATTAGTGAATGCAAAGATAGAAATAGTACAAAAGTGGTAGTATTAGTAGTGAGAAAGAAGGTAGCCATAAATGTATAGATAGGTAATTGTAAAGGTTCCCCTCGCACATAGTGCTAGTTGTTCCCGATTCTAGGGGGCGGTGCTCATCTCCGTTTCAAAGCCGAAGAGCCAGCGCTGTCCAAAGACGTTTCCGTGGTCATGTGGCCGGCATGATTCAATGCCAAAGTCGTACGGAACGCTGTTCCCTTCCCACCAAAAGTGGTCCCTATTTTTCTACTTGCATTTTTTACAGGCTTTTGAACTGCTAGGTTGGCAGAAGCTGGGACAAGTTCCAGGAGCTCACCCCGTTATGCGGTGCTAGGGATTCGAACCGCTGAACTGCCGACCTTTCGATCGACAAGCCCAGAGTCTTAGTCACTGAGCCATCACGTCCTTTAAATATATAGATAGTAGTCATTAAAATCATTTTTAAAAAGGACCATATAATACCACTCCAATCTTTTAACCTATTATTAAGTCTACACCATGTGAGACCGTACTGCTCCAACTTTTCATTTTTACAGTAAGAAAACCCTTTCAAAAAATGATAGAAAACACTTCTGAATCAATTCTTTTAACTTCTGAAATACAGATTTCTTCCAGTCCACCTGAGAAAGCTCTCTTTCTGAGTGATAATGGAGTTCTTCAAAAAAAGTCAGATTCCATATTTACACACAATTCATCTGAATTCCATCTCCAGTACTCAGAAATAGAATGTTGGGGGGAATTCTTGAGCCACCCATAAAGCCACTTGTCCTCTTTTTAGGGAGCCATCACTTGGCTTTGGTGTCCAATGTGGGCAACCTTTACACCTGTGGATGTGGAGACAATGGTCAGCTGGGACGCGTACCCCAAATTTTTGTGGCCCGAGGAGGAAGACGGGGCTTGGGTGAGTTCAGCATTGAATTTAATATTTAATTTAATTCCTCTGATAACAGTGTTTGGATTAGCAGCAGTTTATTTGATTGGATGGACCAGTTTTATCTACTGAATTTGTCTTGTTTGTTGCTTTTTTTTTTTTTTTTTTGGCCTTCTCTGAATGTAATTATCAACTTGTGAAGTGAATTAGCCCATCCAGCAATCCATCCTTGATTAAATGTAGGTAAAGGTAAAGGTTCCCCTCGCACATATGTGCTAGTCATTCCTGACTCTAGGGGGCGGTGCTCATCTCTGTTTCAAAGCCGAAGAGCCAGCGCTGTCCAAAGACGTCTCCGTGGTCATGTGGCCGGCATGACTCAACGCCAAAGGTGCAGGGAACGCTGTTCCCTTCCTACCAAAAGTGGTCCCTATTTTTCTACTTGCATTTTTTATGTACTTTCAAACTGCTAGGTTGGCAGAAGCTGGGAGAAGTAACAGGAGCTCACCCTTTTACGCGGCACTAGGGATTCGAACCGCTGAACTGCCAACCTTTCGATCGACAAGCTCAGCATCTTAGCCACTGAGCCACCGTGTCCCTTAATTAAATATAATGCATGAATATTAAGCTGATTCTTCCACTCTTCCACCAGAGCGGCTGTTGCTCCCCCAAGTGGTCACCATAAAGCAGAGAGGCTGTAAGTCCAAAGGCAACATCAAGGATGTCTTCTGTGGCTCTTACTCCACCATTGCCATCACGCAGGAGGGGCATGTGGTTGGATTTGGCCTCTCCAATTATTACCAGTTGGGTGAGTTGATGTTCGTCATAGGACTTGAGATATACCCAGTGCCCTCATGGTAAAATGGACCTCTCCCCGAAGACCTTATGATCCCAAATCAGGGGAGGCTTTCTGTAGCCTAGAGATATGCTAGCTTTGCTTCTTATTTTGAGCTGCTCTAATCTTCAAGGATCTTATGATCCCCAAAATAGTGGGGGAGAGCCTTGTTGTCATTTAGATTGATGGGGATTCAGGAGATGTCCAAAATAATCTGGCGAGGCAAGGAGATCTCTGAGGACGTTATCATCATTTTCATTTAACAACCCCATAATCCCTTGCGGGGTGGAGTCTGGGCGACTGAATGGAGCTAGCTGAGTGTTTTAATGGCCAGATGCCCTTCCTGTCGCCAATACAGAGTTTTGTTCAGCAGATTTATTCGCAGTGTGCCCAGAGAGAGAAATATCTGCCTCTACCTAGGATCTCCAAGGACTTTATGATCCTAAATAATTCTGGAGGAGAAAAATAGGTTTTCCTCTACCTGATGAAGAATAGGGAAACAGAATAATACTATTGTTTATGAAATTTGTGATGGGTTATTTTTGGTGATCATAATGTTGATGTTGTGCAGGGAGGCAGGAGTCTCAGTGCTAGAGGGAGAAAGGAGTGATTTGTTTTTCCTCTGACAAACATCTCTGGTTAGGACTAGTTCTACGTGCTTCTTGCTGATACATAGTTTCTAATCACTTGTAGCAAAATGGCCTTAAAATGGTAGTGGGCTGCTGGTATTGCATTCATCTCCATTAATCGACCATTTGCTTTTCTATCCCTCCCAGGTTCCCAAGAAATTACCACTTATTATTCTCCAAAGATTTTGACAGCATTTAAGAATTCCACCCGATCGTGGCTTGGATTCTCGGGTGGGCAGCATCACACTGTCTGTCTGGATTCAGAAGGTGAGTCACCTGGAAGTGTAGATTCATGGGAAGCTGTTGCTCTGCCCCGGTCACTGCTCTGCCCTGGTCAGGTACCACCTAGAAGAGCAATAGCAATAGCACTTAGACTTAAAGTTAAAGATAAAAGTTCCCCTTGCACATATGTGCTAGTCGTTCCCGACTCTAGGGGGCGGTGCTCATCTCCGTTTTAAAGCTGAAGAGCCAGCGCTGTCCGAAGACGTCTCCGTGGTCATATGGCCGGGATGACTCAACGCCAAAGGCGCAGGGAACGTTGCTACCTTCCCACCAAAGGGCTTTCGAACTGCTAGGTTGGCAGAAGCTGGGACAAGTAATGGGAGCTCACCCCGTTATGCCGCACTCAAAGTGCTGAACTGCCGACCTTTCGATCGACAAGCTCAGCATCTTAGCCACTGCGCCACTGCATCCCTTACTTAGACTTATATATCACTTTATAGCATTTTACAGCCCTCTTTAGGCAGTCTACAGAGTAAGCATATTTCCCCCAACAACACTCAGTTTACCCTCCTCGAAGGGATGGAAGGCTGAATCAACCTTGAGCTCCACTAGGGTCGAACTCCAGACTGTGGGCAGAGTTGATCCACAGAGTTGGGTTGGGTTGATTTCTTTCTTTGCATGAATCTCTGTTCATTGGGGGAGCTGAAGGGATCCTATATACCAGTGATGGCTAACCTTTTTGTTGCCGCGTGCCGAAAGTGTGCACACCCATAATGCAATGCGCCTGCAACCCCACCTGTGCGCCCCGCCCCCAAGGATGCACACACAACCCTCATGTGCACCGTGTGCATGCGCCCCCGCACTCCCCTGCGCATGAGCACACGCCCTTGCACTCCCTCTGTGCATGCATGTGTGACCCCCGCACTCCCCCTGCTTCCCCGTGCATGCGCACTCATCTCCTGCATGCGCCCCCTATGCATTCGCAGCAGAGACCTGAAAACTGGCTGGTGGGAGGCGCACGCGCATGTGCGGTGAAGCTTAACTAGGGCTACGGCTTGCATACCCGCAGAGAGGGCTCTGCATGCCACCTGTGGCACATGTGCCATAGGTTCGCCATCACCGTTACATACAAATCCGGATGCCACGGTTGCTGCTCATAGAGTCTTTGAAGAGTTTGTATCATGGAGACTTGTGTATATCTTCATTGTTGGCTTTATTGGGGTTCCTCTTAACAAGACATCTTCTCTGTCTTTCTCTCTTCAATGGTTCCCACCTTCCAACAGGCACTGTGTATAGTCTTGGGCGTGCAGACTATGGTATGTTGGGCCTGGGAAAAGAAGTTGGTGACAAGAACTCTCCCACCGCTGTCCCTGGTTTGCCCAAATCAACTTCGGTGGCCTGCGGGGAACGAGTTGGCTTTGCCGTGACGGAAGATGGTAAGCCTGAGCAAATATGGAGAACTAGATGTTGCTTCTGAAGCTTTGCACGACAAATTGTGTCTGCTTTCTAGTCGTTGCAATAACACTTGGTTTATTTTTAAGGGCTACATTTGCCCTTCAAAGATAAAGGGAAGGATGCCGCATTTTTCCAAGTGTCGCATCACATGTCCCAAAACATTCTAACTTTTGCTTTTTTATGGTTTTGATGCTTTCCCTTGGCTTTCCCAGGCAGCTTATCACCTCCTCATTTCTGATTTTGTCAGCCCAATTTATACCTAACAGCCGCCTGTAAATCCACATTTCAAATGCTTCTCGTCTCTTCAAGTGGCTTTCTGTCAGAGACCAACTCTCTACTGCGTAGAACAGGATAGAAAAGATGTAGCATCTGACGAGCCTGATTTTCAATCTCTGATTTTCAATTTCTCATATACATGCAGGAATTAACCCAAGACAATCAGCTGTGCATGTCTTAACTAGGTAGGGTACAGCTGCTCGGTGTTTTTGATCTTCATGCTCTACCTCCCTGTAGGTCACGCCTTTGCCTGGGGCATGGGGTCAAACCTCCAGCTTGCCACAGGAGATGAAGAGGACGTCTGGAGCCCTGTTGAGATGTCCGGCCAGCAGCTGGAGAACCGCAGAGTTCTTTCCGTGACAGCTGGAGGGCAGCACACCGTCTTGCTTGTCAAGGATCAACAGAGCTGACAATTTGTTCCTGCGGTCCCACCAGGAACCCTCCAGGGGGCGCTCGCTGTCTGAAGCTTTTGGGGCCAGATTTTGAAGACTTGCCCTTCTTGTGGGGAAAGGGGGGGGGGGACTTTTCAAAGTTTCTTTGGAAAAGAAAATTAGCTGGAGATAAAAGATACTCTTCTGAATGCTGGAATTTTGTTGAAATCCAAAGCAGATTATCTTGTATCGAATGGATCAGCCTTCCCCACCCTTAAAAAAAGGAAAAAGAATCAGTGTCTGAAAAATCTGTTTTACTACCATTTTTGCTTTCACTAGTTGTTTTTCCATGCTTTTATCGATCGTTGAGTCACTTGGAATTTCCCCCGGTTCTGTGGTTTTGGGGCTTCACCTCTGTTGCGTTCTTAGCTATTTATTCTTCCCTTTTAAATGTTTTTAATCCTTTGCAATGCTTGTAATGAATTGTTGGGAAGTGCGGTCTCTTCAATTGAAGTGCGGAAAAGCCTGCCGCTGCTTTTCACCGGGTGTCCTCTTTTGCCTAAAGCAGCAGAGCAAATTGGGATGGCACCAAGAGCCGTTTTATAGTTCATGGCATCGGTTGCTTTCACCGAGATCTCTTCTTCAAGATTTTCAGGGTTATGTAGCCAGACTACATCATCACCTCCAGCTAGTGAACTCCAGAGACAGGCTGCTTCAGAGGGAGGAACAGCGTAAATAAGCACATTTTCCAAGTTGGATGCTTTAACAAAAGGATGCACGTTGGTTCTACTTTCCCTTATTCCAGGAAAAGAAGGCCTTTATCCTAGTAGGAAATCTGAATTCCTCAATCCTTGTAATTGTGGTTAGGGGAGAAACATGGTTCCTAAGTTGAGAGCGGGTAAAAGGTTTCTCCTTTTTGGAGAAATTCTTGAGGGTTTCCTTATAGAACTCTTACTGTAATTCCCATTGATGTAGCTGCTAATCTCCCGAACAACTAAACCTGAAGAGACTTCCAATGACGCAGCATTGCAAATCCTTTTTTTATTGGTTATTTGGTTATTTTTTATTTTTTTCCTGGAAAAGTTAGGCCCTTAAATTTAGGAGACCAGCTTCAAGTTCTCTCAGGTGTTCCTTTGTTAGTTGCCTTGCATGAATAGCAGAGTGATTTTTTTCCCCTCAACTTTTCCGTGTGGGGCCATGCTTTTAAACCATATTTTCAATTTAGTTTGACAGAGACAGGTAAAACGGCTTGTTCAAAGGAGCTGCTTGCCAGTCGATCCTCAACAAAGATGAAAGGAGCAAAACCAGGCCAAGAAAAGCCATGGTTAGATCACGGAAAGTAAGCCAGACTGAGATGGAAACTTTTGTGAATGCCAGTCACGTTCTGTCATCTCCCACAGCTCAAATTTCTTGCAATTCTAGAAAAATTCTAGGTGTGTTTTTAAAATAATGGAGTTCCTGCGGCCTCAGGAAACCAGGGGAGGGGAAAAGAAATCCTAACGTTTTAAATAAATTTGAGTTTTGATAGTTCTGTGTTCGTGTGTTATATAGGGCAGTTGAAAGTGCATTGATTAAAATAGAAGTAGGGAACTCATCACCCTGGAGACACAGGTTCCATCATCTAATTTGGCTTAGGCTGGTTTAGGCTGGAGGATGTTTGAGTTGCAGGAACCTCAAGGGGACCTCTGTTTTCTCATACCTTCTGTTGGGAATTATATATATATATGTAGGTCTTTGGTTATTCGGGTCTTCTCCCGCGTAGAATTGGAAGTATCTTGGCGACGTTTCGACGAAGTCTCATCTTCCAGGAAGCACGAAGCCAAGCACACCAGCCTGAAGATGACGAATGAGACTTCGTCGAAACGTCGCCAAGATACTTCCAGTTCTACGCGGGAGAAGACCCGAATAACCAAAGACCTACATACAAACACCCGCGAAAACCTCAGAAAACAAGTGTGTGTGTGTGTGTGTGTGTGTGTGTGTGTGTGTGTGTGTGTGTGTGTGTGTGTGTATCGGGTGAAATGCTCCTGGTTCGGATCGGATTGTCCAATCCGATAGCAATGGTGGCGGGTGATTTGAAGAACCGGTAGTAAAAATCATCACACACACCCCCTTGCCCAGCTGGGCAACGCGATCATCAGAGGCTGCTTTTTTTTTTTTTACTTTTAAAAGCATTTTTTCTACAACCTCTTTGGCTGGGAAAAATGCTTTTAAAAGTAAAAAAAAAAAAAAGCTCTGATGATCGCGCGGCTCAGCTGGAACCATCAGAGGCTTTTAAAAGCATTTTTTTCTGCAACGTCTTAAGGTTGTAGAAAAAATGCTTTTAAAAGTTAAAAAAAAAAGTTGGCCATGCCCACTCAGTCACATTACCCCCCCAAGCCACGCCCACAGAACCAGTAGTAACAAATTTTACATTTCACCACTGAGAGAGAGAGAGAGAGAGACACACACACACACACACACACACACACACACACACACACACACACACACAGAGCTGAAATTGCAGCAAGAATGCATTAAAAAAATGGGACAGCTCAATCAACTGCTATGAAAAGCATCTGTATTTTTCCTTTTGTGTGTGTGTGTGTGTGTGTGTGTGTGTGTATACAATCATCTTTGAGTCAGCGTTGACTCCTGCCACCTGCCTTGACAAATCTCTACACAGTTTGCTTGGCGAGATCTCAGAAGTGGTTCGCCATTCCCTCTTTCCTAGGGCTGAGAGAAAATGACTGGCCCAAGATCACCCAATTGGCTTCATGTGTCAGGCAGGAACAGAACCCATGGTGATCTGGTTTCTAATTGGATGCTTTAACCACTGCAACCAAATGCTTTGTATATATTTTTTCCTCTCCCAGTTCTTATTTTGCTGAAAGAATTTGCTTGCAGAATGTTATCCGAGAACAAGATTACAGGGGGAAAAAATTGCTAGATGGGTTCTCCAAAGCGAACAAGGGATGCATTTGTAGGTCATCTCTGTAGCCACCTTCTCTTCCTAGCTGCATTAAATCCCAAGGAAAGGCATCAGGTGAGGCTTGTTGGAGAAGCATTTCTGATATTGGGCAGCTGATAGCAGAGTAACAGCTGGATATGCGAGAGGAAACTACTACAAGCAATAGCATGTCCTGCTATCCCCAAAGTTAAAAGCTTAAAAAACGGAGAAATTCAAAATTTCTCTGAATTTCAAGTGAGCTGTGGATAACCGTAATGTAGAATTTTAAAAGCTGCTCTGGCAAGGAAAACATGCCACAATTAAATTAGGGATGGGATGAGAGGAGCTGTCTGCATCAAAGTCGTATAAAAAGGTGAATCTTTTTAATTATCACGGGATGCAAATATTCTAGTTCTATGAATTGCTCACTAGATGGCAGCAGAAATCAGATGATGAGCATTTTAGCAATTTTAGGCCAAAAACAACTAACCTTAAAAAAGAAATTGATGAAGATCCACAGAGACCAATAGAAATACTGATGATGTAAATCACCGAGCAGAAAGAAATACAAGTTTGACTTTTCATAAGCCTGATGCAAACAACGCACTACAGATGGGGATTTTCTAGAAGGTGGCTTTTATATATCTGTTTTTCCCCCCAAACTTGGCAACTTTAAGATGTGTAGACTTAAGCTCCCACAATACCCCAGCCAGCGTGAATTCTGGGAGTTGACTTGCCTTTCTGCTGATGATAGGGTGTCAGTGCTAGACCCTTAATCCACGGGTGTTAACCTTGGTGACTTTTAAGGAGCCTGGATAGCTCAGCAGATTAATGCATTTTAATTTATTGTCTGCAATTAGTAAATTCAAATCTCACCAGGCGCAAGGTTGACTTAGCCTTCCATCCTTTCTAATGTAGGTAAAATGAGGACCCGGATTGTGGGGGCAATAAGTTGACTTTGTAAAATACACAAAAGTATGAAGGCTATTGCTTAACGCATTGTAAACCGCCCTGAGTCTCCGGAGAAGGGCGGCATATAAATCAAATTTAAAAAAAAATCTTGTGGATTTCATTTCCCAGGATTCCTCAGCCAGCATGGCTGCCTGGGGAATCCGAGGGGATGGGGTGGGGGGTTTGAAGTCTAGGAGTCTTAAAAGTTACCAAGGCTGGACACCCTTGTCTTAATCCCTAAGAAATAATTTAACAAAATAATCCCAACCATAAAAAGAGTATGGTCCTTGTTACACAGGAGCTTTTCTAGAGCTATGAAGATAATTTAAGGCAAGCCTTAATGGTATTCACTTGATGGTATTCACTGACTATCCATTGTCTCCTTTTAATGACCCCATCCATAATGCCTTGTGGGGTGGAGTCTGGACAACTCTACGGAGCTGAGTGTGAGTGTTTGCTGGCCGGATGCCCTTCCTGTCACCAATGCGGAGTTTTGTTCAGCAGATATAATATTCTCCAGTGTGCCCAGAGAGAGAGGAATAAGTGCCTCTACCTAGGATCAAACTCACAGCCTCCCGATTGTGAGGCGAGAGCTCTACCTCTAGGCCACCGCACCACTCCACTGACTATCCATTATCCCTGTGCCAAAAACAATGGCACAAAAACAAGACTTTCAACTGATGTGAATTGTCTCTAGGCAGCCGATCTATCAGTTTCAATGTTCCAAAGGGTTTTGTCAATGGCAGGAAGGATGCCTTGACTTTGATCCTTTATTGACGGCGCTTGGTTTAAAGCTTTTAAACCAATAAGACGTGAGAAACCAATTGTCTCCTTTAGAGCTAGCAAGGTTCAGGTCCCTTCCGCCTCTTTCATTTAGCAAAGGCATCAGTGCCTGTTGAATTGTCATCCCAATTACAAGGAACGCACGACCTCCACCCCCTTGGCAGATGGTGAAAGCCTGAAGTGTCCTCAAGAAACAGCCCACTCTCATAGTCTCCGTGCTGTAGCTGCGCTTCAGCTGATCATCTCAGCAGGACACCTTATATGTGACGCTGATGAGCAGAGGAGAAGTAATAAATAAGAAGGGCCTTTGCCATCCCAAACCCCAGGGCTTGTGTCCCTGTTGTCTGCCAGCTTTAATTTTACAACAGGGGGAAAGAAGTCACCATCTCTGGCTGCCTTGCTCTGTTGGGGAAGACTGGTAAACATTAGGAGAGGATGTTAAAAGGGAGGAGGAGGAGGAGATGGAGAAGAAGGAATTGAATTAAGAAACGGTCTTTTTTTGCGGGGGGTAGTTCATGAAATAGGGGAAGAGCTTTAAAAAAATTTTTTATTTTTTTTTTATTTTTTTAATTTGATTTATATGCCGCCCTTCTCCAGAGACTCAGGGCGGCTTACAATGCATTAAGCAATAGCCTTCATACTTTTGTATATTTATACAAAGTCAGCTTATTGCCCCCACAAACTGGGTTCTCATTTTACCTACCTTAGAAAGGATGGAAGGCTGAGTCGACCTTGAGCCTGGCTAGGATTGAACTCACAGAAATTACATGCAGCTGGTGTTAATTGCTGCCTTTAGTAGGAGGCATTAGCCCCCTACGCTACACAGGCTCTTAAATGAGGAAGAAACGGAACAGAAAGGATGGTAAGTAGCATTAGACCAAGAGTGGGGAACTACGGCCCATTTATTTATTTATAATTTTATTTCTATACCGCCGCTCTCCCGAAGGACTCGGGGCGGTGTACAGCCCATTAAAACAAAGGATATATAAATATCAAACTTTAAAAAATTATTAAAATTATTACACAATTTTGGCCCAAATTAAAACCCAAAGTTTTAAAACTCCCAATTTAAAATAATTTACATAGATAGCCCTGCCTGGCGAAACAGTAGGGTCTTGAGGGCACAGTGAAACACACGGAGGTCGGAGATCTTGAGTATTTCCGGGGGCAGTTCGTTCCACAGGACAGGAGCTCCCACAGAGAAGGCCCTCCCCCTGGGTGTCGCCAGCTGACATAACTTGGCTGATGGCACTCTGAGGAGTCCTCTGTGTGAGGAACTGGCTGGTGGGAGGCTATTGGTGGCAGAAGTCAATCTCATATCCTAAGCCATGAAGCACTTTAAAGGTGGTGACCAACACCTTGAATCGCACCCAGAAGACCGCTGGGAGCCAGTGCAGCTCGCGCAGGAGAGGTGTCACATGGGCGTAACAAGTTGTGCCCATAACCGCCTGTGCGGCCGCATTCTGGACCAGTTGGAGCCTTTGAGTGCTCTTCAAGGGGAGCCCCATGTAGAGAGCATTACAGTAGTCCAGCCAGGAGGTGACAAGGGCGTGAGCGACCGTGTGCAAGGCGTCCCGGTCCAGAAACTTGTGGACTTCAACTTTATTATTATTATTTTACTATTTGTTCAACTTGTATGCCGCCTTTCTCCGAAGACTCAAGGCGGCTTACAATGCATTTAAAAACCATATATAAAAACATTAAACATTAAAACATTAAAAACAATTTAAACCCATTCACACCATTCACGGCTGGATCTTGCCCATGATTACTAAAAGCAAGCTGTTTCACTGGTTAATTGTCCTGTTAGTAAATTTCTCCTTAATTCCAGATTGCTTCTGTCTTTGATCAGTTTCCAACAGAGGTGAGTTTCAGCAGGTTCTGACCAGTTCTGGAGAACCAGTAGCAGAAATTTTGAGTAGTTTAAATGCTGACTGAGGAATTCTGGGA
The DNA here is from genome assembly GCA_030761175.1 of Masticophis lateralis. Classification (NCBI taxonomy): domain Eukaryota; kingdom Metazoa; phylum Chordata; class Lepidosauria; order Squamata; family Colubridae; genus Masticophis; species Masticophis lateralis. Next base: position 14,854,062 of record JAUDYJ010000009.1, read on the forward strand.
GTTGAAGTCCATAAGTCTTAAAGTTGTCCACAGTTGGAGAGCCCTGGTCTAGAAGACTGTGGTCACTAAACCTTGAAGCCCAATAGATCACGGCTATGAAAGCCAACACCAATAGCAAACAGTGATTGGTTGACTTTGTGTTCCAAAGTTTTTCCCAAGATTCTGTCAAGGGCATCATCCTGATCCAGGGAGAGAGGTCCATGGAAAGGATGAAGGGCAGTTTGTTCCTCGGCAACAGATGTGTTAAGAACCGCGGTGGCTCAGTGGTTAGAATGCTGTATTGCAGGCTATTTCTGCTGATTGCCAATTGCCTGCAATTTGGCAGTTCAAATCTCACCAGGCTCAAGGTTGACTCAGCCTTCCATCCTTCTAAGGTGGGTAAAATGAGGACCCAGATTATTAGGGGCAATATGCTGACTCTGTAAACCGCTTAGAGAGGGCTCTAAAGCCCTGTGAAGCAGTATATAAATCTAAGCGCTATTGCTCTTGCTACAGATTGTAAAAGCTAGTTTATTACCTGTGTGAGTGGATGGCTCAGTCACCGGTCAGTTACCAAAGTTGGAATATTCTTATCTCACGGCTTCCGACAAGAGCTTTTCAAGGCATGATCCTTATATGCTGAGCGGTATATCCACTGGGGTAAAGAAATCAGGAAGCATTGCGTTCTTATATATGCGTCCTATTCCTTGGTGTTCTAGCAGCAAAACACTCTGGAATTAAAGAAATGCTGATTAGCAAAAGCAAAACCTGCAAGAGCTTAGAGAAGCTTATGTATGGCTTTGATAGCTATGCTCCTGAAAAAAAATCAATAGCTTTGTTGCCATTGTTTAGTTCCATTTTGAGAAACTGAATTTGATAGGACCAATATACACGGATTGTATATTAGAATTGTGCAAGCATTCCATTCCAATGTGAATAAATGGGAGTATTTAGATATCCCTTCAGTGACTGTGCCCCTTATTCCTTATTTCTTAAAATTAGACAATCATTATTCCCATAATATGCATAAGCAAGTCAGTTCCATCGGAGCAGCTGTATTTGCCCAAAAACATAGGCAAAGTTTGGTTAGTTTTTCTGTGGTTTTTCTGTGGTTAATCTAAAATGTGAATCCATGCCACTTGTTTTTAAGGCTTTGTGTAGTGTGCAAATCCAGAAAAAGATTTCATCTCCAAGGTAAATGTGCTATGTGAATGCAGCCGAAGTGTTAGAGTGGGAGTCTTAGTTGGCAGTGGGAGTCTCCAAACTAAGCAAATTTAAGACTTGTGGACTTCAATTCCCAGAATTTTCCAGCCAACTTGGCTGACTGAGGAATTCTGGGAGTTGAAGTCCACAAGTCTTAAAGTTGCCAAGGTTGGAGACCTCTGATCTAAACCATCCATGTTGGCTAGGGAACTCTGGGAGTTGAGGTCCACATGTCTTAAAGTTGCCAGGTTTGTGAAACACTGATTTAAAAAGCTTCAGCTGCCATCAGTCTTGTTATGTTAATGATTGGATGGCCTAGTAGTTCTCAATTACAGGATCCAACGATATCTTTAATTAGGTTCAGTGCTTTCATTTATCCAATTACCAGAAGTGTTCCCAAGCTGGAGACTACCTATTCTACTTTGGGCAATATATATTGCTTTTTCTGAGCTAAGGGCCAAACATTTTTATACAAGGCTGACTGAAGCACAAACTTCCTGAAGTCAGGGTTGAGCCAGGACAACTGTTACATAGAGTTTTTTTTTATTTGGATGCAAGGTCATTAAAATGAAGTAGAATAGAATGCAATATTTTATTGGCCGAGTGTGATTAGACACACAAGGAATTTGTCTCCGGTGCAGAAGTTCTCAGCGTACATTCAGCAAATATTCAGCAATATGCTGCAGCTGCCAAAATAAGCCAATGCAATCCTAGTCTGCATCAACAGTGGGATAACATCAAGATCACAAGAAGTGATAATGCCACTTTAATACTGCACTAGTGAGGTGAGAGTTGAAAACTGCATCCATTTCTGGTCCCCATGAGACAAAAAGGATGCTGAGACCCTAGAACAGGTGTCAGCAACCCGCGGCTCTGGAGCCGTATGTGGCTCTTTCATCCCCCTGCTGTGGCTCCTTATTGGCTGAACCCACCACTGGCTGGCCCCACCCCTTGCCCTTCCCTTCCAGTCACTCCTCAGCTGGCCTGAGAGAGATGAGAGAGGAGACAGAGAAAGAGATATACCTGTTTCCCACAGAAAACACTGGGAGTCACAAAACCTGAGTAGGTGTGGCTGGGGGGTGTCATGTGACTGGGTGGGAATGAGTGATGTCGAGTTGGCCACACCCATCCAGGTTTTGTGGCTCCTGGTGTTTTCTGTGGGAAATGGGTCCAAATGGCTCCATTTAAGTGTTTAAGGTTGCAGACCCCTGCCCTAGAAAGCGTGGAGGGAAGATTAACAAAGATGATAAAAGTCTGGGGGCCACCCAGCAATTTAACTATCGGTTCTCCCGAACTGGCTGAATCCCACCACTGCCTATGACTCTATGTTCTATGTAAACTGACTTAAGCAGTTATTTCCCCCAGCAGAGTGTGTAGTTGAGATTATTTGCACATTGTCTACAGTGGCAGGTATGACTTCATGGTACGACCCATTGTACCTAACAGGGATAGGCAAGTTGATTCCCTCCAGATCAGTGATTTTTAACCTGTGGTCCATGGATCCCTAGGTGGTGGTGGCCTGCAATGTCATCACAAGGGACCCACGAAGGTTTGATGCAATCCGGTGCTTTAAATCTTGAATTAAGTCTTGGTGGTATGTGGCCACAAAAGGTATTTAAAGGGGGTCCATGTGAAGGGGGTCCAGGGTGAAGAAAAGGTTGAGAACCACTGCACCAGATGTTTTAGACTACATCTCCCAGAACCCTTTGCTTCTTGGCTGAGGATGAGGATTCCCTAGCTCAGGGGTCAGCAACCTGCGGCTCTGGAGCCGCATGTGGCTCTTTCACCCTTCTGCTGCAGCTCCCTGTCACTCAAAATATGCATCACAACTGCCAATGTGCAACCTGCCAGCAAGCAATTTATTGAGCTTTTCAACCCCCGGTAGGCCAACTGTGGATAAATACAAGAAAAGAAAAGTTTCAGAAGAAAACAGAATGTTTAGTTCAACTACATATGGTAGTTTTGTAGCCGCTCACGAAGTAGTCAGGCACGGGAAGGGTTTTGTGGCTCCCGGTGTTTTCTTTTCTGTGGGAAATGGGTCCAAATGGCTCTTTGAGTGTTTAAGGTTGCAGACCCCTGCCCTGGCTGAAACTATCTTGATTGTGGTTGATGGAAATATTGAAAGAACACTAACTTTGCCTTTCCTTGACATTTAATTTATCTTAGTAGGAGTGGAGAGCATCTTCTTGGCAAGGGGTCAGAGACAGGTCCAAAGACCACTATAAAATTTGACAGCTGATCCATGGCTCGCAATCTCCAGTTCTTAGGGGGGAGGCGCTACGAGTCACAGACAAAATATCATACGATTCTTGGCTCTTGTTATCTTTTAACAAGCTGAATGTCTTCTATTAGGAGCACCTACTGGGTTAGTCTTATCCAGACTCAAAACTCACCCACCTAGCATCTCCAAATATAGGTCTTTCGTTAGATTTCTTCTTCTTCCTTTTTTTAGCAGTGCTAATGGTTATTTTATAGCTCTGTTCTGTAACGTCATTCAAGATGAAAATAATTTAATTCATTTTTTAAAATCTCTCCAGGGTAGGTTATTATTTTTTCGCTTCTTGGCTCATGCAGAAATGCTTAAAGGGAATTGGGACAATGGAAAATCAAGCGATGCGACGGAGAAATTGGGATCAGTTAAAAAAAAAAAGATGAAAAAAGCCTGCATGTCAGAGAGACTTATATATTCTCTCTCACAAACGTCCTTTGATTTGTCTCCCATTCGTTGCCTGTATTTAAGATGTCGTGCGAGGGCTGAATGCTTTATTGCAGGTATGAATGGAAAACTTCCCTGGAGAAGCTGTGAAGGTGGGCAGCAGTCCTTCCTTATTGATTGTTTACAGTTTCTAGATGATGATGTCTTCCTTTGTACCTCTTCATTTCTTCCCTGCCCTTTTGCCAAAAAAGGTCACTCTTTTGAAGACAGCAAAGTCTCACGTTGTTGGAAATGAATTCAGCCAAAGAACACTTGGGTCGATGAAAACAGATTTTATTAAATTCTTTAAATTTATTAAAAAGCAATTTTGCAAAATAGGGTGGTATCCCAGGAGACCTCAAACAAAGGAGTTTGAGCCAGGAAGCCACACCTGAAGTTTCAAAAGCATTACATTTTATAGTTCCCTATGCCGATGCCCCCCATGCCAGTGCTGGGTTGCTCTTGGTTCGCACCGGTTTGCAAGAACCAGTAGTAAACATTTGTAGTAGTTTGGAGAACTGGTAATAACATTGGCTGGCCATGCCCCCGACCCGGTCCCCGGCCCAGTCACCGCTCGCTTACCCCACCCACCTCATCAGAGGCTTTTTTTTTTTTTTTTAACTTTTAAAGCATTTTTTCTACAACCGCTTCGGCCGAAAAAAATGCTTTTAAAAGTTTTAAAAAAAGCCTCTGATGATCGCGCGGCTCAGCTGGGATCGTCAGAGGCTTTTAAAAGCATTTTTTTCTACAACATCTTCAGCCGAAAAAATGCTTTTAAAAGTTTTTTAAAAAGCCTCTGGTGATCACGCGGCTCAGCTGGGATCGTCAGAGGCTTTTAAAAGCATTTTTTTCTACAACATCTTCAGCCGAAAAAATGCTTTTAAAAGTTTTTTAAAAAGCCTCTGGTGATCACGCGGCTCAGCTGGGATCGTCAGAGGCTTTTAAAAGTATTTTTTCCTACAACATCTTCAGCCGAAAAAATGCTTTTAAAAGTTTTTTAAAAAGCCTCTGGTGATCACGCGGCTCAGCTGGGATCGTCAGAGGCTTTTAAAAGCATTTTTTTCTACAACATCTTCAGCCGAAAAAATGCTTTTAAAAGTTTTTTAAAAAGCCTCTGGTGATCACGCGGCTCAGCTGGGATCGTCAGAGGCTTTTAAAAGTATTTTTTCCTACAACCTCTTCCGCCGAAGAGGTTGTAGAAAAAATGCTTTTAAAAGTAAAAAAAAAAAAAAGTTGGCCATGCTCACCCAGTCACATTACCCCACCCACCCATCAAGCCACGCCCACAGAACCGGTAGTAACAAATTTTACATTTCACCACTGCTATATACCTACATACTGTTTTATTTTCGAATTTTCTTATATCCTATAACTTTCTGGACAGGGAGGATCACTGGTTTGAAAGAGGGGTCAAAGAGGTCATCTTAGTTCAGATTGAACAACTCTTACTCAGCAGAGGACACCATCTATCTCCTGTTTACAACGCAGTCCTATCAGCAGTTCCAAGAAGATTCCAAATACACCTGCGCTACTCAGGTGACCTGGAGGGCACAGATAAACCTCCAAGTGGCCTCAACGGCTCTCAGAAAGAATGATACCGACTAAATGACCGCAAGGAATATAAATCCTTCCATCCTCTACCATTCAGTCAGAACCGAAGAAGCTTCTTTGGATGAGAAGAGAAACATCTTCAAGGAAAAAATAAAAACCCAGTTGTCTTTTGAAAAAGCACCTTTGGGGCAAACATGACCTGGATGACTAAGAATCCCCATAGATATTTTATCAAAAATAAATCCATTAAGGTAACAAGGGACATAACTTCTTAGTACTCTGATTCATATAACGTGTCGCCGGGATTTGGTTTAGCACATTTACATGCTTTGAATGTTCACTTAGCTGTTTATTTTTATTTTACTTATTTATTAAGTTTATGGGACACCCCTCTCATCAGAGGTGACTCTGGGCAGCACATAATTTGCTAGCTGTTGTGTTTTGTTCCTGGCTCAGAATATTGCAGGCGCCCGATATGGTGGTCTATTCAATAAAACATGATTAAGCAATCATTGATTAAATGTGGTGGAACCAGGTCGGTGCTTTTTGAGTGGTGTTGCTAAAAGGTTTTTTTTTTTTTTTTTGGTGCCACACTGTTAATAGTTATTGTTGTTTTATTTATGATAAAACAGGATTCCGCTCCCTTCATGTTTAACCATGGAAAATTAATGATTTGTTAACAGGGGATTCTCAAGCTATCAACAGCAAGGAAAAACCTTTGATGCTCCAGGAAAATAAAGGTTCCTTTTGTTTTTGGCTTCTCTTTCTGTGTATCTGGAGCCAGGTTAGTCAAGAGAGAAGACAGGGAATGATGGTCCTTGGCTAACAGTGGTGTGAGGTTGCCCTCCCTTGGGGACTTCTTAAAGTGCCCTTAGCTCATCCCATCTCATTTCTTATGAGAGGCACTTGGTCTTGTTACTTTACTGCTGAAGACAGTAATGTGGGAGTGGATCTGTGTTTGGTGTTCACCATCACCTTCCATAAGAGATGCGGTGGCTCAGTAGCTAAGATGCTGAGCTTGTCGATCGAAAAATCAGCAGTTCAGTGGTTCGAATCCCAAGTGCTGCGTAATGGGGTGAGCTCCCATGACTTGTCCCAGCTTCTGCCAACCTAGCAGTTCGAAAGCACGTAAAAATGCAAGTAGAAAAATAGGCTCCACCTTTGGTGAGAAGGTAATAGTGTTCCATGCACCTTTGGCATTTGGTCATGCCGGCCACATGACCACGGAGACGTCTTTGGACAGCGCTGGCTCTTCAGCTTTGAATCGGAGATGAGCACTGCCCCTTAGAGTCAGGAACAACTAGTACATCTGTGTGAGGGGAACCTTTATCTTTATCTTTTATCACCTTCCATGGTCACTATACTAAATTTTACAAACTCATTTTTTAAAAAATAAGTAAGCATTGTTGCTACTTTCTCCTGCTGTAGCTTGTAGTCGGTCTGTGTGATCTTCTTGCAGCAGCTAAATAGGTGGTCCACTGTTTCTTCAGATTCTTTTCCATAGGCAGCACTTACTGTCTGTTGATGTATGGTCATACCCAACCATTTGAGAAGGGGTTCCCAAGAATGCCTGTGAGTGCTCCCCAGCCTCCTCCTCCTCCTCCCTTGCCCAATTTGTACCCATCTGTAAAATGAGAATTCCTCTAGCTGTTGGTTGCTAAGAATCAAGGCCACTTGGGCAGTGAAGTGAGAGATCTGTAGACTTATAGGCTTTGCGGAGGATCTGAATTCAGTCTTCTGCCATACCGAAGTAGTGGCACGTGGCAGTGCCAAGATATTTCTATAAGCGGATCTGTCTAACTATCATCTTCCTAAGCTCACAATTCGGCTTCCCATGAATGCGCAGCAATGATTGTTAATTCAGGATGCTTCGGGCTTCAGTCCCGTCATGGTGATATCATCGGGCACCAGCCAGCTGTCCTATGCAAATTTGAGCTGTTTAATTATATAAAAGAAGCTAGATCCTTCTTAGGAATCGGATCAAGACTGAAAAATCTCTGGATACTTCTCCCCTGTTTGTTCAGATTCTGTAGCTCATTGTAGTCCTGGTAATACGTGGAGAGTGAATGGATCAGCCAACTGTTTCATCTTATGAAGAACTTTATGCAATAGGACAGCTGGGCAATTTAGTTTGGGTTTTAATAGTTGTGTGTGTGTGTTTCTTAATCATAAGTATTCTTTCAAGCTATGGTAAGCCAGATCTGTTACATCTGAGGACCTGGTTTTCCATTCTGCTGAACAGGACCTCATAAAAATGGTCACTATTGACATTATTCATGATGACTACATCATTTATTTTATTTCTTTTTTTAAAATTCGCATTTGATCGCAGAGTTTTAAAAAATGCAAAGAGCTGATAAATATTGCAAGTGGGAAAATATTGATTTTTTTCCCCATCCTGCCTCTTCTCCCATGCCTGTATGGGAAAAGAATCTTGCCACTCTGTGTTTGAGTTCTACTCTGTTACAAGCCTTGGCACGAAAAGAGAAGCTCCGGGTCTTGAAACTCAGTTTAGCCAAGGCACAATTGGAGTTTGTTGGCTGCTGCTCCTGCTTTGATCTTTTTGAAGGCTATCTAGTTGGCCAAGAGACAGGAAGTGCTGTCTCCAAATTTCATCTTGGCTAAAACACAATGTTGAATCAATTTTGAACTTTCTTCTTTGGGCAAAAGTCCTGTGTGAAAGGGAGGGTCCATAGAGTTTTACCGATGGACATCATGTGATGTGATGGTCTTGTCAGGGATCATCACATCACATGAAGCAGATGAAATAGATAAGAAGGCACATGTAGAGCCCTTGCTGAGCATACCTTGGTTGTATAAGCTCTTTGACAAGCTCATACAGCCAGGTTTGACAAGTTTGATAAGCTGTTTGGATAAGCTGTTTGACAAAAAGTGAGTTCACATGTTGTACTCAGCAAGACTATGATTTGTTTTTTGGAGTGCAAAGCCAGGCATTGTAGTTTCTAAGAAATAAAGTATGGCGTGTTTTTTTTCCCAACCTTGGCAATTTAAAGATGTGTGGTCTTCAACTCGCGGAATTCCCCAGCCACCATAGGCTAGACTGAAAAATGAAAGGAAAAATTCTCTAAAGAAGGCAATGGAAATAATTTCCCTATTTTCCAGAAGTTTCTACAGCCATGCAGTCGACTACCAGGAGATGAACTCGGCCTGTCAATTCTGTCAGGATGGGGAAGACGAGGAAAGCATCAAATCAAATCAAACAGCTCTTTGAGTCTCTTAACAACGAAGCACAAGAATTTCCAACTTGGATTCCTTTTGATCCTTCATCCCATAGTTTGCACCACCTTAAAAATAATTGACTAGAGGTGGGAGGCTTGCTGGATTAGATCCTACTGCTTCTTAAGAAGAAGACTTCAAGGAGTGTCTTAAGAAAGATATCAGACCCAAAGGGTGATGGGTGTGCTTTCTTCGTGATCTCCTTTGAATCTCTGTGTCAAGTCATCTTTTGCATTGGGCCTTCAGACCTGCCACATTTACTACTGTGGGAAATTGGGAGGGGGGATGGTATGGAGTCAGGGTGATATATAGTCGTAAGAACATTCCTTTCTCAGAAAGTCAAGGACATCTTGCCCTGCACCTGGAAGGCCGGAACTGGGAGGCATCTCCAGTTGGGATGGTGCATTGATTGGGCCATATGATGGTCTTGTGGGTGTTGGGTAGGGACTTGAACTTTCCTTTAGGTGGGGAAAACCTGGAAGCTTTCAGATTCGGGTTTTCCCAGATGTGCCAATATGACATCTCTAATACTTTGAGGAAACTTTGAGGAGTTTTTTTGGGGGGGGAGGGGTTACTTGGAACCCTGACACTCTGATGCTATTCCCGGTTGTACTTGCCTGTCAAGGTGACATGCGCAAGAAAGAAAAAGAAGAGTTTGCACGATAACCAAGCGATTGACTATAGCTTCCAAATTATAATAAGCAGTTTTAATCCGTTTGGCACACCATTGTTCTGTACAGCTGCAGCCTGCTGGTGATTGAAGGCTTTGCATTCTGCTTCCCCTCCTGTCTCTACCCCCAAACCTCATAATTTCATTTCTGACATTCCAGTCTTTGTCAACACTCACAATGGCTGTGCATCTCTGAATGACAAACAGGGGAAACGCCTGGATGTGGTGAGAAAAGAAAACCAACTGAAATGTCCAATGTTGACAATGCTCTCCTTGGCAGCTGCCTCCAGTCTGGCATCAACAGTTGGCACCTTTGGGCAACTGCCAGAGGGCCTATCATGCCTACTGTTACAAGGTGTTCTGAGTAGCCTTAAAAATAAAACAAAACAAATCTTGTTGCAGCAGAAAATGGATGAAACCCAGTAGAAACAACTCTTCCTCCACCTCCTCCTCTTCTTTCTTTCTTTCTTTCTTTCTTTCTTTCTTTCTTTCTTTCTTTCTTTCTTTCTTTCTTTCTTTCTTTTTTATTTATTGGTTCGATTTATATGCCGCCATTCTCCAGACTCAGGGCAGCTTACAATGCATTAAGCAATAGCCCTCATACTTCTGTATATACCTGCTTAGTAGGGTTTTTAGCCCCCCTAAGTGGTATTCTTTTTTTATACAAAGTCAGCTTATTGCACCCACAATCCGGGTCCTCATTTTACCTACCCTGGAAGAATGGAATGCTGAGTCAACCTTGAGCCTGGTGAGATTCGAACTTGCAGTAATTGCAGGCAGCTGGTGGTAGTTAACAGCATTTTAGTCTGCTGCACCACCAAGGGTCCTCCTCCTCCTCCTCCTCCTCCTCCTCCTCCCCTCCTCCTCCTCCTCCTCCTCCTCCTCCTCCTCCTCCTCCTCCTCCTTAGCATATTCCTACAAGTACAGGGTCTGCAGGATCATTGAACACCACTTTGCACAGTCAGCTGTGTCTCCAAAGCGCAGGCCCGCGGCTTGCATATTTTTCTTGATGGTGTCTTGCCATCTCTGTTTTGGGCACCTGCCAGGTCTCTGGCCATTGACTTCTAGTTGGTAGACAGTCTTGGCTACAGTGGAAGCTGTTGCTCTCAGGACATGTCCATACCAGCAGAGCCAGCCTTCTTTCATCTTCTTTATAATTGGTGCCACACCAAAATGCTGTCAAATGGTGTCATTTGTGATGTGGTTGAGAAGAGAAATGCCTGATATCCAACAGAGCATTCACTTTGTGATAGCTTTTGGTTCCTGTTGTTGCTGCCCAGGATTCAGTGCCATGCAACAGGGTGGATAGTTGTTTTGTAAATCCTAGATAAACCCACTAGAAGCATCACACTGTTGGAGAAATCAAGTCCTAATTTTTACAGTCCCAATGGAGAACGCTGCCCAGGTTAGAAGAGAGCCCATCCAAGACCCTTCCCATTTCTCTTAGGAAAGAAAAGCCAAATGCACAGATACAGAATGGGGAATAGCCGACTTGAGAATATTGCATACGGTAAGAGTCTTTATAGGAGCACCATTGGTGAGTCATCAGGGTTATGATGCTGCCAAAAAGGCAAATAAGTTTTAGGCGGCATCAATAGCCCTGTGCCCTCCAAAATTAGGCTGCTATTGATTAGTAAAGGCAATGGCAGTGGTCTTGAGGAAGAATAGTCCAAAATATTTATAGTACATTAGTTATTTTTCATTAGACCTAGTTTTTTTAGATTTCTTTTTATCCCGCTTATGTTATTCTCATAAAGTAACTCCTGCTGGCAAACATACCCAATATTCCTTCCTCCTCCTTTTTCCCCCACAACCACAACCCTGCAAGGTGAGTTGGCTGAGAGAGAAGGATTAGACACCTCAAAGGCATCCAGTTGACTTTCATGGCTAAAGTGGGACCAGAACTCACCATCTCCTGCTTTCTAGCCTGATGCCTTAACCACTAGATTCTCAATTGATTCTCAAAATGTCTGACAAACCTTGTTGGGTGGCATCTGATTATCCTGTTTTATAAGCTGGGTTCCACAAATGAATCCTGGTTTATTTTCTTTGGCCTAACCAGAGGAGCTATTCAGCTGGTTCGGTCCAGTTCTGGCGAATCGGTAGCAGAAATTTTGAGTAGTACGGAGAACCAGGAAATGCCATCTCTGACTGGCCCCGCTCCCGATCTATTTGCTGCCTCCTGAGTCCCAGCTGATCGAGTCTCAGCTGTTTGGCTGGGTCTTCTTTTGTTGCCCTGCACAGGAGAATGGAGCTGGAAAGCAGGTTAGTGGGGTGGGGTGGAAATGGAGATTTTACAGTATCCTTCCCCTGCCATGCCCACCAAGCCACGCCCACAGAACTGTAGTAAAAAAAAATCCCACCATTGGGCTTAACCCTAACCCAGTGTTTCCCAAAGTGGGGTAGGCGTATCCCCAGGGGTACGGGAAGAGTTTGGTGGGGGTACGCGTTGCACCGGAGTTTAGTGGGGATCACGTGGGAATATCCACTGCACCGTGCTTAGCTGCGCCCACAGAACAAAGAAAGAAATAGGCGCGTATCGCAGTTTTTACACGGGAACTGGGAAACTGGGAAACGGGAACAAAATAACTTTCGTTTATTTTGTGTATGTACCAAAAAAATAAAAAATATATATATATATTGATTTTTATTAAAGCATATGTTTTTTATGAAGGGTACTCAGCGTTACAAAATTATAGAAGGGGTACACATATGTCAAAAGTTTGGGAAACGCTGCCCTAATCCAACCAACTTTCATGACGAAAGCAGGAGTAGAACTCACAGTCTCCTAGTGACTGGCCCATAGTCAGACTAGCTGGCTTCACGCCTAAGGCAGGACTAGAACTCAGCATCTCCTGGTTTTTAGCCTGATGCCTTAACCGCTGGACCAAATTGACTTTCACAGTTTTGAATCTCTGCAGGATGTACTGTAATTCCTAAACAATACATCTGAAGAATAAAGGAATGCATTACATATATTAGCACCACACTGTGCCCTTGATGGAAACTCCTTTTGGTCTCTCTAATCATGTGGGGAGGGGAAATCGGACTGCTCAACAGCCTTAATGCTGAAGCTTTGCAGGGCATCATCCTTTAAATACAGGAACACAGTTAATAGAGACAACAAGAATCCCAGAGCCCGGAGCTGAGGAGAAAGCGTTCAGTTCCTTATGTTGCTTTTGATGATGTTTGTGGAGAGATAATTATGGATAGGCAATCTGCGAAAACAAAGGAACTGTAGTAATGGCCTATAGAAAATCATTGAAAACCCATCTGCTGGGGAGCTTGATTGCTTCAGTGATGGAGAACAATACCATCATCCTTTGCCGATAGCCTTGCGGTGGCATTTAGGAGCCTGTATGTCTCCGACGGATCTTTTTCTGAATGGCTGGCTTAGCTTGCACAAGGCTATTTAATTTCATCAGAAGCCAACATTTCGCAGTGTTGCTCCGAAAGTCCTTGACTTACAACCATTCATTCGTTTAGTGATTTGTTCAAAATTACAACAAAGAAGTGACGTACACCCGATCCTGGCATTTACAGCTGTCATATCATTCCCCATAAGTCACCTGGTCAAAATTCTGGTGCTTGACAACTAGCACGTATTTATGATGGTTGCAGCGTCTTTCCCTTCTTGATTTGTTCTCCACCTTCCAATGCACCATCCTTGGTTTCCTATTTTGCAGACGTGCTGCCTTCCAAAAAAAAGTCCTTGCAATCAGAGAATACAAATGAGAGGGAAGAAAATAAAGGCATGCAATAAAACCACCATTCCACCATCCTATTAATTTTATCAGGAGTTAATTGGATTCTCTGGCCAGATGGAGCTGTGTTGAACTGCCACCAGGCAGACAATTTAGAATAGGGATCTACGAGGCTTTGAACCCAGCGGCGGCTCTCAAGTGTCTTAAATGTAGGCTCAGCCACTTTCCAACTAACATCAATAGATGTTTGTCTCAGAAGGGGACAACTTAGTGCAGCGAACTCACGGCAGCCCATTCACCACGGCCAACCTGCTTCAGGAAACTTGCCATGGCCAACTTGCCATAGGACAATTCGAGGGTTCAATTTAACTATTTAAAATAATAACATGTTTTTTCATTTCTGTCATTCACATGTATTTATTTATTTATTTATTGGTTCGATTTATATGCTGCCCTTCTACGGAGACTCAGGGTGGCTTACGATGCGTTAAGCAATAGCCTTCATACTTTTGTATATACCTGCTTAGTAGGGCTTCCCCCACCCCCAAGTGGTGTTCTTTTTTATACAAAGTCAGCTTATTGCCCCCACAAACCGGATCCTCATTTTACCTACCTCGAAAGGATGGAAGGCTGAGCCAACCTTGAGCCTCGTGAGATTCGAACTTGCAGTAATTACAGGTAGCTGGTGTTACTTAACAGTACTTTAATCTGCTGCACCACCAAGGCTCTTTTTGTCACATGTTATTTTGTCCCTCCTTTTGCATCCTTTTAAAAATCATTTTTAAAAATCATTTTTAAAATTATTCTATTCTACCATTTCTTTGAGCTCTTGTCTTTGAGTTGGCCGTAGTGAGTTGGCTATGCCAAGTTGACTGCTCTGAGTTGTACTAAACCAGGGATGTCAAACTTGATTTCATTGAGGGTCGCATGTGTCCCAACCCTGGGGGGGCATGGGGGTGTGGCCCAGGGGTGGGTTCTAACTACCAGTTCGCAATGGGGCCATGCGCACGTGCTTGCTTCACTCACGTAGAAGCTTCTACACATGCGCAGAAATGTTCTGATGACGTTTGTTTGGATTTGAGTACAGCAAAAACTACTGGGAACGTCAGGTTGAGAAAGTTTTAGAGAATGAGAAACTCAAGATCTTGTGGGACTTTAGGATTCAGACTGACAGGCACTTGGTCCACAACACACCTGACATAACAATAGTTGAAAAGAAAAAAGTATGGTTCATTGCCATTGCAATACCTGGTGATGCACAGATTGAAGATAAGCAGCAAGAAAAAAATCACAAAGTACCGGGACTTGCAAACTGAAGTTGAGCGACTATGGAAAAAGAAATCATGTGTTGTTCCGATTGTAATTGGAGCCCTTGGAGCAATACCCAAAGGGCTACCCCGCTATTTAGAAATTCTAAATTTACCGGACTTGAACATTTTGACTCTGCAAAAAACCAGCTTACTCGGAACAGCTTACATCTTCCAACGATAGCTTAACAGTTCCTAGGTCCTTGGTTAGGACTCGAGCTGCTGAACTATTAACCAGCCTCAAAGGCTGTGAATATCACTAAAGATTAAATAACAACAACAACAACAACTTTATTGTCATTGTACGTATATACACAGTGTACCCATACAATGAAATTCACTTAATACTCAAAGACCAGATCCAACACACATAACAATCCCCAAATACACCCCCACCCACCCCAAATTCCCCGCCCCTAAACCACCCAAACATCCACACAACAGACCAAGTAATCTCCAATGGGTCTGAGATTGCTAATCCTACTGCTCACAGATCAGCAAAATGGAAATGAAGGTGAATAGGTCTCTTGCATCGCTCTGGATATTCTAGAATAATCAGAATTCTACTTATTGCAAACAATGGAAGGAAAGGATTTAGATTGGCTCCAATGTATAAGATTGAATAAAATCTAGGGTTCTTAAATATTGTGGGAAGACCAAAACACCATTTTCCTAGGGTGGTTCCCCAATCTTCCCCTTCTCCAATTGTAGAGATCAGAGCTTCTGCTTTGAATTTCATACTCTGAAGTCCTTATTTCCAGATTGGAATCCTAGTAGCAAAGTGCAGGTAGAATAACAGAGAGGCTGCCAGTCACAGAATGCAAAAGCAGACAAAGAAAGCATTTTTTTTAATTTTAAAAAAAAAACCCAAATCCAGTTGAACTACCCACTTACATATTTTTGCAGAATAGAAAAATGCCATTTCCCAAATCTTAAATGCTAAGATTTCTGGCCCATTATAAAGACACATTTTCCTTTTCCAGGAAATTGAGCAAGAATGGTGGTAGGGGATCGATGTAGGATGACAGCAACTCCACTGGGATACAATAACTAGATAATAGCCTCATCCTGGCCATTTCAACTTGGTTCCTATATGTTTGCTGTGTCTTTTCCTTCTAACAACATCTCCATCTGCCAGGGGAATTTTCCTTCAGTCTCTGCAAAAGCTGTCTATGAGTCCCTTTATTGTTGAGGGTTCCTCCAGCTTCCTAAAAGATCAGAGCGGGGAATGTTGATCGCGGAGCTGAATAATGATATCAGTGTTCCAAGTAATGCAACCATAGAAAGCGAGGCAGGTAGATTCCCCAAGGAACAATTTATTGGATACATCATATTGGCACAACTGGTGAAAACCGACTCTGAAAGTTCCCGTGGTTTTCACTAGATTAAAAAGTAAAAGTTTCCCCTCCCCCACAAATCATCAGTCACATTGTCCAATAAAGGTGCTGGCCGGTTGCTTGGTTACTCCACTCCTCTTCTCCCCAGTCATCTGTTGGAATGTACTTGATTCCCATAGGAAAACGTTTCTATCTATCTCCCCCTTCCCTGTCCCTTCTTCTTCACTGTAGCAACCCTGAAGCCTCAAAGATGGCCTCAGCCAGGTTCTCTATAGGGTTGACAAAGAGATGGTAGCAGTGCTGCTGGAAAATCAAATGTTGGCGATCTGCTTCTTGGAGAACCTTCCCAACCAATAGGGACTATGGAATAGTTGATAAGTATTTATGGAATGGACTTGGACAACAGCTACCAGAATTCCCAATCAGGCTGCAGCCCCAACTTCTGAAGAGTTCAGCTTGAGAATTATTTTTGTAACTCTCATGGCTCAGTGGTTAAAGACACTGAGCTTGACAGCTGAAAGCTGACCGCCCAGGTTCAACACCCCAGCGCCATGTGACAGGGTGAGCTCCCATCATTTGCCTCAGCTCCTGCCCACCTAGCAGCTTGAAAGCATGCAAACGCAAGTAGATAAATAGGTACCACTTTTGTGGGAAGGTAACAATGTTTCATGCGCCTCAGTGTATAGCCATGTGACCAGATGACCATGGTGTCAGCTCCAGCGTGCTGTCAGCATGGAACTGCCATTCTTGGGGGGAGGAAAAGTGATGGGTCCTTACCCTTATGACCATCACTGCATCCCCAAAACACGAAAGCTTGGCAACTGGCTTGTATTTATGGTGGTTAAAGCATCCTGGGATTGTGTGATTGTTATTTGCAACCTTCCCAGCTGGGTTCCAGCAAGCAAAGTCAATTGGGGGGGGGGAGCCAGATTCACTTAATGACCACACAATTCACTTAACAACTGCAGTGATCACAAAGATCGTAACATCTTTTGCTTGTGATCAAAAAATGGGGGGGGGACGACTCACTTAACAACTGTCCTACTTAGCAACAGAAAATTTGGTCCCACTTGTGGTTGTAAGTCAAGGACTATCTCTAGTTTCAACCAACTCTTTTTTAAGCTCCTCACTGCATTTGGAGGAGTTATTATTCAATTGGTATCATCAACAGGCACAGAACGGAAGCAAACAGCTCCTGGCCCAAAGGAATTTACAGCTGACATTTAGATTATGAAGATAGAAAGACAATGGTAGAAAGGAGAGAGAGGGGGGGAGGGGCGTGATTGCAAAGGAAATAAATGTAAGCTAAATACAATTATGACAGTTATTTCAACTGCCTCGAGTTATGAAATTTTAAGTGCTCTAAGACAATCTGGATCCCTGCATAAGTGGATAGCTGCGTTCCTGTCAAACAGGCAACAAGTCAAGGTTGACTCAGCCTTCCATCCTTTCTAAGGTAGGTAAATTGAGGACCCAGTTTGTGGGGGCAATAAGCTGACTTTGTATAAATATACAAAAGTATGAAGGCTATTGCTTAATGCCTTGTAAGCTGCCCTGAGTCTCTGGAGAAGGGCGGCATATAAATCTAATTAAAAAAAAAAAGTAGTCAAAATAGGGAGCGCCCTCTCAAATCCTGCACCAGTTAACAGCGGTGTCTCCCAAGGCAGCGTTTTAGGACCCACATTCTTTATGCTTTACATAAATGACATTTGCGATCATATTATAAGCAACTGCGTTCTCTTCACTGATGATGTAAAACTATTCAACACCACCGACAATGCTGCTGCCCTACAAAGAGACTATGTGTCAGAATGGTCAAACAACTGGCCACTCCAAATCTCAACCAACAAATGGAATGCTCTACCTGACTCTGTTGTTACATCCTCAAACCCTCTCAGCTTCAACCTATCTATCTTCAGTACAAGATAGCAGGTATGAATATGAATGTGGGCATGGACGCTTATGCACGCCTCCTTTACGGATCTCTTAGGAATGGGGTGAGGTCCACGGTAGACAGTTTGAGGTTGAAACTGTGAGGTTTTGAGAATGTAACATCAGAGTCAGGTAGAGCATTCCAGGCGTTGACCACTCTGTTGCTGAAGTCGTATTTTCTGCAATCGAGTTTGGAGCGGTTTACCTTGAGTTTTAATTGATTGTTTGCCCTTGTATTATGGAGGTTGAAGCTGAAGAAGTCATTGACAGGTAGGACGTTGTAGCAGACAATTTTGTGTACTACAGTTAGGTCAGACTCTAGTTCTAGGTTTTCCAATCCCAAAATTTCAAGCCTGGTGGCATGTTGTGAGCAGAGGAGTGGAGGACTCATGAAGTACCTCTGGACTCGCTCAATTGTGTTAATGTTTGATATACAGTGTGGATTCCAGGCAGATAAGCTGTATTCGAGAATTGGTCTGGCAAAAGTTTTACATGCCCTAGTTTGCAGTACAACGTTCCCGGAGAAGAAGCTTTGCAAAATTAGGTTAACAATTTTTAATGCCTTTTTGGCAATGCTGTTACAGTGAGCTCTGGGGCTTAGATAATTTGAGTTGGTTTTTATTTATTTTTTTGATCATTTGAATTTTTGAGTTTTGAGTTTGAGTTTTGAGTTTTGGGTTCCTTTATATTTCTGTGCAGGTTTCCCTTCTCTTTTCCACGAGAACAATTGCTTTTTCTCTCTCTGTGGGTTTACAAACCGTAATTCTTATAATAAGGCTTGTAGGCTTGGAAAGATTTCAAACTAGATCAGTTGTAATCCAGTTAATAATATGGTTGTTAGCCTACAACAGAATGTTTCACTGTAGGGGATTAATGTGATTCTTTGTAATGTTTCTTTTTGAGCTATTCTTCCTGAAGCAGTATTACCGGTATGTGCGCCTTGAAATCTTTCCCCTTCTTCGTTTTTGGTCTGGTTAGAACTGGTTTCACCTCATTTGTGTTTCATGAAACCATTTTCTAGTCTCCTTTCACCAGGGTTACTTTGGATTTGTGAGAGCCAGTTTGGTATAGTGGTGAAGACATCAGGCTGGAAACTGGGAGACTGTGAATTCTAGTCCTGCCTTAGTGTCAGACCGGCCAACACTTAAAGCTCTAAATATTAACCATCCTTGGCTCCATTTATTGAGGAAGGTATAATTTTATTAGAAGTCAAGTTTTGTATAAATATACAAAAGTATGAAGGCTATTGCTTAACACATTGTAAGCCACCCTGAGTCTCCGGAGAAGGGCGGCATATAAATCAATTTTTTTTTTAAAAAAGTGTATTGCAGTAATGCATAGCCAGAACTGAGAATCGTGTGCCAAAATCCCCAAATTCAACTCCCTTAACTCAGGGGTGAAATCTAAAATTTGTTATTACCGTTCTGTAGGCATGGCTTGGTGGGGGAGTGGTGGTAATGTGACTGGGTGGGCATGGCCAATTTTTCTTTTTACTTTTAAAACCATGTTTTACATATAAAACCATCTAAAAAAAATGCTTTCAAAAGGCTCTGAGAATCCCAGCTGAGTTGCCTGATCGGCAGGCAACTCAGCTTGGATTGTCAGAGCTTGGCTCGTCAGAGCCGTTTAAAAGAAAAAAAAAGCTCTGATGATCGTGTGGCTCAGCTGGGCATGGGAGGCGGGGGCGGGATTTTTGCTACCGGTTCTCCGAACTGCCCACTGCCGTCGCTACCTACTCGCCCGAGCCGGTCTGAACCGGAAGCATTTCACTCTTGCCTTAACTGTTTCCCATCACTGCCCCACCCCCCACCCATGACCATCCAGGTTCAAGCAAGATGTTTTCAGACTTCAAACGTAGGTTGGTATGCAGCTGCCTTCTTCTCCCAGTTGGGTGATCTTGAAGCAGCATCTTTGGGAGATACAGAAGTTACTTTTACTTTCTCCCCAAGCATCCACCGTCCCCAGAGTTCATGGAAGATTGTCACTGCATGGTAGCAAAGCATGCAAGCAAGTGTAAAATGGCAGCTGGGTGAATTGGGTGATCACACTCTCTCAGCGTTACAAAGAAGGCAATGACAAATCTTGCCAATGAAGACTATGAGCGGTAGTCTTCTTCTCTGCTTCTCCAGGACTATCCAGACTTGACCAACTAGAAGATAAATACTATATTTCTTTCCTTTCCTTTCCAAGGTCCTAGAAAAATGATCTGGGTTTGATTGCCGGTGCCTTGCGAGAAACTGAACTTTGGTTCCCACACATTGCTTGACTCACACCCAACATAAAGCTGTTAACGTTTTTTCTATTGTGATTTCAGCCATTAGGATTTGGATCAGTGGTGGGATTCAAATTTTTTTACTACCGGTTCTGTGGGTGTGGCTTGGTGGGTGTGGCTTGGTGCATGTGGCAGGGGAAGGATACTATAAAATCTTCATTCCTACCCCAATCCAGGGGAAGGATACTGTAAAATCTCCATTCCCTCCCCACTCCAGGGGAAGTTTACTACAAAATCCCCATTTCCCCCCAATCAGCTGGGACTCGGGAGGCAGACAATAGATGGGAGTGGGACCAGTTAGAGGCGATATTAACTGGTTCTCCAAACTACTCAAAATTTCCGCTACCGGTTCTCCAAAACTCTGCTACCGGTTCTCCAAAACTGGATTAGAATTAGACACGATTGAATGGAATACCTCCTCTATTTGATTGATGATTTTCTGTTTAATTCCCTACCACTGTCTCCAGGACCATTAAGAAATCTGCCCAGAAGCCATTTAGAATAACCTGGGCGTGGCTGAGGCAGGGTAACGTTGCCAGCAAATTCGAATGAATAGATTAGGGTTTGATATTTTGGTTGGAGTAGGAATCCGATCTGATGGAATGTCATGTTTTCTGTACCGCCAGAGGACAAAGAGGAATAATTAACATCTATCTCCATGGCAAGCGTTGCCTCGAATTTCCCAATGGAGCAGCGGACTGACAAGCCAGAAGCTCAGCTGACGACACGGAAAAGGCTCAGATGCGATTTGCAAGCTGGGGGATGGATTGTGTTGTTTTTGTGACACACTGCCATCGGGGAGATGGGGAGGCTGAGATTCACTATCTTGATTTCTTGCTAATCAAATGGTCTTGTCAGGCGGTATCCCACCTCCTAAAGGTGACCTTTGCCATAAAGGAAGACATGCCACACTGAAAGTTGTCACAGCAAGGCTGGAGAAAGCTGAGGTTGGACAAGAGGTTGCCAGTGATGGCAATTAGAGAATTGGGCAGGTCAGAGTCCAAGCCTTGGGGCTTCGGGCGCAAAATAGGCAGGCATTTTAACTGCTGTGGAATATGGCGAAAATGAGAAATAGGGATATATTTAATCTTAGGCAGAGTTTCAGATCTAACAAAGCAGCAATTAGCAGAATCCTTGCTGGGGAAGCAAATTGCTTGGAAAAAGAAACAGAAGACCTCTGACATAATGGCTTTCTGTGAGTGTTGATGTCCTCCAGGACATCAGTCTGCTATCTACTTATTTGTGTTCTCAGGTCATTTGAGTGATGCTCCTGGTTCAGTGGTGAGTTCAGTGGTGGGATTCAAATAATTTAACAACTGGTTCTCTGCACTAATGATTTCTTCCAATGACCCGTTCACTAAACGGCTCAGAAAGTTAACAACCAGTTCTCCCAAATTGGTGTGAACTGGCTGAATCCCACCACTGGGAGGGTTGCTACTGGTTCGCCCCGGTTTGGGCAAACCAGTTGTAATGGTGGTATCCTTCCCCCAGGAGTGGGGTAGGAATGGAGATTTTGCAGTATCCTTCCCCCTGGAGTGGGGTGGGAATGGGGATTTTGCAGTATCCTTCCCCTGCCACGCCTACCAAGCCACACCACGCCCACCAAGAAGCCACGCCCACAGAATCAGTAGCAAAAAAATTTGGATTTCACCACTGATTCAAAGTGTCCATCCCAAATTGTATAGCTAAAAATCTAAAAATGCCCTGAGACACAGATAAACCTCCAAGTACTTCAATGACTCTCTAAAAGGATGCAGATGACCAGCCGTTCTGCAAGGAATATAAATCCTTCCATTCTCCACTATCCCGTTAGAGCTGAAGAAGCTCCTTGGGTGAGAAGCGGAAGGTCTTCCAAAGAAAAAAAAAGTCCAGTTGTCTCCTGAAAAAGCACCTTTAAGTTAATGTGCTGTAGTTTATTGTACTGTAGATTATCTTCCCAGCTGAACTCAAGGAGGATCTGGGTTTTTTCCTTCCCTCCGGATCTGGAAGCGAAGGAAAAATGGTGCAGCTAAGCAGTCAGCTGGGGTACAAACTGACATGTTTGGCTCCTCCTTTTGTTCTGTACAGTGTGGTGCAAACTGCCAGCTGAGCTTCCTTATGTTGACCGACTGAGTTTAAAAACTGTGGGAAACAAAAGGCTATTAGTTGCCGTTACACAAGAGAATGGGAAATAGATTCAAGGTGTGGAAACCCCTAATCCTTTGTTTGACAGGGCCTCTGGCTTGGATGCTTTATGAAAAAAATCAAGGAGATGATGCTTACGGAGGAAAAATAAAAAAAACGAATTAAGTATTTATGGCCAGGAGTGCTGTGATTAGTTCATATTACTGCAAACTTGAAGAACCAATTGAAAGCCTTGCTGATTTTTTTTTTAATTATATGCTTGGAAGAACTGGATTCATAAGTGCTGGTGTTAAAGCTGTTATTTAGAGTGTTAAAGGGAAAATATGCAGGAGCTTTGGTTATATAGTTCTGGCAAATAACAGTGACCTGACTTTGTAAGGCATGAATTTGTTGGTACCGGAGGATTTTCACTGTCAGTGAGCAAATCTTTTAAGCCTACCATCAGCCTCTTTTTATGAGGTTGTAGTAAATGGTCATTCACATGGATGCACCTCCTAAATTCCGTATTTGCCTGGATTAAACAATGGTCCTATGGGCTTCTACAGTTTTCCTTGGGCCGAGAAAAAAAATACATGTGCTAAGTCTTTATTTTTACTCATTTGATCTAGTGGTTAAGGCACGAAGCTAGAAACCAGGAGACTGTGAGTTCTAGTCTTGCCTTAGGCTTGAAAGCTCATTGGGTGACTTTGGGCCAATCGCCAGGAAACTTTGAGTTCTAGTCCTGCCTTAGACATGAAAGCTGGCTGGGTGACTTTGGACCAATTGCCAGGAGACTGTGAGTTCTAGTCTTGCTTAGGCATGAAAGCTGACTATGTGATTTTAGGCCAATTGCCAGGAGACTGTGAGTACTAGTCTTGCCTTAGGCATGAAAGCTGATTGGGTGACTTTGGGCCAATCGCTAGGAAACTTTGTGTTCTAGTCCTGTCTTAGACATGAAAGCTGGCTGGGTGATTTTAGGCCAATTGCCAGGAGACTGTGAGTTCTAGTCTTGCCTTAGGCATAAAAGCTGACTGGGGTGATTTTGGGCCAGTCCGTTTCTCTCAGCCCCAATCACCTCACAGGATTGTTGTGGGGAAAATAGGAGGAGAAAGGTGTATTAGGTATGTTTGCTACCTTCTGTTGTTTATAACATTAATAAAGGAGGGATAGAAATAAAATTAAAAATAAATAAAAATGTCATAAGAAACCTGCCTTTTTCTCAAGGGGGGTGACTTTTCTCCCTACCCCCTCTTAGCAACAAACAGAATTTTGGCCATCAACAACTGCCTGTCAAGAAAGCAAGTCATAAATAGGGGATTGTGCCTCTCATCGCCCAAAACAGTGGGTGTGTATTATCTGAGTTGCCTGCTCTGTTTTAGAGATGCCGGACGCAGAACTGAACAGTTGATCCTGGAGCTCAAATGGAGAGCTTGAACAATCAATGGTTGCTTCAGAAATACCGTATCCTCATCCAAATGGCCCTTTAAAATCCCAAAGGCTTTTCCTTAGTTTTGCATCTGGCTGTCTTATCTTTTTACCTTGGAAAAAAACCCAACAACCCTCAACATGTTACTGACAATAGAGTTTGGTAACTAATCCCTACAAAAGTCATTTAAAGCCACCAGTTCTCCAGAAAAAGGTGATGATGCGTGAATGCAAAGCAAAACCAATTATACAGTAAAAAAAAGGCAGGATTGACAATTTGTTAGAGGTTAGGAATTTAGTTTAAGGTGGATATTGAAGTCCCCATTTCAGATCTTTAACTCTGTCAATCCCGTGCTACAGCACAAGCCATGATGACTAAAAAGGTGGTTTACATGCATGCTAGGTTATGGGAAATCTATTCAGCCCTGGCTGGCTGGTGTCTAAATCTATTTAATATTTAAGCAAGGATTATCTTTTTTCTTCTTCTAAGCAAATGTACCTATCCAGACAACTCAAACATAAGAGTCTCTACTTCTGAACACCTCCTATCCTATCAGTAATACCAAAGTCATAATTTTTGTGTGTATGTTTTTAAATCAATACTCACTCCTGGCAACTGCCTGGAGAAGTTCCTGCTGTTTTCTTAGCAATTTCTCTAAAGTGGTTTGCCATTGCCTACTTTTTGGGGCTGAGAAAGAATGACTGGCCCAAGGTCACTCAGCTGGCTTCGTGCCTAGGGTGGAACTAGAGTTCATGGTCTGATGTCTTAACTACTACCCCAAACTCAGGGAGGAGGCTTTCTCTAAATAATTTTAATTATTTTTCATTTAATTTTTTAAAAATGCACAAATTTTTAAAAATTCCTTTTGGCATCTTTCCTGTCAACTTGTAAAGCATTCCAGGCCTGCTCTTGAGTTGCCATAGGCAAGAAGGGGGAGAAACTGACTGGGCAGCTCGGCTGATACGATTACAAGCACATTCCATGCATACCTTTCTTCAGATTGTATCCCAGGTTACCGGATCCAGCAGGAGGGGCGTGTTTTCTACAGCCCGCAAATGTGCTCCATTGGAGAATGTGATTTATGACACACCCAGGGAGGAGGGTGGAACAGGGTCATTGTGGGGTCGTAAACTACATGGGGCAGAGCTAACTCCACTTGGATAAGTGCCAATATGCTGCTCCTAATAAATAACTGGATTTCTTTTGAAACATGGCTCGAGGCTCATGAATTAATTAGGGCATGCGTCAGAACCAGTGGTGGGTTGCTACCAGTTCTCCCCGGTTCTTGCGACCCAATAGTGGAAATTTTGAGTAGTTCGGAGAACCGGTAAATACCACCTCTGCCTGGGCCTGCTCCCAATCTATTCGCTGCCTCCCGAGTCCCAGCTGATCAGCTAGAAGGAAAAAATCAGAGCTCACTTGACAAAGAAGGGGAAAAAAAAGACACCTTAGCTTTAAAGTAAGAAGCCAAGAAGCCTCCCAACTGATCGGCTAGAACTGATCCGCTCCTTATAAACCGCTCGGTGGTGGTAGATTGGCAATTGAGGCCAAGCTGCCTGAAAGCAGTTTCCGATGCTCTCGGTGGTGGCAGAGCGGCAAAAAACTGTTTAAACTCTTGCTGCAGCGCTTCAAAGGGCCGCCCTACAGCTGATCAGCAGTAAAAGGCAGTGTGGTGGTAGACCAGTGCATTCCAAAAACAAATAGGTAGATCGGTATGGCTCTGCAAGCAGTTAAAAGCCTGGTAGACAAGTACCTCTGCTAAATCCTAAAGAATTGTTTGTCACACAACTATCAAACCACACCCACAAAATAATCCACGCCCACAGAACTGGTAGTAAAAAATTTTAGAACCCACCCCAGTCAGAACCCTCACATTTCTTTTCTATCACATATTTAAGGCATTCCAAACATATCAATCTTTTCTTCTTCCTAGTGTATTCCCGTAGGTGCCGAGTCGACTTTTCAGATCATTGAGTGCCACTTTGCATAGTCAGCTGCGTCTCCAAGGCGCAAGCCCGTCGTTTGCTGATGATATTTTGGGCACCCGCGAGGTCACTGTCCATTGACTTCTAGTTGGTAGGCAGTCTTGGCCATGGGGAAAGGTTCTGTTCTCTGGACATGCCCATACCAACAGAGTCGGCCTTCTCATATCTTCTCTATAATTGGTGCCACACCAAAATGTCATCGAATGGTGTCATTTGTGATGTGGTCAAGAAGGGAGATGCCCGATATCCAACGGAGCATTTGTATTTCCACGGCATGGAGAGAGCTTTCGGTCCCTGTTGTTGCTGCCCAGCATTCAGTGTCATACAGTGCAACAGGACGGATGGTTGTCTTGTAAATCTTAGAGTTAAGATGGGTTGACATTTGTCTGTCACATAGCACACTGGTGAATTCTTGCCAACGCACCCAGGCTGCATTCACCCTTGCTCCAGGGGTGGGTTCTATTTACCTTTACTACCAGTTCGCATCGTGCCTGTGCGTGATGCCTTGCTTCGCTTGCATGCACGCACACTCTTCTGCACATGTGCAGATCACCTATGATGATGTCCGGGCAAGTGGGCAGAGCTTCCTGCCGGTTTTACTACCGCTTCTTATGAACCGGTCCGAACCTGGGAAACCTACCACTGCCTTGGTTGCACCTCACCATTGATGTCGCCATTGCCTTGGAGATGGAATCTCAGATACCGAAAAATGTTCTTTAGAGAAAACATATTAATGTATGGTCATAAAAAATAAGGGATCAGTGAACCCATGCATAATCCGACATATTTAAGGCTGTAAAGCTCCCTATGTGGTAGAGTATCCAACTGATGCTTTTTTCTGAATAATATAATAATAATAATAATAATAATAATAATAATACAAAATGGTTGGATTACTGATTGATGATTGAGCTGAGGTGGCGCAGTGGCTAGAATGCAGCGTTGCAGGCTGACTGCCCAGTGCCAAGAGTTTGATCCTGACAGGCTCAAGGTCGACTCAGCCTTCCATCCTTCCGAGCTCAGTAACATGAGGACCCAGATTGTTGGGGGGCAATAGGCTGACTCTGTAAACTGCTTAGAGAGGGCTGTAAAACACTGTGAAGTAGTATATAAGTCTAGCTGCTATTGCTATTGCTATTGCTATTATGAGATCCTTGGGCTAGCTAGAGTCTGTCACAGTGGATTCTTTGCAAAGTGCCATGAATTTCAGTGGCACTGTTTGCTTTTATACTATGAATAATAAACCCTAACTCGATGCAAGAAACCTGGAGACACTTGCTAAGTAGGATTTGTTTGCTGTTTCTGTAAAAGCTAGCTGCAAAGTGGCAAGCTTCCCCATGGAGGGCTATTTTATATCTCAGTACCTGCTTTTTATGATAAGCTTGCTACATTAAAGGCCTAATCTCTGCATCTAAGGATACGTTTCATAAAAAGATTGGTTTGGTTGGCACTAGTAGTTCAATCATGATTGTATATCACCATCAACTTATCTTTGCTATCCGCAGAAATAAGGGAAATGTATTGTCAGTTATTTTCTTTCCAGAGGAGTAAGTTTATTGGATTGTTGAACTGCAGTTAATGGTTTTCCTTTCTGGTTCTGTCTCTGATAAATCTGAGTTTCTATTTACACCTCTGTCTCGCTCTCCTTCTCTCTCCTTGATGAGGTAGCAATCTAGGGCAGAAGAGGTTGAGTCAATTATGAAAGTGGCTTAGCCTTCTTTGGGAATGAAGGGAGTTTGCAGAGATGGGCTAATAAATCTGATTGCCCCATTTTTGCTCCATGGAAGCCTTCTATGATGCTCTTTCCCGTTTGTTCAATTGCTCTTGAGAAAGGATAAGTCAGGAAAGTGATGTCTGCACAATCAAAACTCTGAGTGCTTCTTACACTTCGGTCCAAGGCTAGAACTGGGTTGTTACTCCATTATTACCATTGTCAGTGTTCTGACGGAAGCCCTAACTAAATCATGAGCTTTGAGCCAAGCTTCAAAAGAAATCCAGTTATTTATTAGGAGTTTCATGTTGGCACGTTCCAAGTGAAGCCAGCTCTGACCCCACATAATTTACTCCCCAATATTTCCCTCCTCCTCCCAGGGTGTGTCATCAATCACATTCGCCAATGGAGCAATTTCATGAGTTGTCAAGATCAGTCCCCTCCGGCCGTTGTGGGTAGCCCTGGGAGACAGCCTTGAAAGAGATATGTCTGGAATGTGTTTTTGTATTTGGCTGCCATACTGCTTCATCGGTTTCCCATCCCCCTTGTCTATGGCAACTTGAGAGCAGGCCAGGGATGCTTTGCGAGTTGACAGCTGTAGTCTATGTGAGCAAAAACTTCAATCATGGATCAAAAGACACCCAGGACTGGAATGTGGAAAGTAGAATTTCACAAAGGAAGGCAAATATATGTGTCCCAGGATAATGTTGCAGGATCCAATCTGGGTCTGTCACAGGGACCAGAGGGTTTAGTCTTCCAAGATGTTTGGACGTGCACTGAAGCCCATCTTCAGGGAACTTCTCTCTAGCAGAGTGTGTGCTTTGGCCTATTCTATGTATGGTATTTATATGGTGCCTGTTGTATGTGACTCTCTAGGTGTTGATTGAGATGTTCATGGTTGTCTCTTAAGTCATTGGCTGTTGTTTCCTTGTATTTGCACAAGGAAAGTGGGTTGTATTCAATTTTACTATCTTTTTTTGCTATGGTTGTTAAGTTGAATCAGAAGGTTCTTGTTCTGCCCCAGCTACGGACCCCAAAGAACAAAGCACACACAAAGTCTGTTCAAACCTTAGTTTACTAAATAAACCAGTATTTTGCAACAACAGCTGTTAATTAACAGCATTAACAGCCGCCAAGAATTCAAAGAATAATAACTGAAAGATTACTATGGTTGGCAGAATTCCCAGAAGCAATTTGCAGGAAGCTGATAAGATAAGCAAGACAAGACAGGAAGGTATGGGAACTAAGTTGTTCCCTGCAAATTGCTTCAGTCGGCGTTCCTCCTTAAATAGGCTAAGGGAGTAGCCAATTAGCCCCAAGCCTTACTCTTGAGGAGAGCTCCTCCTGAGGAGCCACTCCTGCCTTTTGGCAGCTCTGCGCGCCCGTGCATCGAGAAGAGGCTCCTCCTCTTCGTCCTCTTCACTTAAGGGAGCTTCTGGAGGTTCTGAAGGCCCTGGCTGAATCCCTGCCTCTGGTACCACATCTTCTCCAGCCTCCTCATTGTCTGACTTGAGTGCCAGCTGCACAGGCTGCTGGCGCAGCACCACACCAGCCTCCTCGCTGTCAGAATCAGCTACTAGCTGCACAGGCCACATACGGGCCACAACAGTTCTTAAGCGAATTTGGTTTCCTTCATTGATTTTCCTTGTCAGCAGGCTGCAAATGGCAATCACATGACCCCAGGCTGCTTCAACTGTCATAAATACAGGTAGCCCTCGACTTACAATAGTGACCGTTCGAAGTAAAAATGGCACTGAAAAAAGTGACTTTTTCAGACTTAGGACCATTGCAGCATTCCCCGATCCCCTTTTGCGACCTTCTGACAAGCAAAGTCAATGGGGAAGCCAGATTCATTTAACAACCGGGTGGCTAATGTAACACCTGCAGGGATTCACTTGAGACCTGCGGCAAGAAAAGTCGTAAAAAGAGGCAAAACTCATTTAACGAATGCCTCCCTTAGCAACGGAAATCAATTGTGGTTGTAAGTTGAGGACTGCCTGTGCATGGCAATTGCCAAGTGCCTGAATTTTGATCATGTGACCAAAGGAATGCTGCAACAGTGATTAAGTGGGAGGAGCAATTGTAAGGCACTTTTTCAGTGCTGTTGTCACTTTGGCCACTATACAAATGGTTTTAAGTCGAGGCTTAACAGAGTAACAGAATTGGAAGGGACCTTGGAGGTCTTCTAGTCCAACCCCCTTCTTAGGCAGGAAACCCTACACCACTTCAGACAAAGGGTTACCCAACATCTTCTTAAAAACTTCCAGTGTTGGAGCATTCACAACTTCTGGAGGCAAGTTGTTCCACTGATTAATTGTTCTAACTGTCAGGAAATTTCTCCTTAGTTCTAAGTTGCTTCTCTCCTTGATTAGTTCCCACCCATTGCTTCTTGTCCTGCCTTCATTTGCTTTGGAGAATAGCTTGACTCCCTCTTCTTTGTGGCAGCCCCTGAGATATTGGAACACTGCTATCATGTCTCCCCTAGTCCTTCTTTTCACTAGACTAGACATACCCAATTCCTGCAACTATTCTTCATATGTTTTAGCCTCCAGCCTCCTAATCTATATACATTCGGCAAAATGTTTTTCCTGCACCATTCTTTTAAAAAGCCATCAGGTGCAGAAGTAGCTTCAAAACGGCACCTTTTCATGAGGTCTGGGACACTCTCTTCTTGGATTTCTCTGATTCATACTACATGCAAGCTATGGATTTCTTAGCCATAGCTAATTGGGGAAGCTGGAGTGTCTGGATACATATTTTCTAAGAGCCATTCCTATTCCAGCTCAGTGGTTTTTGTTTAGGCAACATGTACTAATATTAAATTAAACAAACCATATTACAGCATAGCGTAAGATCCAAAACTAGCTATTGATTGGCATGTTTATAAACTAGCTCAATTAACTTGCACCCTCCCTAGTATATTAACATTGTCTCTTTTCCAGAATTAACACTGTATTATATCCATGCCCTCTATTAATGCAAGTTTGCCTTAATTAGTTTCATGGTATCACCAATGATTGATTAATTCTGTCAGTTTCATGCCCATTAAATAGCAGCAGACTGAGATTAATAGTTGAGTCAATGGTTTTCTGAAATATGGGAAATGGCAGCCTTCCAGTTTTAAAAAGTTTTTTTAAATGTTCTGTTGGCTGGGATCTACATTTGCAATTATAAAGATATGGCATTCTGTTCTCTCTGTCTCTTGGGCATACATGATGAAGTTGCCTTTGTACATCAACCTTAAATTCTGCACAGATAGACTTCAATTTATGATTACCATGGAGTCCAAAATTTCCATTGCTAAGCCAGACAGTTGTTAAGTAAGATCTGCCCCATTTTACAATTGTTCTAGCCCCACAGTTGTTAAAGGAATCACTGCAGCTGTTAAGTTAGTAACATGGTTATAAAGTGAATCTGGCTTCCCCATTGAGTTTGCTTGTCAGAAGGTCACCAAAGGTTATTGTGGCCCACCAGTGGCCAGTAGATTTGGACAGTGAGGAGGTTGGGGAGGAACATGGGCCAGTCCTGGAGTCTGGTGAAAGCTCTGACGAGTGGTCTACGTCAGAGGCAGAGAGGGGGCCAGGGCCATCTGATAGTTGTCAGCTGCCTTCGGAGTTGGACATCAGTGGGGCAGAAGAACAGCTGGAGCCTGTTCCCAGTGTACGCATGTGCCAGGAGAAGGGAACAGCTAAGGAACAAGGGTTGACTTGGGAGTAAAGCCACAGGTGGATGGTGAATGGCCCCTCCCATAGGGAATAAAAAGGAGTGAAAGAGAAGGGGAGTTTGCAGGAGACAATTAGTTCAATTCATTAGGATGAAGATCTGTACCTATACTGTACTTGCCAGGTAATTGCTGCTACAGCATGGCATTCAGAAGATATCGGCTTGGCAGCTCTCCAAACCTGATAAAGGTCTGTAGTTGTGAAATCTCTTGCAAGACTGTTGTGTTGTGGTCCGCCAGCAGCCTGCAGAACTGGCAGCAGAGTTGGACAGCGATGAGGCTGAGGAAGAACATGAGCCAGTCCTGGGGGCTGGGGAAGGCCCAGATGAGGGCTCTGTGTCGGAGGCAGAGATGGCGCCAGGGCCATTGGACTTCGGACTTCAGATAGTAGAGACGCAGAAGAACAGGAGGACATACTTGTTCCTAGTGCATGTATGAGAAGAGCTGCCAGAAGGCCGGAGCAGATACAGAAGAAGGGACGACTCGGAAGTAGGGCTAAGAGATGATTGGCCCCTCCCATAAGGCTTAAAAGGCCAGCAATGACTCTTGGCCTCTGCCAGAAAACAACATTGAGAGAATTGCTTCTTGTTTCACTGTATTCATTTCTTGTTGGCGTCTTCTGCCTCTTAACCTTGCGCCAAGAAAAGCTTTTGGCAGTTTGCCTAATTATCCCAAGGTCGGTGATAAACTGAGGAATGGTGTTTTGAAGAATTTGCTTTAATTTAGTTTGGATTATGCTGAGAATGAGTTAATTCTCAGCTGTTCTAATAAAGTCTGTTTGTTTTCGAACTGTTTGTATTCAATACTAACTACTTGGGCCTGGGTCACAACATGTTGGCTGGGATTTTGCTGGAGAGGAATTCCCTTTAAATTAAATAAAAGGGGTTTTATTGGGACGAGGAGTCGGCTTCATGCTTTTGGGAAGCCTAGGTCAGAACAAAGGTGATGACATGACTCCGGAACATGGCAACCATCATGTTCACATGCCAGTTGCCAAGTGTGACTGAATTTTGATCACATGACTATGAGGATGCAGTCATAAGTCACTTTTTTCAGTGCCGTTCTACCTTCAAGCAGTCACTAAAAGAATGGTTGTAAGTTGAGAGCTATCTGGAAAGGCATGGAGGATGGAGAAGAATAAGTTCATAATGGCTCGATTCTGTCTCTCCACGATTTAGCTGAAGGACTCTGAAGAGGTTCAGGGCTATACAATACATGCAGATGGCATAGGCAGTTGTTAAATTTTGGAATTTGGGTTGTATATAAGGGTGTCCAGAGGGTGGATCTTTGCATTCACAGAACAGTGACCGGGAATTGTGTGATTTGCAACACAAAACACCCATTGATCAGAAGGCCAAATTTATGTGTAGACTTTGATTTTGTGCCCTATGCCAGTGGTTCCCTAACCTTTCCGGCTTGGGGACCCAACACGGGGGATTGCTCTATTGGAAGAAATATCCAATCCGGGAGAAAGACACTGGAGACAAAATGGAGGCTGGAGGCTGATTGGAATGAGGGTCCATTTATTGATGAAGCAGAACCACCAAGCATGTGTGATTCTGGGCAGCTGACCACATGGTGTTGAAAGGGGGTGTATTTATATCTTCTCTTGGGCTTTGCACTTGAGCTTCCTGTTCCTGTACAAGAACATGTATTTTATTGGCTGTTGTCAGACTCCCATGGTGCCATGTACAAATCCTAGGAGTTTGTCTAAGCTATGTTTGGTTGAAGTTTGGTCTGCTGATGCAATGAAGGGGCTTGTTGGGCAATTCCTATTGTGGCTGAGGGCTAATCTGACCTTTGTTCAGACCTTGCTGCAGGGAATTTGCTTATGAATAGAGCTAGCTATCTCTTTATCTCTTAAGAGCTGACATCTGCTGAGGGCTATTAAGGAAGGTGGGGCCTGCTTTTCAAGAGCATGTTTCTCCATTTTCTCATCCAGGGGAATATAATATGCTGCCTTTTTAATATTTCTCAAAATATTTCATTCTTGTAGGAGAGGGGTGGGTGCTAACTTTCTATAGCTCCTTGCAACTGGTAGACACATGCATATCCACAGCTCCATTTGAGTGGAGCTTTGCACGAGAACACAAGTGCCCACCACTCATGTGAGTGGAGCTTCACACGCAAACATAAGCACCCACCACTCTCACAAGTGGAGCTTCAGGCAAAAATGCAAGCTATCACTGCTCGTGTATGCTCATTCCCCCACCAATTGCCCGGCCCAGTTCCAAACAATTTCTCTGAGCACATGGCCAAAGGAGCAGTCGAATGAGTAACACCTAAAGAGTTTAGATCCTCCTGCTGAGAGAAACTGGTAGGACCTCAAAGAGAGGTGTTGATTGGAGACATCCAGTTCTCAGCTGCTTGCAGCCCTTTTTGAAGAATGGAAAAAAAAAGAATTTTGCCATTGGACTAACACAGGGGTTAGCAACGTTAAGCACTCAAAGAGCCACAAAGGTCCTAATCGGAAGCCCCCCATTCAATTCTGGAGGTGACTAGAAGTCCGGTTTCCCCACCATAGAGTCTCCTCCTAGCACGGTGCCCTTTTTCCTCTACCTGTCCTAACCAAAATCCTTATCAATTGTAGAGCCAACTGGAAAACCTGCTCCTTGCCATAGAGTCTCCTCCTGGTGCACCATGCTTCCACCCCCTAACTGGAAGCGCCTCTGAAAATTGTTGTGCCGACCCACGACAGGGAGCTGCAGCAGAGGGATGAAAGAGCCATATGCGGCTCCATTGCTGTCCAAGGGTCACATGTTGCTGACTCTTGGACAGTAATGGCTCACTAGATCAGGAGTATCCAAGCTTGGCAACTTTAAACCTGGAAGACTTCAATTGCCAGAATTCCCCAGCAAAGCTGGCTGGGGAATTCTGGTAGTTGAAGTCCTCCAGGCTTAAAGTTGCCAAGCTTGGACACCCCTGCACTAAATAAAAAAGCTAGCTGGGAAGAAGTGAGCCTTAATGGCTATCTTTATGAATCAATAACTTGCAAGGGGCTCTTGAGAATGTCTTTATAAGCAATATGGAAAATGGACAGTAAAAAGCTATTTCACGGAGCCGTGTGTGGGTAACTGGATGCTTACTTTATTTTATGTATCCTATTTATATGCTGCTCATCTCGCAGAAAGGCGGCATACAATAAAACCATAAAAACAGTAATTAGAAAAGCACTCTAAAATTAAAACACAAACACTGTTATTATAAAGAAAAAACTAAATGGCCAGGGAGAGCATTAGCTACTACATGCGATATAGCCACCTCATTAAATCCCCATTTCCGTGGAGATATCTTCTGCTGTTAAAAGAGTCTGGAGTTCAACTTCATGCAGATTTTTCTGGACTCTTTTAAAAATATGATCTCAATATATCCCAGCATTTTTCCTTAATGAAATTATGGAAGATAAACCATTGGGATCATCAAACAATGCTTGTTTCTGAGCTACCAAAGAATACACTGGCTGGGGAATTCTGGGAGTTGAAGTCCACATGTCTTAAATTTGCCAAGGGTGAGAAACACGTGTCATGCCTCCGTCGGAGCCTGAATCTGCAGAGGAAGAAGAGCCTGAACTGGAGCAGACGGAGAATGAGGGGGTGACTTTGTTGGCTTGGGAGGAAAATGGGAAGGGGCAGGCCCAGTCAAGCCAGGGCCTTTCAGGATTGGGATGGCTTGTAGACAGGGAGGAAGGGGGGCAGCATGACCAGGAGAGGCCAACCAATGAACATGAGAAACAGAGCTCAGGCAATGAGAAAGGATCACCCTCTCCTGATCCTCGAGCACGGAGTGTGGAGAGAAGGCGAGAACAGTGCAGACTGAGCCGACTACTCAGGAGGAGATGCCCGCCTCTCTTCACAAGGAACACCTGGGGACTGAGACTTAAGGAGTTGCTGTGGGGCAGGGAATTTGTCGGGAAGAAACGCTGAATTCAGGGAGTGTTGAGTGCCAACGTTTGAACTTTCCTGGATTCCTTGCATTCTTTTCTAGATTTCTGGATTACTTGCCATGCTCCCTTGCTCCCTGGACTCCATGATTGGCCCTGCTGGATTTCTTGCTTTGTAGCCATGGTGCTTACAGCATTGGGCTGGACTATTTGCAGCCAGAGACTACTACTTGAGGTGTGTGTTTGTGTGTATGTGTGATCACTTTGCTCTGGGACTTGTGAGAAACATGGGAGCATTTGGGGAAATTTGGAGCAATAAAGGGGCAGTTTGAACTGCTGGCTGCCTGTGTTATCTCTGTGCCGTGCCCCAGATCACACACTGAGTTACAATACCAAATTCGGAAAGTAAGCAAGACCTGGCTCAATCATTTCTCCCTGATCCACCCATCTGTCTCTCAGCACTTAGTTCCCATGGGATGGAAGGGTGGTGTGCTTATCCTAACTCAACAGGGAAATTATAAAAACAAAATGGGCTCAAAACACTGAACTTTGGGGAAAAGACACCTGCAATGAAGACAGATGCAGAAGGTTTAGCTAGAACAAAACCATCTGCGTCTCTTCTTGCTCTTCAGATGTTCCCATTCTGTGACGCTGTCCCTCTCCTCATTGGCCATTGGTCATAAATGGGGGTTATTAATGACCTGAATTCTTTGCAGCAGCTCTCTTTCTACAGATAGTCCTTGACTTACAACAGTTTGTTTAGTGAACGTTTGAAGTCAGAACGGCACTGAAAAAAGTGATTTATGGTAATTTTTTCATACTTATGACTGTTGCAGCATCCCCATGGTCACATGATCAAAATTCCGAAGCTTGGCAACTGGTTCATATTTATGATGTTTGCAGTGTCCCAGAGTCATGTGAAGGCCTTTTGTGACTATCAAGGTTCCAAGTAATACATCCCATTCAATAAGAACTCGGAGGCAAGCATATTCGTCAAAGAACATTTTATTGGGACATACCAAACTGGCATTTTCTTTCTCTAGTCCCCGCCGGTTTTACACCCAATTAAAAGTAAAACTTCATCACTTCCCCCCATCCCAGAGTCATCAGTCACATGGTCCAATCAGCATGCAGTCCAGTTCCTAGGTAACCCCAGGCTCCACCTTTCAAACTCCTGCACCAATGTCCTTGATTCCCAGAGGAAAGAATTTTATTTTGGCTACAGCACTCTATGTCAGTGTTCCAGAAAAACCTCTGCTCCAAGCATTTTCTCAAAGCTCTATTTATTAGAGTAGGTATACTGGCACATCTTGGGAAAATCTGAATCTGAGAGTTCTGGCGTTTCCCTCAGTAAATCAAAGCCCCCCAAACCATCCCCTCACTCCTCAGTTGATCACATGTTCCAATCACCATCCGTTTCATCTTGAGACAGCACTCCAACCACTCCTTCTCCAGATGCAGGCTCATCCTGACTTTGATTGACAGGAAGAATGCTATTTTGTCCCCCCTCTTAATTTCCCATACATGAGAAGTGGCAGCTTGGAAACTTCTGGCCTAATATGGCTTCCAAAAATATGGCTATCTCTATACTCCCTTCCCTGGCCCGGGGTGAAATGTACTTACCTTTCCTACCGGTTCACTTATGTGTACGCACCTTCTGCTCATGCACAGATGGTCAAAACCGGGATGTGACGACTTCCTGGTTTGAGGGGGTGGAGCCTCCCACCGCCGGTGCTACCGGTTCTCCGAACTACCCGCCACCAGCACTACCGGTTCCCGCAAGCCAGATAGAGCCAGCAGCATTTTCACCCCTGCCCTGGCCCCTTCGCTCCAGGGTGTGTCAGCCCTGAAGCAGTGAGAAGAGAAAACTTCCTAGAGAAAAGCTATAAAAAGAAAATGGCCACAGTTCAGCCAACTTCAGGGTTGACAGGGACCTTCTGATGAGCAAAATTAATGGGGAAGCCAAATTCACTTGAACAACCATGTTACTGACTTAACAGCTGCAGGTGTTCGCTAAACAGCTGGGGCAAGAAAGGTCATAAAAATTGGGCAAAGCTCACTTAACACATTTCACACTGAACAACAGGGTCATAAGCTGAGGACTACCCCATATTGCCCTATCCCACCATTCACGAGACAGCCACCTGCCTTCTGTCAGAAAGCCTCAGCCAAAGCCAATTAGTAGAATTCTTGAGATCAGAGTACCAAGCAAACAACTCTGAATTCCCTGAAATGAAGAAAATTGATGGCTAGGTTGTCATCCTTCTCTCAGTCTGGCTCTCTCTTTTAACCACTTGTCCTTTTCAATTAACGGGGGGAAAATATTTTAATTGGGTTGTTTTGCAAGTGAAGATTGCTCTGCTACTTGCTTGTTTATTAACTCCTGTGCTTGAAAATCGGTTGCAAAAATCAAAGCAGTGGTTTGGAAAAGAGAACGTTAATTCAGAGGGCTGTTACAATTCAAAACAATTCAATTTTTAAAAAATCCTACTATACAGTAGTGTTTGGAATACAGCCCCTTGTCTGCTTTTCAGATGCCAAGTATGGCCTTTAGTCCAGAAAAAAAAAAAGCAATTTCCTTGAAAATAGATGTGAGTAGATTTCAAGACAATTACATACGGCATCATTCCTGAAAAAAGTTCGATCGGGTTAGAACTTGAATGAAAAAATATCAACAAATGCCAGTGCTGTAAGTTAGACTGGAAAGTCAAAAGGCATATTAAATAACGGTACAATGGCAAACCATTTTTATATTATTGTCCTGAGAACTATACTGTATATTGCACAGGTAATTCTTGACTTAACAACCATTTCATTTAGCAAGTGTTAGGAGATACAACAGCACTGAAAAAAATTGACTTATGACTGGTCCTCGCCGGTATGACTATTGCACCATCCCCAAAGCCATGTGATCAAAATTTAGTCACTTGGCAACTGACATTTTCTTATGGCAGTTGGAGCATCTTGGGATAATGTGATTGCTGTTTTTGACTTTCACAGCCAACATCCGACATGCAAAATCAATGGGGAAGCCAGATTGGTTTAACAATTGTGTGATTTGTTTAACAGCTATATTATTCACTTAACTGCAGTGATTCACTTAACAACCAAGGGGAAAAAAGGTTGTAAATTGGGCACAACTCACTCAACAACTACCTTGCTTTGTAATGGAAATTCTGATCCCAATCCAGGCCATACGTTGAAGACTACTTCAGGGGTGGGCTGCTTGAGGTTCGCAGGGGTTTGAGAGAACCTCTAGCTAAGATCCTGTGCATTTCAGAGAACCCCCAAATCCCACTCCTAGCTAGCCCTGCCCACCTGTCCCCTCCCCACATGGCCTGTTTTGGATGCCGGTAAGTGCAGGGGATGCGTGGAGGCTTGGGGAGGGCAAAAAATGAGTCTACTAGAAGTTTGGGAAGGTCGGAAATGGGGCCATTTCCAGCAACAAGAGGACCTCCGGAGCCTGGGGAGGCTGTTTTTGCCCTCCCAGAGGCTTGAAGAAAGCCTCCGGAGTCCGGAGAGGGCAAAAATGCTCCCCCTTTCATGATGTAGGAGGCCGACTAGGCCACACCCACCATGGTCACACCCACCCAGCAACTGGGCCGAGAACCCCTTGCTAAAATTTTTGAAGCCCCCCCCCCCTTGGATTACTTATAGACATTTTCACAAAGTCATCAAAGGTCTAATCAGTGAAGTCTTTGTCTACTTTGATACAGAATTGTTCTTCTTTCTGGAGAAGCTCTGACAGGTTTTTAGTATTTTCTTTGAAAGCAATCTTAATTAACCAACCAAAGTTCTTTTTCAAAAAGAGAAGCTATGTAACACAGAGTGTAAGAGGTCATCTGATGATCCTGATTGTTTATTATCCATCCAAGGCCTTGTTTGAACTGCATTGTCTAAAATAAAAGAAGAAAGTCAGATGAACTGATGATCGTGGGCTCTGTTTTACTAATTATGGCCTAAAGTTGCAAGGTCATTGCTACCAAAGCTAGACATACAAAAATGATGCTAGATCTCGGAACAGAATATCCTAAACCAGTGATGGCGAACTTTTTCGGTGCCCAAACCGGAACATGCATGTGGGGGTGGGGCACATGGGGCATTGAATTATGGGTGTGGGCACATGCGCGCGTGATCTCCCACACTCCTCCTGCTTTTGACACACAATGGCAAAAAGGTTAGCCATCACTGGACTAGAATGGTTCCCCCCAACTCCGTATTCGATGAAGTGAGAAAAGGTGGGCCCATCTTACTGGAATTCATAACCTGTAAAAAAAAAAAAAATACCCCAAGAATATCATGCTGAATGCTTTTATCGGAGTAGTCCATGGAATCTTCAGGGAATTCGAACAAACCTTACAGTAATGTTGTGTTGTTTTTTAATTTAACGTCTCTTATTGCATCGGTTGTCTTAGCAGCATCTGGTGATTGCTTGGCAGAATTTCCTTGCTGGAAAAGTTTGATGTCATTTCTAGTGAGCAGAACTTTTTCGTTCTGATGAGATTTTTAACCACCTCACTGTGCTTTAATCCTGTATTGATTGTAGAGCCAGAGGACTCCTCTGGCAGAATAACCCACTCTGTCAAAATGAGTGATCAACACAATCTTGTGAGGATACAAAAAGTAAGTGTAATACCTGGTTTCTTAAACACATTTGGAGCTCTTCTGAAAAGGTCATATCCTTCCTTCCTACATTAAAGGCAAATGTGCAGAGGGGGAAAAAAAGGAAAACTAGAGGTGTGCTAAATCTTCATGGCAGATCTCAGCAAAACTCTGAAGAAAGCTGAGGGTATGAGTCACTGATCATCTCACTTGTGGACAATCTTGGACATCCCATTATGTAGCCAACCAGAATTAAAGCTATGGTGGCAGAATCAGTGGTGGGTTTCAAATTTTTTTACTACTGGTTCTGTGGGTGTGGCTTGGTGGGCGTGGCATGGCTTGGTGGGCGTGGCTTGGTGGGCATGCAAGGGAAGGATACTGTAAAATCTCCATTTCCTCCCCACTCCAGGAGAAGCATGCTGTAAAATCCCCATTCCCTCCCCACTCCAGGGTAAGGATAATGTAAAATCGCCATTTCCATCCCACTCCACTTCCATCCCACTCTTCTAAAAGAGCCTGGAGCACTCTTCTAAAAGAGCCTCCAGCTGTCTGCAATTACTGTAAGTTCAAATCTCACTAGGCTCAAGGTTGACTCAGCCTTCCATCCTTTCTAAGGTAGGTAAATTGAGGACCTAGTTTGTGGGGGCAGTAAGCTGACTTTGTATAAAATATACAAAAGTATGAAGTCTATTGCTTAACGCATTGTAAGCCTTCGGAGTCTCCGGAGAAGGGCGGCATATAAATCAAATAAAAAAAAAACAAAAAACTCCAGTGAAGGATACTGTAAAATCCCCATTCCCTCCCCACTCCTGGAGAAGGATACTGCAAAATCTCCATTTTCTCCCAATCAACTGGGATTCGGAAGGCAGAGAATAGATGTGGGCAGGGCCAGACAGAGGTGGTATGTACCGGTTCTCCGAACTACTCAAAATTTCCGCTACCGGTTCTCCAGAACTGGTCAGAACCTGCTGAATACCACCTCTGGCTTGACTCCTAAATACTGCAATTATCTTTGCTATTATTTGCAGAACCTTTAATAAAAGCCATCTCTCTGCCAGACTTAGGACACCTCAATGCAGCCAGCACTTAAAACGCTTTCCCCTCGTGACTTGGCGTAGAGCCTCATGATAATCTCTCTGTATTCCCAGGGTACTACTGGCCCAAGAGATGATGCTAGCTGTGAATGCCATCCTTGGTAAACAACAACAACGAAAAGGTATTTCTTGGAATATCAAAATCGTGACTTGGATTTCCTCCCATCCCCCTTTAGCAACTGCTTTGTGCTTGTCACAAACAGCCTCCTCCGTCAATTTAAGCATGATTATGAATTCACACTGGTGTGGAGGCTTGCCGTGGGCATTCTCAACATTTTAATCTCCTGATCCACCGTCTTACATTCTGGCAATCTATTTTGTTAGCGTATATTAAAAAAAGAGCTCCTGGTTTGGTACAATCAGTTTAAATTGGAGGCACAATGGGTTTTTCTCTTCTCTTCTTTTCTCCTCCAGCCCAAGTTAAAGCAATAGGGTGAAATCTGCCACTTTTCTTTTATTCCACATGCAATTGTATTTTTCTCCACACCTCATTTATGAAAGTATTTCTTGGTTTTGGTACCTTCTCTACCCTACCCTACCCTACCCTACCCTACCCTACCCTACCCTACCCTACCCTACCCTACCCTACTCTACTCTACTCTACTCTATTCTATTCTATTCTATTCTATTCTATTCTATTCTATTCTATTCTATTCTATTCTATTCTATTCTATTCTATTCTATTCTATTCTATTCTATTCTTATAGACCTAACATTTAGAGAGGCAGTTTGGTTCAGTAGTTTAGGTGCCAGACTAGAAACCAGGCTACTTGTGAGTTCTAGTTCTGCCTTAGGCATGAAAGCTGGCTTGTTGATCTTGGGCCCAGGGGTGGGTTCTAAATTTTTTTACTACTGGTTCTGTGCGTGTGGCTTATTTTGTGGGCGTGGCTTGGAGGTCATGTGACTGTGTGGGCATGGCTAGCTGGTCATGTGACCGGGTGGCTATGGCTATGTGTATAGGGACTACTCAGAGGGCTGAAAAAAGTCATTTCTGACAGGTCCTCGCACTTTTGACTGGTCCTCACACTTATGACCATCCTCACATTTATGCCCGTGCAGCATTCTTAACAACCGTCACTCATTTCACAACTGCTTCTCTTCACCATGATGACAAGATAGGGCAAAAAATGTAAAATGTGAGGACAGTCATAAATTCGAGGACTGGTCAAAAGTGAGAGGACCAGTCAAATATAACTTTTTCAGCCCTCTGAGTAGTCCATATGTACAAAAGGACTACCCAGAGGGCTGAAAAAAGTGATTTCTGACAGGTGCTCGCACTTTTGACCGGTCTTAGCACTTATGATTGGTCATCATTTATGCCCATTGTAACATTCTTAACCACCGTGTCACTCATTTCACAACTGCTTCTCTTCACCATGGTGACAAGATAGGGCAAAAACATAAAATGTGAGGACAGTTGTAAGTTCAAGGATTGGTCAAAAGTGTGAGGATCAGTCAAAAACTACTCAGCCCTCTGAGTAGTCCATATGCACAAAAGGATACAGCAATAGAGAGGGATGAAGGAAAGAGAAGAGAGATGGAAGAAGGAAGGAGAGAGAAGGAAGGAAGAAGGGGAAGGGAAATTAGAGTAGGAGTGAGGATGAGAGGGAGGAAGAGAGGAGGAGAAGGAGAAAGGAAGAGGAAGTAGGGAGGAGAAGAGGGGGGAAGAGAAAATAAGAAAGAAAGAAAAGAAAAGAGAGAGGTGATAGGTTTGAGGAGCAAGATTGCTGTACAATAAAAAAGATGAAAGGGAAGAAAGCCAACCCCAAACAAATATAAAGATATTAAGATAAAGAATGAATTGTTAAACTTTAAAGAATAAAAGAGAACAAATATGAATAAATGGCAATAATTAGGAACACACATACAAACATACACTGTATTTTCTTTGAACAGAGTATTTGTCCGGTTCCCAAATTTAAACAGTGTTTAGTCATTTCAATTAAATTTACAATTTCTATATTTCCTTTTTGCCATATTTATTCCTCATCTATTTTTTAAAAAACCAATATTATCCTTCATCCTCATCTCTAATCTTAATCAAATTCAAATTTTCCCTTCTATTCTATATTATACCCCTTCCCATTGTCATCTATTTTTATATCCATCCTCACATTGGTTAATTATGTAATATTACAGTTGTTTAATACAAATTCAACATTTTAATATAAATCAATTAGTTATATAACTATCTTTTTTGTATATCCAACAAGCCGGCCTTGCTTGATTGATTTTAATGGGGTTTTAAAAAATTTTTGTACTAGTAATCTCTGGGGTTTTAAATTGGGTATTTTAATGGGGTTTGAGACTTTTATTTTGGAACGCCAATTAATTTAATCTAATTTTAAATTCTTTTAATATTTGTATTATATGTGTTTTAATTTGGTTGTTCACCGCCCTGAGTCCCCCTCCCGGGGAGAAGGGCAGTATATAAATTGAAATAATAAATAAATAAATAAATAAATAAATAAATAAATAAATAAATAAATATTAATCAATATGAACATGAATATTCCAATTATTTCCATGCAATCCAATTTGTTACAAATCAATTAATTATGTTTACCAATAATAATAAACCAAATAATTTCCCCCATATATTCCTCCAAACCACAACTAACCATTTCTGCTTTCAACACAATATACAATTAATAGTATCTCAATTATTGCAATTCCCTAGTTAAATAGGGAATTTTTTTTTCTTTTGTGTTTTAAAATCTTGAACTCTCCTCTTTTGCCCTAAATTTACCATTGTTTGCACCTACCTTTTTTGGTGAGGAAAAAGAAAAAGAAATCTCTTCCTGCCTTATTTTGTCACCTTGCAGCAGAGAGCCTGCTTTATTTTCAGTTTCATTTTTTCAGCATAGCTGGCGGGGGGGGGGGGGGGGGAATCTGCTCCAGCACTCTTTGCAGCTGGCAACAGAGCCCTGTGCAAAACAGCTGAGAGCAAATCAGCTGAGAATTGGGAGGCTGATCTAATCAACTTGTGCTAATTAACCTATGCTGAATCTGAAAGGGGCTGTTTTTTCTTGCTGTTTGCTTGCAAGGAGGTAACTGCTGCAAGGCACAGGCCAAAGGGTGGGGGCCACCCTCCTTGTCACTTAGCCCCCCCCCTGTGGCCCCCTTTTGCCTCTAGCGCCCCCCTGCCGCCGCCCTTGTCTCTTACTGCCCCCCTAAGGCATCCCACAGCCCCCCAGGGGCGTACCGCCCACTTTGGCAACCACTAGCTTAACTACTTAACTACTTAACAACCAGTTCTACCGAAGTAGAATCCCACCACTGGGTCTACCCATTTATTTTTGCAGACACTGGTCTACTCATTTGTTTTCTTTTAACACTGATCAGCTGTAGGGCGGCCCTTTGAAGCCCCAGGGCAAGAGTTTAAACAGTTTTTTTCCCTCTAGCCATCAGCTGGGACTCAGGAGGCAGCAATAGAACGCGAGTGGGCGGGGTAACCAGATGGGAACCGGTTCGGGGGCATGGCTAGCCAATCTTATTACCGGTTCTCTGAACTATTAAAATGTTTTACTACCGGTTCTTGCAAACCGGGAGCAACCCACCATTGCTTGGGCCAGTCTCTCTTTCTCAGCCCAACCCCACTTCAAAGACTAGTTGTATGGTTGTTGTTCTGGGGAAAATAGGAAAAGGAAGGCATATTAGGTATGTTCACTGTCTTGAGTTATTTATTAAAATCATAAAGGTGGGATATGAATAAATAAATTAGAACACGACTCACTGTCTTTCCTCCCAAGCACTCTTTTTTTTTTAAAGCTGAAAACCTTCAAATTCTTTCCCTTTAAAAATGCATCATGTCAACTGGTAGATATCATTAAGCATTTGACACTGATTAGGTTTCTATGTTTGTGTTGCACTGTTGAAATGTCATCACTGCTCGTTGAGATCTGCAATACATAAATAGAAGGATTGTTTTCTTCAGTGCCATACTGAAATATCTAACTATG
Source organism: Masticophis lateralis (assembly GCA_030761175.1). NCBI lineage: Eukaryota > Metazoa > Chordata > Lepidosauria > Squamata > Colubridae > Masticophis > Masticophis lateralis. The sequence continues at coordinate 14,898,433 of JAUDYJ010000009.1, forward strand.
CCTATTATTCTAACCCTACCACACAATATTCTGCAGACACCCAGCAATCTCCCTCTGAATAATTCCCCTCTCACCCTTTAAAAATCAATCAATCAATCTGCAAATCTCATGCTTTGGAATTCCTGATATATGTAGGTGGTGCTGTGTTCATTATATAAGTATTGGCACATCAGAAAACTGGTACCGTATGTAAGATGATTATTAAAATGATTTCAAAGGATTTCAAAAAAAGTCCAAACTGTCATTCTTTTAGAAAGATGGAGTAAAATGTGTTGCATGAGCAACAAAACATATTTTGCAGTGTTAGACTTCTCCAGCAAATAAACCGCCTGCTCAATATTGGGGTTTTAATTTAAAAAAGGCATACTGTTTTTCAAACTGAACTTCAGGGATCAGTTCTTGTTCTGTTTTTCTGGATATTCACATCAACAAGGTAGTAGTTTCCTCAGAACTGAAGTAATTTGCGCATGGATTTCTTTTAAAATTCTAAGCAGGCCCTGTAATTGGGTGGCATGGACACAAGGGGTCTTATTGGAAAGATAATGAAACGGAATTATGTCGAGTTAAAATGAACATGGCTGATAAATTGACTGCAACTTCTCTAGTGTTGTAATTGCACAAATGAATGAAGGAACAGTGAGGATGGTAATCACTTTGCGGTACCCAAAGAAAATTGGAGTGAAAAAAATCACTACCTAATTGGACAGGGGAAATAATTCCTTGTATTTTTTTATTATTGTTAATTGTTTTTAATATTTCTATTTGTAATGCTGGTCCATGATTGTAATAAAAGAATGATCCATTGACTATCTTGTTTTTTTCCCATTTGTAATCCTTGCTTTGAGCTGGGGTAGGGGCAACTGAATGGAGCTAAGCATTTACTCACCGGCTGCCCTTCCCGACCCCTACATGGGGTTCACAGCATATATTTTCTCTTTGTGCCCTGATAAACATCAATCTGACAAACTTCTGCCACGGCCTAGGGTTGAACTCTCAACCTTCTGAGTGGAAGGCGAATGTTCATCTCTAGGCCACTGCACTGGCTCTGGCTAACTATCTGATAAATAGTTATTAATTGAAAATATTTTGAAATAAAGGAAATTTTGCAGGAGGAGGCAATGGGTGGTTGCCTGCTTTCAAAAGATTGTAAGGTGGTGATTCTTCACTAAAATGTGAAGCCTTGTCTGAGCAATTCCATTAGCTAGAAGAAGTATTTGACTGGGCATAGTACAGAAATCCCTGTAGGAGAAGGACAGGTGGAGCTGGGGGTGGAGTTAAGTGCATCATCACCTTAGAGTCATTACGTTGCCACAAACAATCCAAGTCCAACTTCCTTGAATTCCATTGATGCTTATCTGGTGCCAATTTGTGTTGACATTTAATTGATTAGATTCTTGAATATAAGCTAAGCAATAAGTCCTTTTTGAGTTGCATATTAAGGTATGGTCCTGATTCTTTCTTCCTTTACTTCCAGTCCACACATCTGCCATAACTGACCTGGAGTGTTGGAAGAAGCCTCCATTCCTAGGCTTCTGGTCATGGGCAGGAAGCAACATAGCTACTTTGCCTAAGTTTATCTTGAAGACCCCTTAGATGCCTACTGACTGTACTGATGTGCTAACTAAGGCATACAAAACCTTTGCCAGACCAATTCTTGAATACAGCTTGTCCGCCTGGAACCCGCATTGTATTTCAGACATTAACATGATTGAGCTGGTTCAGAGGTTTTCACGGGAAGAGTACTCCACTCCTCTACTCACAATAGAATTCCCTAGGCCACCAGACTTAAAATTTTGGGCTTGTACAATCTGGAATTGCGCCGCCTGCGGTCCAATTTAAGTATAATACACAAAACTGTCTGCTACAATGTCTTGCCTGTCAACGACGTCTTCAGTTTTAACCACAATAGTACACAGGGAAACAATCGATACAAACTCAAAGTAAATCGCTTCAAACTCGATTGCAGGAAATACGATTTCAGCAACAGAGCGGTCAATGCTCTACCTGACTCCATTGTTACAGCTTCAAAACCTCACAGTTTCAACTTCAAACTGTCTACTGTGGACCTCATCCCATTCCTAAAAGGTCCATAAAGGAGGTGTGCATAAGCACACCAGAGTGCCTACCGTCTCTGTCTTACTGTCCCCATTTATTTGTCTTTACATCCTTTGTTTATGTTTATGTTCATACCGATCCTTGTTATCTTGTACATGTTTAACAAACAAACGAACAAATGAACAAACGAACAAACAAACAAATGGGGGAAAACGTAAACCAAAAAATCAGCAAGAATTGTTAGCTTTCTTTTCTTTCCATACTATTTCTAAGCTTAATACTTGAGTTATATCCCTTCCTATCCTAAGAATTCTAGAGAGCCTAGCTGGGGTTTTCCTCTTTGTTTTATCTATACAACAGAAACCTTATGAAGCAGTTTGGCTTGAATGATCCCATTTTCCTTGATCTGAAAATAGTATCAATAAAAGAGTCCCTTCTCCAATTAGGTAGCAATTTTTTTCACCTTCAATTTTCTTTGAGGGCTGCAAAATCTTCACTATCCTTACCGCTGCTTCATTCATTTGTGCAGTTACAGCTCTAGAGGATAATTCATAAGCTGCACTTATTTTGCACAGGGTCTCCTGGGCAGTGGTGGATTTCACATTATGTTACTACTGGTTCGCCCCGCGCGCTCACACTTGCTTTGCGTGCGCACGCGCCTGGTTTGCGTGCGCGTCTGCCTTCCACATGCGCCATGCACCTAACATTCTGCCCATGTGCTTTGCTCATGTGCGTGCCTTCCGCGCATGCACCCACCTCAAAAATGTGCCTAAATAGGATGGCATAGAGATTTCTGCTACCCGGTTCGGGCAAACTGGTCTGAACCGACTGAATACCATTTCTGCTCCTGGGTCTCCAGGGTCTCCTTCGGAGGTGGGTTTCAGCAGGTTTTGACCAGTTCTGGAGAACCGGTAGCGGAAATTTTGAGTAGTTTGGAGAACTGGTAAATACCACCTCTGGCTGGCCCTGCTCCCATCTATTCTCTGCCTCCTGAGTCCCAGCTGATTGGGAGGAAATGGGGATTTTGCAGTAACCTTCCCTTGGAGTGGGGTGGGAATAGAGATTTTACAGTATCCTTCCCCTGCCATGGCTACCAAGCCACGCCCACCTAGCCATGCCCCACCCACCAAGCCATGCCCCGCCCACCAAGCTATACCCACAGAACTGGTAGTAAATTTTTTTGAAACCCACCACTGGTCTCCTTGGTCCTGTTTCAACACTTTAACCACTCTACCTCACCAACTCTCATTCCTATGCAGTGAATCCAGCCTGCCTTGCTGCTTCTCACCATTTCCATCAGCATCTAAAGAACCTGAGAAGAGTCTTCAAGAATGAAGGGAAGCAGCTGCTTTAATCATTTGCAGCTTTAAAGCACCCAGTTTGCTCATTTCGGCCCACCCAATGCGATACAGGGGCCAAACATTTTGTTCCCACTCTTGCAGGGCAAGGCTTTAAGGGTTCATAGGGAGGGTTGGTGAGCTGAGGTGGGTCTTCAGGCAGGCCTTTGATAGAATCCAGCAGCCCCCTCTCAACATCTGATGTGACATGAGGGGAAGTGTATAAATTTGCCACACTTTGCTTATGACTCAACACTTTTGATCCAAACAGGGTTTGTGACATTTTATCTCTCCAGTTCCTTCTATAAAAGGCACCCCATCCTTCCTCAGGCGGCAATAGAAACACTTTCCCTCCCCCTTGCTTCCACCTGTGCCATTATTCTTAAATCTTGATGCCTAATAATAATAATCATCTATTCTCCATTCTATCCCCTTGGCTGTTTTGCTTTGTGAACCCAGTGGCTTTAATGAAGCTGGGAGAAACTTTTGAAAACACACCAAATGTCCCATAAGGACAAATATCTGGAATTCGAAAAGGTGGTTAGGATTGGAGCTGGAGGGATGGAAAAGCCAAGATGGTGGAAAAAACAAAACAAAACAAATGAAGTAATTGTTTTTGAGAGGCAGCATTACAAGGGATGAATCATTAAGGGTGATAATTACTTACTGAATTAGACTCCCTGTAGATGAACATGAGTATGCACAGAATTAAAATTATATTCATCTGTTGCCTGATGCTGTTTTCCAAATGACTTTTCAAAGACAAATGTGTGATATTTTTCCTCCGGGGGGTTTGCAGTGGTGGTGGTGGTGGTGGTGGAGGAAGAGGACATTATTCTTGGATCCCTAACCTACTTTAACTTGGCAAACTTCCATGCATCAAGGATCCTACCCAAAAGTGGACAATGATCAGAAAAAACAGTCGGTGTTTGAAAAAAAAATGCCCCATTGAGCTGTGGTTTTCAAAGATGCATTGTGTGGCAGGGTCAGAAGTGGTGCTATGGCCTAGAGGTGGAGTTCTCGCCGCACAATCAGGAGGCTGTGAGTTCGATCCTAGGTAGAGGCAGATATTTCTCTCTCTCTGGGCACAATGAGAATATATCTGTTGAACAAAACTCCGCACTGGTGACAGGAAGGCATCTGGCCATAAAATGCTCTGCTAGCTCTGTTCAGTTGCCCAGACTCCACCCCGCAAGGAATTATGGGGTCGTTAAAAGATGATGATGATTGTGTGGCAGAGTCAAGCAGCACAGATTACAGTCCACTTTCCTCCAACTCAAAAAAATTGACATCTAAAAATTTGCATCTCCCTTATTTGGTGCTAGTCTCTGGCTGGCTGTAAGAAAAAATAAAATAAAATCTGGGAGACGGAAAAAAAGTATTTCTTTAGAAAGTTTTTTTTTAAATTAGATTTATAAGCCCCCCTTCTCCGGAGACTCAGGGCGGCTTACAATGCATTAAGCAATAGCCTTCATACTTTTGTATATTTATACAAAGTCAGCTTATTGCCCCCACAAACTGGGTCCTCAATTTACCTACCTTAGAAAGGATGGAAGGCTGAGTCAACCTTGAGCCTCAAACTCGTATAATTGCAGACAGCTGGGTGTTAATAACAGGCTATCTAGCCCATCGAGCTATCTGAGGCTCTTTTAAGTTACCCATAAGTGCTGTTCTGAAGATTCCCTGATCCTTTAGAACAGGGGTCCCCAACCCCTGAGCAACAGCCCATTACCGGACCATGGTCTATTCAGAATTGGGCCATCGGAATAGCTAGCTGGAGCGTGCACAAGCAGTTTGTCAGTGGGCACTCATGTGTCTGTGCCCACCCGCCGCTCATCAGCCCAGCATTCACGCAAGGGTTGCATGCATAATGCACACTGGCCCACCAGTTGCTCAAGGGCTGTGCGCACGCAGAAGACTGTGGCATCCTGCCACTCAGGTGGCCCAGTTCCCCTCTCCTCCCCCCACCGCCCGACTGCCAAGCTGCAAAGGTTGGAGATCACTGCTTTAGAAAGACCTTTAGAAGAAAAGGGTGATAGGATAGCAGTTTTCCAATATTTGAGGGGCTGCTACCACCACAGAGAAGAGGACGTCAAACTATTCTTCAAAGCACCTGAAGCACTATTAAAACTATTCTTCAAAGCACTAATCCAGAGAGCAGACCAACCTAGAACCAAGGAAAAATTTCCCGACAGTTAGAACAATTAATAGTTGTGACTGTAATGTTGTGATCTTCTACTGTGCTAAAGAGAGTTGGAAGTTGGTACCTTTTTCTTTCCTTTTCTCCCTTTACACCCGATTTTTTTTCTTTCCCCTCCCCCTCTTCTTAGTTTTCACTACTTTTTTTCTTTCCATTTTATATTTTGATAAACCAATAAAAAAAAATCACATATGGTATGGGAAGAATAAGATACATGGCTATTTCCAGAGACACTATGTAAGAAGGCATTGTTATTAGTCTGGACTAACATAAAAGAACAACATTATTTGAAAAATACCGATCTGGCTTTCTACTACGGAGGCATTGGTTATCAACATGGAAAAAATTGTAAGATGTAAGGATATACTGAATGACAAAGAGGAGCTAAAAACAAAAGAGGAACTTAGAAGCCATGGGAAACATATTGCATGGTGGCCTCATATGTAGATACAGTCTTGTTATGAGACAGATGCTAAAATGTATGGTTTTAATAAAGGGTTAACAGAATTAGATCAGATATTGATTGGAACACATGATAAACTGATAAAGAAACTATATTGTTACTTATTGAGTATTAAACTTGAAAGTGAGCAGGTAAAGGAGACAATGATTGCCTGGGCTAAAAATTTTGGATATGCAATAGAATTAGACAAATGGCAGAAACTGTGGGATAGAAATATTAAACTGACGATGTCAACTGCATGTAAGAAAAATTTGTATAAAATGTTTTATAGATGGCATTTTGCACCAGCAAAATTAGCAAAAATGTATAAAGACAGATCTGCTAAATGTTGGAAGTGTAATCAATCATCTGGTTCATATTACCATATATGGTGGACATGCCGAAAAGCAAGAAAATACTGGACGAAAATACACACTTGACTGGAAAAAGTGACAAAACAACATATAGATTTGAAACCAGAGATATTTTTGTTGGGCATTCTACTAGAAAAATAGGACAAAAAGACTACATATTTGATTCTGCATATATTAACTGCAATTGGAATTGCACAATGGAAAAATGATGAAATCCTGTCTGAGGGGAATGTAATTAATAAAACATTAGAATGTGCAGAAATGGACAGACTAACACTTACTATTAATGATAAAAAAGAAACCGAATATTTTTTGATATGGGACGTATTCTGTCAATGGCTAGATAATTAACAGAGCCTTAGTGGCGCAGCAGACTAAAGTGCTGTTAAGTAGCACCATCTGCCTGCAATTACTGTGAGTTCAAATCTCACCAGGCTCAAGGTTGACTCAGCCTTCCATCCTTCCGAGGTAGGTAAAATGAAGACCTAGATTGTGGGGGCAATAAGCTGACTTTGTGTAAAAAAGAACACCGCTTGTGGGGGCTGAAAGCCCTACTAAGCAGGTATATACAAAAGTATGAAGGCTATTGCTTAATGCATTGTAAACCGCCCTGAGTCTCCGGAGAAGAGCAGCATAAAAATTGAATCAATAAAATAAACAATAAATAAATAATAGAAACAGAAGTTAGAAAGGAAACATATTACATATATTTTTGTATACTATATGTATAATATTTTTGCATTTCAGCATGTCTTTTCTCCAACTATCTTAAAGCAGAATAATGTTTGTATGCATTTCTAACCGATATACACACTATTTTTATGTTTGAATTTTCTTATTTCCTGCAAGACTGAAGTGCAGGAATTGCCATAGAAATGATTCAGACAAAAATTGCATCTGAGTGCCTTTCAGTCATTTAGTGTGTGTGTTATGCTTGAGAACTATGCTTGCACGCACAACCCCCCCCACCATGCACTTATATTTTTAATGAGAAGAAACAAAAGCAATTTTATTTCAGCGAAATTGTCGTGACAAACGTAACAGTTGGGGCAGATTGGGTGGCTAATCTTTACGTAGATTGAAAACCCCACCCCCACTTGAATTCCCATTTCTTATTTATTTACTTCCAGGCAGAGGAGGCACTTGGTTTGAGGATGATATGAAATTGTAATAAATCATTTATTCTTGTTATTGGTTTCCTTTTCACTTCAGAAGAAGTAAGAGGGCTTAGGGAGATTTTCTGCCATAAGAAGCAGAATCTGTGCTATGACCTAAAGAAATTAAGGGTGCTATTTGCAACCCGCGGGCAAGAAATTCGATGTAAATAGCTCTTGCTCACTTGCCTGTTGCTTGCTTTTCTGGGTAAATGAAAGATAGAACACCCCAAAGGGCGAATCAAATAAACAAACAAATTAACCATCAGTGGACCAATGCTTGAATTTAATTTAATTTAATTTAATTTAATTTAATTAATTCAATTTATATGCCGCCTTTCTCCAAAGACTCAGGGCGGCTTACAATGAATTGAAACCTCTTCCCACATAAGTGGGAGGATGGGATGAGGGGAGGCTTGCTGGAGAAACAGAAGGAAGTAAAAAAAAAAAAAGGAAGTGATGAGAAAGGCAGAAGGAGAAAGAGGAAGGAGAAAGCAAAGGAAGAAACCACTGCTTTCTGTAGTTCCGTTTTGAGATTTTGCTTTCCACTGGTGATTTCCATTCTTGTATCTGCATGTGGCTTTTAACAGATCTTTTCAAATTCAGATTTTTTTCCCAGGCTTGGCCTCAGATCTTCCTTCCTTAAGAGGATTCTCCTTATGATTTTATCAAGGCCACTTTAAGAACAGCTCTGGCAATTCAGAAGGCTGGTGCATTCAATCACTCCTTGTTGCGCACAATGGCTCTCCAGGTGCTTCTAGAAAATTTACACACGACATTGATAGCAATAATGTCCACTTTGCTGCTTCCCAGCAACCGGCATTCAATGGCATATTGTCTTAGAGCCTAGAGACTCCATTAAGAATCCTGATTAGTAGCTATTGATAGAGGCCGATTTTTGTCCATTGGCATATTTTATGGCGAGAAAGAGGCACAACTTTGCCTCCCTTCTCTGGAAGAAGACTAAAACACCTCTTCATATTCAGGGGTGTGTGTTTGTTTTGATGCTTTCATCAAAGATTGACTCCTAACAACCACATAAACAAGTCCATGAAGTTTTCTTGACGATGTTTTTCCAGAAATAACTTCCATCAGAACAGATCTGGAAGGGATCTTGGAGGTCTTCTGGTCCAACACCATGCTCAAGCAGGAGATCCTATACCATTTCAGACAAATGGCTGTCCAGTCTCTTAAAAACCTTCAGTGATGAAACACCAACAACATCTGAAGGCAAAGCTGCTCCACTGGTTAATTGCCCTCACTGTTAGGAAGTTCCTCCTTAATTCCAGGTTACTTCTCTCCTTGATTAATTCCCATCCATTGTATCTTGTCTTGCTTTCTGGTGCTTTTGAAAATAAATTCATCCCTTCTTCTCTGTGGCAGTCCCTCAACTACTGGAATGATGTCACCCCTGGTCCTTCTTTTCTCTAGACTAGCCATACTTAATTCCATCGTTAATTTATTATTGTGTTTATTATTTATTATTGTGATTTATAGGCTGGCCTTCTCCCGAAGGACTCAGGGCGGCTTACAAAACAACAATCAATGATACAAACCACAATACAGATTAAAATCCCCATTAAAACCAAATTAAAATTATTACAGTGTACAAACCCCTCAACGGATCAGTCCATTTGGTGATAGAGCCACGTCCTCAGTTTGCAGCAAAAGGAGAGGAGATCGGGGGCTGTCCTGAGCTCGGTGGGCAGACCATTCCAGAGGGTCGGCACTCCGACAAAGAACCCTCTCTCCCTGGGGGAGAGATTTGTCCATTTCTGCGCATTCTAGCACCTTTTTTATATAATCATTGCGTTTGGTGGAGTGTTTTGGATAGCCTGAAAATGTCCACCAAGGAGTTGTGTCTGCCTCCATCTTCCATACCTCCCAATCTGGGAAGATGTACCTCCAACTATCTTTGTTCCTATTTCAAGCTTTGACTGTGAAGTGAGGGAAGGGATTAAACAAGCATTTTCTGTGGCTTCGGTAGCCAGAAATTGAACTACGAATATATATATATATTTAAAATTCATGTAAGGTCCTTCTTACTTGGCTGCCTTGGATATGCCTGTTCTTAGCCATCTGGCCAATTTTGTTCCTGGAAAACTGCCATGGGAAGGTTGTTGTTTCATGATCAGAGCTAACAATGTTGTTGTGAACATCTGAACATATTTTAGTGCCCAAGGGGGTGGGGGAGGAGAAAAAAAAAGAGAGAGCATGGCAGACTTCTTTTTAATCCTGTAAGCAACATTGCCCACTCTGGATTTCTTTCCTCCCAGAAAGACATGTATTAAATTGTGTTCTGGAGACATTTGTTTCTTATGGAAGGATATGTCTAGTGGCTAAAATGCAATATAGAATAAAATGCAGTATAGTTTTTAAGGTGTGCTGCAAGAGAGGATGAGGATTGCAAACACAAATAAGATTGCCAGAAGAACCAACAATGAAGCCTAACTGGAGCAATATTTTAATGAGGGCACCAGAGCAATGTTTTAATGAGGGCACTGAAGGTTGTTGGTTCTGCTGGTAAGGACTAAGATAAAATTGTTAAAATGCTTTCTTGGCTGGGATGTTAAAACATAGAACATAGAATCGTAAGGATGGAAGGGACTTTAGAGGTCGTTCTAGTCCAGGGGTCAGCAACCTATGGCTCTGGAGCCGCATGTGGCTCTTTCACCCCTCTGCTGCAGCTCCCTGTCACTCAAAATATGCATCACAACCGCCAATGTGTTCCCCCCACCCCCCACAGCACATGATTTATTGAGCTTTTCAACTCCCGGTAGGCCAACCATGGATAAATCCAAGAAAAGAAAAGTTTCAGAAGAAAACAGAATGTTTAATTCAACTACATATGCCAGTTTTGTGGCCGCTCAAGAAATAGTCAGGCACGGGAAGGGTTTTGTGGCTCTCGGTGTTTTCTTTTCTGTGGGAAACGGATCCAAATGGCTCTTTGAGTGTTTAATGTTGCAGACCCCTGTTCTAGTGCAATCCCCTCCTCGAGGTAGGAGACCTTAGGCTATCCCAGTCCAGTGGTTATCCAATCTATTTTTGAAAACTTCCAGCGATGGTGCCCCCGCAACTCTGGGGAACAATTATTCCAGTTGATTAATTGTTCTCATGGTCAGAAAATTTCTCCTTCCTTCTTGGCATCCAGCCTCTGTTTAATGAGCTTCCACCCATTGCTTCTTGTCAGGCTCTCTGGACAATTGGTATGTTGAGATCTTCACATTATTTAGAGTAGAATAGGAGCTGGAAGGGACCTTGGAGGTCTTCTAGTCCAGCCCCCTGATCAAGCAGGAGAAACTATACCATTTCAGACAAGGAGCCTGAGTGGCGTAGGAGGCTAATGCCTCCTACTAAGGCAGCATTTAAGATCCAGCTGCCTGCAATTACACCAGTTCGAAACTCCCCAGGCTCAAGGTCGACTCAGCCTTCCATCCTTTCTAAGGTGGGTAAATTGAGGACCCAGTTTGTGGGGGCAATAAGCTGACTTTGTATAAATATACAAAAGTATGAAGGCTATTGCTTAACGCATTGTAAGCCGCCCTGAGTCTCCAGAGAAGGGCGGCATATAAATCAATTTTTTTTAAAAAAAGTGACTGTCCAGTCTCTTCTTAAAAACTTCCAATGATGGAGCACCCACGATTCCGGAAGGCAAGCTGCTCCACTGGTTCATTGTCCTCACTGTTAGGAAGTTTAATTTAATATAGATTAGTGTATTAAATTTTTATCCTGCCCTTTCTCCTTAAATGATGTACATCCCCCAAGTATTCCTCTCACTACCAACCTCACGACCAGGAAGAAGTATGATTCCGTCACTGGATGCTCATCCAATTTTTCCTCTCCTTTGAAGTGAACTTTGGAGAAACGCCAATGAAGCTCAAGGCATGTGCTTCCCTTTGCAAAAGAGGTTGATAGTGGTAATGGTGATTATTATTATGGTTCTTCACACAGTGAGTCAGATGTTTAGACTGGACATGGTACTTTTATCCACCTATCAAGTCCTTTCAAGGACTTGGGGTAGGCAGATGTTCTTGTTAGATGGTGCTAATGGTATCATCAAAGAACAGACATAAGCTGTTCCAATTAAAGCTGCCCTTTGCATTATTATTACTGTTATCAAAGAGCAGAGAAGGTACAGCTGGGGTATGCGTGGACTAACGTTACAATGTCTAATGTTAATTTCTAATTAATTTTCTTATTCATCTTTTTAATGACTAACATTAAGTTCTTCCATCTCTGCAGGATGGAAAAGAAAAATGATCTTAAGTAGGTCAGTTACTTAGCAAGTTTATTATAGTATGGACATAGACTAAACACACATAAGTTAAAAAATACCTTACATGGCATCCAGTTAAAAAAGAGATTTATCTGGACCACGCGATCTGGTAGCACCGGCGGTGGGAGGCTCCGCCCACCCAACCAGATGTCTCCACCCACCTGCCCAGACGTCATCACGTCCTATTTTTGACCCTCTGCGCATGCGCAGAAGGCTCTGCACATGCGTGGAGGGGGCCCATGCACCAGTGGTGGGTTACTCCCGGTTCGCACCAGTTCGCAAGAACTGATAGTAAAAATTTGTAGCAGTTTGGAGAACTGGTAATAACATTGGCTGGCCATGCCCCCAAACTGGTCCTGGCCTGGTCACCACTCGCTTACCCTGCCCACCTCATCAGAGGCTTTTTTTTTTACTTTTAAAAGCATCTTTTCTACAACCTCTTCGGCCAAAAAAATGCTTTTAAAAGTTAAAAAAAAAGCCTCTGATGATCGCATGGCTCAGCTGGGATCGTCAGAGGCTTCTAAAAGCATTTTTTCCTGCAACCACTTTGGCCGAGGTAGTGTAGAAAAAAAAAATGGCTTTAAAAGCCTCTGGCGATCCCAGCTGAGTTGCCTGATCGTCAGAGGCTTCTCAAGGCCCACCCAGTCACATTACCCCCCATCAAGCCATGCCCACAAAATAAGCCACGCCCACAGAACCAGTAGTAAAAATTTTTAGAAGCCACCTCTACTGTGCACTCACATTTGTGAGCTGGTAGGGAAAGGTAAGTGAATTTCACCCCTGAAAAGGACCATATGTTAATTGTCAGTTCAAAAAGGAGTTATTGCTCAGTTTATACACAATAATCTGGTCAAATATAGTTCAGTACTAAATTGGCGCCAGATAAGGGTCAACAGAATTCAAGAGGGGTTGTGAATGGATTGTTTGTGGCAACGTAACAACTCTAAAATGATGACATGCTTAACTCTGCCCTCTAACTCGGACCGCTCTTCTCCTGCGGGTGCCAGGTTGTAACAAAAATCTTTGGGGTTTTTTCTTGTTCGTGGATAGCTTTTGCACAGAACTTTACATTGGACACTGTGGAAATTAGCCATCATTGGGGTGTTTCTGCTGCTGTTATAACAAAGGAGTTCCTGATGGCTTGTAAGACATGTGGATATCATTTTGCTTGGTATGTATGCTTTGTATGTTAATGCTTTTTAATCTGTTTCCTTGAGCCAACAATAAATGCATTTATAGAAAATATGCAAACATTTCAAGGGAATATTACATATCATATTACATATAGTATAACATACCATATAGAATACATGCTGGAAATAGAGGCACGTTGTTGAGAACACTGTAGAATACAGTATAGAATACATATTTAATATTTAATTTAATATTACATATAATATTTAATATAGATTATAGAATACCATATAAAATATATGCTGAAAATGCAGGCACATTGTTGGGAACACTCTATAGACACATCCTCTGATTCAATCAAAATTAGCATCTGTGTTCTGAACCAGTTCCCTAAACATACAAACCAGGGGTGGGTTGCTTCTTGTTCTGTCCGGTTCTTGAGAACCAGTAGTAAAAGTGGCGGGAGGCTCCGTCCACCTGCCCTGACATCGTATTTGGTGATCTGTGCATGCGCATGCATGCTCCTGTTGCAAACCGGTAGAAAGGGAGGAAGAACCCACCCCCGATGCAAACACTCTGATGTGAACGCAAAAGATTCCTTTGTTAGGAATGCCGGCAGCCCCGGCAAAAAATTCATCTCGCAGGTTAACAAGTACAGCCGGCCGGAAGATGAATAATTGTCTGCCACACCTATTCATCTCCGCCCCCTGCTTTTTATCCCCAGACCTACGGTGGGGCTTTGCTAGCAGTGGTGGCTCTTCCAGCCCAAGGATCAGCCCACAGATTTCCACTGCTCTCCTCTCCTCTGCCTTCTGCGCATCTGCACATCAGGCACTGGACCCAGCTGTTCCTCCTCTTCCTCATCAGCCACCTCCAGACCTGGAGGCTGTAGACTCTCCATCTGTTGGCTGACGGATGGCCCAGGCTCCGCCTCCCTCTCTCTCTCTCTCTCTCTCTCTCTCTCTCTCTCTCTCTCTTTCTCTCTCCCTCCCAGCTGCATTCCCTCTTCCCCCTTGGAGCTCTCGGTTGCCCTGATGCTGACTCTGACTCCGACTCCCATGCCTCCTTCTCTGATTTGGCCGCTGGAGGGGCTGGCAGCCAATCGGCCACAACAATGTATCATATTTTTGGGCTGCGGTTTTTTTTCAATTTAATTTATCATAGCTGCCCAACCTCAGTGGCTCCTAGGTGGCATTCAAAACAAAGTGCCCTCTCCCATAAAAACCAGATGAACCCAAAAACTTTACAGTCTGCACTAAATGATCTAAAAATGACACTGACAAAATAGAGCAGCTTCCCCCGCAAACAGCGATGCATTATTCTTATTCGCACAATTAGATGCAAATTGCCCACGTCACCTTTCCGTGGGAAATTTTGCCATCTGCTTTACTTTTGCACTCCAACAATTTCCCCAGTTCTTCTATTCTTAATTTGTTTTAAAGGTCAGAAATAACTGTTTTGTTATTTTTTCCCCCAGAATGTATTTTGCTTGCAACCTAGCTCTGCATGATGGAATGATGACAGACAGGGATTGTCTATGTCAAAGGACAAGTAACAGCTTTTAATTGTTGTTCAGTCACTAAGTCGCATCTGACCCTTCATGATTCCATGGACCACAGCACGCTGCCCCCTCTCCCCCCCCCCCCCAGTTCTCCACTGTCTCCTGGAGTTTGCGCAAATTCATGTTTCTTGCGTTGATGGCGCTATCCTTTACAGTCCCCTTCTCCTTCTGTCTTCCATCTTTCCCAACATCAGGGACTTTTCCAACGAGTCCTCTCTTCTCATTAAGTGGCCAAAGTATTTGAGCTCCAGCTTTAGTATCTGTCCTTTCAAAGAACAATCAGGATCAGCGGTGGGTTTCACGTTTTTGTTACTACTGGTTTGCCAGACACCTGCCTTCCGCATATGCACCCAGCCTCAAAAACATGCCTAAATGCCGGTTGCCCCAAACTGGTCTGAACCGGCTGAATCCCACCACTGATCAGGGTATCAGGGTTGAATTCCTTTAGGATTGTCTGATTTTGATCTCCTTGCAGTCCAAAGGACTCTCAAGGACACTCAAATTGCTCCTGGAAGCACGAAGCCGAGAACACCAGCCTGAAGATGACGAATGAGACTTCGTTGAAACGTTGCCAAGACACTTCCAATTTTACGCAGGAGAAGACCCGAATAACCCCAAGACCTACATATATAGAAATAGAGAGAGAGAGAGAGAGAGAGAAAGATAGAGATCATAGAGAGATGATAGATAGATGGATAGATAGATAGATGATAGATAAATAGATAGATAGATATAGAGACAGAGACAGAGAGAAAGATATATAGAGATGATAGAGATGATAGATGAGAGAGAGAGAGAGATGATAGATGATAGATAGATGATAGATAAATAGATAGAGAGAGAGAGAGAGAGATGAGAGAGAGAGAGAGAGAGAGAAAGATATATAGAGATGAGAGAGAGAGAGACAAAACAAAACAAAACAATCGCAAGTTGCGTGCCAGATTATTCTCTTTTTCTAAAATCACAATATCTCTTGTTTACACCTTCCTCTCCTGTAGTATAAACATATTGAATCCCTCTTGTCTTTACGTAAAATCTCACTCTGATCTCACTCTGCAGTCCTCTGGTTGGCAGCAGAAAAGCTGGACAATCAAACATCTTTCTGACAATAACCTTTCAGCTTGCCCAAGGCTGCTATAAGTTTTAAATAGCTTGTAAATTACACGCTGCAATAATACCCATCAACCATTCCGTTAAACGGCAGGGAAAGCAATAAGATGATATGACTGGTGCCCTAAAATCAAAAAGGCCATATTGCAAATAGTGCGTCGAAACAGAGAGAAAGGGGGAAGGAAGCTGCAGAGTTCCCTTGATATAGTGTTGACATTTCCTCCTTCTGCAGATTTATCTCAGCATCTGCATTTCATATACTGTACTATGGGCAATGTTAGAGTGAATAACTTGTGTCAGATAAGGGGAGCAAAATTGATGGGGGGGGGAGATTTTGAACCCGTTTCTCCTTTTCATCATCTCTTTTGCCTTTGTCCCCCTCCAGCTAGAAATATTTGATACACATAATCCTGCTGTATTGAGCGCTACATTGCAATTTCTCCTGCAAAATAAATAATTATTAAAAAAAACTTTTGGAATGAACTCAAATTCTGCAGAAGCTTTAGCCTGGTAGCCAACCTTTGAAGATCATAATCAACTCACCTGTATCTCATAAGCAAACCCACTGACAAACATGAACAACTAGACATGCAGAGTTAAAGCTAACTATCGTATTTTTCAGAGTATAAGACGCACCTCCCCCCCCCCCAAAAAAGTGGGTGAAAATCTTATACTCCGAATGTAGCCCTGCTCAGCCTTGCAAAAAAAAGCCTCAGAAATGAAGCTTCAGAAAAAAAGCCTCCAAACAGAGCTTCAGAAAAAAAGCCTCTGAAAGGCTTTTATCTAAAATAATATGGCAAGCAACAAAAGAAGAATCAATAAAGATTCTAACCAAACTATGCTAACAGATCTGGAGAATGACACAATAGCCAACAGATTGGAAGAGGTTAATCTACATATCAATACCAAAGAGTACAGATAGTCCTTCAGAATAAAAGCCTCTGAAAGAAGCTTCAGGGGAAAAAAGGCTTTTTTCTTCTGTTTCGGAGGCTTTCAGAGGAAAAAAAAAAGTTTTTTCTGAAACAGTTTCAGAAGCTTCAGAGGCAGAAAAAAAAGCAAGGCACAGAGCTCACAACCAAGGAACCTGTTGCTAAAATTCACCTCTGGGAACAGCTGATTGGGGGTATTCCGGAAGGCCGATCTACCTGCCAATCAGTTTTTTTCTTATTTTTCTCCCCAAAAACTAAGGTGCGTCTTATGCTCTGAAAAGTACGGTACCCCTGTGCATGCGCACGCAGCACACTGCACGTGTCCCGCTCCACCATGCATATGTGTGCACCCCCTGCATGTGGCCCACCTCCCTGAGCATGCGCGGCGGAGACCCAAAGACCAGTTGGCCAGCGGGAGGCACATGCGCCTGCACAGCAAAGCCATCAGAGAGGACGCTGTGTGCCACCTCTGGCACGCTTGCCATAGGTTCACCATCACGGACCTATGACAGCCTGAGATAAATGCGGAATCCTGGAAACTGCAAGAGGAATTTCCCAGCTTCATTTATAGGCGGTTAATTAAGGTGGGATCTCTTTGAACCTGTCGACAAAATTCCCAGATTTTGCTTCACCTGGGCGAAGTTGCCATTCATGAATCACCCACCGTCTCTTGATTGTTTATGTTTGTTGTCTCATATGTTCCCTTCCCAGCCTTCTCACAAAGTCTGGTGATGTGTATACAAATGTAAAAAAAAAACCCCTCAAACATCTTGCGGTATCTGGGATGATACAATGGATCGGTGCCATTTTATTGTTTTGATTCGTGTATTTTACAGCCATAACTGTTGGTAAATATGTGGAATCCTTTTGCAGTCGGGTATAATTCTATATTTAAAAAAGAAAATTGCCCATCTGTTTTCAGAAGTTTGATACCTGCCTGGTAAAAACAGAAAATTCTCTGAATGAAAAATGCCAAACAGGTAAGGGAAAACTTTTAAAAGTTTGTTCATTTTTTACTGTATCTATATATCTAATACACTATTCTCTTTTGGGAGAGGAAACAGCCGTTCTTAGAGCAAGACCTTCTGCTTACAGTCCAGGGGTGGGTTCTAAATTTTTTTACTACCGTTTCTGCGGGCGTGGCTTATTTTGTGGGCATGGCTTGATGGTCATGTGACAATTATTTAGGATTTAACAGAGGTATTGGTCTACCAGGCTTTTAACTGCTTGCAGAGCTGTACCGATCTACCCATTTATTTTTGCAGGCACTGATTTACTCATGAATTTTTGCAGGCACTGGTCTACCCATTTATTTTTGCAGGCACCTGTCTACTCATTTGTTTTCTTTTAACACTGATCAGCTGTAGGGCGGCCCTTTGAAGCCCCTCGGCAAGAGTTTAAACAGGTTTTTTCCCTCTAGCCATCAGCTGGGACTCAGGAGGCAGCAATAGATTGGGGACGGGGCCAAATAAAAGGTAAGAATAAATCGGGGGCGGGGAGCAGGGGGGCAGAACCGGTTCGGTGACATCATATCATCACCGCTACTGACTCAGCGGAACCGGGCAGAACCGGGAGGAACCCACCACTATTACAGTCACTCAGATCTTTATAATCCTTGACTTATGACCACAATCAGGAGCAGAATGTCTATTGTTAAATAAAGCAGTTGTTAAGTGAGTTGCACCCAATTTTATGATTTTTTTTACCATGGTTGTTAAACAAATCACTGCGGTTGTTAAGTGAATCATATTTCCCCCCCCCACACACACACACTGATTTTGCATGATGGAAATGATGATCACATGACTTTGGGATGCTGCAACCATCCAGGGGGAATCATATGATTATACATACTGGTTGCCAATTTTGATCATGTTACTTCAGGAGTGCTGCAATGATCATACATGCAGGAGTGCCGCAATGGTCATACATGCAAGAATGTTGCAATGGTCATACCTGCCAGGACAGAGTCATAAGCCATTTTAGCCCCTTTTGTCTTTTGAACCAAATTTTCTTCGTCATATGTTTTTCTACATTATCCCTGAATTGACTGTGTTTAAATGTGTATAAAAATTCAGTGGCAACTTTCGGCTTGGCTCCAAAGGACTAACTTAAAGTCACTAGCATTTATCATCCAGAAAAAGTTACCTGATCTTCAGATTTTTAGTCCTCCAAGTCCAATACTGCTACTCCTCAACTTACAACCACAACTGAGCCCAAAATGTCTGTTGCTAAGCGAGAACTTAACAAAATGTTGTTAAATGCATTTTGCTCCATTTCATGACCTTACTTGCCACAGCTATTGAGCTATTGAGCCTGGCTAGGTGGCTCAGTGGCTAGGACACTGAGCTTGTCGATCAGAAAGGTCGGCAGTTCGGCGGTTCGAATCCCTAGTATAGGTCTCCTGCGTGAGCAGGGGGTTGGACTAGATGACCACCAAGGTCCCTTCCAACTCTGTTACTGTTACTGAATCACTGCAGCTGTTAAGTTAATAACACGGTTGCTAAGTGAATCTGGCTTCCTCGCTGATTTTCCTTGTCAGGAAGTCACAAAAGGTAATCACATGACCCCGGGACACTGCAATCGTCATCAATATGTGTCAGTTGCTAAGTGTCTGGATTTTGATGGGGATGCTGCAATGGTGACAGTCATAAGTCACTTCATCCAGTGCCATTGTAACTTCAAATGGTCACTAAACAAACTGTTGTTAAGTCGAGAGCTACCGTATCATAAAAAAATGTCTGATACTTAGATTTTTGACATCCACCCCAGTGGTGGGTTGCTACCGGTTCTCCCCGGTTCTTGCAAACCGGTAGTGGAAATTTTGAGTAGTTTGGAGAACCGGTAAATACCACCTCTGCCTGGCCCCGCCCCCAATCTATTCGCTGCCTCCTGAGTCGCAGCTGATCGGCTAGAAGGAAAAAATCAGGGCTCACTTGACAAAGAAGGGGGGGGGGGAAGCAAGACACCTTAGCTTTAAATTGAGAAGCCAAGAAGCCTCCCAACTGATCGGCTAGAACTGATCCGCTCCTTGTAAACCGCTCGGTGGTGGTCGATTGGCAACTGAGGCCAAGCTGCCTGAAAGCAGTTTCCGATGCTCTCGGTGGTGGCAGAGCGGCAAGAGTTTAAACTCTTGCTGCGGCGCAGTAAAAGGCAGTGTGGTGGTAGACCAGTACGCTCCAAAAACAAATGGGTAGACTGGTACAGCTCTGCAAACAGTTAAAAGCATGGTAGACCAGTACCTTTGCTAAATCCTAAAGTATTGCTTGCCACATAACCACCAAACCACGCCCACAAAATAAGCCACACCCACAGAACCGGTAGTAAAAAAAACTAGAAGCACCCCTGATCTGCCCCACAAGTTCGCTATGGACTAGAAGCCTTGTTCAGGGGTTTAGACAAAACACTTTTGCACTCATTTCCTCACTGAATCCTGGTGGGTTGAACTATAGGTTTCCAGCTTGCAAAACAAATGATGTGCTGCTGAGTTATGGTTCATTGTTTCTCTGGGCTTGAATCCAACCCACCATAGAGCAGAAAGAAGCCAGATGACAATTCCCATTTGTTCCTTTTTACTAAAAAGAAAAAAAAAAGAAGGCAAATATAACTTTTGAACCAATAGCCTGCCAATTTACATATCTGAAAACAAATGTGGATGCATATTCAGGAGCCAAATTAACAGCTTTGTTTGCTTTTGACATCTGGGCCATGGTTGAATTCTTAGATGCCTTGAATGTATAACCACATAATGACATCATGTTGAATTAAATCACTGCAAACTTACACCCATCTTTTCTTACCCTCCAAAGTAACTTATGTTTTCCCAAACCCTTTGCAATGATTGATTGGCTCAGTTGTGAGCATACTGCATTACCCTTTGTGTGCAGTGTATGTACCTTTAGATAAATCAGTGCTCATCAAATCACATAAGTTCCAACTGGCATTTTCTCCTCACCCAACAGTTGAAGATGATCTTGATAGGTGATTGGTCAATTCATAGCAGTTTCATCTAATTCTGTACTACAAGAAGCAATGTCCTATATCACTGGTGGCAAACCTTTTACCACCACTGAACGCACTTCCTGTGCTAATGCGCGGATCCCCCTATGAGCTGCTCATGCAATTGCACCATCTGAGCATATGCAGTGGCTTTTGTGCATGCAATGCAGGTGCCGAATGCGTCTATGAATGCATGTGTTGCATGCAAGTACTCTCGCGTGCTTGCATGAATGCGCAGGCGAGAGTACCCGAAGACCATCTGGGTCCGCTGAATTGCACGCATATGCACCAGAGGCCTGAACACCAGCTGGAGCGAGCGTGCATGCACAGCTGCAGGTGAGTTGAGCAACAGCTTGCGTGCCTGGAAAGATGGCTCTGCGTGCCACCTCGGGCACACATGCTATAGGTTGGCCATCACAGTCCTATATTATTAGTTTCCTCAAAAACATTAATCTACCATCATGTTCCTTTCCAAATAAGGGACAGGAAATTCTGTCTGAAGATGACAACTTTAATCTTGCATATAATAGAATAACAGAATTGGAAGGGAGCTTGGAATCTTCTAATCCAACCCCCTACTCAAGCAGGATACCCTATACTATTTCAGACAAATGGCTGTCCAATCACTTCTTAAAAACCTTCAGTGATGGAGGACCCACAACTTCTGGAGGCTAATCGTTCCACTGGTTAATTGTTCTAACTGTCAGAGAGTTTCTCCTTAATTCTGGGTTGGGTCTCTCCTTGGTAAGTTTCCATCCGTTACTTCTCGTCTTGCCTTCAGGTGCTCTGGAGAATAGGTTGGCCCCCTCTTCTTGGCGACAGCTTCTCAAATATTGGAAGACCGCTATCATGTCACCCTTAGTCCTTCCCTTTGTTAGTCTAGACATACCCAGTTCCTGCAACCATACATCCTATGTTTTAGCCTCCAGTCCCCTAATCATCTTTATTGTTCTTCTCCACACTCTTTCTTTCTCTTTTTCTCAACATCTTTTTTTTTATCATGGTGGTATTTGATATTGGTATTGGTATTGATATTGATACGATATTGGTATTGATACCTTGATGGAGAATTCAGCATTTTGGGCCCTTGGCGTTAGTAGTTTGAGTTGCTGAGATGTTTGGTTCCAGAACACCTGAAGGTTGTGAGAAAGTTTTAATGATCAATCTCTAACAGGAGAGAATATTTTTAGCTTTGGTTTGAACTGTGAGGTCCTTGGTGCTCTCTGAGCTTAGTGGTTTTCTTGCAGAAGTTTCATTATCCAACAATATGGCATCATCAGTGCTGCTAGTTGATCTCTTGGTAAACTTCATCTTATTTTTTAGTTTCAGTTTTAGTAGTGAAATCTTGAGATGACTTGTCAGAGTGTGTTCACACTTATCCACAAAGTGCAATGTTTCCTTTTTTAAAGAGTTTGATTGATTAAACCAACAGCAGAAATTATTTTTTGTAAGGAGAAGTAGTTTTGGTAAAATTCTCATGAGCAAAGTAATGCTCCTTCTCTTAGATAGTAAGGTACCAAGGGGAGAATGTATTATAGAGGAAGGAGCAATCCTTGATTTATAACCAATTTGTTAGCAACTGTTCAATGTTAACAACAACTCTGGAAAAAGTGACTTCTGACTGGTCCCCCGCACTTATGACTGTCACAGCATCCTCACAATCACATCACAGTTGGCAACTGGTTCATATTTATGACGGTTGCAGTGCAGTGTGATGTGATCCTCTTTTGCGACCTTCTGACAAGCAAAGTCAACAGGGATGCCAGTTTCACTTAACAACCATGTTGTCAAGGTCCCGACAGATGCCCTAATTAACTCATGAGTCTCCAGCCAAGTTTCAAAAGAAGTCCAGTTATTTACTAGGAGCAACATGTCGGCATCTACTTAAGTGAGGCCAACTCTGCCGCATGTAATATATGGCTCAAGTTTGACCCTGTTTCTCCCCCCCCACCTCCTTTCAATCTGTGTCATAAATCACATTCTCCAACAAGGCACTCCCACAGGCTGTAGAAAACACAGCCTCACAATCTGGTTTTGGTAATCTGAGATCCAAGCTCGGAAGAAGGTACACGTGGAACTGCTCCCCCCTTGCTGCCCATGGCAACTTGAGAGCAGACTAGAAACACTTTGAAAGTTGACATGTGGTTACTAATTTAACAACTGCAGTGATTCACTTAACTGTGGCAAGGAAGGTCATAAAATGGGGCGAAACTCGCTTAATAACCATCTCACAGAAATGTTGGGCTCCATTGTGCTCATAAGTCAAGGACTGCGTGTCTTTTCTGTGATTGAAACTCATTGAAAGAAAAGTCTTTGTCTGCAAACATAACAAGTAATGTGACAGTGACTGCATAGGGACAGTAGAGTTACCAGATGAGTAATGTTAGTTCGTTCAACCCTATTCCATCTAGGAAGTAAATTATATCATCCATATTTCAAAGTGGAATTGTCAGTGCTGACAGGTCTTCATTCATTGACTGAAATATGAAAGAAGGAGGGGTAACCATCTTCCCCTACCCCGCAGCTCTAGAGTTATTGAACTATGCTAATTATTCACATCTATTTTGCCCCCCCCCCCCAATTCTCTCTCTGTATCTGGCTCATTTCCTCAAAATCTTATTTTAAATTCAGGGGATTTTGCACAGGACCACTTATATGTAGCATAATAAATTACAAATAACTTCTGAAATTATTATGCCTGGTGGCCTAGGGTGAAGTCAGGGATGGGATTCAGCCGGTTCGGATCAGATGTTAATTTTAAACTGGTTTGCCGAATTGGTAGTTGCAAGGACTGGCTGACCCCGACCACCCTGCCCCTCCCCTCCCAGGAGTCTCCACGTGGCCTGTTTTGGATGCCAGGTAAGTGCAGGGCCTGTGTGGAGGGTCTTGGAGGGTGAAAAATGGGCCTACTGGAAGTACTGGAAGTCTGGAAATGGGCCCGTTTCCAGCCTCCGCAGGGCCTCTGAAGCCCAGGGGAGGCCGTTTTTGCCCTCCCGGAGGCTTGAGTAAAGCCTCCAGAACCTGGGGAGGGCAAAAATGCACCCCTCTGCCATGGTGCAGGAGGCCTAAGAGGCCACACTCCCATGGCCATGCCTACCCAGCAACCGGGCAGAGAACTGTTTGCTAACATTTTTCAATCCTACCCCTGGGTGAAGTTTAAGCAAGTCCCCATCTTGACTGGGTTTTTACTGGCTCCCTATGTTCCAGTGGGACCCATCTTGGAAGGTTTTGAACCAAATGATAAGGAATCTACAGAAACCCTTTGCATTCTGCAATTCACCATAACTTCAACATGATGTAGGCCACATTCTATGGTGAGACCTCTGAGGTCACATTGGGGCTCAACCAGTTACACAGTAACATGTTAGAGGTTCAACCATTCTGTGTTGCACTTGAGCATCTCTGAGTGTGGGAACCTGATCCAGATTAGTGAAACAAGACACATTATTATGACAGAAAGGATGGCCCAGTGGGAGGCCCATATTAAAAACAACATACTTCATGTGTGGCCAGAATATGAAAATGACATTTAATACAGCACAAAAGCTTCTGTGTATGTGCAGAAGTGTTGTACATGTGCAGAAGTGTTGCACATGAGTGCAAGCATGCTCCCACAAGCAAACCAGTAGCAACAGGATTTGAATCCCACTACTGTTTTGGACCTGTATGTGTCAGCGTTCCAGAAAACCCCCACTCCGAGTAAAGACACAGAAGCAAGCATTTTCCAAAGTTCTCTTTACTAGAATAGGTAAACTGGCACATCTGGGAAAACCCAAATATGAGAGGTCCAGGTTTTCCCTCAGTAAATCAAAACCCCCAAAACCATCCCCTCCCTCCTCAGTCGATCACATGCTCTAATCAACACCCGTCCTATCTCGACTCAGCACTCCGACCAGGCCTTCTCCAGATGCTGGATCACCTTGACCTTGACCGACAGGAAGAATACTATTAAGTCTACAACCAACCCTTCTACTAAATCCCACCTCCTACTTTCCCACACATGAGAAGGTGGCAGCATGGAAGCTTCCGGCCTAATATGGCTTCCAATGCTGACAGTATGTTGATATGGCCTACAGGCTAATCAATATATCTCTGTTCTCTGTTCTCTGTTCTCCCTCCCCCCCCCTCTCTCCTATCATCCATCTATCTATCTATCTATCCATCCATCCATCCATCCATCCATCCATCCATCTATCTATCTATCTAGGTCTTTGGTTATTCGGGTTTTCTCCCACGTAAAATTGGAAGTGTCTTGGCGACGTTTCGACGAAGTCTCATTCGTCATCTTCCGGCTGGTGTTTTCGGCTTCGTGCTTCTAGGAGCAATGTGTGATCACAGCTGTTTCTCCCTTTTAACTGCTAGTGGGGGCATGAACTGATATCTACCTATCTATCTATCTGAGCTTGGCGGTTTTCTTGCAGACATTTCATTATCCAACTAGGTAACTTCTTTAGTTCATTGTTCAGTGATAACGAAACATCTGTGAGAAAACCTCCCAACTCAGAGAGCACCAAGGACACTGCATAGGAAATCTATTATAGCAGTGCTTTTCAAACTTGGCAACTTTAAGATTTGTGGACTTCAACTCCCAATAGCACAACTCCCAATACTCTCTGTATTTTCTCAGAAGGGAAATGAAGCTGTAATCAGAAGCACGGAGCTGCAGCTCCAACTAAACCAAGGAGAACACTTAGTAGTTTAAATTAATTCAGATCTCCAGGGTTAGATAAATTACATTTTAGGATCCTGAAGGGATTAACAGAGGCAAACACAGAAGTGTTAATTATAATCTTTGAGAATTGATCACCCGTATCAAAAGACTGGCATAGATAATGTTATCCCTATCTTCAAACAACAGAAGAAAAGTCCAGATAAAAGTAGTCCTTGACTTACAACCATTGGTTTAGTGGCGGTTCGAAGTTACAGCCAACACTCAAGTGACATTTGACCATTTTTCACACTTACAACCACTGCAGCATCTCCATGGTCACGTGATCAAAATTTGGAAGTTTGGCAACTGGCATGTACTTATGACGGTTGTAGTGTCCCAGGCTCATGTGATCGCCTTTTGTGACCTTCTGACAAGCAAAGTCAATGAAGTTTCATTTAACAACCATGTTACTAACTTAACAACTGCAGTGATTCACTTAACAACAGTGGCAAGAAAGGTCATAAAATGGGGCAAAATTCACTGAACAACCGTCTTGCTCTGCAACAGAAATGTGGGCTCAGTTGTGGTCATAAGTCAAAGACTATCTGCAGTAGAAGCTATCAATCTTAAAAATATGTTCTTTTTATATTCTCTTCAAGGAAGGATTACCGAAGCTGCTTTCCATCTCTTGCAATCCTAAATGGCATTAAAGAGGGATACAGTCAAGATCAAGGGAGGTGCTAATACCACTCTATAAAGCCTTAGTAAGACCACACGTATAGTACTGCATCCAGTTTTGGTCATCACACTATAAAAAAGATGTTGAGACTCTAGAAAGAGTGCAGAGATGAGCAACCAAGATGATTAGGGGACTGGAGACTAAAACATATGAAGAACGGTTGCAGGAACTGGGCACGGCTAGTCTAGTGAAGAGAAGGACCAGGGGAGATATGATAGCAGTCTTTCAATATTTGAGGGGCTGCCACAGAGAGGAGAGGGGGTCAAGCTATTTTCCAAAGCACCTGAAGGCCAGACAAGGAATAATGGATGAACAAGAAGAGATTCAACCTGGAAACAAGGAGAAAGTTTCTGACAGTGAGAACAATCAACCAATGGACCAGAAGTTGCCTTCAGAAGTTGTCCAGAAGACAACTTCATGATGGACCTTCATCACTGGAGTCTTTCAAGAAGAGACTGGAGTGCCATCTGTCAGAAATGGTGTAGGGTCTGCTTGGGCAGGGGGTTGGACTAGATGACCTATAATGTCCAGGGGTGAAATCCAGCAGGTTCTGACAGGTTCTGGAGAACCAGTAACAGAAATTTTGAGTAGTTTGGAGAACTGGCAAATACTACCTCTGGCTGGCCCCAGAGTGGAGACGGAAAACGGATTTTGCAGTATCCTTCCCCTGGAGTGAGGTGGGAATGGAGATTTTACAGTATCCTTCCCCTGCCACGCCCACCAAGCCACACCCACCAAGCCACGCCCACCGAACTGGTAGTAAAAAAATTGAATTTCACCACTGACAAGGTCCCTTCCAACTCTGTTAATCTGTATCTCTGTACCTCTCTAAAATGGCTTATCAGATCCTCCATTGAGTAGGGCAGTTGGACTATATAACCCCCATGTTTCTTTCCAATTCTATGATGCTATGAAATATGTAATAACTAGTTAACAAAGTGGAATGATTTCAAGTAGAGGCAGTTGGGATTTGATATAAAATGTTTCTCATAAACTGTTCCCCTTAGATAGAAACTTTAGAAACCTCAATGAGTTTTTGTTCTTGTTCCTTTAGGTGACTGATATTTAAACAAATATAGTTCATTTTGCACCCTTGAATCATTTCATATTTTTCTTGTGAGCATGCACTTTGTGCATTCAAGAGTAATGTATAATGATTAAACCCTAGTTCTGTCTAATCTCCTCAGACTTGGGGTGGTTTGCATTATAAAGAAAATGTAGGAAGAGAAAGCTTTGATAAACAGAAGTGGCAGAAATCATAAATAATTTCTAAAGGTAGATTAAACCCAGAAAGTGCCAAATTAATACAAACTGTTTTGTTGCATTATTCCAGAGCTTTCATTTACATTTAAATTACAACTTCAGTTTTTGTCAGCTCTAAATCATGAAGGTATTAATATAAGACTGCAATCTAGCACGCTGTCATTCGGCATTGCCTTTACAAAATGATTTTTGTGACTTTTAGTTATTATTATTTAACCCACAGGCACACACAGATTGATAATTGCTATTGTTATCAAAGAGTAACACACTTTCTTAAGTCACTATGACTTGCAATATTTTCTGTCCTCTGAATTCCCATAGTTTTTTTTAAAAAAAAAAACAGAAACCTGATTCTCGACCCTTGCCCAGCCAATGTTTGCCATAAAATTCTTTGCTTGCTGAATTTTGACAGAAAGTGGGGCTTATATCCATATATTTTTCATTAAATTTAACACCTGAGTTAGTTCCAATGACTAAATGTACTTCTGAATTTGCATTGTGGTTGGAATTAAGTGAGCACATTGGATTTTGAAGAAGCAGAATAGGAGTATTGATGTCTGGGAAGACTCCTGAGGATGATGGGTTTCATGGTGCTCCCTGAGCTTCGTGGTTTTCTTGAAGACGTTTCATCACCATACTAGGTAACATCATCAGCGCTAGTTGGGTAATGAAACATCTACAAGAAAATGAAACCTCTACAAGAAAACCACCAAGCACCAAGGAACCCACAGTTCAATCTTGAGCCCCAAATCTTCTCTCCTATATGGACTCCTAAGGCCAGCTAGGAAAACAAACACTGGAGTTGAATGACTGTAATAATAAATAAGCAAATCATTGAACAAATTATCCCAGAATTCTCACTTAAGGAAAAATTACAAGGGTCTACTCATATTGAGTAATTCCCATACATTATGGGAAGATCCAACTTCCTGGAGAAGATACTAATGCTGGGAACGGTGGAAGGAAAGAGAAGAGGACAACAGGCAGCAGGGCAGGGGCGAAATGCTCCCGGTTCAGACCGGATCGCCCGATCTGGTAGCGATAGAGGCGGGTGGTTCGGAGAACCGGTAGCAAAAATCCCTGCCCCCCCCCCCCGCCATTGCCCAGCTGAGCTGTGCAATCATCAGAGGCTTTTTTTTATTTTTAAAAGCATTTTTTCTACAACCTCTTTGGCCGAAAAAATGCTTTTAAAAGTAAAAAAAAAAAAGCCTCTGATGATCGTGCGGCTTGGCTGGGATCACCAGAGGTTTTTAAAGGCACAGAGGGTCCAAAATCGCATGTGACGCACACACACGCACACACAGAGTGCAAACTTCCGAACCGGTAGGGAAGGTAAGTAGATTTCACCCCTGCCCTGGCCTAATGCTTGTAATTGTCATGGCTGAAGGAGTTCCTTCGATGAGAAGCAAAACGTCTTCAAAGAAAAACCAGAAAGTCCAGTGGCCTCTTGAAAAAGCACCTTTGGGACATCCAGGTGTTTGCGTCAATTTAATAGTGGGGAGCTGAAGTATTAAGGCATACTATACGCTTGAATGGCTGGACATTGTTGCCCATGGCAACAGTTTCATGGATTTCCACACTCAAACATCCTTTGGCGAGTGCTTATTAATGTATGAAAAGAGGAAGCAATGAGTCATCTTTTCAAAGTTGCATATTGAAGGTCCAGTAATTGCATTTTTCTTTTTTCTTTCTTTTTTTTGCAGAGGCCTGAGCATGGTTATCATCAATTTTGGATTTTTAATATATACTGACCATGCATGGTGAGCTGTTTACTTCTCCTTTTGGAGAATTAAAAGACTTGCAGCTCCAGATAGTGGTGGTGATAGAAGGACAGTGGGAAGACACAGGAATATATCTCCAGAAAAAACCCAGAAGGTAATTTTCTGCTTCCCTGCTCAGCTATGAATGGGGAAAAAAATCATTCGCTTGACTTTCACATTGCATCACTCATACATCTGTCCTATCTTGTTTTCCAGTGAATCTCATTATTAATTCATCCCTTCCTTAATTCAACGGCAAAGATTCGAGGCAGCTGCTCTCTAGGTGTTAAAAAACACAATCGCTCCTCAACATATCACCATAAATGGGTCTGGAATTACAGTCAGAAATCATTACAGTTATAAGTTAAGGAATCACATGACTGGACCAGTAGTGTTTTTCAACTTCAGCTGCTACCGGTTCGTTTGTGGGCTCACGCAACACTTCTGTGTATGCGCAGAAGCTTCTGCACACGTGCAGAGACATCCGGATGGGTGGGCGGAGCCTCCCGCCGCCACCACTATCATTCACCTGATCTGGGGTGAACCAGTAGCAACTCACCACTGGACAGGATCCAATTTTTCAACAGTTCAAAACAGTTCAAAAGTGAGCCAGTTGCCTAACACCCAAAATGCAAATCACATGATCACAGGGAAAGTGAGGGCATCATAACTTCAAAAACGGGTTGTACGTAACTTTGGGGGCTCTGCTGTTACTTTGAAAGGCCATTAAGTGACCGATCATAAGTCGAGGACTACATGTGTATATAAATACAATACATGCAAAAGAAATACATCACTAAAACAAGTGCAGTGTATTTCCTTCTCCCCCTCCTTGGATCAAACTGATCTAGACCCTTTCATTCAGGATGAAGGCCCAGAGGCAAGTTAGCACTACAATGGGAAGCAACAATCTTCTTGTGCTTCTTCTTTGGGGCTTAGTAAAGATACATTGTGAATAGAATAGAATAGAATAGAATAGAATAGAATAGAATAGAATAGAATAGAATAGAATAGAATAGAATAGAATAGAATAGAATAGAATAGAATAGAATAGAATAGAATAGAATAACAGAGTTGGAAGAGACCTTGGAGGTCGTCTAGTCCAACCTCCTGCTTAGGCAGGAAACCCTACACCATTTCGGACAAATGGCTATCCAACATCTTCTTAACAACTTCCAGTGTTGGAGCATTCACAACTCCTGCAATCAAGTTGTTCCACTGTTTAATTGTTCTCACTGTCAGGAAATTTCTCCTTAGTTCTAGGTTGCTTCTCTCCTTGATTAGTTTCCAACCATTGCTTCTTGTCCTACCCTCAGGTGCTTTGGAGAATAGCTTGACTCCCTCTTCTTGGTGGCAGCCCCTGAGATATTGGAACAGGGGTGAAATCTACTAACCTTCCTTACTGGTTTGGAAGTGCATGTACACGCACACTATCTGCGTATATGCAAAACCTTCTGTGCATGAGCGGGCGGTGATCGCTACCAGATCACCAAACCACAGGGAAAAGTTGCTACCAGATCGAATGATCTGGTCCGATCCAGGAGCATTTCACCCCTGTATTGGAACACTGCTATCATGTCTCCCCTAGTCCTTCTTTTCATTAAAATAGACATACCCAGTTCCTGCAACCGTTCGTCATATGTTTTAGCTTCCAGTCCCCTAATCATCTTTGTTGCTCTTCTCTGCACTCTTTCTAGAGTCTCCACATCTTTTTTACATCGTGGCGACCAAAACTGGATGCAGGATTGCAAGTGTGGCCTTACCAAGGCATTATAAATTGGTATTAACACTTCACGTGATCTTGACTTGATTCTATCCCTCTGTTGATACAGCCCAGAACTGTGTTGGCTTTTTTGGCAGCTGCTGCACATGGCTGGCTCATATTTAAATGGTTGTCCACTAGGACTCCAAGATCCCTCTCACAGTTAGCACTATTGAGTGTGGTACTACATATACTGTACCTGGGCATTTTGTTTTTCTTGCCTAAATGTAGACCCTTACTTTTTCTCCCAAGGAATTTCATTTTGTTAGATAGCGCCCAATGTTCAAGTCTGTCAAGATCCTTCTGTTTCTTAAGCCTATCTTCTGGAGTGTTGGCTATTCCTGCCAGCATGCATGGGCGTTTGCTATACTGTATTTGGTCTCCTCACACTGCCTTCTGCTTTTGTGACTGCCTTCCAGTTCATTCATGTAGGCTGAAGAATGAAGGTAAGGGGTTCAACAATCCTAGAATCATAGAGTTTCAGAGACCTCTATGGTCATCAAATCCAACCGTTACATACTGCACCATTCACTATCCAGTGTTTTTCAACCTTGGCCACTTTAAGAGGTGTGGACGTCAACTCCCAGAATTCCCCAGCTGGCTGGGGAATTCTGGGAGTTGAATTAGACCATCCCATATAGATGAAATTCCAGCCTTGTTGGAAAAACCCCATTGAAGGGGATGAAAACCTACCATGCAGAAACTATCCCATGATTGACAGCTCTTCCTATCAAGAAATTCTTTCTAAGGCAGACCAATCTCCAGGGAGCTCTCTCGAACAGTCTCTTCTTCTTGCTATCAGAAAGGTCTCGCTTGATCAAAGACATTCGGCTCGGTTCTTACACTTTTGTGGAATGTATCTGGCTGGTTCTATGAAAGTCTACAGTTGTGATGGGGAGGAAAAAAAGTTGACTTCTAGTTAAAAGCTGTGTGTGAAACTTAGGGTTCAGCAGGGAAAAGGTGCTTGGGAACGTAGCAGATATTGGCCACTTGTACTAAAAATTTTGCAGCAGCTTCAAATTCCCAGGAAAAGTTGTATCTGCTTTCAAAGTTTCAGATGCTGCCTTGTTTGCATCTTTGCCCCTTTTCCAATTCTGAAGTGCTGAACAGTGCTAATAATTCCTTTAAACCAAGCCCTTAATAAAGGATGCATGTCTTAAAATCAATTGTTCAATAAGTGGCAGATAATGGCATCTATTGGGGGCACCACAAAAGTCAAGATGGCAGCCGCAGCCCCATGATGGTAGCCCCATTCTTTTTTGTACATGTGTCCACACATAGCTTTGAGGGTTTGACCTTTTTTACTGATTTCATTTTAAAACAAAGCCAAATAGAAGCGTCAACATTATCAGAGACTTTACGCATCTGTTCCATCGCTTACTTTCTGTTTTGTTTTGCTTTTAATAGAAAATTAGGCTACTTAAATTCTGATGGTGTGATTTGAAAATTATTTTGGAGAGCTGTTAAAAAAAGGGGCTGATTACAAAGCACTACTTTAAATAAATTACTCTTGTGCCTTTGATGCAGAGGTGGGTTTCAGCAGGTTCTGACCAGTTCTGGAGAACTGGTAGCAGAAATTTTGAGTAGTTTGGAGAACCGGTACTAAAAATTCTGACTAGCCTTGCCTCCATCTATTCTCAACCTCCCAAGTCCCAGCTGATCAGGAGGAAATGGGGATTTTGCAGTAACCTTCCCCTGGCTTGGGGTGGGAATGGAGATTTTACAGTATTCTTCCCCTGGAGTGGGGTGGGAATGGAGATTTTAAAGTATCCTTCCCCTGCCACGCCCACCAAGCCACACCACACCCACCAAGCTACACCCACAGAACTGGTATTAAAAAACTTTGAAACCCACCACTGCTTTGATGGCACTGAAGGTGCTGCAAGGGGAGATGTTTTATCTGAGTGTTCTTACACACACACACACACACACACACACACTCTTTATGGAAAAAAAAGTTTCAGCCGGTCTATTTTTCCAAGTGTGTCATGTTTAAGCACATTGACTTAACTGTCTTTCATTTCCTTAAATACAACTCAATTACTAAGTTTCTCTGCTAGTTTTAAAAATTGCTGCAGGCATATTATTCTTGGACAGGAAGAGGGCAATCATTCTGATAAGATTCAGTGCACAACACACTCCCCTTTGTACTTATGGGCATGTTTCTCCTTTTAATTAACAGTGGGGGGCCCCGTTCAAATATGCTGATCTCGTGTATAGTCTGCAGCTTCAAATAGCAATCACACTTAGACTTATATTTATTTATTTATTTATTGGTTTGATTTATATGCCGCCCTTCTCCGGAGACTCAGGGCGGCTTACAATGGGTTAAGCAATAGCCTTCATACTTTTGTATATACCTGCTTAGTAGGACTTTCGGGCCCTCCCCCCAAGCGGTGTTCTTTTTTATACAAAGTCAGCTTATTGCCCCCACAATCCGGGTCCTCATTTTACCTACCTTGGAAGGATGGAAGGCTGAGTCAACCTTGAGCCTGGTGAGATTTGAACTCACAGTAATTGCAGGCAACTGGCAGCTAAGTGCTATTTAACAGCACTTTAGTCCACTGCGCCACCAAGGCTCCTATACCGTCCCACTGTGCTTTACAACCCTCTCTAAGCAGTTTACCAAATCAGCCTATTGCCCCCAACAATCTGGCTCCTCATTTTACCTCCAAAGGATGGAAGGCTGAGTGAACCGGTCAGGATCGAACTCCTGGCAGTAAGCAAAGTCAGCTTGCAAAACTGCATTCTAACCGCTGCACCACCGCAGTGCTGAAATGGTACAGTCCATTCACGACTGTCTCAATCCATTCTCCATCCAGATCTTTGCCCACCAAACCCCTAACGCCGTAACATAAAATCTCAGTGAAAAACTCTTTCAAGTGGTGCAAAATTCATCTAGAAAAACCCCTGGAGTTTTTCCTTGGCAACAGAACTGAGATGGTTCCAGTTTCTTCCTCCGTTTCTTTTTCAATTCTAAATTTGCACAGTGCTGGAATGTTCTGCTTATCCCCCATCAAGCAATCCTGCTTACGTTTCTGAGCCCAGATACGGTTGGCAGGTGGGCGTTGTCATTTTCTTGGGAAAATGCGTTGACATATTATAAGAAAGTTCATTTCCCAAAGCTTATGTATTTCGCATTGTACCAACCCAACCATGATCAGCCTTTGGTCATTGAGCTGATGACTTAAGAAAATACCAGGGCGATAAGGAAGATAACATTTAGGTACCTACATGCGAACCCTTGGCAGCTTTTCTGACTCTGGGTTTCCCGAGTCAATTTTTAGATTTAATTGGATTGAAACGGAAGAGAGGCTGCAGAAAAGCATGGAGAAAGGATTTGGTTTTCTTCCCTTTGATGAGATTTCAACAATGCTTTTTCTTTCCTGCTTTCGTAAAAGGTCAGGCCTGATTTTATTTCTTGAGTGAAATGAATAATTTATGCAGTCACTCAAGAGAACAATATCTCTTTTAAAAAGGTAAAGGCCTCTTCAAGTGAACGGAACAACTCCTGTTAAATCCACCTGATTTTCTTGGCAGGACTGCAGAAGTGGTTTTGTGCTACCTTCCTCGAGAAAAGTTTATTTACTTTCCTAAGCCAGCCTATACACTGATGTGTCCACGTAGTCTCCTTAACCAGGCATTCAGCAATTCTGGTCCTGCTTAACCTTTTGGAGATCAGTAAGATTGGCCACAAAGCACCAGTCATCAATACCGACACAATTATGCCTTCAGATGTCCTTGTGTCAACTTCTTGAATACTTCCATGCAGTTTTCTTGGAAATGGCTTCCACGGGACCTTCTTCCAGGAATTGTTTTTCAACTTCCTAACTGAGGTTATACAACTGGAATTCCCTATTGCAGCATTTCTCAACCTCAGCAACTTTTAAGATCTGTGGACTTCAATTCCGAGAAGTCCCCAGCCACACAATTTACAATTGCTGAGGTTGAAAAACACTGCACTAATATCTCCCATCCAAGTACCTCTGGGTATTTGTTTTCACTTTAAAAGCCTAGCAGGCATATCTACAGGTAGATCTTGTTGGTGTGATGTTCTCAATTAGATCACAAGTGGGGTGAGCAGTTAGCACACGAGTGGTGCAGTTTTTTGCCTTTGGCTCTGTGGTGGGTTGCTCCCGGTTCGGTCCAGCTTTCTAGAACCGGTAATAAAACTGGCAGGAGGCTACACCCACCTGCCATGATGTCATCACAGGTGATCTGCGCATGCGCAAAAGCTTCTGCGCATACTCAGAAGTATTGCGCAGCAGTAGTAAAGGTAAGTAGAACCCACTCTGGTTTGGATGCTTCCGTTTGTTTCTTTATCCCCTGAATCAGCATACAGGGAAGATGTCCAGAAAGTATCCACATGGTGCTCAAAAAACCAACTTACATCTAAATACTAGTAAGATGAAGGAGATGGTGCTGGGTTTCCAGAAGCACAGAGAGGAACCTGCCCCACTGTATATCGAGGTGTGGGTGGGTGGAGTGGGTTTCCTCTTTTAAATTCTTGGGAGTGCTTAATAGTCAAGATCTCACCTGGAAAAACAAGAAGTCCCTGGTGATTGGCAAGGCCCAGCAGAGACTTCATTTCCTCAGAGTCCTGCAAAAAAATCAGGTGGAACAACAGCTGATGACCTCTTTCTATCGGTCCATGATAGAAAGTATCCTCACATACTGCATTACAGTATGGTACACTGGTTTAACTGATGCGGACAGGAAGGCACTACAGAGAGTGATCAATTTGGCACAAGAAACCATCAGTTGCCCTCTAACACCACTGGATGACCTCGCCAGGTCTCGCTGCTTTAGCAGTCTAAGGAAGATACCCAGAAATGATTCACACCCTGGTCAGGGTCTCTTCGCACTTCTACCATTGGGCGGAAGACATCTAAGCTTAGTCATAGGTTTAAAAATAGTTTCAATCCTTGGGCGAACACAACCACAATCACTCCATGCACATGTGGAAATGTATGACTAGTTTTTCTTTTTCTTTCTTTTTCTTTCCCCCACCCCCTAATTACTTGCATAGAGATTATTCTTTATACTATTTATGTTGCTTGTTTTTTTTTCATGGATTGCACCAGTGTGGTTAAAACCAATTTCGTTGTATACATGATGTACAATGACAATAAAGGATAGACTATCCTGAATCAGTTGACCAGGTTTGTAGCTCTCACCTCTGAGAAAAAGTCAGACTGAGTTCCAAGCAAAATAATATCTTATTCAAGGCTGAGTTAGAATAACTCTCTTGCCCAGTTTGGCCATCTCAGTTAAAGAACAGAGAAATTTATTTGTTCTTAGATTTTGAAGGCGAGGAGTTTGGCTGATCTCGACAACACTGCTCAGCTGGTAGCAAGCGTCTCTCAACCTCTCCCCAAGCATTAATTTATCAATTCATTGATTCACTCATTCAATTCATTCATTCTCTACATTCATTCAGTCCATTCAGTCATTCAGTCAGTCTATTCATCCATCCATCCATCTATTTACTTCATTCATTCAGTTCATTTACTCATTCACTCCATTCATTCACTCTAGTCATTCTCTCGATTCATTCACTCATTCCCTCCATTCATTCCCTCCATTCATTCTCTCCATTTATTTACAGTAATTCATTCATTCATTCATTCATTCATTCATTCATTCATTCATTCATTCATTCATTCAAAAGAAACAATTTAGGACTTCTACTTCAACCCCTATTCAGTAGAGGAATCCAAATGAAAAGGGGAGATTCCACATTGGGGAGGGGATATTGTTGAAAAGGGGCTGTAGAAATCATCTTGACTCCCCCACCCTGAATACTTTTGATTTAGCCTCTATTCAAGTACAATCAAAGAGTAACCTTTCTGTGTAATTGATTTGAGTGCTGAACTGCTACTGTCCATCCACCTTTTCTAATATGCATCTGCCTTCCTGCAAATTAAATCCGTTATTTTCCCTCGTTTCTTCTACTTCCTTAGTTTTTGTGAAAAGAAAGTTTTTATCACCAGTCCAGTTATTTTCTCTTTAGTCCTGTGCATTTGAGTTCTGCTATTTAAACACATATTTTTTTGCATTTGTCTCTATTATGTTTATCTCATTTTTCTAACCCTTCACAGTCCCTTAAATATTGTTTCTCTTCTCCCAGTTTGGTGTCACTGCAAATTTCCCCTCCATCTCCTCATGCAATTTTTTTTTAAAAAAATTGAAAATAACAGAGACTGGGCTGAATCTTAAACAGTAGTGCCCCTACTTGTTATCTTCCTCACCGGGGGAAGAATTGTTCATGAATATTCTTTGAATACAGTTTTTGCTTAATCGTCCTGCTATCTGCCTTTCAGATTAATCCTGCAGGGCAAGTCCATGGGGACTTCTGATAATGATTAGTGCATTGTTTCTGAGGTGCTTATGTATCAATTGCTTTATGATTTGCCTTAGATTGTCCCCAGGGTTCAGTGTGAGTGAGATCCCCATCTCCCCTGGCCAGCCATTTTCTAGCATTACTCAAAGATTATTCATAAAATCTTAGCCATATCAGTTTTCTTCAGAACTCTCATACACATTTCCTCTGGTCCTGAAAATTTAAAGTCATTCATAAATATTTCTTTATCATGACCTGATCAATCCTAGGCACCAGTCCTTCTTCCTGAGTTTCATGGTTTTGAGGGAACACACATTCTCTTTCTTCTGAAGAACATCAAACTACTCAGAACAGCAGGAGACCGGAGAGGGGTAAATTGTGTAGTGGTAACACAAAAAGGAAATATAGGTATTGGCTGACTCTTTGTCCTCTTAACACCTCTGCCCTCCCCAGCATTGGTCTACAAAATGTCAGCCTAAAATCTTTCCTGTAGACTTGAATAATAGATGCACACTGCTCTTAAACATGATAATAACATCTTTGAGTTAAAATTGATTCCATGTATCCATATGGGCACAACCATAAAAGTTTTCTAGGCAACAAAACAGAGGTATTTTGCCATAATTTCCACACACACACCCAAGACTTTGCCAAGACTTGGCAAAGTCTTTCCACATTGAATATTCCAAGCAAGGTATTCTAAATGGATGAAACATTTCATGCAAAACAACGAACTGGGGTTTTTTATGCATGTAAACCAATATTCTATTCTATAATGCCATTTAACAGAAAAACAGAGTTGGGAGGGACCTTGGAAGTCTTCTGGTCCAACCCCTGTTTAGGCAGGAAACCCTACACCACTTCAGACAAATGGTTATCCCATCTCTTCTTAAAAACTTCTAGTGTTGGAGCATTCACAACTTCTGGAGGCAAGTGGTTCCACGGATTAATTGTTTTAACTGTCAGGAAATTTCTCCTTATTTCTGGGTTGCTTTTCTCCTTGATTAATTTCCATCCCTTGCTTTTTGTCCTGCCTTCAGGTGCTTTGGAGAATAAGTTGACCTTCTCTCTTTTGTGACAGCCCCTCAAATATTGAAACACTGCTACCATGTCATAATATCATACCCTGTTAGGGCTATTACCAGTCTCTGTTAATATTAGTGTCCACTGTTACTATAACAAGTTATCTTGGAGATCATCATTGTCTGAAAACGTTCTATAAACAGGATAACATCCCAATGCAGTCAGACTGGCACCTTAATGCCACTGAAGACAAATGAAGATGGTTATGAGTGTGGTCAATATTAAAAGATAGTTTCAAATGGGATGAAAATTACAAAGAAGGGAGTAGTTATTTCTCAGCATTTTTGCAAAATCCTTACCTGAAACTCTGCCATAATCATGGCAAAAAAAAAAAAAAACCCCGCAAAAAACAAAATGGTTACTGGTAAATTGGACATGACTTGCTTAACTAATGCCTTGCTTAGCAATGGAATTTCTGATCCCAATTGTGGTCATAAGTCAAGGGCTACCTCTGCATGCAAAAACAGCACATTCTACAACCTCTTTTGAAATCATTTTCAAAGCAAATTGTCTACAGATTGGTTTGGAAGCCATCCTCACCAAAGAACTGAAAGGGAAAATGCTAACGCCAGTTCTTGATCAACCTAATAAAAAGGAAATATTACATAATTCATTGACCGCAATTTATTGAGCCACTGAAATAGGAATCCTCCTTAACTTGACAAAATGATTTCACATCAATGCCTGTTCCAGACAACAAGCCCTAAATGAATTAGAGATTGTATGGGGAATGCAAAGGGCCACCTGATTTGCAGCTTCTACGAGGGTAAGGCAATAATAGCAATACAGAAGTAGCTGAACATCCAACACTTAAGAATCTAAGAATGTAAGTCAAGCCTGCTGGACCAGACTTAATACCAACACAGTCCAGCATTCTGTTTTCACAGTGGCCAACACAATGCTTCCAGGAAGTTGCCAAGCAGAACACAAATTCATCTGCAATACTTTCAGCTCTGCCCCATGCAATCTCAGTTGCCTAAGGCCCAAGGAGCTGCCCTCTGAATAACACCGGAGTACTGATCACAGGTTCATATCTACAGTGAAGAACAATCAAGTTATACCCTCATTCCACGATAGAGTTCCTGAGCAGAGGTACCAACATGTTACAGAGGCTTTTGGAGGTACATACAACAGAACAGTCAGGAAAACACTCAAGACAGGTTTATAAGGAAGGGTTTCGTACTGCTCAAGACCCTGGTTTGAATTTGTAGTCTCCATTATTTATGTTGCTTTCTGACGGTGTGGAAC
Source organism: Masticophis lateralis (assembly GCA_030761175.1). Lineage (NCBI taxonomy): Eukaryota > Metazoa > Chordata > Lepidosauria > Squamata > Colubridae > Masticophis > Masticophis lateralis. The sequence continues at coordinate 14,937,853 of JAUDYJ010000009.1, forward strand.
ATTGAGGAAACTGAGAATTTGCAAGGAGGAAATTTGCCATGGATCATGGGGAAATCTGGGATGAAATGTTTTTTTGTTGGTTTAGAATGTTCAATCTCTTTCCATCTAGAGTTCATAGTTCTCTGGAACCAGGAAATCCACTCTTGATATGGAACCCTAGTTTCCTTCTTTTCCTGACCTTCTGAGAAGCAATATAGAAGGGACACCACTGAACGAGGCATGACAGCCACAAGAATCTAATCTGCACTGCCAAATAACACCGATTACATAGAGATTAAGTCACTAATGGTAGAATTTTGTATCTTCAATTCATTGCTTTCCTGGTTGCTACAGAGGCCGAGATTTGAGTGCTCCAACTTTACAAATCAAAGGCTATTCTTTCTTTCCTTGAATGGATAACTAAATTTTGTAGCCATTGGAAAGTTTGGTTTACAAACGCATGGCTTCTTAAAACATCCCATTTAGCTACTTTGGGATGCTTCCATTGAACCATCGCAACTGTGAAAGAGGATTTGATACTGGTTTGTCAAATGCATGTAACTGGTGAGAGACAGGAGGAAGAAGCCATCAGCGAGACACTAATTGGAGAAGCCAAAGTAAAAATATCTTCGGTGAAGCAGGAACAGATGCTGTGAGTTCTTCAAACCATTTGAAGGCATTTGATTTCAGAAATCCAAAAATGTATATGTACACATGGGCATGAATGGGTGCGCATACACAGCATTCATTGAATGCCTCTTTGAGACTTCACTCAAAAAAATGTAAAGTTTTTTTTTTAATTTAAGAAATTTGCAGCCATATAATAATTGACAAACGGAGACCATTTTGCAGGAGGGAAATTGGTCTTGTCACAGGTCAAATGTGGGGGGGGGGGACCCTAGTGTTTCTTTCCCCAAATATGTGGTCCTCCAGGTATGTTGGAAGTGCTTAATAAGAATTTGGAGAACTGTAGTCCCAGTGCATCAGCTTGGAGAGTGATGTCCTAAAGAATTCCGAAAGGTTCACCAGATTTGTGGTGGTGCCTTTTCCTGAATGGCTCCTGCATCAGGTTCTGGCTAGAATTCTGTGGTGGTGACCTGGGTAACTTCAGAGTGCAGTTCTTCCCCTTGGCCTCCTCTGCTGAAACCTCTTTTGTGGCTGTCCATGTCTAGTCATGCTGACTTATGAAGAACTTCTGATGGAGTGCAGGTAGAAACACGTTCTCGGGTGCTATTCCGAGCCCGGCTAAAACTGTTCTGCTCCATCCGTGATCGGAATGGGAGGCAGAACTCTCTAAAACATCTCTTGAAGTTCTCATCCAAGAAAGCATACAGGACAGGGTTGAGGCTGCTGTTAGTGTAGCCCAGGGCGATACAGAAATGTAGGCTGGCCATGACATAAGGGTTCTTCTTGTCAATGCCAACCAGAGTCCAAACAATGACAAAGATCTGGATGGGAGTCCAGCAGATGATGAAGGCTGCTACCACAATGAGCACCATGCGTGTAATACGGCGCAGATTGCGGTCCTTCTCCTTGGAACCTGAGAGGAGACGGACATTCTTTAAGCGGAGAATCATGAGCCCATAGCAGATGGTGATGACCAAGATGGGAACCAAGAAAGCAAAGATAAAAACACAGATCTTGGTAACTGTATCCCAGTAAATTTGAGGTTCGGGAAACTGAAGGAGACAAATTGTAATGCCACCTGCATAAAAGAAAGAAGAGTATGAACATGAGAGATGAACAAACAGGAGGACCATAACTCAGTGGCCAACAGAACTGCTATCCTCTTATACATAGGAGCACATCATCGCATAGTAGAGCCTCTTTTGACATCAACCATCAATGACTAGTAGTTTTATTGATGGGAGTTTGGGAGGATGTTGTTGTTGCTGTTTAATCATTAATTCATGTCTGACTCTTTGCAACCCCATGGAAACCAAAGCACACCATGCCTCCTTTTGTCCTCCACTGCCTCCCGGAGTTTGCTCAAATTGATGTTCATTGCATCAAAGAAATTATCTAACCATCTCATCCTTCCTCTACCATCCCATCCATTCCCCACATTGGGAGTATATTCCTAGTCAATTAATTGACCATCCCGTCCATTCCCAACATTGGGGGTATATTCCTAGTAGATTAATTGACCATCCTGTCCATTCCTAACATTGGGAATATATTCCTAGTCAATTAATTGACCATCCCATCCATTCCCAACATTGGGAATATATTCCTAGTAGATTAATTGATCATCCCGTCCATTCCCAACATTGGGAGTATATTCCTAGTCAATTAATTGACTTTTATGGTAGGACACAATCCAGGATGAATAGATCAGTTGGACAATATCCATGCTTTTAGTCTCCTCAACCACCTCAATGGAGGTTAAAAGGAATGGCCATTGCATCCTTCCACTACTTTCCTTTTTAAATAGACTATTGATAGTTGGGAAGGGGTGTGTGCTTCTTCTCATCATTTCCACCCTTTGTCATGAATCCTTATGGATGCAGACTGGGAGAAAGTACAAAACAAACCAGTCATCGAGATAAAGTACCTAGAGCAACTGTGTTTTCACAGGGCTTCTCTAGGGCTTGGTCTCAGTTGACAAAGATTCAGGGACAGCTACCTATCAAGTTAGTAGCTTGTATGGGATCAGGAAGCTAGTCAATTAGCCCCAAATAACCCTTTTTCTTCCTGGATTAATTGACTGGGGTTTGGAGTTTGTATGCTTTTGTTATCCCTACCCCACAACCTATTTCAATATGTTGTGTGAACAGGAATAATGAATGAGCATAGAATTCTTGATATAATTTCCAAGACAGTACAGGTAGTCCTCAGCTTATGACCATAAGTGAGCCCAAAATTCATGTTGTTAAGTGAGAAATTTGTTAAGTGACTTTTTGCCCCGTTTTATGACTTTTCTTGCCACCTTTGTTAAGTGAACCCCTGCAGCTGTTAAATTACTAACATGGTTCTTAAGTGAACCTGGCTTCCCCATTGATTTTGCTTGTCAGAAGGTCACAAAACGTGATCACATGACTTTGGGACACTGTAACCGTCATCAATGTGAGTCAGTTGTCAAGCATCTCAATGCAAATCATGTGACCATGGGGATGCTGCAACAGTCATAAGTGTGAAAAATGGTCACGAGTCACTCTTTTTCAATGATGTTGCAACTTCAAGCGGTCACTAAATTAACTGTTGTAAGTCAAGGACTACCTGTACATGGAGGGACATTATTTACAAGCCCATCTTTTTATCAAAATATGAACGTTCCTCCCTTAGCCCCATAGGTAAGCCTGCTTCCTATATAACGGAATCACCCAGGAAAAATAAACTGAATAGCAATAGCACTTAGACTTATATACCGCTTCACAGTTCTTCACAGCCCTCTCAGAGTCAGCCTATTGCCCCCAACAATTTGGGTCCTCATTTTACCAACTTGGAAGGATGGAAGGTTGAGTCAACCTTGAGCCTGGTGGGATTTGAACTGCCGGCAATCAGCAGAACTAGCCTGCAGTACAGCCACTGTGCCACCGAGGCTCATAGAATAGAAGTTCCATCGCTACTATCGGACAGAAAAAATCCTTGTACCCAAAGGTCTGTGTCAATTTAGCAGTGGGAACCACATCCTGATCATTGCCCAGACTGGGTGGTCTTCAGGGAAGTGACTGGAATTGAATGGCAGACCACTTGCCTTGAGATTTAGTGACAGCCATGACCATGATAGGCACTCCAACCACAGAGGAGAGAACCCAGATGCAAACATTGATTAACTTCGCTTTAGCCGGGGTCCGGAAATCCAAGGCCTTGACCGGGTGGCAGACGGCAATGTACCGGTCTACGCTCATCATCGTCAGGGTGAAGATGCTGGTGAACATATTGTAGTAGTCTATGGAGAGGACGACTTTGCAAAGCAGTTCCCCAAATGGCCAGGTCTCCATCAGATACTTAGCACTCTGGAAGGGCAGAGTACTGGTGGCCAAGGCATCTGCCAGGGCTAAATTGAAGATATAGATGTTGGTGGCAGTTTTCAACTTGGTGTATCTAGAGGGAGGAGATAAGGAGAATGAGATAAATTGCAGATGACACTCGTTCTTTGCAATAATAATAATAATAATAATAATAATAATAATAATAATAATAATACATTCTTTTTAAACCAGCAAAACAACATGAGGTAAAATGGAATAAAACAGTGGTATATGTTTTGATTGAAGTCAAGTGACAGAAAAGATTGATTCTCCTGAGTCCTTTCCTGGTATCAGGGCTCAGTTAATGTCTAGAAGATTACAGATTGCAAAGAATGGTTACAGGAACTGGGCATGGCTAGACTAGTGAAGAGAAGGACCAGTGGAGACATGATAGCAGTGTTCCAATTTTTGAGGGGCTGCCACAGAGAGAAGTGGGTCAAACTATTTTCCAAAGGACTTGAAGGCCAGACAAGGAATAATGGATGGAAACTGATCAAGGAGAGATTCAATCTGGAAATAAGGAGAACTTTTCTGACAGTGAGAGCAATCAACCCACGGAACAGAAGCTGCCTTTGGAAGTTGTGGGAGCTTCATCACTGGAGGCTTTCAAGAAGAGATTAGACTGCCATTTGTCAGAAATGGTGTAGTTGTGGGGGTTGGACTAGATGACCTAAAAGGTCCCTTCCAACTCTGTTAATCTGTAACAGTCTAGTTTGGCGGACATAATCTGAAGGGGAGCACAGGAATGCCGAGAAAGTAAACATGGATCTGTCTCCAACAAAGAATGTGAAGGCAAGAGATAAGAAGAAATTCAAGCTGACTTATCAGAGAGGGCCATGCTGAAAGAGACCATGAAGAGATTAAGTTCTGACTAGCTATAAATTCTGACATACCTTTCCTGTTTACAGAGAAATGGTCAACTAGCATAAATGATTGCCATTTCTTAGGATACGTTCCAGATACATATTCTAGTTTTGTTTTCCTTGTTTCTCTGACAGCCTGATACCCACCTTACCTAAATTTGCTTGCCTTCTTCACCAAATACCCTTGCTTGCTTCTTCTTCTTCACCGTTATCCGTTTCTCCTTTCTTCTGTGCTATCTAATATCCAGAGGTATTTCACGAGAAGAGTCCTCCACTTCTCTGCTCACAACAGAATACTTTATGCCACCAGGCTTGAAATTTTGGGTTTAGACAATTTAGAACTACGCCGCCTTCAGTCTGACCTAAGCGTAGTACACAAAATTATCCGCTTCGACATCCTACCTGCCAATGACTACTTCAGCTTCAACCACAATAATACACAAGCACACAAAAGATACAGACTTAAGGTAAACCTCTCGAAACTCGATTGCAGAAAATTCAACTTTGGCAACAGAGTGGTCAATGCCTGGAATGCACTACCTGACTCAGTGGTTTCTTCCCCAAACCCCCATAACTTTAACCTTAGACTGTCTACTGTTGACATCATCCCATTCCTAAGAGGTCTGTAAGGGGCGTGCATAAGCACACCAGCATGCCTACCGTCCCTGTCCTACTGTCCCCATTTATTCATAGCCATATCCTGTATTCCTAATCAGGTTTATACTTATATCTGTTACCTTATACATGTTTGACAAATAAAATAAATAAATAAATAAAATCTCCCGTCTAGTAGTATTTGATCTACATGTCATTTACTGTATTTGGTACCCATGCTTGTCTCCTTGTGCTTTTAATCAGTTGATTAAAAAAGGGGGAAACCATTCATTTAATGTCGATCTGGATTTCTGAAGGATGTGAGCAGCAAAAGATGCTTCACCCGGGCTGTGTCATTGTTTATATGGTGCTGAAATCCATCCTTCCTATTCCTGAAAACATTCTGTCCCTCCTGCAAGAGATACTGTTTTTACAGCTGATTTTCAGTCTGTTCTAGGATACCTTTTTATGTTGACTATATTGCTGTAAGGAAGAAGAGACTCCTTTGTTTTTACTGCCAGTGTATAGCTTCTTTACCGATCCTTGATCTGAGAAGGCTCCATTAGAGGTGCCAACACAGGGGTAAATCCTTTGTTGGGGGAAAATCATTATTTTCTACCGTTTTATTTATTTATTTCACTCTTTGGCTGGGTTTGCTTTAAAAAATCTCTCCAGTCACCCTGGGAAAAAAAATCTGACCTTCTGAATAAATCCACAGCTGAGTATATGTGTGTGAAGTTCAAAACTTGTTACAAACTAGGCGTAACTGTCATGGGCTGACAAATCGCAAATGCCCAACATCGCTGTGCCTGTTAGAGAGAATAAAAAATTCAGGAATGGGGACAGGGAGAAGATCATTATTGAATGAGAGAAGAAAAAGGGAAAGGATTTTTCAAATGTTTGTCTTCAGTCTGTTGGCACTTTTCCTTTTTTAAACTAGCCTTTCATTTAATGCCAATGTTCTTGGGATCAGTATATATACTGTATATATATATCATCAGGGTGGAGTTGGGGCAGCTGAATGGAACTGAGAGTTTACTGGCCGGATGCCCTTCCTTATGCCTACATGAAGTTCACAGCAGACAATTACAGCAGCAGCAGAAAGAGAAATATCTGCCGCTACTTAGGATCGGACTCACTGCCTCCTGTGAGGTGAGAGCTCCTCTTCTAGGCCACCACGCTGCTCAGTAGACTATACAAATAAGGGTTATAATAATTAGGTGAATATGTTGCAGCAATAATACTATTAATAAAAAGCCTGAAAGAATTAAAAAAAGAAATTAAAAGAATGCTGCCAAAAAATCTGGGGAAAGAATTTGACAGACGGAAGCCACCAGTGGAAAGAAAGTGACCTCACTCACGTGTATAGTCACCCTCACCTACAGGTGCAATAGTTGCACTGGGAAAGTTACTAATAAGCTACCTGAGGCTTCTAGAAATCTCAATTCAAAATGGAGCCATTCTGGAGGTTCTAACAGTGTTCTTGGCTTGGTTTGGAGAAGGACCACTTCAAGAACTTTTGGAATAAACAGTTATGAGAGTTCAAGGGTTCATCCTGAACAGTGGTGGGTTTCAAAATTTTTTACTACCAGTTCTGTGGGTGTGGCTTGGTAGGCGTGGCTTGGCTTGGTGGGCGTGGCTTGGTGGGTGAGACAGGGGAAGGATACTGTAAAATCCCCATTTCCTCCTGATCAGCTGGGACTTGGGAAGCAGAGAATAGATGGTGGTGGGGCCAGGCCGAACTACTCAAAATTTCCGCTACCAGTTCTCCAGAACTGGTCAGAACCTGCTGAAACCCACCTCTGATCCTGAAGCCACAAAATCATGGCTCAAATACATGTGCTGACCAAGTATTTCTGGCAAGTTTGAAATGATGATATGAGAATCTTATAAATACATTTGAAATAAATACAGTTAGTCCTCGATTTACAACCATTTGCTTAGTGCCTACTTGAAGTTACAACAGCACTGAAAAAAGTAACTTGTGATTATTTTTCACACCTACAATCATTGCAGCATCTCCATGGACATGTGATCAAAATTTGAACACTTATCAACTGGCATGTATTTATGACGGCTGCAATACCTTGGGGTCATGTGATCCCTTTTTGTGACCTTCTGACAAGCAAACTCAATGGGCAAGCCACATTCGCTCAACAACCATATTGCTAACTTAACAATTGTGTCGAGAAAAATTGTAATACAGAGCAAGACTCACTTAACCACTGTCTCGCTTGGCAACAGAAATTTTGGGCTCAATTATGGTCGTACGTCGAGGACAACCTGTACACACAGATTCTGGTCCAAACTCAACTAGGGAAGCTCACTGTTGAATGTGAATTAATATCTCCAGGGGTGAAATGCTCCCAGTTCGGACCGGATCACCCAGTAGCAATAGAGGCGGGTGGTTCGGAGAACCAGTAGCAAAAATTCCTGGCCCCTCCCACCCATGCTCAGCTGAGCCACACAATCATCATGACCACAGAAATGTCTTCGGACAATGCTGGCTCTTTCAGCTGAGAAATGGAGATGAGTACCATCTCCTAGACTTGGACACAACTGAGTAGAAGAAACCTTTTACCTTATTTTGGAAAGGTGTGGCTACTTCTGTTGTGGCCTGTCAGCTGCCAGCTCCTCCAGCAGCAGAATCAGAGGAGGAGGAGGAGGAGGAGGAGGAGGCGGCATGGGAGTCAGGTCAGCATCAAGGCAACCTGAGAGCTCTGAGGGGGAAGAGGGAATGGAGCTGGCAGAGAGAGAGAGAGAGAGAGGCAGAGCCTGGGCCATCCGTCAGCCCTCAGATGGAGAGTCAACAGCCCCCAGGTCTGGAGGTGGCTGATGAGGAAGAGGAGGAACAGCTGGGTTCAGTGCCTGATGCATGGATGCGCAGAAGGCAGAAGAGTGGAGAGCAGTGGAAATCTATGGGCCGGTCCTTGGGACCAAAGAACCACCACTACTAGTGAAGCCCCATCCTAGCTCTGGGGATAAAAGGCAGGGGGCGGAGATGAATAGATGTGGCAGACAGTTATTCATCTCCTGGCCAGCTGGACTTGTTAGCCTGCGGTGAGAGAGAAACTTTTTGCCGGGGCTGCTGGCATTCCTAATGAAGAAATTTTTGAGTTAACTTCAGAGGGTTTGTCATGTTTGGGGAGCTGGATCAGAACAACATTGTCCCCACTCAAAAATAATATCTGAGGACGTATTCCCTACTTCTTCCATGAAACTAAAGGCTCCTTGGCCCTTAACAGACACTGCCAGGTCCATTGTGGAAATAAAATCTATATCACCATAGTGAAATCTCTCTATAAAAAATACATTGAAATACATTGATCAAATCCTACCACATTTCCAGCTGCATATAAAATGCCACTGAAAACTGATTTTGCCACCCTCAGAGAATCTTACTGCCAAGAAATACCCAGAAAGGGGAGAGGGGCAGGAAAAGAACGAGAAAAATACCTTCAAGCCATCATAACCGAAGCACGTTCTTTAGAGATGATGTGTCACCTTGATTTTGATCTATGCCTGGTGGCAGGCTTCTATAAAACTGCAGTGATTTACTGGCTACGTTTTAGCCTTAAATTTCTGGTGCTGCTGTGGGTTGTGTATATGGCATAGTATTGTTTATATGGAATGGAGGAATAAGTGGGAATAACTGATACCCATGAATACACATTGGTAGGAGCTGCAAAGGAATGCAGTGGCTCAGTGGCTAAGACACTGAGCTTGTCAATCAAAAGGTTGGCAGTTCAGCAGTTCGAATCCCTAGTGCCACGTAATGGGGTGAGCTCCTGTTCCTTGTCCTGGCTTCTGCCAACCTAGCAGTTCGAAAGCACGTAAAAAATACAAGTAGAAAAATAGGGACCATCTTTGGTGGGAAGGTAACAGCATTCTGTGTGCCCTTGGTGTTTAGTCATGCCGGCCACATGACCATGGAGATGTCTTCGGACAGCGCTGGCTCTTCAGCTTTGAAACGGAGATGATCATAGCCCCCTAGAGTCAGGAATGACTAGCACATATGTGCGAGGGGAACCTTTACCTTTTACCTTTTAGGAGCTGCAAGAGGAATTGGGGCTGTAATCATTTGCCCATCTCTTCTACGCTTCCTGATCTCTTCTATGAAACCTTCAAAGAGTATCTGCCAAAAGGTTGGTTGAATGGCAGATAGTGCTGCATCTGCTTTCCTAACCCCCAACCTCCCCCCTCAAAAGATGCTCATCATCCAAAGGGAGAACCAACAAAGATGCAGGTCTGCAACAAATTTCAAAATGTTGAATGTTGAAATGTTGAAAGTCCTGTGTCTGAAAGATTCCCTCCAGGGGTGGGTTCTACTTATCTTTACTACCAGTTTGCAATGGGAGCGCACGTCCATTATGACGTCCAGGTGGATGGGTGGAGCCTCCCGCCACTTTTACTACCAGTTTGCAAGAACCGGACAGAACCAGGAGCAATCAACCACTGATTCACTCCATATTTATTATTTATTTATTTATTATTTCAATTTATAAACCGCCCTTCTCCTTGCGGACTCAGGGCGGTGAACAGCCAGAATAAAACATGGTATACAAAAGTTAAAAACAATTAAAAATTATTAAATATTATTCGGCCGAGAATTAAAACAACCCAATTTAAAATCAATGTCAAATTTAAAAACGGAGGATGGGATCAAGCTAGCCCAGCTAGATGGAACAAATGGGTTTTAAGGGCCCGACAAAAGGTCCGGAGATCTGGAATCCTGCGTATCTCCGGGGGTAGGTCATTCCAGAGGGCGGGCGCTGCCACAGAGAAGGCTCTCCCCCTGGGAGTCGCCAGCCGACACTGTCTGGCCGACGGCACCCGGAGGAGGCCCTCTCTGTGCGAGCGTACTGGCCGGTGGGAGGCTATTGGCGGCAGAAGGCGGTCCCGCAAGTACCCAGGTCCTAAGACATGGAGCGCTTTAAAGGTGGTCACCAACACTTTGAAGCGCACCCGGAAGACCACCGGGAGCCAGTGCAGCTCGCACAGGAGAGGTGTCACGTGGGAGCGCCACGTCGCTCCCATAATTCCCCGCGCGGCCGCATTCTGGACCAGTTGGAGCCTCCGGGTGCACCCCAAGGGGAGCCCCATGTAGAAGTAAAACACCTCCTACTATGGAGGCGGGGCGGGCGGGGGACATAACCTAGTGGTCTATGAATGTTTTGTCTGCTGTTGTCCAGATTAAGTACCTATAAACAGTTTCAGGTCAGAATGCCTGGAAAAACAGATTGTTTACTAATTCCAACTTTGCATGTAGATTTTAACACTAGAATGACGTTATAGCTTGTGTATGTAACTTTGATTTTTGTTCCTTTCTCCAAAGCAGGTATGCATAAATGTTTATATTTATTTTAGCAATAACTAAATATGAGCTTTGTGCTAGTATTGTAATTGTGGTTATTTTTTCATAGTTTGTAGAATCGAATGGTTGCGATCTTTCTAACATGAATCGGTGCTGGTCAGTGGCTGAACTAAAGATTTTGCCTTGCCTTGCCTTGCTTTTGCTACTGAGCACTTCATTTTTATGGTAGCTAGTTCTCTCATAGTCAAGGCTATGGTTTTCCCAGTTGCAATGTATGGCTGTGAAAGTTGGACCATAAGGAAGACTGATTGCCAAAGAATTGAGGCCTTTGAACTCTGGTGCTGGAGAAGACTCCTGCGAGTCCTTTGGACTGCAAGGCGATCAAAGCGGTCAGTCCTAGAGGAGATCAACCCTGACTGCTCTCTAGAAGGCCAGATCCTGAAGATGAAACTCAAATGCTTTGGCCACCTAATGAGAAGGAAGGACTCACTGGAGAAGAGCTTAATGCTGGGAAAAACTGAGGGCAAAAAAAGAAGGGGACGGCAGAGAATGAGGTGGCTGGATGGAGTAACTGAAGCAGTCGGTGTGAGTTTAAATGGACTCCAGAAGATGGTAGAGGACAGGAAGGCTTGGAGGAATGTTGTCCATGAGGTTGAGATGGGTTGGACACGACTTTGCAACTAACAACAACAACAACAAAAACAAAAACAACAAGTTCTCTCCCTTGGCCTCCCAACATTTTCATTTACTGGTTCCTCAGCTCCTCTTGCATGTATGGATCTCTTGGATCTCTTGGATGGCAGCTATACACGTGAAAAGACACCTTGGAGATTTTCACTAGAGATATGAAAAGAGACTCTGGAAAGAGTGCAAAAAAAAGTAACCAAGATGATTAGGGGACTGGAGGCTAAAACATATGAAGAACGATTGCAGGAATTGAGTATGTCTAGTCTAGTGAAAAGAAGGACTGGGATGACATGATAGCAGTGCTCCAATATTTGAGGGGCTGCCACAAAGAAGAAGGGGTCAACTTATTTTCCAAAGCACCTAAAGGCAAGACAAAAACCGATGGATGGAAACTCACCAGGGAAAGAAGGAACCTAGAACTAAGGAGAAATTTCCTAACAGTGAGAACAATCAACCAGTGGAAAAGCTCGCCTTCAAAAGTCAAGGCTTTGAAGAAGAGACTGGACAACCATTTGTCTGAAATGGCATTGGGTCTCCTGCTTGAGTAGGATGTTGGACTAGAAGACCTCCAAGGTTCCTTCCAATTCTGATGTTCTGTGTATGCTATTAGGAAGAGAATAATCCATTCAGGCATTCAGAAAGAATGTTTGGGTTCACCCAATGGACCTCAAGAAGATTTCTAGCCCAGGGGTGTCAAACTCAAGGCCCATGAGCTGGATCTGGCCATGGGATGCTTAGATCTGGTCCACAGGGCCACTCTGGAAACAGTGAAGGACCAGCCCATGGTGCCTCTGCCAGCAAAAACAGAGTTCAGGAAGGCTGAATGCAGCTCTGCCAAGCTCCATTTTCGCTGGCAGAGAGTTGCAGAAGGCTGTCCCAGTCGAAAATGGAGCTTGATTGGGAGCCCGTTTTTGCTGTCAGAGCACCCCACAGGCACCCCCGACATGAGTGACATCAAGCTGGCCATGCCCACCCTGGTCACGCCCACCCCAGTCCCCCAAAATCAAACTCAACCCTGATGCGGCCCTCAACAAAATCTAGTTTGACACCCCTGTTCTAGCATGTTAAAAGAATTTGGAGACATCAGATGAGATGGAATATGAAATAGCAATAGCACCTAGAGTTATACACCACTTCACAGTGCTTTACAGCCCTCTCTAGGCGGTTTACAGAGTCAGCCTATCACCACCAACAATCTGGTCATCATTTTACCCACCTCAGAAGGATGGAAGGCTGAGTCAACCTTGAGCCGGTGTAGGATCGAACTCCTGGCAATGGACAGAGTTAGCCTGCAATACAGCTTTCTAACCACTGCACTGCCACAGTACAAATGGGACATACCAGATGACTCAGTGCCTGGGCACTACCTTCAACATTTTGTTATAGTTTGGTTTATCTTTCAACTCCTTTAATAAACTTGTTTTGATATTTAAAAAAGGCTTTTAAAAAGAACTTATATTTATTCTGTGGGAGATGACTGACTGACTTAAGATTTGCTATATTTGGAAAGTTACTTCCCCGCATTTCGTCAACCCCTGTCTTTGCTTCTTTGTTTGATTGTTTCCCTTGTTTTCAGCGTTTTGCAGAAGGAAGCATCTTCCTACAGTGAGACTTTGGCAAAACGTTAAAGACCAGAAGTAAAGACACTCGCTGTATATATTTCATAAGCTGTCATGAGAGAGGGTGGGGGGAAGAGAAGGCCAATCAATACTGAGAGCTTAAATGATGAAACGATGCTGATCTTCTGTAGGATAAATCAGGAGAAGACAAAGATGAAGCCAGGAAGATAAATAAAAGATGAGTAAATCTCTCTCTTTAAAAAAAAAAAGAGATTTTTGACTGTAACCTAATTTTACTTGTTCTCATGAATATGCTCATTAAATTGCTGTTGCCGAAGGAAGGCTAGCCTTTTCAGAAGCAGAAAAGTTTCTCTACAACAGCAGCATGTATTATCTCCATCATAACATAATGTTTGCATTACCTGGCTTATTTTAGTAATATATTCAACTTATAGTTGGGAAAACATAAAACAGCTTCTGTTGAAAACTTCCCTACCACTCCTGAGATATTGACAATTCAGGGAACGTCTTCCCTTCTCCCCCAAACGGTCTAATAATGATGAAATGTATTCTATGGCTCTGAGATGGTGCCCAGAGGGCTAGGAAAGGACAGCAGTATAAAATCTCATGAAAAAGGATGTGATAAACCAATGGCAACCTACATAGAACTCTGAAGACTGAAAACATTTCTTTCCAATTCCATGGTATGCATTTGGGGGGAGAAGGCCATACAGATAGTCTTGACTGATGACTACAACTGAATGCAAAGTTTCCATCCCTAAATAAGACAGTTGTTAAGGTTAACTCAGCCTTCCATCCTTCCGAGGTGGGTAAAATGAGGACCCAGATTGTTGGGGGCAATAGGCTAAATGTCAGCCCCACTTCACTGGGCTGTCATTCCGGTGGGGACGGAGACAAACAGCTCATGCTGCCCCATGTTCCAACACTGAAAATCCTGCCTTAACACCGCCTGCTTCCTCCTGAATTTGGCTGGTGGGACCATCTTCTGACCACTATTCCCGTGGTCTCCATTGCTTCCAGCAGCATTAAACGCATTGCTGCTCCTCAGCTGAGAGGCGGACAGAACCACGCCTGTGTAGACGCCACTTCGGCTACATTAGCCATCATTAATGGGAGCTTACCGAATCCGACAACCCTGGACTACTTGCAACTAATTACTAATCAGGGGAAGCAACTGGAACCCTCCAATTGGTGCATGGGTTTGAGGTGGAGTAGCGGGGTGGGGCATGCTGGATTTAAAAACGGGAATGGGAGCACGATATAGTTAGAGCTGACAATATTTCACAGAAACGCTGGGTGATTGTTGGAGCGTGCTGAATCACGGAAGATAAAACTTTGTTACAACCTCTACCTTGTTGTCTGGTGTTTCCTTCCCCGTCCTGATTCGGAACCTGACACTGACTCTGTAAACCGCTTAGAGAGGACTGTAAAAAGCACTATGAAGCGGTATATAAGTCTAAGTGTGCTTAGGTAGTACACTGGTTAGAGTGCAGTACTGCAGCTACTTCAGCTGACTGCTAGTTCAGCAGATCAGTGGATCAAATCTCACCAGCTCAAGGTTGACTCAGCCTTCCATCCTTCCGAGGTGGGTAAAATGAGGACCCAGATTGTTGGGGGCAATATGCTATTTAGTATACTGTCTTTGGTGTAAGCTGCCCAGAGTCCTTGGAGAGTGGGCGGCGTAGAAATATGACTAATAAATAAATAAGTGCTATTGCTATTGCTAAGTGAGTTTTTCCTCCTTTCATGAACTTTCTTGCCACAAGTTGTTAAGGGAATCACTGCAGTTGTGAAGTTAGCCAGCCGGTTTTTCAACGAATCTGGCTCCCCCATTGAATTTGCTTGTCAGAAGTGGGATCATGGGACCCACCCTGGGACTCTGCCACTGTCATAAGTACATGCCAAGTGGTCGAATGTTGATCACGTGACCATGGGGATGCTGCAATGGTCGCAAATTGTGAAAAATGGTCCTTTTTTTCCAGGGCTGTTGTAGCTTTGAACGGTTGTTAGTTAGCTAAATGAATGGTTGTCAGTCAAGGACTACCTGCATTTCTCTTCATTTCCTGTCTCCATCACAGGGAGAGAGATATTGTGGATATTTTGCATACAAAACATACAGGTAACCTCTCTGGTTCCCTGCTTTACAGGTAGTCCTTGAATGACAAGCATTCATTTAGTGACCAGAGTTACAACAGCACTGAAAAAAAGTGATGTATGACTATTTTTCATATTTACAACCATTGCAGCATCCCCAATGGTCAACATTTGGATGGTTGCCAGTGGTCCCTCTTTATTAGTTGCAGTGTTCCAGGGTCACGTCAGGGGTGAAATCCAGCAGGTTCTGACAGGTTCTGGACAACCGATAGTGGAAATTTTGAGCAGTTCGGAGAACCGGCAAATACCACCTCTGGCTGGCCCCAGAGTGGGGTGGGAATGGAGATTTTGCAATATCCTTCCCCCAGGAGTGTGGAGGGAATAGGGATTTTGCAGTATCCTTCCCCTGCCATGCCCACCAAGCCACGCCCACAGAACCAGTAGTTTTGAAAAAATGGATTTCACCACTGGGTCACATGTCCCGCTTTTGCGACCTTCTGACAAGCATAGTCAATGCTGAAGCCAGATTCACTTACTAACCATGTTACTTAACAACTGCAGTGATTCAACTACCCACTTGACAATTGTTTGGCATAGCAACTGGAATTTCAGACTCAGTTGTGGTTTGTAAGCCAAGAACTGCTTGTATTATGACTCATTCGTAATATTTATTAGATTTGTTATATTTTATCCCCTCTCTAATATTTTGTAAGTAGCTCAAGGCAATGAACATGTCTGATATTCCTTCCTCGGCCGATTTTCCCCATAACAACAATTCTACTAGGTGAGTTGGCTGGAGACAGAGTGACTGACCCAAGGTCACCCTGCCAGCTTTCATGCCTAAGGCAGAACTAGAACTTACAGCCTCCTGGCAGTTGGTCCAAAGTCACCCAGATGGCTTTCATGCCTCAGGTAGGACTAGAAGTCACATTCTCCTGTTGATTGGCCCAAAGTCAACCTGCCAACTTTCATCTCTAAGGCTGGCTAGAATTTACAATCTCTTGGCAATTGGTCCAAAGTCACTCAGAAGGCTAGATCTTACAGTCTCCTGATGATTGGCCCAAAGTCAACCAGCCAACTTTCATGCCTAAGGTGGGTAGTGGTGGGTTGCCCCCGGTTCAGACTGGTTTGCAAGAACCGGTAGTAAAACCGGCAGGAGGCCCCACCCATCACTCCAGATGTCATCATCAGTTATCTGCGCATGTGCAGAAGCTTCCCGTTGCACACTCCCGTTGCGAACTGATAGTAAAGGTAAGTAGAACCCACCCTTGAAGGTGGGACTAGAATTTATAATCTCTTGGCAATTGGTCCAGTCACTTAGCCAGCCTTCTTGCCTAAGGTAGGATTAGATCTTATAGTCTCCTAGTGATTGGCCCAAAGTCAACTAATCAACTTTCATGCCTAAGACAGGACTAGAACTTACAATCTCTTGGCAATTGGTCCAAAATCACTCAACTAGCTTTCATGCCTAAGGAAGGACTAAGAATGAATCATTTCCTGGTTTCTAGGTCAGCATCTTCACCACTATGCTAAATGGACCTTTTCCTCTCCAGCTGAATTCATGATAGATTAAAACCATATAACCTGGAACACTAAGTAGCTGCAGTTGTCCTTCCCTCTGACAGAAGATCCATCTTAGCCCTAAAGAAAACTAGGATGAGAGCATATATTCATTTCAGGATTGACAGGTTACTCATCTTCCCAAGGTTAGAATACCTTCATCATGTCCCTTTATCAGTTTGTCAGTTTCTTAAAAAATAATAACACTTAAGCATCCTTTTGCACCTTTCCCTTAACTGCACATCGAAAACCTTCTTTCTAATGTAAAGAATCCTTGACTGTATCTTTTCCCTACATAAAAGGTAAAGGTAAAAGTTCCCCTTGCACATATGTCCTAATCGTTCCCGACTCTAGGGGGTGTGCTCATCTCCGTTTCAAAGCTGAAGAGCCAGCGCTGTCCGAAGACGTCTCCATGGTCATGTGGCTGGCAGGACTAAATGCCAAAGGTGCACGGAACGCTGTTACCTTCCCACCAAAGGTGGTCCCTATTTTTTTACTTGCATTTTTTATGTGCTTTCAAACTGCTAGGTTGGCAGAAGCTGGGACAAGGAACAGGAGCTCACCCCGTTATGCAGCACTAGGGATTCGAACCGCTGAATTGCCGACCTTTCGATTGATAAGATCAGTGTCTTAGCACTGAACCACTGCGTTCCTTTGCAGCTCCTACCAATGTGTATTCATGGGTATCAGTTATGCCCACTTATTCCTCCATTCCATATAAACACTTTGTAGGAAAGCAACGTTGTTAATTCTGTTCCCAGTCGGCATCTCTGTTTGATTCTGGAATCCGTGTGGCTTTACCAAGTAGGTCTTTGGCAGAGTGTCAAGGGAGATAAAGGTTGGTGATTACCCCAAAGGATTTCTCCCAACGGACTTTTTGCAACTAATTGGGGCTCAGCTGTGAATGAACGTAATTCATAGCTGTTGCAATAAAAGAGTTTTTTGGGGACTACTCATGTGTTTTAATGACTCGGGAAGCCTAGGTCACAACACTCACCCTGTTATGCAACACTAGGGATTCGAACTGCTGAACTGCCAACCTTTCGATCGACACGCTCAGCATCTTAGCCACTGAGCCACTGTGTCCCTTCTTTCCCTACATACATACGCTTTATATACTTGTTTTCTGTAAGGAAATGCATTTTTTTGAATTTCTCAATTTCTCTCTTGATTGAATTTGTTAGCTCAGCCATGGCATTGTAAACTTTGGGAAATTGTGCATATTTCAAAGTCTAGCACAGTTCAGTTCGTGGGCAAGCCTGGAGGATAGGATTGTGATGGAGATAAGCTTTAGATTAGTCCACTTCTGAGCTGATGGTTTGCCTCCAATCACATGGAGGTAGGACAAAGGCTTCTAGACAGGGATGAAATTCAAAATTTTTCCTTACTGGTTCCGTGGGTATGGCTTGGTAGGCATGGCAGGGGAAGGATACTGCAAAATCTCCATTCCCACCCCACAGCCAGAGGTGGTATTTGCTGGTTCTCCAAACTACTCAAAATTTCTGCTACCGGTTCTCCAGAACTTGTTAGAACCTGCTGAATTTCACCCCTGCTTCTAGAGTCCCTTTGCTAAAGCTTTCAACAATCAAAGTTCAATTACCACTTGGATGATTAATAGTATGACACACCCACTTGCGCTAGGTGAGAATTAGTTTATATCCACAATGATATGCGGAGAGGGCACCATTGAATCACAGGCTGTCAACTCCAACAGCTGCGTAAGGATCAAGCCATCATTGCTGCTGTTTTGCACACTCCGAATCTTATTTCACTTAATCTTTTGTTTCATAGCAGGTTGTACACTTTGGAGGGTTTGTGGCTAGAAGAGAATGAAAATAACTTTAAAACAGGGGTGTCCGAGATTGGCAATTCTAAGACTTCAATTCTGGGAGTTGAATTTTTTTTTTTAAATTTAATTTATATGCCGCCCTTCTCCGGAGACTCAGGGCGGCTTACAATGTGTTAAGCAATAGCCTTCATACTTTTGTATATACCTGCTTAGTAGGGCTTTTGGGGGCCCCCAAGCCGTGTTCTTTTTTATACAAAGTCAGCTTATTGCCCCCACAATCCGGGTCCTCATTTTACCTACCTCAAAAGGATGGAAGGCTGAGTCAACCTTGAGCCTGGTGAGATTCGAACTTGCAGTAATTGCAGGCAGCTGGTGTCACTTTAACACCAGTTAAGCTGCTGCTTAAGCTGCTGCGCCACCAGGCTCTTACCTGGGAGTTGAAGTCGGTAAGTCTTAAACTTGCCAAGGTTGGACACTGTTGCTTTAGGTCCTTGTTGTTAGATTCTTTTTAATTTGCCTATCAGATTTCATAGAAGAAAAGATGGTCCCTATTTCTCCCATGAGTGTGTGTGTATTTGTGTGTGTGTGTGTGTGTGTGTGTGTGTGAGAGAGAGAGAGAGAGAGAGAGAGAGCGCATGTGTGCCTGTGACAGACTCCTGGGGAAAGACAGATAAGCACATTGCTCCAAACACAGCTAATTTATGCATTTCAGTTGCTTCCTGAGCTAAGAAAATTAGTGCTGGGAAGCACCAGGGCATTCTGAGTTAAGAAGCACTGGGAGATAAGAGTCTATGAATAGCAAGGATAAAAGAGATTACATGCATATAAACATAGATATCATGCTACTGCCTTTCAGAGTAAGCAAGAGTTATATAAAGCACAGCAAAAGAGTAAGAAACAGTAAACCCCAAACAATGTAAAGGCATGAGATAAGAGAAAATGAAAGGAAGACATTAAAATTTAATCTACGCCCACACCATTCTTTCTTCTTTCACATCTTCATGTCTTTGCAAGCCATTCTTGCTTTCCCCATGTCTCCCCACAGCTTTATACGTTGCCTCTTTTTCCTGTCAACTTTACCTATCAACTAGGTTTCTTAATCTTCCTCTTTCTCTTGACCTGTTCAGAATGACAGAATAACAGAGTTAGAAGGGACCTTAGAGGTCTACTAGTCCAACCCCCTGCTTAGGCAGGAAACCTACACCATTTCGGACAAATGGTTATCCAACCTCTTCTTTAAAACTTCCAGTGTTGGAGCATTTACAGCTTCTGGAAGCAACTTGTTCCACTGATTAATTGTTCTCACTGTCAGGAAATTTCTCCTTAGCTCTAAGTTGCTTCTCTCCTTGATTAGCTTCCACCCATTGCTTCTTGTCCTGCCTTCAGGTGCTCTGGAGAATTGGTTGACCCCCTCTTCTTTGTGGCAGCCCCTGAGATATTGGAACACTACTTTGTTTTAATGGTTCTGTTTTGTAGTTCTGTTTACAATCTTTGAAGGAATGTGGGGTGGAGCAGGCCCAGGCATGCCAGGGCCCCTCAGGATCGGGATGGCTTGTTAGCAGAGAGGAACTGGAGCAGGATGATTGAGAGAGGGCAAGCAGTGGACATGAGGAGAGATGGAGTTCAGCCAATGAGCAAGGACTGCCCCCTCTTGATCCCCGAGCATGGAGAGTGGAGAGAAGGTGGAACAGCGCAGGCTGACCCGATGACTCTGGAGGAGAGCACCCCACCCTTCTTCACAAGGCAAACCTGGAGACTGAGATTTAAGGAGACGTTGTGGAGAGGGGCATTTGTCAGGAACAAATGCTAAATTTGTAGAGTTTGATGTGCTGGTACAAACATTTGGAGTTTGCAGGACTTCTTCCTTCCTTTGTGGATTCAGAGCCTTGTCGAAGGATCAGTCGCAGTTTCACAATTATTGTTCTAACTGAATAAATAACCCTAGAAATGATCTGGAGACTCCACGATCCTCACTCTGATTTGCTTATCAGTATTGTGTCTGTAAATGAGACCTACAGAATAATTGAGTTGGAAGGGACCTTGGAGGTCTTCTAGTCCAACCCCCTGCTATACTATTCCAGACAAATCGCTGTCCAGTCTCTTCTTAAAAGCCTCCAGTGATGGGCACCCACCATGTTTGAAGGCAAACTGTTCCACTGGTTGATTGTTCTCACTGTGAGGAAATTTCTCTCGCTCAGTAATTTCGCTTCGTAACAAAAGCAAACAAGGCGTGGCCAAATCTTTAGTTCAGCCTCTGACTGTTCTTCATATATTTTAGCCGCCAGTCCCCTAATCAGCTTTGTTGGTCTTCTCTGCCCTCTTTCTAGAATCTCAACATCTTTTTTATAATATGGCGATCAAACCTGGATGCAATTTCAATTTCCAATATGTATTCAAGATGAACGCCATATATGTGTGTCTGTCTGTCTGTCTGTGTCTGTGTGTCTTTGTGTCTGTGGTGTAGCATGTGTATATGTGTGTTTGTACGTATACACTTTTGAGAGCAGGCAACAGAATTTTATTTTTAAGGTGTGCCAGTGTGTCCACAGTAAAAAAATGACAATAAAGATTCTCTCTCTCTCTCTCTCTCCCTCCCTCCCTCCCTCCCTCCTTCCATCCCTCCATCCCTCCATCCATCCATCCATCTATCTATCTATCTATCTATCTATCTATCTATCTATCTATCTATCTATCTATCATCTATCGGTATCTATCTATTTATCTATCTATCTATTGGTATCTATCTATCTATTGGTATCTATCTATTTACATCTATCTATCTATCTATCTATCTATCTATCTATCTATCTATCTATCAGTATCTATCAGTATCTATCTATCTATCTATCTATCTATCTATCTATCTATCTGTTTCTCTCTCTCTCTCTCATCTATTTCTCTCTCTTTCTCTCTCTCTATTCATCCATCCATCCATATCTATCTATCTATCTGTCTATCTATCTATCTATCTATCTATCTATCTATCTATCTATCTATCTATCTATCATCATCATCTATCGGTATCTATCTATTTATCTATCTATCTATTGGTTATCTATCTATTTACACCTATCTATCTATCTATCTATCTATCTATCTATCTATCTATCTATCTATCTATCTATCTACATCTCTCTCTCTCTCTCTCTCATCTATTTCTCTCTCTCTCTCTCTCTCTCTCTCTCTCTCATCTATTTCTCTCTCTCTCTCTCTCTCTCTCTCTCTCTCTCTCTCTCGTATTCCAAGTGTGGTCTTACCAAGGCATTATAAAGTAGTATTAACACTGTCAGGCAGAATGGTCAAAAATGAAGTCGGATAGGAGCCAAATGCAACTTTCCACAGAAATGCCTGAAGCTTTGATGGTCAGTATTCCCAGACCAAGTCTGAAATAATGAAGTTGAGCTGATGTTAAATCTTTAGCTATAAGGAACCTTGCTATCTCTGCTCCAGGGTAGACAGTAGTTCAGCCTCAGGAGTAAAATTTCAGTAGGTCGTGAAAAGCCATAGGCTTCTTTAGAGCTGAACTGCAAAAACTCATCAAAGCTACAAAGCTCCCTCCAAATCTTAAACAGTGGCCCTTGGGACTTTCAAAAATTCCTAACGAATGGTATTTTAATGTTCCAGAAAAAATATTTAAATGAATCACCACAGAATAATCATATTTACTATACTGAGTTTAATCAAATGCAAGTTGAAGTGCAATTATATTTTGTTTTTGCTCTGGTGACATTCATCATTTTTTGGAGTGTAACCCAATGGGATCCTATGCCATGTCACTCAAAAACCCTATGCAGCTTTTAATCCAATGGTGAAATCCATTTTTTTCCCTACCAGTTCTGTGGGTGTGGCTTGGTGGGTGTGGCTTGATGGGCGTAGCAGGGGAAGGATACTGCAAAATCTCTATTCCCACCCCACTCCAGGGGGAAGAATATTGCAAAATCTCCTTTCCCACCCCACTCTGGGGCCAGCCAGAAGTGGTATTTGCCGTTCTCTGAACTATTCTAAATTTCTGCTACCAGTTCTCCAGAACCTGTCAGAACCTGCTGGATTTCACCCCTGCTTTAATCAAGGAAAAGACACACAACTGTGATTTTATATGGATTAATATCATCCAAGAAGCTTGTTTTGTCTTAACATTTGTGGAAAGCTTAGCTTCTTCTACCTTTAGGATATTTACCACAACCTGAACAAAAGCTTTAAAGTGGAGCAAAACAGCAACGGGGAAAATGAAGCTTGGTAGCGCAGCAGCTTAACTGCTGCTAAAGTGACCAGCTGCCTGCAATTACTGCAAGTTTGAATCTCATCAGGCTCAAGGTTGACTCAGCCTTCCATCCTTTCAGGGTAGGTAAAATGAGGACCCAGATTGTGGGGGCAATAAGATGACTTTGTATTAAAAAAAAAGAATACCACTTGGGGGGGCGGGGCTGAAAGCCCTACTAAGCAGGTATATACAAAAGTATGAAGGCTATTGCTTAACGCATTGTAAACCGCCCTGAGTCTCCGGAGAAGGGCGGCATATACATTAAAAAAAAAAAAGCTTCAAGATACTGCCAACTTTATGAGTAGAATTCTTGGTTCTTTTCAAATTGAGTGATGTAGCTTCTTATGATTAAAAAAATTCAACTACAATTTCTTCAATAAAATCATCACAGATTTATTATCACCCAGAATAATGTTACAAAAAGGACAGACTTTTTATGGACTTGATGTAAAAAATTGAAGTTCTTTAAGTTGCATGATTTGGTCTTGTTCTGTTCTAACTTTGTTTTGGAAATATTCCAAACTAGACACAAACACATCCCTTTGTAACCTCCCTTGGAAGAATTAGGAAAACTCTACAGTACTTTGAGCATCTAAATAACACCTCCCTTGTTTTACACATATCAAGACATCTGTATGGAGTTAGGAAGCCGGAAAGAAAATACTGCTGCATTTTGTGGCTGAAAACCTGGTCACGTCTATGGTTTATCCTGGAGCAAATCGTTTGGAGTCCACATCCAATTCTCACCATGCACATTAAAGAAAGATGCTTCATTGATTTTATTTTGCAACACTCATTTTGATTTCTTGGGGAGAAGGGAAAGGAAGAGATGGAAACTGCAAGAAAGGAAGAGTGCTGGAGTTCTATTCTTTTGGAGATCTTACCTACCTTCCTTTTTGGCTGCTGAGATTTCAGCAGGTGTTATCCAAACCAAAGTAGATATAAAAGCCAAGAACCTGCTTTTTCAATACAAAAATTGCAGGACCTGGGGTGGGGAGGTTAAATGGCCTGTTGAAAGGTTTCTATTGATTGTTCTGCTTGATTGGACAACCATTTGTCTGAAATGGTCTAGGGCAGTGATGGCTAACATTTTCTGGACCGAGTGCCCAAAACATGTATGTGTGAATGCAATGCGTGTGCGTCCCCAATGCATGTACTCTGTTCTGTCCCCATCGCATGCACACACACAGACAGCCAAGAGTTAATGAATCAAACAGTCAGGAATTCCTTTAAGATAACAGTCTTGGCAGTGAACCATGAACTGCCTGCCAAGAGATTTTACTCACTAAGGGAGATTTTTTTCTCCTCAGTCCGATATACCAAATTAATTCCACAAAGCAAAGAATTGTCAAAGTCCAGTCCGAAGAAATCCAAAAAGAACTTCTAACAGGGTTCTGGAAACACGATATGACTTCCGAGCTTTTGAATTTGTCTGTCACAAGGCCTGAATAGCCGACACACCTCCTTTTATCCCATGTGGGGTGTGGTCCAGTGACTCAGCTCAATCTCTGGCCCGCCCATGCCTCTTTCTCTGGTACGCGTGCTTATCCTTCTGACACTGCCTGGGATCCAGCCAAAACTCATCCCCCTCGCTCTCTATCTGCGGCTGCTCCAAAGTGCCTTGCTCCTGGAATATCTCTTGGCCTTTGGAGGAAACCTGAGGCATTGTCAGAGAGGAGGGTCCTGGAGATGGAGGCCTTGCCAAATCCTCTCCTTCACCTTCTGAGTCCTCTCCCTCTGTTAGGACAGGCTCAGGAGTCAGAGTCACACCCCCTGCACATGCAAGCATGGCCCCCTGCACACGCCCCCTGCATGCACCATGCCCCCCTGCAAATGCGCCATGGCCCCCCGTGCATGCCCTGCCCCCTGCATGCGCACACAGGCCCCCCGCATATGCCCCACCCCCCATGCATGCATGGCAGAGACCCAACGACCAGCTGGTTGGCAGGAGATGTGCTTGCTTGCGCAGCAGAGCTGAACTGGGGTAATGGCTCACCTGCTCACAGAGAGGGCGCTGGGTGCCACCTTTGGCACACGTGCCATAGGTTTGCCATCACGGGTCTAGGGTTTGGACTAGAAGATTTCCAAGGTCCCTTCCAACTCTGTTATTCTATTCTATTCTATTCTATTCTATTCTATTCTATTCTATTCTATTCTATTCTATTCTATTCACCATTGTCGATTTTTTATTTCTAAAACTCCCAATTGATGGGTTTTTTTTATTGTTTTACATATTGTTAGCTATCTAGGGTTGCCGTACAAATCAATTAAAAAATAAATAAAAAGTTGAATTCTGCTGTCAGTCTCCAGTCCATTACTGCTATATGCAGAAGATCAGGCAAAATCACTTTCACCGAAGTTCTTTCCAAGTTTGTATTTTGAGAAGGAGAATAAAAAGTGGGGTGGGGTGGGAGGACAAAATTCTGAAGATTCAAGGAACATTTAGCAGCCTCCGAAGCCAGCAACTCCCCCAATACCAATGAGCTTTAAGTAGCCATAACCCTTGGAATCAATGAAAATTCAAATCCATAAACCTTTACAAATTCCTTTAATTCCTTAATATAATTAGCTGACTGGCGAGCATGGGAACTTATTAAAACTGATTTTAAGTAAGTGAACCTAATAAAAGTGATTATAAGTAAAAAAATATTCAAATGGATCAATCTGGTCTTATTCCAAATTGAAATACATCTACCCTTATAAGGAAATTATTAAATATGATACAAATTAATAAACCTTTACTAGTCACATGTTCTTTTAGATACATTTAAAGTCTTTGATTCTCTGAAACTATCATTTTTCACAGAAATATTAAGTAAATTTAAATTTGGGGCTGGCTTTGGTACGATGATTGAATATATATATGGACCACCTAAAGTCCAGATCAAACTTAACAGTTATGATTCAGATTTTATCACACTGTTGAGAAGTACCAAAGAGGATTACCATTTATCTTCATCATTATTCAACCTAGCTAGCAATAGATCCAACAATCAGATTTACAAGATAAAAATTGGAAGACTTCTTTTTTCAATCTATTTGCAGATGATACGGTTTTGATGCTCTCAAATGTTAGACTACTGACAAAGGCTGGTGAAATTAATGCTCTACTGAAAACCAGACCAGCAAGAAATCTACATCTGGGGGCTAAACCAGAGAGAAAGTTAATAAGTTTTTGGACAGCGAATATGCAGATTGTTTATGACTTCAATTCAGATGATACTTTATAGGGTGGGTTTATTTTCCTCCTATGAATCCACGTTGATACCAATTGCACTGAAAGCTGGGGCTAAGTGTCCTTGTGGGCTGATTGCTGTGTTCAGATTGTGATGGCCCCAAATCAATAAATGTTGTTTTAAAATCTGGCAATGCCTTGATGTGCTGTTGTGCTAAATTCTCCTAAATTCCCCATTCAGCATGTTGTAGCTCTTAAGCTATAGTGGTGCAAAAATCTATGCTGCGCATCCTTTCCTTTCCTTTCCTTTCCTTTCCTTTCCTTTCCTTTCCTTTCCTTTCCTTTCCTTTCCTTTCCTTTCCTTTCCTTTCCCTTCCCTTCCCTTTCCTTTCCTTTCCTTTCCTTTCCCTTCCCTTCTTTTCCTTCCCTTTCCTTCCCCTTCCCTTCCCTTCCCTTCCCTGCCTTGCCTTGCCTTGCCTTTTGCCTTTTCTTCTTTTCTTCTTTTCTTTTCCCTTTCTTCTTTCTTTCCTTTTCTTTCTTTCCTTTTTTCTTTTCTATTCCCTTTCCTTTTCCCTTCCCTTCCTTCTTTCCTTCCTGTTGTTTTCTGTTCTTTTTTTCCTTCTTCCCTTTTCTTTTCTTTTCTTTTCCCTTCCCTTTTTTCTTTTCTTCTTTCTTTCCTGTTGTTTTTTGTTCTTTTCTTTCCTTCTTCTCTTCTCTTTTCTTTTCCCTTCCCTTTTTTCTTTTCTTCTTTTCTTTTCCCTTTCCTTTCCCTTTCCCTTCCCTCTTTTCTTTTTTTTGTCTTTTCTCTTGTTAAGATTCCTAGAAAGCAAGAGTTTCACAGGAGCTACTCAAGACCAGTGTTTGCAAACATGCTTAATTTGGTTCCTGGTTTGACCCATATCCTCTGCTTTCCCAATTTGCTGTAAACAAAGCTGCATTTATGCAGATCCTAAACCACCAAAGAATGAACAAGGCCGCCTCTAACTAAGCTAAACCTGAGTAAATGCAAATTAGATTCTTAACTACCATGGTAAATGGTAGACTAAGCACCTTCTGTAATACATGCTGATCATTAACTTTTCACCATCCTACAGCTTCGCTTTGGTGTCTGTTTAGCACAGGGGTCCCCAACCTTTCGGACCTCAGAGACCAGTAAATTCATAATTTTAAATCCCATAGACCACTAATATGATCTGCCTAATGACTGGGTGGGTGGGCGTGGCAAGGTGGTCATATAACCAGGTGGGTGTGGGCAACTCAATGTCACTCACATTGAGGGGTGCCTCGGTGGCCTCTACTCCCAGCCACTCCTTTTTTTTAAAAAAAATTGATTTATATGCCGCCCTTTTCCGAAGACTCAGGGCGGCTTACAATGCGTTAAGCAATAGCCTTCATACTTTTGTATATTTATACAAAGTCAGCTTATTTCCCCCACAAACTGGGTCCTCAATTTACCTACCTTAGAAAGGATGGAAGGCTGAGTCAGCCTCGAGCCTGGTGAGATTTGAACTTGCAGTAATTGCAGACAGATGAATGTTAATTACAATGCTTTAGTCTGCCACACCACCAGGCTCTTCCCGCCCAGCCTGCCTGGGCTCCTTAGGGCCCCAACAGGAAGCAGTTGTTGGAGCTAAGCAGCCACCACGAGAAAGAGTTGGCAAAACAGCTGGCTCAGTTTAAATTGGATCTGACCAAGAAGGAGGCTCAGCAGAAGCACCTCACTGAGGACTACAAGCATAGGTTTTCCAAACAGAGGGAAGACTTGCAGGAGTGCAAGGCCAGGTACTGGCACCTGGAGGCTTAGCGGGCTGAAATGGTCAGCCAGTTCCAGGCCATGATGCTGTCCCACTGGAACAAGGCCCTCCGGCTCTTTGCCACCAGCAGTACTTCCCTCCAGCCTTCGCCCAAAGCCCCGCACCAGGAGGCTGAAGCAGACCCCAAGTCAGAATTTCTGCCCCCCTCCGACCCATACAAAAAGACCCCAAAGGGGGAGACTCTCTGCAGCAATACAAACATTCATTGCACGTATCCATCCCAGGTGCCGTAGTTTGAGGACCCCTGATTTAGTGCAATATAAAAAATGCAAATAATTTTTCTGCAGACCACCAAAATTTTCTCGTGGACCATCAGGCTCAAGGTTGACTCAGCCTTTCATCTTTTCTAAGGTAGGTAAAATGAGGACCCAGTTTGTGGGGGCAATAAGCTGACTTTGTCAGTTTTGTAAGCCGCCCTGAGTCTCCGGAGAAGGGTGGCATATAAATCAAATTTTTAAAAAACAACAACTTGGATACTAGATTAGGCTTGACCTTCAGAACTTTAAATTGCCTATATACTTAGCCGGGGGGGGGGGGGGGGGGGAGATGGTCTGATTCATTGCTCTAAGGGTACCAGGGCCTCACATGATGAAAACAGAGGACATTCTTTGTGGCAGTACCCCGTGTCCGAATGGTACCTTCCCCAAGGAGATTTCCCTAAGATTCCTTTGTGTATTTAAGAAGGTTTATTGATGACTGGTTGATGGCTTGTTTCCTTTCCCAGTGTTTATTTAGGTTGGCTTGTTTTTAAAGTTTGCAATAGCCTTTCATTATTTTATGTGACTGCTTTATTATTGCTGCTATCTGCTCTGTGATTTTGATGAACCGCCAAATATAAATAGAATTATACTGAGAAGCAGCAGCTGCTTTCTGAACCAAGCACAGTCTCTAATCTGCTTTCTAAAGCTGCTCCACTTAGAACAGGTCAAAGAAATCAGAGTCACGGGTAGAAGACTAATTATTGTCACGCTACTGTTTCTTTAGCAAACGGACTACCTGAAAGCAATACAGCAAAGATACAAATTTGGAAGTTTGATTCATTGGATATCCTGAACCACGTACCTTATGGTGCTGCAACCCCGTTTCCATGCACAGTTATAGAAACTCCCAGTCACTGGCAGCTTCTGGATTTTGCCTTTTGATGTTTAATGAAATGGAATTTTCTGCCTAAGTGTTTTCCAGCACTGATTACTAAGATGCTAATTTATTAACACAAGCAAGAAAGTGAGAGAGTGCACATCAGCAGCGGGGAAAAAAAAATACAACGGAAGATTTAGATGTGTACATGATTGGCATACTTAATCTATTTATATCATAAGACCTCTCCAAAAAGTTGCTCTTGGTTTTGATGGCTTAGAATAGAATAGAATTTTTTATTGGCCAAGTGTGATTGGACACACAAGGAATTTGTCTTGGTGCATATGCTCACAGCAGTGGTGAAATCTAAAATTTGTTACTACCGGTTCTGTGGGCATGGCTTGGTGGGGGGAGGTAATGTGACTGGGTGGGCGTGGCCATTTTTCCCCCTTTTAAAACCATTTTTTTGAAAAAATGCTTTCAAAAGGCTCTGATGATCCCAGCTGAGTTGTCTGATCGGCAGAGGCTTTTTTTCTTTTAAAAGCCTCTGCCGATCAGGCAACTCAGCTTGGATCATCAGCCGACGATCCCTTTGACAATCCCAGCTGAGCCGCGCGATCATCAGAGGCTCTTTTTTTTTTACTTTTAAAAGCATTTTTTTGGCCGAAGAGGTTGTAGAAAAAAATGCTTTTAAAAATTAAAAGAAAAAGCCTTTGATTATTGTGCGGCTCAGCTGGGCATTGTGTGTGTGTGTGTGTGTGTGGTTGGGGGAGGGGGATTTTTACTACCAGTTCTCCAAACCACCTGCCTCCATCGCTACCGGATTGGGTGATCCGGTCCAAACCAGGAGCATTTCACCCCTGGCTCATAGTGTACATAAAAGAAAATATATGTTCATCAAGAATTTTTTTAATACAACGGGAGTGTAATTCAATATGCAGGGAATTATCACATGCACTGCTTTGAATGAATACAGGTAGTCCTCAATTTACAACAGTTCATTCAGTGACCATTCAAAGTTACAATGGCACTGGAAAAAATGACTTATGACTGTTTTTCACACTTTATAACCATTGCAGCATCCCCATGATCACGCGATCAAAATTCAGATGCTTGGCAATTGACTCATATTTATGACGGTTGCAGTGTCTCAGAGTCACTTGATCACCATTTGCGACCTTCTGACAAGCATAGTAAATGGAGAAGCCAAATTCATTTAACAACTGAGTCGCTAATTTAACAACTGCAGTGATTCACTTAACAACAAGACAAGATGGGTCTAAAATGGGGGCAAAATTCACTTAACAGATGTCTCACTCAGCAACAGAATGTTGGGCTCAGTTGTGATTGTAAGTCAAGGATTCCCTATACACAGAAAGATGCAGCACTTTAATGGGAATTCACAGTGGCTAAGTGAGTATGAATAAACCAGTTGGCCACAGCGTGATAGGTTCTAGAATTATGAATAATAGGAAGCCAGCAAAGACGGGAAACTATTAAAATATGATATCGTAATCATTCTAACCTGCTGAAAGTGAGTGCTTTGCCAAACCAAGTATTCCAAGAGACGCTTCATCACTTGAGACTTTCTTTTTTTTTAAAAAAAAATTATTAATAAGAATATGCAAACAAACATAAATACATTAAGACAACGTACAAAACAAACCAACATCAATTCAGTCCCCTGACTGACTCCTATAGTTTCTACATCGGTGGGTTATTTTTCAAATTCTCTTATCTTTCTCTATTCGTATCAATCTATATATTCACATATTTACATATTTGTATATAGGACATTTAGTTCACCCTTTATTTAGTTCTATACATTCCTATTGAATAGTCAAAAATTGTTTTTATATTCCTATTTTTC
Source organism: Masticophis lateralis (assembly GCA_030761175.1). Lineage (NCBI taxonomy): Eukaryota > Metazoa > Chordata > Lepidosauria > Squamata > Colubridae > Masticophis > Masticophis lateralis. The sequence continues at coordinate 14,968,484 of JAUDYJ010000009.1, forward strand.
TCTCCAGCCAGATGTACCAACTTTGCCACACTAAATAGTAATCAGTATCATCTTTCTCTTGTAGCTCCTTTGTGAGCTTATCCATTTCTGCGCGCTCGGTGATTTTGGCAATTAGTTTATCTTTTGTTGGTAACTGCTCAGATTTCCAATTTTGGGCAAATAGTATACGCGCTACTGTGAGGATATGAATATTCAGATATTTTATTTCTTTGGTGTATTGTGCTGTGATCATTCCCAATAGGAAACTTTCCGGCTTTATTTTCATTTTTTGTTTTGTAAAAGATTGGACTGCCATTTGTCAGAAATGGGGTAGGGTCTCCTGCTTCAGTGGGGGGGGGGGGATTGGACTAGATGACCTACAAGGTCTCTTCCAACTCTATTAATTGGTTAGACACACAGCTTACCTGTGGGATTCATTATTGTAGAATATCGTGTCACTAGCGTAGAATATCGCTGCATGCAGTCCTCCCGAAATCCCTTTTCACTGGCAGAGGGTTGCAGGAGGCCGTGGCTGCCAAAAACGGAGCTTGGGAGCCCGTTTTCTCTGGCAGAAGCACTGTGGGCCAGTCCTTCACAGTTTCCAGGGCAGCCCTGTGGGCCAGTCCTTCACAGTTTCCAGGGCAGCCCAGGGGAATGTGGAAAGATCGCATACATGCATGCCCACACCAATAATTCAGTGTACCCCACCCCAACCCATGTGCCCAACCCTCCCACACTCCCCCCACTTTGGGCACACAATGGCATAGTGGGCTCAGTAGGCCCAGCAGGCCCTCCCCAAGCTCCAGAGGCTTTCTAGGAGCCTGGGAAGGGTGAAAATGGCCTTCCCCACCCCCCTGGTGGCCAGAAATGGCCCATTTCCTGACTTCCAGTGGGACCCAACGGCCTGTTTTTTGCCCTCGCCAGGCTCGAGGCTTTCTAGGAGCCTGTGGAGGGGAAAACGGCCTTCCCCACACACACCCCAGAAGCCGGAAACAGCCTGTTTCCTGACTTCTGGTGGACCCAGAAGGCCCAAATATCAGCTGGCCAGTGCATGCATGCATGCTGGAGCTGAGCTAGGGCAACACTCGCGTGTCCACAGATATGGCTCCGTGTGCCACCTGTGGCACACGTGCCATAGGTTCACCATCGCGGCCCTAGTCCTTGAGTTTGACAACCCTGAGGTAAAGTAATTTACCAGTCAGTGTACCTGTCATACTGTTCCTTATGGCAGTCAGGAACCAGCTTATGCTGATTGTTCCTAATGATCATCTAACTGCTTCCAATCCATGAATTGTGTATAGAATCTCAAAAAGTCACTAGATAAAGTATTATTTTTAGAACTGGTGCCTCAGCTTGGTGTTGGGGGTTTTTTTTTTTAATTGTTCTCTTCCTCATCATTTTTCCTTGTCTGGCCATTCTGGAAAGAGTCCCAACTCATTGAAAGCTGAAACTTAATTGGTGATGGAGGGACCTTCCAGTTTTACGATTCCAGGTCTAAATCTCCATTTTAGCAACCAAACAAATTGGATTAGGGTTAGGGTTGTGCAGCAGTCTGGCTTGAAGGCAAAATATGACTGTGCTGTGCAATTCTAAAGGTACACACGTTTTGTTAGTTCCTGACGGGTGTTACGTGCACATCCAGGCATGCTACACATCTGATTTTGCCTTTCAAATCGATTGTTCCAAGCTGGAATCCGTGCATGTTTCTGTGGCTGACTTCAGAACATGGTAGTTTTATCAGGAGGGGAGGGGGGAAGTTGGTAAGATAATTTGGCTCCAAATTAACTATGAAGATCAACATTAGCAATTTAGCTTGGAAAAGAAAATGAGAACACGATTTGCTAATCTCTTGGCATTTCGCAGCCAAATGAACAAATCAAGGTTTGTAAACTTTTAAAAACTGCATCAGGCACAGCAGTTAGAGTAACGTGGTTAATAATTTAGGCAAACTCTTGCCTAGACATTCAGCAAGGCTATCAATTCTGGGTTGCGACAATCCAGATGACAGCCTCTCCATCCTTGGTGCTCTGAATTTGGTTGTTTTATTTCATTCATTCATTCATTCATTCATTCATTCATTCATTCATTCATTCATTCATTTGTCGAATATGTATTAGATAATATATATAAATAAGCACGAATTGAATACATAAAATGAATACAATTAAAGGGAGCATTAGGACAGGGACGGTAGGCACGCTGGTGCTCTTATGCACACCCTTTTTCTTGCAAATGTTTCAATACCAAACTAGATAACATCATCGCTGCTAGGAGGGAGTGGGGTTTTCTCTTATTTTATATAGTAGTGTATTGCTCTGTCAGTGTAGGTGGGAATGGACTTTGGTGGTTCCTAGGCTGCTGTTTGATAGATTATCTGAGTTGGTCGCTTCTTGGCTGGAGTATTGTTTACTTCTTGTACTTCAATCTAACAACAATGAAACAATAGCCTAATCAAGGAACCACTAGTTGAGTAATGAAACATCTGCAAGAAAACAATCAAGTTCAGAGAGCACCACAGAGTTCAACCCTGACCTGCAATTTTTTTTTCCTGCATCTCTTTGAAGCTATCTAATTGTCATCCAGATTGCTGCAGAAATCTTCCCTCTTCTGAAATAGCAAAGCCCTACCAGGAGATGCTAGTATTTGGTCTTAATCAAGGAGATGCAGGTTGCAAATCTTGAAATCAATTATACCAAATCTGCTAGAGATTACTTATCAAGAGTTATATCTGGTTTTGCACTTCATGACCCATTCACACAAAGACGGTTCCCCCCACCCCAAGAATATTTGGATATCGCAGCTCCCATTTGCAGAAAACGGCCTCAAGCTATCATAAATCTAGGACAAAATTGGAAATTGTATAAAGGCTCGAAAACAGCAAAGGGATTTTCGGGTGAGGGTTTGCAAATGCTAGCAGATGGAATATTTTTGTTCAGTCAGCCTAAATATTCTTTGTGATTGCTCTGAGTTATTATACTTACATAATACTTTCCTATTCTATTGTATCACTTCTGTCAATTATTGGGAAGCGAAATGAGAAAATATATGGCGGGTGGGTGGTGGAAGTGTTGGTAGACACAAATTACACTTTTGCGGTATTCTACTCTAGAAACAGATTTTTGGTATCCTGAGCCCAAAATACAATTTCCTTGGCATGCCAAGTTCCAAGTGTCCTGAGTTCAGGGACATTGCATATTCGTGATGACTTTGCCACTGTTTTGTCTTTGCCAAGTACAGAAAGAAGGCAGGAATCTGTTGATGGGTTTTTGAATTGTTTGCATGAAAGCAAACCATTTCACTGCTTTGCATGACTCAGAAACAAGAAAGGAAGGGGGAAAAAAAACATCTTGGCACTCTTGCCTCAAATTAATGTGTGAATGCTGACTCACACAGCCTCCAAAGTGAGCAGCCCAGTTCATGAAATGGGGCTTGTTTGTTTGTATAATATGCCATTTGAAATAAAAGGATGCTATGAGAGGTCAGTTCTTTGCTTAGCTAGACCTAACCAGAAGTTACAGCATTTGAGTTAAAAAAGATAAATGAAAAAGAGGTGGAAGGAGGGAAGGGGAAATGCAATTCTTAAGCAACTTTCTCGTTGCAATTCTAGGTGCAAAAAATAAAGGGGCTGTAGAAGAATTCCCAGGTTTAAACTCAGCATTTCTAGACAGAAAAGAGACTCAGTGGGAATTGGTAATTGTCAGGATTAAAAATATTTCTCTGTTGGGACCAATGGCTGGAATGCAGGTTCATTAGACCTAAACCGAAGAGATTGCAGAAGTATTTAATAATCCCATCAGGGATCTGAATTTATTTGATAAGATTCCATGTCACCATTATCTGTTCTAATAGCACTATTACCTCCACCAGAGATATATGTGGTATCTTGGAAATTTCTCCATACAATAAAAAAAATGACCTCTCAAAAGCCAAGTTATGAAATATTCTTGCCCCCCCCCCAGCAAATATCTTTTAGGTATGAGGGACTACAGTTTCCATAATTTTGAGGCAGCCTAAAATTCTTGGACTTGTAGTCCAACATCTTTGAAGGACAACATACTAACAAAGCACATATTGTTTGAGATATGTTGATGTTTATGTTCACAGTCTCTGCTTGCTTGACATGTTGAACCTGTCTTGCATTTCTAGAAAAATTGGTATCTCCCATTGAGGCACATTCATGTCTCTCTTGATAGATGAATTGAAAGAAAATAATATTTTTCTTCTTCCCAAACTGAGAGTGAATGTATCTTAGAGTTTATTCTGCCTCATCAAGATACTCCTATTTGAAAAGTCATTGCATTTTGATAGCTGTTGTTTGAGTCTCCCCCTTCATTCATATATAGCCATATATAAAATTCATAGTGGGCAGAATTTTTAGCACTGTAAAATCTACATTGTTCCAGAGATGTATCAGCCATGGCAATTTTCTAAAACCACAATAATAACAACATAGCATGCACCTTCATTTTGCAGTTTAAAATGCATGCAGTGAAGCACATCATTTCTTGAGTCACAAAACCCACATTTTTAATGTTCCATTTCTACCCTAACTTCCACATAAGAGGGCATTGCTGAATGCACAGATATGGCTCTAAATTTCCTTCATCAACTTCAAACTATTTCCATTCAGTGCAGAATCAGCATTCTTTTTAATCCTGGTTATTAATTCATTTGGCATGCAAGTGACTTTTCTTTCACTCTTTCACACAGACTACATTACATTACAAGTTTATGTCACAAGTTCATGCTCTCCCAATCTCCCTACACATCTACTTCATACCTTCTTTCTTTCCAATGACCCTTGTGGCATCCAGCCAAGCCACATAGGCGTAAAACTTCCTCTCATCTAGTCAAAGAACAAGCTGGGCTTGATATTTTGGAACCTTTTTTCTTACCTGACAATGCCGTACATTACCAGGATGTTCCCCAAAAGTCCCACCACACATACGACGGAATACAGAGCGGTGATAGCAATAGCTATGATGATTGAAGTAGTATTTTTCATTGGCAATTGATTTGTGGCATTAGAAGTTGTGAAAGAACTTGAGCTAAAGTCCTGCAAGGTACTGTTGTAAAATATTTCAGCACCGGGGATGGTGGACAGCTCCATGATACCAGGTGGCTCCAGAGTCCTGTTAGTGGTAGGACAAAAGGATCAGAAGGCTTGCAGTCCAAAGACTTCGTGGGAGCTGTCCCGTTTTGGTGGTGCTGAAAAGAACCAGCTCTTCTCCTTGTGAATAGGCTCACTCTTTCCCTTGCAAAGCACATTCAAATAAACCCAAAACTTCAAATCAGAGAGAAAGGGAAATACTGGGCAGCCAAGGCAGAAATAGGAGCTCTCAAAAGCAGTTGCACTAGCCGGTGGAATCTGACATCTATTCTAGCAGTTCTTCTGTATATACCCAGCAACACACTGCCTCCCTCCTTTATCTGCAGCTGAGCACAGGAAACTGAATTCGCAAGCTCTCCTAATGATGGTGATTTCTTATTTTTAAAAAAGATGGGGGGGGGATCTGACATCTCTCTTGGACATTGGAAACAATGTCCAAGATGCAGATTAAAGGAAGGGAGCAGTCAATCACAGTCTTTAAGGGTTGTTATGGAGAAAATTCTTCCCATTGCTCGGTTCCATCGTTTAAATGCTGTCTCCTTGGCTAATGTGTTTTTAGGGAGTTATTGATGCTATTATGGAAGTGCGTCTCTACACACACACGCACACAGTATTGTTGCCGATGGAGACAGCTATTAGAGATTGTTAATTGTGTTTAAATGGAGGTAAGAGATGGGAAGACAGCGGGAGAGAGATACATTCCAATAATTGATCATGGCATAACCCAATAACATCGTATATCTTTCATTTTTTTTTCTTTTTTCTAGGCTAGCTGTGAATCAAGGATATATAGTTAATCTAATGAACTGTGAATCAAAGATACATGGGTAACCTGTTCCTACAAAAGTGGAGATCTTGCTAGCATGACCTCACAGGTATCAATATCACAAACAACTCAAAAGGCATAGTTCACCTCTGTCACAATTCTTTGATTCTGAAGACATGACAAAGCTTTAGCTGAAGTAGCATGGTTGCTTCTTGAAAAATGGTATGAAAAGCCCATAGCTCAGCATCCTTCTTGCAACCTCAGGAAAGATAGGGAATGATCCCTGCTGTTACTGAAATCTTGGAGATCTGATGTTACTCCCTGGATGGGCTTACTTTTAATGTTATATGCAGTACCAGGATTTTCTAAATGAGAACTTGTTGAACAAACAGTAGTTACTTCATTTGCAATAACAGGCGTTCTTTTCATTTTCATCAAGAGACAAGTTCCTACTTTGTTCCTACTGACTTGAATTTATAAGGACTTTTTTTGCAAAAGGAATTGTTACTGGAAATGATCAGGCTTCTATGAGTAGCTTCATGTTGTGAAGGTGATGTAATGTTCCTTACTGAAGTGGAGACACAATGTGGCTTGCCTCAACTCATAATTTCTCCCAGCAAAGCCAGGGGAACAAGGAAAGCCATGTAGCCACATTGTCTTCTGAAGAAGTGGTTTGAGCTGGTTCTCTTTTGAATCTTTATCAAAGTGAAACACCCGTTGAAGCCATTTTCAAAGCATTGAAGACATTTTCAAGCTCCTCTTCCACTGAAGTTAAAAAGGACAAAGCAAAATTAGGGTGATAGAATGAGCATCCTTCACCTGCTTAGTTTCTGATAAACAGGTGATTTTTGCCTGACAAACCCCATCAAAGCCATCATTTTATGAGAAGGCAAGTCCATAGTGTGATAGTGTCCATAACATGTTCCCAAAATTCCAACTTGGTATATTGAACCTAAATTATTTTGCTTCCCGACATAAATTATGCAGTGGAGTGTTTTCAGTGGGGCAAGATTGGACTGTGGGCTGAAGCAGACAAGGAATGCAATAATTTAGGACAAGTTAATAGTGAGGGCTGCAAAATTAAAGAGAAGGAAAAAACAAATGATGTTGAACATTAAAATTGGAGAAGAGTTTGTCTTATTTCCTGCCTGTTCTGGCATTATTAGATTGTGATCCAGTTAAACACATCAGGCTAAGCTATAGTTAGTTCTAACTACAGTCTTTGGAGCATAAGCCCTTATTGACATCCATGGTTTAAGGCCAGACAAAAAGCACAGTCTGTTTCATGTACATTTGTGCCAAAACCCTTGGCACAAATGTACAAAGCCCACAAGGATCAGGCCTGGAGCAACATGAGATTTAATGGTCGCCATGATGTAAAAAAGATGGTGAGACTCTGGAAAAAGTGCAGAGAAGAGCAACAAAGATGATTATGGGATTGGAGGCTAAAACATATGAAGAACAGTTGCAGGAACTGGGTATGTCTAGTTTGATGAAAAGAAGGACCAGGGGTGACATGATAGCAGAGTTCCAATATCTCAGGGGCTGCCACAAAGAAGAGGGAGTCAAGCTATTCTCCAAAGCACATGAAGGCAGGACAAGAAGCAATGGGTGGAAACTAATCAAGGAGAGAAGCAACCTAGAACCAAGGAGAAATTTCCTGACAGTTAGAACAATTAATCAGTGGAACAACTTGCCTGCAGAAGTTGTGAATGCTCCAACACTGGAAATTTTTAAGAAGATGTTGGATAACCATTTGTCTGAAGTAGTGTAGGGTTTCCTGCCTAAGCAGGGGGTTGGACTAGAAGACCTCAAAGATCCCTTCCAACTCTGTTATTCTGTTCTATTCTAATTTCCAGGAGCTCCTCTCTCTTCATATATATACCTGGGGCTAATCAGCTCTGACCTCTAAAATGAGGCTACTTTCAGGTAGCCATACATATATCAGCCATCAATAGATACATAGAGATACACTACATTTACACATCATTCAAAAGAGACAATACAAAACCTACGAGGAAACAAAAGAACTATAACAACAACACCCCTTTAGCAGCCCACATGCAGATGATTAGAGATGAGCACCAGACAAACAATCAGGCAGGAAATAAAACTCTAATCAAGGAACCACAAGGACGACATTACACCTCCACCAAAACTGGCAGGGCAAGCTACTGCATATAAACAGGCAACAACCTTCACATTTACTCCCACTGATGTTACCAACTGAAGTGAGGTAACATCTGCAAGCAAAAAAACCAAGCTCAGAGAGCATCACAAACTCTAGAGGCTTGTAAGTATTTTAGAACATTGTACTGAAGGCATAAAGCTTTGTCAGGAGACTAGGAAAACAGGGAAATTGGAGGAAAGGTTTACACTGAGTGGGCAGCCACTGACACCCCAGAGCAATCTTTCTCAACCTCGACAACTCTAAGATGGCGGGCTGGGGAATTCTGGGAGTTAAAAGCCACACATCTTAGAGGTTGAGTAACACTACCCTACCCCAGAGTATGCTAAACGCAACTGTCAACATCTCTCGTCAATGTTCGGGCATTATCTTCAGTACCAGAGGTTTCCTACCTCTGGCTTACATGTCTGCCTAACCTAATCAGCTGCTACCTATATCCAGAAAAATTCCTACCTTTTCTTCATGTCATCTTCTGTTCTCCAGAAATGCTCAGCTGGCATTTCTATTCATTCCTGCCCCAAATCAAATCAGACTCTTGTTTCTTATATATATAAAAGACTCTGATGTACCTTTTGTGCTTTTTTAATTGACTGTACCCCACACTTCTTCATGCTGGTCTGTGACTGCCATCACGATCTGATATGATCCAATTTCCTGTCCCAAGGGAAGCAGCGACCAACTAGGATGGGCAGAATCCATTTGTGAGAAGGCTGCCAGAGGTGGTATTCAGCAGGTTCTGACCAGTTCTGGAGAACTGGTAGCAGAAATTTTGAGTAGTTCAGAGAACCAGTAAATACCACCGCTGACTGGCCCCACCCCCATCTATTCTCTGCCTCCCAAGTCCCAGCTGATTGGGAGGAAATGGGGATTTTGCAGAAACTTTCCCCTGGATTGGGGAGGGAATGGAGATTTTTACAGAATCCTTCCCCTGCCACACCCGCCAATCCAAACCACACCCACCAAGCCCTGCCATGCCCACCAAGCCACGCCCACAGAACAGGTGGTAAAAAATTTTGAATCCCACCACTGAAGGCTGTCTCTCGAAGGTCCAGGCTTCTCCATTCCTAGCAGATGGCAAACTGAAATTTTAACTTCCTCTGATGGAGGCTTTTCTTTTATGGCAATTTTAAGAAGTTCATACTTTCCCAAGCTCATGACAATATAGAATTCTCATGATCCTTTACTCTACAGCAGTCATTACACTGTCACTTTGTCCCCATGACAATCCATTCCGGTGGTTTAGACCAACAGGCAGTAATAATTCCAAGAACATCTCATTCGTTCTTCCGTTGATTGGAAGTTTAGGTCTCTCCAATTGTAAAATCTGGGGATGTTCAAATATTTTCTTTCACTCCAAATCCATTGCGTTTGGAACAGGAGACAATTCTTGCCATGGGGAACTCTTAGATCTTGTTTACTCAGAGTTTTGCTTTCTCATTCTGGCCAAGTTATATAACTGAACATGTCTTCTCACCTAAGAGGAGCATGAAAGATTTTTACTTATTAGCCCAGAGACCACCATCGCAATATTAAATAAGATAAAAGCAGTCAACAAATAGGAGAGAAAATGCTTTCCTTCCTTCCCTCTCATTCTTCAGCATCTCCTTGGGGTGCTTCCCTCTGCTTACAGAAGCAAACCTGTTTAAGCTACCGATAGGATCGTCGGAGACAGTCAAAGACAAACTAAAATACAATGAAGTCAAAACTCTAAAACCAATTTATGTGAAGCTGTTAATTATATCGCAAAGTCAGGCACAAAACTATTCTCTGCTTTCATTTAAACAAAGAACAAGGCACGATTGTTCTCCTGTGCCTTTGAGTCCTCAATAAAAGAAACCTCTGATTATTTATTTACTTGTCTCCTCATAATCCTCTCATCATCCACCCAGGGGTGGGCTTCAAAAATTTTAGCAAGGGGTTCTCTGCCTGGTTGCTGGGTGGACGTGGGCATGGTGGGCATGGCCTAGTTGGCCTCCTACACCACAGCGACTTTTTGCCCTCCCCAGGCTCTGGTGGCTTTCCTTGAGCCTCTGGGAGAGTGAAAACAGCCTCCTGAGGCCCTCTGGAGGCCAGAAATTGGCCCGTTTCCGGTCTTCCTGAACTTCCAGTAGGCTTGTTTTTCACCCTCCTTGAGCCTTCAGACATGCCGTTTTTACCTGCATCCAAAATGGGCCAGCTGGGGACTCCTGGGTGGGGTGAGGCCAACCAGGAGTGGGATTTGGGGGTTCTCCAAACTGCACAGTATCTTAGCTAGAGGTTCTCCCGAACCCCTGCGAACCCCCAGCAGCCCACCCCTGCTTCCACCTTTCCACCCCTCCAAGTTTTGTAGTAGTTATCCAACTGATAATTCACTCTCTCACAAGGGGCTCTGAATTTGCGAGAATCATTCCACTTTGCTGAGAATAAAAAGAGGGAGGATAAAATTCTATCATTTAAGACACTGAAACTCTTAAATTGAACCCGCTTCCTGTGTAGGAATCCAAATTCCGGACAGCTACAGTAGATAACTATCTTCTGTTTCAACAGACAGATTTGAGTCTCCTAGAAACTTAAATCACTTCATCACTTAGGTATGAGCCAGCAGTGTGCGGCAGCAACCAAAAAAGTCAATGAGATCCAAGATTGCATTAACAGAGGGATAGAATCAAGATTACATGAAGTATTACTACCATTTTATAAAACTTTAGTAAGAGCATACTTTGAGTACTGCATCCAGTTTTGGTCACCATATTATAAAAAAGATGTTGGGACTCTAGAAAGAATGAAGAGAAGAGCAACAAAATGATTAATAGGATGATTAATACTAATAGGAAGATTTTCAAAAATATTCTGCAGGAAACTGTCTTCCAGTAATTTAAATCCAATATTCTCTGTGTCGAAATGAGCAGGTTTTGATTTTCTTCTTCATGATATTTTGTGAGGTACCTGAACAGAGCTACCTTGTTTGATTTGAATGTCTCTTCTCAAAGCCAAACATTCCCCATTCCTTCATAATTTTCTGTGTTTCCTCTTCTTCTCCCATTAGATATAACAGTTTGATAAACATTTTCAGAAAATCTCTGAAGTCCACGCTTCGGGATGTCTAATTCCCTACCTCAATTTCATTTTGATTGGAAGCTGCTCTCCACAGACTCATCAGGGAATCTTTCCTAGTTCCCAGGAGCGAAGACTTGAACTTGGGACTGTGGGAGTTGCAAATGTTATGCAGCACAAAAGAATTACATTATCACTTTCCCCCCCCCCCTCTCAAAATCATGGCATGAAAATAAAGCAGTCTGGTGAGAGAAAAACTTGGCTTGTTTAATTGCTTCCAAGTTGGGTGAAAATATTCCACAACAATGTTAATATGAAGATGGGAATATGGACCAAGAGAATGATCAATGCCACCTCCTTATCACTGACGTTTGGAGAGATTCCAATTGTGGGTTAATCAGAGCTCAATATTTCTATTTTCAACCAAAATAATCAGAGTTGCAGGATCCAATCTGGGTCATTTGCCAGGACCAGAGCCGTGGTGAAATGCTCTGAAGTCTGCTACCGGTTTGCTGCTGCGCACGCATGCCCAGTGCATGCCAAATATGTGCTTCACATGCAGGTGCACCATAGGCATTACCATGCAGTGCTGAAAAAGGAAGCTTAAGAAGCCTTTTCTAAGGTAAGTAGAACAGCGGAAGGGGGGAACAGCTGTGCTACGCAATTTAGATTCGCTAGAAAGTAGGCTTTCCTGCTTTCTAGCGAATATAAATCATGCGGCACAGATTATTGTCAGAAATACCAGTTCGCCCAAATTGGTAGCATTTTTTTAGTACTGGTTTGCCTGAAACGGTAGCTTTTATTTCTACTGGTTCGGGCAAACTGGTCTGAAGTGGTAGCATTTCACCCCTGGACCAGAGATTTGGTTTTCCGAGCTTTCAGACTCGTGCTGGAGCCCATCCGGAAGACTAAATCTCTGGGTCCCAGTGATCCACCCAGATTGAATCCTGCAACATTATCCTGGGACACATACATTTGCCTTCATTCATAAAACAATCAGAGCCTTACATTTCCTTAATGGATAATGATAATTCATGGACTAAATGCAAGTTTATTAGCTCAATGAAGTGCTGTGTTTCAAGTGTTAAGAACATGCCTACTTGAGCAAGAAATCATGGACAGCGAGAAAAGGGATGAATAAAATACAATTATCTCCTATCGGCTTTGTGACCTGACAACCTCTGTTACTGCCACAATTAAAAATCATTTGTTACTGATCTTTCAGCGTTTATATCTCTTCCTGTCATAAAGATACATAGCTACTATCCAGAGGCTTGTTTCTTCTATCTGATAGTTGTTCCCAGTGGAGAAAAAGCGTGTGCCGTAATAAATATGTTATCTTTCAAACAGCTATATAAATTTGTGTATGTGTTTGCCACCTCAGAGAAACACAGCTGCTTTTTTTAAAAAAAAAATTCCAAAGTTAATAAGGGGTTTTTTTTTGGTAAAGATAATCCTTTTTTCCCACAAAGTGGATGTGTGCTTTATATATTGCATTTTCTGTAAGAGTCCTATGTAGTTTTCTGTGTCAAATCGGCCCCCAATGCCAACAAAGGCTGCAATTCTACAAAATTTGCCAATTTTCAGTTTGCCTCTGTGTATTTTCTCAGTAATTAAAGTAGTACAGTATTCAATCTCACTCCCAGGTACCGAAAAATTCAATTGGATCCCTGTGAGGAAGTACGTTTAGGACTGTGCTGCCAGAAATAATAGTTATTGATATGGCTGTTCAGAAAATAATTTTTAAGTATGATCAGTCGGCGTTTTTTCTCCGGTGGGACTGGTCTATCAGGACAGCCTGGTCTACCCAATTATGGGAAACAGTCAGAGCTGGTATTCAGCAAGTTCTGAACAATTCTGGAGAACCGGTAGCTGAAATTTTGAGTAGTTCAGAGAACCGGTAAATACAACCTCTGACTGGCCTCACCCCCATCTATTCTCTGCCTCCCAAGTCCCAGCTGATTGGGAGGAAATGGGGATTTTGCAGTAACCTTCCCCTGGAGTGGAGAAGGAATGGAGATTTTACAGTATCCTTCCCCTGCCACACCCACCAAGCCATGGCCACCAATCTGGTAGTAAAAAAATTGAATCCCATCACTGAAGCAGTATGTTCCGTCCCCTAATTGGGTAGACCAGGTTGCCCTGATAGACCAGCCCCACCAAAGAAAAAACAATCTCTCCCCTGGCATAGCCAACAAAGTGAGGAGAACCTGTGGCTTAGAGGTTAATTACACCTACCTACCATGCAAATAGCCTGGGTTCAAATCCCAGAAGGGTATGGTTAGCTGATGAGAGCTAAGTAGCTTGAAATAGATATATACTAGTCTCTCTTTATTTCTTTGTGGGTTCTACTTACCTTTACTACCAGTTCGCAACAGGGCTGTGTGCAGAAGCTTCCTGATGATGCTGGGGTTGGTGGGCAGAGTCTCCCACCAGTTTTACCAGTTCTTGCAAACTGGTCCGAACCAGGGGCAACCCACTACTGTTACAGATGTTTCATTACCCAAACTAGATAACATCATCAGTGCTGGGAAATACCTCAGAAGGGATCTTCCCAGAGGTACTGACCAGTTCTGGAGAACCAGTAGCGGAAATTTTGAGTAGTTCGGAGAACCGGGAGTAAAAATTCTGACTGGTCCCGCCCCCATCTATTCTCTGCCTCCCAAGTCCCAGCTGATTGGGAAGAAATGGGGATTTTGCAGTATCCTTCCCCTGCCAGCTCACCAAGCCACACCCACCAAGCCATGTCACACCCACCAAGCCACACCCACAGAACTGGTAGTAAAAAAATTTGAAACCCACCACTGGATCTTCCCTAGTTCTCTGGATAATAGAAGGATAATAGAACAGAGGAGAATTGCTTGCAAGATTGATGTCAATTCTTTGAAATAGCCCAGAAGAAACCAAAACCACGAGTACTAAGACTGTCTTTATTGTAAGCTTACACTAATAGAATGTTATAAGCTCTGAAAACACTTCTCTCCTTTATGTGTTTTCCCGGTGAGACCGGTCTATTAGGGCAACCTGGTCTACCCAAATATGGGACGGAGCATACTGCTTCCGCAATTTTTTTGTTGGTAAATTTAAATTTCTCTCCTTTATCTTATCCTAGTTTCCAGAGAACTAGGATGAGTCCCTTCTGGCACGCTTTCCACACTCCCATTCCTTCTGTGGGCTAAAATAGCTTTTGCCTGACCATTGCTTAGACTGCAACTCTTCTTCCTGTCTCCCAAGCCCATTACATTCCTGTTCTTTATTAATTTCTTGGTATATAACCCCCCTCCCAATTAATCAAACTGTGGGTAGATTTCAGTTCCTCACTCACGATAATTTTGCATGCATCTGTAGAATTAGATTTGCAGACCACAAAAGCCTATGCTGCCATAAATTTGTTAGGCATTACAGAATCACAAAACACTGTAGTTTTAGCTGCTGTGAATTCATGTGTCTCTATACATTGCAAGGTGTATAGTATATTGTTGGGCTGCAAAAACTCAGGAAACCATTAGATGGCAGCAAAGGGTTACAAAAAAAATCACCGTTTTGCTGCCATCTAATGGTCATCTGATTTTGAAGTCCAGATAAACTACGCTTATTGTTATGGAGCAATAACAGAGTAATATTTGATTTTCATGTAAACTTGCCTTCCCTTTGATTGAGGAAAACATTTTGTCCAAATAAAAGCTTGCTATGACCTTCATATATACAGCTAATGTCTTGCTGATTTTATACCTATCTATTTTACCATCTGTTCCTCTTCTCCAAGCAGGAAAAAGTTTCTAAGATAGTCTGTTGGTCATATAAACCAGGGGTCTCCAACCTTGGCAATTTTAAGACTTGTGGACTTCAATTACCAGAAGTTGAAGTCCACAAGTCTTAAAGTTGCCAAGGTTGGAGACCCCTGAGATAAACTCTTTCACACTCAAGAACTGGCAATCTATATTTTCTTTGTTTCACATATCAACTTTTAAAACAGAACACAATGAAAGCATAAACTTTTCCAATCAGTAGTTTTGCACAGCTGCCAAATCTGCATGGAGAACTCAAAACAAAGCTCACTTACTTTGCACGCTTCTTCCTTCTACCAAAGAGAAGAAAACTTCTACTTCCTCGCTACAGCTCCCTAGAGAAAGCTTTACCTCCTTTCCTTTCTCCCTCCTTCCTATCGTCCCTCTTCTTCTGAAACACACCTTTCTATAGAATCTTGGAGACAGCCATCCATTGATGGTGCCAGAAGAAAGGATCATCCTCAGGATAGAAACCCATCACTAGGACATTGTCTTTTACACAAGATGTAATAGTGTCATGTAAAGACCAGACTTAGGTATCAAAATGTAAACGCTGCAAGAACTACTCTTCCAATAAAACTACTTCCCTTTACAGATAGATCTCTTGGCCACAATATGGCTTTGCATTATCCTCTTCTACTATGTTTCTACAGTCTAGCTTATACCCTTGAAGGTCCCTATTGATTTCCCACCCGAATCTCAAAAGTGCTTTTTCAAAGGCAACTGGACTTTGTTTTTTCTTGAAGATGTTTCATTTCTCATCCAAGAAGCTTCTTCAATTCTGACTGAATGGTGGAGGATGGAAGGATTTGTATTCCTTGCGGTCATCTGGTCATTAGCACTCTTTCTGAGAGTCATTGAGGCCACTTGGGGGTTTATCTGCACCCTCAGGGTCACCTGAATAGTGCAAATGGGTGTGGAACCTTCTTGCAACCACTGAAAGGACTGTGTTGTAAACAGGACATAGGTGGTGTTGTATCCTTCCCCCTCTGTGGAGAGAGGGCTGTTCAATTTTAATGTAGATGGAATCTTTGATCCCTCTTACAAATCACTGGTCCCCTCTGTCCAGAATGTGGGCTTTGCTGTCTTCAAAAGAGTGGCCTTTGTCTTTCAAATGCAGATGGATTGCTGAATCTTGTCCTGATGGGTTTGTTCTCCTATCTTGTGCCTTATGTTTGTGAAGTGGTTGTTTTGTTTCTCCAATGTACAGATGTGTATGTACATGTCTCTGCATTATATTCCCACCCCGATGCTAACCAAGAGTTCATCACTACTAGACTCTTGTGATCAGCCAAGGCTGCTAAGTGCTCTCCAGTGCAAAAAAAGGGAGACTATCTTGATGTACAGTAATCATTGTATAACCATATCAGGATTAAATGTGTTTGTGGCATCCTTTGAGTGGTGTGAAATCAAAGCTTGCACATGCTAATGAAGACAAGACACAAGGAGACAGATAAACTGGGGAAAAGATGAATGTCCCGCCCACGCACAGTTCGTGCTAAAAATCTGTACACATGGATACATTTTGTGCTAATAATAATTGACTTGCCATCTTAAGCTCGAAATCCTCTGTGCACAGGAGATCTTGTCCCTGATAATGAGGAGAACATTTCAATTCTTGGGTGTTAGGACTCAGGAGCCAGGCAGTGGTGCTACACCACCTCCCACACTAAGTAAGGATTATGTTATTGTTACACTGCTATCTCTTCTGGAGGACTCCAGAAACCACACCCAAGCCTTTTCCACAAAAACAATTTGATAAAAACAATCAACAAGAAAAGCGAGGCCCTATAGAAAGGTATGATGAAACAAGGGAAGGTGGATAAATTAGATACAGATACAGATTAACAGAGTTGGAAGGAACCTTGTAGATTATCTAGTGCAATCCCCCATCCAGGCAGGAGACCCTTCCTACACCATTTCTGACAGATGGCAGTCCAGTCTCTTTTTGAAAGCTTCCAGCGATGAAGCTCCTACAACTTCTGAAGGCAACTTCTGTTCCATTGGCTGATTGTTCTCACTGTCAGAAAATTTCTCCTTATTTCTAGATTGAATCTCTCCTTGTTCAGTTGTCTGGTATTCAAGTGCTTTGGAAAATAGCTTGACCCTCTCATCTCTGTGGCAGCCCTTCAAATATTGGAAGACTGCTATCATGTCTCCCCTGGTCCTTCTCTTCACTAGACTAGACATGCCCAGTTCCTGCAACCGTTCATCATATGTTTTAGCCTCTAGTCCCCTAATCATCTTGGTTGTTCATCTCTGCAGCCAGTGGTGGGATTCAAGTAATTTAATAATCAGTTCTCTGCCATAATGATTTCTTCCAACAACCAGTTTGCCAAACTGCTCAGAAAGTTAACAACCGGTTCTCCCGAAGTGGTGTGAACTGGCTGAATCCCACCAATGCCCCTGCACCCCAATAACAACGGATGAGGTTTCTTGGATGAGAAACAAAACATTTTCTTCTTCTTCCTTAAGGAAAAACAGTCCAGTTGTCTTTTGAAAAAGCACCTGTGAAACAACTGGATGACTGAGAATCTCCACAGATTTTTAACACTCCCTTTCTTCTTGAATCACTTGATTTAAGTTCATGTGGGTCTTCGATAAGAAGCTTTATTGACCATGGAATTTCTTCAAGAGACCTCATAGGATTGTTTTCCGAGAGCAGCGATTTAGTTAAAAAACATCTGAAGCAGAAAAGCAACCAGGAAGCATGTCTGTCAGATGAGAGTGAAGTGAAGAAAGCGCTAACAGAAAATAGGACAATGGCTGGGAAACTAAATTAATTATTTGTATTTCTGGCCACCATAGATAATGTAGGGAGAAAGACATTAATTCCTGGATCGTTTCCCCCCCACACACACACACACAAAATGATTTTTTTTCACACCTAAAGAACAGTGCAAGGCAAGGGTCTCCAACCTTGGCAACTTTCAGACTTGTGGACTTCAACTCCCAGAATTCTCAGCTTTGCTGGCTGAGGAATTCTGGGAGTTGAAGTCCACAAGTCTGAAAGTTGCCAAGGTTGGAGACCCCTGGTGTAAGATAGAAAGTTCTAGGATTTCTTAAGAGATTGAAAGCAAAAAAAAAAAAAGTAAAATTGAGTCTCTGAATTCTCCAAGAATGTCCTTAGCCTTCAGGTGTGACATGGCTGATTTTTTAATTTTGTTGGCTTGCTTGGAAAAAAAAAACCTCATAATGGGATGTAAAATTGCTGCCTCACTGTGCATAGCTCACGGGGTGGCGAAAGGCTGCCTTGACAACTATTGCATAAGATGTAGCTTGCAGTCAGAAAGCTTCAAATCCACTCCTTTGGGAGGAAACTTTCCTCTTAGCGCAAGAAGGGAAGGTTGTTAGCTATTCAGATGTTTGAACTTCCATTTGTTTGTTTACAAATGTGTTTTTCTCCCTTCGATTTTTTTCCCTCCTCAAAACTTTCTTCAGCTAATTTATAATTGAGAAGGCTCTGAAGCCAGCCTCTCTGGCTGTTTTCATTGGGGCATCTGGCAACAATCTCACCTGTTTTACCTGTGAAATGGAAACAGTTGTTTCTACCAGTGGTGGGATTCAATGTTTTTTTACTACTGTTTCTGTGGGCGTGGCTTTGTGGGTGTGGCGTGGCTTTGTGGGTGTGGCAGGGGAAGGATACTGTAAAATCCCCATTCCCTCCCCACCCCACTAATCTGTTTTCCAGCTCCATTCTCCTGTGCAGGACAACAAAAGAAGACCCAGCTGATCAGCTGGGACTCCGATCAGCTGGGACTCGGGAGGCAGCAAATAAATGGGGGTGGGGCCAACCAGATGTGGTATTTACCAGTTCTCCGAACTACTCAAAATTTCCGCTACCGTTTCTCCAGAACCTGTCAGTACTGGCTAAATACCACTTCTGGTTTCTATTGTAGCTGGTGAAATTTGCAAATGAGTTTCTCATCCTCTGTATTTTTCACAGCTTGCAAGAATTCTTTTTGGGGTCAGCTGAGATCCTCAACTCCCAAAATGATTGTCGTCCAGAGTTCCTTGCTTGGCATGATGTCTGCTGAAGATTGGAAGTTGCTGTTGGCCTCTGCTTTAAACTAGGGCCAACAAAGACAATAGAGCTGTTTTTCTCAACCTTAACAACTTTAGAGCTGTGCAGGGGTTAGAATGCAGCATTGCAGACTAATTCTGCTGACTGCTGACTGCCAACAGTTCGGCAGTTCGATCCTGATGGGCTCAGGGTTGACTCAGCCTTCCATCCTTCCGAAGTTGGTAAAATGAGAACCCAGATTGTTGGGGGCAAGATGCTGGCTCTGTAAACAGCTTAGAGAGGGTTGTAGAGCACTGAGAAGCGGTATATAAATCTAAGTGCTATTGCTATTAACCTGTGTGGATTTCAACGCCTAGAATTCTCCAGCCAGCATGTGCAAGAAGTTTGCCAATGACTTCCTCCCAGGGCTGATGTCAGGTGCAAGAAGTCAGAGTTCAAAAATACTACAAGTTTATTTCATGCTACCTACATGCAAGAATCTGATCTACTAACAGTCAAGGTGAATTGGCACCAGATAAAAGTCAATGGACTTCAATGGGACTTGGATTTAGGCCTTTAATTTGTAGACTCCAAACTGATGATGTGTTTGACTCTGCCTTCCAGCTCAGCCTGGTCATCTCCTAAAAATTGATCCAAGGTCACCCAGCTGATTTTGTACCTAAAGCAGGATTAAACCCCAGTTTCCAGTCTGGTGCCATAATCACTACCCTAAATTGGCTCTTCTTTTAGACTTTAAAAAAAAACTTTGAAATTTATGACCTCTCAGTTCTGGATTGATCTCTACAATTCATCCAGATTTTTGGAAAACGCCTTTGTTGACAAAGCATTTTCATATCACTGGAACTATTAAGTGTGCAGCTATTATTTGCCACGGTATATCACCTAGGAAATAATTTATTGTTCCTGATGGAAAAGACTTAAGATGCAAGAGGAAAGGATGATTTAATACTTCTGTGGAAAACTGCAGTTTTGTAGGATGTTTTAGATACTCATCATGGCCTGAAAGATAGTGAAATGTTTGTACTTTGCAAATTATCACTTTTGTCCTTTAATATTTCATCCACAACAGAAGCACATCCCAAGACAATAAATCTTGTATCACCAGAATACAGAATGTGGCTTAAGTGTTGGATAGGTGAGCAAAAAGGCACATTCCAGATGTTTTGGACTAAAACCCAAGCCAGGATAGCCAACTGTTAGAGATTTAGGGAATTGTACTCCCAAGATATTTCAAGGACATAAGATTACTAATATAGCCTTGGATACGGAAAGGACAAAACTAATAGTCTACAATAGGCTACATCTGTCAAGACTCAGGCCATGAGGGCAATTATCTAGAGTGAGCTGGAAATCAGAAACCAGAAATCATGGTTCCCCAGAGTCAAGGAAGAACACGGCTTGAAACTGTATATTCATTGTATTCCAGGAAATGGTAGCTTATAATAGACGGTCGACAGCTTCTGAGCAAGTCAGAATGGTAATTAAGAATTTATATCTAGTCAGATATTAAACCTTTCATGCTTTCCCACAGTGCCTTCCTCTTTAACAGCAATGCCTTGGATTTCCTCTTATCTCTATCCTGCAAGGAGTCCTTTGATGAAGGATGCTTCCTTGCATTTGTGCTTTTCTGATCTCACATTCAAATGAAACTTGCAAAGGAGGCTGCACTTTAGAATAGAATAGAATAGAATAGAATAGAATAGAATAGAATAGAATAGAATAGAATAGAATAGAATAGAATAGAATAGAATAGAATAGAATAGAATAGAACAGAACAGAACAGAACAGAACAGAACAGAATAGAATAGAATAGAATAACAGAGTTGGAAGGGACTTTGGAGGTCTTCTAGGCAAGAAACCCTACACCACTTCAGACAAATGGTTATCCAACATCTTCTTAACAACTTCCAGTGTTGGAGCATTCACAAGTAGCTGTACATTTAGTAGCTGTACATTTAGTCCAGCTACTAAATGTACAGTATGATGACAAGTCAAGCTTACAGAACAATCAGCTTTACAGGGCAGAACAAGAGAAGAAATGAAAATACAATACTGTAGACCTTCAAACCAAACAACAAAGTCTACAGAAATTAGACCTCTAATATTCCTTCCTGCCTAAGAAAAAGAACTAATGGAGAGCCAAGGCAACTATCTGGATGTAGATGATAACAGAATAACAGAGTTGGAAGGGATCTTGGAGGTCTTCTACTCCAAGCAGGAACCCTATACCATCTCAGACAAATGGTTGTCCAATCTCTTCTTAAAACCCCCAGTGTTGGCTCACCCACAACTTCTGAAGCAAACCATTCCACTGGTTAATTGTTCTAACTGTCAGGAAATTTCTCCTTAGTTCTAGGTTGCTTCTCTCCTTGAGTTGATGTGTCTCTTCTTTACTATTTTCTTTAGTTATCCTCTTATCTTTTGAAGACTCTGGAGCCCTTCTAAGCTATGCACAAAGTTTTGCAACTATACATTAACTTAATAATAGTATTAGGCTAATATGGCTTTTGGAGTTTGTCTATGCAATGAATGGATTTTACATGTCTCCTACTCTGATCCTATGCAGCTCATAATAGGGATTAAAACCTACAATAACATATATTCAGTGAAACAAAGCATGTAACGTGATCGCTAAATTCAAGCAAACTATAATATACTAGATTCAGCTATTTCCATTTGAACTCTACATTCCATTCTGAAGACTTGCTGGAAAAGTAAACACTTAACTTCTTTCAACAGGGAGGAGATTATTCTAAATTGGAGGGAGTTTACTGGACTGCTACCAAGTGGGATGCTATCAAGAAGACTCCTTTCTGGACTTCCTTTCCCTTGATATTCAAGAAAGAGGAACAGAGATGACTGCTGATTGAAAGAGAGGTCAAAAAGGCCATATATGTCAAAATTGAACAGCCTTCTCTCAACTGAGAGGGAGGGTACAACATCATTATCTCCAGTCTACAACACAGTCCTTTCAAAGAAGACTCCATGCCCATTGGCAACACTCTGGTCACCCTGATGACACAGGTAAACTTCCAGGTGGCTTTCAAGACTCACTAAAAGAATGCAAATGGCCAGTTGTCTGCAAGGAGTGTAAATCCTTCCATTTCCCACCATCCAGTCAGAGCTGAAGAAGCTTCTTGGCTGAGAAGCGAAGCATCTTCCAAGAAAAACCAGAAAGTCCAGTTGCCTCTTGAAAAAACACCTTTGGGACAACCACGACCTGCATGGCTGAGAATCAAGTCAAGACATCAAGAAAGAGGAATTAGGTATCGCTAGGTATAATACCGGAAAAGTATGA
Source organism: Masticophis lateralis (assembly GCA_030761175.1). NCBI lineage: Eukaryota > Metazoa > Chordata > Lepidosauria > Squamata > Colubridae > Masticophis > Masticophis lateralis. The sequence continues at coordinate 14,990,670 of JAUDYJ010000009.1, forward strand.
TAGGGGGAATTTTGTATTTAATATTACATGTTTTTACAGCAGCAAGGATCGTATTTGCACCGTATTGGAAAAATGAGGAAACTCCAAGAGAAGAAGATGTAATTAAAAAAATATTAGATTGTGCAGAAATGGTTTGACTGACATTAAAGATAAAGATAAGGGGCGTGCATAAGAGCACCAGCATGCCTACTGAAAGGTATATACAGAAGTATGAAGGCTATTGCTTAACGCATTGTAAGCCACCCTGAGAAGGGCAGCATATAAATCGAACCAATAAATAAATAAACAAATAAATAATACTGTCCCTGTCCTAATGTTTCTTCTATTTGTATCTATTTTATGTATCCAATCCATGTTTATACTTATTACCAAATACGTTCTTGACAAATAAAATAAAATAAATGAATAAATAAATAAAAGAAAGAAAGAAAAAGAAGATACAGAGTATTTTCGAACATGGGACTTATTTTATAAATGGATGGATATTAGAGGTAGAAAGTAGGAGGGGGGAAAGTATTACTATGTAAGCAAATTGACCCAGAGTAGGTACTAATCACAAAGTACTTATGTATGTTAAATGAAAATGTATGAATAAACTGTTAAAGGAAGGAAGGAAGGAAGGAAGGAAGGAAGGAAGGAAGGAAGGAAGGAAGGAAGGAAGGAAGGAAGGAAGGAAGGAAGGAAGGAAGGAAGGAAGGAAGGATTCTCAACATGTCTTCTTAGTCCCTGGGAATGGGCAAGAAGACTCCGCCTGGATCAGATAGTGCTGATGATAATGGGGAAGACAAGTGTTATAAACAACTTTTGATAACCAGCACCCTGAATTCAACCTGGAAATGTAGAAGTAACAGAGTAGTTTCCCACGTGTGAGGTTCCTCTGCCGTCCCAGCATTGATCAGTCTGCAAATGGACGGCTGCCTTCTGAGCCTAGTTGTAGTTTCTTAATTATCTGCAAGGGTGCTCCTATGTAAAGGGATGTGTAGTGATCAAAGCGTAAGATCATAAAAGTTCCTGGCATCAGAACTTCCGGATCCAAAATTGCAACTGGTGCTATAGATGGAGCTGCCAGTTTAACAACTGGTTTGGTGAGGGTGTGCTTCACATCTGCACGTGCACTTCTTGCACGCACGTGTCTAAGGTGCTTGCGCTGAAAATGGGTCTTTTAGAAGCTCAGTTGCTTACCTTCAAAGTCAGCAACGGTAAGTAGAACAGCGAGGGGTGAGGGAAATCAGCTGTGCTGCGCGATTGAGATGAGCTAGAAAGCAAGAAATAAAGGACAGGATAGAGCAGGGGTGGAGAGGCGGGGCCAGAGTTTCAGCAGGTTCTGACCAGTTCTAGAGAACTGGTAGCAGAAATTTTGAGTAGTTCGGAGAACCAGTAGTAAACATTCTGACTGGCCCCACCCCCATCTATTTTCTGCCTCCCAAGTCCCAGATGATTGGGAGGAAATGAGGATTTTGCAGTAACCTTTCCCTGGAGTGGGGAGGGAATGGAGATTTTACAGTATCCTTCCCCTAGAGTGGGGTGGGAATGGAGATTTTACAGTATCCTTCCCCTGGAGTGGGATGGGAATGGAGATTTTACAGTATCCTTCCCCTGCCACACCCACCAAGCCATGCCCACAGAACCAGTAGTAAAAAAATTTGAAACCCACCACTGGGCGGGGCCAACTGATTGTCGGCGCTACCAGTTCGCCCGTACCAGTCTGAACCGGCTGAATACCACCTCTGGAGCTGAGCAAAGCTTCTGAAGTTTAGAAGGTTGGAGAGCTGCTTTTTCAAGGGCAGAGTAACCCTATCCAGAGCTAAAGATGGAGAACCTGGTTTAGCTCTGCAGACTAAGGCACCGTAATTAACATCCAGCTGTCTGCAATTACACCAGTTTGAATCTCCCCAGGCTCAAAGTGGACTCAGCCTTCCATCCTTTCTAAGGTAGGTAAATTGAGGACCCAGTTTGTGGGGGCAATAAGCTGACTTTGTATAAAATATACAAAAGTATGAAGGCTATTGCTTAACGCATTGTAAGCCGCCCTGAGTCTTCGGAGAAGGGCGGCATATAATTCTAATTAAAAAAAAAAACTTCTGGAACCTAAGAACTTCTGAACAAACACTACCTTGGCCTTTCCGGGGTTGCAACTCCATTCTTTTTACCAAACAGTTCTTTCTTTCGGACTCCATATCTTTCCCTCTCCCCCCCTCCCTTCTTCCTTTGCCTTCAACATGCTCAGAAAGAACAACTATTCTCAGAAGCCTCTACAAGAAAATATTCTCTCGGCAATGTTATGGAGTTGCCTACAGCAATCAAAGGGCATTCAGCAGGCAGCAGCTTCAAGGATGCCAAGGCCTCGAAGCTGTTACCTGGATTTTTTTTAAAAAATCATTTTGCAGGATCTGATATCCTGCTGGTAATCACCTCTGCTATCCTCACCCCTGTCTCCGAAGGTAGCATTTGCATTCTAATAACTGGTTCATTCCAGCATAGCAATGGGAGAGCAACGGAGAAAATAAGCGCCATGCCAACTTTGTTGTCAGCAAACACAGAAAATTAAAAACTAGGCTGCTCAGTCAAGTTGGCTGGAGTTCAGTTTCCAGCTCAACATAAAGGAATTGCATTTTAATGCCGCTCCATCTTTCAGGGGGAAAATACCAAACTCCTTTCCCCGTCATAGGCTGAAGTTTATGGTACCAAATCTATATAAATTTGGTATAAAATGGTTTGCCGTGAATGTGACTGCTTGAGGGCTCCTGGATTGGAGCTGAAAGGCAAAAGGGATGAAGTATGCTCCCTCCCACATGCTGGAGTAGACCAGGTGTCTTGATAGGAACATATATATATTTTAAAAAAGGGGGGTGGGGGCATGGTCGTCTGAAGAAGGCAAATAAGCCAGAAATAGATCTATCTCAGTCTCTCCCAAATCTTCAAACAGACAGCAAAATGCTGCTTTAATGTTTGAGAAAGCCTAGAAACTAATGAATGAGATTTCATAAAACTATGGCTAGGAAACATCTTGATTTACGCAGGAAAATCTTGGCATAAAGAATAACACACATAAAAACCTACGAAAATAAAATAAAACAAATATTTGACTGTTACAGGGTGGAGTCAAAAAAGGGGGCATGGCTGGCTGAAGAAGGCAAATAAACCAGAAATAGATCTATCTCAGTCTCTCCCAAATCTTCAAACAGACAGCAAAATGCTGCTTTAATGTTTGAGAAAGCCTAGAAACTAATGAATGAGATTTCACAAAACTATGGCTATGAAACATCTTGATTTACGTAGGAAAATCCTGGCATAAAGAATAACACACACACACACACACACACACACACACACACACACACACACACATATGCCACTGCAAAGCTGTAGGTTAAAGCCCAGAATCCCCTTTGCTTTGAAATAATCTCATTGCTCCATATGGGCTGTTTAATGCGATTCTTTGGGTCCGCAGGGAGGGGCTATAAATAGCAGGAGGCCAGCAAAACAAGAAAATCTGGGTATGTAATATAAATCATCAAAGCTGATTTAGGCACAGTAGAAAGAAATGCAAGGAAAACAAGGAAGGGAATGAGGGATAGCAAAGAGCATAATTCCTCAACTCATTGGCCTCTCTGTATATCGGATTTTTTTTTTTTTGACATCCATGGTCATTCAAAGTGATGGGAATTATAGTCCATCATGTCCCAAGGGCAGCTAAAAAAATCAATTTGAAATGGGAGGGGGGAAAGGATGAGAAGGGAAAGGAGGGAGGGAGGAGAGCAGGGCAAAGGATAGGGTAGTTTAGGGTAGGGTAGGGTAGGATAGGAAAAGGAAGGAAGGAAGGAAGGAAGGAAGGAAGGAAGGAAGGAAGGAAGGAAGGAAGGAAGGAGCAGGGCAAGAATAGGGTGGGGTAGGATAGGAAAGGAAAGGAAAGGGAAGGGAAGGGAGGGGAAGGGAGGGGAAGGGAGGGGAAGGGTAGGGCAGGGCAGGGCAGGAAGAAGGGAAGGGAGGGAAGGGAGGAAGGGAGGAAGGGAAGGAAGGAGGGAGGGAGGGAGGGAAGGAAGGAAGGGCAAAGTATAGGATGAGGTAGGGTAGGGTAGGGTAAGGGAAGGGAAGGGAAGGGAAGGGAGGGAGGGAGGGAGGGAGGGAGGGAAGGAAGGAAGGAAGGGCAAAGTATAGGATGGGGTAGGGTAGGGTAGGGTAAGGGAAGGGAAGGGAAGGGAAGGGAGGGAGGGAGGGAGGGAGGGAAGGAAGGAAGGAAGGGCAAAGTATAGGATGGGGTAGGGTAGGGTAGGGTAGGGTAGGGTAGGGTAAGGGAAGGGAAGGGAAGGGAGGGAGGGAGGGAGGGAGGGAGGGAGGGAGGGAGGGAGGGAGGAAGGAAGGAAGGAAGGAAGGAAGGAAGGAAGGAAGGAAGGAAGGAAGGAAGGAAGGAAGGAAGGAAGGAAGGAATCTTTAGGCTAGATCTTACATAAATGAACATGAAGTACTTCATAATACTTGGATTCTTGGTATTCCCTGAGTTTGGTTATTTCTCTGCAGATATTTGATTACCGACCATAACCAGGCAATTCCAGTCTCCTGGGCTCTGACAATGTTACCTAACCTAGCAATGAAATCTCTGCAGAAAAACAAGCCAGCTCAGAGAACATCAAGAACCCAATATATTTTCTACTATTGGAGCTTCCAAGGGAAAGGATGAGCTTGCAGCTGACCTTCCAGCAGAATTTATGGACTGGCCTTTTTTCCCCTGTTCTCGTTCTGCTTCTATAACAAAAGTTGACTAGAGTAAATAGCTATTAAATATGTCTTATTTAGCCCGTAGTATTAAAAAAACAGCCAAATCATTTTTGTTTTTCACAAATGGAATTAATCATTCACTTTGTTGGCACTGGGTATTGATCCTAGCAATACAAAATGAACATAATGAGTGTCTCATTTGCCACATCTTAGTAATTATTCCTTCTGCTCTCTTCAAAGTCCATTTCTAGGTTTTTGTCTTTTAGAAAAGGCGAAGACAATATAAAACTGTATTTTGGTTTGCTTTCATAAATCACATTTTCTCTTTCTTTCCTGGCTCTTTCTACATAGAATAGAATAGAATAGAATAGAATTTTTTATTGGCTAAGTGTGATTGGTCACACAAGGAATTTGTCTTGGTGCATATGCTCTTGGTGTACATAAAAGAAAAGATAAGTTCATCAAGAATACATCTTGCTGAGCATCAAAAAATACATTGCCAGGAATATAATTATAAATATATATTCCTGCTAGCAGGACTGAAGTTCAAATCAGAACATTTGTGTGTGTGTGCAGTTATCATCACCGTGCATGGATGAAATTCATAGAATGTCCTCTTCCTTGAAGTATTTCTCCATGTTGTAACAAGTTATGGATCTAAGAGACTGGATGGAAAAGCATAGAGTTTCCTGCATTTTCAAAAGGGGATTCTGTCAACTCATTCTCATAAGCACACATCTACTTTTGTGGATCTACATATCTAAATTTGATTCATAAACAAGTCATAAATAAATATGGAGAATTACAGGAACGCAGCACATCTTAGTAACTAGCACATGATCTAGCATCCAAGGATTTATTTACCATATTTTTCAGACTATAAGATGCACCTTTTTCCCCCAAAAAAGAGGGTGAAAATCTGGGTGCGTTTTATACTCTGAATGTAGCCCTGCCCAGCCTCTCAAACGGAGGTTTCAGAGGCTTTTTTTCCTGAAGCTTCCTTTCAGAGGCTTTTTTCCCTGAAACTCTGCTTCAGAGGCTTTTTTTCTGAAGCTTCCTTTCAGAGGCTTTTTTTTTTCTGAAGCTCTGTTTGGAGGCTGAGAAAAGCCTCAGAAGTTTCAGAAAAAACACCTCCAAACAGAGCTTCAGGAAAAAAAGCCTCAGAAACGAAATTTCAGAAAAAAAGCCTCCAAACAGCTTCAGAAAAAAAGCCTCAGAAAGGAAACTTCAGGAAAAAAACCTCTGAAACTTTGTTTCAGAGGCTTTTTTTTCTGAAACTCTGTTTCAGAGGCTTTCAGAGGCAGAAAAAAGTTTTTATCTGAAACAGAGTTTCAGAAGTTTCAGAGGCTGAAAAAAAAAGCAAGGCACAGCTCACAACCAATGAACCTGTTGCTAAAATTCACCTCTGGGGTATTGCTGACTGGGGGTATTCCGGGAGGCCGATCCACCCGCCAATCAGCTTTTTTCTTATTTTCCTCCCCAAAAACTAAGGTGCGTCTTATACTCCGAAAAATATGGTTTTTGTTTTTATTTTTTGAAAAGGTCATTGCTGTTGGAAAGGAGCAAAAATGCTTCCAGTCAAGCCACAGTAGAGGAATAAAACAAAACCTCGCCTGAAACACAAATCCTGATAACAGAAGAGCAACAGGGAAATGTGTTTTCAATGCAGCCCTTTGCTCTCCAGCATTGCACTGACCCAAAGGCTGCCAAAGATGTTGTAAAGAGGAACATTTATTTTAAAGGTCAAGTGAGGTGATGCACCACATAGCAGCCGATAATTCGGGAGAGGAGGAAAGCTCTTCTCGCTTCTGTCTCATCATTGTCATTGCGGCTTAGAGATTTGCAGGACTAACAATGACAACAAGCACTTCTGGCACTTTGTGAGCAGACCGTGGAACTCGTATACAAATTCCGCTCCAGCTCTGTGCTTTGACCTGACCCATCAGACCTCCACTCCAGAAACAAGCTGCCTCCCACACTATTCTAAGATACGAGTGGATTTGCAGCTGGTAGCTGCCTCTTTGTCATACATGGGTACTTGAACATACCTCAGGCTTATATAATTACCTGAGGCTGACTGAGTTCAGGCCAACTGCAGAGGGGATGTCAATCACATTGTTCACCCTTATATGTGTGCTTTTAAAATAATGTTTAAAAGGACTGTCTCTCTCTGCACATGACGTAAAGCAGGCGGAAACACTAGCAGTCACCAACTGCGGGTCCGTGAGAAAATTTTGGCAGTCTGCAGAAAATGTATTTGCATTTTTTATATTGCACTAAATCAGGGGTCCTCAAACTACAGCCCCTGGGATGGAGACATGCAATGAATGCTTGTGTTGCTGCAGAGAGTCTCCCTCTTTGGGGTCTTTTTGTGTGGGTTGGAGGGGGATGGAAATTCCGACTTGGGGTCTGCTTCAGTCTCCTGGTGCGGGGCTTTGGGTGAAGGCTGGAGGGAAGTGCCGCTGGTGGCGAAGAGCCAGAGGGCCTTTTCCAGTGGGACTGCATCATGGCCTGGAACTAGCTGACCATCTCAGCCCGCTGAGTCTCCAGGTGCCGGAACCTGGTCTTGCACTCCCACAGGTCTTCCCTCTGCTTGGAAAGCTTATGCTCGTAGTTCTCAGTGAGGTGCTACTGCTGAGCTTCCTTCTCGATCAGATCCAATTTGAACTGAGCTGTTTTGCCAATTCTTTCTTGTGGTGGCTTCTTAGCTCCAACAACTGCTTCCTGCTGGGGCCCTAAGGAGCCCGGGCGGGCATGTAAGGAGTGTCTGAGAGGGGAGGGGCAAGTAGAGGCTGGTGAGGCATCCCTCAACATGAGTAACATTAAGTTGGTCACATCCATCTAGTCACATGACCACCTAGCCACGGTCACCCACGTGGTCATTAGGCAGATCATATTAGTGGTCCGCAGGATTTAAAATTCTGAATTAGTGGTCCCTGAAGTCTGAAAGGTAAGAACTGTCTTACACAGTTGTGGACCAAACAATCATGGATGTTTCCAAAGTGAGACAAGGGCAGGAAGAGGCCCATGTTGGCCTATGCAGGTAGATATGATGTCCTACCTACCTGCAGATGTTATGGCCTGATTACATAATCTTGCCATTTGTGGGCTGATGCCATGGCACTATAGTGATTGTTTTGATGTCTTGGTGACTGGGTTGAGGATATGGTTGCAAAGACTGTAATCATTCTGTTGATAGCCAGCATAACCTTTTTTGATCCACCCAAATTATAAGACTGAGGATGTGTACTAGGTGCTACACAGGATTGTTTTAAAGTTTTTGCTTCCTATCTCAAAAACTGATCTAATGTTTCCTTTTCCCCTGCCCCTTCATGATTTGGATCAAACGTGGGCAAAAATCAAGTTTGAAGATATTTTCTTCCTTCCTTCCTTCCTTCCTTCCTTCCTTCCTTCCTTCCTTCCTTTTTCCTTCCTTCCACCTCCACTCCTTCCCAGGGCCATCAAAAGCTGCAAAAGGATTTGAATTAACCTTGAATTAAAGTCATGCTTTTAGAGAAAAGTACAGTATTTGAAAATAGCCCTAATCAATCAACACTCTGAGATTTGAACCTGTGATTTTTCTTGACTCCCAAAAATATTGGCATTTGAGTTCAACTCTTAACAGATGTTCATAGCAACAGCACCTGAAGGCAACCCCTGACCTCTTATTGATAAATGTTGAAACAATGAAAACCTTTGCCATTGTGTGCCTTAAGTCAATATCAACAATTGTCAAGTCTGCTCCAAGTTAAAGCAATTCACTAAGAAAACTTCTACAAACTCTGATCTATTTTTTTCCTGCTTTTAAACTTTTAACATCTGGGGAACATGTCTCTTAATGTTGTTTATTCTGAAAAATACCCTCTATATGGACAGCAAGCTGTCCATAGAAACAGTGCATTAGTTCATCACACGCTTGGGATTTATTTAGGTTGGATGCCAGGTGGTCTACACCAAATAACTAGGAGGGGTCCTAGTTATTCATTCAGCATCTTCATTCTCCATCTGGTGATAAATAATTTGTCCCCAAGAAAAGAATGTGGTACAATATCTTCTTTAAAACGTTTAAAGTATTTGGCAAGTGTAAGGCAATCTGGACTATCCCAACAATAGCTTTCTCCCCATCGTGAAAAGAGAGTGAATATATCCAGAATCTATTAAAATAATAAAACAATCTGTTATTATTGTTAATAATAACAACAATAAATAACAATTTATTGTTGTTATTATTAACAATAATAAAATATTGTTAAAAAACAATATTTTTAAGAACACAGTTGTTTTATTGATTTTTTTCCTGAGGCTTAGGCAGAAGGACAGTGTGATACAAAACAGAATAAATGGATACTTTATGGCTTCTATTTGGTAATCCTTATAATAGTGATTATAAGGTTATAATAGTGAATATAAGGAATGTGGTAGCTCAGCGGCTAAGATGCTGAGCTTGTCGATCGGAAGGTCGGCAATTCAGCGGTTCGAATCCCTAGTGCTGCGTAACGGAGTGAGCTCCTGTTACTTGTCCCAGCTTCTGTCAACCTAGCAGTTCAAAAGCATGTACAAAATGCAAGTAGAAAAATAGGGACCACCTTTGGTGGGAAGGGATCAGTGTTCTGTGCGCCTTTGGTGTTGAGTCATGTCAGCCACATGACCATGGAGACATTTTCAAACAGCGCTGGCTCTTTGGCTTTGAAACGGAGATGAACACCGCCCCCTAAAGTCGGGAACGACTAGCACATATGTTCGAGTGGAATCTTTACCTTTACCTTTACCTATAATCATGATATCCCTTCTAAAGTAAAATGAAACAACAGTTTCTTTTTCCTGGTTTTTTTTATTTGGTTGAAAAATATTAAAAGCTTGTTAGTCATAATTTATTTTGATTGTTGATCAGAACTCTTCCTCCAGTAAAAAAAAAAGGAATAAAAACAACATGACTGAAAATCATGATAATAGCATTATTCATAAGCAAACTACTTTATTGTTTGCCCAACCTTTGGCATTTCACAGTCATTCACAATGTCTCACAATGATAACAATAACAAAACAAAGCAAAAATATCAATTCTCAGAGTATTAATTTGAGAAGGTACAATTCTCCTACATTTTATCTCTATTTAAAAGAGGAATTATGAGATCTATGGTATGCAATGTTCAGAGTGATAAGAGCAGCCAAACTCTGCGTGTGTGTAGAATCAGGATCATTTGTGTAGGTTGCAGCATAAACAATTTATTGAAGCTTATACAGAAGAATCTGTCTAACTGATGGTCAGTACTAAATTGACGCTAGATAAGGGTCAAGGGAATTCACAGGGACTGGTCATAGACCATTTACAGTAGTGGCCAAAATTGTGGAAACCTTTTAGGAAAAGTGTATTTTTGAGGTTGGATGGCTAATAACACTACTTTTTTTTTTTTTTTTGAGTTTCAAGATAATCATATTCCACTGCTGGAATGGCCTGGGAATAGCCCAGACAGACCTTAACCCAATTGAAAATCTATGGAGCCAACTAAAGAAACTTGTTAGTTAGAAGCGACCCAGAAATAAAATCCAGTTAATAGACGCCATCATTCAATCTTGGTTTCACATTATAACAGCTGCAGAACTCAAAGACTTGGTTCACTCCATGGGAAGACATCATAAGGCCGTAATTCATGCTAAAGGTTACCCAACTAAGTATTAACTGATGTGATCATTTTTGTATACCTCATTTTTTCTATGGTGATAATTTTTGTATATCTCATTTTTCTACGTGTTTCACTTTTCTTCTCTATACTGTAACTGCTACTCTAATCACAGAACCTTCATGAAAGTTATTGCATTACATTCTTGATTAAATTATCTTTCCATTGATATATAATTTTATGGTACTACTCCAAAAAAAGTGGTGTTATTAGCTAGTTTTAGAAAATACACTTTTCTCAAAAGGTTTCCACAATTTTGGCCACTACTGTACAGCAATGTAAGGATTCTAAACTGCTGACACATTTTACTTCATCCTCCAGCTCTCCCTGTTCTTCTACTACATCGTGTCATTGAATCGTGTCTTCAACTCACAAAAAGAGATCCCTTCAGACTTGAAGATGTTACCAGATTTTCCAAGACCATTAAAGGTAGGATGTTGAGTAGGGTCAAAAGAAACTGCTTCATATGAGGCATATGTATGAACCTCCATGTATTTTGCAGAAATGAAGAACTCATCACTCTCCAACCTACATAAAGCCTAGCTATAAATGAGTCTTTGGAATAGGCTGGGTCAGTGATGGCTAACCTTTTTGCTGTTGCGTGCCAAAAGCAGGGGGGGCATGGGTGGTTGTGCGTGTGCATGCCCACAACCACAATTCGATGTGCTCCTCCCCCTGCGCCTGTGTGCCTGACCCCCCCATGCTTTCCCAGCTTTTAGCACACGATGGCACAGTGGGCCAGGTAGGCCCATTTTTCACCCTCCCCAGGCTCCAGAGGCTTTCTTGGAGCCTGGGGAGGGCAAAAATGGCCTTCCCCACCCCCCGGAGGCCCTCTGGAGGCTGGAAACGGCCCGTTCCCTGACTTCTGGTGGGACCGGAAGGCCTGAAAATCAGCTGGCCGGCACGCACATGCATGCTGGAGCTGAGCTAGGGCAACACTCGTGGCCCACAGATATGATTCTGCGTGCCACCTGTGGCACGCGTGCCATAGGTTCACCATCACGGGGCTAGGTCAAATACTTGCTATTTCATTTCTGCCTTTGGGCCACTAACGACACCTTTGAATCTCGCTGTTTGAGGAAGTTGCATAACATTCTCAGAGACTCTTCCCATCCAGCTTACAATCTTTTTGGACTGTTGCCTTCCGGCAGAAGATACAGAATAATTAAAACTTGGACCATACATTTTCTGAATAGTTTTTATCCCAGAGCTATAATTGCACTCAACAATGAACTAAAGGGCCACCATCAGTGGGCTGTTGGACAGCATTACTTGGTCTGCTGTGTGGATGGTTGAGTGGTTTAGGGGCGGGGAATTTGTGGTGGTTGGCGGCGTGTTTGGGGACTGTTATGTGTGTTGGACTTGATCTTTGGGTGTTAAGTGAATTTCGTTGTATGGGTATACTGTGTATACATGTACAGTGACAATAAAGTTGTTGTTGTTATTAAGTCTCAACATTGCCAAACATTTCCTTGAAATTAGTGAAGATCTTCCCTTTTTGTAGGCCAAGGTAGAATTGTCTTGGGAAACAAAAGCAACTAAGGCCCAGACTGAGCAGCTGCTTCTAAAGAAATTATGGCTCCTAGTTGAAAAAGATAACAATGCTTGGACTGAAAGGACCACTTTGCTGACCTTTCAAAGCACTTCAAATTGACTATCTAGGACAGTTTTCATATTTTGCCTCCTGGTGATGACAGGCCTGCTTGAAAAACAGGAATGTCAAGCTTGGAATTCGAGCATCAAAATACAACCAAAGATTGAATTTACATTTGCTGAATTCAGTCTCCTTTATATGAAAGCCATCTGCCAGCAATGTCGAAGAGTGTTATGTTGTTATTTCTGTACCTTCCAATTTTCAGAAGATTTCTTCCTCTGCCAAAGAAATGTTTCTGTTCCACAGCTTCGTTCTCCGAATGCCACAGAAGTTGTGAAGTTAACTCTTTGAGTAGTTCAAATAGATGGACAACTTGACACTTAGAAACACTTTTGTCTTGCTAACTGGTCCAGGAGACCAATTGCTGTAGGTTGTAAGTTTTAGGGTCATTAGACAACAATGGCTTAAACTTTATCAAGAAGAAGTTTCTACTCCAGTTTCTGGAGCCTAGTGCCTGGCTTGCAAACTGATTCTGACCCAGCCTTAGCAGAAACAAGAAATAGACTCCTTGTCCCAAAAAACCCCTCTTTATTTATCTCCTGTGAATTAATGGCATTCACACACCAAAAAGTCCAGGCAATCATCCTTCAAAGAGTTAACTGCAGTTAACTCACTTCCTTGAGATAATTGCCAGGCCGAGAGCTTCCAGCCGAGATTGGAGAGCTTCCAATCTCTGAGACACGAAACATGATGAGCCAAATCTTCCAAAATTCAAACAGTCTCCTACGACCACCACTCCCCTTTCCTTCTATTTATTTCCCAGCTGGGGAGGGGCCATTCAGCATCCATGTGTGCCTTTCTTCCCAAGTCCTCAGTTGTTCTCCTCTCCTAACATCTCTATGCATATGTGCATCTGGAACAGGCCCCAGCTGTTCTTCCTCCCCACTTATCTCAGCCTCCGAAGGCAGTTGCCTCTCAGGTGGCTGGGAAATGTCGGACAGCCCTGGCTCTATCTCTGCTTCTGATGCAAAGCATCCATCAGAGCCTTCCCCAGACTTCAGAACTGGCCCAAGCTCCTCCCCAACCTCCTCATTGTCAGAGTCTGGCGGGCCACAACACAAACAGACATTTGAGACAAGATGTCTCAACAGGCAATTCAAGATGCCTCAAGCAGAGGTGGGCTTCAGCAGGTTCTGATCAGTTCTGGAGAATTTTGAGTAGTTCAGAGAACCGGTAGTAAAAATTGTGACTGGCCCACCCCCATCTATTCTCTGCCTCACAAGTCCCAGCTAATCAGGAGGAAATGGGGATTTTGCAGTAACCTTCCCCTGGATTGGGGACGGAATGAAGATTTTATAGTATCCTTCCACTGGATTGGGGACGGAATGGAGATTTTTCACAGATTTCAGAGTCACTTGGAGGAAAGTTAACACCTGCCATTTTCTTTGGACTTTGCATTGAAGCAGAGGAAGCTAGGCAATCTGTTGGAACAAGCAAAACCAAATACACAGATATAGACTAGGCCAGCAGTCACCACCTGATGGTCCGTGGACCACTGGTGGTCCGCAATAAAATTTTGGTGGCCCTCAGAAAAATTATTTGCATTTTTAATATTACTTTAAATCAAAAGTCCTCACATTACGGCCCCTGGGCTGGATACGTGCAATGAACGTTTGTGTTGCTGCAGAGAGTCTCCCCCTTTGGGGTCTTGTTATGCAGGTCAGAAGGGGGCAGAAATTCTGACTTGGGGTCTGCTTCAGCCTCCTGGTGCAGGGCTTTGGGTGAAGGCTGGAGGGAAGTGGCACTGGAGGCAAAGAGCCGGAGGGCCGTGTTCCAGTGGGACTGCATCATGGCCTGGAATTGGCTGACCATCTCAGCCTGCTGAGGCTCCAGGCGCCAGTACCTGGCCTTGCACAGGTCTTCCCTCTGTTTGGAAAGCCTATGCTCATAGTCCTCAGTGAGGTGCTTCTGCTAAGCCTCCTTCTTGGTCAGATCCAATTTGAATTGACCCAACTGTTTTGCCAACTCTTTCTCATGGTGGCTGCTTAGCTCCAACAACTGCTTCCTGCTGGTGCCCTAAGGAGCCCGGGCAGGGAGGTGAGGATTTGGCCACGCCCTCCCAGTCACATGACCACTTAGCCACATCCACTCAGCCGGTCATTAGGCAGATCATATTAGTGATTCGCGGGATTGAAAATTATGAATTTAGTGGTCCCTGAGGTCCAAAAGGTTGGTGACCCCTGGACTAGGCGGTATCTGGCTCAATAGTTGTAACTGCGAGAAGGATCTTGGAGTCCTAGTGGACAATCACTGAAATATGAGCCAACAGTTTATTGCAGCTTCCAAAAAATGTTAACACAGTTCTGGCTGGTATTAACAGAGGGATAGAATCAAGATCATGTGAAATGTTAATACCACTTTATAATGCCTTGGTAAGACCACCCTTGGAGTATCACATCCAGTCTTGGTCGTCATGATATAAAAAAGATGTGGAGACTCTAGAAAAAGTGCTCTAGAGAAGAGCAACCAAGATGATTAGGGAACCGGAGACTAAAACATATGAAGAACGGTTTCAGGAATTGGGTATGTCTAGTCTAGTGAAAAGAAAAACTAGGGGTGACATAATAGCAGTATTTCAATGTTTGAGAGGCCACCACAAAGAAGAAAGTGGTCAACCTATTTTCAAAAGCACCAGAAGGAAATGGATGAAAAATGGATGAAAACTAATCAAGGAGAGATCCAACTAGAACTAAGGAGACGTTTCCTGACAGTTAGAACAATTAATCAGTGGAATGACTTGTGGCTGCTCCATCACTAGAGGCTTTCAAAAAGAGACTGGACAACCATTTGTCTGAACTGATATAGGGTCTTCTATTTGAACAAGGGGTTGGACTAGAAGACCTCCAAGGTCCATTGCAACTCTGTTATTCTATTAGGTGACAAAAAAGCACATCCGTACCAACCAGACCTTCTTGGCCATCTTATTATTGGGTTAGGTCTCCGAACCACAACAATTTCACCATATTTTCCATGGTGGCGATTCCCCCATGAAAATTGATCTTAATGTTTCAAGTTGAATGAGGATGTTTCATTCCTTTTGGGGTGAGAAGTAGTCTGTGTATTCCAGAACGAGGAACATGGAAACTCCAGTTCCCATCTGTAATCAGAATTGCCGATTACTGGATGCTGTAGTATCTACCTGTGCTTTAGAAAATCTTTAGAAAATGACTTATTGAATCCAAGCAGCATGGGAAAGCTATGCATTTTACACTAATAAAAATATATCTTTTTTCCCTTCCTTCCTCCCCTCCTTTTATTGATGTTTCATTAATATTGATGTATTTTTGTATCTATTTTATGTACTATATAACAGTCGATCTAAGACCATAATAAAGCTTATGTTAATGCTGGCCTGTAACATATTTGTTTTGAAAGCCAGCATAAGTATTTTATTTTAAATCTGGTCTTAACTTCTGTTTAACTCACATATGAGAGAAATGATCAGAGCATTTGAGCATTTGGTTCGTAGCTGCGTGACTGAGGCAGACAAAAATCTCATTTGTTTGGTCGGTTTAGGCAACCCTGATCAAATTAAGACAACTGAGAAGGGTTGATTCATCACAAGTTGCTGCCTGCCTCAAAAAGTAACCACAGAAATATATTATATGTTGTATAAAAATAGTCCTTGACTTGTGACAGGTCAATGGAACAAATGATTGTCTCCTGAAGTTGTGGGTGCTCCATCACTGGATGTTTTCAAAAATAGACCGGACAATTATTTGACCAGGATCAGCAGTGGGTTCCTCCAGTTTTGGCCTGGTTCCACCGAACCGGTAGCAGTGACAATATGACATCACCAAACTGGTTCTGTCCCCCCCCCGCCCACCCACACGTTATTCTTACCTTTTATTTGGTCCAACCCCCAATCTATTGCTGTCTCCTGAGTCCCAGCTGATGGCTAGAGGGAAAAAAACTGTTTAAACTCTTGCAGGGGGCTTCAAAGGGCCACCTGACAGCTGATCAGTGTTAAAAGAAAACAAATGAGTAGACTGGTGCCTAGAATAGAATAGAATAGAATAGAATAGAATAGAATAGAATAGAATAGAATAGAATAGAATAGAATAGAATAGAATAGAATAGAATAGAATAGAATAGAATTCTTTATTGGCCAAGTGTGATTGGACACACAAGGAACAAAAGATCCCAACCTCAGAGTCTTCCTGTTGGGTAAATATCAACTCCCATCTTTCTTAGCATTGAAAACATCTCATGGGCATCCAAGTTGGGGAAGCTGAATATGGACTTTTCAGTTTGATAGTCCCTGCCTGAGCCTTGTTCTTCTCTGGGAAAAGAGCAGCCTCCCCCCACAAGGCTAAAGAGGTAGGGAATACCCAAATTGCAACAGCAGAAGCAAACCTGCTTACTCCTTGCCTTTCTTTTCCAGGACAACCTCAGCCCTATTATGAGTCTCTCTCTCTCTCTCTCTCTCTCTCTCTCTCTCTCTCTCTCTCTCTCTTTCTTTCTTTCTTTCTTTCTCTCTCTCTCTCTCTCTCTCTCTGTTTCTTTCCTCCCTCCCTCTTTTTCTTTTAGTCTTTCTTTCTTTCCTTCCTTCCTTCCTTTCTTTCTCTTTCTTTCTTTCCTTCTTTCCTTCCTTTCTTCCTCCTCCCTTCCTCCCTTCCTCCCTTTTTCTTTTTCTTTCTCTCTCTCTCTCTCTTTTCTTTCTCTCTCTCTCTCTCTCTTTCCTTCCTCCCTCCCTCTTTTTCTTTTAGTCTTTCTTTCTTTCTTTCCTTCCTTCCTTTCTTTCTCTTTCTTTCCTTCCTTCCTTCCTCCTCCCTTCCTCCCTTCCTCCCTTTTTCTTTCTTTCTTTCTTTCTTTCTCTCTCTCTTCTTTCTTTCTTTCTATCTTTCTTTCTTTCTTTATTTCTTTCTTTCTTTCTTTCTCATATTTATGATGGCTGCAGTGTCCCGGGGTCACATGATCACCTTTTACAACCTTCGGACAAGCAAAGTGAATGTGGAAACCAGAGTCACTTAACAACCCTGTTATTCGCCTAACAACTGCTGCGATTCACTTAACAAATGTGGCAAGAAAAGTCGTAAAATGGGGCAAAGCTTACTTAACACACACCTCGCTAAGCAACAGGCTCAACTGTGGTCATAAGTTGAGGACTACCTGTATGTTGTGAGAGTAGCTATCAGGTGAACCTGGGAGCATGTGTAACACTTGCTGGCAGGGTCCATTCCTCCAAGCAGCTCCCCTTGACGTCCTTGGTGCCTCCATTCCCAAGACTTTTTCTCTCTTCTCCCAAGTTGCAACCGGTTCCTTGGCAATTAAATCCACCAGCTACTTCCCTACTGTGCCCGGTGAGTTTTCAGCTATAACCAAGAACATTTTCCCCACCACACCCAGGGTAACATGATAACTGAGAAACCACTACTTACTTCCCAGATTCATCCGTCTGCTGGCAGGAAGACCTGGCATGGCAGAGGAGGGTTGAATAGAAGGATGGAACTCAAAGGGTAAAAATTTGTACAGGCTTGCCAGAAATAGCAAAGGAAAAGAAAGGCTTTTGAATGAGGCTGAGCACTGGGCTTTCTTTTCCCTACGCAATCTGAAAGCAAATTAAATCAGAGCCGAGTTAACCTGAAGCAATCCGGCGTTCTGTTAAGTTTTTATATTTTTGGCATACCTGGAGCCATGATTCTGGTGCTACAATGCTAATGGAATAGGAGGCCTTGATGAGCTGCATTTTGTTTTGTCTTGCCTCTGTGGAACGTCTTAGGAAAAGCAGAATGAAATAGCTGAATTATTTTTAATAGCTGGATTTATTTTTATTTATTTTGCTGCATTTCTAGGCCGGCCTGCTCCCGACAGATTCTAGATGGTGATTAATATTAGAGGTTGTATTTTATTTAACTACAGTAAGCCAGTAGTTTTCTCCTTTCCCTCCCTCCCTCCCTCCCTCCCTCCCTCCCTCCCTTCCTTCCTTCCTTCCTTCCTTCTCTTTCTCTTTCTCTTTCTCTCTCTTTCTCTTTCTCTGTCTCTTTCTCTCTTTCATTCTTCTTCCTCCTCCTCCTCCACCTCCACCTCCATCTCTACCTCCTCCTCCCTTCTTTCTTTCTTCTTCAGAAATAAGTGGCAAGAATTCTATGATAGGTTTTTCACCAAGATTAATATCTGACCTGGTGTCCTTTGCAAATGTTCACCATGTCTGATCCTCCACATTTAAAATGGGGTTCCATGCTGCTTAATTCAGAACTGTGTATGCCATGAAAGATTTTCCAGCTATCACAAATATGTTATTTGTTCTCTCAGCTTCTTTTTCCCCTAATAAAATGTTTGAAATTCAGTATAGATAGCATTTTATTAACTCAAGCAAAGACAAAGGGGATTAATTGAGGGCTATCATAAAAAGCTCCATCAGCTAGACTAGAGTATAATAAATCTGAAAATGGGGAAAATGGAAATGGTGGAATATATAATTTTTAAAAAAAACCTTTGTATTGGGGAAAAGTTCACATGCAAATGTTAAAACCAGTAAATTTTGGCCTGATAATATTTCATCCAGAAAGCCACAAAACTTTCAGCTTTCTGAGCAGTCGTTCATCATTCATAACAGCACATTATCTTCAGAGTTATGTTAGGAAAATCCTGACAACTGCTATTTTCAGTCAAGGTATGCATGCATTCCAGAACAAATGAAAAACGAATCCCAAAAATTCATTTGCATTCACTCCAAACGCAAATGTCAGGAGGAATGAAGGGCTAAGAATGGATTTGTCTGTAATCCACTGACCCTTTATTGGAGGAGGTAGGCACAGTGGGTGGTCATTGGCTGACTTCCTTCAAAAGAAGCTACTTTAGTTTTCTGATGAATGTGAGCCAGAAAAATCAGCCTTGGAGAAAAAAGAAAAAAAAACAGGTGAGAAAAGGATTGTGTAACTCCACTCATAATGGAAGCCAATTAGACTGGAGAGAAAATTATTAGGAACAGAACGCAAAAAAAAAAAAAAAAACCCCACGAATCGAAGTATTTTCGAAAGCATCAAAAGGCAAGAAATAATGGATGGAAACAAACCAAGGAGAAAAGCAACCTAAAACTAAGGAGAAAATTCCTAACACTCTTAGAGCAATCAAACCAATGGAATAGATTGCCTTCAGATGTTGCGGGTGCACCATCATTGGAGGAGAGAGAGAGAGAGAGAGAGAGAGAGAGAGAACTTTTGAAATGGTATAGGGCAGTGATGGCGAATCTTTTCAGGACCAAGTGCCGAAAAGGGAGCACTTCGCACACACGCCTGCTCATCAGAGCTGCGACCAGAAAAAAGAGCTGCCCAGGTGGCATGCGCATGCCGGATAAGGTGCTTTCCGTTTCCGGCACGTGCATACACGCCAGCAAGCAAGTTTTCTGGTTACTATTGTGCATGCACATGCCAGTGATAAAATCCAAAATTTTTTTTACTACTGGTTCTATGGACATGGCTTGGTGAGCGTGGCATGGCATGGCTTGATGGGTATCGCTTGATGGGTGTGGCAGGGGAAAGATACTGCAAAATCTCCATTCCCGCCCCACTCCTGGGGGAAGGATATTGCAAAATCTCCATTCCCACCCCACTCTGGGGCCAGCCAGAAGTGGTATTTGCTGGTTCTCCGAACTACTCAAAATCTCCGCTACCAGTTCTCCAAAACCTGTCAGAACCTGCTGGATTTCACTCCTGGAGCACGCGCTGATCAGCTAGCTGGCATGCATGCTCATGCCGGAAAACCGAAGACCAGTTCTCCCAGTTTCCAGCACTGCTGTACACAAAAAGGCCAGCTGATTGTCATGTGTGCATGTGTGCCAGAAACCCAGAAGAGGAATGGGTGACATTGCACATGCCAAGCAACATGGCTCCACATGCCACTTCGGCCATTTTTGCCTTAAGTTCACCATCATAGGTATAAGGTCCCCTGCTTCAGCAGAGAGTTGGACTAAAAGACCTCCAAGGTCCCTTCCAATTGTATTATTCTATGTTCTAAGAATTATTATTGTATTTTCATTCATTCATTCATTCATTCATTCATTCATTCATTCATTCATTCAATCATTCAATCAGGAATGCCACGACCGTTGACCCGATAGCAGCTTCAAAGATGCAGCACTATAGCTTACGATTCACTTTTGTTTCTTCTCCTAGAGCATGCTTCCCCCCCACCATGGTAGCTCCCCCTCCCCCCTTTACCACGGCAACCAAAGCAGTAAAAGGCGGAGGCTGACACATTCATTCATTCATTCATTCATTCATTCATTCATTTTCCATAGCTGCTAATTGAACAAATGACTCTGGCAACAAATACATGTAATAAATAAAAATAAATTCTAAAATTCTAACACAACTAAAACGATTTTAAAAATTAACACAGTAAAACTATCCCCTCCGCCCTCCCAAAAAATTACAAACAGCCGCCAAGATATTATCCACAGTGCGAAGTTTTCTGGGTAGACTGTTGAGTTACTTGTGATCTTTTAATCACAAATGTCCCAACGTATGAAAAAAATAGAGAGTAAATTAATAAAATTCAATGAATGAATAGTGTGGGGAAAAATAAAAACCGTTCACTCCAACCTAGAAAATACTAGAGAAGAGAGAGAGAGAGAGAGATCCTGGTGCTTCAGCCAGACCATAGGAAGGCTTTTTGCATTGCTTTCTGTTTAAGAGGACCCAAGAGATAAGTGGGACCATTTCCAGGTTTGGTTAGAAGTTGCTTACCCGTTTAGTGGTTCTTGCTGTAACCTGATGAATACAGAATAACAGAGTAGGAAGGGACCTTGGAGGACTTCTAATAGACCCTATACAATTCCAGTCAAAAAGGCTATCCAATCTCTTCTCCAGTGATGGAGCACCCACAACTTCTGGAGGCAAGTCATTCCACTGATGAATTGTTCCCACTGTCGGGAAATTTCTTCTTATTTTAGCTTGGATCTCTCCTTGATGGGTTTCATTCCAATACTTCTTGTCCTGCCTTCAGGTGCTTTGGACAACAGGTTGACTCATTTTTCTCTGTTAAAGGTAAAGGTAAAGGTTCCCCTGCACATATGCGCTAGTCGTTCCTGACTCTAGGGGGCGGTGCTCATCTCCATTTCAAAGCCGAAGAACCAGCGCTGTCCGAAGACATCTCTGTGGTCAGGTGGCCGGCATAACTAAATGCCAAAGGCGCACGGAACGCTGTTCCCTTCCCATTAAAGGTGGTCCTTATTTTTCTACTTGCATTTTTTACGTGCTTTCGAACTGCTAGGTTGGCAGAAGCTGGGACAAGGAACGGGAACTCACCCCTGTTACGCAGCGCTAGGGATTCGAACCTCTGAACTGCCAACCTTTCAATCGACAAGCTCAGCGTCTTAGCCACTGAGCCACTGCGCCCCATCTTCTTTATTACAGCCCCTCAATTATTGGGGTTAACTAATGAAACTATCCTAATTTGAGATAACTTTAGCCATAGCAATCTGTGAAGCTCTCAAGCACACTTCTGCACACTTCCTTTCCTTTAATTGTTTCCCCTCCCTCTTTTCCTACCCAAAGCACTGTCAGGTTTTAGAGATTTCCCTCTGACAGAAAGTAATTCTTTTCCAAGTTTCAGCTCAGACAATCTTCTTAACATGATTTACTGAAATGAAACAGAGGGGGTTACAAGAATTCCAGTAACTGAACTCTTTCCCATTTACAAACAATTTATCTCCGAAGAAGTCAGTAAAGAGTCATTTCCGTCTAATGGCTCTTCTGTGAACTGGGGAGGAGGATTGTTTTTTCATTGACCATAGATGAAACTATTCAAAAAAATCTATTATTTTTTTTAAAAAAAACAAGTCTTATTAAAAATCATTCCTTGAAATGGTTATAAGCACATTCTGTGCAATTTCATGTGCTGATTATGCAGCAATTTTCTTTCTTTCTTTCTTTTTTCTAGCCCTTTCCACATTGCCAGGTTCTCAACCTACCCTCAAATGGTCAGAAAATCTATCTATATATATATATATAAAAGCCATGCACTCATCATGAAAGCTCCAGAACAGTAGAGCCTACAAACCGGAAATTTGGCACGTATGTTCCTCTTGGCTTCTAGGTGCTCACTAAGAAAGGATTTTTCGAAATGATCATCAGATCATTAGTATTTCATATACAGTATTTTGTTCACAAGCTCTGATGCTACAGAGTTAGATATTCTACTCCCCCTCCCCACCTGAAAAGAACTCTGTCCCAACTGCCAGTTGCCTTATATTAACACGCTCTGATGTGTGGGCGTAGCCAGCACGTGACTCATCCGGGCTGTGGCCTGGGACATTCTACTTCCCTGTAGTCTGTTCCAACTGCCAGTTGCCTTATATTAACATGCTTCAGCCAAAGAGGGTGTAAAAAATGCTTTTAAAAGCCTCTGGCGGTCCCAGCTGAGTTGCCTGATCGGCAGAGGCTTTTTTTCTTTTAAAAGCCTCTGCCAATCAGGCAACTCAGCTGGGATCATCAGAGGCTTTTAAAAGCATTTTTTCTACAAAATGACTGGGTGGGCATGGCCAACCTTTTTTTTTTTTAACTTTTAAAACCATTTTTTCTACAACCTCTTCAGCCGAAGAGGTTGTAAAAAAATGCTTTTAAAAGCCTCTGACAATCCCAGCTGAGCCACACGATCATCAGAGGCTTTTTTTTTTACTTTTAAAAGCATTTTTTCTGCTGAAGAGGTTGTAGAAAAAATGCTTTTAAAAATTAAAAAAAAGCCTCTGATGATCGCGTGGCTCAGCTGGGCATGGGGGGAGGGCAGGGATTTTTGCTACCGGTTCTCCAAACCATCCGCCTCTATCGCTACCGGATCGGGCGATCCGGTCCGAACCGGGAGCATTTCACCCGTGCAACAATGTGCCTCCTTCAAAATGCTGCACTTCAAGGGCAGGTCTTTGACTGATCCAGAGAGATCCCTCCACTCCAGGATAAATTTTTCCAAATAGCCAAATAGCAAGGTATTTCCACCATGCCAAACTAATGTTCTATTATTCTTGGATAACTACCTCCATTTATACCTCGTTCCATTTGTGTTGCTATGTTTTCTGGTTGGAATGAAACAGGTATTCATTTCTCAGACAAGAGTTCAGTCTTTTCTTTCTTGCTTTCACAGTTCAGAGGATGGAAGTGAATGTATCTGCTGAGCTAAGTATTCTTCTATTATTTTTTGATAGCAGGATAAGTAGATATCTGACTGGGGCAGAGCTCTTTCCCCATTTTGTGAGCTTCTAAAAGCAAGCTCTTGACGCAACTCTTTTGTCCGTGCCGTATTCTGTATTCTGCTGAAAGGGGGAGGAAAAAAAAAACCTTAGCGTTTTGTATCCACTGAGATATTAAAAACTGTCCGAGAAGTCACAGTGATAAAAAAATCTATGTTGCCTGCATTGGATGGCCTTCTCTTAGTAGCCCTCTGACTTTTGTCGCATCCAATTTTTATTAATTTTATCAAAATATAAATTACAAAAGAAAAACCTAGGGAAAGGAAAAAGGGAGGAAGAGAAAGTGTGGGGTGGAAAGGGGAAAAGAAAAAAAAAGGCATTGACTGCCAACTCTTTATGGCACAGTAGGAGATAATAACAGTACAACCTCAAAATTTAAATTTACCGACAAAGAAATAAATTGTCGGTAAACTTAAATTTAACACAAAATAGTTTGTTGCGAAAGCGACGACCTGTGAAGGCTCCTGGATTGGGGCTGAAAGGTGAAAGCGGAAGCAATATTAGATTAACAGAGTTGGATGGGACCTTCTAGAAGGGCCTGGTGGCTCAGCAGACTAAAAGCATTGTGATTAACATCAGCTGTCTGCAATTACTGTAAGTTCGAATCTCACCAGGCTCAAGGTTGACTCAGCCTTCCATCCTTTCTAAAGTAGGTAAAATGAGGACTCAGTTTGTGGGGGCAATAAGCTGACTTTGTATAAATATACAAAAGTATGAAGGCTATTGCTTAACGCATTGTAAGCCGCCCTGAGTCTTTGGAGAAGGGCGGCATATAAATCAAATTTTAAAAAAAAAACCCACCCAAGCAGGAGACCCTACACCATTTCTGACAAATGCTCCATCCCATATTTAGGTAGACCAGGTTGCCCTGATAGACTGGTCTCATTGGAAAAAAACACCCAGTACAACCTCAACTTCTTACTTTTATACAATACAGGTAGTCCTCGACTTACAGCAGTCCATTTAGTGACCGTTCAAAGTTACAAGGCTGGAAAAAGTGACTTATGACCGTTTTTCACGCTTACAACCTTTGCAGCATTCCTATGATCACGTGACCAAAATTCAGATGCTTGGCAACTGACTCGTATTTATGACGGTTGCAGTGCCCCGGAGTCACATGATCTCCTTTTGCCACTTTCTGACAAGCCAAGCCAAGCCAATGGGAAAGCCAGATTCACTTAACAACCAGGTGGCTAGCTTTTCTACTGCAATGATTCACTTAACCACTAAGGCAAGAAAAGTCGCAAAATGGGTCAAAACTCCCTTCACAAACTGTCTCACTTCACAACAAAAATGTTGGGCTCAATTGCGGTCGTAAGTCAAGGATCACTTATACTTGCAAGGCTGATGTATAGCAAGATGGGTTTGGGTCTCTAGGGGGTCAGCATGAAATTGATAATCTTTTAAGACATTTTATTTGCGATCTTGTGGGGGGGGTTTAAGTCAGTGGTGGGATTCAAATTTTTTTACTATTGTCCTGTGGACATGGCTTGGTGTGCGTGGCGTGGCTTGGTGGGTGTGGCTTGGTGGGCGTAGCAGGGGAAGGATACTGTAAAATCTCCATTCCCACCCCACTCCAGGGGAAAGTTACTGCAAAATCCCCATTTCCTCCCGATCAGCTGGGACTCGGGAGGCAGAGAATAGATGGGGGTGGGGCCAGTCAGAGGTGATATTTACCGGTTCTCCAAACTACTCAAAATTTCCACTACTATTTCTCCAGAACTGGTCAGAACCTGCTGAATAGCACCCCTAGTTTAAGTGCACCCTTTCCCTGAAAAAAATAAAACTAGGTACTCATACAAAGGAGTAGCTCTAGTATCAAATTTGGACGAAGCTTTCTGAAAAATACTCTTGGAGCTGTAAAATGGGAGCAAAGGACTCCCAGGGTCATACTGACCCTCAAGTGTACACATAGCTGGATAGCACTTATTCCAGAGCAATAGCTCTTGCATACTAATTGGCTGGTTAAGGGCCACATTTCTTTGTCAGGATAATGGAGTTGGATAAGAAGTTTCAAACAGGGGTGAAATCCAGCAGGTTCTGACAGGTTCCGGAGAACCTGTAGTGGAAATTTTGAACAGTTCGGAGAACCAGCAAATACCACCACTGGTTGGCCTAAGAGTGGGGTGGTAATGGGGATTTTGCAGTATCCTTCCCCTGCCACGCCCACCAAGCCACATCACTCCCACAGAATCTGTAGTAAAAAAAATTTGGATTTCACCACTGGTTTCAAATGAAACAATAAATAGATCTGGAATTCAAGATTCCTGCATTCAATTGCAGCAAAAAAATAAATAAAAGGTTGGGTATGAACCGAGATTGTGCCCCTGTGGATAAGGGGCTATTGGAATTAGACCTCTCATTCTGACAGAGGGTTGGACTGAAAGATCTCCAAGGTCCCTTCTGGCCCTATGATCCTATGCAACTCTGTAGCTCAAAAGGGACCAATTTGAGGCAATCGATACAAATCCTTGTAAAAACTAGGGCACATTTTTGGCAGAACTTATTACAACCTCAGCTGTTTTGCAGTAGGAACAGTTTATTATTATGTAACTCTAACTTTGCCATACTTGCTTCTTGACCTGGTCTTCAAAGTACTGGCATCTTAATTCTAGGAAATGTTTTATTGGATTATATTAGAGTAGCAGAATCTTGAAAACTTGGCTAGATGTCAATCTCATCTGTCCTAAATAAAACTAAGATGAGCTTCTTTTGAGTCTTTTTTGCTCATGGATCCCTCTTTCTCAGGATTGTATAGTGTTTTTTTGCAACAGACACACAAACACACACACAGTCACAGACACACTTTAACAGCTCAACTCAACGTTTGTTAACACAGTAGTTACGATCAAGGATGTTCTAATAGAGAATGTCTTATCTAAACCAGGGATCACCAACCTTTCGGACCTTAGGGACTGTTAAGGATATAGTTGTGAGATAACCAGGAACGGTTATGAAGCAGAGCATAGAGTGTTTGCGCATGGAAACGGTGCTGAGAGTAGCTGTGAATAAACTGCATACAAACTGGTTTTTCAAGTAGTTTACTTATAGAGTAAAGCAAATTCATAGTCCTTTTACCAATCCAAGTCTTAGCCATGCAGAGATACAAAACTTCTTACTGCTTCGTACAACAAGACATGAATCATTCAGGAACAATATAAGCAGTTCATAAACACAGTAATAAATAAACCATGATCAAATTGACCATGTAAAGAGACCAAAGATATCTACAACATAGCAGCAGGTAACAATATGGTGTAATGTCCACACTGACCACAATCAAGCTCTCCTTAAATACAATTGCTACAGAGTTCATCCAATCAGGATGCAGAATGACTCAGCAATATCCTTAAAGCTATATTATACATATTCACACTGTAAACATATAATGTTGGCTTATATATTACCTGGCCAACCAGTTAGGCAATGACCATTTCCTAACAGGGACCACTATTAGTGGTCCGCAAGATTTAAAATTATGAATTTATTGGTCCCTGAGGTCCAAAAGGTTGGTGACCCCTGGTATAGAAGATATAAATGATCTGTTGCTTGAGCAACAGATCATCCCTCTAACATCCCTTTCAACTCTATTCTGACTGATTGACATTCTCAATCACCCAGGTCATGATTATCCCAAAGCTGCTTTTCAAAAGGCAATTGGACTTTCTTGGTTCCATCCCCCCCTCCCCCCGCCCCGATGAAAACATTTTGCTTCTCATCCACGAACTGAAAAAGATTCTTGGATGAGAAGCGAAATGTTTTTATGGTGGGGAGGAAAAAAAACAAGAAAGTCCATTTGCCTTTGGGTCTTGATGGAAAGATTGACTCAACAACTCAAACTGAAACTTTAAAAAAAATGGTTCTGGGGAAGAAAGGTAGTCAAGGAGGAGTCAGTATCTCTATCCTTTCCACTACCGAGTTCTCTTCAGAGGTTCCCATCTTACCCTAAAGAAATTTTAAACTTTAATTTATTTATTTTACTTATTGTCAGATTGGTATGCCACCCTTCTCCCATAGGACTCGGGACGGCTCACAACAATAAAAACAACCTGACAATGAATATTATTTAACTAATATTAAAACCAAATATAAAATCCCCAACAGATCGGCAACAGATCAGGGAAGCTGCTGAAAGAGCCATGTCTTTAGGCGCGGAAGGTGTGGAGGTCGGGGGCCATCCGCAGCTCAATGGGCAACCCATTCCAGAGGGTCCGGGCGACCACAGAGAACACCCTCATCCTGGGGACTGCCAGCCGACACTGTCTGGCTGAGGGGACCCGGAGGAGGGCCGCGCTATGTGAGCGCACTGGGCGGTGGGAGGCTGGTAGGAGATGTTCCTGCAAATACCCCAGGCCAGTGCCATGAAGGGCTTTATAGGTGAGTACCAGCACCTTGAAGCGTATCCAGAGGACCACTGGCAACCAGTGCAGCTCGCGCAAAAGTGGTGTCACATGGGAGTAGCGGGATGCACCTGTAACTACTCGCGCGGCCGCATTCTGGACCAATTGGAGCCTCCGGGTGGACCCCAAGGGCAGCCCCATGTAGAGGGCATTGCAGTAATCTAACCGAGAGATTGGATTTATGCTTGATTTCCATGGCCTTTTCCAGGCATTATTGGGTTTTTTTACCTTTTTTTTCTTAAATAAAACCCATACTAAAGAAAGTTCAGAAGAACCAGACGAAAGAAAACAAAAATCCCCATGGAAGATAAATGTAGGAATCAATGTGCTTAATTTTCCTTTTCAATTCCTTTTATATTTCCAATAATAAAGTGTGTGTGATGTGTATAAATAGCATCCTGACCACATCTGTATTTTCCTAATGATATCTGGCTTATTTTTGTGCTTTTGGGAAGAAAACAACTAAAAAGAGCTATAATAGCTCCTTCAAAATTTGTTCTTTTATATTTTCAGAGGAAAGAATTGTAAAAGCAGAGGGCTGCAGCAGTGGTAGGTTGCTCTCGGTTCAGTCCGGTTCTATAGAACCAGTAGAAAACCGGCAGGAGGCTCTGCCCATCCGCCACAACATCATCATGGGTGATCTGTGCATGCGCAGAAGTGAGCACGCACGCGATCCCGCTGCAAACGGGTAGTAAAAGTAAGTGCAACCGACCCCTGGACTGCAGGAAGGTAAAGGGGTTTGGAAATGATTTTGTTGGGAAATGTGGCAATGTGGAAGGTGACTCAAATTAACTTTAAGATGTGTGGACTTCAACTCCCAGAATTCCCCATGGCTGGCTGAGGAATTCTGGGAGATGAAGTCCACACATCTTAAAATTGAGAAAGTTGGAAAACCCAAATCTAAAAGTATAATAAAACAAAGAAGAAATGTGTTTAACACCATTTCAATTTCCAGAGTCATTCTCATCAATAGAAAATTGCAATCCAATGAAAAGACATCAGCGTAAATCAGCCTAAATAAATCCCGTCAATCAAAATAAGATTAATTCTCTGCATAAATCAATCTAAGCAAATCCCATCCATCAAGATAAAATAAATTCTCAGCCTAAATCAATCTAAACAAATCCCATTCATCAGAACAGAACAAATTCTCAGCCTAAATCAATCCAAATGAATCCCATCAATCAGAATAAAAAATTCTTCAATTTCAAAATGAAATCCTCCACTCAAAATACATTTACAGAGGCCTGGCAACACTAACCTCTTATAGTAAAAGCAGTAAAAAGAGAGCAAAAAAGATTGCAAAGACAAATAGAACGGGTTTCAGTAAAAGAAATTGAAGTTGCCTACAAATTATGGTATGTTAGAGCAACATTTTGTGTGTGTGTGTGTGTGTATTTTGGCACATCTGACATTTCCTCATTTGCCATGAGATGTTGCTGACAATTCATTTGGAAATCGACTCTTTTATTAAAAAAAGTTGGGAATAGATAATAAAATAGATACAGAGCATAGAATAATAGAGTTGGAAGGTCTTCTAATCTAACCCCTTGCTAAAACAGGAGACTCTATATCCGTGATGGCGAACCTATGGCATGCGTGTGAGACCTGGCATGCAGAGCCCTCTCTGTGGGCACATGTGTGCGGCCCAACTGCTCTTTGCGGGTGCAGGAGTGCTGGAAAATGGCCTCAAATGAACTTGGAAAACATCCCCAAAAACAGCCCGGGTTTTAGGCCAGTTTCCAGGCTGGTTTTAGGCCAATTTTGGGGTTGCTTTTGGCCAAAAACGGACTGGAAATGACCAAAAAAACCGGTAGTAAACCAGCAGGAGGCTCCGCTCACTGACCCGGATGTCATTCTGCATGCGCAGAAGAGCGGACGCACAAGAGAGGAACAACCGCACGTGTGTGGCCCTACTGCGAACCTGTAGTAAAGGTAAGTAGGACCAATGGTGGGTTTCAAAATTTTTTACTATCAGTTTTGTGAGTGTGGCTTGGTGGGCGTGGCAGGGGAAAGTTACTGCAAAATCCCCATTTCCTCCCAATCAGCTGGACTTGGGAGGCAGAGAATAAATGGAGGCATGGCCAGTCAGAATTTTTACTACTGGTTCTCTGAACTACTCCTATTAAACACTTCCAGTGTTGGAGCACTCACAACTTCAAGAGACAAATCGTTCCACTGGTTAATTGTTCTAACTGTCAGGGAATTTCTCCTTATTTCTAGGTTGCTTCTCTCCTTGCTTACTTTCCATCAATTGCTTCTTGTCTTCTTAAAATTTAATAAATAAATAATAAATAAATAAAAGCCTCCAGTGATGGAGCACCCACCACTTCTGAAGGCCAACTGTTCCACTGATTAATTGTTCTTACTGTCACTAAAATTTCTCCTTAGTTCTAGGTCGGATCTGTCCTTGATTAATCTGTTGCTCTTCGTTCAGGTCAGTGGTGGAATTCTATTTTTTTTACGACTGGTTCTGTGGGCATGGCTTACTGGGAGTGGTGTGTGCTTGGTGGGCGAGGCAGGGAAAGGATACTGCAAAATCCCCATTCCCTCCCCAGTCCTGGAAGAAGGATATTGCAGAATCTCCATTCCCACCCCACTCTGGGGCCAACCACAGGTGGTATTTGCCGGTTCTCTGAACTTCTCAAAATTTCCGCTTCTGGTTCTCCAGAACTGGTCAGAACCTGCTGAATTTCACCCCTGGTTCAGGTGCTTTGGAGAATAGCTTGACTCCCTCTTCTTTACGGCAGCCCCTTAGATAGTGGAATACTGCTATCATGACACCCCTAGTCCTTCTTTTCAAGAGTTATTTTGGCGGGATACAAATGAAACAAACAAACAAACAAACAAACAAACAAACAAACAAAGCCTTGGTGGAGCAGCAGACTAAAGCGCTGTTAAGTTGCACTTAGCAGCCAGCTGCCTGCAATTACTGCATGCTCAAATCTCACCAGGCTCAGGGTTGACTCAGCCTTCCATCCTTCCGAGGTAGGTAAAATGAGGACCCGGATTGCGGGGGCAATAACCTGACTTTGTATAAAAAAAGAACACCGCTTGGGGGGGGGGGGTGAAAGCCCTACTAAGCAGGTATATACAAAAGTATGAAGGCTATTGCTTAATGCATTGTAAGCCACTCTGAGTCTCCGGAGAAGGGCGGCATATAACTTGAACCAATAAATAAATAAACAAATATAAATAAATAAATAAATAAATAAATAAAAGCTTAGATTAAATGTTGAATTAAAAACAGGTTAAAACTTACAAGCAAAAATAAAAAACAGGTTAAAAATTCAGAAAGCTAGCAGCTTAACAGTTTCCTCAGGCCACCAGCCATCCCCAGGACTGCATCATGTTATGAAATATTTGATTTATTCAACTTGATAGTGAAATGTGACTTGCTAAGCTCAGTTCAAATCAAATATTTATTGCGGTCACAGACCAGCATTGCTAAATTCAATCCTTGCATAACATTTTAAAAAATAAGGAAATATTTGTAAGAAGGAATCAGCATATCTCTGTGTTTTTGACAATGCAACGTCTTAATAATTTCTTCTCTTGCAGTACAGGTAGTCCTCGACTTACAACCACAACTAAGCCCAAAATTTTCTGTTGCTAAGTGAAACATTTGTTCAGTGAGTTTTGCCCCATTTTACGATCTTTCTCGCCACAGTTGTTAAGTGAATCACTGCAGTTGTTCAGTTAGCAACACGGTTGTTAAGTGAATCTGGCTTCTCCATTGACTTTGCTTGTCAGAAAGTCGCAAAAGGGGATCCCATGACCCCCGGGATACTGCATCCGTCGTAAATATGAACCAGTTGCCAAGCACCCTAATTTTGATCATGGGGATGCCGCAATGGTTGTAAGTGGGAAAAACAGTCATAAGTCACTTTTTTCAGTGCTGTTGTAACTTCAAATGGTCATTAAACAAACTGTTGTAAGTCAAGGACTGCATGAAAGGGAGAGTTGGCTTGATGTTAGCATTCCAAGTAATGCACCCATAGAAACCAGAACTCTGAGGCATCCTCTGAGGAAGAACAATTTATTGGATACATCATATTGACACAACTGGTGAAAGCCGACTCTAAAGTTCCTGCGGCTTTCACCTAATTAAAAAGTAAAAGTTTCCCCTTTGCCCCAAGTCACTGGTCACGCTGTCCAATCAAGATGCTGGCCGGTTACTTGGTGACTTCACTCCTTCTCTGGCCAGCCACCTGAGAGAATGTCCTTGGTTCCCACAGGAAAACGTAATTATTTTGGCTACAAAATCCCCAGGGGTGGGCTGCTGAGGGTTCACAGGGGTTCGGGAGAACCCCTTGCTAAAATTTTTGAAGCCCACCCCTGAAAATCCCATCTAGCTATTTCCCACCTTCCTCCCCCTGAAGCCTCCAAAAAAGGCTTCAGCCAGGTTCACTTCAGGATTGACATACTGATTTTCTTCAAAGGGTTGCAAGGATACCCCAAACTTGGCAAAGAGGAATTAATTGCAAACCATTTCAAACAACCACCAGGCCGACTGATGCATTTAAGATTGAAATATGACAGAGGGACATTTTCAACGCACAGGTCAGCTGAAGCAAACCGTATAACCACAGGGCGCGCTGAATCCTCCTTCACTTTTGACCCACCAGCTCAATTTTGCACAGTCTACATTTGTTACATGCATTTGGTTGACAGACTTTTAAAAGTGCAGCGCAAGACATCACTTATATTCTTGCCATCGGCGGTTAAACAAGAACCAGAAGAATTCAGTCGATCTCTTTATTTTTTCCAAAAAATAATAATAATAATACAATTATATCTGAAGAGTTGCTGTGCTTGGAAAAGATCTGAGGGGGGGAAAAGAATCAGATGCTGGACCAGCAGAATAGAGATGTATCTATTCATATTTGTTATGAAACCAGCAGATCTAACCTCCTCAAAAATAAAAATCAGGATTTGTGGAAAGTATGATAGGCTTGAAAGGGGAAGACAACTGTGCATCAGGTTGTGGAGAGGTTTAGTCTTCAATAAAAACAGTTTTCAAACATTATTTTACTTGAAACTGTTTTCGTTTGAATCACTTTTCTGTCAGGCCTGGAAACCATCTTTTTCGCTGGGCCTTCAGGCCTGACCCATTTTCCCACAGTAGTAACAGTTTCAGGTAAAATAATGGCCTCTCATCAAACATAGAGGTAACCATGCTGAAACCAATGAGAAGTGACAGAAAAGTCATGGATGAGGGGTGCTGGAAATGTGAGGCTATTCCCCCCAGCTTTTATATTTCCCAGAGTAATTCCAGAGAACCAAAAGATATGTGTTTGTTTCCTGAAAAACACAAAGGTTTACAGGATCCAACCCAAATGATGTTTGCTCCAACATTTTCTCCCTATAATGCCAATCAATATGTAACTGGGAAGCTCAGAAGAACAACAAAAACAAAAGCAACACATAGAAATTATAGTATACCCAATCCTGGCAATAGAATGGAGCAATAGCAATAGCACTTAGACTTATATACCACTTCACAGTGCTTTACAGCCCTCTCTAAGCGGTTTACAGAGTCAGAGTATTTCCCTCAACAATCTGGGTCCTCATTCTACTGACCTCGGAAGGATGGAAGGCTGAATCAACCTTGAGCCAGTCAGGATCGAACTCCTGGCAGTGGGCAGAATTAGCCTGCAATACTGCAGTCTAACCACTGCTCCACCATGGTTCACAGTTGGAGAAACCAACTGGAGGATTTCTTTTTAAGGGTTCTGAAAAGGCAAAGGTAGAATATCTTTCGGGACCACCCAATTTGTGTCTTGTTATGTCCTATCACAAAGTAATACTTTGCTCCAATATTCTTCACTGAACTCCATGACCCAAAATTCCAAAATGGAAACCTCAAATTTCAGTTGAGGGAGTTGGATAACGATAACAGAATGATAAAAGTTGGCTGGTTCCCTCAGCCAAGAAATGGAGATGAGCATTGTGCCCTAAAACTGGACATGATTTGACAGGGAAACCTTTACCTTTACCTTAGCGTTGGACAATTAATTATTGAGGCTAATTTTAATTTGCACCAGCAAATTTAATCTGACCAGCTCCTAGTCATTCCCTATATCCGGATCAATATAAACACACACGCCAATCAGTCTAGCTTGCCCATCCATCCATCCATCCATCCATCCATCCATCCATCCATCCATTGGAAAATATACTGCAAGCATCAGCAGGAACATCTTCAAAAGGATATGATTCCAGCTTTAACCTTTTTATGTACAAGGCAATAGCAGAACAAGACCAGGTGATACTTCCTTTATTCTGCACCATTAGAGAAGCAATTTGGTGGATGTGGATAATGAATCCAATTTAGCACTTGTATGGGAGACTTGGCAAACTCCAGGGCTGTAGATCTGACTTTTGAGAAATTTAAAAAAAACAACAACTCTGAAAGGCAAAAATAGTTCAACTCCATGTTATTGCCAAGAAAACAGCCTAGATGTGCCAAGATTGAAACTCAACTTCAAGAAAACTTTACTTTTCTTATAGCGTTTGGATTGCAGCAGTTTCACTTGAAAATACTTCTATTCAGAGTTTGGGGTGGGCCCATCCATATGACAGGGCATCTCATTAGCAGGTTGTGCTTCTATCTCTGTGGTTTGATCCTGCCAAGTTTGCGTGGTGCCCTGGGGAACAATGACTCATGTCCCTGTGACTATTGCGATGGATGAAGAAATGGAGCTTGACATCAATACCCTCCAGCTAGCTAGCTAGCTGGAAATTCTTCCTAATTCGGCACTCCTTCAAGGAAGTGAAAATAAATCAAGCATTGATAGAGATGCAAATGTCCTTTGTAACTCAGGTGGAAGACTTTCCTGTCAACCGCTCCCTGGTGTTTTTCAGCGGTGGGATGGGAAGCGTATCTGTGACTTTCTGCATTCGATAAAACTAATTTTCTTAATTTGCACAACAAGTTTAATCAAGTCTTCATGAAGAGCAGCTGTCGGGAGCAAAAATGGTTGATCTCCTTTCTCTATTTGGAGAGGTTTTGTGGGACACTCTAATTTCCAGTCCTTCAGTTATGATGACAACACCTCCGCTCATTCAAATCATGCTAGCTCATTATTCTCTGTTCTTCAAAAATAGATGCAAAGACTCAGCAACCATCAAACAATTAGCAAACATGCAATATTGTACTTTTGATCATCTTCACGTCAGGAAAATAAATTTGTGCTCATCCTGTTTTGCTCAAGGACTTTCGTCATTTGAATTTGTAGGCAACAAAACAAATTAATTTACTGCTGGGTTTTTTTATGTTATTCTCTTCCTTGGCAATTCAGTAAACCCTGCAAGATCAAACTCACAAGATTTATCTCTTCCTTCATTGCCATTTATTGCATTCATGTACTAGCTTTAATCACTTTGTTTATGGAAATACCTTGCTTTATTTGATATTCAGTTTAAGGATGAATGCAGCTGTTGGAGGAAATATCCATCTAGTTCAGTTCCAAGCCAGGAGAAAGACACAGGAAACATGGAGGCTGATTGGAAAGATGGTTTAATGATGAAACAGAACCACATGGGTTTGAGGTCCTGGTGCAGCTGACCACATCGAGTGGAGAGTAAAGGGTTTTTATACCTTCTCTTGAGCTTTGAACTTGAGCTTTCTGTTCCTGTGCAAGATCATATATTATATTGGCTGTTGTCAGACTCCCATGGTGCCAGGTACAAATCCTAGAAGTTTATCTGACCTAAGTTTGGTTGAAGTTTGTACTGCTGGTGCAATGTCCAATCTCAGGAGATTGTGCAGTGTGGTGAACTCTACTGCTAGATGGTAGTGAGTTAATCCTATTATGTCCTGAAGGGGCATGTCTTAATCCCTGGAGCTGAAGGTCTTTTGTTTTATAGATAGGCTGGCCCAATCTTTCTCAATGGGCACAAAATATCTTCTGGGGGCTATTAAGAAAGGCTTGGGGACTGCTTTCTGTCTCCAAGAGCAGGTTTCTCTATTTCTCCTTTAGGAAAATATAATATTCTGCCTTTTTAGTATTTCCTAAATACTAAATTTAGTATTTCCTAAATACTAAGACAGCTATGGTGATTCTCAAAAAATATTGATTTAACAACCCAATTACCTTATGACTGTGTTACCTAGCCAGGTCATCCTAGGTTGAGAAAATATAATTGCTTTTCTTGCATACTTTGCTTAAGTATGTAAATGCTTTAGTGAAACACTTAACTGAACAGAAGGCAGGACACAAAGCAATGGACGGAAACTAATCAAGGAGAGAAGCAATCTAGAAATAAGGAGAAATTTTCTGAGCATGAGAAAAATCAATCGGTGGAATGGCTTGCCTCCAGAAGTTATGGATGTTCCACCACTGGAGGTTTTTAAGAAGAGATTGGACAGCCATTTGTCTAGAATGATGTAGTGTCTTCTGTTTGTGCAGGGAGTTGGACTAGAAGACATCCAAGGTCTCTTCCAATTCTGTGATTCTGTTATATGACATCATGTTAACGAATCAGCTACATCATGATGGCCTGATTCACACAACTGGCTGTATCACAATCAGTCCTATCTTGTTGTAGCCAAGATTAAAGTCAGTATGAAGCCCTTCCATCAAAAGTATCCTCTTCACTCAGACACAATGTGTGAAACTACTAAATGTCTCCTTCAGAAGGTTGGATTATGAGTCCATCAGGCAAATGTTGGAACAATCCTTATACTACCTGAGACTTCTCAGGAAACAACAACTGAATGAAAAACTGCTAGTGACTTTCTACCGCTGCACCGTAAAGAGTATTTTAACTTACTGCATCTTTGTATGGTTTGCCAATTGCACAGTGGCAGATAGGACAGCGCTCCAGAGGGTCAACGTCATTGCCCAGAGGATCATTGGTTGCTCCCTCTCCTCTTTGGAAGAGCTTTATAGCTCCCGCTGCCTTAAGAAAGTTCAAAACATTCTTAAAGATCCATCTCATCCTGGGCACCCTTTTTTTGACCTATTACCACCTAGCAGACGGTACAGGACAATAAAAAGAAGGACAAATAGGCTGAAAAACAGCTTCTATCTCAGGTCGGTAACTATATTGAATTCTACTGTGTAGTGCAATATTAATGCAATATTGGGTTTTCAGTTCAATTGTATAGAATGTGAAGGATGTATGTTTGTGTTTAATTTTTATAGTTATAATGTACACTGAAGATGGCATTTAATTTTGTTGTACGAGGTACAATGACAATAAACTAAACTAAACTAAACTCACTCCCAGAGAGTTTTTTTCTTCTTCTTTACCATAACTTGGCAAGTCAAATAATCCGGAATAGTTGAACTCTATTCCAGGGTTCTGACAGGTTCTGGAGAACCAGTAGCAGAAATTTTGAGTAGTTTGGAGAACTGGCAAATACCATCTCTGGCTGGCCCCAGAGTGGGGTGGGAATGGAGATTTTACAATAGCCTTCCCCCAGGAGTGGGGTGGGAATGGAAATTTTGCAATATCTTTCTCCCAGGAGTGGGGAGGGAATGGAGATTTTGCAGTATCCTTTCCCTGCCATGCCCACCAAGCCATGCCCACAGAACAGATAGAACAGGTAGAACTGCTCTATTCCCACTGGTCAACCTAGTCTACAGAGATGAAAAATCTTCCTGCGTTTTAGCCCCGAACCTTCTCCTTTGGGCAAACTGACTGATTGCTAGAAGTTGCAGTGCAGCCAAAGGAACATTGGTTATCCTATCCACAATGTATTACATACAGAAGCCAACTAAGTCAGATGGAGCTAGAATAAGTCTCTGGTTTTGTATTTATTTGTCTCTCTTTCACTCCTGTTACTTCACAAGTGGAGCTGTAGCATATTGGATAAGATGGACCTTTGATTTGATCCAAACTGAATGTAGTCGCACAACAGACCTAACCTGGTTCCTGAATTAATTGATTTTCTGGCTTTCCATTATAAATCGAGTAATCAACTGATCAAATGGAATTGATTCGTTCTATTAGACAAGCTGAAACAAAAAAAACAAAAACAAATGAAGGTTAAAATTATCCAAACTTAGCATGCGGGAAGGTTATACCCAGGAGGTTTTCAGCTGACTTGATAAATGTACGAGGTAAACACAGCCAATAGCAGTTCAAATGTTTTTAGAAATCAAATGAGTAAATCTAATCCAACCTTCAACCATCCATAGCTGTGCATGCAACCTGTCCTGAATATGACAAGCAAAAAGAAGGTTTTAATTGTTTATTTAGAGTTCCTCTCCATCTCTTTACTCTTTGTATTGGGGTATTTTGGATCCTGATTATTTTTCTCTGTTGAAGAAGTAGCAGAAAGGATGTTGGCATGCATAAAAAGTTCCATTATTTGAGGGGCTGCCACAAAGAAGAGGGGGTCAACCTATTCTCCAAAGCACCTGAAGGCAGGACAAGAAGCAACAGATGGATGGCAAACTGGTAGCAGCGGTGACAAGAGACTCCTCCCACCCACCCGGATGTCTCTGCACATGTGCAGAAGTGTCACACACGACAGTATGCGCATACCCACAAGCGAACCAGTTGCAAACAAATGTTGTGGTCCGCCAGCAGCCTGAGGAGCTGGCAGCAAAGTTGGACAGTGATGAGGCTGAGGAAGAACATGGGCCAGTCCTGGAAGCTGAGGAAGGCCCGGATGAAGGTTCTGCATCGGAGGCAGAGATGGGGCCAGGGCCATCGGGAAGTCAGGGAAGTGAGGTGTGGACTCTGGAGCCTCCAGAGGCTGACAGCAGAGAGGCAGAGGATCAGGAGGAGCCTGTTCCTAGTGCATATATGAGAAGAGCTGCCAGAGGGCAAGAGCAGCTAAAGCAAAAAGGACGACTTGGGAGTAGGGCCAAGAGATGATTGGCCTCTCCCATAAGGCTTAAAAGATCAACAACGGCCCTTGGCCTCTTTGTTGGAAAACAGCGTTGATAGACTTGTTCTTGTCTTGCTGCACTTATCTCTGGTCGGCGTCCTCTGCTTCTGAACTTTTGCCAAGCCTTTGGCAGTTTGCCTAATTATACCAAGGTTGGTGATCAGACTGAAGAATTTGTGTTATGAAGAATTTGTTTTGATTTAGTTTGGACTACGCTGAGGATGAGTTAATTCTCAGCTGTTCTAATAAAGTCTGTTTGTTTTGAAAATGTTTGCGTCTAATACTACTTACTTGGACCTGGGTCACAACGACGAAATTGAAACCCACTACTGGAGAGAACCAACCTAGAACTAAGGCAGTATTTCCTGACAGTTGGGACAATTAATCAGTGGAATGACTTGCCTCTAGTAGGTGTTGGTTGTTCCATCACTGGAGGCTTTTAAGAAGAGACTGGACAGCCACTTGTCTGAAATGGTATAGGGTTTCTTGCTTGAGAGGAGGTTGGACTAGAAGACCTCCAAGGTCCCTTCCAACCCTGTTATTCTTCTGTTATTCTGTTAAGGCAAAGACTTCTTTAAGCTAACAGGTAAGCTACCCATCCTTGCAATAATGAACTCCAGGTTTGATGAGCACACCTGAAACCATGACTGGTAGGTATTTACCCAATGGAAGGCTGATCTTTTTATTAATTAATTTGTGTCCTTGATAATTACTTTCTTAGCATAAGCCTCACATAATTGGCTTCTGTGGGCATAATTGGACTCAGTAGCAGCAACAAGAGCTAATAGAACATACCATGTAACAGCTTGACCTATCCTGGTGAGACTACAGATTTTATTTCCTTCTGGAATGAGAAGTTTCCTCCTCTCATGTCTTGCTGCAAAGGCTGGGTCTCACCAGACTTCAGTAGGATCAGAGAAGGATTTATTTTCGACTAATTTGTGAATTGGAACATAGTGATCATAATTCCAGGCAAATCTCTCTGATACAGATGGGATCAAGAGATATACGGTAACTCTAGTTGAAACAATTCCAGCCTAATTTGAATCCTTCTCTAGAGCCGGGGTCCCCAACTTTTCGGACTTTGGGGACCACTAAATTCATAATTTAAAAAAAAATTAGTAATTTTTTTTTATTTTTTAAGACAAACAAACATTTAATACATCAATCCTCCCTTCCCTGTGATATCTTGGTGTTATCTTCTAGGCTTCTTCTCCATCTTCCATAAGTTTCTCCTATCTTTATCTTCATCTAAACCATTCTAACATTTCATTGCTAAATCAATACTATAATCATCATTTATACATAATTATGGTATCAGTCATTTATATCTCTTTTCCAACCAACTATAAAAATAATTCCATGTTTTAAAATATTCTGATTCCTCCTTATATTTAATCATCAAGGTTAATCTATTCATTTCTGCACAATCTAAAAAAATTTTTATTACTTCTTCTTCTTCCAAAGGTATTTTCTCTGATTTCCAATTTTGAGCATACACAATTCTTGCAGCTGTTATTTCATGTATGATCAAATATACATTTTCCTTACTAATTTTTTCTGGAAAGATACCCAGTAGGAACATTAGCGAATGCGAACATAATTTTAAATCTTGTGGACCACTACTAATATGATCAGCCTAATTACAGGCTGGGTGGGCGTTGGTTGGTGGTCATGTGACTGGGTGGGTGTGGCCAACTCGATGTCACTTTCATTTGTAGAGAAATGAAACACCACTGGTCCATGTGCAAAAATGGAAACCTTCGGTTCTGCAGCTGTGTTGGACCAGTTGCCTATTTGATTTAAATATTTCTCCTTGAGATTTCTATGTAATGAAAGCTTTCTCTGAACCATCAAAATGAAGAATATTTTCTCCATCTAAAGAAATATCTTCATCTAGGTTGGAGAAAAGCTGAGAGTGAGAAACCAGTGAGAAATATCCATTAAAGACAGTAGGAAAAAGGAAGATTTGAATGAAATATTTAAAGTGTGGGATTTGATAATGGTTCTCCTGATGTGCTGGCACAATTTTCGACATTTCCCAGGCCTAAACCTAATCCAGCTGAAACAGCAAACATCTCTCAACAGTAAACTGGTTTTTAGTAACTTAGAAAAGCAATAGAGAATAGAAAGCAGGAAGTTGTGACATGCAGATGCTTCTCTGTGTCACACAAGCACCATAAAGACGCTTACAGTAGGCAATTACAATAATTTGGGGCTGGAGAATCAATTTACCCATCCAGAATGCGGCCACGCAGGTTGTTACAGAAACTTCCCACTACTCCTGGCCTACACCTCTCCTGCGCGAGCTGACTGGCTAACAGTGGCCTTCCGGATCTGCTTCAAGGTGCTGGTGCTTACCTATAAAGCCCTTCATGGCATGGGCTCAAGGTACTTGCAGGACCACCTTCTGCCAGCCTCCCATCGCCCTGTGTGGTCTCATAGAGCTGCCCTCCTCCGGGTGCTGTTAGCCAGACAATGTCGGCTGGCGACCCCCAGGATGAGGGCATTCTCTGTGGCCGCGCCGACCCTCTGGAATGGGCTACCCACTGAGCTCCGAATGGCTCCAGATCTCCGCACTTTTCATATTGGTTTGAAGACATGGCTGTTCCACCAAATCCCATGACTGGTTATGGGGTTTTATAATTGGAGATTTTATAATTGGATTGTTTTAGTTTGTATTATTATCTGCTTTTACCATGTGAGCCGCCCCGAGTCCCAAGGGAGAAGGGCGGCATACAAATTTTAATAATAAATAAATAAATAATAAATATGAATTGCAAACAACATGGGTGTTTGGATCCTGGGCTCAGTTAGAGAGTCTCTGGAGGCTGGGGACAGCAAAAAATGTCACTTCCTGTCCAACCGGGAGTTGGGAAATGGGCCTTTTCAGGCTTCCAGAGGGCCTCGGAGGAGGTGGGGAAGGCTGTTTTCGCCCTCCCCAGATGCATAGAGAGGATCTGGAGCCAGGTGAGAAAGAAAAACAGGCCTACTGGGCTATCACGTGTCAGGAGTGGGGGGGAGGGGGGTTGCATGCGCATGCGCAAGGCAGGGCGCATAGAATTATGGGTATGGACATGCATGTGTGCGAACCTCCCCTGCCCCCCCCCGGCATGCAATGGCAAAAAGGTTAGCCATCACTGACCTATGTTCTCCTCTTCCATCTTCAAAGGACTGTTAAGCTGTTTCCAGATTTGAGAATACAAGAAGAACCTCCTAATTAGATCGGGGTTAATAATAATCCAGTATTTTTTTTTTGGTCAGTGAGATGCTTTGGGGTATTCAGAAACAGGAGATTTGCCATAATTTGGACTTTAGGCATCTGTTATAGCTGAAATTGCCCATCACAGACTTCAGACTCAGACTTTAGACAGGAATTTAAATCAAATCAGCTTTTTAATATTAAAATAAAATTGATTGAACTCATCTGGCATTTTCTCTCTCTCTATCTCTCTCTCTCTGTGCCTCTCTCTCCCTCCCTCCCTCCCGCTCTCCCTTCTTCCCTCCTATTAAGCTGGCTAAGCAAATATAGGGTAGTGGGAAGATCAGAGCTGTCCAGTTGATCAAGGTAGATTTTCAAAATCCTCTTTATTCCACTATTTGGAAGTAAAAAGTAAAAAGCTCTTTGTTCTCTCCAAAAAGGAGAGGCATTCCTTCTGATCTTCCAAATACCAGAGGATGAAATATGTCTGACTCCTTCGTACCTTCAAATATTGGGATGAAGATAAGATATTCACCGATCAGTATCTTTTTCCAGAAGAAAAAATGGCTCAGATATCAACTGGATATTTCCTCTCCTTCCATGCACTCATGTCTGTTAGTTTGAATATAGCCAAATGACCTACTTGGCTACATTCATCCTTTAACCCTGCCCCAGCTATATCTATATATATAAAAGTGAAAAACACGTAGCATCACAACATCTCCAGAACTGTAAAGCCTACAAACTTGAAATTTGGCACATATGTTCCTCTTGGCTTCTAGGTGCTTGCTTAGAAAGGACTTTTTAAAATGACCATCAGATCATTAGTATTTATTATATTATTATTAACGTGCTCTGATGCTAAGGCGTTAAGACATTCTACTCCCCCTCCCCACCTAAAAATAACTCTGTTCCAACTGCCACTTGGGCATGGCCAGCACGTGACTCATCTGGCCTGCGGGCTGGGAATTTGGATAGGATCGATGGGGCCAGTCTGAGGGAGAGAGGGGGATAAGATAGGAGAGGCCTCTATGGGGCAGGTCTGAGGGAGAGAAGGGGATAGGAGAGGATCAATGGAGCCAGTCTGAGGGAGAGAAGGGGATAAGATAGGAGAGGCCTCTGTGGAGCGAGCCTGAGGGAGGGAAGGAGAGAGGAGAGGAGAGCCTTCTGTGGGCAAGCCTGGGGAGAGAAGGGGAGAGGAGAGGTTGATCGTAACTACTCATTAATTTGCAAGCTGTAAGTGTTGATTTATCAAGCCCGATCACATAGTTTCGTAGCAGAGCACAGGTATTCAGCTAGTATCCCATATTCCACCCCTTCTCTTCTCTTGCAGTTCTTATTCGGAGGCATATTATTATCCCCAACTGTGATCCTGAAACTTCAAAACTACCCACCCTTGGCAGAATTTGTCCTCTATGATTCATGCAACTCTTCTTTAAAGCTTCCCAAAGGCTTTGTAATAACCAGGTCTTATGCTAATAAATTCCTCAGGTTAATTATGAGTGGTAAGAAGAAATGCATTCTTTTTCCTCTTTTCAATATTTTTGGGAGGAAAGTTCCAGTTCTAAATCTCTGGGATCGGATCGTGCAGCTTAATGTTCAAAGTATGAAGAATCTAATTATACCGTTGGTGGAAAGGGCGGGGACAGGTGTCAATTTATATAACAAAAGTAGATGGATCTTGTGAAGCTTGTCATTTTGCTCTCTCCGTATAGAGCCATCCAGTCCAATGCAGCGAGGAAAAATCAAGGCAGCAACAACGACGTAGACTTCAGTAAGACTAGCATTAAGACTTTAATGCTAGTCTTGAGATAAATCATAGAAGCTGCAAGAGGAATTCCCAACCCTCCTTTATATGAGCCATGGGGACGCAGTAGTTAGAATGCAGTATTGCAAAGCACATGAGTGAAGCGAACCGGTGGTAACGCTGGTTGAAACCCACCACTGTCTATCGTCTATCATCTATCTATCTGTCTGTCTGTCTGTCTGTCTGTCCATCCATCCATCCATCCATCATCTATCATCCATCCATCACCCATCATCTATCATCTATCATCTATCTATATCATCTATATAGATATATCTATTTATCATCTACCTCTATCATCTCATCTATCTATCATCTATCTCTATCATCTACCTATCATCTATCATCTATCTATCATCTATCTATCCATCTATCTATTTATCTATCATCTAACTATCCATCTATATCTATCATCTATCTATCTATCTATCTATCTATCTATCTATCTATCTATCTATCTATCTATCTATCTATCTATTCTTTTTGACAGCCAGTTGCTTAGGAAAAAGGGGAAGAAGGTTTCAAAGATCTCCTTATAGTGGACTTTTCCTGATTCACGTGTCACTGAACCATAAACAAACTGCACAGGTTGGGTTGCCATAAGGCAGTTGGCAAGGTTGTGACTTGCCTTTCAAATCCTGCCGCACCACTTCAGCTGAAGTCTTTCTTTCTCCTTCTGACCATCTGAACCCCCTCCTGCTTCATCTGAAGCAAACAAATAAAACACTTATTCCAAGGAGGCTTCAAACTGCTGACAGTAGAAAGCAGTTGCTGAAGAGGCTGACTTCCAAGCCCTGCTCTCGAATTTAATGTGCCCCCTGTGATCACCACCTGAGCCAAGGGAGATCTTAGCTGTG
Organism: Masticophis lateralis; assembly: GCA_030761175.1. NCBI lineage: Eukaryota > Metazoa > Chordata > Lepidosauria > Squamata > Colubridae > Masticophis > Masticophis lateralis. The sequence continues at coordinate 15,035,024 of JAUDYJ010000009.1, forward strand.
ATTGCATTCTGCTGTTTTGGACATCTCAACAAATGAGGCAGAACTCTCGAGCTCAAATCTTTCTCCGTTTCTTCTTCTCTCCAATAATCAACCCTGCCAGTCAAGGCTAACGTTGCTTCTATTCTGCTGGAATTCTTATGGGTGGAAAACCTGCACCAATTGTGTGTGTGTGTTTATAATAAAATATGAAAGTGAGAATGAGAGAGAGAGAATGCTACAGGGGGAAATGGGGGAGACTTTAATATTCCTGTGGATAGAATTGGTGGAAGATCAAAACAAAAAGCACTGATGGGAATGAACGGTGCATTGACTTTATTAGAAGATAAAGCCTGATCGGATTCAATTTATAAGCAAGATGTCATATGGAATGATGAAGGGAAGATCCCATTTTTCTCCTTTCTACAAGGAGCTCTTCATAGGTCTTATTTTGAAATGCCCACCTAGGTGCCCTATCGAGCCAACTTTGCAGGACTGAACATAGTTAACATTTGAATGAGTAATCACCAAGAAATCTGACACCTATAGATTGGGGGGTGGGGGGGGGATCCAGGTTTCAATGGTGTGTTATTTCCACACTTTTGCAAGAAAAGTGTTACATGGCCATTACGACTTCTTGTCACAGAAGATGATTCATTAAATGTGAATCAGGAGAAATTCCTTGTCTTGTTTTACCGTGCAACTGTTTTCAGTCAATTTTATTCATCATGGGGGGGGGGGGGTGCTGTTAGGTTTGTCAGTTCCTTCCATATTTCAAGGAACTTCCTTCCCTCCCGCTTTGATGTATTTATGTGATTTATATTGCACCAATCTCAAACAAGTGACTCTGGACAGCGTTCAAGATGAAAACAAACCCAAATCCACCAGTCGTAACTCCCTGGTGCCCAAGGATAAATCGTGACCCGTTCACCAGCAGTAATAACAGAACTCAACTACTTACCTGTCTCAAATGCCTGGGGGAAACAGTGAAGTCTTCCACACCTTACGAAAAGCTAGCAGCCCTCTGAATGTCCCTAAGGCAGGTGCATAATGAAAACACAGCATTCCTTTTCAAATTAGTAAGCGATGCAGTTGGTTCCATTCTGTAAAAAAAACTGTAAAAAAACAAACAAATCACAACTACAAGAGGAAAAAAACGAGTAACTCATTCATCTCCAAGGTGTGTTGGAACAATGCAGGCCCCCCTGCCTTCAATATACATCTACTTATGACCTCAATTGTGCCCAATATTTCTGTTGTTAAGTGAGACATTTGTTAAGTGAGTTTCTCCCCATTGTGTGACCTTTCTTGCCACGGTTGTTAAGTAAATGACTGCAGTTGATAAATTAGTAAACCGGTTATTAAGTGAATAGCAATAGCACTTAGACATATATACTACTTTCCAGTGCTTTCCAGCCCTCTCTAAGCTGTTTACAGTCAGCCTACTGCCCCCAAGAATCTGGGTCTTTGTTTTACCGACCTCAGAAGGATGGAAGGCTGAGTCAGCCTTGAGTCTGGTGAGATTTGATCTGACAAACTGCAGGCAGCTGGCAGTTAGCAGAAGTAGCCTGCAGTACTGCACTCTCACCACTGCGCCATCGTGGCTCATAATCTGGCTTCCCCATTGCCTCTATTTGTCAGAAAGTCGCAAAAGGCAATCACATGACCTGGGAACACAGCAACGGTGATAAATATGAACCAATGGCCAAGCATCTGAATTTTAATGACATGATGGGGGATGCTGCAAAAGTTGTAAGTGTGAAAAACAATCCTAAGTCCCTTTTTTCAGCGTCATTGTAACTTTGAATGGTCACTAAATGAACTGGTGTAAGTCAGAGACTACCTCTGTAGGCTGTTGGTGCTGAATTGGGCGTACATGAATTAGGTGACCATGATGCCATGCAGAGGTGGGTTCTACTTACCTTTACTACTGGTTTGCAATGGGATTGCACGTGCATGCACTTCGCTCGCTCGCACGCACGCCAAGCTTCTGCACATGCACAGATTGCCTATGACGACATCCGGGGTGGTGGCAGAGCTTCCTGCCGGTTTTACTATCAGTTCTTGCAAACTGGTCCAAACCCCGGGGGGAACTCACCACTGATGCCGTGCAATCAGAGGTGAAATTTAAAATTTGTTACTACTGGTTCTGTGGGTGTGGCTTGGTGTGTGTGTGGGGGGGGTAATGTGACTGGGTGGGCATGGCCAACTTTTTTTTTTTACTTTTTTAAAGAATTTTTTTACAACCTGTTCGGGCGAATAGCTTGTAAAAATATGCTTTTAAAAGCCTCTGACAATCCCAGCTGAGCCACGCGATCATCAGAGGCTTTTTTTTAACCTTTTAAAAGCAGGAAGTAATGACACCCGGGCAGGTGGGCAGAGCCTCGCGCCGCCATTGCTACCAGTTCTCCGAACCATCTGCCACAATCGCTACCGGATCGCCTGATTCGGTCCGAACCGGGAGCATCTCATCCCTGCATGCAATGTATATATGAGTCCCATTCCATTCTCTGCATGCATGTGTGAAAGGAAGGGATGTCAGTAGGAAAACAGAAACCAGCAATGAAGGCTATTTTCAAAAGAAAACAGTCAAAAGTAGAATAAAAGGGTGTTGTAATTCTCCAATACTTTAGGAAAACCTTGGGGAATTACATTATCCAATGCAGCACAGAAAGAGGCAGAGGCACGGAACTGCATCTCCTTTCTTTGAATTGAAGTCTTCCAGCTCAGTTCAAGAGAAGCATCATTGATCGCGTGAATGATAACAATGAGATAACATCTTCACTGCCGTCAAAGACAGCAGATCCAGGAGACAGGTGATTATTATGTTAATCTAATCTATTTGCAATATACACTCAGAAATGACATTTCATTTATGCGTCTAATGTACATTATTTCCACAAGGAATTTCTAAAATAGATTTCCCCCTCCCCCCATTCTGCGCATTTCTGATTCCGTGAAATATCTATATGGCGAGGCCTTTCTCTATTTCTCCCAACCAAGAGAAGAGACGCTGCTGAAATTGTCACATGTTGTTGAATAAATTGTGAAACTCTTGATATTATATTAGAGATTAGAGAATGGCTTGCAATGTTATTTGCAAGCCATTCTCTAATCTACACATTGTTCACCTGGTCTGAAAAAGCATACTAGATGTCAAACTGGATTAGAAAGAGAAGCGGGCTAAAGTGAGACTCCCTCCTTCCCTTCATCCTTCCCTCTTTCTCTAGGGTCCACAAAAGGGGGCTAGAGTCTTGGAGGAATGAATGGATTGTATACAAAGCTTTTGCTTTTAGACATGAAACATTCCAGGCCCTGCACAGAAGCCAAAAACTGTGTAACTGCAGTGAAAATAAAAATGAAGCAAGTATCGTCTAAAATATATAAATATTTACTAGAATTGGAATTGAGTAAGAATTTAATTAAAGGGCAGATGATTGCCTGGAACAAAAACATAGGCGGAAATATCCAATTAGAAGAGTGGGAAAGAATTTGGGAAAATAATATTAAAATGACAAAATCGGTAAGTTATAAAGAAAACCAATATAAGATATGGTATAGATGGCACTTACCCCCGTCGAGGCTAGCACAAATGTATCCCAACTTAGACTCAAAATGCTGGAAGTGCAAACAGGCTAGAGGAACTTTTTACCATATGTGGTGGCTATGCCCCAAAACTAAGGCATACTGGGAGAAAATTAGAATGTGGATAATACAAATAGTAGGAGAAGAAATTGAACTAGACCCCAAGATATTTTTATTAGGAATTTACAAACAAAACATTAGAAAAGAAAAGATATACTTAATACACCACATAATTACAGCGGCGAGAATAGCGAATGCACAAGTATGGAAAAAGGAATATTTGCCAAACGATCAGCAAGTAATACAAAAGATATATTTGTGTGCGGAATCGGATCAATTAACGCAGAAATTAAAAAATGAGGAAAGCTCAAAATATTCTAGGGTATGGGATAGATGGTACGATTGGATCAAACAAAGACAAAATGGATAATGATACTTTTAATTGAATATGAAAGTTAATTTGAACGAGCAATATATGTTATTATACTCTTAGTGAATTGTAAATTAAGAATGAAAATTGGAAAGGTATTTGTATGATAGTCTTATATAAGTACCCCTGATGACTTCACTGACAAAAGGCATGTGGATGAAAGCAATGAATGGTATAATGTATGTATATATATGTATATGTATGTGTATATGTATAGTAATCACATATAGATACTTAAGAAAGTAGAAATGAATTTCACCATTGACTACAATTTATGGACATGGATTTTTTAATATGGTTTTTATCTGTTTTTGTATACATTCGAAACTTAAATAAAGTTTGTTTAAAAAAAAATGAAGCAAGTAACAGATGATAACAATATGACCAAGTTCTTTTTTTAAAAAGGAAATATGTGTTTTTGTAATATTGCTGATGGTTGATCATAAATAAAGACAAGGAGCATGCAACTTCATCATGTATACTAAATGAAGCAATGTCTGTTCAGATCAGAATTATAGTATCTGCCTATTATCTATCTATCCACCCATCCATCTATCTATCTATCTACCTATCTAACCCCACTGAAAGGAATTAAGTAAATTGCAGAATATGTAAAGGATTTTCCCAATCCTCCTTGATTATATGGAGAAACTATAATTACTAAATATTGTTACCAATGAATAAGAGAATACAGTGTTGAACTTAACAAAATATAAATTGCTCTAGAAGACTAAGATTAGAATCATGTTCAATTTGGGAATATCCTAACCCATCTAAAAACTACATCTCTTTGGAGAAGATAAAAATAAGTAAAATATAATCATCCCTCCTCTTGCTCCTCCTTCTCTTAATCATCTAACAAGGTTGGGATTTAAATTTGGAACAGTCAAAAGAGGAACTAAAGGAAGAATCAAGAATAAATTCTGCAAACCAGTATCATCAAAGCAAAACTGAAAACCTATTTTCAGCAGTGTCAGATACTAACTAGGTACATTACTGTTATACAAAAGAAAAGGGTCTAGTTCAGTATTTCTCAACCTTGGCAACTTGAAGATGTGTGGATTTCAACTCCCAGAATTCCCCAATGCCCGAAGAACTCATGAAATATTTGGACCTGCTAAACTTTCTGAACTTTATACCATTAAATACTTGCAAAATATAACTGTATTTGGAATAGCAAATAGCTATTCCAAAGCTATTACAGAGTTTTAGAGAGAGATCCAACCTAGAACTAAAGCAAAATTTCCTACAGTGAGAACAATGAATCAGTGGAACGGCTTACCTCTGAAAGTTGTGGGTGCTCCTTTTTAAGAAGAGATTGGACAGTCATTTGTCTGGCATAGCATAGGGTCTTCTGCTTGAGCAGGGTTTGGACTAGAACAGGGGTCACCAACCTTTTGGACTTCGGGGACCACTAAATTCATAATTTTAAATCCCGCGGACCACTAATATGATCTGCTTAATGACCGGCTGGGTGAGCATGGCTAGGTGGGCATGTGACTAGGTGGGCATGGCCAACTTAATGTCACTCACATCTAGGGGCACCTCACCGGCCTTTACTCATTCCTTCCCTCCCTGTCACTCCTTGCCTCCTGGCTCGGACTCCTTAGGGCCCCAACAGGAAGCAGTTGTTGGAGCTAAGCAGCCACCACGAGAAAGACTTGACAAAACAAATGGGTCAATTCAAATTGGATCTGACCAAGAAGGAGGCTCAGCAGAAGCATCTCATTGAGAACTACAACTATAGGCTTTCCAAGCAGAGAGAAGACCTGCAGGAGTGCAAAGCCAGATACTGGTGCCTGGAGACTCAGCAAGCTGAGATGGTCAGCCAGTTCCAGGCCATAATGCAGTCCCACTGGAACAAGGCCTTCCAGCTCTTTGCCACCAGTGGAATTTCCCTCCTGCCTTTGCCCAAAGCCCCGCACCAGAAGGTTGAAGCAGACCCCAAGTCCAAATTTCTGTCCCCCTCCAACCCTCACAAAAAAACCCTGAAGGGGGAGACTCTCAGCAGTAACACAAGCGTTCATTGCACAAATCTGTCCCAGATTTGAGGACCCCTGATTTAGTGCACTATGTATAATGCAAATAATTTTTCTGTGGACCACCAAAATTTTCTCTGGGACCACCAGTGGTCCATGGGCCACTGGTTGGTGACCGCTGGACTAGAAGACCTCCAAGGTCACTTCCAGCGCTAGGATTCTATCTTCTACGGTGATACCTGTAAAGTCCTCGACCAATTGATGTCAACACCCAGTCCATCAGATGGGGATATTCATTTGGACAAATAGAATAATCATATATATTATTTTGTAACATTGGCAGCAAATTAAGGAAAAACCTTCATTTATCTCAAGCTTGTAATGAGGCCTCTACTGAAAAATGAAATTAGTCACTAATGCTTCATATCAGATTTACTGTTTGCTTCCAGACAAGCAATCAGTGCATATTTTTCCCCCTTAAGCAGCTTCATAATTAACACTCTCATCTCCCCTGTGCTTCCATCATGATTTACATTTTCAGTCACTTCTGGAGCTCTTGGGGGTTTTCGTACACCCCCTTTGCAAAACCTTTGCCTGAAGGAGGGAAAAATGTTATTCTTTCACAGCTCCCTCCCTTCCTCTCTCTCCCCGCCATGCAAAGTGGGAATTTAGAGTTTGAACGCTTCCTGATGATAACTGTTTATCTCAAGCGATCTATCAGTATAAGGAGTGTAGATTTCGCCTCTACATCTTTATGCATCTTCTCTGCAGTGATATCTCGCACGAATATCCCTCTTCAAGAATTTGCAGGAATCCTGTGTTTACCTCTCCAGGAGGAGGGTATCATAGCAGTGGTGGTTTTCCAAATTTTTTACTACCGGTTCTGTGAGTGTGGCTTGGGGGGCGTGGCATGGCTTGGTGAGCATGGCAGGGGAAGGATACCATAAAATCTCCATTCCCACCCCATTCCAGCAGAAGGATACTGCAAAATCTCCATTTCCTCCCAATCAGCTGGGACTCGGGAGGCAGAGAATAGATGGGGGTGGGGCCAGTCAGAGTTTTTATTACTGGTTCTCCGAACTACTCAAAATTTCCGCTACTGGTTCTCCAGAACCTGTCAGAATCTGCTGAAACCCACCTCTGTGTCATAGCCAATAGATAGTCATAGATGCCCTGTTTTGCATCCCTTAGAACAGAGGTGTTTAACCCTAGCAACTTTTAAGACCTGTGGGCGTTAACTCTTGCTGGGGATTTTTCAGGAAGCAACTGGACTTAGTGTAGGCTTTCGTGTCCTAACACTGAGTGAAAATCTTATTATCTGTTGGCATGATCTTCTAAAGCAGGCGTGTCCAACCTTTTTTTTTTAAATTTGATTTATATGCCACCCTTCTCCGGAGATTCAGGGCGGCTTACAATGCATTAAGCAATAGCCTTCATACTTTTATATATATTTATACAAAGTCAGCTTATTGCCCCCTACAAACTGGGTCCTCAATTTAACCACCTTAGAAAGGATGGAAGGCTGAGTCGACCTTGAGCCTGGCTAGGATTGAACTCACAGAATTACAGGCAGCTGGATGTTAATTGCTGTCTTTAGTAGGAGGCATTAGCCCCCTACGCTACTCAGGCTCTTGGAAACTTAAGACTTGTGGGCTTCAAGTCCCAGAATTCCCCAGCCAGAAGTCTGTAGAGATTCTCAGTTATCTAGGTCATGATTGTCCCAAAGGTGCTTTTTTCAGGAGGCAACTGGACTTTCTTGGGGGTTTTTTTCTTTTGAAGATGTTTCGCTTCTCATCCAAGAAGCTTCTTCAGTTCTGTTGGGATTGTGGGGAATGGAAGGATTTATATTCCTTGCAGAACAGCTGGTCATTTGTATCCTTTTACAGCAGTGTTTCTCAACCTTGGTAGCTTGAAGATGGGTGGACTTCAACTCCCAGAATCCCCCAGCCAGCAGCGCTTCAACAGGTTAGTTGAAGCCCTTGGAGGTTTATCTATATCCTCAGGATCACCTGATTAGTGCTCCTGATTCCTGTAGTCTGCCATTTTTCCTCTGGAAATCCATTCCTACTCCCACACCATTCAAAAAGTATTCATCCCAAATTGTGTAGCTAAAAGTCTGTAGATTCTCAGTCATTCAGCTCATGGTTGTCCCATGTTAACCCACTAAAAGGATGCAAATGCCCAGCTGTCTGCAAGTCCTTCCATTCCCCACTATCTTGTCAGAGCTGAAGAAGCTTCTTCGATGAGAAGCGAACGTCTTCAAAAGAAAAAAACAAGAAAGTCCAGTTGCCTCCTCAAAAAGCACCTTTAGGACAACCATGACCCTTGGATGACCAAGAATCTCTACAGACTTCTGGCTGGGGAATTCTGGGACTTGAAGTCCACAAGTCTTAAAGTTGCCAAGATTGGACACGCCTGCTTTAGAAGATCATGCCAAGAGATAATAAGATTTTTTACCCTTAGCTTTGGGACACTAAGCCTACTATAGGTTTAGCACCGCACCCCAAAAATACAACTAAAACAAAACGAATTGTGCACCATTGAGTTCATTGTAATTTGAACTTCTGTCTCTTGGTAGCTCTGGCCATCCAAAGGGCTTCACCCTTTAAAACATTCAGTGAAAACAACAAGTTCCTCTTTTACTATTTTAGTGGTTGTGATTTATATTTGTTGTCACTACTGAGAGGAGTCCCTGCAGTTTTCTTACAAGTGTTTTTCGGAAGTGCTTGGCCATTGCTTCTTCTGAGCGCTGAGAGAAAGTGCCTGACTCAAGATTACTCAGCCATGGTGGCGGAGTGGTTAGAGTGCAGTACTGCAGGCTACTTCTGCTGACTGCCAACTGCCTGCAATTTGGCAGTTCAAGTCTCGCTAGGCTCAAGGTTGACTCAACCTTCCATCCTTCCGAAGTGAGTAAAATGAGGACCCAGATTGTTGGGGGCAATAGGCTGACTCTGTAAACCACTTAGAGAGGGCTGGAAAGCACTGTGAAGCAGTATATAAGTAAGTTATATGAGTCCAAAGCAGGGGTGAAATCTACTTACCTTCCTTACCGGTTCGGAAGTGCGCACCCAGACCTTCTGCACATGCGCAAAACCTTCTGTGCATGCATAGAGGTAAAAAACACATTACTTCCTGGTTAAAACCAGGAAGTAATGACACCCAGGCAGATTGCTGAACAAACAGCCAAGATCGCTACCAGACTGGACGATCCGGTCCAATCCGGGAGCATTTCACCCTTGGTCCAAAGAAATTTCACAAGAAGAGTCTTCCACTCCTCTCCTCACAACAAAACACCTTATGCCACCAGACTCGAAATTTTGGGCTTAGACAACTTAGAACTTCGCCGTCTTTGGTTTGACCTAAGCATAGTACATAAAATCATCTGCTACAATGTCCTACCAGCCAATGAATACTTCAGCTTCAACCAAAACAATACAAGAGCACACAATAAATACAAACTCATGGTAAGACTGCAGAAAATATGACTTCTGTAGCAGAGTGGTCAACGCCTGGAATGCACTACCTGACTCCCCCAAACTTTAACCTTAGACTGTCTACTGTTGACCTCAACCCATTCCTAAGAGGTCTGTAAGGGGCATGCATAAGCGCACCAGCATGCCTACTGTCCCTGTCCTAATGTTTTTTTTTATTTGTATCTTTTTCATGTATTTATAATTATGTTTACACTTGTGTCTTTCATAAAATACATGCTTGATGAAATAAATAAATAAAAATAAAATAAATAAAGTGCTATTGCTATCACCCAGCTGGCTTTGTGACCAAGGCTGGACTAGAATTCACAATCTTCTGGTTTCTAGCCTGATGCCTTAACCACTACACCAACCTGGCTCTCATTCTGTAAATGGGACCATGTAACATTTCTACTCACTTCAAGATCATTCACAGGTTTATATAGATATCCCTATACTCATTCATTCTCAACAAATTGGGGGTGTAATGAAGGTAATTGCTATCGTCACCAATCGGATGACATTCAGCACTGCTACTGAATATTTTGTTTTGACCTTCAACTCAAACATTCAGCTGGGTTTTAATGGCCTCTTGGAAAAAGTCTTGTTAGTCATCATTGGGCACAAACAAAGAAAATGGCATGTTTATTAATGCTTGTTTGTTCTAATCGGGAGGCCGAGAGTTGTACGAGAAGTAAATCTCCATAAAGGCCTCTATAGAAGGTATTCATTTCTCTAAATCTTGATGCAAATAGAAAGCGAACCAATAGAGACGTGTTATCAAGTGTAAGTGAAAAGAATGCCATAAACTCAACCCTTGGGAAATTTCAAGCCAGGCATGTTCTAAGTACTATCTACAAGCTTCATTGTTTTCACGTCCATTCAAACATTACAAAAATCACTCTGTTGGATCAAGTCCAAGGGCCATTCAATCCAGCATTAAATTTCACACAGTGGTCAGTTGGAAAGGCAGCGAGGCACATTCTACCCCCACCTTAATCTACCTCATAGAGTACTGTTGTGATCAAGGCCCACGTAGTGATTCCCAAACACAATTCAGTCCTCAACAAACTTATTTTATTAAAACAGTTGAGAATTAATTCATTCTCATCTTAGTCCAAAGCAAAATTCTTAATAACCAGTCCCTCGGCCTTATCACCAACCTTTGATGTTTTTGGCAACCTGCCAAAGACATTTCTTGGCAAAAACCCCACAAAGTTCAAGAGATGCTGACAAGAAGCACTGGAATCAATGTTGCTTTTCTACAAAGAACCCAACGGCTTGTTGCTGCTCTTTTAAGCCTTATGGGAGTGGCCACTCATCTTCTGGCCTTACTCCCAAGTCGTCCTTTTTGCTTCAGCTGCTCTTGCCTTCTGGCAGCTCTTCTCATGCATGCACTAGGAATAGGCTCCTCCTGTTCCTCTGCCTCTCTGCTGTCCGCCTCTGGAGGCTCCAGGGTCTGCGCATTGCTCCCAAATGGCCCTGGCCCCATCTCTGTCTCTGACTCAGAGCCCTCATCCAGGCCTTCCCCAGACTCCAGGACTGGCCCATTGTCCTCCCCAGCCTCTTCACTGTCCGACTACGCTGCCAGGTCTGCAAGCTGCTGGCGGCCCACAACAAGTACCTCGAGTTATGACCACAATTGAGCCCAAAATCTCTGTTGCTGAGCAAGGCAGCAAGGTTACATGAGTTGTGTCCCATTTTATGATCTTTTTGCCATGGTTGTTAAGCGAATCGCCAGAGTTGTTAAATGAACTGTGCAGTCATCAAAATGAATCTGGCTTCCCCGTTGACTTTGCTTGTCAGAAGCTCCCTAGAAAGGTTGCAATTGACAAACAGTTGTTAACTGAGTCACGTCCCATTTTATGACCATTTTTGACATGGTCTTGCAAATGAATGCCAGTCTAAACAGAATAGAGTCTGTATACCCTTAGAGATTCAAATGTACAAGGAATGTTAGGCGTTTTTCTTTTATTGCTTTTAGGACTTTCCCCCCACTAACTGCAGTAAGCTAATTGTTAGATTGCAAACTCTATTAATTTAATTGACTAGAGTTTTAAAAATGGTGTGCTTGTAGCAATTAAAGAAAACAGCTAACTGGACAAGGGCAGAAGAAAGAAGAAAACTAACAGCGAAAGTGAGCTGATTCCTGAATTTGACCCTATTGACTAAATCGGCTTTAATGCCATGAGATTTCGGGAGCCAAATTAGCCGGGAAAGCAAATACACAAATTGTGCTTTCTCTAGAACTGTGATGGCGAACCTAGGGCAGGTCTGTCACAGCTGGCACGCAGAGCCCTATCTGTGGGCACGCGAGCCGTCACCCAGCTCAGCTGCACTGCACATGTGTGCACGTACCTTCCAACAGCCATCTGATTTTTGGGATGCGCAGGGTGCAGGGCACATGCAGGAGATACACACACGGGGGGGGGGTCGCACGTGCAAGTGGGGGGGGCAGGTGAGCGGAGCACAGGGGTGGGTGCAGCATGCTCCCCACAAGCCATTTTTCAGCCAAGGAGGCTACAGGGTTGCCTGCTAGGCCAAAAATGGGGGGGCGAGGGGTGATGCGCACATGTGGAGGGGGCAGGTGTGGGGGGGCTCATGTGCAAATGCAACCCCCCCCCCCATGGCCCATTTTTGTGCCCAGGAGGCTGCAAGGAGGCTTGCTAGGCCAAAAACAGGGACGGGGGGGTTGCTCACGCATGCACAGGGGCGGGGGGAAGTGAGAGGGGCTCACGTGTGCATGCGTGGGGGGCAGGGGAGTGGGGGATGGTCATGCTCGCACGCATGCGAGCGCTTTCGGCACACAATAAGAAAAAGATGAGCCATCACTGCTCTAGAATAAACCACATGAAAATATTTTTAGCTTTATTGGTTCTTATTCTCTTCTTCCTTGGAAGCTGGACCAATCTTTCTTTTAATATCAGGAAAATCAAACTACTGTATTAAATGTATATAAATCTCAACTGATGCTGGACAAGATGTTCAGATTTAAAAAGAGATTAAAATGTAATCTGCATTGCTTGCCAAAATATTTAATCTGTTTTAAACTTTTAAATTTTGTATTCTATATTGTTTTATGATGGCTGTACACTGCCCTGAGTCCTTTGGGAGAAGGGCGGTATAAAAATTTAATAAACTTAAACTTAAACTTGCCTTCTTTCGCTTTTTTTTTTAAAAAACTATTCTTTTAAATTGAATTGCAGCAAGGAGCAAACATAACCGCTAATGACAGAAGCAAAATAAAAAATCTCACTTTTTGCCATAAAAAATGTATTTACTTGCAGTTAGTGTACTGTGTGAACTCTGTCGTGGCGCTTTGAAAATTGTGATTCATCGTTTATCTTGAACAGACATTTAATGAAAATGGTTCAACAGACAAAAATGCGTGACATGTGAATCCAATCGCTATGTTATAGAGGAAAATGTCATTTCTGATAGAATAAAACAGAAGATCAAAGCTGGATGCTGCATTAAGATGTTCCTTTGAGAGTCATCTCAAGAAGCTGGTACAAGTTAGTTTGGTTTTTACAGAAAATTCTATACAATAGATAAATTGATTTATCTTTTAAGTTGATGTTTGCCCTATCCATTCATTCGAGAATCAAGGCAGCAGTGTATATGCCTTTCTTTGCTATGATTTTTGCATATCTGTTGCTAGCTAATTTCGATTTTGCCATTCAAATTTGACCAGATATCAAAGAGGGTATTCACAGGAGAAGATGCTAGGGTAATTACAACTGATAATATGAATTTATTAATGAAAATCCAAGTTTTACAGCATCAGAGAGATTTTTGCTGCAATTCTGAGCCGAAATAATAGGGAGGGAGTTCTGTGGAATTGGTTCACAACCAGTTGCTTTCTTTAGGTAATTTTTATAGCCCTTCAACCACTCTCTGTCTCCCCCAGCTAGTTGCTTAGTTTAGGCATCAGCAAGGGAAGGCTACATAATAATGACAAATAATGCTCAATGCCTGACAGATATTTTGAGCTCCTAGCTAGGACAACATGGGAAATAATTCTTTAATTGAGATTAAAATGGGAAATTGTTACCTCACAACTTGCGAGAGTAAATAGAAAGACTTGCCTAACATGCCTTGCTTCTAGGTGTTAATTTTTAAAATGTGGGCCAGTCACCAGTGGTGGGATTCAAACATTTTTACTACCAGTTCTGTGAGCATAGCTTGGTGGGCATGTCATGGCTTGGTGGGCATGACAGGGGAAGGATACTGTAAAATCTCCATCCCCTCCCCACTCCAGGGGAAGGTTATGCAAAATCCCCATTTCCTCCCAATCAGCTGGGACTCGGGAGGCAGAGAATAGATGGGGGAGGGGCCAGTCAGAGGTGGTATTTACCGGTTCTCCAAACTACTCAAAATTTCCGCTACCAGTTCTCCAAAAACTGGTCAGAACCTGCTGAATACCACCTCTGCCAGTCACAGGACACCATCACAATACCTCATGATAGAAGTTGGGTAGAGAAAGAATGACTGCCCCATGAGCCTCTAAGACCATGGATGAGTTTCAATAATGGAGAATGTTTGTAGTTCAGCTCTTGGCTCTTTTGATCTGCCTCTGGGCGGTTCTTCAGATGAATCACCAAACAGGGAAAACAGGGTTTAGTCAAGCAATCTTTAATCCGCAACAGTCAGGTATCGAGGGAAAACCAAGTACGAATGTAATAAAGTCAGCACTGAATGTTTGGTTTCGTCAGTATTTTTTAAAGCAGCGCGTTGACCGCGCCCACGCCTCACCAGTATGCAATCGTCTTTCCAGCTGTTCCTTATTCCTTTCTTCTCAAACCAACAGCACTTCCGCATTCAAACGTTGCAGATGCCGATTCTTCACAAACGATCCTGACTCGCAGCCTATGTGCAGGTATTAGTAACCACCACCACCAGAACCTAACGAACCCGTCACCACTACTACCCCGAGTATCTAATAACCATCCCCACTGTTTTTCTGTAGATTCTTTAGTCAGCCTTAGATTCTTTAGTCGGCCTTGGATGCCTCTCCCTCGGACAAATATGTCGAGGGTTGAAATCAGGGGCCCTTAGTGTTCTCTGACCTTGTTTGTTTTCTTGTAGATATTCCATTACCCAAACTAGGTAACATCATTGATACTAGCACTGATGATGATACCCAGTGGTGGGATTCAACTGGTGTAACAACTGGTTCATTGGGCATGGCACAAGGTGCAATTAGAAAAAGCTCTAAAACATGCCTTCTACTTCAGCCCTGGTGAGTGAAACAGCTGAGGAACGGCAATCCGTTCTGCTGCGCTGATCAGCTGGGCTTCAAACACAGGAAATAAAGGTCAGTATAGTGCAGGGGCGGGCGGGCAGGCCCACCTGATTGTCGGAGAGAGCCGGTTCGCTCTCAGCTGATCATCGGAGCTACCGGTACACTTGAACCGGTGTGAACCGGTAGAATTCCACCACTGATGATACCTAGTTTGAGTAATGAAACATCTGCAAGAAAATGTAGAAAATTACACCCCTCTCCTAGAGGAATGAAATGTTTTAGGAAATATAAAAAAGACAGAACATTATATTTCCCTAAAGGAGGAATGGAGAAACATGCTCTTGGAGACAGAAAGCAGTCCCTACCTTTCTTAATGGCCCTCAGCAGATGTCAGCACTTAAGAAATAAAGAGCTTATTGAAAGAAGCCTAGGTAACTCTGTTCATAAGCAAGTACCATCACCCAAGAGCCAGAACAGGACAAAAGCCATTAAGCCACAATAGAAATTACCCAACACCCTTTCAGAACACAAGCCCCTTCTGTCAGCCTCTCAAGTTGCATTTCATTCAGGGCTGACATAGTAAAGAGGGGGTTAAATTCCTGTGGGATTAGTAAGAGAGGCTGCAGTAGATTGATTAGAGGATGACCAATAGAATAAGGGAGCAAGCCAGGAAAGGGAGGGAATTTGGAGCAGAGGTCATTTCCTGGCTGCATATGAGTCCGTGAGGATGTTGTTCTAACAAATAAAAGTTTTTTTCTTTATTATCAAAATGTGAGAGGCACATTATTTCTTTTTAGACAACTCCAACTCGGACACCTTCATTGCATCAACCCCAGCAAACTTCAACCAAACCTGGGAGCTCAGACAACCTATAGAGCCAGCTATGACCCCTACATAACCCCTACATGGCTCCAACAACAGTCTGGCAACAACCAATAGAATACATGTTCTTGCACAGGAACAGGAAGCTCAAGTGCAAAGCCCAAAAGAAGGTATGTGATTCTGCTTCATCATTAAACCATTTTCCAAGCAGCTGCCATGTTTCCAGTGTCTTTGTCCCAGCTTGGACCTGAACCAGATGGAGATTTCTTCCCACAAAAACAACCAAACTCAGAAAGCACCAAGGACCCTCAAAGATGGACTTATATGGCTGCTCATCTGAAGAAACACAACTCTGGCCTCTCATGATAATTGTACAAAACCCCATGACAGCCATATAAACAAAAAGGCAAAACTGCAAAAACCAGGCACCACAACCCTCCTCTCAAGGGAGCCAACCACCATCTTCATGCACCCTATCCTAGTGCTTGGGAGAAGCACTTACTGGATGTGATCTTATGAGGACTGAGTTTTGTGCACGCATACAGGGCTTGATGTCTCCAACAAGAGCTCCCCAAATTCAGCCTGAAACCTTGGGAAACTCTTCTAGGCTGCATAACAGAAGGATAGAGTCAAGATCACGTGAAGTGTGATTGAGATGAGTAGTAAATTCGAATCTCAGATACAAGAATTACAAGCGAAACTTCTGGAAGCAGAGGCCAAAAATTATAACATTCAGAATGATGTTATTATGCTTCAAATTAAGGCTATGGAATCTGCAATTAGACTAAGAGGGATAAAAGAAAACAACAGAGAAAACTTAAGAACAACTTGTGCAAAGGCCTTTGCAGAATTATTAAAGCTACAAGATGAATTAATTTTGGGTTCTATAGCGAAAGTTTACAGAGTTAACTCACGTTTGGCTAAACAAAGGAATCTGCCTAGAGATGTCGTTGTTTACTTCACTGATAAAAGACTGAGAGATGATATTTTACAAAAGTCTTATTCTGATAGAGTTCAGGTAGCAGGTACACAAATCAGGATTTTCAAAGAGCTACCATCGAAGGTCTTAAAGGACAGGAAAGATTTTGATTTTTTGGTCAAGGAACTGGAGAGAAGTAATATCCCATTTAGATGGGACTTTCCAACTGGTATAATTTTTAGATATCAAGGTGTGAGACATTGTCTGAATACTATTGAAAAAGCAGAATATTTTTATCAAAATATCTTTAAGGGAGCACCGAAATATATCAAGAATAAAAACTCAAAAACAGAGTTTACAAAATGTGAACAGAAAGAAGAAAGTCAAAGTGTGTTAAAAATAAAAGGAGAATTTGGTGGTTGTCCAGAGGATTCTATTATGGATTTTTCTGATGAGAAAACTGAACACCTCAGTGACTTTGGGGGATTACAGGACCTTGAACTGCTGGAGGAAGATTCAAAAAACAAAGTTTTACTTCGAGATGACCAGCAGCAGAGGTCCAATATTCTTCAAGACATGGGGGGTGATGCTAATCGACAGGAACTAGAAGTCAATGAAGAAATCCGACTGGAAACCACAGGTGATAAATTTAAAGAGCATTGTGAATTGTTTGATACTGAATCAGAAAGCATTAAAAGATTTGGAAAAAATGGATTATAAAAATTCTTTTAAGATGTACAACAATTGTTAAAAGTTCATTCTGAGTTGGACTAACTTTAAACTTATATATCAAAATGGATTATAAAAATTTACTATGAAGTTTATCCTGGATTGGACATGATATCCTGAGTCCTGATAGATTGCTGCAAAATTAGCAGCGATCACTGGTTACCCAATTATATATTTTTTGTGGAACTTATTTTCTAGGAGAAGACTACGAAATTGAAAATATCTTATAACCCGAAGGATTGAATTGCAAAGGGTGGCAGGATTTGAAATAATTTTAAAGGAACATCTGGGAATGCAGCTCTTAGTTGATTTTTTTTTTCTCTTTTTTTTTTCTTCAAGGCTTGAATGTCAAGACTGCAAAAGCCTATTTTTAGGTATAGTATAAGTTAGCTTGAATGAATTTTCCTAGAGGTGTGAATATCTTCGTGGTTGGATATTATTCATATAAAGTCACTCGGGGGGTTGTGTGGGGAAATGTTTTACTTTGCTGATGGGGGCAGCGGCAAGATGAAGATTATTGAAGCAGGATTTATGTAAGGAAATATGTTTGACTTCAATCAAGTTGAAGAGAAGATTGAAATTTGGATTATACAGGCTGAGGAATGAATTAAACAAAAGATAATTTTTTTAATGATATAACTGCGTGATTATAAATATATATGCATATATATGTTTTATGTTTTTGGGGTTTTTTTAGTTAAGGGGTGTAGTTAGGATAGAATTATAATGGTGTTCTTAATTATAATGGTTATTAATGGGTTTTTTTTTTATTATTATAATATTGTTTAAATATATTAAGGTCTGGTTTTTTGTTTTTGTTTTTTTTTTCCTTCTTTCCTTCTTTCTCTTTCTCTTCCTCTTTCGAAATTTGTTTAATTTAGAATTTGAACATTTAATAATCTTTTTCTTTTTCCCTTGTTCTAAATTTTGTTTTTTTTAACTTGTAGCGGAAGTCGGGGGGGGGATGGGGAGGGAAGGGGCTGGGGTCGAGGGAGGATGGGAGGGGTTGGGTAGGGGGACTGGGGAGGGGGGGTGAAAATGAAAAAATTTCTGTATTGTAAAACTTTTTCAATAAAAAAAAAAGATCACGTGAAGTGTTAATACCACGTTATAATGCCTTGGTAAGGCCACACTTGGAATCCTGCATCCAGTTTGGGTCACCACACTATAAAAAAGATGTGGAGACTCTAGAAAGAATGCAGAGAAGAGCAACAAAGAGGATCAGGGGACTGGAGGCTAAACCATATGAAGAATGGTTGCAGGAACTGGGTATGTCTAGTTTAATGAAAAGAAGGACTAGGGGAGACATGATAGCAGTCTTCCAATATCTCAGGGGCTGCCCCAGAGAAGAGGGAGTCAAACTATTTTTCAAAGGACCTGAGGGCAGGACATGAAACCATGGATGGAAACTAATCAAGGAGAGAAGCAATTTAGAACTAAGAAGAAATATCCTGAGAGTGGATACAATAAACCAGCGGAACAGCTTGCCTCCAGAAGTTGGGAATGCTCCAACACTGGAGGTTTTTAAGAAGATGTTGGATAACCATTTGTCTGAAATGGTGGAAGGGTTTCCTGCCTAAGTAGGGGGTTGGACTAGAAGACCTCCAAGGTCCCTTCCAACTCTGTTATTCTATTCTATTCTATTCTGTTCTGTTCTGTTCTGTTCTGTTCTGTTCTGTTCTGTTCTATTCTATTCATTGCTATGCTATTTTGTGAGGTGTTCTCTGTGCTCTGAAGAGATTGTTTCACTCCTTTCTGTCAAGGAGTGGCTGGCTGTTTCTCGATTACAAAGTGTAGTTACTTTGGACCTTTCAAGTCTTTCACAGTTTGGGGTGAGGGTCCTAAGAGGACTTGATGTCTCTGAACCAGCGGTGGGTTCCTCCCAGTTCAGTCTGGTTCTATAGAACCAATAGTAAAACCAGTGGGAGCCTTTGCGCCTCCCCCTCCCCGCCACCGCCATGACATCATTGTGGGTGATCTGTGTATGCGCGCACTCCCGCTGCAAACCGGTAGTAAAGGTAAGTGGAAACTGCCCCTGCTCTGCACCATGCTTGGAGTTTCAGCCTTATTGGATGTCTACATTTTATGAGACAGCAGGTGCTTATTAAGGAAAGCAGGAAAATTCCCAGATTGAACCTATTCTATAAAATATGCAGTTACATTCAAGAACGGCGAGGCCTCGGTTAAAAGTTGGTCTGGGTTTGGCTTGGCAAGTTTGAGAACCTCTGTGATAGATAGATTAAAATTTAATTATTAAAAGAAAAGTGACTGTTCATTTCTTGCTCAACTCTGATTCCAATGAAATGTTCTGTTTTATTCATCCAGGGGAGCAGACAGAGCATCGCACAGGTTCATTTTTCATTTTAGGAGGCTGTGGTCCTATAAAGTTTGAGAATCAGTGCCTCAAAAAACAGTTTTGCTAACAGCTTTCATCAAAGGTCCACATTTTTTAGCCAGGGAGCCATTCTGCAAAAAAAAGAAGAAGAAGAAGAAGAAGAAGACAGGCTGCAAATCTTTTCTCCCTTTACAGAGAGATCCCATAAAGAAGAAATGCTGAAAGATTTTCATGGGAAGGCAGCATCTGAATGGGCAAGGGTTACCGAGTTGCCATGGAAACAATCAAGCTAAGTTGGTTGGCTATTGAATTTGGCAGTGAGAGGAAGACGACTATCTCCTCGTCCAACCCCCTGCTTCAGCAAAGAAATCCTATAGCATTTCAAACAAATGAATGTCCAATCTCTTCTTTAAAACCTCCAGAGATAAAACACCCACAACTTCTGGAGGCAAGTGGTTCCACTGATTAATTGTTCTCACTGGCAGGAATTTTCTCCTTAATTCCAGGTTGCTTTTTTCCTTGATTGGTTTCCATCCATTGTTCCTCCTTCTAACGCTTTGGAAAAGAGGCTGACTCCCTCTTCTTTGGGGCAGCCACTTAGATATCAGAACATTGCTATCAGGTCAACCTCTAGTCCTTCTCTCTGTTAAACTATTCCTAATTCCCGCAACCGTTCAAGGTTTAGCCTTCAGCCCTCTAACCATCTTTGTTGCTGTTCTCTGAACTATGATTGAAATAATCCATGACATAGTATGATGTATGAATGCAGGCTATCTGCCTTATTATTTGATCTGCCTGGGGGAGCAAGCTTATTCTCCTTCCCCACCCCCAAATGCCTAATAGTTAAAAGGCTATGTATCTGTTCATTTCTCTCTATGTGTTGGGGACGGGACGGGAAGAGGGAGAGAGAGAGAGACAGACAGACAGAGACAGAGAGATAGACAGAAACAGAAACAGGGAGGGAGGGAGAGAGGGAGAGACAGACAGACAGACAGACAGAGACAGAAACAGAGAGGGAGGCAGGGAGGGAGGGAGGGAGAGGAAGAGACAGACAGAGACAGAAACAGAGGGAGAGGGAGAGAGACAGACAGAGACAGACAGACAGAAACAGAAACAGAAGCAGAGAGGGAGGGAGAGAGGGAAGCAGAGAGCAGACAGAGACAAAGAGAAGGAGGGAGGGAGAGAGGGGGGAGGGGGGAGGGAGAGAGAGAGAGAGAGAAATGTGGGTAGGGAGGAACACAAAAGACACAGATCTTATAAGCCATTGTGTCTTTCTTCATTTGCTCTTCTCATTTCTAGCCTCAGGAATGCCAGTCATCTCCTATTTGAATCCTTACACAGTTTTTCCCTGCTCAACTACACAGCAGATTGAAAATGCATTTTCTTTGAAGTGCTGGAGGCAATTCATTGAGTCCACTACTTCCCACAGCTGCCGCTACACATGATCACAGAGGTGCCTCCAAGGTAGCTTTATCAACAGTCTTGCTTCTCTGCTCCTTGCTAGTTACTTATTAGTTCATTCCAGGCCAGACTCCTTCATCATGGGTAAGACCTAACATGTTGCCATTCTCTGGACACATCCCTGTCTTTGTCCCTGGGATGGCAGGAGTAAGGCTTATGGATCTGGCATAGGGAGATAAAGTATAGGTTCCCCTCGCACATATGTGTTAGTTCATTGATGGCTAACCTTTTTGGCATCACATGCCAAAAGCGGGGGGGAGCATGGGGGGGTCATGCGCATGCGTGCTCACACCCATAATTCTATGCCCCCTGCCCCCCCATGCATGCATACATGAAACCCCCCCCCCCGGCGCACCCCTGCTTTTGGCATGCGATGGCCCGGTGGGTCCGGTAGGCCCGTTTTTCGCCCTCCCCAGGCTCCAGACCCCATACTTCTGTTTCTGATCTCTGGACAGCTTTCCAGCCATTTTTGCCCTCCCTAGGCTCCTAGAAAGGCTCTGGAGCCTGGGGAGAGTGAAAAACGGGCCTTCCAGTCCCACCGGAAGTTGGCAAATGGGCCATTTCTGGCCTCCGGAGGACATTTCCAGGGTGGGGAAGGCCGTTTTCGCCCTTTCCAGGCTCCTAGAAAGGCTCTGAAGCCTGGGGAGAGCGAAAAACGGGCCTTCCCCACCCTCCTGGAGACCCTCCAGAGGCCAGAAACAGCCTGTTTCCTGACTTCCGGTGGGCCCAGAAGGTCTGAAAATTAGCTGGCTGGCACGCACATGCGCGCCGGAGCTGAGCTCATGTGCCCACCAATATGGCTAGGCGTGCCATTCGCCATCATGATGCTAGTTGTTCCCGACTCTAGGGGGCAGTGCTCATCTCTGTTTCAAAGCCAAAGAGCCAGCGCTGTCCAAAGACATGTCCATGATCATGTGACCAGCATGACTCAACACCAAAGGCGCATGAAACGCTATTACCTTCCCACCAAAGGTGGTCCCTATTTTTCTACTTGCATTTTTTACGTGCTTTTGAACTGCTAGGTTGGCAGAAGCTGGGACGAGTAACGGGAGCTCACCCCATTATGCGACCCTAGGGATTTGAACCGCTGAACTGCCGACCTTTCAATCGACAAGCTCAGCGTCTTAGCCACTGAGCCACCACATCCCTTTTTGGTTAAGATTAGAGCCCAGGAAATCCAGAGAGATGTGCGCTCTTAGCATGGAAACTCAATGGGTAAGTTTGGAGAAGTTATTATCTCTCAGCTCAAACTACACCAGGGTAGTTATGGGAATAAAGTAAAGAAGACACCTAAAAGAACTCTGTCACTTTGACCTCCTGGAGGGAAGAAGGGAATGTACAATATGGATGGATGCACGGATGGATATTTTTGTTTTCCAGTGTAGTAATTTTCTTGCGCGATCCAATCTGGATCATTCACTGGGACCAGGGGTTTCGTCTTCTGAGCTTTCAGACTCGTGCTGGAGCCCATCCTGAGAGAACTTCTCTCTACCAATAATTTTCTTGAATATGGAGGATGATCCCAATGCCGTGAGATAAGATAGAAGAGTCAAAATTGCAAAAAAGCTCCTGTCCTAGGCCCAAACCTTTATGTATGCTGCAAACTACATCTCCAAGACAGGTTGGATGATGCTGTAACCTGAGGGTTTTTTCCCCCCTGAATTGCTGCAAAGTGGCAAAACTTTGGAACTCTTTAATAGGTAACTATAGAAGACGACTGCCATAAATTCTCATTAGTGTAACCTTTTACTGTAATCCAAAATGCAATTACTGCTACAGCTTCTCCATATTGTTTGTGATGTGACTGAAGTGTCACATCCATTAAACAGAGCTGGGATGTTTTGAGTGATGCCCAGGTTTTAGATCTTTTGAATCTTCGACATCGATTAAGACTGGGCCTGAAATTCAATGTACAGAAAAGTTAGGTTTTACACTTAGGCAGCAAAAACCAAATGTATAGGTAAAGATTAGGTGAAAACCTGGCTCAGTAGCAGTAACTATGAGAGGGATCTTGGAATCCTAGTGGAACAATCACTTAAATAGGAGCCAGCAGTGTGCAGCAACAGTCAAAACCACCAATGCAGTCCTAATGTCAGCGTTCCAGAAAACCCCCCAACTCCAAGTAAAACTGTGAAGCAAGCATTTTCAAAGACTTATTTATTTATTTATTTATTTATTTATTTATTTATTTATTTATTTATTTATTTATTTATTTATTTATTTATTTATTTATTTATTTATTTATGTTTATATGCCACCCTATCTCCAACGGACTCAGGGCGGCTCACAGTAATAAAATTCACAAAGCCATAGTACAAAATTAAAATCTAATTAGACCACCTAAAATTTAAAAACCCATAAAACCCCATCAGTCCAGGTCAGAGAACTTGAATAATCAAGTTTTTAATTTGTGGCGGAAGGTGCAAAGGTCAGGAGCCAACCGGAGCTCCAAGGGGAGTCGATTCCAGAGGGTGGGCGTGCCCACAGAGAAGGCTCTACCCCTGGAGGCCGCCAACCGACACTGTCTAACTGACAGCACCCTGAGCAGGCTCTCTCTATGGGCGCGAACCGGGCGATGGGATATCATAGCTGGCTGTAGGTGATCTGCCAAATATCCTGGGCCTAAGCCATGTAGGGCTTTATAGATCACCACTAGCACCTTGAATCTCACCCGGAGGACAACCGGCAACCAATGCAAGTCGTGCAGGAGGGGTGTAACATGGGAGTATCGGGATCCTCCCATCACAACCTGCGCGGCTGCATTCTGTACCAGCTGAAGCCTCCGAGTGGTCCTCAAGGGCAGCCCCATGTAGAGAGTGTTACAGTAGTCAATATGTGAGGTGACTAGCGCATGAGTGACTGTGCGTAGGGCATCTCGGTCCAAGTAGGGATGCAACTGGCACACCAGATGAATTTGGGCATATGCTCCCCTGGGACAGTTTACCTACTAGAATAGGTAAACTGGCACATCTGGGAAAACCCAAATCTGAGTGATCCGGGTTTTCCCTCATTAAATCAAAACCCCCCAAACCATCCCCTCACTCCTCAATCAATCACATGCTCTAATCACCATCCATCTCATCTCGAGACAGCACTCCGACCCCTCCTTCTCCAGATGCAGGATTGGACTGACCTTGACTGACAGGAAGAATGCTATTATGTCTACAGACAACCCCTCTACTAAATCCCCCCCTCCTACTTTCCCACACATGAGAAGGTGGCAGCATGGAAGCTTCCGGTCTAATATGGCTTCCAAAACTGACACCCAGGTTGCATTGACCGCAGGATAGAATCAAAATCACATGAACTGTGATTTATAAAGCCTTAGTAAGACCACACTTGGAATATTGCATCTAGTTTTGGTCACCACATTATAAAAAGGACGTTGTGATTCTGGAAAGAGTACAGAGAAGAGCAACAAAGATGATTAAGGGCCTAGAGTCAGCGGTGGGTTGCTCTCGGTTTGGTCCAGTTCTATAGAACCAGTTGTAAAACTGGTAGGAGGCTCCGCCCACCCATCCACCCACCAGGACGTCATGATGGGTGATCTACGCATTCGCAGAAGTGATTATCTTTACACAGTTCCCGTTGTGAACTGGTAGTAAAGGTAAGTAGAACCCACCCCTGCCTAGAGTCCATATGAAGAATGGTTGCAGGATTTGGGTGTGTCTAGTCTAATGAAAGGAAAGATTAGGGTGACATGATAGCAGTGTTCCAATATTTGAGGTGCTGCCACAAAGAAGGGGTGTGAGTCAACCTGTTCTCCAGAGAACCAGAAGTCAAAACAAGAAACAATGGATGGAAACTAAGCAAGGAGAGAACTAATCTAGAAATAAGAAAATTTTCCAGACAATGAAAACAATTGATCAGTGGAACAGCTTGCCTTCAGAAGTTGTGGGCACTCCATTACTGGAGACTATTAAGAAGACACCGGATAGTCACTTGTCTGAAATGTATAGGTCTCGTGCTTGATCAGGGGGTTGGACCAGAAGACCTCCAAGGGTCTTTCCAGGTGTGTTATTCTGTTATTATTTTTTCTTGGAAGATGTCAGGTGGAAAAAGCTTGGTCAACAAACACACATATATTACTAAGTTGTAGACACATACAGTTAACCTAGAACGTAACTTGTGGTTTGATGTACAATATAGAAAGCTATCATGTTATAGTCACCATTTAAATCAGGATTCTCAAAACTCCAAAATGATAATTCTAGATATGGACTATAGGAAGTTAGTGCCCACCCTTCTCCTAGGAAAATGAGATATTTTAGGAAATATTAAAAGGGCAGAATCTTTTCCCTAAAAGGGAGGCAGAAACTCAACCCCTCCCCCACCCCCCTTTGTCAATGGGCCATTAAGGCCTGGGCCAGTCTATGCTACATAACAAAGATCTACCTCCTTCAGGCAGAGCCATAATAGAAATCCCAAAGCCTTTTCATTACATCATCACCCAGCGAGAGTCAACCGAACTTGGGACTCAAAAACACAGCCTACAGAGTTGCCCCTGCATGGCCCCATGGGAGTCTGACAACCGATCAGAATGCAAGCTCAAATTCAAAAGCCCGGAGAGGGCATAAAACCGGGGCACTCTCAGCATCTCTTCCCTTTTTCCCCCAGGACCTCAAACCACGTGGTCCTGTCCACCATTAAAGACCATCTATCCAAGCAGTCTCCATGGGTCGAGTGTTTTTCTTCCCCACTTGGAACTGAACCCAAATGGACATTTCTTCCAACAGGACAACAGTGAGACAAAGTTTGATTGAAGAGTTAAACGTAACAGGGGCTAAAAGAAGAACACAGAGTCATTAATTCAGTTTCTTAGTTTAGCACGTGGCCCAAGCTTGGCCAACATGAGTTAAATGGCAAGGCCAATGCATGAAAAATGTTGAAGCTTTTGGCTTATTAACATTACTGCTCCGAAGTTGTCAGCTTGAGCTTCACTGCTTTGATTTTAAGTGACAGTTTGGTTGATTGATGCTTCTGGAGTTTTTGCCAACCCTAGACTTGCATTTCACAGCTACCTGATAAAGAAGGGAAAGAAGTATTTAAACATTTAGATGCTGACTTGAGCAATTCTCAAGTTCATTTACCACAGTGTTATATTGCTAATGTTCTGAAATCTCAGCAAACCTTTGAATGAAAGGACCTATAAATTGCTCCAGATGAAGTTCCTTGCCTGTAATTACAAAGAAACCTCAAAAACTAGGGAAATTGATGGTGAGATCCACTTTATTTATTTGATTTGGGGAGGGAGAAAAGTTGATGCCAGAGAACAAGTTAAAGGTATTTTTCAGTAGAAGAGAATATTTGCAGCTCAGAGTTGAATTGTTGGGTCATTGGTGCTCTCTGGACTTAGCTGTTTTCTTGGAAACATTTCATTACCCAACTAGGTAACATCATCAGTATTAGGAGGGAGCGGGGGTTGTGGAGTGGAGGAAGGAGAAGTGAAGCAGGAGGAGGTGAAGGTGGAGATGGAGGAAGAGAAGTGTAGGATCCTTGATGTTCTCTGAGCTTGGTTGTTTTCTTTTTCTTTTTTTAATAGTTATTATTAAACAGTTTTCTTCCTTTTATATCACAATTGCAATCTTTACAGCACTCCGGTATCAGTATATTTCCTAAGTACATACAAATTATTTTTGTTATTATTCTTCCTTTCCTTTTGTGTACATATCTATTCTATACTATCCATCAATATTGCAATTACATACCTGTATATATTTATTGTCACAACTTAATTTACTTTTACATTCTTATTCTTTGCTTCTATTCTCTAACCAGTTATACTATGTGTTCCAAATCAGATAGTATTCCGTTTCACCTCTTTCTTTTATTTCCATTGTTAGCCTTCCATCTCCACACATTCTAACACTTTTTAAAATCACCATTTCCTCAGAGGGAGTACTATCATTTTTCCAGTATTGTGCGTAGATGATTCTAGTTGCTGTTATTGTGTATAATATGATATACTGAGGTTTTTTTACTATAATTCCCCCTTAATATACCTAATAAGAATAGTTCTGATATTAGATCTATTTGTTGTTTAGTAATTTCCTCTAGCCAATTTCTTATCTTTGACCAGTATTTCCTTGCATCTGGGCATAGCCACCACATGTGGTAATATGTTCCTTGCGAACTTGGTTGTTTTCTTACAGACATTTCATTACCCAACTAAGTAACATTATCACCACTGATGTCTGCAAGGAAACAGCCAAGCTCAGAGAGCACTAAGAACCCCACTTTCTCTCTCACAATGGTTCCCAGCCATTATATTGTCACTGAATGCTGATAAGACAATGATCTAGTCACAGAATCAGTTAACAACTATCTAGCTTCCACCATATAAGCCATTGGTCACCAATGGTGCACAGGGGTGAGTTCTTATTTTTTTTTACTGTGGGTGTGGCTTATTTTGCAGGCGTGGCTTGATGGTCATGTGACAATTATTTAGGATTTAGCAGAGGTACTGGTCTACCAGGCTTTTAACTGCTTGCAGAGCTGTAGCTGTCTACCCATTTATTTTTGCAGGCACTGATTTACTCATGTATTTTTGCAGGCACTGATTTACCCATTTATTTTTGCAGGCACTGGTCTAGTCATTTGTTTTCTTTTAACACTGATCAGCTGTAAGGCAGCCCTTTGAAGCCCAGGCGGCAAGACTTTAAACAGTTTTTTTTCCCTCTAGCCATCAGCTGGGACTCAGGAGGTAGCAATAAATTGGGAGTGGGGCCAAATAAAAGGTAAGAATAACACAGGGGTGGAGGGGGGGGCGGGGGGGCAGGGGCAGAACCAGTTTGATGACATCATATCGTCACCGCTACCAGCTCGGGAGAACCGGGCCGAACCGGGAGGAACCCACCACTGATGGTGCATCTGTGTTCATGTGACTCCTATGGAAGGAATCCATGGGATGACCGCAAATCAAATCAAAGTAATTTACATTTTTAAATGCTGTTTCAAATCATTAAAATCTTATGAGGTCCTCAAATCTCATAGATGTTGATGTCTGTCTTAAGTTTGGTGAAACGTTAGGCAAGACTATCAAAATTTCATCAGAATGGATTACATCATCAAATTTTGACCATGGAAACGAAAATATTTTGTCTTATGTTATTTTAATCCGCAACCAGAAACCATCTGCATTGGTCCACAGATCCATTGTTTTCAGATCAATGTTTATTAAAATTATTAGTCAAGGTTATAGGAAAGAAAAATAATGTCCGTGCATTCACATTTCAGTAAAATGTATATTGAGTTAAAATAATAAGTATGCCTGTAAAACTGGCAGTTCCTGGAGTCCTGAGGGGATTTGTTAATGAGAAACAAAACCTTCTGTCTCCACTTCATGTCACTCTTAGAAAGATAGATATATATTCACTCCTCTGCTTCAGTCTTGCATTAATCTGAGACATTATTTTTAAAAAATGCTTTCCCCGCCAATTACAAATAAAGGTAATTATTTCAATGTATCTTTTAAAAACCATCTTCCCCCAGAGTACACATCTTTAAATGAGTGTCTAAATAGCCGAAAACTACATTAGAATAATTGAGAAATGCAACAATTGGAAAATGCAAAGCCTAGAGATAAATTCTAATTTGCACCTAACTCTAGGTCTCATTTACAGAATAACAGAATAACACCATTGGAAGAAACTCGGAAGGTCTTCTAGTTTTACACCCCCACCCCCATCCCCGATCCCTGCTCAGGCAGGAAACCCCATACAGAGGGGTCTGCAACCTTAAACACTCAAAGAGTCATTTGGACCCATTTTCCACAGAAAAGAAAACACTGGGAGCCACAAAATCCTTCCCGTGCCTGACTATTTCTTGAGGGACCACTAAACTAGCATATGTAGTTGAATTAAATGTTTTTTTCTGAAACTTTTCTTTTCTTGGTTTAACCATGGTTGGCTACCGGGGGTTGAAAAGCTCAATAAATCGTGTGCCGATTGAGTAACAGGGAGCTGCAGCAAAGAGGTGAAAGAGCCACATGCGGCTCCAGAGCCACAGGTTGCTTACCCCTGCCCTATACCACTTCCAATCTTTTTTTTAAAGCCTCCAGTGTTGAAGCACCCTCAACTTCTGGAGAAAAGCCGTTTCACTGGTTAACTGTTCTCTCCAAAAAGAAGAGGCATTCCTTCTGATCTTCCAAATATCAGAGGATGAAATATGTCTGACTCCTTCGTACCTTCAAATATTGGGATGAAGATAACAAGATATTCACCGATCAGTATCTTTTTCCAGAAGAAAAAATGGCTCAGATATCAACTGGATATTTCCTCTCCTTCCATGCACTCATGTCTGTCAGTTTGAATATAGCCAAATGGCCTACTTGGCTACGTTCATCCTTTAACCCCGGTCTAGCTAGTGCCCACACTAGCTGTACTGTGATCTAATGTGTTTGCTTGTGGTCCAAACAAGTTTTCCACTTCTCCACTAAGACATGCATAAGAATTCCCAATGATTTAAGTCCTCTATAGCAAGAACAGTGGTGGGTTGTTACCAGTTCGCCCCGGATAGGGTGAACTGGTAGCTTCAGCGGTGGGAGGCTCCACCCACTTGCCCAGACGCTTCTGTGCATGCGGAGAAGCATCATGCACGAGCACAAGCGCGCCCATGAGCAAACCAGTAGCAACAGGTTTTGAAACCCGCCCCTGAGCAAGAACTACTTGGGTTCCCCTTTCCATCCAGGTGTCTGTGTTCTTTTTCTGGAGACTCCATTCCATTCCTGTTCCCACCACCTAGTTTTTCATCTCACCCAAGATGTAGTTAGTGTTTTTTACAGAAACTGAACATTTTCATTAGGCTGCTTTTGAAAGAAAGAAAAAAAAAGATCCAGAAGGAAATAAAAAGAAGTTCAAGTAGCTCAAGGGCTCATTCACTCAAAGTTCAAGAGATTGCCTGATTAACCAGGATGGAGGCAGAGAGCTGTACGCCCGCCTCCATCTGCGCATTTCATCTTCGCCCCCAGCAATCTGAACTGCTCGTGCAGCATTCGGAGATTAGCCAGCGATGATACATATGCAAAATGACAAATGAGTCGCGTAGCGTTTCTTAGAGAACAAGGGAGCTTTGGCCAGGTCACATGAGACGATGAATGCATACTAAAGAAAGTCAACTTCGTGCCCCAGGATGAACTTTCTCACTCTCACGTTTTAGGGGATGGAGATTAAGACGTTGTGTCAGCGTTCCCAGTAACACACCCATCGAAAGCAGAACTCCAAAGCAGGTAGATTCTAGTGATGGGATTCAGCCGGTTCTGTCCAGATCGCTCAAATCGGTAGAGGCAACTACGGGAGGCTCCGCCCACCCACCTGGATGTAATGCACGACTACTGCACGTGCGCAGAAGGCCGTGCACATGCACAGAGGTGGCACGTGTGAGTGAAGTGAGCATGCGCGCACGCATTCACATTTGCAAACCGGTAGGGAAGGGAAGGGAATCCCACCTCTGGTAGATTCCTCAAAGAACATGTTTATTGGATGCATTATATCAGCACAGCTGATGAAAACCAACTCTAAAGGTTTCTGTGGTTTTCACCTAATTGAAAGAGCAAAAGTTTCCTCTTCCCAGATGTCACTGGTCACATTGTCCAATGAATATAGCTGGCAGGCTGCTTGGTCCCTCCTCTCCTTCTTCAGCAGCCACCTGTTGTGATGAACTTGGTTCCCACAGGAAAACCTTTTGTTTTGGCTGTTGCCCGGTATAGCTACTTCCCCCCTCCCTTCCTCCTCTCAGTGTTCATGGCAACTAATGAGGCAGCAAAAGATGGCTTCAGCCAGGTTCACTTCAGAGTTGACACTTTGGATGGAAACTTGTCTAACCCTCGGTTCCAAAAAGGAAGAGAATGTCTCAGAGAACACTCAGGGGTGAAATCCAGCAGGTTCTGGAGAACCGGTAGCAGAAATTTTGAGCAGTTCGGAGAACTGGTAGCAGAAATTTTGAGAAGTTCAGAAAACCGGCACCCCACTCCGGGGCCACCTCTGTCTGGCCCCGGAGTGGGGTGGGAATGGAGATTTTGCAAAATCTTTCCCCCAGGAGTGGAAAAGGAATAGAGATGTTGCAGTATCCTTGCCCTGGAGTGGGGTGGGAATAGAGATTTTGCAATATACTTCCTGAAGGAGTGGGGAGGGAATGGGGATTTTGCAGTATTCTTCCCTTGGAGGGGGTGGGAGTGAAGATTTTGCAGTATCCTTCCCCTGCCACGTCCACCAAGCCACGCCTACCAAGCCACACCACACCCACCAAGACATGCCCACAGAACTGGTAGTAAACAAATTTGGATTTTACCACTGACCCCATTCATACAACTAAATCTGTCATGGTTCCAAGTAATGCTCCTAATCAATTCAAGACTCCAAGGCCTTGGCTTCTCAAAAATCCTGTTTATTGGGTACATCATATCGGCACAGTCAAAGGTGAAACCAACACTGAATAATTCCCAGTTTTGGTATAATTGAAGAATAGATACTGGCTACCCCCTTCGGGTCACAGGTCAGGTTAGCCAACCAAGTTGGTGATGAACTTCTCAGCACTCCTTCCTGCTTTTGCTAGGGCACATTGATTTGGCCTTGGTTCTCAGGAGCCTTATTGTTGTTATGTCTGACACATTGGAGGAAAACATTCTACATTCCATAAATCCCCCTCCCCCCCCCGCCCGCCCCATAAGTATGGCAACTAAGAAATGAAGCAAGAAAAATTATGGCTTCAGCTAGAGTCTTTCCGAGAGTTGACATAATCAGCTCAACGCCCAGAGGCAAGGAGCTTCCCTCAAACCTTTAAAATTTAGTCAGATGGATGAAATAGGGGTGCCACTACAACATCTGTATGAGAAGCTGTTCATTCCACATGCTCTTGCATTATTTTTTTTCCCCTATCCAAGTGCCAACCCCACTCCTACAAATATTCAATTTCCACACTATCAAATGATTCTAGGGCAGTGATGACTAACCTTTTTGCCATTGTGTGCCAAAAGCGTGGGGAGTGGGGGGGTCACACACACATGTGCCCACATCCATAATTCTATGTGTCCTGCCCCCCTCCCATGTCCCCCCTGCTTTTGGCACGCGATGGCACGGTGGGCCCAGTAGGCACATTTTTCGCTCTCCCCAGGCTCCAGAGCCTTTCTAGGAGCCTGGGGAGGGCAAAAATGGCTTTCCCCATCCCCCCAGAGATCCTCCAGAGGCTGGGAACAGCATGTTTCCTGACTTCTGGTGGGCTCAGAAGGCCTGAAAATCAACTGGCCGGTGCATGCATGCGTGCCAGAGCTGAGTCACATGCCCAGTCCCAGTCGAGGCAGGCAGCAAGCGGGCAGCAGCTCTGGGGCCTCAGGGAAGGGCAAATCACTAGGCCCTGGCCCCTGACCCAGGTGAAGGGCAAGTGGGCAGCATGCATTACTTTGATGAGCTGAGCAGAGCTGGCAAGGCAATTAGCTGGGCTGCGTGGCAAAGGCAACATATATAGGGCAGGGTGGGTAGGCGCAGCGAGTGGCCAGAAGGAGCGAGCAGAGAGCAGCCGGAAGGGGCGAGGAAGCAGCGACTGGGTGACCGGACAGGTGTGGGCAGGGCCACTCAGAGGTGTTATTTACCAGTTCAGCAAACCTATTCAAATTGCCGCTACCAGTTCGCCCGCACCAGTCTGAGCCAATCAAATACTACCCCTGGTTGTAGTGTCGAGGGGGGCATGTGATCACCTTTTGTGAACTTCCAACAAGAAAAGTCAATGGGGAAACCAGATTCACTTAACAACCGTGTTACTAATTTAACAACTGCAGTGATTCACTTAACAAATGTGGCAAGAAAAGTCGTAAAATGGGGCAAAATTCCTCACTTTCTCACTTATCAACATAAATTTTGGGCTCAATTGTGGTCATAAGATGAGGACTACACACACACACACACACACACACACACACACACACACACATATCATATCTACCTATCCATCCATTCATCCATTGCATCAATCCACTCAGTGCTTTTAATTAAATATAGATGGAATGGCAATTTATTCCTCCTAGGGATAACCTGCTACAGTGATTAATTATCTTTTTCTTTTTTAAAAAATGTGAAGGAAAGGGGAGGGGCGGTTTCAATTTTTAAAGTCCTTGAATCCAATTGATCTTTCCCTGACTCAAGCATAATCAATTTTTAATGTCATTGATTCTAAATATAGATCTGTCCCTTTCCTAACGAACCCTGATATCCTACCACTTTTAACTGCCTGAATCAATTAGGACAGGTCATTCATAAATTTCTTCCTCTGGGGGCACCTGTCTGTCTTGTCTGATTGTTTCCTAGGAAGCATCTCTTCTCCTCATCCCCCAAGGTCACTCACACATCTCATTTGCATGCAATGCAAATTCAGTTCTTGCACTATTTTAGCATCAGTACTAAACTAGTCAACAAAGCTGCATACTGCCCAAAAAAGTATTCCTTTTTTTTTTTACCGCTTCTAGAAAGCCTCTGAGTTTTCCACTTTTTGAAACAGGAAAAGCTGAAAAGCAAAAAATGTAAAACAACATTAATGCAAAAAGACAAGCAGAAGCAAAACATTTAGCCTTGTCCTACTTTTTAAAAAAATCCTAATGGGATGGGGGAGGAGGAAAATTTGGTCTTGCCCCTGTAGGAAGTTAGTACCCTCCCCTCTCCTAGGAAAATGAGATATTTTAGGAGATATTAAAAGGGCAGAATATTTCCCCTAAAAGGGAGGCAGAAACTAAGCCATCCTACTCACCCCTCTTTGTCAATGGGCCATTAAAGCCTGGGCCAGTCTATTCTACATAACAAAGACCTACCTCCTTCAGGCAGAGCCATAGTAGGAGTTGCTCAAAGCCCTTTCATTACATCATCACTAGTGGTGGGATTCAAATAATTTAACAACTGGTTCTTTGCCCTAATGATTTCTTCCAACAACCAATTCACCAAACTGCTCAGAAAGTTAACAACCGGTTCTCCCGAAGTGATGCAATCTGGCTGAATCCCACCACTGATCATCACCCAGCAAGATTCAACCAAACTTAACACAGAGACAACCTAAAGAGCTAGCTATAACCTCTGACAACAACCATTCAGGATCCTCTTCTGTGCCTCAGGAAGTTCAAAGCCAAAGAGGGTATAAAACCCAGGGACTCTCAGCATCTCTTCCCTTTTTTGCCCAGGATCTCAAAACCATGTGGTCCTGTCCACCATTTAAAAAAAAACATCTTTTCAATGAGCCACCATGTTTCCAGTGTCTTTTTCCCCCCTTGGAACTGAACCAGATGGACATTTCTTCCAATACCCCCATGCACCAAACGGCCCCACCCACTCTACAATCACCTTCTTCCTTACACATCCTCAAGACTTATCAGAGCCTTTGATGTCTAATTTAATTCACTGAATGTTTAAGCCTGGACTCACAACAATTCTCTCTCTCTCTCTCTCTCTCTCTCCCTCCCACCCTCCCTCTCCCACGCAAACACACAAATCCCTTTCTTTGATATCTGATTATAGACTAGTCTGGGTAAATTATTCCACTGCAGAACAAAAATGGTATTCTGTAAATCAATACATAATAATGAAGGCCATAATTCCTATCTTGTCTGTCAACTCACCTATAAATCTTTGATTTTATGTTTTTTTAAAGGGAGACTGGGGGGAAAGAGGAAAGAAATGTCTCGCAGCCAATGAATGTTAGATATCTGCCGTTCGTATGAATTAGCCTGTTTCACATCAAGAATTTTCAACTCCCCTTAATATTACAAAAGCACTGGTAAACTGTTCTTTGATCTGCTTACACCCAGCAGAGACATTTGCTTGATTTAATATAGGAAGAAGAGTGAGGGGGGGGGGGACGCAAAATGAGAAAAGTCTAGATGTGTGTGGAGAGGGTGAAAGCAAATATTTCAAATACATTCTCTTGGGGGTTTTTTATTTATTTATTTAAAACGGAGTTTTTACTGAAGCATAAAGCAGAAGCGAGAAGGACTGAGCCCCCCACCAGGGGGCTGGGCTCCTGGGGGTTCACAGGGCTGGGCTCCTGGGCTGGGCTCCTGGGGGTTCACAAGGGTTCGGGAGAATCTCTAGCTAAGATTCTGTGCAGTTCAGAGAACCCCCAAATCCCACTCCTGGCTGGCCCCACCCTACCCACCCCACCCCTCTCAGGAGTCTCCAAGCAGCCTATTTTGGATGCAGGCAAGTGAAGGGCACGCACTGAGGCTCAGGGAGGCCGAAAAACAGGCCTACCGGAAGTTCAGAAAGGCCGGAAACAGGGCCTGTTTCCAGCCTCCAGAGGGCTTCGGGAGCATGGGGAGGCCGTTTTCGCCCTCCCGGAGGCTCAAGGAAAGCCACCGGAGCCTGGAGAGGGCAAAAATGCCCCCCTGCCCCACAGTGCAGGAGGCAGAGTAGGCCACACCCACCATGGCTACGCCCACCGAGCAACCAGGCAGAGAACCCCCTTGCTAAAATTTTTGAAGTCCACCCCTGCCCCAAACGTTGCAAAATTAAAATTCCTGGGATTCCTCATCATTGACTATGCTAGTTGTGACTACTGGGAGATGCAATTCAGCAGCATTCAGATCAGTGTTTATCAGTCTCAGCAACTGTAAGACGTTGGAACTTCAACTCCCAGAATTCTCCAGCCAGCATGGGGCTGAGGAATTCTGGGACTTGAAGGCCAGACATCTTAAACTTGCTGAGATTGACAGAGGTGGAGAGAGGGAGGCCTGGAGGGAGGGAGTCAGGCAGACACAGGAAGGAAGGAAGGAAGGAAGGAAGGAAGGAAGGAAGGAAGGAAGGAAGGAAGGAAGGAAGGAAGGAAGGAAGGAAGGAAGGAAAAGAAAATGAACAATGGACTTTGGTAGGACTACTGGTTCTGGCCAGCAAACATCCAGACTTTGCAGGCTTAAACATTCTTCCTTTTAGAATAGGGAAAAAAATATCTCCAGTAGTTATAAAAAATAAGATGGATGATGCCATCTCAAAGTGGCCTTGCTCCAAATCTCACCTTGTCACCTTTATTTGTTCAACCTTCTTCTTAGACAGGCTATCTCAATTTGAATTACAAATCTTCCGCAACTAGGTACTCCAAGATTAAATGTTCTGAAGCATCTTTCTAAAAAACTTCAGATTTTACCGTGGCTGTTTTCCTTGATAGATAGATTGTGATAGGGCATTTGATGGAGGCTTGGTCAAGATAACCTTAAGGGAAAATGCTATATTTTTTCAAACTTGCTGTCTTTGGGGTCTGAAAAATTGTTAACGGTCATCAAGCTAAACCAGTTTTATGATTGCTTAACAAGGTCATCTGCAAAGGCTACTATATGCTCATTTTGGTCAACTTTAACCCTGGATTGCTTTCTGTGACTGCAGAAACGAAACCTATTAGATCAGTATATAATTCAACATAGTGTGCAAATTCAGAAACCGGGTTATCTCAAACATTGTACTACAAACTAGGGCATACAAAACCTTTGCCAGACCAATTCTTGAATACAGCTTGTCTGCCTGGAATCCATACTGTATATCAGACATTAATACAATTGAGCGGGTCCAGAGGTATTTCACGAGAGGAGTCCTCCACTCCTCTGCTCACAGTAGAATACCTTATGCCACCCGGCTTGAAATTTTGGGCTTGGACAACCTGGAACTACATTGCCTACAACCTGACCTAAGCATAGTACACAATATTGTCTGCTACAACATCCTACCTGTCAACGATTACTTCAGCTTCAATCTCAATAATACCCGGTCAAACAATAGATACAAACTCAAGGTAAAACGCTCCAAATTTGATTGCAAAAAATACGACTTAAGCAAAAAAATGGTCAACACCTGGAATGCTCTACCTGACTCCGTTGTTACATCCTCAAGCCCCCATAGCTTCAACCTTAAACTGTCTACAGTGGACCTCACCCCATTCCTAAGAGTAAAGGGGGCATGTATAAGCACACCAGTGTGCCTATCGTCCCTGTCCCACTGTCCCATTTATTTGTACTCATGTTCATGTCTATGTTTATGCTTATACCTGTTATCTTGTACATGTTTGACAAAATAAAGAAAGAAAGAAAGAAAGAAAAAATAATCAATCAATCAATCAGAGGGTATGTTGTGTGAACCCAGCTCTGTTGTTCCAGCATACCACCCTTCCCCTTTTATTGGACCAAACCTGTATTTCCAGGTGTGTAAGGCTTGTGAGTATGAAGAATGCTTTGAAGGACAGATGGAAGATCCATTATCAATTTGATAATTGAGCCTTAAGCCCAGGACCTGAAAGTGGATTATGAAAAATGCTTCAGACAGCCCACTCTTTGAATTCACATGAAGAAAATTGTGGGGGCTCCAACACTGTTTTTAAGAAGAGATTGAACAACCGTTTGTCTGAAATAGTATAGGGTTTCCTGCTTGAGTAGGGGGTTGGACTAGAAGACCTCCAAGGTCCCTCCCATCTCTGTTATTCTGTTAAAATTCCTTCTGCACTGGAAACAAATTCATTGAATCGAATCACACTTGGCCAAATAAAGCATTCAATCCAATTCAAAAAGAATAAATAAGGGGAGTACATTCCCCTTAGATTCTCTTCCTAGAGCTGTTCTAATACAGGTAGTCCTCAATTTACAACCACAATTGAGCCGAGAATTTCTGTTGCCAGGTGACCAAATCTATTAAGTGAGTTTTGCCCCATTTTACAACTTTTCTTGCCACATTTGTTAAGTGAATCACTGGAGTTGTTAAATAAGTAACAGGGTTGATAAGTGAACCTGGCTTCCCCAATGACTTTACTTGTCAGACAGTTGCAAAAGATGATCACCTGACCCCTTGGACACTGTAAACATCATAAATAGGAGTCAGTTGCTAATGTAAACCGTGTGACCCCATGGGGGTGCTGCAGCAGTCATAAGTGTGAAAAATGATCCTAAGTGACATTTTTCGGTAACGTTATAACTTCGAACAGTCACTAAATGAACTGTTGTACCGTGTTTCCCCCAAAATAAGAGCCTGTCTTATATTTTTTTGAACCCCAAAATAGGTGCTTGGCTTTATTTTTGGGGAGGTCTTATTATTTTGGGGTGCGTGGAGCAAGATGGGGCTCCTCTTGCTGTCTTACCTGATTTCCAGCTCTGTCTCCCTAACCCTAACCAGAGGAAATGGCGGGGACCAGCTGTGCATGCATTTAAATATTTTTGGGGAGGGCTTATTTTAGCACATGCACTCAAAAGCCTGATTGGGTTTATTATCAGAGGATATCTTATTTTAGGGGAAACAGGGTAAGTCAAGGACTACCTGTAAAAGTAGTTTTAGGTCTACATGGTGTCCGATTCTTAGTCTGCTCTACCTTATAGGACTGACAGAGCTGCAACTTCTAAAATATGCCAGTACAAGCAGTCTTGACACAGCTGGGAGTAGCGGCGTGCTGGAGGCAGCGAGTACCACCTCCTGAGAGACAATTATTAAATTTTCTGGAATTTTGCGAGCCTGCGGAGAGCTGAGCCGAGCCGAGCCACAATGCCTGGCACGCCGATCAGCTGTTTGGTGGCTAGCAGAGCAGCAGTGGCAATTGGAGCCGACCGCATTGATGAGGACTAGAGGCCCTGTTTGGAAGGTACCAGGTTGGAGAAAACTTTTCTCTGGAATAAAACAGTACTGACACATCTGAACTGATTCCATGTCGGATGTTCCCCAGGGCTGCTTGTTCTTCTGGTGAAAGGCTGCTAGCCAAGAGTTGATTTAGCCTCACAATTCACGTTGATTGATTGATTTTTTTTTCTGTGCTGCTGTTCATTTCCACCACTTTCCCTCCTCTTGACTTCCCTCCTCTTACTCAAAAAAGGCACAGCAGGAAGGGCAGATCCCACCATAGGAAGGGGACACCCACACCCACACGAGTGGTTTCTCCCTCCCTTTTAGCAGGCAAGCTCTATTTCAGAGCTCCATCGAAAGAAACATTTGGCAGGCACATATTTCAAGAATGCAAACCAGCTTACGATTCTCCTCCGCCAATTATTCCTGCCATCGTCAGAAACTGTTCTGGCTGGAAATTATTTTTACTACCTTGGCTGGAAATTATTTTTACTACCTCGGTTTCCAATTAATCCTTTCTCTGGCTCTGCCCTTCTAGTTCCTTGGTGCTCGGAAGCATACTTGCTTTTCCTTCCAAACAGCCCCACCTTTTATTTCCCAACGCAGTTTTTATCTCCGTTGTAAATCAGACAGCTGCAAGGATAAACAGTTGGGAGTTTATGCTAATAGGTTTCTGATGATAATCAACCGTTCTCTGGCGGCAACCGAAATAGAAGGGCAGGAATCTCTGCTGCTCCAGCCATGCCCTTTGGGAAGCCACATCTACCTTCTTAGAAGACCTTAACGATGCCTCCAAGTAGATCCCATAACCAGGTCTCCTGAGACCTCTCACTTTTCTGCTAAATACTATTGGATGGTAATGTTCCAGCTTAAAATGCAATAGTACCACACAAACAACTCCAGATATGAAATAAAACACTAACAAAAATCTCATCAGCGCCGCAGACCAGGAAGGATAATTTCCACGGTACCCGTGGAATGGATGACGCACAGAGAGTCCTCCAGAGCAAAGCACCACTTCATAAAGCCGCAACTTCCCTATAGCTTTGTTGGAAGAAAAATCCATCTGCTTCAGTTCCAAGCGGGGGAGAAAGATGCTGGAAAAATGGAGGCTGATTGGCAAGATAGTTTATGGATGGACAGGACCACATGGGTTTTGAGGTCTGTCCTGGGCAGCTGACCAAATGGAGTGGAGAGTGAGGGTTATTTATACCTTCTCTTGGGCCTTGCCCTTGAGCTTCCTGTTCCTGTGGCAAGAGCATGTATTCTATTGGTTGCTGTAGGGATCATAGCTTACCTTTTAGATTGTCTGAGTTGAGTTTGATTGAAGTCTGGACTCTCTGACATGATGTAATGAGGAGGCTTGTGTCCTGAAAGGGTGTTAGGCCATTCCTAATGTGTCTCAATGGTTTTGTCTTGTGTTGGATCTTGAGTGAGGGCTAATCCCATCACCCTGAGGCTGAAGGTCTTTTGTCTTGTAAATAGGCTGGCCCAGTCCTGCTGGGGCTATTAAGAAAGGTGGGGGCTGCTTTCCAAGATCATGTTTCTCCTTTAGGGAAATATAATATTCTGCTTTTTTAATATTTCTCAAAACATTTCATTCTTCTAGGAGAGGGGTGGGTGGGTGCTAACTTTCTACAGCTTCTACTAGTGAAGCAGCCATCTTGTACTTTGGAAAAGCCTCCTCCAGTTTAATCTAATGTACAATACATGCCCAATTCTGGCACAGAAGTGTGTTGTGGACAATGAAGTTGCCAGAGGAGACATTAAGGAGGCATTTCCATTTTGGAAGTAGCAACAGCTGACTTAAAAGGGCAGCAGGGAGTTTCAGAAGGAAACTTGTAGTCTTGTGATCTGAGAAAGGGATACATCCAGGGGTGAAATGCTACCGGTTCGGACCAGTTTGGGCAAACCGGTAGTAATAAAATGCTACTGGTTCAGACGAACCTGTATGTCCGACGATCAGCTTTGCCGCGTGATTTGTATTCGCTGGAAAGCAGGAAATCCTGCTTT
The DNA here is from genome assembly GCA_030761175.1 of Masticophis lateralis. Lineage (NCBI taxonomy): Eukaryota > Metazoa > Chordata > Lepidosauria > Squamata > Colubridae > Masticophis > Masticophis lateralis. The sequence goes on from JAUDYJ010000009.1 coordinate 15,075,543, forward strand.
CTAGTGAATCTAAATCGTGAGGCACAGCTGTTCTCCCCCTTCGCTGTTCTACTTATCTTCTTAAGCCTCCTTTTTCAGCGCTGCACGGTAGTGCCTGCAGTGTGCATGCGCACAAAGTTTGGCACGCACTGCGCATGCACGCACCGCAAACCGATAGCAGACTTCAGAGCATTTCACCACAGGATACATCTTGTCTTCTATAGGCCATAGGACAGAGGTGTCCAACCTTGGCAACTTTTAAGACCTGTGGCCTTCAACTCCAAGAATCCCCCAGCTAGCCATGAGCTGAAGTCCACAAGTCTTAAAAATGCCACGGTTGGACACCTCTGCCTTAGAACTTCAGCCTATTATAAATACATTAATTAGAGCTTCCAGCACACGCATTTACAGAAAAGTGGTTTTATTTATGAATCACTGAACACCAAAAGATGAAGAAGGTGCCTAATCATTTTATATAATTTGCGCTATTTAATGAAGCTTTCATTTCAGACGCATTCCTTTAAAAAAAAAAAAAAAACATCAGCAGGCTTTTTGCCCCGACTTGCTATGAGGCAGAGATGCCCCCCTCCCCCACTGAAAGATGTGGTAGAGTTTATCCGTCTTAATTTACATTTCCACAAATGCCTTTCTGTGCCATCCTTTCTCATCTCAGGAATTTCTGGATGGTTAAATATTAATTTTATTATATTATGCAAAATATTTCTGAAAGCTTCTGGTTTATTTTTAGTCAGCATGATGAATCTTGCAAAGATCCAATTAGCTCCTTGTGACATGAAACCATCCCTCTCCTTCTTTTCCCCTCTCTACCATTTCTCTGCGTTGGTAGCAAACTAGATATTACAACTAGTCCTGGAGTTAACATCGAAGTTAAAACTCACGAAAAAAAATGGGGTCTTTATGACCCAGATTTGAAGTTCTGACAGTCAGGACCACTCTGCTGTCCCATGACTGAACATAGCCAAATGCACACCAAATGCATGCTGCACATGGACAGTGCATATCAAATGCACACTGGGTGCACACACATTCACACTGTGCACCAAACACGCACTTCGCATGGAAAAAGGAGGCTTGGGAAGGTAAGTAGAACAGCAAGGTGTGCTGCGTGATTTAGTTTTGCTTCAGCAACTCGCTGAACAACCATCTTGCTTAGCCGTGGATATTCGGATCCCAACTGTGGTCATATGTCAAGACTAGGCGATTGTAGCAAATTTCCAAAGCACAGAACCAAAAGTACAGGAGAATGACAGGTAAGTTCAATTATGTTATTAGCTGAAAATTACTAGGGTCACTTGCTAACAGTTAAGCTACAGAACAGCCACAGAAGAATCAAGGAATGAGAACAATCCCTGCCAACTGTTTATTACATGAATAAATTCTGTTTCATTCTTGCTAGACTTGTTTTGTTTTTAATTTCTTGCAGGTTAAAAACAAAACCCAACCAGCTCAGTTTAATCCAGAATTGATTTTTTTTAAAAAAATCAAGCTGTTCCCTAGGATTGTTATGATCCCTGGATATGCTCAGCCGGTTTCCTAGCCTAGAGACTAGGAACCCACTCCTCACCAACACGCAGGAAAATGTTTTCACAGGATAGTACGGTTGAGCAAAGATGGATAAAAATCCACTTAGGATGGCTGGGAATTGTAGTTTAGCAACATCTGGGTGGCCACAGCATCATCATCATCTTCTTTTAATGACCCCACAATCCCTTGTGGGGTGAAGTCTGGGCAACTGAATGGAGCCGAGTGTTTACTGGCCGGATGCCCTTCCTGTCTCCAATGCGGAGTTTTATTCAGCAGATATAATCTCATTGTGGCCACAGCATCCTATGTATTATTGTTGCATGGTATGTCTCTGCATATACCATGAGTCTGTCGAGCCTGCCCAGCTGGACACATCAGGGCAAAGGACTTACCTGCTAGGTGGGGCGGAGAGAACACACCTGCTATCAAGAGAAAACGCATGGGCACAATGGTGGAGGGGGTGTCACGGGCTAGGCAGTCAGTCACGCTGCGGACGGGCTAGGCTAACCATGATTAATAAGAGACAATTGCAATTTGCATAATGGGTGGGGTGGAACCTGGAAGCAGCGCTGATTGGCTGGTTGTACAGCGCGGCTATTTAAACGGAGTTGGGGTGAGGGAATCCCAACGCCAACTTTGTGTTATCCCTTTTGGTGAACTCAGCGTAATCTACGGCTTCCTGGAAGATGAAAATAAACTGCTTTTCTGTTTGCTCGCGTGGTTTGTTGGAGTGCCCAGTCTGCCGAGCGGTCTGAGAGAGTCAATGTTCCTGGCAATTGCTGCCTGGATGTGCCCCTCTGGGTTTTTTGTTTTTTTTTTTTGGCAAGATTTTGAAAGCGCTTTGTCACTTTTTCTTTCCTAGGGCCAAGAAAGAATGACTGTCTCAAGGCCACTCCACTGGCTTTGTGCCTAAGGAGAGACTAGAACTCAGGGTCTTCCGATTTGGTGCTTTAACCACGAAGACCAAAAAACTGGCTCTTTGCCAGTTTGTGTTTATGGCTAAATCATCTGGATCTTTTTTTAGAGGGAAGGCAGACCAATGGGAAGTAGGAAGACCGACTTCTGGGAATTGGGCACAGGCTGTCCGAACCACAAAAAGCCAACTCAACTAATTGAAATTTTCAACCACTTAAAGCCATTCATTTAGTGACCGTTCAAAGTTACAACGGCACTGAAAAGGAAGGACAGGGACCATTCCCCCCCCCCACTTAGTAATGGTTGCAGCCAGCAGTGAGTTTCATATCTTCTTACCACTGGTTCGCCCCGCCCGCGCGCACATGTGTGCCTTCTGCGCATACGCCTGACATTCCATGCATGTGCTTTGCTTGCGAGCATGCCTTTTGCGCGTGTGCCCAGCCTCAAAAATGTGGCTAAATAGGACGTCATTATGCCAAGGCGGGTGATCAGAGCAGGCCCACCCGCAGTCGCCACTACCAGTTCACCAAAACCGGTACGAACCGGCTGAATACCATCTCTGGTTGCAGCATCTCTGGCGTCACATGATCAAAATTCAGGCGCCTGGCAACTAACAATCATATTGATGATGGTTGTCGTGTCCCAGGGATCACGTGATCCTCTTTTGGGACCTTCTGACAAGCAAAGTGAATGGGGAAGCCAGATTCACTTAACAACCCAGTAGTGAAATGTAAAATTTGTTACTATCAGTTCTGTGGGCGTGGCTTGATGGTGGTGGTGGTGGGTAATCTGACTGAGTGGGCATGGCCAACTTTTTTTTTTTAACTTTTAAAAGCATTCTTTCTACAACCTCTGGCTAAAGAAGTTGTAAAAAAATGATTTTAAAAGCCTCCGACGATCCTAGCTGAGTTGCCTGATCGTCAGAGGCTTTTTTTTTCTTTTAAAAACATTTTTTCTACAACCTCTTCAGCCAAAGAGGTTGTAAAAAAAAATGCTTTTAAAAGCCTCTGACGATCCCAGCTGAGCTGCGTGATCATCAGAGGCTTTTTTTTTTTTACACTTTTAAAAGCATTTTTTTGGCCAAAGAGGTTGTAGAAAAAATGCTTTTAAAAATAAATTTAAAAAAGCCTCTGATGATCGCCTCAGCTGGGCATGGAGGGGGGGGGGGGCAGAGATTCTTGCTACCGGTTCTCTGAACCACCTGCCGCCAGCGCTGACCAGATCTGGCGATCCGGTCCAAACCCGGAGTATTTCACCCCTGTAACAACCATATTACTAACTTGACTGCAGTTCACTTAACAACGGTGGCAAGAAAGGACACAAAATGGAGCAAAGGTTGCTTAGCAACTGCCTCGCTTTTCTGTGTGTGTTGAATTTATGTTTTGCCAACAAAGAAATAAACCCTCGCCTTTATTTCTTTCTCAAACATAAATTCAACACAAAAATAGTTTGTCACAAAAGCGACTGCCCTTGAAGGCTTCTGGATTGGGGCTGAAAGGCGAAAGCGGAGCAGTAAAACCCTGAACTTAAAGGGGGAGGGCCTTCTCTGTGGGGGCACCTACCCTCTGGAACCAACTGCCCCCAGAGATAAGGAGAATCCAAGACCTCGGTACCTTCCGCCGTGCCCTTAAAACTCTCTTTTTCCAGCAAGCCGGGCCGGCTTAAAACTTTGAAATGTTTTAATTGGTTTGTTATTGTTTTTTTAATTACGGGGCCAAATTTACATATATCTTTTAAATCATATTTTAATGTTTGTACTCTATGTTTTTACTTGGCTGTACACCGCCCTGAATCCCCAGGGAGAAGGGCGGTATATAAATATAAATATAAATATAAATATAAATATAAATATAAATATAAATATAAATATAAATAAATAAATAAATAAATAAATAAATCTGTCTTGCTTAACCCTTGAAGGCTCCTGGATTGGGGCTGAAAGGCGAAAGCGGAGCAGTAAAACACTTAACTGTCTTGCTTAACCACAGAAATGCTGGTCTCGGCTGCGGTCATAAATCGAGGACTACCTGTATTAAGAAGTTATTCCAAAAAACTGTATTCTCCAACGAGAAGATCAAGCTCCTGGTTTTAAGACATTTTCTTGCCATCCTAATTTTGAACGTCAGGAGGTACCCAAGGACAGGTCTCTAAGGCAACCATTCCATCTGGCTGGCTGACTTAGTTTGCAATGAGATGCTGTCACGCTGTAGGAATTATTTTCCTGCCCTGTTAATCTCTCAGGCAGCTTGGCCTCCAGGTGAAGAGCCTCAGGGCACCTGAAAAAGCTAAAGAAGTGTAATTTCCTTACACTTCTGCAGGTTAAAATCACCAGCATCACTGTATGTGAAGTATACAAAATGCAAAATATTTCAGAGTAAATACTGCATTTAAGGCAGGCTTTGGCTGCTTCTGCCTGGCCCTTTGTAATGTTATAAAAGACTACAGATGGGTTTATGGTTTGATGACCTGTGAACAAGTGAACTGATTTACCGTTTGATTCGCTGCCTGAATCTCATTAGGCTTGAAGACTAAAATGAAAGGAAATGAAAGAATAGAGAATTCTAAGGAAGAATAAAGTCTAGCAGCTGCCTTCACGTTTTAACTAGCTCAGAAAGAAGGTTCTCAAAGTTGCATTGTCCAGTGTGCAATGTTGGATGAAGGCGAGACTAGCTCGCTTTGTTCCTTAGCGTAGCACATTGTGCAAATCCAATTAGGTGGCCCTTAATGTACTGTGTCATCCTAGAAAATGAGCTGATTTTGTAAACATGCTGTAAAAGTACAGGCCAGGGTAGGAATCAGCTACCCTAATTTTCTAGAGAAAAGGAGGACTAGGAATGACGTGATAGTAGTATTCCAGTATTTAAGGGTCTGCCATAAAGGGATGCGGTGGCTCAGTGGCTAAGATGCCGAGCTTGTCGATCAAAAGGTCGACAGTTCATTGGTTCGAATCCCTAGTGCCACGTAACTGGGTGAGCTCCCATTCCTTATCCCAGCTTCTGCCAACCTAGCAATTCGAAAGCACATAAAAAATGCAAGTAGAAAAATAGGGACCACCTTTGCTGGGAAGGTAACAGCGTTCCGTGCACCTTTGGCATTTAGTTATGCCAAAGGTGCACAGGACCTTTGCCACAGGACCAGAGACATCTTCAGACAGCGCTGGCTCTTCGGCTTTGAAACGGAGATGAGCACCGCCCCCTAGAGTCGGGAACGACTGGCACATATGTGCGAGGGGAACCTTTACCTTTACATAAAGAAGATGGGGGTCAACTTATTTTGCAAAGCGCCAGAGGGCAGGACAAGAAACAATCGATAGAAACTAATCAAGGAGAGAAGCAACATGGAATTAAGGAGAAACTTCCTAACAGTGAGAACAATTAACCAATGGAACAGCTTTGCTTCAGAAGTTGAAGGTGCTTCATCACTACAAGTTTCTAAGAAGAGACTGGACAGCCACTTGTCTCAAATTGTATAGGGTCCCCTGCTTGAGCAGGGGGTTGGACTAGAAGACCTCCAAGGTCCCTTCCAGCGCTATTCTGATTGATTGATATGCTTGCAGGAGAAAGAACACCGCAGTGACCCAATGCTTTTAAGTTACTTTGTTGTTAATGAAGTTATGGCATCAACACAGTGTCAATTCCTGGTGGCCATGTAGATTTTCTCCACAATTCTCTGTCCCTAGCCTGCTCTTTCAGGTCTTCCAATGGTGAGTAACTACTAAGTCCATCCATTTGGGAGGGGGCTCTTCTTCTCTTCCCATTAGCTTTCCCAGCATTACAGCCTTCCCCAGAGAGCTGGGTTTTCGCATAATGGATCTGAAGTATGATCCTTTGAGCCCAATTGCTTGTGCCTGGAGTAAGAACTCTCTATTGCCAAAAAAGGAGAACATTTGTAGCTCAGGGTTGAAATGAGGGGTCCTTGATGCTCTCTGAGCTTGCTTGTTTTCTTGAGATGTTTCGTTACCCTAGCTAGGTAACATCATTGGTGCTAGTGATTAGAAGGGAGAAGAGAGGAAGGAGAGAGAGGAATAGAAGAAAGGGAAAAGGAGAGGAAGAAAGGGAGCGGAAACAAGAGTAGGAGAGAAGGTTAGAAAGGGAGGAAGAAAAGAGGAGTGGGGGAAAGGAAAGGGAAGGAGAGAAGGGGAAGGAGAGAGGAAAGAAGCAAGCAGAAAAGGGTAGAAGACGGGAGGGAAGGGAAAGAGAGAAGGAGAAGAAGGATTGTTGTAAATAAGGGAGATGGAATGGTAGAAGGGCAACCACCAATTATACTCAAACTTATTAGGATGAAGAATGAACTACTATGAAAGTTAAAAGAGAATATGTATGATTAACAATGGATAAGATAATTAATTGAAATAATGTTAAGAAATTAGGATTTGAAGGGCGGATGGTGATATTGTTTATATAGTAAGTATCGAAGGTATTAAGACAAGATAAAAAGGTAGGGAAAAATATTTTGGCAGAAATTGAAACACGTTAATTATATTTGGATGTGACAAGTTGTATAAGATATGATTCGGTCAATACTCTGTTTATAAAATATGTATGTGAAAGAAAAAAATCAATAAAACTTGCTTTTTAAAAAAAGACCCTTCAATTCTGTGTTGATTTGGATCGTTTGATTTTTTTAAAACATTAATTTGGCAGAAATGGCTCATAAAAAAACCTCAAATTGGATAAGCCATTGCATTCTCCAAAACAAAGTTTGACATATAATTAAATTAACGCTAGTCCTTGCATACCTACGGGTAACAAAAGGTATTTATTATTGCCCTTCTACCATGTGGGAATTCTCTGGAAACAGAAGAATGGTTGCTATCTGCAATATTCTTCCTTCCATTTCCCACGTTCCAGTCAGAGGCTGAAGAAGCTTCTTAGATGAGAAGCGAAACGTCTTCAAAAGAAAAAACAAAAAAGTCCGGTTGCCTTTTGAAAAAAGCAAATTTGGGGCAACCATCACCTGGGTGTCTGAGAACCTCCCTAGACATTTGCGATCTGCAAAGTTAAGTAAATAGCAGGCGATGGAGGAAACGGGGGGTGGGGGGGAGCTCTTCCGATGCTCAGTTACGAGACAAACGGAGAACTTGCCTTTATGGGGTTCGGCGCGTGCGAGGCAGATATCTCCCCCCTGCCCACCCCAGCCACGTTTTCTCCTGCTCCGTTAGGCGAAACCGATCGCCGTGCCAACGGCCCTCTATCGCCCTCTAGAGGCCAGAGCTGAGAAAGCTCCCTATGACGTACTGTAGGGGAATGACCAAACGGGGTTCAGGGGTCTTTGGATGGGCGCAGGTAAAGCCTAACTGCTGGCCGGCGTGTGGGGCGGGGAGAATATGGGGCGAATAAAGCGGTGCTTCCCGGATCGGCGGGATAGAAGCATTTCGCGCAACGCTCGCGTAAGGGAGCGGGACTTAAGGATTCTTCGTGCAAAACGGGAGCGCCGCTTGCGAACTTTTGCAGAAGATCCTGCGCAGGGTTAATAGCGTGTGCGCTCCATCATCGAACTCTTTCCGTTTAAAATTCATGGTGGGGAGGGAGGCGCCCTAATAGGTCGCTGCGAGTTAATCTAAAGGGAGATGAGCGGTTCAAAAATGAAAAGTAAAAATAAAAGTAAAAGTAAAAATAAAAATAAAATCGAGGCAAGGATAGGATTCAAATTGAAAAACATTAGGTTCCACATTTAGGCAAATGCACGGGTACAGTATGCGATGTGGTACCTTGCTCAAAAGCAGTAACTGAGAGGGATCTTGGAGTCCTAGTGGACAACCATTTAGATATGAGCCAGCTGTGTGCTGCAGTTGCCAAAAAAGCCAACACAGTTCTAGGCTGCATAAACAGAGGGATAGACTCAAGATCACATGAAGTGTTAATACCACTTTATAATGCCTTGGTAAGGCCAAACTTGGAATCCTGCATCCAGTTTTGGTCGCCACGATGTAAAAAAAGATGTTGAGACTCTGGAAAGAGTGCAGAGAAGAGCAACAAAGATGATTAGGGGACTGAAGGGTAAAACATATAGAGACCGGTTGCTGGAATTGAGTATGGCTAGTTTGATGAAAAAAAGGACTAGGGGAGACATGATAGCAGAGTTCCAATATCTCAAGAACTGCCACAAAGAAGAGGGAGTCAAGCTATTCTCCAAAGCACTGAGGGCGGGACAAGAAGCAATGGGTGGAAGCTAATCAAGGAGAGAAGCAACCTAGAACCAAGGAGAAATTTCCTGACAGAACAATGAATCAGTGGAACAACTTGCCTCCAGAAATTGTAAATCCTCCAACACTGGATGTTTTTAGGAAGAGATTGGATAACCATTTGTCTGAAATGTGTAGGGTTTCCTGCCTAAGCAGGGGGTTGGACTGGAAGACCTCCAAGGTCTCTTCCAACTCTGTTATTCTATTCTAATAACAGAATAAGGCTTTCTTACCAAGAGCCTGGTGGCACAGTGGACTAAACTGCTTCTGTTAAAGTAGTACTTAGCTGCCAGCTGCCTGCAATTACTGCAAGTTCAATTCTCACCAGGCTCAAGGTTGATTCAGGCTTCCATCCTTCCGAGGTAAGTAAAATGAGGACCCGGTTTTTGGGGGCAATAAGCTGACTTTGTATAAAATAGAACACCTCTCGGGGGGGGGGGGGGCCAAAAAGCCCTACTAAGCAGGTATATACAAAAGTATGACGGCTATTGCTTAATGCATTGTAAACCGCCCTGAGTCTCCGGAGAAGGGCGGCATATATAAATCAAATCAATCAATCAATCAATCAATCAATGCATGCCCTCCATTACTGAGTTGTTCAGGGCTTCAGCTGAACTGGGCTACCATACAGATCATCCCCGACTTTCATCAGTTCAGTTAGTGACTGTTACAACGGCACTGAAAAAAGTGAGTTATGACAGTGTTTCACACTTACGACCATTGCAGCATCACCACAGTCACGGGATCAAAATTCAGATGCTTGGCAAGTGGTTCATGCTTCTGATTGTTGCAGTATCCTGGGCTCACGTGATCCCCTTTGTGACCTTCTAACAAGCGAAGTCGATGTGGAACCCAGATTCACTTAACAACCAGGTTACTAACTTAACAACTGCAGTGATTCACTTAACATGTGTGGCAAGAAAAGTCGTAAAATGAAGCAAACTTGCTTAACAAATGTTTCACTTAGCAACATAAATTTTCAGCTCAATTGTGATCGTAACTGGAGGATTACCTGTATTGTACAACTACTGTACTCCTTGGACAATAGTAACAGAATTTGGGTCATTTCCAGACTAAAACCCCAGTCTTGCGGATCAGACCACTACATAAAATATGTGTGGATTCTGTGATCTACTGAAATGGAAAAAAACTAAGACTTACCAACTATCATCAAACTGGGATTCATAGCTGCCCCAGCTAGTTTTTGTACATAGGACTTGAAGTATCTCATCTCTAGATTTTACACAACTGAAGAGACCACTAGAGGAACAAGATCAGGTTTGGTTTCAAGCACAAATCTTAATAGCACTAGTAAGATACAAGGGATGATGCTTAACCTGGCTACTTAACCTGTTTTCTAGGTTCTTATAGTATGCCACGTCAACCTAACATGCAGCATATGGAGTCACTAAATGGCTATACCAACTTTAATCAAACTCAACATGCATCTGGCAACTTAGTCTGTTGGTAGCAAGAGCAAGAGCAATACTACTTAAACTTATATACCACTTCACAGTATTTTTACAGCCGTAAGTGGTTTTACAGAGTCAGCCTATTGCCCCCAACAATCTGGGTCCTCATTTTACCCACCTTGGAAGGATGGGAGGCTGAGTCAACCTGGAGCCTGGTGAGATTCGATCTGCCAAATTGCAGGCAGAGGGCAATCAGCAGAAGTAGCCTGCAGTACTGCATTCTAACCACTGTACACCATGGCTGTGGTAAAGCCATATAAAGGCAAATCAAGGAATACAAAGTTATGTGCCATCAAGTTGTTTCCAACTCCTAGTGACCACATAGTTTTTTTTTTCTCTGTGATGATCTGTTCCTAACCTAGTCCTTGAATAGAATAGAAGGGAAGGGGAAGGGGAATAGAATGGAATTGGAATTGGAATTGGAATTGGAATTGGAATTGGAATTGGAATAGGAATAGGAATAGGAATAGGAATAGGAATAGGAATAGGAATAGGAATAGAACGGACCTTGGAGGTCTAGTTCTCCAACGATGGAGAACTATTCTTCAGTCTTCCAACTTCTTCAGTCTTCTCCAACTTCTTTAGTCTTCCAACAATGCCCCCCACCCCCATCATCATTTTAACCAGGTCTGTCCAATCATCATTTTAACCAGGTCTGTCCACTTCACCCTCTTCTTTTTTCTTCCACCTTTTCCCAGAATTAAAACCTTTTCCAGAGAGCTGGGTGTTCACATAATTGCTGGAGCAGGGACAGATGGTGTTAAGTTTTGACACATTGCACCCATGGAGGCACATTTGACAAGCTACTAGGAGACAAGGAGCCTTGAAGAACAGAATGAGCAAGCTGGGAGGAATACAAATTTTGTCCTTCATCAATGGTGTAAAATTGTCCCAAAGATGATTGCATTCATGCAGCATATTAAAGAGAAATATGGACATAGAATTTTCACTCTAACCTTTAGGTTCATCAAATTGTCAAAACATTGCAGTTGTATGTAGTGAAGTTTTACCAGAGGTCAAATGGATTAGAATCTAGGATTGGATTAGATTAGGATGGGTTCTCGGACGGATTAGAACTAGGGGTTCTAGGTAATACAATTCATAAGGCCTGTAGCTTTTATAACTGGCTCTCCCAACATTGTCTCCTATCAGACTTCAGGATTCAAGTTCCCAGAATTCTCAACAATGGCTGGGTTAGTCCAAGGGGATTCTGGGAGTTGGAGGCTAGCTCGGTGGGGAATGCTATTCTACAAGAGGTGAATTTTGCAGGTCTTTTCAGGTTTCAAATGTAGAATCAGTGAATATAAGAAATAATCAAGATTTAAAAAATGGCTGGAAGAGATAACTGGGTAGAAGATAGAAAGAAAACCTGAACTATTCCTCTTGGGTATTTTGGAAGGGAAAATGGAAAAAAAATTACAATATATCATATTACATATACTAACTGCGAGTAGAATTGTCACAGCACAAAATTGGAAACAACCAGATATCCCCCCCAGACCAAATTAAAATTAAAAAAATATACGAATGTGCAGAAATGGACAGATTATCTATGGAAATTAAGGAAAGGGAAGACACCGAGTACTATTTCATTTGGAATAGATGGTATGCCTGGCTTGAGAGTAAATCTAAAACATAAGGGATATTTTCGTCATGAAACCGAGTTGTGAATAGAAATTATTATAATTCAGATAAGGATGTAAGTTAAGATAGAGATAGATAGATAGAGATAGATAGATAGATAGAAGTAGAATCTGTGTATGGAAGTTTATTAGAATAGAGATACCAATGTAGAAAAGCTGTTACTAGTGTTTTAAGTTCTGATGTGTTTGTTTTTGTTGTGGGCTATGGTTTTCTATTTTTTGCTCTTTTCTATTTTTTGTACTGTGTATTTTAATGTTTGGAAATTTAATAAATGTTTTTTTTAAAAAAAAAGAAAGAAAGAAAGAATCAACTGGAACTTTTCCCTATAATGGAAGGAAATTTTACTTTCCACTTCCTCCCAAAACTTCACCCCATACTTTCTGAGATGAAGCAACAGTGATATGTTCCTTAGATGCTTTCAAGACAACACTTTGGAAATTAGCATAATATGGATTTTGTAAAACTATCTCAAAGCCCAACTGAATGTCACAAGCATGATGTAACAAAACTTTCAAAACAAACTCATTTGCAAAACGTCTGTGTTCAACAGCCTCTCCCTACTTGCTGATTTCCTGCTCCAAATTGCTTTAAGAGAATCCCAAAGGTGCTTTTCTCAAACGGCAACTGGACTTCAAAAAAAACAAAATCACTTTTGGGATAACCATGACCTGGATGACTGAGAATTTCCATAAACATTTACTGCAAGAGAAGATGACTTAATTTCTGTGTACAGGCTGAGCATTAAATCTTTGAACTGCAACTCAATGTATGGTCTTCATTCTTTGCACCTGTCATTAATCTACTCAACTAAAGTTCTGTGGGAAGCCACCCCACACCCAGAAGAATGAAATATTTTGAGGAATATTTTTTAAAAAGGGAGGATAAAATATTTCTCCTAAAAGAGAAATAAAAAATCTTAAGGGAGACAGAAATTCAAAGTCCCAGCTCCCTGCCCCCAGCAGATATTTTGTGCCCATTGAGAAAGATTGGGCCAGCCTATCTACAAAACAAAAGACCTTCACCTCCACGGTAATAGGATTCAGATATGACCCTTCAGGACATAATAGGATTAACCCACTACTATTTAGCAGCAGAGCTCACTACATTGCACAATCTCCTAAGGACATTGCATCACCCTCCAAACTTCAACCAAACTTAGCTCAGACTAACACTGAGGATTTGTACTTTGCCTATAAAACCAGCTATGACCCCTACATGGCCCCAGGGAAGTCTGACAACAGCCAATAGAATACATGTTCTTGCACAGGAACAGGAAACTCAAATACAGAGCACTCTCAACTCCATGTGGTCAGGTGCCCAGAACCATGGGCTTGGTGGTTCTGTTCATCATTAAACCTTCTTTCCAATCAGCCTCCAGTCTCCATTTTGTCTCCAGTGCCTTTCTCCTGGCTTGGAACTGAACCAGATGGATACTCCTTCCAACAGTTCAATACTAGATTGGTACCAGATAAGGGTCAATGGAATCCAAGAGGGGTTGGGCTCGGACCCTTTCTGGCAATGTAATGACTCTAAGTTTTCTCTGCCTCCCCTCTAGCTCGGCCTGCTGTTCTCCTACAATTACTCACTCGCTTGCCCAGTTTGTTGGAGCTCAACCGTGGAATACCTGTTTTTCATGAAAAAGGTTCCTGCATCAGTCCCTCAGCATTTCAAGGTTGAGAAACGCCTCTGCCTGAAACCTTAGGAGCTAAAGCTGCCAAATACCATATTTTTTGGACTATAAAACACACTACTTGGACAACTTGGCTGTCTCAGGAATTCTGGGAGTTGAAGTCCACAGGTTGTACAAAAGAGCCACAATTGCCCACCCCTGGACTAGAAGGCCTCCAATGTCCCTTCCATCTCTGTTGTTCTGTTGTGGTCCCTGACTGCAGAACCACAGATATCATAGCACCTCATGTTTTGAAGACACCCCTGTTCTGATTGGAGCAATTGGTGTAGGAATTCCCATGCATCCCATGGACAGAGCCACAAATAACAGGTGAGGATTCAGTTTATTTCTTTCCATTGGGTATCTGCTTTGGACAAGTCTAGTACTTGCTCTGCATGGCACAAAGTCATTTGAAAATAAGAGAAAAATAAACGTTAAAGTAACAAAAGAGGAAATTCCTCATCATGCAATAGCTGTACACATTTCGTTACTACTTCTGTTCCTCCTAGACAGAAGCGGAAGTTGAGCAAACTCTAACATCCCAAACAACCTAGCAGGATTCGTTTGAAAATCCTGGATAATTTAATAGCAAAACTGTAAGGGGGGAATTATCTGCCATTTTGAATGATTTTACATCCCCAACACATCTACTAGGGCTGCTTCTCAGATCTAGTTCTCTCCCTACAAAAAAAAAAATGTCCATCTTACCCAAATTTAACAGCCCTCCAGAAACATGGACCCAGAATAGCCATGCTAACTAGGGCAATTCTACAAGGCCACATAGCAACCAAGGTGGAGAAGTAGATGAAACTAGCCACAGATCCATCATCAAATCCATTGAAGGAGGATTCATAACGTATCAGTGACTGACATCCTTTTCTAAAATAGGTATTGCAACAGTTGCCTATTCAAAACTAGCTTCTCGGTGTTCTTGGATGACCCTGAATCTATCATAGTTAATTTGTTATTATTTAATTCCTTCTTTACAGTGAAAAAGGAGCAGGAAGGGGACAAGCTGTGTCATCCCTTGGGGCTGAGAAGCATACTTTACATGCAGATTTCAACCTGTAACAATCACCTCCTATAAAGGATTCCAAGAAGGCAGCTTTGGAAGAATTTAGAGTGACAGTGCCAACACCAAAGGATCAAAGCTTTGATTTAGCCTCTGCAAAAGTCACAAGATAGGAAACAAAACAAAATTGGTAGCTGAGAGCATAGAGTCAAAAAAAATGGGAAAAGGAAGTACTTGGGCTGACGGTCTTTCCATTAAAGGTCTCTTTCTTGACATTAGGTGACCTCTCTTGCCCGAAAAATACATGCCAAGCTTAGCCAAATAAATAAAACAGGGGTTTTGGGCTCACTGTTGAGCTAAAGAATGGATGGAAATGCCAAAGGGATCAAACAATCCAGCCAATTAAAGGTTGTACCTCTATGAACCTTCTACTAGAGCAGGGGTGTCAAACTCAATTTCATTGAGGGCTGCATCAGGGTTGTGTTTGACCTTGGGGGGCTGGAGTGGCCAGAGTGGGCGTGGCCAGCTCGATCTCATTCATGTTGGGTGCTCTGCCAGTGAAAACGGGCTCCCGAGCTCAGTTTCTGGCTGCGACAACCTCCTGCAACCCTCTGCCAGTTGCTGGCAGAGGGTTGCAGGAGGCTATCACAGCCGGAAACTGAGCTCGGGAGCCCGTTTCAGGAGGCCGTCATAGCCGGAAAGAGAGCGCAGGAGCCCATTTTCGCTGGTAGAGGCACTGTGGGCCAATCCCTCACTGTTTCCAGGATGGCTCCGCACCACAGACTTGATATAAGCACCCTGCGGGCCAAATCCAGCCCGCAGGCCTTGAGTTTGACACCCCTGTATTAGATGCTACCTCTATGTATAGTTTTTGACTCCTAATTACAGAGTCAGAACTGCATACATCCCATCCTTCTTTCTTCCCTTGCCATTATAGTAGCTGATTTTAAATGTTACTTTCAATTTGCCTCAACAAACTACACTTTGTGATTCAAATAAGCTATTGATCACCAGAGCCGGGCCTTCCAAACCCATGTGCTCAGGACATCAGAAACTTTCTCTGCTTGGGAGACTTCACTGGACATTGCCCACGCATGCACTGCCAAACCAATCTTTGCAGCCTTAAGAATGGAAAATTTTACATTTCCCCAAACAAAAGCAGGGAGCAACCCACAATCTGTTGGCCTTCTTCTATGCTCAGTGTTAATGTCTGCCTTTGCATAATGTAACTGCAGAACATACACAGCCCTCTCGGTGAGGGCACCAATATATCACCTGAACTGAGTACGAAGACAGGATTCCATTTAAGAAAGTCATTCAAACCGACTGTGTTTTTTAAAAAAAGAGATATCTGATGGGATGGGGGTTGAAACGTCAGTATTTCAACCTTAGCAGGCTGTTTTTCTTTCACTGCTTTTATTTCATCAGCTGGACAGTTCAAAGGTTCTCTTATCTCTTCGGCTGCAACAGGTACATCTTCATGGCGCTGGCATATGGGTGCAAAGAGCATCAGCAGAACTGTAAAAACAGAATGTTTTCTCTTTAATAATGCAGGAAATTGCAATCCAGATGTTTTGCCACTCTGATCAGAATACTAAATTCTGCACCAGTGGTTTGAACATAAAATGGGCATAAGCCAAGCTCCTTAAGAAATAAGGAAGGTGTGTAACCATCACACATAAGGAAACATAGTGCCAATGGAAGAGAATAGTTGTAGCTCAGTGCTCAACTGTGGGATCCTTGGGGCTCTCCCAAAGGTGCTTTTATTTTATTTTCAAGAGGCAACTGGACTTTCGGGTTTTTCTTTGAAGACGTTTCACTTCTCATCCAAGAAGTTTCTTCAGCTCTAACTGGATGATGGGGAACAAAAAGATTTATACTCCTTGCAGACTGGTCATTTGCATTCTTTTATTTTTTTGAGGCCACCTGGAGTGTTTCTCTGTGTCATCAGGGTCACCTGAGTAGTGTAAATGGAACTGTCATGGAACTGTCTTCAAAGAAAAACCAGAAAGCAGGGATAAGGGAATAGGATAGCAGAAGTTTCTGTGGGGGCAAGCCTGAGGGAAATTAAGAGATAGGATAGCAGAGGTTTCTGTGAGGCAAGCCTGAGGGAAATAAGGGGATAGGATAGCAGAGGTTTCTGTGAGGCAAGCCTGAGGGAAATAAGGGGATAGGATAGCAGAGGTTTCTGTGGGGAAAGCCTGAGGGAAATGAGGGGATAGAACAGCAGAGGTTTCTGTGAGGCAAGCCTGGGGGAAATGAGGGGATAGGATAGCAGAGGTTTCTGCGAGGCAAGCTTGAGGGAAATAAGGGGATAGGATAGCAGAAGTTTCTGTGGGGCAAGCCTGAGGGAAATTAAGAGATAGGATAGCAGAGGTTTCTGTGGGGCAAGCAGGGGGAATGCACGAAGGAGCAGAGGCGGTGGAAGAAGAGTTCAGCAGGCAATTCAAGAGAGGGAGAGAGGAGAAAGAGAGAAAGGAAGGACTGACTAGCCATATGAATACCATCTCATCACGTGACCTTCCGACTTGGAAAAGACTGACCATCATCCCACCATGTGACCTGCCTGCTGAGAGCAGACTGACCACCATGACCCTACATGACCCAGGCCAGTAGAGGTGCCTGAGCAAGAGACCAGTGTGGATCAGTGGCCACACTGGTCCACACTGGTCCAGGATAACCTGGACTCCAGCAGCCTCCCCGGCAGGGGTAGCATTACAAAGGTAACAATGGACTCTCTGAACAATGGTTCAAAGAGCACCAAAGACCTCAGAGACATAGTGTTTGGGTGAAATTTGTGTGACGCAGCTCTTGGTGCCTCCTTCAAAGAGCTGTCTGTTTGCCTGAGATTATACACTAACACAAGATGCTTCAGAAGGGATGTGGGTGTGCTGCCAACACCGGTTATGGCATGCCATATAAACCAGGCCATACAAATAAGCAAAGCCCCATCCATGGGATGCAGGCAGCACACAAAACCACACCCCCTCCAGTCCATGGAAAAACCTCTTTCCAAGGAACCAGCCCTTGGTCCCCAAAAGGTTGGAGGCCCCTGACTTAAAGCTGTTGTGGCCCGCCAGCAGAGCTGGCAGCCGATTCGGACAGTGAGGAGGTTGTGGAGGAACGTGGGAGTTCACCTAATTGGTTTGTGACTCTCTGAGACTCTTTGCAAAGTTTTGAAGATACCAGCCTGGCAGCTCTCCAAGCCAGATAAGGTTTGTGACTGTAAATTCTCCCTTGAAAGACTTTGCTGAAGGTGAATCAGAGGAATTTGCTGTTTGTTTAATAAAAGGGGTTTTGTCGTGCTTTTTGGGGAAGCCTAGGTCAGAACAAAAGCATTTGCTAGCAACAATACAAACCTTCCAGCGATTGCCACACTCATTACAGAGCACGAAAGTCGTCATGGGCTCATCGGCGCTTCGGGTTTGCACCTGATTATAGGTGCAGTTCTTTTTCTTGCACTTTCCGCACTGGAAGAGATCGGTGGCAGTACCTCCTGTCTTTGCCATCTGATGCTCTCGGATTGCTTCTTGGGTCATGGCGTTTCTTAGCTCCTTCAGTTCATCACTAGCCATTTCCTGCAATGCACAACAGCGTTCACTGTACCAACTTGCAGTGGTGCCCGTTTAGTTAGGCAGGTTTCATCCGAGTTAAGTCTTGCTGGCCCTATTCGGTTCCAAAGCTAGTGGGAGCATTGGCACACAGTGCTCAATTGGGCTTAAACCAGTGGTGAAATCTAAAATTTGTTACTACCGTTTCTGTGGGCGTGCTTGGTGGGGGTAATGTGACTGGGTGGGCGTGGCCAATTTTTTTTTTTACACTTTTAAAACCATTTTTTCTACAACCTCTTCCGTGAAGAGGTTGTAAAAAATGCTTTCAAAAGGCTCTGATGATCCCAGCTGAATTGCCTGATCGGCAGAGACTTTTTTTCTTTTAAATGCCTCTGCCAATCAAGCAACTCAGCTTGGATAGTCAGAGGCATTTAAAAGAAAAAAGGGTTTTTTTTCTTTTAAATGCCTCTGACGATCCAAGTTGAGTTGTTTTTTTTCTTTTAAAAAGGATCCCAACTGAGCCGCACGATCATCAGCTTTTTTTTTTACTTTTAAAAGCATTTTTTCTGCCAAAGAGGTTGTAGAAAAAATGCTTTTAAAAGTAAAAAAAAAGCCTCTGATGATTGTGCGGCTCAGCTGGGCATGGGGGATTTTTGCTATTGGTTCTCCAAACCACCCGCCTCCATCGCTACCGGATCGGGTGATCCAGTCCAAACCGGGAGCGTTTCACCCCTGGTTTAAACCTTGATTAGGAGTTTTGACTATACAGGTACTCCTCAACTTACAACTGTTCATTTAGTGACCATTCAAAGTTACAACAGCCCTGAAAAAAGAGACTTATGACTATTTTTCACACTTACGACCTTTGCAGCATCCCTGTGGTCAAGTGATCAAAATTCAGATGCTTGGCAACTGATTCATATGTACGACTAGGGGTCATTTTACGACTTTAATAAGTGAAGTCAATGGGGAAGCCAGATTCACGTAACAACCGGATTACTACCTTAACAACTGCAGTGATTCACTTGATAATTGTGGCAAGAAAGGTCGTAAAATGGGGCAAAACTCACTTAACCAACGTTTCACTTAACAAAAGAAATGAGGGGCTGAATTGTAGTCGTAAGTCAAGGATTACCAGTACAGGGTTATGTTATGCTATGCTAATCTATTTAGTCAAATGACCAGCATAAAACTTGCATGAACCCAGATATGCAATAACTGTCATGTATCATTAAAATAGCTGCTATATTTACATTTAAAAATGCCATTGAACACTTAAATTAAGGTAATCAAGCTTAACAAACAGATAGCTTTAAAAATCTGATTATTAGAGCTCGATTCAACAGACTTTGCACACAGTAAAGCTAATCACTGTGACAATACCCAGCTTTTGCATAATGATGCCATCATTCAAGTGCCATAGGGATACCATCTCTCATTTAACTGACCTTTCCTCCCCTCCACAGCTGGTTTGTTAAATTCAAGTTTTATTTGTATTATACGGGCCTGAAAAACAACAACACACCACCTCTTTCTACTGACCTCTGCAGTCATCTTTGCAATTAGGGCTGGCGGGATGCTTCCACATAGCACATTGCGCCGCAAACCAGGATTCTTCGGGTCCTTCAAGTTGCTAATTCTGCTCCTCACGCGGTTCCGGTATTTCATATCTGTGCTTTTCAGTTCTTGGTAGATATGTAGCAGCATTAAGGAATAATGTTTGTTTTATTCTGGACTAGTTTGGTCTAGTGATTAAAACCCCAGGCAAAGAAACCAGGAGACTGTGAGTTCTAGTCTTCCTTTAGGCATGACTTTGAGCCAATCAACAGGAGTTGGAGAGTGATAATCCTGTCTCAAGGCATGAAAGCAAGCTGGGGGACTTTAAGCCTATCCCCAAGAGAACGTGAGTTCTAGTTCCACCTTAGGCATGCAAGTTGGCTGGGTGACTTTAGGCCTATCCCCAGGAGATAATGAGTTATAGTCCCACCTTAGGCATGAAAGTAAGTCGCCCTGAGTGAGTTTGAGCCAGTGCCCGCCCCTCTTTCAGCCCAACCTACCTCACAGGGTTGCTGTTGTGGAGAGAAGGAGGAAAAAGTATTAAGTATATTCTCTTGTGTTACTGAAGTAGCAATAGTAATAAAGGCGAGATAAAAATTGAATAAATATATGGAGAATGAAGAGAACATGCAGAAAATTGCATCTCTAGAAATTCTTGCAGTTGTTTCTGCTTTCTCATTCCAGCTTTCTGCTCCAAAGACTTTCCCTAATCCCTTGAAGATATTAATTTGTTTGTTTGTTTGTTTGTTTGTTTGGTATTCCTGCAAACCCAGAATCTTGCCGATTCCGCCATCTCTCATATAGACAGAACACTGCCCAGGGGTGGACTTAATTTTTTTTAGCAAGAGATTCTCTGCCTGGTTGCTGGGTGAGCTTGGCCATGGTGGATGTGGCCTATTTGGCCTCCTGCACCTCATCCAGGGGTGGCATTTTTGCCCTCCCCAGGCTCTGGAGGTTTTCCTCAAGCCTCCGGGAGGGTGAAAATGGCCTCCGCCAGGCTCTGGAGGCTCTCTGTTTCCGGCCTTCCCGAACTTCTGATAGGCCTGTTTTTCACCCTCCCTGAGCCTCCACACACGCCCTACAGTTACCTGCATCCAAAACAGGCCGCGTGGGGACTCCTGGGAGGTGTGGGTGGGCGGGCCCAGCCAGGAGTGGGATTTGGGGGTTTTCCAAACTGCACAGAATCTTAGCTAGAGGTTCTCCCTAACCTTTGCGAACCCCCAGCAGCCCACCCCTGATCCTGCCTACAGCAGAGACTGAGGATTACCATTAGTCCCAAAAGCTAGTTATAGCCTTATATATTTGTCATTGCTCTCGTTTTTAACAATGCCTAATATATTCCCAGAAGAGCACACTTTCTGTCTGAAGCAGTAGGCAATTACCGTCATTCCCATACAAAATTGGAATCCCTTCTTTTTTAGCCTTCTAACCTTTTAGAAAAAAAAGTTCAAGAAAGTCTCTCATGAATTTATACAATTCAAATGACTGGAGTTTTTTTGTTTTTACCCATCCAGGCAACATCTGTCCAATATTAGCATAAACTTTTCCCACTCTGATGCATTCCCCACCCGTACTAATAACCAGCAGACCTGAAATATCAAAAAGATATGATCTTCAATCTCAGCTGCCATCTTATCACAGTTGACCGCAAATTGTTTGTAATCATCTTGGATGGAGATGAAGAGGAGAAAGAAATAAAAACAGGGACAGGAGGGGGGAAAAAATCATTCAGTACAACCAGATGAAATTCAGTTTTGTGTCCAACCAAAAAAACCTGAACTTCTATACTTTAGATCAGGGGTGTCCATCCTTGGCAACGTTAAAACATGTGGACTTCAACTCCCAGAATTCCCCAGCCAGCATGAGAGTTGAAGTCCACGTGTCTTAAAGATACTAAAGTTGAACACCACTGACTTAGTTTAAAAAATAAATGCGTAACATAATTAACTAGTGTAAGGGCAACAATAAAAAATTATAATTTCCTTATAGAACGCCTACTAATATCAATAATGCAACAAACAGTAGTAGCAGCAGAAAAAAATCGTTTACTTCTGAATGTGAATTTTTTAACTGTGGATTGTTGTTTCCATTATATTTATTTGAACCAGGAGCATTTGCAGGTTCATTAAAGTAATAAGCAACATGTCATGACCCTTCCATACCCACATTTGATGTTGTGACACCCCCACAAAAGGGCAGAGTTTGCATCATGATGCTCTTTTCATCATTTGCCTCCTTGGCTCTCCCTGCAAATGCCTCTGATTTGGAATCACTGTTTATCTTATGGTTGCTCTACATTTTATCTTATTTTACAGACTGGTTTTACAGTCATTTTCTGCTGCTGCTTGGTGTGGCACGGTAAGTAAAATTGATTCTATTGGCATATCAATATCAATTCTGTGCCATGCTGGCACAGTGGTTAGAATGCAGTATTGCAGGCTGACTCTGCTTACTGCCAGGAGTTTGATCCTGACCGGCTCAAGGTTGACTCAGCCGTCCATCCTTCCAAGGTCAGTAAAATGAGGACCCAGATTGTTGGGGGCAATACGCTGACTCTGTAAACTGCTTAAAGCGGGCTGTAAAGCAATATGAAGCGATATATAAGTCTAGGTGATCTTGCTATCTCTATATCAGTAACTGTGGAAATGCCTGTCTAGTTATGTAATCTAATCAATATATGTGCACTTCAGAAATCACTGTTTGATCGCTTCTCCTCTTCTGAATTTTCTCAATCATTTGCCATACAAATATCTCCAGCAGAGTGGAAGCTGGATAAAAACATCTGAACCAGAGCTCCAGGTCAGACTGTAAACTCTTTAGATCCCCTTGACTCTCACTCTAAATTAATTTCTTAATTCCCCCAGGATATTTTCTTTCTCACCATCCATTTTCAGGGCTGCAGAGACCATCTCAATACACTTGTCCCTAATGGAGTCTCCGGTCAAATAGCACGAGGGCAAGAAGCAGACAGAAGTTCCAAATGTTGGCGTGACAGGGCTGGCTGGCATCCTGGGCACCTCAGTTCGAGATTTGTCATTTGATCTGAGCAGGACATCAAGTGAGATTTTTGTTTGAAATGAAAAATGCTAATTTATGACCACTTCAATATAGCCTCTAACCCAAGGCAGAAGGCCGTTTGGGATCACCGAAGTTCAAGAGCAATCAAATTATTTTGCTATCCAAGCCAAACCGTGCCACTTACCTCTTCTCTTCCCTAGCTGCAAAAATCCAACAGAAAGGGATTAGAAAGCTAATTGTTTGCTTTCTTTTCTTGAAACTCGGGTTGAGCAAGCTGGAGTCCCACGTTCTAATCTGGATTGTGCTACTTACACTTTAAGCCAGGGCTGATGTGATTAATCGGCATGTTCATACAACATGCTTTACCAGTTAGGAAAAGATTTAAGATATATATTTGTACAATACTGGGAGCTTGGTTAACATGCGTTTCAATTCAACTTTTGGTACGTAGCTTACAAATCCAGCCTGGTAAACCCAGCAAAAGAGTTAAACCAGGGGTGTCAAACTCAAGGCCCGGAGGCCGGATCTGGCCCACAGGGTGCTTAGATCTGGTCCATGGGGCCACCCTGGAAACAGCAAATGACCAGCCCACGGTGCCTCTGCCAGTGAAAACTGACGGCTCTCCCAAGCTCCGTTTTCACTGGCAGAGGGTTGCAGGAAGCCATCGCAGCTGAAAACAGAGCTCGGGCAGGGGTGAAATTCAGCCAGTTCTATCCGGCTCAGGCAAACCGGTAGCGGAGGCTGCAGAACGCTCCGCCCACCCGCACGGATGTCATGATGTCCCTTTTTTTTTGCGATGGTTTTCAGCCTCTGCGCATGTGCGCGCACATTTGCAAAACTGTAGGGAAGGTAAGTGAATTTCACCCCTGAACTCAGGAGTCCGTTTTTGCTGGCAGAGCACTCAGGCCACCACAGCCCCCCCTCCCCCCGACACGAGTGAGTGACGTTGAGCTAGCCACATCCAGCCACATCCAGGTTATATTTGACCTGGGGGGGGGGGGGATGCTGGATGTGGCTAGCTCAACGTCACTCACTCGTGTTGGGGGGGGGGCTGTGGTGGCCTGAGTGCTCTGCCAGCAAAAAGACTCCTGAGTTCAGGGGTGAAATTCAGTGAAATATATTAATGAAATCAGGTTTGAAACCACTGGGTTAAACGAATCTCTAGATTACAAGCTTTGTATGAATGCAGCCAACTTAATTCAAGGCCAATACTGTATGACATGAAAGCTATTTCTTTTGTATCTCACACACAATATTAAAACATCCCATGGAAAACTTGTGCAGAATTCATAAGCAGCAAAAATGAAGGCTACACAAGAAGTCACATGCCAACAGCCACAAAGTATGCCCTTTAAAGAAGGACAATCCTCTATTTGAACATGTGCTCTGTTTAAAAAGCTGCCAGTTCATATTTTGGCCTATGGGGAAACACCTATCGGGGGAGCAGCCAGGGGTCTTTAAGGAACTTACCCAACATAAAAAACTGGCCCTCAAACTGAATAGACACTCAGATTACTTGTTCACATTATGAGATTTTTCACGTTCCTATTTAAGTATTGGTAATTTTTTTCAAACATAAATCTTTACCAGAATTGGGCATCTCATACCAGTAGTGAGTTTCCAAATCCCAGCGCTACCAGTTCGCTATCGGTAGCGAGTGCGGCACTTCTGCACATGCGCAGAAGCTTCTGTGCATGCGCAGAGCGTTTCTGATGACATTTGGGTGGGCGGGCAGAGCTTCCCGCCACCACTACTGGTTCGCCCAAATTGGGGCGAACCAGGAGCGACCCACCACTGCCTCATACCCTGCAAATATCTTGGCCTGCAAATCTCATGGTCTATGACTGGGATAGTGGAAGTTGTAGTCAAATTGCCTATCTCTTATACAAACTACATGTATAGCCTTTTTAATGGCAATCAGAGCCACTTAATTTTTTGGTCCTGCTCTCCATTCTTATGCTTTAAGGTTTGGCTATCCTCCAGGTAGCAAATTTATCCTGTTTTTTTCTTTGAATCCTTCCATCCCAAAAATACCTTTCATCTTTGCTATCTTCTTTGTTTTTATGAGATCCAGGAGGCGAGGCTGCTGGGTTGGAGCTGGTAGAGGTTCTCCTACAGTGGATACAGAGAGGTGCATCATAACAATTTCAGCTCAGATCATGGCATTGCAAAGCACAATTTTAGGGTCCTTTTGAAAACAAAGAAGCAGCATAAATTCTCTCCATGCCAACATGTGTGATCTTATCTCCTCTAAGGTAGGAGTAGAAGAAGAGGTATTTCTTCCTCAGTTAATCAGTGGAACGACTTGCCTCCAGAAGTTGTGGATGCTCCAACCCTGGAAGTTTTTAAGGAGAGATTGTACAGCCATTTATCTGAAATGGTAGAGCAGGGATCAGCAACCCGAAGCTCTGGAGCTGCATGTGGCTCTTTCATCCCTCTGCTGTGGCTCCCTGTTGTTGGTCGGTTCCACAACTGATAGGGCTTTCGGTTAGAACAGGTAGAGGAAAAAGGATGCTGCACTAGGAAACTCTGGTGGGGGAACCAACTTCCAGTTGGCAGAGGAAAAAGGACACCATGCTAGGAGGAGACTCTATGGTGGGGGAACCAGACTTCTGATCAGCAGAGGAAAAAGGATGCTGCGCTAGGAGGAGACTCTATGATAGGGGAACCGGTCTTCCAGTTGGCTCCAGAATTGAATGGGAGCTTCCGGTTAGGACTTTTGTGGCTCTTTTGAGTGTTTAAGGCTGCCGACACCTGCGGTAGAGGATTTCATGCCTGAGCAGGGGGTTGGAACTAGATCTGCAAGGTCTCTTCCTCCTCGGTTATTCTCTATCTTGCTAGATCGGTAGAACCAATGTAAAACGATCACTAGTAGAATTAGCACAAGGGCTGGATTAGTTTACCTGTCCACCGACAGTCTCTTGGGAGAGGAAGTAGAGGAACTAGAAGTAGAACTGGAAGATCTTGAATCTTTGGAGTCCCTCCTTTATAAGAGGGAAAAAAAGGGGGTATGAAGACTGTTGGCAAAAATGCATACATCATTAGACCTCCTTGCCATAAAATTGACTTAGGACTGCAATGACTTACAGCTGAAATCCTGGTCCCCATTGTGATCATAACTGAAGGACTACCTGCATCCTGTCAGTCAGAAAGTGCTTTGCATGCGACACTCCTATTTAACACTCTGAAAGCTCAGGATGGTGTGGGTTATACTGCATTAAAACCCACTAATTCTGGTTATGGCGGAGGGCAGGCGGCCAAATATATAGATTGCAACATCAAGACTGCATAAAGGGCCAACTCCCATTTGTAGAAAGCTGTACTGCAATGACAAACTCATTTATAATGCAACATTTGCATATACAAAACAGCAAGAGTCGCTGTTGCTATTGTAGCAGTGTTGGGGAGGGGTGCTCCCGCAGTCCCCTTAAGAATGGTTCTCCTTTTTTCCTTTCTAATTCTTTACGTCTCCACATCTTTAAGCGTTTTCCTTGGTGAAGAGTAGGAGTTCTCTCCAGAGCCCTGAAAACGTACCTCTCTTTTTTGAGCTCCAAGTGTGACTTTTGGGAAGTAGAAGCATCTTTGGGGTCTCTGCATGTGAGAACAAATGTTAAGACTGTGTTACATCTTAGCTCGGACAGTACTCAAAGGTGACTTTTTTTGATGATACAATAAATGATTGGTTGTCCCAGCTCTGCCATTCATGATCGAAAGTAACCTTGATTATTACACGTGCGCCCAATATTAAGACCTACCCCCAAAATAAGCCCTAATTAAGACCCCGCTCATTCCAGGGTGCACAAGTAAAAAATAAGGTAGGGTAGGGATGGGGAGGGGTGGAGCTGCCCTACTACTTACCTTTGGATATTTGCAGCCAGGCTTCGCACACCTCAGCGCTTTTCTTTTGCTGCAGCCAGCAAGGCTTTCCTGAAGGCCTCTATAGCCAATAACAAGAGTTCCGGATTGATCTGGAGCTCTATTATCGGCTACAGAGGCCTTCAGAAAAACCTTGCTGGCTTGCTGGACAAAGAAGTTCCTGAAGGCTTCTGATAGCGAAAAAGAGGCCAGGGGCAAGTCAGTGGATGACATTCCAGGGGTAAAATCCAGCAGGTTCTGACAGGTTTTGAAGAACCGGTAGCGGAAATTTTGAGCAATTCGAAGAACTGGTAGTGGAAAATTTGAGTAGTTCAGAGAACCAGCAAATACCACCTCTGGCTGGCCCCAGAGTGGGGTGGGAATGGAGATTTTTCAGTATCCTTCCCCTGGAGTGGGGTGGGAATGGGGATTTTGCAATATCCTTCCCCCCAGGAGTGAGTAGAAAATGGAGATTTTTCAGTATCCTTCCCCTGGAGTGGGGTGGGAATGGAGATTTTGCAGTATCCTTCCCTTGCTATGCCCACCAAGCCATGCTCACAGAACCGGTAGTAAAAAAATTTGGATTTCACCACTGCGACATTCCTCCCCACCAAAAAATAAAACCTGGTGCCTTTTTTTGGTGGCTGTATATATATATACACACACACACACACACACACACACACACACACACACACACACACATATATATGTAGGTCTTTGGTTATTCGGGTTTTCTCCCACGTAAAATTGGAAGTGTCTTGGCGACGTTTCGACGAAGTCTCATTCATCATCTTCAGGCTGGTGTTCTCGGCTTCGTGCACGAAGATGTATCAGCCTGAAGATGACGAATGAGACTTCGTCGAAAGTATCTTGGTGACGTTTCGACGAAGTCTCATTCGTCATCTTCAGGCTGGTGTTCTTGGCTTCGTGCTTCCAGGAGCTCCTGGAAGCACGAAGCCGAGAACACCAGCCTGAAGATGACGAATGAGACTTCGTCGAAACGTCGCCAAGACACTTCCAATTTTATGCGGTAGAAGACCCGAATAACCAAAGACCTACATACATATATATGTATATGTATATGTATATGTATATGTATATGTATATGTATATAAAAGACAGGGTCTTATTTTCGAGGAAACACAGTATATTTCTGTTTCTTGCTTAGCTTTCTCCAACACGGTTCCCAGAGTGAAGCAGATTTGAGAGGTTATGTAAACAGTCAATTGCATGCTTCTTGTTTCAAGGCAAAAGCCCAGCCTCCCCACCGGATTACAACAAGGCTGTTGGAACAAAAATCAAAACATCTCCACCCATCTAGACACGAGGATTAATTGGTTCTAAGTGGAAAAACATTCAGTTCCTGAAATTGCTTCCCTGTCATCTCAAGTCAGTCTTGCGTGGAAAAACTTTTTGTCGGTTTGAGGCAGCTGCCAAAGAATCTGAAAATAAACAAGATTACAACTGGGATACCCTGGAGGATTTCTCAACCACAACTTGTGGGAGTTTGTGTTAACTTTACAAAGAATCTGTCCTGTCCTGTCCTTTCATCCTGGGAAAGGAGGCTGAAGATTTCCTACCCAACTTCCCCATCCAAGCAGAGGCAATGACTGGTAGCCTTTGACTTGGGGGCCACAATTAAGCCCAAAAGCTCCATTTGCTAAGCAAGACAGTTGTTCAAGAGGGGTTTGTCCTGTTTTAACACCTCCCTTGCCATTTAACATCCTGCAGTTGTTAAATTAGGAACACGGTTGTTAAGTGAATCTGTCTTCCCCATTGACTTTGCCTTGTCAGGTCACAAAGCGGGATCACGTGACCCTGGGATATTGCAGCTGTCATAAATATGAGTCAATCGTGCCATGTGTCTGAATTTTGATCCCATGACCGTGGGGGATAGCAGCAACGGTTGTAAATACGAAAAGTGGTCATAAGTCACTTTTTTTTCCCAGTGCCATTGTAACTTTGAATGGTCACTAAATGAGCTGTTGTTAAATGGAGAACTACCTGTATTTCTCTGTGCTTCCCTTCTTTTAAAATAGCCCCTCCGTCAACAACACCTAACTTTTCCCTGCTTTAGAAAACCCATTGAAACTGTGCTGTCTAATAGACCGCCTGGGATGCAAAGGTTATCACAGAAATTGAGAGCAGAGAGCAAAACCCTTATTATGAATTGTGATTTCTTTTTTAACAAGAGTTTATGATCTGCCATGTTTTACGGTTTCGGCCTTCATGTGAACCCCCCTGGAGTCTCTCCGGAATGCAACCGTTTATACAAATTGCAAATAAATAAAAGATGAGCCTGACTTCGCTTGGCAATCAGCTTGGAGACCTCCTGAGAGGTTAGATGGATATTGACTAAGGTTTTAGCTTTTTCTGCAGTAGCAACCCCTTTGTTTTGATTAAGCACTACAACACAAGTTCTAATAAAGCAGGCCGAGACACGAGATGCGTTTTAAGGAAGGATTGGGCAAACATCTCCATTCGTCAGCATCAAGGGCGAGAAGACAAGCAAGTAAATTGTCCTGATGACATCACAATGGAAGCCCTGCAACTTCTCTACAAGGGCGGAGTTTGCATCGTGACATCACAGCCTGCGTGATGTCATTTTTCCAATCCCTTCTAACCTGGTTTTTAAGAGGTGATGCATCAAAATCTACACAAAATGTGATTTACTAAAGCAAATAAATTGCATTTTGGGCTACAGTCTTATGGCCTGTCGGCCACTGGCCCCTCCAGCAGCCGAATCAGAGGAGGAGGAGGTGGCATGGGAGTCAGGGTCAGCATCAAGGCAACCTGAGAGCTCCAAGGGGGAAGAAGAAATGGAGCTGGCAGAGAGAGAGAGACAGAGGCGGAGTCTGGGCCATCCGTCAGCCCTCAGATGGAGAGTCAACAGCCCCCAGGTCTGGAGGTGGCTGATGAGGAAAAGAAGGAACAGTTGGGTCCAGTACCTGACACGCAGAAGTACAGAAGGCAGAGGAGAGGAGAGCAGTGGAAATCTTTGGGCCGATCCTTGGGACGGAAGTGCCACAACTGCTAGCAAAGCCCCACCTAGTTCTCGGGATAAAAGGCAGGAGGCGGAGATAAATAGATGTGGCAAACACCCTGCTGCTGTTACCCTGCGTTGAGAGCTTCTAGGCTGCAACTTTATGAATGATCCAGTTTCTTTGTGCCTGACAATCTGTATGTTTTGACCCAGCTCCCCAAACACGACAAACCCTCTGAAGTTAACTCAAAGATTCCTTTATTAGGAGCGCCAGCAGCCCCAGCAAAATGTTTCTATTTATTCAGGCTTATACACAAGAATCTCCTCAATTTGTGGTCATCACTAAATTGGCGCTAGATAAAGGTCAGCAGAATTCAAGTAGGGTTCAACTTGGCTGACTATGAAGGGATTCCAAACTGATGGTGCATTTAACTCCACCTCCGAGCTCCACCTGCTCTTCTCCTACACAGATCCTATCTAGAGTTGGGAATTGGATCTGATGTCATCTGAGATCAGAATTTGGTGAACCAAGAAAACCTCCCTGACAATGTAGAAAGTCAGCACCCAGCCTCCTAGAACAATGAAATATTTTGAGGAATATTTAAAAAGGCAGAAAATTGTATTTCCCTAAATGAGAAATGGAGAAACATGGGGGTTTTTTTAGAGGCAGGAAGCAGACTCAGTCTTTCTTAATAGCCCCAGCAGATATTTTGGGTCCATTAAGAAAGATTGGGCCAGCCTATTCAGAAACCAGCCCAGTTTCCCTGCCCCCAAGCAGAAACTGAGGAAGCCATCTTTTAGATATTCAGATTTGGTAATCCATTCAAGACAGGATATTTTGAAACTCCCTGCAGCAAAGTCTGAACTTTGAATGGTAGGATTAGCCCTCACTCAAGATCCAACACAGGACAAAACCATTAAGCTACAATAGGAACTGCCCAACACTCTTTCAGACCACAATCCCCCTTCATTGCATCATCTCAAAGCAGTCCAAACTTCAACCAAACCTGGGAGCTCAGACAAACACCTAGGATTTGCATTTCCTCTTTTGCCTATAGAGCCAGCCATGACCTTTATGGGGTCAGATAGGAATCTGACCCCATAGGAATCTGGCAACAGCCAATAGAATACATGTTTTTGCACAGCAACAGGAAGCTCAAGTGCAAAGCCCAAAGAAGGTACAAACCCCTCCCCCCTCTCAACTCCATGTGGTCAGCTGCCCAGCATCACAATTCTGCTTCATCATTAAACCATCTTTTCAATCAGCTTCCAATGTTTCCAGTGTCTTTCTCCCAGCTTGGAACTGAACCAGATGGATATTTTTTCCCACAACAGTTACAGCTTTCTCGTCTTTCTGATGCCAATTTGACACCAAAGATGTATGTGTCCTCTTTGTAAAGAGACAACATACATCAGAACAAATACCCAGAGTTTCTGAAGATTCTTTTTCATGCTTGTGATGCATGCACAGTCTCTGCAAGCCTTTTTTCTCAGCGTGGAAAGATGCAATGAAAACTACATGTGAATAAGGCAAAATAAGTAAACTTGCTGGTAAAGTACCTGGAAGGGAGGGGGGAAGAGAGGCTTTTCCCCAGAACTGAATGGGGAGTTTAAACTTTTATGAGGTTACGAGTCAAGTGAAATTGCTTTAAAAAGGAGGAAATAAAACATACAAATAAACCAGAGAGCTGTGGCATTTTTTTAATCTTTTAAGCTCATATTTACAGAAGATCCTGTAAATTTTGCTTAGAAAGGGCAATCTATATTATTTATGAGTTCTGGTAGTAACGCAGCTGAGAGATGAACACATCCCGTAAGCAAGAAATGTACCACGCCTCTCTTAATTTTGAAGGGAGCTGTGGGCCAGCAATGTTTTTAATACAACTGCTATATTCATTGAGGACCTATGAACACCATGTCTCTCTATGTCAATAAAGTGCCACACTTCAATAGATTGTTTCTGCTAGGGTCAGAGAAGAAAGAGGCGATTAAAAGGCCATGGGGATGTTATCACCTTGCACAGCATAGACACAAAAAAGCTGTTGTACGCTGCTTTTGCTAAGGACAGGTAACTACATACATGGCCAACAGAGGAGAGGGCAACCCTACCTGATAAAGAAAAAAGTTAAGCAGGGATAAATGTGGCTAGGTTTTGGATGAGTTATCCTGCGGCTAAAAGATAGACCAACCATTTTCAAATGGTATTCGTGATGGCATTCCATGAGGGAGGAAGGAAAGAAAGAAAAGGAGGGAGGGAGGGAGGGAGGGAGGGAGGGAAGGAAGGAAGGAAGGAAGGAAGGAAGGAAGGAAAGAAAGAAAAAGAAAGAAAGAAAGAAAGAAAAGGAGGGAAGGAAAGAAAAGGAAGGAAGAAAGGAAGTTGAACACTGTCAATATTCTATTATTAGAGCTTTGTCTCTTGATCATGGCTCCTGGGAATTCTTTCCTTATCTAACAGTGGCCACATACAGCTTAATATGCTACTTAATTAAAAGATAAAATGATGTACAAATACAGAGGTGTTGACTTATGTAATCACTGAATTAAAAAGGCACAAAATTAATCTGGAGGAGAAAAACGAAATATCGAGGAAGAACAAGAGAAAAGCCCCTGGGATCTGCATCTTGTACTACCGATCTATTACAGAAATGAGGAATATTCAGTAAATTGGCCACTTTTTGCTCAACTAGATATCCATCTAAGCAGCAGATGTGCTGAGGACTTTATTTAATAAACTTTGGAGGAACTTCCCAAAGCCATCAGCTCAGTGCACCTCTGTCATCTTTCAAACGGTGAGTTAGCCGAGTCCAGGGACAAAATCTGACTCACCAGCACTGAAGTGGAAAGTGAAATTAAAGAGGCTCTCTGGCAAAATAAAACTGGCATTTCACCAAGGACAAACAAGATCAAGGGAGAGAGACATTTTTCATCTTAAGAAACCTAGAAACAGACTCCTTTCCTGAGATAAGAATGGCGCTAAAGGCCTAATCATTTTAATTCAAAAAGCTGGTAATTACTTTTTAAGCTGTAAACCAAAAGGAGATAATCTTTTACAGACTGGAAGCTGCAATTTTTTTAAAAAAATATTATTTTCAGCTCTAAAGATGCATATCTTTAACATTGAAAGATAAAAATATTTTGGCCTTTTGGGGAGGATTTGAGGAAAGTTAACTGTGTCCATGGTGCTGATAAATTTTAGCAATCCCAAATCAATTAGGGGGATGGTGGCAGGAATGAAATCCAGCAGGTTCTGACAGGTTCTGGAGAACCGGTAGCGGAAATTTTGAGTAGTTCGGAGAACCGACAAATACCACCTCTGGCTGGCCCCAGAGTGGGGTGGGAATGGAGATTTTGCAATATCCTTCCCCTGCAGGCCCATCAAGCCACGCCCACAGAACCGGCAGGGGAAAAAATTGGATTTCACCCCTGGATGGTGGTATTAAGGAAAATAGTCTTCAGCCTGCAAATCTTGCAATTTCTACCAAATGTAAGGAAAGTTGGTAGAAAGGGAAATTCTTACTTTCTCCCCCCACAGAAACCTGCAAGTAGGGAAGAAAAGGTCTTTGAACATCCAATAAGCAATCAAAATACAGGTTCCAAAACAAATAATCAAGGCAACCTATACTATTCATTGTTACTGCATCCAGTTTTGGTCACCACACTATAAAAAAAGATGTTGAGACTCTAGAAAGAGTTCAGAGGTGAGCAACCAAGATGATTAGGGGGCTGGAACCTAAAACATACAGTGAAAGGTTGCAGGAACTGGGCATGGCTAGCCTAGTGAAGAGAATGACCAGGGGAGACATGATAGCAGTCTTCCAGTATTTGAGGAGCTGCCACATAGAGGAGAGGGTCAAGTTATTTTCCAAGACACCTGAATACCAGATAATGGATGGAAGCTGATCAAGGAGAGATTCAACCTGGAAGTAAGGAGAAATTTTCTGGAAAGTGAGAAAAATCAGCCAATGGAACAGCCTGCCTTCTGAAGTTGTGGGAGCTTCATCACTGGAAGTTTTCAAGAAGAGATTGGACTGCCATTTGCCAGAAATGGTGTAGGGTCTCCTGCTTGGCCAGGGGGGCGGGGGGGGGGGGCGGCAGGTTGGACTAAATGACGTACAAGGTCCCTTCCAATTCTGTTAATCTATATAATCTGTTAAGAGTACACACCAAAAGAACAGTGGGAGACATACCCCTGCAAACGAAGAGATGCACTTATATTTATGTATTTCAGAAAGGAAGGGAAAATGATGCATGCACACGTATTTCTAAGTAATAATGTAACAGCCCCCAGGTTCCTTCCTGCCCTCCAGTTATCTGCAGAGAACAATGGTCTTAGTTAGGAAAAGAAAACCTTTGCAGTTTGAGGTTCAGGGATTGCTATGGGAATGTTCTGATAAAATTTAACACAGGTCACTTATGAGCTGCAAAGACAAATTCCTCATGTCTTCATTTGTCTATTAAACAGTTCCATTCATCTCAAAGCTTGATCCTCACCCACCCACCCACCCCCACCCCCACCCCGCCACCACACCAGGTATATCTCATTCCTTTCACATCTTTTAAAAATAATTACATTTCCAATTACAGAGCATACCTGTCTGATTTGGAGATCAAGGAAGAACTGCTCTTCAGCATGACTTCATGTGAGCTGGATTGATTCAATTTCCTAGAAAAGAAAACCAGAGGCACGATCAAGGAACAATTGTGAATTTGTGGACGAAGTCAGAGTTTGGGGATCGAACCATTTTTGCTCTTGAACTTGAGAAATTCATACTTCTCTTCCGGGTACCTCTGTGAAGCTACAGCCTTTCAAGTTTTTCTCCCAAGGTTATAACAATGACTTATTGATCAAAACTAGACAGTGTGCTTTCCATCTGAATTCAGATAAATCAAGATTTGCAAAGGTTCTTTGTAATTTTGTACACCTGAAACTGTAAATCAACAAGCAAACAAAAATCACATATCCGTTCTACCGCCAACCCTGGAGAAATGACCCTCACCAATTTTTCTGATTTTTTTTTAAAAAATTGATTATGCAATGCTTTGCTTTCTGCAATCCCTAATCAACCATAATTTTCATTTAATAATAAAGTCACCACTTACCCACAAAAAATTACCCAGTTCTGCTTTGAAGCAAGACAAAGGCAAATATCAAGCTAATTTTTTTAATTAAAACTGTAAGATCTAGCAGTCAGATGCAAAAGATAAATCACATTTAGTCCCCTTCTTCAATTCCCCCCCTCCTCCAATTTTAGGGTCCATTTCAGTAAACTCCAAACCTAGAAATTTGATTTCTGCACCAGAACTGAGCTGTAGATTTAAGTATTTCTCAAAACACCCAGTTTCTCATGTTTTCTTTCTTTTATTGGTTTCAACAGTCTGATGTTGATGGAAAAATATGTTGCGGTCAGAACAATCAAACAATTAGAGATTTATGATTCATTACAAATTACTCGGAAATTTACTTGTAAACATTAGAGCTCTTCTGGTTTCAAAAGGCTGTCTTTGCTAAGAAGGGAATGGCTGCCCCCGCCCGTCCCCATTGCATACAACCCAGGAAAAGAGTGGGCTGTCCCATTTGTGTCCCAAATCTAATTTGGGCTGTCCCAAATCTAAAGTGCAGAGGGTTTGGGAGCCTGCAGAGTGCTCCTGGGGGCTGGGAAGGGCAAAAACATGACATATAGGGGGTTTGGGAGGCCAAAAACGAGCCCGTTTTTCACAAAAATGGGACACACAAGAGGGTTTGGGAGGCCTACAGAGTGCTCCTGGGGACTGGGAAGGGCAAAAACACCATTTTTGAGAGAAATGGGCCCATTTTTGCAAAAAACGGGCGAGTTTTTGCCAAAAACAGGCCCATTTTTGGCCTCCCAAACCCCCCATGAGTCACGTTTTTGCCCTCCCCAGCCCCCAGGAGCACTCTGCAGGCCTCCCAAACCTTCTGTGCATCCCATTTTTGTGAAAAACGGGCCTGTTTTTGGCAAAAACAGGACGGACTGGGCAGGGTTTCAGGAGGCCAAAAATGGCTGCATTCAGTCTATAAGACGTACCAACATTTCCACCCTCTTTTAGAGGGGCGGAAAGTGCATCTTATTCTCCGAAAAGTACGGTATTTGTTGCACCATTGACAGATTTGTGCAAACAGCTTGAATATGCCAATACCTGTCTTTCTGCTTTCCATCAGGACTTTTGCAGACATCCAAAGAGTTGGAAAGTGGCCCTTCAGCTTTCCAGCCAGAGACAGCTATCTCTTTCTCTTTCTTCCCTTTCTGTGTCCCGGATGACTCTAAAAGAGAAAAGTTCAGGTAGAATTGTAGCCAACGGAACAGCGTAAGTAACCCCACTCGGTCACTGTGAAAAGTACCATAGTCACTCAGCCCTTGGCATTCTCATTTTAGTTGAGTTGATGGGGATCAAAAGCGTTAAACTGAATTTCTTGCAATCAAGGGAAAAACATTTGAATCTCTTATACCAGGGGTGTCAAACTCAAGGTGCTTAAATCTGGCCTGGAAATGGCAAAGGACCGGCCTGCGATGCCTCTGACAGCAAAAATACCCCCCCCCCCGGTCCATTTTTGGCCTGGACAGCCTCCTGAAACACTTTGCCGGCCAAAATGGGGTGTGGTGGGGCCACGTGCAACTCCCACATGGCCCGTTTTCAGTTTGGACAGCCTCCTGAAGCACTTTGCTGGCCCAAACTATCCAGGCCACGCCCCATTTTGGCCAGTAAAGCGCTACAGGAGCCTATCCAGGCCGAAAACTGGTCATGAAAATGTCCCCACTCCCCTCTCCCCGGCTAGCTGGCCGGCTGGCCCGCAGAAAAGAAGTACAATGCTGATCTGACCCTTGAAAAAATCCAGTTTGACACCCCTGTCTTATATCAAGTTGTGCCATTAGAAACCATTCTACTTGTCAATGGGAAAAAAGTGGAATTAAGGGCAAATGTTGCTTATTTCTAAATCCCTTCTTTTATACAGTGAGTACATTTATTCCTAATTTGTATTGTTTTTGTCCTACACATTCGTAGTTAAGAATAATAACCCCATAGCAGGCAGGAGTGCAATACACTGAAAAACTAGTTGCAATAAATAAGGTTAAAATTTAAAAATAAGTCACTGTATTTTCCTGCGTATAAGACTACTTTCTAACACACAAAAATCTTCCCAAAAGTCGGGGGTCGTCTTATACGCCGGGTCTCATTCTCCTGTAACCAGGCAGACCAGCCCGAAAGGCTCTGACGAGCCTTAAATGGCTCTGAGGAGGGTCGTCTTATACGCCCAGTCGTCTTATACGCCGGAAAATATGGTACACTATTTTTCACAATTACTGTAGACAGATAATCTTTAAAAAAAGGTTATAGCTAGTTTAAAAATTCCATGATACAGAACCACTGAGGCAAACAAGAGAAAATGGGGCAGATTAAAGCAACTGCCCAAGGTCAACTAAACTGGAAAGCGATTTTGTATCCAGGATGCCAGGCCATCATTCTGAGTGGTACGGTGGCCTACAGGTGGAGCTCTCACCTCACAATCAGGAGGCTATGAGTTCAATCCTAGGTAGAGGCAGACATTTTTCTCTCTCTGGACACAGTGAGAATATATCTGCTAAACAAAGCTCTGTATTGGCGACAGGAAGGGCATCCGGCCAGTAAACACTCGGCTCCAGAGGTGCACGTAAAAATTATTAAAATTAAAAAAAAAAAAACCACTCGGCTCCATTCAGTTGCCCAGACTCCACCCCGCAAGGGATGACGAGGTCGTTAAAAGAAGATGAAAGATGATGCCAGTCCATCGTTTCCTTTGCATCTAAGAATTCCCCAGATCTGATGGTTGCCATTTCTGATCATCCATCAAAAAGAGCAGCTGGTTTCTTACCTAATAACCTCTTCCAGTTTTTGATAAGGAGTTTAGCCAGTGCCACCACTTCCTTGTCTGAGCAATGCTTACGCACGGTGTTGACAGCCACACCAATCTTGGTAGTCTGAAACGATGCAAAGAAGGATTTGCGTTACTGGAATCCATACTTTGTGGGGAGAAAAATCTCAGTATCCCCACTTTCAAATCGTCATCCTAAGGCAGGGGTCTGCAACCTTAAGCACTCAAAGAGCCATTTGGACCCATTTCCCACAGAAAAAAAAACACCGGGAGCCTCAAAACCCAGATGGTTGTGGTCAACTCGATGTCACATGACACTTCTACCAGTCACATGACACCTCCCTAGCCATGCCTACCCAGCCAGTCATTAGGGCAGAGAATCAGTTGTTAAAAAACACTGGGAACCACAAAACCCTTTTGACATAATCTCTCTCTCCCCTCCCTTCCTCTCTCCTCTCTTTCCCCCTCTCTCTGTATCTCTCTATGTCTCTGCCCTGGCCGCTTCTCCATCCCTCGCCGTCGCCTTTACCTTCTCAGGCCAGGCTAGGAGGGGAAGGCAAAGGGCGTGGCCAGGCAGTGGTGGGATCCCCTGACAGGGAACCACAGCAGAGGGCCCAAAGAGCCACATGTGGCTCCGGAGCCACAGGTTGCAGATCCGTCCTAAGGGATGTCAAGATAGAGAAGGCCTTTCTCTGCTCAAGGACACTTCATTTCCTTAATTCTTTCTCACCACCACTGAAAACGATGGGAAATCATGTATCCAATTTATTTATTTACTAGATCCATTTACAACACCTCTCAATTGCCAAGCAATAAGTGACAATGCATTAAAAAGATCCACAGTGTGGTGGGTTAGCAGATTGTCAAAATGCACACAATTGGGTACAACTATTACAAAAAGAGATGGGCCTCCATTTTGACATCTTGCAGATTCTGGTCTTTCCTGGCAAGTAACCCTGATTGAAACCAAGCAAAAAGAAAACGATAAACCGCTGAACACATCAGGTAATAGGGGGAGAACACCATAAACACCAAGGTGGCCAGACAAATTCTTAAAGGAGCAATTTGGTGTCACATTTGGGAGTTGTGATCTTCAAGGGTCAACTGGACTTCAAATGTATTCAAATTCTCTTCACGTTTTCCCAACCATGCATCAGACTAGAAGTAAAGGATATCCAAGTGACCTCAAATGCTGCCTTATTGGATGGCTTTGGTTCTCTTATTCTCTCTCAGCCTCCCTCTCAGGGCTGATGAGAAGACAAAGTGGATACTAGGAATGAGGAAATCCATCTGAATTGCCTCTGTGGTTCCTGGAGGAAAACTGAAATTAACCTAATACAGGCTGACAACAGCCCTTTGCAAGAGATGTCCGTTTTCCATGCTGGTTCGGCTGTCAGTAATTTGCACTCTCCTTATCGTGACCATATTGAGCATGTGACATTGTGCTTAATGATCACACAGGATTGACTTAACAATGGCAACCGGAAGTGCCTGGAACTGCTGTCGATAACCATCACAATAACATGGCATCTTGCTTTACAACTGCATGGCTTAACAACAGAGTTGCTCATCCCAGTAACCATCCTTAGGTGAAGACTGCCTGTTTTATGAGTTGAAACACAGGAATGCTTGGAGTTAAAAGGCCTGTTAAATGGGTTCAAATCTACATTTCTCAAGAGAACAAAGCAATCCAGACTTACCTGTAGCAGCTCAATGCTCATGGTGCAGCTATTCAGTTTCTTCAAGAGGTCCAGAGCTCCTTCCTAAGAGGGGGAATGGGTAGAAAGAGCCCAGAAGGCATCATTTAGACTTCATTTTCTGTTGTTTTTTCTTTCTTTCTTTCTTTTTCTTCCTTTAAATGTTCCAAGAGAGCAAAACGTGCCGGCTTCTGAAGCACAGAGAGGTTGCAAATGCTCTCGTAAAAAACGCCTCCCATCTTGAATGAAGCCGGTCACAAAACATTCACTTTTATTTATTTCATGTTTAGCCCACCTTTATTACTTTATAAGGAACTCAAGGTGGAAAACATCTATAATACTCCTTCCTCTTCCTATTCCCCCCCCCCAAAAAAAAACAAACAACCTTGTGAGGTGGGTTGAGCTGAGAGAGTGACTGGCCCAAAGACACCAGGTTGGCTTTCATTTCTAAGGTGGGACTAGAACTCAGAGTCACCTGATGATTGGCCAAAAGCCACCCAGCCGAGTTCCATGCCTAAGGTGGGAACTAGAACTCACGGACTCCTATTTTCTCTTGATCTTTTAGCCCCCACTACCTCCCTCAATTCTTTCATTTCTTTAATTATTTCCCAAGAGTTTCTGTTTGGCTTCTCTAAGACTTTACTGCAAATAAAATATGAGGCAGGAGGGCTGGAAATTAAATCGGAACATGCCAGCTTCTCAATCATAAGTTTCTCTTCATTAAAACAATTACAACATAATCGTTAATTGGGGCATTGGCCAAGATAGATCGCAAACAAAATGTCAGAAGACATCGATAGGGTGATCTTCAGGCAACAGACATTCCCAACTGGGTTTGTTAGTTACAGACAATGGGAATCCAAAAATAATTTTCTTTCTTTCTCTAATTTCGGACATTAATAAAGAACAGATCTATAAAACAGATCAGTGTTTCTCAACTTTGGCAGCTTGAAGATACATGGACTTCAATTCCCAGCATTCCCCAGCCAGCTTTCTGGGAAGCTGAAGTTTCCAGATCTTCAAGCTGCCATGGTTGAGAAAAATTGAAACAGACAATCTGGAAGGCAGACATTTCATTACCCAAACTGATGCAGTCAGTGCATTGAGGATGTTACCTAGTTTAAATAATGAAAACT
The DNA here is from genome assembly GCA_030761175.1 of Masticophis lateralis. NCBI lineage: Eukaryota > Metazoa > Chordata > Lepidosauria > Squamata > Colubridae > Masticophis > Masticophis lateralis. Next base: position 15,115,630 of record JAUDYJ010000009.1, read on the forward strand.
CTGCAAGAAAACAACCAAGCTCAAAGGAATGAGGAGCACCAAAGGCCCCTCATTTTAACCCTGGACCACAAATACTCTCCTTTATTAATACTCCATCCTGTATCAAAACACCATAAGTAAAAGAGGTGGTTAAAAGCTTCCATAAAGCACTGTATACATCCTGGTATCTTTTCTGAGCCTGCTAATAACCTCTGTTTCAGCAATATCATCCCCCACCTGAATGCTTTCAAAGGCCAAAGATAAATCCAATATATAACTTTGCCATCTGTCTCTTACATAGATTCAATTCCCTGCAATTGCCAATCTTCTACTCGTTTTGAAAGCTAAGGAAGAGCAGAAAAGTGGGTGTTACAGGAGGAGAGAGAAAAAGAGTGATAAAACATATGCTTCCTTTTGTTGTTGTCTTCATGCTGTGCCATATGAATATCAGAAACAGAAAGGACATTATCCTGGGCCATTTCCATCACGTTCGTCAGTTCTAAGGTAAAGGTAAAGGTTCCCCTCGCACATATATGCTAGTCGTTCCCAACTCTAGGGGGTGGTGCTCATCTCCGTTTCAAAGCCAAAGGGCCAGTGCTGTCCTAAGACGTCTCTGTGGTCATGTGGCCGGCATGAGTAAACACCAAAGGCGCACGGAACGCTGTTACCTTCCCACCAAAAGTGGTCCCTATTTTTTTACTTGCATTTTTTTAGTGCTTTCGAACTGCTAGGAAGGCAGAAGCTGGGATAAGTAACAGGAGCTCACCCCGTTACGCGGCACTAGGGATTCGAACCACTAAACTGCTGACCTTTCGATCAACAAACTCAGGGTCTTAGCCACTGAGACACCGCGTCCCTCGTCAGTTCTAGAGATAGGGAAAATTTCCTCAGCTAAAGGTCACACTTTATTTATTCCTACATACCTCTGTACGCCACCTACTCCACATTTCCAGATAGCTCACAATAAAGCCATTAAAGCATCAAGAGACAAAATGTGGAATACATTGTGTGCTTGTTAACTTTTATTTCCTTGGTGTCCAATGCTAGGAAGAAAGCAATGGCACATTATTTGCATATTATTGCCAACAAAACAATATGCATGTATTCATGACATAATCAAGAGCCAAGCTTAACTTGACGAGAGTTTATTTTTCTTAAAAAAAAAAAAAGGAAAATAGAATGAGAAACATTGACAACACTGCAACTGGGACCTGTTTCAAAAAATGAGAGTAACGTTTGCTTCACTGTCATCCTTATCCCCTTTGGCTTATCATATTTATTCCAGAAACATATTGAAGCTCAACGCTGAAAGCTTGTGGGCTTTTTCAGGGTCCAATGACTGTTGCTTAATTCTAAAGAATATTAGTGGCCTGTCCACCCAGGCTGGCCTCCCCCAAATCAGAATTTCTAATCCTGTTCCAGCACAGGACTTCCACTGTGGGAAGAACACTACCAGCTATCCACCTTTATAGTTGAAGGAGATCCAGGAAAATAAGATTAAAGAAGTTGTTTGTAGTCCACCCAAGCTAGAACAAAGTTTGCAAGGGAAATCAAACATTAACCTGAAGGTGTATTCTTGCAGCAGAGTGCCCAAGCGCATTTCATGCTTACATTTCTGGGATTTAAAGGGCTAAAGCCTCTGATTTTAACCAAATGCACTGTTTCTGCTGGCATGAAAGGACAAAATATATCTTTCCGCTTAAATAGGTTTCTGGAATAAATACGATAAACCAAAGGGGATAAGCTTAGATGACAGTGAAGCAAACACGATTCTCATTTTTGAAACATGTCCCAATTAAGTATGTAGCCTTTTCAACCCTTTTTAAAATCAGGGGGTCCTTATCAAGAACACGGCAGCTGATAGAAGAGGCCTCATGTAAGGTTTATTAAATATTACAGACGGAGAACTTCTGTTCTGCACTTGCCAAAGTGTCAATTAGTCTCTTTTTCTGCTTTCGGGTTCAAGACATGTCTTTTTAATTGAACCTGTGAAAATGCTCCTGGGAGTGTTTAAAAGTTAGATGCCTTCCCAGTTTAATCTAGTATATGAATTATAGAGTTCTTCTGAATTTCTGTACATCATCCTGTTTGTTTTGTTAGGTCTGGATAGGTTCCAGAGGCCAAAGAACACACTTTGGGGAGGGGGCACAAAATGAGACAGACCACATCACATATATACCGGTAGGTGAAAGTTGATTTCTAGGGAGAAACTGAGATTTGTTTTTTTTAAGTGCCATTTGTGTATTTATTCTTTTTCATATGAAAAATGGAATAAATTGTCTTGCATTCTCAACAGCCGTGCCTGGTGGGACCTCTGAGAGACTAAAAGGGAAAGGTGAGCATCAGTTACAGTTCTTAAAGCTACAGTTGGCTTACCCCTAGATTAGGCAGTACAACAGCAATATTACCGTCAGCAACGAAGGAACCACATTCACTATGAATAGAGGTTGGCCAGTTATAGAAGAATGAGTCACTTTGGTCAAGAGCAGTGTTGGCGAACCTTTTTGGCACCAAGTGCCCAAGCCGGAATGCGCGTGCATGCCGCAGCCCTGGAAACCCAAAGACCAGCTGGCCGGTGCGCACATCTTTGGATTTCCAGGGCTCCGGCACCAGTGGTGGGTTGCTACCAGTTCGCTCCGGTTCGGGAGAACCGGTAGTAGTGGCAGCGGAGGCTCCACCCACCTGCCCGGATGTCGTCAAATACGCTCTGCGCATGTGCCAAAGCTTCACACAAGCAAACCGGTAGCAAAGTTAAGTGAAACCCACCATTGTCCGGCACTTGCGAAGATCCACTGGCAGGCTGGAAACCATAAGAGCAAGTGGCGACGGCATGCATGCCCACAGAGAGAGTTCTGTGTGCTACCTCTGGCTCGTATGCCATAGGTTCGTCATCATGGGTCTAGAGATTAGGGCACCGGGCTAGAAAGCATGAGACCATGAGTTCAAGTCCCACCTTAATCATGAAAGCCGGACTGGATGACTTTGGACCAGTCACTCTCTCTCTCAGCTCAATTCTTAAAAAGAGCCTGAGTAGCGTAGGGGGCTAATGCCTCCTACTAAAGGCAGCAATTAACATCCAGCTGCCTGTAATTCTGTGAGTTCAATCCTAGCCAGGCTCAAGGTCGACTCAGCCTTCCATCCTTTCTAAGGTGGGTAAATTGAGGACCCAGTTTGTGGGGGAAATAAGCTGACTTTGTATAAATATATACAAAAGTATGAAGGGTATTGCTTAACGCATTGTAAGCCGCCCTGAGTCTCCGGAGAAGGGCGGCATATAAATCAAATTAAAAAATTAAAAATTTAAAAATTTAAAAAATTTAAAAAAATTCACCTCACAGGGTTGTTGTTGTTGTGGGGAAAATAGGAAGAGGAAGGTGTGCTGTGGATGTCTTCACCGCTTTGAGTTATTTGTAAAAATAATAAAGGCAGGATATAAAACAAATTTAAAAATATCAATATCAGCAACAAAGTGACCAGACCCACTATGAATAGAGGTTGGGCAGTTGTAAGAAGAGTAGGCCCTGGAATGGATTTGTTGAACCAAGTTGAATCCAATGCCAGTGGAAAAGTCTACAGATAGCCAAGGTTTGGCAAATAAATATTTGATGAAGCTGAAACATGTACTATTGGAAGAAAAACAGGACTCCTCCTCCTACCTGGTGGCTCAAATCAGAATAGATTTTGTAGCTTCGTTATACAACTCTAACCTCTTGTTTCCTTCTGAACCTCCAAGGGCCTTTAGCGGAGACCTTACATGTGACCACCAAATAATCTAGGTTGATATCATAATTGCTAGTAAGTATCCACTTGCCTCCAGAAGTCTTTGGTGCTCCAACACTGCAAGTTTTTAAGAAGAGGCTGGACAGCCAATTTGTATGAAATTGTATCGGGTTTCCTGCTTGAGCAGGGGTTGGACTAGAAGATCTCCAAGGCCCCCCTTCCGACTCTATTATTCTGTTATACTCACAGGAGAAGGCCTCCTCCTGCTTCACACAAGGGTCCCATTGGCCAGGTGTCTTCCAAAATTTTAGGCTGGGTGGTGTCATGTTCAGGTTTTTTTAAAAAAAATAGGGATGGGGTGGGCCACTCCACCTTATTGAAAGCAGATAGTGCACAGGGCCTCCTTCCCTTTTCCTCCTCCTCCTCTCTGGTATTTCTCCTTCTCCCAGGCTATCCCTGCCTTAGGAGCCCTGCCCCAAGATCAAATTTAAGAGCTCTAGGCTTTGCCAAGCACCTGTTTCCCGCTCCCCCCACCCCCAAAAGCCTTCCCTTCCGCCATCAGGAGCCTCTTGGTTGGTCTTGAAAGTTAACTGCAAACTCAGATGTGAGTTCTGCTTGGTTCTGCTTGGGAAGGGGGTGGGGGGAAGGAATGGAGACAGAAAAAGCTGGAATTGAAAAGTAAGTAGAGAAAGATCGCAGAGCGAACGGGTCCTACCGACTCAGCCAAGGTTACACGGATGTGTAACCCCGCTTCCCTTTTCCCCCTTCCTCCTCCTCCACCCCCGTGCGTTTTCCAAGACGCACGCCTCTCTCCTTCGCCTTTGCAACGAAGAACGATTTGCAAACCCCCACCCCCACCCCCGAAGGGGAACGAAAGCAACTGCAAAACCACCATTGCACAAACTTCCCCCTTTGCAAAAGAGGGAGGTTCTGCGTTAAGCAACCGCGAAGGAGCCAAAGAAAGCGCAACAAACACACAACACGAAGTTGTTGGTTCCCCCCCCCCCCACCTTACCGTGTTCTTCCTAGACACCATCTTATCCAACTTTTTGGCCGTCCGGATCAGCTCCTCCGCTCGCCCCATGGCTTCTTCGGCCGGTCTAAAACGGGCGTCCGTCCACACGCCCTTTCGTTCTCTGTCCCCTCCGCCCAAGGTCCAGAGAGATGCGTGTTTTGTTTATGATATACGTATGGATGAAAACTACAGCTGGGGAGGGGATGATGTTTTCATAACACTTCTTAAGCAGGGTTCGGTTGGTTTATTTTAAGGAGGAAAGGGAAAGTGCTTGTGGCACTTAAAAAAGTGGGGGGGGAGAGAAAGAAAGGAAAAGTTTTGGGGGGTTGTTGGTTTTTTTTGCGCTAACTAAACTAAACTAACTTAACAAGTTGGACCAAGGGAAGAGAAAGCAGGAGGGGGAAAAAAGGGGGGAGTGGCGAGCCAGGGACTTATAAACGACTGCCGTTGCAAGTCGAAATAGCACCCTGGGACGAGCTAAATATAGGAGCCGAGGATCAAGTGGTGGAAAAAAAAAGCTCAGGCAAGGACGGAGCTGGGCGGCGTTTGAGACCACGTGCGAACTGGGATGGGTTGAGCTCCGCGGGGTGGGGTTAAAGGAGGGAGGGGGGCCTTTAGGGAGCGGCCTCCCAAGGATCCGCTTCGGGGGTTGAAGAGAGGGGGAGAGTTGCCCGCACAAACTGCCTTTTACGATGCTCCTCATCCTAAAAGCAAGGATCTCCAACCTTGGTAACTTTAAGACTTGTGGACTTCAACTCCCAGAGTTCCTCAGCCAGCTTTGCTGGCTGCGGAACTCTGGGAGTTGAAGTCCACAAGTCTTAAAGTTACCAAGGTTGGAGACCCTTGTCCTAAAGCCTCCTTTCTCAACTTTGGGCCATTTGAACACAGGTGGACTTCAACTCCCAGGGAGCTCAAGCAAAGAAGTCCACCTGGTTTAGGGAATTCAGGGAGTTGAGGTCCACAAGTCTTAAACTTACCAAAGTTTGAGATCCTTGCCCTAAAGCCACCTTTCTCAACTTTGGGCCATTTGAACATAGGTGGAGTTCAACTTCCAGGCAGCTCAAGCAAAGAACTCCACCTGGTTTGGGGAATTTTGGATGTTGAAGTCCAGTCCACCAAGGTTGAGAGACGCTGCCCTGAAGGGTAAGCTTTCAAGGTGACCTCCAAGCCAGGGCTGAAATCCAGCAGATTCAAACAGGTTCGGGAAAAGCGGTAGCGGGAATTTTGAGTAGTTGGGAGAACCAGCAAATACCACCTCTGGTTGGCCCCAGAGTGGGGTGGGAATGGAGATTTTGCAATATCCTTCCCCCAGGAGTAGGGAGGGAATGGGGTTTTTGTAGTATCCTTCCCCTGGAGTGGGGTGGGAATGGGGATTTTGCAATATCCTTCCCCCAGGAGTGGGGAGGGAATGGGGATTTTGTAGTATCCTTTCCCTGGAATGGGGTGGGAATGGAGATTTTGCAATATCCTTCCCCCAGGAGTGGGGAGGGAATGGGGATTTTGTAGTATCCTTCTGGCGTGGGGTAGAAATGGAGATTTTGCAATCTCCTTCCCCTGCCATGCCCACTAAGCCACACCCACAGAACCGGTAAGGGAAAAATTTGGATTTCACCCCTGCTTCAAGATCTCGTTCAAGAAATGGGGCACCCCCCCACACACACACACTCACACACCCCAAATCAGAAATAATATTCCCTTGCTCCCCTTTTTGAAGTTAAAGTTACAGCCTGCCGTAATATCGAGGGATCAAGAACTGTGACTTTGCAAGGGTTTAGAGTTTTTTTGGTTTATTTTGCCTTCAGGCGCCTTAGCTAAACGTGTTACAGAATCTTGGAAGGGAAATGTTGGCAGCTGATTGGTAGTAATGGGTTGTTGATATACACTTTGACAGGCAACATTTGAATTAGATATTTGAGGAATGGGGGGAGGGGCAGAGAGAGAGAAAGAGGAAGGAAAGGCAGTTTCAAGCAATATTGTTCAAAGTTTGGAGTCCTTTTGTTTATAACCTAATTTGACACACCCTCTCTTCATTATTCAAATGGAAAGTGCATTGTTTGGTTAACCGTGTTGCACATGTGTATACAAATAGTCCTTGACTTAACAGTCCATAACGGCACTGAAAAAAGTGACTTGGGACCATTTTTCACACCTACAACCTTTGCAGCATCCCCCAAGGTCACGTGATTTACATTTGAATCAGTGGTGTGTTCCTCCTGGTTCGGCCCGGTTCTCCTGAGCCAGTAGCAATGACGATATGATGTCACCAAACCGGTTCTGCCCCACCCCACCCTCCCACCCCACCCCACCCCACCCCACCCTACCCTCCCACCCCTCGCATTATTCTTACCTTTTAGATGGCTCCACCCTCAATCTATTGCTGCTTCCTGAGTCCCAGCTGATGGCTAGAGGGAAAAAAACTGTTTAAACTCTTGCCAGGCTTCAAAGGGCCGCCCTACAGCTGATCAGTGTTAAAAGAAAACAAATGAGTAGACCGGTGCCTGCAAAAATACATGAGTAGCTCAGTGTCTGCAAAAATAAATGGGTAGATTGGTACAGCTCTGCAAGCAGTTAAAAGCCTGGTAGACCAGTACCTCTGCTAAATCCTTAATAATTGTCACATGACCATCAAGCCACACCCACAAAATAAGCCATGCCCACAGAACTGGTAGTAAAAAAATTTAAAACCCACCCCTGATTTGGATGCTTGACAACTGGTTCATATTTATGACATGATCCCCTTTTGCGACCTTCTGACAAGCAAAGTCAATGGGGAAACCAGATTCACTGAACAACCGTGCTACTAATTTAAGAACTGCAGTGATTCACTTAAGAAATGTGGCAAGGAAAGTCGTAAAATGGGACAAACTCACTTAATGAATGTTTCACTTAGCAACATAAATTTTGGGCCCGATTGTGGTCGTAACTTGAAGACTACCTGTACATTTCTGTTGTTAATTAAAGGTAAAGGTTCCCCTTGCACATATGTGCTAATCGTTCCTCACTCTAGGGGGCGGTGCTCATCTCCGTTTTGAAGCCAAAGAGCCAGCGCTGTCCGAAGACGTCTCCATGGTCATGTGGCCGGCATGACTAAATGCCAAAGGTGCACAGAACGCTGTTACTTTCCCACCAAAGGTGGTCCCTATTTTCCTATTGCATTTTTTACGTGCTTTTGAACTGCTAGGTTGGCAGAAGCTGGGACAAGGAACGGGAGCTCACCCCGTTACGCAGCACTAGGGATTCGAACCGCTGAACTGCCAACCTTTCGATCAACAACCTTAGCCACTGAGCCACCGCGTCATCACTATTAAAAAAAACCCCTGCGATCATCAAGCATCTTTGACTTTTGGTCACTGTAGAACAGGGGTGTCAAACTCAAGGCCCGGGTTGGGGGGTAGATCCAGCCCGTGGGGTACTTAGATCTGGCCCTTGAGGCTACCCTGGATATAACTAAGGACCAGCCCACAGTGCTTCTGCCAGCAAAAACAGCCTCCTGCAACCCTCTGCCATTGAAAGCGGAGCTCCGTTTTCACTGGCAGAGGGTTGCAGGAGGCTGAGGAAGCAGAAAACGGAGCTTGGAAGCCTGTTTTAGCTGACAGGGCACTCGGGCCACCACAGGCACCCCTGACAGGAGTGACGTCGAGCTGGCAATGCCCACCCTGGCCCTCTGAGGTCAAACGCAACCCTGATGCGGCCCTCATTGAAATCGAGTTTGACAGCCCTGTTGTAGAGACGTTATTTTGATCTCCCTTGGACAACAGCCTATAAGTCTTGAGGACATTCTTTGATTCCACCTATTCATCTTACTTGTCTTCCTCCCTTTGCTTGCCAGACATAATCCTTTTTAGTCTTGTATCCATTTGCATGATAGACTCAAAGTTTATGCGCTTCATCAGTTCAAGAGCCAATCAATCTATGGTACTTTCAGTAATCAGATCTGCATTCATTTAAGGGTATCTCTACGTCTCCTCATTTTACTTGGTACTCGGCTTTACAATACCACTGAAAATTGTTATCTTTTTCTCATTGAAGTGCCCTTATTCCTCAAGATCTTGGCTCATTCTGTGTTTCCTCTCCAGCCTAGAATTAATCTCCTTCTAACTTCTCCAGCATAGTGACTTTTATCTGTTGTTCTCCTATCTTCACCAAAACATGAAAAAGAATTTTTTTTAAAAAAAAAAATGTTGTAAAATGTTAAAAAATAAGGGGAAGCTTCCCCACCTCATACCACAAAGCTTTGGCCTCATGTTTCCGGTGATACCATCACTTCTCAGGAAATGGCCCTGGGGTGCTCAGAGGCTTTATTTTAGGGGGAAATTGGGGCCTCTTGTCAGTCAGGAAGAATTGGGATCACACAGTAAGTTCCAAATAAGATGGTTTATTGCTCGTGCCTATACAAAACAATGTAGTCAAGAGTCAGCACTAAATTGGTGATAGATGAGTCTCAATAGAATTGGTTTATTGAGGGGTTGGACTTAGACATTTGTAGAAAAATAAGGACTCTAGACTGATTACTTGCTTGACTCCATCCCCAGACTCTGCCTGCTCTTCTCCTACATCCTTTGCATTATAATATTGGAGGCCCACTTTGCCAAAATTTTCCTACTCTGACAATGGCTCTATAGAGAAATATACTCCATATTTTTTGGAGTATAAGACGCACTCCCTCCCCCCCCCAAAAAAGTGGCTGGAAATGTCTGTGCATCTTATACAGCGAATGTTGCTGAAGCCCAGCCCACCCGCAGGCCCCCACCCACCGGCCATTTTCAGCCTCTGTGCGTCACCTTTTCAGCCTCCGCACGCTCCATTTTCGACCCATTCCAGGCTGCGGGGATTGCCACATTGCCACCGATTGCCACCTCTGCGTGTCACATTTTCAGCCTCTGTGAGGAAAATGGAACATGCGGAGGCCAAAAACATGATGCGTGGAGGCAGCAATGGGCTGTGGCGATCCACGCAGACTGGAACAGCTGATTGGCAGTATTCCAGGAGGCCGATCCAACCGCCAATCAGCTGCCCATGCTGAATCAAGCTGCTATAATGTGCTGAAGCTGACCAGGTTGTTTGCTGCAAGGATGCTAGCCAGATGAATACTAATGGATGCTGGTAGGCAGAGGCAGAATTTTTTTCCCTTGTTTTTCTCCCCAAAACTAATGTGCATCTTATACTCCGGAGCATCTTATACTCCAAAAAATATAGTAAATGAACTCTCAATCCATATGGATCCTGATTGGGAATTACGAGAGGTACATTCAAAGATATTAACACAGCCAGTACAAAATATATTCCCCAAAGATTTCAGCCATGCCCACTCTCACCAAAAGCAAGGGACTTTCTACACAATACAAAACCATGCTGAATTTCCCAAATCCTTTTAGCCAAGTGAGATCAATATGTCAAGATTCACGTTGTCTTTTCCCATTCGCAAAACCTTCAGTCTCTTATGGACTTAAAACGGAAGAGGTAATTCCTCTCTTTGAAATGAAGGTACAGTTCCAAAATCTTTTTCCCAAAAAACCCCAGTAGTTTTAGGATCTAGGAGAAGTCACTTTCTAGCTGATTCTGTGAATTAATTCATTATCTGGATCCTTCAATAGAGGCTACCACCCAGGGGTGGGCTCCTGGGGGTTCGCAGGGGTTCGGGACAATCTCTAGCTAAGGTTCTGTGTAGTTCGGAGAACCCCCCAAATCCCACTCCTGGCTGGCCCTGCCCACCCCACCCCTACCAGGAGTCCCCATGCAGCCCATTTTGAATGCAGGTAACTACAGGGCTCGCACAGAGGCTCAGGGAGGGCGAAAAATGGGCCTACTGGAAGTTTGGGAAGGTCAGAAATGGGCCTGTTTCCGGCCTCCAGAGCCTGGGGAGGCCGTTTTCTCCCTCCCAGAGGCTCGAGGAAAGCCTCTGGAGCCCGGGGAGGGCAAAAAAAGCCCTCCCCCCCCATGGTGCAGGAGGCAGACATAGCCACGCCCACTATGGCCACGCCCACCCAGCAACCAGGCAGAGAACCCCTTGTTAAAATCTTTGAAGCCCACCCCTGCTACCACCCCTTTATCAGAGAAGAGATTGGTCAGAGCCACAATTACTGTATCATCTGGAACCATAGCATTCATATTTGTTCATCACATTTCATTTAACAGTCAGAGATCTTTTATCTTCTCAACACCCTTCCCCAGCTATCTTTCACACTTTAAAGACAACACACCCTTAACATCCACAGAACCTCCCAAAGTGTTACACTTATAAGTCAAAATTAAACCCTTTGAGCAGAAAAGGAAATGCGAAAGTAATAAATTATACTACACTTTGCAAGACGTTTAAGAATAGTGTGGGAAATTGCAACAACATGAACATTTTACCAACTCATATTAATATAATTTGGAGTCACATTTTGTATGCTTACAAAACAAACAAACCAGTATAGTGCTGAGTTATTTCACCCGGTGCATTTCTAGGTGTGGATGTAACCCTTAAAAAACCCTGACGGAATCCTCAGGGCTGGATTACTAGGAACAACACACACACACATACACAATCACACATGCACACAGAGAGAGAAAGTTCAGCAAATTACCAACAATCCAGTGGTGGGTTTCAACATTTTTTACTACCAGTTCTGTGGGTGTGGCTTGGTGGGCATGGCATGGCATGGCATGGTGGGTGTGGCTTGGTAGGCATGGCAGGAGAAGGATACTATAAAATCTCCATTCCCACCCCACTCCAGGGGAAGGATACTGTAAAATCTCCATTCCCTCCCAGGAGAAGGATACTGCAAAATCCCCATTTCCTCCTGATCAGCTGGGACTTGGGAGGCAGAGAGTGGATGGGGGCGGGGCCAGTCAGAATTTTTACTACTAGTTCTCCGAACTACTCAAAATTTCTGGTACCGGTTCTCCAGAATTGGTCAGAACCTGCTGAAACCCACCTCTGCAACATTCCATTATTTCTGTTTTTCCAGATTTCTGTCTGGAAATCCTCACTCCTTCCCTCTCCAGAAGGAGCCAGTCTACAAAATACCATTGCAAGAAAGATGTTTGCATACATCTCGGAAGCAATAAAAATCCTGTTTTCTTTGGAAAAAGAAAACATACAACCTTTGTACCCAAGGCAAAGTTAATGGTGCAAGAGATTGCACCTTCCTGGTTCCTGCCTCTATGGCTCCTAAGCCTCTGAAAATTTAGAACATTCTGTAGCCCGAGAGGGAGATTGTTTGATTGGTTCACCCAATTCCACCCTTTATCACAATGTTTCTCAACCATGGCAGTTTGTAGATAACAGTAGCATTAGGACTTAGACTTATATACCGCTTCTCTCCTGATGTCCTTCCTTGGGACTGAATGGAAGTATGGTGCCAGGAGTGGGAATGAAATGTAGACCAGTGGTGGGTTGCTACCGGTTCACCCCAGATTGGGCGAACCAGTAGCGGTGGTGGGAGGCTCCGCCCACCCACCCGGAGGTCTCTGCACATGCACCCATGAGCGAACCAATAGCGGCTGAAATCTACTGATGTACACCAATGGCTCTCAACCTTTTCTTCACCATGGACCCCCTTTAAAAACCTTTTGGTAGCCATCTTTTGAATTAAAAAAGATTTAATTCAAGATTTATATCATAGTTATTTATATCAAGTTTCTGTGGACTCTCTGTGACATCGCAGCCCCCCCAGGAATCCATAGATCACAGGTTGAAAATCACTGATGTAGGAGATGGCCAGTCTGAGCCCATGGGCAGGGTCAAATACATCATCAGTCATGAGTCCCCTTGCACTCACAAAAGATCTAAATCCAGCCTACCTTGAATACCTTCTACTCTTATCTCCCGCTAATTTCCCTTGGCTGTTGATAGTTCAGATTCTTGTAGACAGCTTAAGCTTGCAATCAATCTTCATACCTAATTGAACTGTCCGGATCTCTTAATTTTCCTGGCGCTTGACAAATAATTCTACATGACAGAAGGTGTGTGGATGCAAACACACACACAGCATCGCTGTGACACTGAACAAATGCCAGAACTGCATATTCCACCAAGGAAGAATTTGAGAAGTCCCTTCACCTTTGAAAGTACATTTTCTTTCCAGAAATTCCTACTAGATTGCAATACCTTTCAGAGGCAATTAGCAAGAAAATATCTGCAAAAGTGATATGCAATCTTAAAAGTCCAAGAGCTGCTTTGTGGCGCATTATTCTTAGATGCAGTTTGTTAATCTGTAATTTTACTAATAAAGTGCTTTTTTAAAAAAGGAAATCTCGAACTCAAGTTTGTCTCCTGATGACATCATAGGCTTGTCTATATTGTTTTCTCACAAGGCAGAAGTGATTTGCCATTACCTTTTTCCAGAACATTTTTCCCCCAAATTCACATCTAGCCAACAACCCTGGAGGTCTCCCATTCAAGTATTAAGCTGGCCTGACTCTGCTTAGCTTCCAAACCCAGACAAGATGAATCATGCTTCATGATCTGCTAAAATGAAACTGTTTAGTTAACCACATATTTTAATGAGTTGACACTAGCAAACTATTGGCCTCCAGGTATAAGGGATTAAAGCAATTTAAATTCTCTCCATTCTTACTTAAATCTTTGACCACATTTAATCTATCCTAAATTAAAGATCTAAATCCCCATAACCCTGGGAGATTAAAATGTGTCTGATAATTATAAACAAATAATTATGGTTGTAATTCTGGACAACCTTATCTAGGAAAAGCAATGAATATACGAAGGTTCATTTTTTGATTCATAGAGCCGCAGAGTTACACTTTTGTCTCCAGGAATATTTATCTGGGAATAACAACCATCCAGGATCCAAGCATAAGGACATTTCAGTAAGCCTCAAGATAACAGAGTAACAGAGTTGGAAGGGATTTTGAAGGTCTTCTTGTCCAACCCTCTGTTGTGGCTCCGTTGCCTGAGCCTGCGTCATCAGCAGGGGAGGACTCTGAGAGTGAGGGAGAGGAGTTGGCAAGGCCTCCTTCTCCAGGACCCTCCTCTCTGGCAATGCCTCTGGAGGACACCAAAGGGCAGGAGATAGGCCCAGAGCCAAGCTCATCCCCGCAGCCACAGGAGGACATTGATGAGGGGAGTGAGTTTTGGCTGGATCCTCGCCAGTGTCGGAGAGACAGGAGAGCCCAGCAGAGGAAAAGGCGTGGTCGTGATTAGCTGGTGGACCACACCCCACAGGCTATAAAAGGGAGTGATTGCAGCCTGTATCTTTGTGACGGACAAAACAAAGATTCATGGATTCCGGTTTCGAATCTGCCCTGCGTCTCAGCTCTGGACATTTTGGTGGTGTGTATTTGACTGAACTATTAATAAAGGCTTTGGCAAGCAGTTGCGGGGATTGCTGCCAAGCTTTTTATCAGCTTACTTGGTTGCCTGCCAGTTCATTAGACTCTGACCGTCTGAGGGGGTGTATTCCTGGGAGCGGGGCCAGAACACCCTCTGCTCAATCAGGAGAACCTATAGTATACCATTCCAGACAAGTGGTTGTCCAGAATCTTCTTGAAAAAGCTCCAGTGATGGAGCACCCACTTCTGAAGGCAAGGCATTCCACTGGTCTCACTGTTAGGAAGTTTCTCCTTAGTTCTAGGTTACTTTTCCCTTTGGTTAGTTTCCATCCATTGTTTCTTATTTTGCCTTCTGGTGCTTTGGAAAATAAACTGGACACCCCCTCCCCCACTCTTCTTTGTGGCAGCCCCTCAAATGGCACTTCATGCTGAGTCTATTTAGTGATGCTTTTTTTCCTTCAAAATTGCTGCTGAAGATAGTCGGAAGTCATTTCAGAGCAAAACTAATGCCATTTGAAAAACGAGCTGCTGCCCCAGACTGTTCTGTGGAACGGAGGAAATCTGATAAAATGGTTAATATGGGGCTAGACAGATGCACGCTTTCAAATGTGCCATGCTCTTGTCAAAGGTTTCGTCCCTGAGATTTCATTAGCATGTTAGCTGGAGACAAGAAAATAACCCAATGTACAAATTCTATAATAAGCAGGAACGCTGATCTCGAGATAGCGAGAGCCAATGCTGCTCGTAGAAGTCACAGACCCCAACTATGGAGGAACGTCTAATGCCATCAAATGTCACAAGAAGGCCATTTGACACTGTCACAACTGTAATCCGGGCTACACAATAGAGTTAGGTATAGATAGGCTCGTGACTATAATGGAGCTCAAGATTTCCTTTGCTAAGTGAGAAATTGTTGAGTGAGATTTGCCCCATTGTACAACCCTTCTTGCCACAGGTGTCAAGTGAATCGCCGCAGTTGTTGAAACAACGTGGTTGTTAAATGAATCTGGTTTCCCCATTGACTTTGTCAGAAGATTACTAATCACATGACTCCAGGATTCTGCAACCGTCATAAATATGAGTCGAGCATCTGAATTGTGATTGCATAACCATGGGGGATGCTGCAATGGTTGTAAGCAGGAAAAGGGGCCATCAGTCACATTTTTCAGTGCCGTTGTAACTTCAGTCACTAAATGAAGTATTGTATGTCGAGGACTACGTGTCAGTGGTGAAATCCAATTTTTTTTTTACTACCGGTTCTGTGGGCGTGGCTTGGTGGACATTGTGTGGCTTGGTGAGCACGGCTAAGGAAGAATACTGCAAAATCTCCATTCCCATCCCACTCCAAGGGAAGGATATTGCAAAATCTCCATTCCCACCCCACTCTGGGGCCAGGCAGAGGTGGTATTTGCCGGTTCTCCAAACTACTCAAAATTTCTGCTACCGGTTCTCCAGAACCTGTCAGAACCTGCTGGATTTCACCCCTGCTATCTATACAGCTATCATTCCTATAAGTCAGGGGTGTCAAACTCAAGGATCCAGCCTGCAGGGTGCTTAGATCTGGCCCACGAGGCTGCCCTGGAAACAGCAAAGGACTGGCCCGTGGTGCTTCTGCTAGGGAAAACTGAGCTCCTGAGCTCCATTTTCGCTGGCAGAGGGTTGCAGGAGACCATCGTAACCAAAAACAGAGCTCAGGAGCCCATTTCCATTGGCAGAGTGCTTGGGCCACTATAAGCACCGCCCAACACATGTGACATCAAGCTGGCCATGCCTACCCTGGCCCCCCAAGGTCAAATACAACTCTCATGCAGCCCTCAATGAAATCGAGTTTGACACCCCTGCTACAAGCAGAAAGTCTTCTGCATCCAGAATTAATCCATAATGGATCCATAATCCATAATCTTCCCGCCCCCCAAAATCACTTACAGAACCCCAGATATATGATTAAGAGTTCACTTCTGACACACAGCAATTAGGAAGAAATGAAATGCCCCCCACCCCCCCCAAAAAGAAAGCCATTTATTATTTTAAGAATATTCTCCATAACTACCATTTCCTTTTCATAGTCTCATTCCTCTTTCCTTAAGAGGATTTACATTTTAAAAGAAACTAAAACGTTAGGTAAATAAACTGAAAATCCAAAGCCAGGTTTTGTTATATATACCTTTGTACACAGACAGACTTCTCTTCCTTTTGGCGTTAAAACATTTCTTCATATTTCCTTCTACCTGTTATTAGTATCCACAAGTCCATTTCTCTAGGTTTTTAATTTTTTTTTGCCTGAATATATATCTGAACTGCTGGACTTTTCTCTATTGTGATTAATCCTGCACGAACAAGAAAAACGGCAGTTCCTCTCATTCATAGGACCTGAAGGAAATGGGGATTAAGTGGCATTGTTCTTAAGACACACCTTTCATCGATCTAATTTTCTATCCAGTCCATTTAACAATGTTCCTGATTATTGTTTGTTCAGGGAGAATGAAGGAACTCAGGTTGTTGCCATGGCTAAAAAAAAATATAAATTAAAATCCGCAAATTCAGCCTCTTACTGTTTTAAAACCAGCAAGCATTCACTGTATGTCACAATGTTTTTCTCTCTGAGTCCCTTTTTTTTTCATTTTGCAAATTTCAAATAAACCTACAGACTGGCAGATTTTGCAAAAGACCTGGCATTGAAAGGTTTGCACAATAGTGAATGGGGGAAAAAAAAACTATATGTAGTTTTAAAAGTCTGACTCTTTAAAACTGGTCAAACCAGACTGGGAAAATCCGAGCGACAAAGAGATTTAACCCCCTAAGGAGCAAAACATTAGAAATTTTTCATGACCGCGAATATTCCAGAACATTTGGTTAACATCTAAAGCTTTGAGGCAGCTGCACATGTCCAGAAGTGACATTTGAAGGGACACGCATCTTTTTCATTAGAGGGAATCCTCGACTTACAACAGTTCATTTAGTGAACTGTTACAACAGCCCTGTACAAAATTACAACAGCCCAAAAAAAAATGACTTAGGACCATTTTTCACACAGCCATGGCAGCATCCCCAGGTCACATGGTCAAAATTCAGATCTTGGCAACTGACTTGCACTTATGACAGTTGCAGTGTCCATTTAACAACCGTGTTACTAATTTTAACAACTGCAATGATTCACTTAACAACTATGGTAAGCAAGGTCATAAAACAGAGTAAATCTCACTTAACAAACTGTTTCATTTAGCAACAGAAATTTCGGGCTCCATTGTAGTTGTAAGTCGAGGATTACCTGTATTAGCATCCTTATTTTAAATAACAAGACTTTAAAAAAAAAAACTTGAAGTCTCACTTTAGCAATGGCACTGGAAAGGTAAATTTAGGTGATCATAGCTGGATTTCCTCTGTTGGATTTCTTCCACTTAGCCAAAACTCTCATGCCCTCTCCTTGAGCTCAGCAAGAGGTAGAAAAAACTTCAAGTTATATTTGGCATTTTAGGAAAAAGGCTGAATTCAAATGAAGTGAGTTGCATTTCACTCCCAGTGGATTCAGAGAGAATTTGTCAACCCATACATTTCATGGAAATCTACATTCAGTTTATTTAATCTAGATCCGACCATTATTCTTCTAACAACGATGATGAAGCTTGGGATAGCAGTACCTTTTTTTTCTAAATCAGAAAGCCCACTGAAATGTTTCCAAATTTCTACCTATTCTACTATTCGTGTCAGAAGCCACTTCAAATTATACATGTATAATGTTCAACAATGAGCAGATAAAATAATACCATGTTTTCCCAAAAATAAGACAAGGTCTTATTTTCTTTTGACCCCCGAAATAAGCTATTAGCCTCATTTTCAGGGAGGTCTTATTATTTTTGAGGCGCAGGAGGTGGCGAGCGTGGTTACCTCATGGCTGCTGCTGTTCAGCTGTTCAGCCGCTCATCAGCTGTTCACTCCTGAGGCCATGCACACGCTTCCAGCCCTGCTTCCCAGGACTCTACATCATGCCATCGCCACAGTCACATCCATGCCGCAGTGACCGGATGTCCCATTACTGCCATCGCCTCCCTGTTCTTCACTAATGGCTTTTGTGACGGCCATTAGCATGACAGAAGGGGCATGGTGGCAAGGGTTGTGGGAGTGACCATTAGGAAGGGGCATGTGGTGTGTGAGGGGCATGTTCCCCTCTCCCTCTCCCTCTCCCCCTCCAGCCTCGCCTCCTCATCTCGTGTTCTTTACACGGCAAGCAATCAGAGGAAATGGCAGGGACCGGCTATGCATACATTTAAATAATTTTGGGGAGGGCTTATTTTCAGGGGAGGACTTATTTTAGCACATGCGCTCAAAAACCTGATTGGGTTTATTATCCGGGGAGGTCTTATTTTCAGGGAAACAGGATAGCTGAGGACTACAAGCAAGCTCGACATATATATAGGTCTTTGGTTATTCGGGTCTTCTCCCGCGTAAAATTGGCAGTGTCTTGGCAACGTTTCGACGAAGTCTCATTCGTCATCTTCAGGCTGGTGTTCTCGGCTTCATGCTTATTTGCTCCTGGAAGCATGAAGCCGAGAACACCAGCCTGAAGATGACGAATGAGACTTCGTCGAAACGTCGCCAAGACACTTCCAATTTTACGTGGGAGAAGACCCGAATAACCAAAGACATATATATATACATATATATATACATACACACACACACACACACACACACACACACACACACATATATATATATTGCAGATTTCTTAAATGGTCCCTTTCAGACACTAGTTCTTCAGTATTTTTAAAACAACTTTGCACAGCAGGGATTTTTACCCAACAAGGTGAGGTTTCATTTTAATGTAGTTGTTTAGAGAAAAGTTGTTTAGAGTTGTCCTAGAAGGGAGACAGATTCTGAGGAAACAAGATGGCGATGATACTTTGCTGAGTGGAGATCCATGCGACTTGAGTTAACAACAATGTCAACCAGACTGAGACAAAATCCAGAATCTTCTATCGCAGAGAGTCATATAGTCTGCAATAGAGGAATTATTTCCCCATGAGCAAAACACGAAGGTGACTCATAAAATTGGAGCAAGGATTACAGCAGCCCTGCCCAACCCCCGAGGCTTCCCAAACAATCTTCAGCACTGATTCCTTGCAATTTCCACCTCCCCACCCCTACCCCGAAAACTACTTTCTAAATACTTCTGCTCCCTCATGGTTGTTGACATGGAAACTGAGACTGGTATTAAATCAAGTGGTGCACTGAAGAACTTGGATCCATTCCTCAACGGCTCAAAGTGGGCACAGGACGATCTGAATGAGACCCAATGGCCAAAAGAGATGACTTCGTGGTAGAGCCTCAACGTTACACGAAGAATGTCACATACTACCCTCCGCAACTGAAGGGGCAAAAAGTGGTCCATCAAGTCACATTGACATATATGTGGCCTTTGTCCATGGCCCCTCCCCCTTTCAATCTACAAAAAGAGTCTCAAAAGCCAGATTCCATCATCTCTTCCTAGAAATGTTATCATGGAACTGAATAAGAAAATGACAACCCATGAAGACCAGGGCTCTCTGGAGATCCAGCAAGCCTCCACATCTTGTCCGTCTCCAGAGCAGATCATGCTGCCTCATCTTTTCAGAGAAGACCAATCTGGATCCACTCAGTCTTGCAATGGCTGGACAAAGTTGGAAGGAAAGACACCTGTCCTTGTGCCATCGCCTTCAATGAATCCAATCTGGAAGGAAAACATCTCATGAGGAATGATAAAACTACAAATAAAGAGTAGCAGTACATTAGGCTCTGGTCCCAGGTTCTTCCTACGGAAAAAAATGACAAGAACTGGATGTGAAGCAACCCTGCTTTATTAGATAAGTAGCTATGCAAAGAGGTCTGCTCAATCCCCTTGTCAGCCCTGGAGGCCATCTTTTTCTTTGGATCTTCAGGGCTGCCACACTTAGTGCTGTGGGAAAACGGGAGGGGGCTTGCATGGAGTTGGTGGAGATATATAGCCATAACAACATTTCTTTCTCTGGGAGTCAAGGACGTTTAGCCTGTACCTGGAGAGGCGTGACTGGGGGGAATCATCTCCAGTTGGGACGGTGGATTGATTGGACCATGTGATGGACATGTGGATGCAGGGGAAAGGATTTTGATTTTCCTTTAGGCGGGGAAAGCCCGGAACCTTTCAGATTTGGGTTTTCCCAGATGTGCCAATGACATCTCTAATAAAATGGAAATTTGAGGAACTGCTGGCCTTGGGGTCTTCATTGGTTGGGGTTTTACTTGGAACCCTGAGACCTTGGAGATGTTCTAATCCAACCCTCTGCTCAGGCAGGAAACTCTGAGCAGAGGACAAAGGCTTTGGTATCAAAGACATCATTCTTTTCAAAGAGGATTGTACATCTCACTTCTCAAACCTCGGGGAGGTTTTGTTTTACCCTCTTGCTTCATGTATTATTGAGTTCTCACCTTTTCCAAGCTGGCACCTTCTGGTTACGTTGGGAATTCTAATCCCAACACATCTGGAAGGCACCAAATTAGGATTGGTGGACAGAAAGTTTGAAGTGTGCAAAAGCTGGCAGGTTGTTTTCATTTGCTACTAGTAAAATAATGGCTCTAACACAGACCCCTAAATTGAGAATTTCACAATCGGGGAAGTTGGAGCACTGTTGTCGGTTGCTCTGAGTAAACCAAATAAGGAAATCCACCTTACAGAAAAGCTAAAACTATTTTTTTTTTATTGAGACTGGCTATTGCAGCACAATCTTGCAAGTCTGATGGTGCTCAACCACCTCAATCTTCTTCTAATTTATTGAATTAGGGATGAGTCTCTCTGAGCCACTTCTAAATGACTCCTCTTTTGACTAGCCCAGGGGTCAGCAACCTGTGGCTCTGGAGCCGCATGTGGCTCTTTCACCCCTCTGCTGCAGCTCCCTGGCACTCAAAATATGTGTCACAACTGCCAATGTGTGACACCCGCCGGTACGTGATTTATTGAGCTTTTCAACCCCCGGTAGGCCAACCATGGATAAATCCAAGAAAAGAAAAGTTTCAGAAGAAAACAGAACATTTAATTCAACTACATATGCTAGTTTTGTGGCTGCTCAAGAAATAGTCAGGCACGGGAAGGGTTTTGTGGCTCCCGGTGTTTTCTTTTCTGTGGGAATCAGGTCCAAATGGCTCTTTGAGTGTTTAAGGTTGCAGACCCCTGGGCTAGCCAAAATCTTGTGCGTCTCTCCATCAAGGTCATTTTCCTTGCTCTTTTCTGCATGTTGAAATTTTAGCTCTCATTGCTCCCAAAAGCGGCTCTTGAAAGTTACTGAACTAAAGATAAAATGAAATTCTGAGATATTAACTCAAGGGCTGCGTGTAAGCAGAAGATAGATTTTGGAGGGGAAGATGAACAAAAATCATAATCTAGACCAGGGGTTTCCAACCTTGGCAACTTTAAACCTGGCAGACTTCAACTCTCAGGGGAATTCTGGGAGTTGAAGTCCGCCAGGCTTAAAGTTGCCAAGGTTGGAGATCCCTGATCTAGACAAAAACAGGAGTGTCCTTTGCAAGAATGCTTCCCAAGAGGTTTCTCTTAAAGGACAACCTTCTCCTTCTCTTCTGAAGCGAAGAGGAAAATTGTATTTCTACTCTAATCCGGCGAGGGAAAGCAGCAATACTGACCCAATTTTGTTCATCTTCTTCCCGTGTTACTACGATGACTTCGCCCTTGGAGAAAGTCAATTCACGGGCCTTATCGCCTTTGCAATCAGCCAAAGCCTTGACTCGTTTTAACCGTCCTTTGGCCTGTGAAGGGCAGAAAAGTCGTTATCAGTTTTATAATAAGATCCCTTGCTTCCCCAGATGGTTTTTACGCAGGCTGGGCTGCTGGGGGTTCGCAGGGGTTCGGGAGACCCTCTAGCTAAGATTCTGTGCAGTTCGGAGAACCCCCAAACCCCCAACCCCACTCCTGGCTGATCCTGCCCACGCCACCCTGCCCCTCCCCTCCCAGGAGTTCCCACGCGGCCTGTTTTGGATACAAGGCACGCGCCAAGGCTCGGGGAGGGCAAAAAATGGAACTTCCGGAACTTCGGGAAGGCTGGAAACAGGCCTGTTTCCGGCCTCCACGGCCTGGGGAGGCCATTTTCACCCTCCCAGAGACTCAAGGAAAGCCTCCGGAGCCCAGAGAGGACAAAAAAACCCCACCCCCACTCCACCGTGGTGCAGGAGGCTGATTAGACCAAACCCACCATGGCTACACCCACCCAACAACCAGGCAGACAACCCCTTGCTAAAATTTTTGAAGCCCACCCCTGCTTTTATGGCTGAAGAGGTGGAGAGGTGATAGCAGGCACTAGGTGCAAAGAAATTTGCAGGATAGCAGCCTGGGATGTTCTCTGCCCTAATGAACCTTCAACAAATCTCTCTAGATTGCTTTGATCATAGGGCACCACTTGGGCAATATCTGGACTTTAATTCCCAGAATTCTCCAGCCAGCATTAGCCATCGCTGAAAATTCTGGGAGAAGTCCATACCATTGGGCCCAGGTTGAGGAAAGCTGCAAGAAAAGTCAGACTCGATTCCTAGAGACTTCATGGGTATGATGTTCACATCATCCTGGCAGTGCTGGTCTTTAAGGATTCAATACAGCTAGCCCTCAACTTACAACAGTTTATTTAGTGACCATTCAAAGTTACAACGGCACCGGAAAAAAGTGACTTACGAACTTTTTTCACCCTTAACAACCTTTGTAGCATTCCCACGATCCTCTGATCAAAATTCAGATGGTTGGCCATGGATTCATACTTATGACCGTTGCTATGTCCCAAGGTCAGGTGATCGATCACCTTTTGCAAACCTCTGACAAGCAAAATCAATGGAGAAACCAGATTTGCTTAACGATCGTGTTCCTAACTTATCAACGGGGACGATTCACTTAACAGCTGTGGGCAAGAAATATCGTAAAATGGGGGCAAAACTCACTTAACAAATGTCTTGCTTAACAAGAAGCTGTAAAGGTTGGGGATCACTACACTAAGGAATTTGGTAAGGAAATATCTCTGAAATGATGACTCAACAGATCAAGGTTACAAGTTGTCTCCTTGTTACTATAAGTCTGGTTTTATTAAAAATTGGCTTTCATTATTTTTTTTTGGTCTTTGTCTCCTCTTTGATAGTCTTGGCAATAGGGACACTTATATATTTTATATTTTATACAGTGGTGAAATCCAATTTTTTTTACTACCGGTTCTGTGGTCATGGCTTGGTGGGCGTGGCAAGGGAAAGATACTGTAAAATCCCCATTCCCACCCCACCCTGGGGTCAGCCAGAGGTGGTATTTGCCGGTTCTCTGAACTACACAAAATTTCCGCTACCGGTTCTTCGAACTGCTCAAAATTTCCACTACCGGTTCTCCAGAACCTGTCACAACCTGCTGGATTTCACTCCTGATTTTATATGCACAGACATAAATGAACAACAACAATTTTAGCTGGAGGAGTCATTGCTTTAAAAATGGAAAATTGACACATACGCATATGTGTCATAATTGACAGGGCAGCCTTTCAGATCCTGGAACCATAACACAAATGGGCATTCAAAGCCAATTGCCAACACAGTATTATTTCTATGCCCGCTACGGTCTACAAAACACATGGCAGATCCATCACTGCCTGTTGGCATGAGTTTTGAAACTTGGAGGAAAAGGCCAAACACGTTCCCCCCTCCTCCCCCCCCCCCCCCGGCTTTCTGAGATTGCTGCTATCAGCTCTAAGGCTGAAATGAATCCCTATCTATAACTGAGCCCAGATTGCTGCCTAGGGATACCAGGGATGCCAAGCTAATGCTGGGTAGAAAGGAGACCCCCCCCAACTCCAGACTTGCTCAAACTATAAAAAAAGCACGACCTCTTGCTGTCACTCCATAACTCACTGGTGCAAATCTTCTTGGTGTTGGCACAGGCAGAGGTGTTGGCCCTGGCATCGCAGTTTTGCATATAGACACTTCTTCCGGGCAACTGGGGCTCTGCGGCGAAAGAGGGCTGCTGGAAAATTTACCCATCGAGCTGCTACTAATCCGTCGATAGGACCTCGTGCTTTCTGAGCTGTAGGAGAAAAGAAGCTCTCTCAGAAATTGTTCTTGATGGTGGGGAGTGTCTTCTCGTGGGACTGTCGAAAGAGATACCTGTTCAGCATGGGTCATAGATTTCCTGAGATAATGATCCAACTCACCTTCATGGTAGTAAAAATAAAAGGTTCCCCTCAAACATATGTGCTAGTCATTCCTGACTCTAGGAGGCGGTGCTCATCTCTGTTTCTAAGCCGAAGAGCCAGCGCTGTCTGAAGACGTCTCCATGGTCATGTGGCCGGCATGACTCAATGCCAAAGGCACACGGGATACTGTTACCTTCCCACCAAAGATGGTCCCTATTTTTTACTTGCATTTTTTATGTGCTTTCGAACTGCTAGGTTGGCAGAAGCTGGGACAAGTCACGGGAGCTCACCCCGTTACGTGGCACTAGGGATTCGAACCGCTGAACTACCGACCTTTCAATCGACAAGCTCAGCATCTTAGCCATTGAGCCACCACGTCCCTTTTACTCTTTCTACTCTTACCTTCATGGTAAGAATGGTTTAATAATGAAACAGTCTTCCTCAGAAGAATGACTTGATGGCCATTTCTCAGGAGTGCTCCAGTGATGGATTCCTCCTCCAAGCGTCTTCCCAACCCTTCCACATTCTCCAATATTCACTTGGCCATGCACAATGTTTTAGCAAAAAACAGGCCCTTATCTGCCTCCCAAACTCCCATGTCGCGTTTTTGCCCTCCCCAGCCCCCAGGAGCACTCTGCAGGCCCCCCAAACCCTCTGCACACCCCATTTTTGCGGCTTTCAGGAGGCCAAAAATGGCTATATTAGGTGTATAAAGACACACGAACATTTCCACCCTTTTTTAGGGTGTGAGAAAAGGCACGTCTTATACTCCGAAAAGTACAGTAAATACTGGTTGTCTTGATAGGGAAAACTATAATTGTGTCAATGGCAATGGAAAACGGATTCAAACATCTGAGCAACATGTGAAGCTCCACACCTGGCCTGGATTCTCTATCAGCTGGATTCATGTGACATGTGATATGTAAGCAAATGAACCATGCTACAGAAGGCTTCGTGCGCCATGCTGGGAAAACGGCTGGGTCCCAAACACAGAGAACTAGAAATTATGGTTTGCTCTCTCATAGTATATTCAATAAACTCCAGTTGCCTGGCTCCTTACTTGCTAAGCCACTAATGATGGTTTACAAGCTGCTTATGAGGCTAAACCATTAAATGGGTGAATGCTTTGTCTTAATAGAGACAACAGAAGGAACCCAAGTCCTCCTATAGATTTTAGCTGTACAGACAACGGAAACTGCTGATAATAATAGCGATAGCAATAGCACTTAAACTTATCTACCACTCCATAATGCTTTACAGCACTCTCTGAGAGGTTTACAATGTCAGCGTACTGCCCTCAATGACCTGGGTCCTCATTTTACTGACCTCGGAAGGATGGAAGGCTGAGTCAACCTTGAGCTAGTCAGGATCGAACTCCTGGCTGTGGGCAGAGTTAGCCTCCAATCCTGCATTCTAACCACTGCCCCACCAGGGCTCAACTTACTGAGCTGCTCAACTTACACAACAGATTGATTTTTATTTTATTAATGTGATGTATATGGCCGCCCTTCTCATGGACAGCATTGCAACCATCTGGTCTGATACCTTCTGGTCTCACCTGAATTTGACCGGGGCTGTTTGTCCTGGTTCAGGAGAGGTTCCAGGAGAAGGCTGCAGAGCTGTCATCTGAGTAGGCTCCGATCTTCGCCGTTGGGAGGCACCCCCAACATCAGAGCAAGTCTCCCAATAGGCTGTGCCTTTGACTTCCATAGAGTTGCGGAAGTTGGGTGATTGCCAGAACGAGCCACCCTCCAACACACCAGGGATGCTGGAAACAGATGAGTTCCAAACATCAGGGCTGTCTGGCGAATGAGGTAGTGATTCAGAGGCATCTGGAAAGCAAGGGAAACGATCAGTCACGGGAGCAGAAGCTCTAAATCAGAGACGTCCAAACTTGGCAACATTAAGACCTGAGGACTTCAACTTCCAGAATTCCCTAGACAGCCATGCTGGCTGGGAAATTCTGGGAGTTGAAGTCTTCAGGTCATAAAGATCTATCAGAATAGAGCTGGAAGGGACCTTGGACAGCAAGCTTTCCTTTCCCCTGGTTGGCTTGCCAACATTTTGGCTTCACCTGGTTTTGGTTTGCTGCTCCCTTTGGGAGGCTTTTTGAGCGGCAGTGGCGGTGGGGTCTTCTCACTGGTTGAGTTTCGTTGACCAGGCTGTGAAGGAATCACGATGGTCTCGTAGGTCTTGTTGCTGATATCCATGCCAGAGCAGCCCCACCGATTTGGAGAGAAGAGAATGGGCTGGCCGGTGGTTGGAGATGGTGAAGACCCAAAAGATCGCTGCAGTGGGCTGATCTATCAGACAAAGCAGCAGATGTCATCAGCACGTGGATCCTTCCGTCACCTGCCCTGTAGATCTTCTGCTATTCTTTCCTCCATTCCCAGCACTCTTATACCATCTGTTCTGACCTAGGCTTCCCAAGAGCATAAAACCGAGTCCTCGTCCCATTTTTTATAAAATAAACCTTTTTATTAAGTTACCGAGAATTCTTCTCATTCACATCCAGCAAAGTCTTTCAAGGGAGAATTTACAATCACAGACCTTATCTGGCTTGGAGAGCTGCCAAGCCAATATCTTCAAAACTTGGCAGAGAGTCTCGGAGAGTCACAAAACAATTAGGTGAACTAATTGTCTCCTGCAAACTCCACTCCCCTTTCACTCCTCTTTTATTCCCTCTGGGAGGGGCCATTCATCGTCCACCTGTGGCCTTACTCCCAAGACGACCCTTGTTCCTTAGCTGTTCCCTTCGTCTGGCAACTCTGCACATGTGTACACTGGGAGGAGGCTCCATCTGTTCATCTGCCTCACTGATGTCTGACTCTGAAGGCAGCTGATAACTGGCATATGGCCCTGGCCCAGTGGTAGGTTTCAAAAATTTTTACTATCAGTTCTGTGGGTGTGGCTTTGTGGGCATGGCATGATTTTGTGAGCGTGGCTTGGTGGGCATGGCAAGGGAAGGATACTGTAAAATCTCCATTCCGTCCCCAATCCAGGGGAAGGTTACTGCAAAATTCTTTTGGTGTTCCATTTCATAGCCAGCTAGGGAAAGCTGAAGGAAGCTACAGACAAAGTTTTTTATATCACTGCCATGTTTCTTGACAGAAAGGGGAAACTGACACAGGACTATCCCACCTGGAACATTACATGACAGGACACAACAACAAACGGAGTTGTTATCCCAGCACCTTTTCATCCAGCTCATCTTCACTGTCATACGAGAACTCCTGAGAAGTTTCCCAGTCATAGTCCACGTGCATCTGCATAGCCAGCTTCCCAGCCTGGGCTTGCTCCAGCTATCACAAAAGGATAAAAAGAACATCCTTGGTCAGTTCACCATCTAAGAGGGTCTCCTATTCTTTCAAAGGTTATGATGTCGTTCTCCAGGCTGACACCATGCCTGTCAGGCAGAGGGAACCCCCTGCCTTAGACAACAGTCTGAGAAACACCCACCTCCCCTTTGGAGCTCCCATCCAGGATCTGATTCCCCCAATATCTTGTTCTAACAAGGTAATGGCCTTCAGAATGGTTGCTCTCTCCAACAACTCAGTCTACGTACTCTCAAACTGAGGCCTTCCTGCTCTAGAAAAGTTGTCAATACAGCCTGGCCAATGGAGAGATGCTGTCGGTTTAACAACCGGTTCGGTGATCGCACGCTTTGTGCACATGCATAGTTTTACAAGTACTAACCTTCTGTGTTACCATTTGGGAGTAACACAGCTGAGGCGCGGCAATCCGCTCTCCTGCACCAATCAGCTGAGAAGATAAAGGTAAGTAAAGCACAGGGGCAGGAGGGCGGGCCAACCTGATCTTCGGAGCTACCAGTTCGCCCGGACCGGTCTGAACCTGTAGAATCCCACCCCTGAGCCTGGTTACTGATCAAGAAGGATGGCCATTGTAAAGTAACATTATCTGGAAAGCACAATTCTCCCACCTAAGGTCTAAGGCCCCCTTACCTCCACCTACCAAGTCTTTGCACTCAGCATTCTTGAATCTTCTTGCCACATCTAGAGGCGTTTCACCAGCCGCGTTTACTGGAGGAGAACCAAAAGGACACACCAATCTGAATCCGGAGATTTTCAAACAAGGTGCTACACACAAACAGTGAGGACAGGTGCACCATCATTTTGTATGGTGTGTAGATACTTGTACCTCATGGGGCTAATCACATAAAGCTTATTATCTATTTTAATGGAAAAGGATGGTATCACATTCATCAAAGCCCAGCCACCCAACCTTCTTGCATTTGTCCACCATATTATTCACCTAATCAAAGAAAGCATTTCTTTTTAAAGAGTCCCCAAACTTTTTTGTGGAAAAGGCTTTTCTGAATCCAAGATGTTGCAAAGAATAATATTCTCAGCCAGCTTGGAAAATTCCATTGACAGGAACTGACCAGACAGCTTTATTTTATTTTTATTCCACAACTGGCAATGGGCTCCAGTATTCTATCATGCTGAGAACAGTAGGCAGGTTTGGGGCCATAAAACAAACTTGGCATACACAACTTTACTCCCCAAGAAAGCATGAATAAACAAGAAGCTCAAGAGGAAAATGTATGAGGGTTGTTTCCAGCCATCTGCCACCCAAGCTGGTTGCTTCATTCTGTCTTATGGTAGGATCGGCCACAGATTCCCTTGCAGTAAGACTCTGAAATTACCAATCCTTCTCCCTCCGTTTCCGACCAGGTGAGCATCTTACCTGCCTTTGTAGAAGCTTTCCCTTTCAGTAACAACTTGATGCAATTGGGCTGATTATACTGGACTCCGTAATGTAAGGCTGTGTTCCCATCCACAGTGGGTCGGTCCAGATTTCCCCTATGTACAG
This sequence comes from Masticophis lateralis, assembly GCA_030761175.1. Classification (NCBI taxonomy): domain Eukaryota; kingdom Metazoa; phylum Chordata; class Lepidosauria; order Squamata; family Colubridae; genus Masticophis; species Masticophis lateralis. The sequence continues at coordinate 15,144,631 of JAUDYJ010000009.1, forward strand.
ATAGATAGCAAAGTGGCAAATTTCAGGCCTGTGTGGTTTTTTTAATCAGTAAAGCGTGGAAAACCTCAGTTCTTAAAAAGGACCTAAGACACGTGCTTTCAGTTTGCACAATCACATAAGAGATGCATTTGTACTTCCAAAGTGACAAAGTACAAACAGAAACACAGCTTTGTTTGAACAGCCAATCCCTTTTCTCCCCGGTTCTGCCAGTGCAATCTTCCCAGTAAATATTACAGTTTATACTTCTAAAGATTGCAAATAAATTTGCAGATGGGTTGGGGGAGTGGGGACCGGGATGAGAAGGAATTAAAACGGGCAGCATCTATTGCAAACTGCAGCAGGAGTCTAAATAAATTGAGATGCTTGCTGCTTAGAAAGCCTATGGGCAAGCCTAGTGAGTTTCATTCTTACTCTCCCCTCAGCACAAATCTAATCATACCAGGAGCAGAAGAAGACTTCCCAGAAGAGGCCCCGGAATCCAGTAACAAGGGCCCTTTAAACTAAGACTTACCCATTCTGAATAATGAAATCCACCAATGGAAGGGAAGTTTTGTTGGCATAGCGTACTGCCCAATGCAGGGCTGGTTCACCTTGTTCCTATTAGAAGAAGAAGCAACATTTTGCAAAAAAATTTCTGATAGAAGTCAAATAAAAATTAAAATTAAAAAATGAACCACAAAGACATCTGAATTACATTAGATGTAATGTAATTCAGCATTACAACAACAGCAATAGCACTTAGATTTATATACTGCTCCATAGCGTCTTACAACACTTTCTGGGCAGTTGACAATATCAGCACATGACTTTCCAACAATCTGGGTCCTCATTTTACCAATCCTGGAAGGATGGAAGGCTTCGTCAACTGTGAGCCATCAGGATCAAACTGCAGACTATGGGCAGAGTTAGACTGCAATACTGCACTTTAACCACTGAGCCACCACCAGGGTTTCTTGACATCTTAAATTATATTAAAGGATGCCTCATAGGTATCAGATGTGGGCTTCTGTTATAAGAGATTCAACCTATAATTGTCAATTCTTTTGTCAACAATACCTATGCCACAGTGGCCATTAGCAAGCTAAAATCACAAAAAATAAAATTTGTAACCATAGCCATTATTAAAGAACCAAACCCTCTGAAGATTTTTATCACTATAGTCCCAGGAACAATAATATGGGAGGGAGCATACTGCTTCCCTTTTGCCTTTCAGCTTCAATCCAGGAGCCCTCAAACATCTTAATCTCTCCCCTGGCTCAAGATGATAAAGGGAGGTGAATTTGTGGCTCAGAGGTTACTACAACTGCCTAATATGCAGGCAGCCCATGTTCGAATGTGAGTAAGGGTATTGTTAGGAAATGGTTATTTGTCTAACTAGTTGGTCAGGAAATATATAAACCAACATATAAATGTTTGCAGTCAGAAAGGTATTATATTGCTTTAAGACTTTATTGCATCATTGGTTGTGAGCCAAGAATATCCTTAACAGGTATGGCTAGCTGATGAGAGCTAAATAGCTTGAAATAGATCTATACTAGGCTCCCTTTATTTCTTTATCAGCAAAATATAAATGTTATATATGTAGGTAGGTAGGTAGAGAGAGAGACAGAGATATACAGATAAATATAAATATAAATATAAATATAAATATAAATATAAATATAAATATAAATATAAATATAAATATAAATATAAATATAAATATAAATATAAATCAGGAACGTGAAGGTCATTTCTCAAAGGAACCACGTTTTTGCTGACTTCTGTTTCTTGGGCTTCACTTTGTCCTATTTACCTGACCTTCAGGACTCACGAGAGGTTTGGACAGATCGTGGCCTTCAGCGAAAGCCTGGAGCAGTGCCAAGAGATCCCTGCTTCGGATAGCTTCCCAGACTTGGTAAGGATCTTCCTTGGTAGCTTTATGGACATACTTGCGTTCCATATACTTAGCCATGATGAATTCCTTCCTGGTATTCCTGCATTTAGGAAGAGGAAAAATTCTCCAAAAGTGTTTTTTTTTAAAAAAGACCTTAGAGCAGGAGTTAAGTTATGATGGCCCTTTTATGATTTGTGGACTTCAACTCCCAGAATTCCTGAGTTAGCCATGCTGGTTCAGGAATTCTGAGAGTTGAAGTCCACAAGTCATAAGGAGGCCATTGTTCCCCACCTCTGCCTTAGTGGTTCATAAGAAAGGCTCAGCTTAGTCAGTCCTGCCTTCTATTACAGTGGTACCTCGGTACTCATCGTAAATTGGTAAATTGTTCCAGGAGGTGTGATGAGTACCAAAAACGATGAGTACCAAGCAGGGGTGAAATCCAGCAGGTTCTGACAGGTTCTGGAGAACTGGTAGTGGAAATTTTGAGTAGTTCAGAGAACTGGCAAATACCATCTCTGGCTGGTCCCAGAGTGGGGTGGGAATGGAGATTTTGCAGTATCCTTCTCCTGCCATGTCCACAAAGCCACACCACACCCACCAAGCCACGCCCACAGAACCGGTAGTAAAAAAATTTGAATTTCATCATTGGTACCAAGCAATTTTTTTCCCATAAGACATAGTGTAATGAGTCACAAGGCAGCTGACTCCGACAAGTTCTAGCTTGTGCATTGAGTACCAAACAAACAATGAATACCAGGACAAAATTTTGGCATCAAAATGCGTTGAGTACCAAATGAGTTTCAAAGCATTTGAGTACCAAGGTACCACTGTACTTTCAATGGGCGTGTGCTTCTCTATGTTCTCCATTCCCATTATTTAATCCTCAAGTAATTGGTATTTAGAAGCAGGGACTGCCAAAATCTGAAGGATTGAAAATGGCTGTTGGTATATACCAAGTCCACGGGGAGGGCATTTCGAAGCCCAAAGACTGCTTCTAAGCATGACCCAAGATGTTACACAGGTGAAGGAATGGATCAGTGGTGAAATCTAAAATTTGTTACTACCAGTTCTGTGGGCATGGCATGGTGGGGCGGGGTAATGTGACTGGGTGGGTGTGGCCATTTTTTTTTTTACTTTTAAAACCATTTTTTCTACCCCCTCTTTGGCGAAGAGGTTGTAAAAAAATGCTTTCAAAAGGCTCTGACAATTCCCGTTGAGTTGCCTGATCGGCAGAGGCTTTTTTAAAAAGCCTCTGCCAATCAGGCAACTTAGCTGGGATCGTCAGAGGCATTTAAAAGAAAAAAAAGAGGTCTTTTCTTTTAAAAGCCTTTGACAATCCCAGCTGAGCCGCGCGAGCATTTTTTGGCTGAAGAGGTTGTAGAAAAAATGCTTTTAAAAGTTTAAAAAAAAAAGCCTCTGATGATTGTATGGCTCAGCTGGGCATGGGGGGGGGGCAGGGATTTTTGATACCGGTTCTCCGAACCACCCACTTCCATCGCTACAAGATTGGGCGATCCGGTCCAAACCAGGAGCATTTCACCCCTGGAATGGATACTATGTATATACCATCCACTGTTAATTTTGGGACCACTAGTTGCTAGATCTATAGCTAACAAGGTAATCTTGGTAGACAATGGCTGGTAAAGCATCCAGCTGGGGAAAGCAAAAGAGCAGATTTCTAAATATCAGAGTTACATTGCAAAGTCACAATGATTTGCTTATTTATATTTATTACAATTATGCACAGCTTGGGTAGAGGCATTCAAGTTTCCCTGTTGGTGAAAGCTGATTTTGGGGGTGAAAAAATAAACGTAGAGAAAATAGCAAGACTAAGAAGCAGGTGAATGTTTTTGCAATTGCCAACAGCCAAGTTCAAATTTACTGGCTGTGCCCATCCTATGAAAAACCACCCAGGTCCTGAACTAACTAACTAACTAACTAACTAACTTACTTACTTACTTACTTACTTACTTACTTATTTATTTATTTAATTTATAGAATTTATGTGGCTGCCCACTCACTCTCAGTGATTCTGAGTGACCTTACCCTTGTTTCTTCTTCTTGTATTCTGACAACAGAAATGGGGCCCAACCCCATCTGTGGGCGTGGCTTGGTGGGTATGGCAGGGGAAGGATACTGCAAAATCTCCATTCCCTCCCCACTCCAGGGGAAGGACACTGCAAAATCCCCATTTCCTCCCGAACAGCTGCAACTTGGGAGGCAGAGAATAGATGGGGGCGGGGCCAGCCAGAGGTGGTATTTGCCGGTTCTCAGAACTGTTCAAAATTTCCGCTACCAGTTCTCCAGAACCCATCAAAACCTACTAGATTTCACCCCTGCCTCAACCCTTTGCCCCAAGTCTGTCCTCATCAGATGTCTCCAAAGCGTTCCCCCATCTCATCTCTGCCCCTCCAAAAGCAATAGCCATATCACTCACATATCGCTGCTTGAGGAAGGTTTGGGGCTGTTCTGGATTGGCAAGGTGGCTTCCATGACATCATTAAACTTGGCGTTTCCAATGCTGACTGCCAGCTGTGAGTGAGACAAGAGCCACTGTGTCACTGGCAGGATGGGCAACCATCATATCGTATCAAGAGCATCCACAAGCTATGTTGGACTAGCCAGTAAGGTAAAAATGAAGGAAAGAGGTTGAGAAAGGAAACGTGGCATGCTATTTTCTACCCATCTCCCTTTACTAATTAAATGAGTCTGTCATCTGCACTTCTATAACTATCTGGTTTGGTTCTGCAACCCAACAAGATAGACACAGACTTCAGAGACTAATTAGAACTGCAGAAAAAACAATTACTACAAACCTGCCTTCCATTGAGGACCTGTATACTGCACGAGTCAAAAAGAGGGCTGTGAAAATATTTACAAAGCTTTCACATCCTGGACATAAATTGTTTCATCTCCTACCCTCAAAACGACGCTATAGAGCACACCAGAACAACTAGACACAAGGACAGTTTTCCCGAATGCCATCACTCTGCTAAACAAATAATTCCCTCCACACTGTCAAACTATTCATTAAGTCTGCATTACTATATTAGTCTTCTCATTGTTCCTATCACCCATCTCCTCTCACTTTTGACTGCATGACTGTAACTTTGTTGCTTGCATCCTTACCATTTATATTGATACTGTTTCCTAGCATGATTTGTTTGCTTATTTGTACCCTATGACTATCATTAAGTGTTGTACCTTATGATTCTTGACGAATGTATCTCTTCTTTTTATTTACACTGAGAGCATATGCACCAAAGACCAATTCCTTGTGTATTCAATCACATTTGGCCGTTAAAGAATTCTGTTCTGTTCTGTTCTGTTCTGTTCTGTTCTGTTCTATTCTATTCTATTCTATTCTATTCTATTCTATTCTATTCTATTCTATTCTATTCTATTCTATTCTATTCTATTCTATTCTATTCTATTCTATTCTATTCCATTCCATTCCATTCCATTCCATTTCCTTTTTTTCCTTTTCCTTTTCCTTTTCCTTTTCCTTTTCCTTTTCCTTTTCTATTTTATTCTATTCTATATAAAGTTTGGCTAGTGTGAAAAATAGAAGAATATCATTATTATGGTTTGTCACACTGTCTGCCAGACATTCAGATTGGATTTGGCATTTTTGTTTGACTTTCGAGTTCTTCCCAAGGACTTCGGATAGGTTATTGTTATGGTCTCTTGCATTGTCAGCCAGATGTTCAGACTGGATTTGGCATTTTGGTCTATCTGTCGAGTTCTTTCCAAGGATCTGGGGCAGAAGCAGAGGTGGATGTTTGATAATGTTACAGATACCGTCGCAGGATACAAGCAGTTCCAAGTAAAGCCATCTTTTATTATTATTATTATTATTATTATTATTATTATTATTATTATCATCATCATCATCATCATCATCATCATCATCATCATCATCATGGTTGGTTTGCAGTCAGCCAGATGTTTAGGTTGGATTTGGTATTTTGTCCACCTGTTATTATTATTTCTGCCTTTTTTCGGGAGGTTAAAGTGAGATAAGCTGGCTTGAAGGAGAGTGACCAGTTCAAAGTCAGTTTCGATGCTTGAGGAGCCTTCTATCACTTGCTTCTAGTTCAAGGCTTTACTGCTACATCACCCCATCCCTCATCATGAATATTCCACTCAACTCTGCTAGTTTTAAAACCTGTTCTCAACTTTATAAATATCTGCTCTCTAACCTCTACAAGAAGACGTCTACAATGAAATGTCGGCAAGAAAATAACCAAGCTTACAGAGCAACCAAGGACCCCTCCTATCTGGTCTCTGCTAGATGTGACTTTCTCACAATATACCAGTAAGTTTAAAGGTAAAGGTAAAGGTTCCCCTCGCACATATGCGCTAGTCGTTCCTGACTCTAGGGGGCACTGCTCATCTCTGTTTCAAAGCCGAAGAGCCAGCGCTGTCCAAAGATGTCTCCATGGTCATGTGGCTGGCATGACTAAATGCCAAAGGCGCACAGAACACTGTTCCCAAAGGTGGTCCCTATTTTCCTACTTGCATTTTTAACATGCCTTCTAACTGCTAGGTTGGCAGAAGCTGGGACAAGGAACGGGAGCTCACCCCGTTACACAGCACTAGGGATTTGAACCGCCGAACTGCCAACCTTTCTGATCGACAAGCTCAGCGTCTTAGCCACTGAGCCACTGCATCCCCCCCACCAGTAAGTTTAGGATGCCCCAAAACCTAGTGGTGAAGAAGCCCTTTTGGCCTTAACATGAAAAAGAAGACGCCGGAGTCAAAGAATAGCAGAAAGGACTTGTTTTCTCTAACATGAGAGTTAGCACTTACCAACAATTCTGACGTGCTGAGCACATCTAGTGTCAAAGATTGGATGCGGGAATAGTGCACCCCTAATTCACGGTGAATCCCTGAGCACTCGATGCATGTCAAGATGCCAAGGTTGGTGGAGAGCCAGGTGGGATCTGCAAGATAGCAACCCAGGAAAAAGCTTTGACGTACATATCATGACACGTCCTTCCCCTCATTCTACTCATTCTGCAAACAGACCTTTCTATCCCAACTCAATGAAAGACAAAACACGCCCCAGTCCTCTACTGCAGATGGGATGCTCTTCACGGCTTACAGAGATGTTTTGACATTTGTACTCAAGACCAGTGGTGGGTCGGGTTGGCCATCGCAGGAGGCTCATCCCACACGTGCAGAGGAGCTGGAGGATGGGGATGGGCCATCCCTCCCACGACAGCCAACCTGACCATGGGAGAACTGGTTGTTAAATTATTTGAATCCACTACTGGGCTCAATTGAGGTTGTAAATTGAGGACTACCTCTAAGTCTTGGGCTCATGGGAGCCCTTGCATGAAAAAGCTGCTGAAACCAGGGGTGAAATTCAGCCAGTTCTATCAGTTCAGGCGAACCGGTAGTGGCGCCGGAGGGAGGCTCCGCCCACTCGCCTGGATGTCATCATGTCCCATTTTTGACCCTCTGCGCATGAGCAGAAGGCTCTGCGCATGCGTGGAGGAGGTGCACGCTCTCACATTTACGAACCAGTAGTGAAGATAAGTGGATTTCACCCCTGGCTGAAACCCACCTGGGGCTCCACAATCACAGCACCATCGATTTCCTGGCATGTTTTTCACTTCGTCGATGATGAGCTTGGTGAGTTCTTGCAATCCACTGTCAGCCATGCCTCCAGATGAAGACATGGAGCCTCCTGGGTCCCCCTTGAAAGCATTGCTAAGCGCTTCGTCCTTACTGTTCTGGAGCACCGACACCCACCTGGGGAATGGGAGAAAACATCAGCCAGGATGCAACCGATTGAACGAAGGAAATCAGCATATAAAATGATGACTGTTAAATCCAAAGGCCAGAATTCACTATTCCAACTTCTTAATTAGTTTATCGAAGTATAAAATACAAAGGGGAAAAAAACACAGAAAAGTAAGAAGAGAGGAAGGGGAAAAGAGGGGGTATAGTGTAATGGGAGGAAAAAAAAAAGAAAAAAGGCACCCAATTTCCGATTCTCTTTGGCACAGTCAAAGGTAACAACTTACAACTACAACTTTTTGCTTTTACACAGCAATATGTACAAGCCATTTCTATAACAATAAGCCCATTTAATTTACTAAAAAAGATTCAAAGTTTCATTTTTTAATTTTTTTTCCTCATTGCAAACGAAAAAATCGGAAGCAATTTCAAACTAGAGACAAAATCAAATATAATCTCTTATTTGGATCAAAGAAACATTTTAACCATCTCATAGCTATTCCTTTGCTATGGGGAATAATATATCATTCATTCCAAGATCCTTCTCAGAGCTACTGCTATTAAGCCGGTTGGATAAACTCCTCTAGTTGCTAATGTCTGTGCTAGATTACTTGTACCCCACCTTTACAGGAGCTTCTGCTATTGATAATCCCTTCCTGCAGCGACTTTATCAAGATATTTCACGTCTCCATCTGCCTTCACTACCCTCGTGCTTGCACAATGAGTCTGCAAATTTGGCAGAAAGGAACCATCGATTGATTCTCTTTTAGCATCCAGGTCTGAAATTATTACACTAATATTATTTATTTATTTATTTATTTTATTTATTAGTTTGATTTATATGACGTCCTTCTCCGGAGATTCAGGGCGGCTTAGAATGCATTAAGCAACAGCCTTCATACTTTTGTATATACCTGCTTAGTAGGGCTTTTCGGCTCCGTCTAAGCGGTGTTCTTTTTTATACAAAGTCAGTTTATTGCCCCCACAGTCCGGGTCCTCATTTTACCTACCTCGGAAGGATGGAAGGCTGAGTCAATAATCCAGGTAGTCCTCGAGTTACGACCACAATTGAGCCCGAGATTCATGTTGCTAAGTGGAATGTTTGCGAAGTGAATTTTGCCCTATTTTGTGACTTTTTTTGCCACACTTGTTTAGTGAATCATTGCATTTGTTAAGCTAGTAACTCGGTTGGTTAAGTGAACCTGGATTTCCCCGTTGATTTTTGCCTGTCAGAAGGTCGCCAAAGCCACCGTCATAAGTGTGAGTCAGTTGCCAAGGGCCTGAATTTTGATCATGTGACCATGGAAATGCCGCAACCTGTTGTAAGTGTCCCAAAGGTGCTTTTTTCAGGAGGCCACTGGACTTTCCTGTTTTTTTCTTTTGAAGATGTTTCGCTTCTCATCCAAGAAGCTTCTTCAACTCTGACAAGATAGTGCGGAATGGAAGGATTTGTATTCCTTGCAGACAGCTGGGCGTTTGCATCCTTTTAGTGGGTCAACATGGGACAACCATGAGCTGAATGACTGAGAATCTACAGACTTTTAGCTATACAATTTGGGATGAATACCCTTTGAATGGTGTGGGAGTAGCAATGGATTTCCAGAGGAAAAAAATTGCAGACTACAGGAACCAGGAGCATCACTCAGATAACCCTGAGGATATAGATAAACCTCCAAGGGCTTCAACTATCCTGTAAACCAGTGTTTCTCAACCTTGGAAGCTTGAAGATGGGTGGACTTCAACTCCCAGAATCCACCCATCTTCAAGCTTCCAAGGTTGAGAAACACTGCTGTAAACGGATGCAAATGACCAGCTGTTCTGCAAGGAATATAAATCCTTCCATTCCCCACGATCCCATCAGAGCTGAAGAAGCTTCTTGGATAAGAAGCGAAACATCTTCAAAAGGAAAAAAAAAACCAAGAAAGTCCAGTTGCCTCCTGAAAAAATCACCTTTGGGACAACCATGACCCGGATGGCTGAGAATCTCTACAGACCGTTGTAAGTGTGGAAAGCGGTCATAAGTCACCTCGCGCGTGCCGATCTTCTGTGCATGCGCAAATTGCCTATGATGACATCCAGGACAGTGGGCGGAGCCTCCCGCCGGTTTTACTAACGGTTCTTGCAAACCGGTCCAAACCGGGGACAACCCACCGCTGGACCTAAGGCAGTGATGGCTAACCTTTTTGCCATCGCGTGCCAAAAGCTGTAGGAGTGTGGTGGGGTCACACGCACACGTGCCCACATCCATAATTCTATGTGCCCCGCCCTCCCCTCTGCCCCATGTTCCCTCCTGCTTTTGGCACGTGATAGCACAGTAGGCCCAGTAGGCTCGTTTTTTGCTCTCCCCCGGCTCCAGAGCCTTTCTGGGAGCCTGGGGAGGGCAAAAACGGCCTCCCTCCTCTCAAGAGGCCCTCCGGAGGCTGGAAAAAGTGTGTTCCCTGACTTCTGGTGGGCCCAGAAGGCCCGAAAATCAGTTGGCTGGCGCATGCATGCATGCCAGAGCTAAACTCATGTGCCCACCAATATGGCTCCGCATGCCACCTGTGGCACCCGTGCCATAGGTTCGCCATCATGGACCTATGGCATCCTACTCTAATCCAAACTTCCCTCCTTCACTAATATTTCTAGTTCATAGTTTTCCCATTCAAAATGCAACAGGAGACCGGGAACTCTCAAACTTACACTATACAATCTTGTTCTTCTTCGGCTTGGAAGTGATATGTTCTATTGTCTGCAAAAAAAAAAAAAAAGAAAGAAAGAAAGAAAAAAAGAAATAAGAAATAATTTTGAAATGTTCTTCTTGGAAATGTTGGTGGTTAGATAAGTTGTAACCTAAGAATGGGTTGGCAGTGCAAAAGGGTGATTTTAGGCTCTATTAACAGCACTCTAGTTTTCAAGTCATGAGAATTAATTATTCCACTAGTCCAGGGGTGACAAACTCAATTTCAATGAGAGCCACATCAGGGCTGTGGTTGACTTTGGGGGGCCGGGCGCGTGTGGCCGACTGTGTGGGTGTGGCCAACTGGGTCGGTGAGGCCAACTGGGTGGGCGTGGCCAGCTTTATACCACTCCCCAAACTGCTGACATATTTCCTCTTCGCATTGTGTAGACCAGGCCGAAGCCACACTGGCCCGATCTTTCCCCTTCGCACTGGGTAGACTGGGATGGCTCCGCGGGTCGGATCCAACCACATCTTTGGCCAGATTTGGCACACAGGCCTTGAGTTTGACAACCCTGCACTAGTCAGACCCCCAGAGCAAAATTCATGAGCAATGCAGACAGAACAATGATTGCTATTGGCAGATAGACCACAGTTACTTCTGCATGGAGACCTGCATACGTTTCACTGTAGAAGAAAAACAACAACTCTACATTTTGTAGCTATGATGAAGTGGGCAGTGATAACAATTTCTTTTCCCTTTATTCTAGTTCTCATCGCTTCAAATAACTATCTGCAACCAATTTTAAACTTAACATGAAAAAAATGTGAGAGAAAACATTCTGTCCTCAGCTATTCCGGCACAAGATATTTAAAGAGGACAACACAGCCCAAGTATTGTGATAAAATGCTTACTTACGTGTGACAAGATCAAAGGATTTTTTATCCTCTGGATGCGGCCTCACTTGGCAGGTCAAGAGATTTAACTTTACTGGAGGACGGTTTATCTGTTCAAGAAAAGTTGGGATAATGAACCAGTATCTGCGACAAATATTACAGGTAGTCCTCAATTTACAACCTCAGCTGAGGCCAAAATTTCTGTTGCTAAGCGAGACATTTGTTAAGAGAATAAGGCTCCATGTTATGGCCTTCCTTGACATAGTTGTTAAGTGAATCACTGCAGTTTTTAATTTAGTAACACGGTTGTTAAGTGAATCTAGCTTCCCCATTGACTTTGCTTGTCAGGCGGTCACAAAAGTGGATTAAGTGACTCCGGGACACTTAATCCATAAATAAATAAGAGTCAGCTGCCAAGTGTCTGAATTTTGACCATGTGACCGTGGAGATGCTGAAACGGTCGTAAGTGTGAAAAACGGTCATAGGTCACTTTTTTCAGTGCCGTTGTAACCTCAAACAGTCACTGTTTGAACTGTTGTAATTTGAGGACTACCTATATTTCCTAATTCTTTTATCACATTCTCTGATTGAGTAATAATGGAGAAATATTACCAATTAATCAAATTACTGACATTTGCTCTCATTCTACATTAAAGATATTTATTTACTGCGCAGCATAGAAGAACACAACTGTCTATAAAGCAGACAATATAATCAGATAAATACTGAAAGTTGAAAAAGTCTGGAATTATAAAGAAATTCATCAAATTTCTCCATAAACTGTTTTTTTAAGATCTGCCTGGAAAATTTATTGTTATGGAGGCATCTCAGTGGATTTGTGTGCAATTTAAGAGGTCTTTAAATAACCATTTCTGTTTTTCTATTTCACTTTTCATTCCATTTCTCTATAAGCTTTATTCCATTTCTCTATAAGGGACGCGGTGGCTCAGTGGCTAAGGCGCTGAGCTTGTCGATCAAAAGGTCGGCAGTTCAGCGGTTCGAATCCCTAATGCCGTGTAACGGGGTGAGCTCCCGTTCCTTGTCCCATCTTCTGCCAACCTAGCAGCTCGAAAGCACGTAAAAAATGCAAGTTGAAAAATAGGGACCACTTTTGGTGGGAAGGGAACAGCGTTCCGTGCGCCTTTGGCGTTGAGTCATGCCGGCCACATGACCATGGAAACATCTTCGGACAGTGCTGGCTCTTCGGCTTTGAAACGGAGATGAGCACCACCCCCTAGAGTCGGGTACGACAGCACTATGTGTGAGGGGAACCTTTACCTTTTATAAGCTTTACTCGCTCACTTTCAATGTTCATGACTGGCTGATTTTTTTTCCCCCTAAAAGTTTTGTAGCCAAGCAAGATAGTAGTCAACGTTGTTCATTTGTCAACGTCTCTGCAGGGAAATCTACTTTGCAGGGAGCCAGACTTTCAATGTCAAAGATAGCCAGGATGGATTACATCTTTAAATCATGTGAGAAGACCTGGGGTTTACCAGAGCACATTCCAAGAGAATATGATATATTCCCAGTACAGAAAATAGTACCTTGCACTCCCCTTGGAGGGCACAATCGAATAACATACTAGACCTTTTCCATGCCATTCTCACTGGCTATGCTCAGGCAATAGGTTTAATCAGGTCAATATAAACAGACGTGTGCAAAAATCCTCAATCCAGGAACAGAAAGTTCTGGAGAATTCTAGAATGTTCTGTTTATTTCCAAAACACACCAGAACCTCTTTCAGAACTATGTTGTTGTGGTGGTTCACCAACAGCCTGTGGCGCTGGCAGCAGAGTTCGACAGTGAGGAGGAGCATGAGCCAGTCCTGGAATCTGGGGAAGGCTCGGACGAGGGCTCTGCGTCAGAGGCAGAGAAAGGGCCATGTGGGAGATAGATGCTGCCTCCAGAGACTCCAGAGTCGGACCTCACCAAGGCAGAGGAACAGGGGGAGCCTGTTCCCAGTGCGCGCATGCGCAGAGTTGCCAGAAGGCAAGAACAGTTAAAACAAAAGGGACGGCTTGGGAATAAGGCTTGGAGATGATTGGCCCCTCCCATAAGACTTAAAAGAGGAGCAAAGGCACATGAGCCTTTGCAGGAAACAACGTGTGTTCATTCTGTGCAGTTTAAAGTCTGTTTGATTCTGGACTCCATGTGTCTTTGCCAATTACTGTAGGTCTTTGGCAAAGTATCAAGGGAGATAAATTTTATCAATTTTATGATGTTTATGTATCTTTTATTTTTTCTTGACTGTACACCGCCTTGAGTCCTGCGGGAGAAAGGCAGTATAGAAATATAAGAAAGAAAGAAAGAAAGAAAGAAAGAAAGAAAGAAAGAAAGAAAGAAAGAAAGAAAGAAAGGCGGGTGACTATCAGCTTTATCCCGAAGGGCTCTTTACAACTATTTGGGATTCATCTGTCAATGAACAGAATTCACAGCTGTTAAAATAAAATAGGTTTTTGGGACCACTCGTGTGTTTTACTGACTCAGGAAGCCTAGGTCAGAACAGTTGTGCTGGGGATGATCCTGTGTAATAACATATCCAGAAGGAAATGGGAATCTTCTGGACAAGCTTATCAGGTAGGTTCATACAATGCATTTTGCTCTATTAGTTCTTTCGTTCAATCTTAGTACCTTCTTTGTATCCATCCTGCTCGGTTAATGCATGGTTTGATGTACTGTGCAATACCAAAACATGGATGACACCAGAACCAGGTTAAGCATATGAAGAGAGACTACTTTGAACATTCCCCCCCACCCCCCATGGTGCATCAACACAAAGCAATTTTAATCTGGAATGTTTCAGCGAAGGAATACCCCCCTCTACCCCACTTACTGTGCTGTGAGAAATAGTGAGACATCCGTATTTCACTCCACACTTTCTCTTCTGCCACACCTTCCGAATTCTAGGACAAGCAAAGAGGAAGGACAAATGAACAAAATATTGAGAATTAGCCTGTGTCAGAGGCCATGTACTTCCTGTTACTGTAGATCCGGGGTTGCCATCCCCTTCGGTAGCAGTGCATCCCTTCAGAAATGAATCTGTCTGTCTATCTGTCTACTACTAAATGTATAGGCTGCCCAACTCTATCATTAAGCAAACAAGGTGATGGTTAAAAAAAAAGGAAGAAAAAGAAACTGAGTAAAATGCCTTAGCACTCTAAAAATCAAACAGGAATGTGCAAAATATACAATTTAGGGAATGAATGAAACTTTCCAGGAAAGAGAAGAATGACTTTTTTTTACCTTCCAGACAATGTCCATCTGGCAATTCCTACATGATTTATGGCAGACATGGTCTGATCCAGTGGTGGGATTCAAATAATTTAACAACCGATGTGACAGGTAGCACTTGGCCTCCTGCACCCGCTGGGAGCAAAAACTGGCTGTGAGGGGGTGGCCCCCTGCACCCAGTTTTGGGCCTAGTAGGCCTCCCTGCACTTACCTGGGAGCCAAAACGGGGCTCCTGTAAACTCCTGGAAGGGGAGGGGAGGGGAAGGGCCAGCCAGCCAGCAATTTAATAACCGATTTGCCTGAACAGGCTCAAACCAGCTGAATCCCACTATTGGTCTGATCCAAGGGAAATAAATGAGATTCCAGTATTTCTGAAACAATTCATTTCTGAAAACAATACCTTTTACGACCTCCTCACACTACCTCCTCACTAAACAGTTTCATCATGGTCAGAACTTTTCCAAACAAAATATCGTAGGCCTACTTTCTAAGACGTAAGAAATGGAAGAGACAATCCTTTTCTGGAGCTATGCCCACATATCTAACTTCTGAAAGATGCCCTCTTGATGAGATGATGACAGGTTTGGAAAGAAAAACGGAGGGTGGGCAGTCTACAGGTTGCCCTTGAAAGCAGGGAGAGTGTTTGAGCCCTTGACAAATGATGACATCGTAAAAATGAACAGGTCAATTAAAATAAAATGTTGATTTAGACATTTTGGAAGATGCTTATTTCTACCCATCCCACCCTGTGATGCAGCACAAAGCATTCCGAGAGCTTACCCATCACTTTTCTTATATAAGAAGCCAGACTTCTCAGTCCCGTATTGTTTATTGCCTTGATGCTGATGGATGCTGTACCCACTGCCAGAGTTCTTTCTGTTGAGGTTCTCCTGAATGCAAGAGTAATAAATTATGGGTTATGGGTGCTCTGACAAGATGGCTGCAAGTGGCTCGAAAATCCATGCAATAGAGAACAGCCCTGGTTTACCATCTTGCTATTTGCCCAGGGGTGGGCTCCTGGGAGTTCACAGGGGTTCGGGAGAACCTCTAGCTAAGATTCTGGGCAGTTTGGAGAACCCCCAAATCACACTCTTGGCTGGCCCCAGCCACCCCGCCCCTCCCCTCCTAGGAGTCCCCTCACGGCCCATTTTGGATGCAAGTAAGTACAGGGTATGCGTAGAGGGTCGGGGAGGATGAAAAGTGGGCCTACTGGAAGTTTGGGAAGGCTGGAAATGGCCCATAGAGGGCCTCTGGAGCCTGGGAGGCTGTTTTTGCCCTCCCAGAGGTTCAAAGAAAGCCTCTGGAACCGAGGGAGGGCAAGTGCAGGAGGCCGAATAGGCCACACCCACCATGGCCATGTCTACCCAGCAACTGGGTAGAGATTTTGCTAAAATTTTTGAAGCCCACCCCTCTTTTGCCCATCCTTTAGCCCAGTGTTTCTCAACATTAACATCTTTTTAGATTTCTGGACTTCAACTCCCAGAATTCCCCAGGCTAGTGTGGCTGGAGAATTCTGGGTGTTGGAAAATTCATAAATCTTAAAGTTGATAGGGTTGCAAAATAGTGTTTTAACTACATCTTCATAAATGCTTTCAATTATTCTGGTTTCTTGCTATCCATTTTGGAACGTCAGGTACCCCCAAAAGCCTTGGGATACATGCAATTACTTATTTAATTGTCAAATTTATATGGCTGCTCATCTGATGAAAAAGTGACTTTGGGTGATTTATAATATAATTAATTTTAAAAATTTATATAGAAAAACTTATTTTTTTAAAAAAACACATTAAAAACAGAAGGCCAAGAGAAAACAGGAGATGATAACAACAATGGAATCACCTCACAGAGCATCTCACTGGTCCCTTGGAGATCCCAAGCCTGATGGCATAACCAGGTTTTGAAGGACTTCCAAGTATATCAGCAAGGATGGAGCCAGCCTCACTTTGTAGGCAGACCGCCAAATGTAGCTCCCTAGCAGGGGTGAAATGCTACCGGTTCACACCGGTTCAGGAGAACCGGTAGTGGCAATGGTGCATGGTTCGGTGAACCGGTAGTGGCGGCAGCACGAGGCTCTGCCCACCTGCCTGGACATCGTTACTTCCTGGTTTTAACCAGGAAGTAACCTGTTTTTGACCCTATGCGCATGCAGCTTTGCACATGCGCAGAGGGTCCAAAATCGCACTTGATGATGGTGGCACACGCACTTCCAAACCGGTAGGGAAGATAAGTAGATTTCACCCCTGCTCCCTAGCGTGTCCCACATCTGATGGAATGGGCTGATATAATTAGGGGGGAAGAGTCCCTCAAATAACCCAGCCCACACCATGAAGGTGAAAACCAGCCCCTTGATTTGAACCTGGGAACATTTCTTTTATTTATTTTCTAAGAAAGCTAATAAAACTTATTTTGAGTCCAAGAGGCTTCCTTCTAGATAAAAAATAAAGCTGGAAGTTGCCAAATAATGTCCTTTATTTAAAAACAAAAATACATGTATTTTTAAACCATCTCTTATGTGCCATGGGGCTAAGAGCTGGTAGGCACCAAGGCAGAAGTCCGTACATCTATTGGCATCCACCAACTCAACAGTTCCTAGGGCATTTCATGACATCTCATGACGCTGCTATTGCTTAAAGTCCTTTTTGGAACTATCTGTTGGCTTCCTTCCACACACTGGCAAGCCAAAGCAAGCTATTAAAAACCCAATCTGTCAGACTGACTTGTTTGAGCTGAAAAAAAGATAGCAAATTAAAAATATTCTTGGACAGTTTTATAGGCTTGCAGCCTGTTAATTAGCGTTGTTGAAAGAGCATACAAATCAGGGGTCATGGGGGAGCAGTTGGATTCCAAACAATCTAAAAACATTTTTTTTTCAAACTTGGCAAGTTTAAAATGCATGGGCTTCAATTCCCAGAATTCTCTAGCCAGCTGAGTTCTTTGCCGAGCTGCCCAGGGAATGCTGGGAGTTGAAGTCCAGACATCTTCTTAAAGTTGCCAACGTTGAAAAATACTTAGTCTAAAAGAAAGATCAGCAACTTTTCAGCAACTAATCAGCACACTTAACTTTCTGTGCTGTAGATGGATACTATAAACCAGAACTGTAAATTGCAATGCTCTCTACATGGGGCTCCCCTTGAAAAGCACCCGGAGGCTCCAACTGGTCCAGAATGTAGCCGTGCGGGTGATTATGGGCGTATCTCATTGCGCCCATGTAACACCTCTCCTACACGAGCTGCACTGGGTCCCGGTGGTCTTCCGGGTGCAATTCAAGGTGTTAGTTATCACCTTTAAAGGGCTCCATGGCTTAGGACCTGGGTACTTACGAGACCGTCTTTTGCCACCAATAGCCTCCCACCGACCAGTTCGTTCTCACAGGGAGGGACTACTCAGGGTACCGTCAGTCAAATTGTGCCAACTGGCGACTCCCAGGGGGAGGGCCTTCTCTGTAAGGGCTCCAACCCTTTGGAATGAACTGCCCCCTGATATACGAAACATCCCTAATCTCCGTGCTTTCCGCTGTGCCCTCAAGACCCTGATGTTCAATCAGGCAGGGCTAAACATGTTAACTGGGAATGATTAAAATATTATCTAATTCTGGGTTTTATTTAATTTGGGCTAAACTATGTTATAATTTTAATTATCCATTTTATGATATTTATGTATCTTTTATTTTTTTCTTGACTGTACACCGCCTTGAGTCCTGCGGGAGAAAGGCGGAATAGAAATATAATAAATAAAATAAATAAATAAACTTAAATGTTGAAGGGAAGGATACAGGAAATTTAGGGAAATTACTTTGTTTTTTAGATGTTGTATTACAGCCTTTTCTTTAGTCAATTCATATATATCCACAACCGTCACATATCCAGCCACTCCTGCATTCAGCTTACAACCACAATTGAGCCCAAAGTATCTGTTGCTAAGCGAGACAGTAGCTATGTGAGTTGCCCCATTTTGCAACCTTCCTTGCCACTATTTTGAAGTGAACCGCTGCAGTTATTAAATTAGCAAGATGGCTGTTAAGTGAATCTGGCTTCCCCATTGACTTTGCTTATCAGGAGGTCACAAAAGCTGGATCACATGATCCCAGGGCACTGCAAACATCATAAATATGAACCAAGTTGATAAGCATCCAAATTTTGATCACGTGACCAAGTTTCCCATTTAACGACATTTAACAGTCATTAAGTTCCTTTTTTCAGTGCTATTGTAACTTCTAATGGTCACTAAACGACCCTGGTTGTAAGTCAAGGACTACCTGGGTACGTGTTTGCACATAATCATCATCTCCATTTAATGACTTATCTCTTGCGGGGTGAGTCTGGGCAACAGAATGGAGCTAGCAGAGTGTTGTAATGGCCGGATGCCCTTCCTGTTGCCAATGCAAAGTTTTGTTCAGCAGATATATTCTCATTGTGTCCAGAGAGAAAAATGTCTGCCTCTACCTAGGATCGAACTCACAATCTCCTGATTGTGAGGTGAGAGCTCCACTTCTAGGCCATTGCACCATTCTGGTATGTGTTGAGCCCAAAAGAAGGCAATGCAATCAAACTGCAGCTAAATGCAGTCTGATTTAATACTGTGTTTCCCCAAAAATAAGACCCTGTCTTGTATTTTTTTTGAACCCTGAAATAAGCGTTTGGCCTTATTTTCAGGGAGGTCTTGCACGTGGAGCAAGAACGGGACTCCTCTTGCCATCTTACCTGATTTCCAGCTGTCTCCCTAACCAGAGGAAATGGCGGGGACCGGCTGCGCATGCATTTAAATATTTTTGGGGAGGGCTTATTTTTGGGAGAGGGCTTATTTTCAGGGGAGGGTTTATTTTCAGGAAAACACGGTAAAATACATTAATATGCACAGTGCAGTGCCCAGACATTCCTTCAAAATGCATGACCAAATTTTGCAAAAAAGCAAATCATTGCATCCATTGCAATTTGTCATAGACCCCAGGAAGTCCTGATTAAGCCCACCCACCCACATTTTCACCCTCTCCCCCGCCTTCCGAAAGGACCTTCAAAGCTTTACCCCTTTGTTCTCCAGCTGCAGGATGCCTCGGAGGGAATCCCGGATCCGAGTGAGCTGCTTTACCTCTTCTTCCTTAGCCTGACGAAGCTAAAATAAGATTAGAAATTGTTAAGGACAAGCAAGTTGGAGCTATCCTATCACATCCTCAGGCACAGAATGGGACAACTCGCCATGGTCAACTTACTGCGGGACAATTCAGCAAATACAAAAGTTAAATTAATTTCAGTAGCTAATAAAAATAATAATAAAATAAAGTCAATCCAGAAATACAGGAATTGCAATAATTTTGATCAAAATGTGGTCGCCAATAGTAAAAGCAGGGGCGCCATTCAGCAGGTTCTGATAGGTTCTGGAGAACCGGTAGCAGAAATTTTGAGTAGTTAGAAGAACCGGCAAATACCACCCCTGGCTGGCCCTAGAGTGTGGAGGGAATGGGGATTTTGCAGTATCCTACCCCTGCCACGCCCACCAAGCCATGCCCACAGAACCGGTAGTAAAAAAATTTGAATTCCACCACTGAATAAAAGTAGCTGAACAAAATAGTCCATACAGAATTGAATTGTCTCATGGTGAATTGCCCTGTGGCGAGTTGGTTGCAACAAGTTGGCCATGACAAGTTGACCACGGCAAGTTGTCTTGGATCCCCTCAGGCACTGGCTTTCTTCAGCCCAGAAGATTACAAGGTACAAAATAATATCAGGCCTTAGAAGGGCCCAACTTACATTAATGTAGGCTCAGAAAGCAGTTTGCAGGACAGAAAAACTAAGATTTCTTCCTAATTTCCTCTATGGAAACATAGAGATTTTTATGCAAACAGCACCATCTATACCAGGGGTCTCCAATCTTGGTGACTCCTGATCTACACAGATGTGTAAATCATAGTGTTCCCTCCTCATGTCCTTTTCCCCCAGATTCTCATCGCTGCCAGCCGCTATCCTTAATTTCTCAGTAACAGAGTCAGGTAGAGAACTGTTCATCGTCCAGGTCTCCTTCGGTTCGAGGAAACAAAAATTGCTCTAGGGTTTTATTTCAAAAGAGAAAAAAAAAAGAATCCCAAAGAAATTATCCTGTGGGAATACAGGATGGGGCTTGTTTAGTGACAATTTCAACAGGGGGAAGTGTGTGGTTCTCCTGCTTTCTAATGAATAGTTTTTCCCCCAACATTCTTGTAATCTTTTTGGCTTGGATGAAATCCCAAAAGGAGACACGAGGCAGGAGCCACTTCCATTATATTTTCAGAGTCGCAATGTCCCCGTTAAAAGAATGGCATCTTTGCCTTTGAAAATATCCCTAGATAATTTCTTGTTCTCCAGACAAAACTGCAGAGATATCATCCACACAAGCTTCTCCACTGGGTACCTTGGCCGAGTATTTCAAGAACTCGCTTGCAGTCAGCCAAACTTAGAAGAGGTTTTTTTTTTTCCAATCTTGGCAAGCTGAAGATGCATGGACTTCTCACATTCAAGGGATAGGCAGAAGAGGACAGAAACTGAGTTCTGATGTGGGATTTGAAAGAAAGCGAAGGCTACGCTTCGCAGAGGGAGAGCACCATGCATGGAGCGGAAACCCAGAAGAGAAATGAAAGGGTGAGCATGGTATTGAATGGGTCAGGCTAAGCACGGTTAAAAAAAAAATGCAGATAGTCCTGGACTTATGACCACAGTTGACCCCAACGTTTCCATTGCTAAGTGAGACAATTGTTAAGTGAGTTTTGCCCCACTTTATAGCAATAGCACTTAAACGTACCATGTTTTCCACCAAATAAGACTGGGTCTTATATTAATTTTTACTGCAAAAGATGCATTATGGCTTATTTTCCAGTTAGGTCTTATTTTGGGAGAAAATACAATACTAAACGCCTCTGGTTGATGATCTTAACTGGGGTTTATTTTTGGGGTAGGGTTTATATTACAAGCATCCTGAAAAATCATGCTAGGCCTTATTTTCCAGTTGGATCTTATTTTCGGGAAAACAGGGTATATACCGCTTTATAGTGCTTTACAGCCCTCTCTAAGCGGTTTACAGAGTCAGCCTATTGCCCCCCAACAATCTGGGTGCTCATTTTGCCCACCTCAGAAGGATGGAAGGCTGAGTCAGTGAGCCTGGTGAGATCTGAACTGCCAAATTGCAGGCAGTCGGCAGGCAGCAGCAGGAGCCTGCAGTTTCCTGCCAAGTTGTTAAGTGAATCACTTCAGTTAGTAACAGGGTTATTACATTCCAGTAGAGAGACATTCCCGGAAGATGGGCTCCAGCACAACACCGAAAGACTAAACCTCTGGTTCCGGTGACCGACCCAGATTAGATCCTAGTAACAAGGTTGTTAAGGTAAATATGGCTTCTCCATAGACTTTGCTTGTCAGAAAAGGTAATCACATGACCCTGGGATATTGCAACCATCATAAATACAGGTGAGTTGCCAAGGTCCAAATTTTGATCATGTGACCACAGGGAATGGTTGTGTGAAAAATGGGTCATAAGTCACTTTTTTTCGGCACCATTGTAACTTCAAACTGTCACAAAACAAATGGTGGTAAGTCAAGGACTACCTGGTCTTACTGAAGAGCTAGCAACCCAATACTTTTCCTAGCTAGGAAAGCAATCCTTGTAAGTCCAGAGCTGAAAATTAGTTCACGGTCCTGTGGAAATCCAGTGACAACTTACCGCATGTAAGGAGGCAGCTAGTTTTTCAATGAACGGGTAGAGGTTCTGAGATGCCTTCCAGCCGTCTTGGAAGAAACTGGAAACATTTTGAAATCAGCGGAGAAATATTGAAAAGACAAGGATGGGGAAGGAAAAAAGAAGAAGAAAACAGGAAGAGGTTAGCTTCATTTGCTGCCACAGAACAGCAATAGTAATAGCACTTAGACTTATATACCGCTTTACACCTCTCTAAGCGGTTTACAGAGTCAGCCTCTTGCCCTGACAATCTGGGTCTTCATTTTACCCACCTCGGAAGGATGGAAGACAGAGTCAACCTTGAACCTGGTGAGATTTGAACTGTCAAATTGCAGGCAGCCAGCATGCAGCAAGTGTAGCCTGCAGTACTGCATTCTAACCACTGCGCCACCATAGCTCCAGGTGTTTAAACACATGTGAAACAGACATGTTTCAACTTCTTCCCTTAGGACACTACTATAGAGAAGTAGCCCCCAATCTTTTGGGTACCAGGGATCGGTTCCACGGAGAGAGGTTTTTCCGTGGACCGGAGGAGACGTGGTTTTGCATGCTGCCTGCATCCCATGGATGGGGCTTCGCTTGCTTGCACAGCCTGGTTTCTGGCCTGCTGCGGCCCTGCACCCGTCTATGGACCATGTCTATGGAATGTAATGCTATAGAGAAATTGATTATAGAACATTACATGTCAAAACAACCAGACACAAAGACAGGGTTTTCCCCCCCATGCCATCACTCTGCAAAACACCTAATTCCTACAACACTGTTTTATGCCTAAGGATATCTAATCATAAAGTAGGGCTGCATTGCTATTATCCTTCTCATCTTTTTCATCTTCTCATCTTTCTTACTTTCTTCTCCTATGAATACCTTAAAAGGTAAAGGTAAACTTTCAATTTCCAAACATTAAAAAGGTAAAGGTTCCCCTCACACATACGTGCTAGTCATTCCTGATTCTAGGGGTCGGTGCTCATCTCCGTTTTAAAGCCGAAAAGCCAGCACTGTCCCAAGACATCTCCATGGCCATGTGGCCGGCATGACTCAATGCCAAAGGCGCACAGAACGCTGTTACCTTCCCATCAAAGGTGGTCCCTATTTTTCTACTTGCATTTTTTATGTGCTTTCGAACTGCTAGGTTGGCAGAAGCTGGGACAAGGAACGGGAGCTCACCCCGTTATGCGGCACTAGGGATTCAAACCACTGAATTGCCAATCTTCCGATCGACAACCTCAGCGTCTTAGCCACTGCATCCCTTATTGGTACCTTATAATTTATAATTTGCTGTTTGCACCTTACGATTTATGATTTATGATCAATGACTTACCACTTTGTTCTGTGCATGCACGCCGAGAGTTTATGCAATGGAGACAAATTCTTAGTGTGTTCAATCACACTTGGCCAATAAAGGATATTCCTATTCCTACTATTTGAAATAGCCTCAAGGACTTGAGCTATGCTCAAGAAGCCCATTCAAAGGAGTAATGCTGACACGCCATCATTTTATTTATTTATTTATTTGATTCAATTTATAAACCGCCCTTCTCCTCGCGGACTCATCATAAACGGCAGATCCCAGCACTGTAGTGAACTTACTTATGTTGCGCATGATAAAACTTGATGAGGCTCTGCAGAAAATCTGGCCCTTGCTTCATTTGGCATTCGTTGGCTTTCAGAAGATACTGGGCAAGAAAAAAGGAGATGAGAACAATAGGTTACCGTCTAATGATAACAGCTTCTTCAAAATGTCAATACTTTATTAATAAAAGAGATACCGTGTGAGCCAACCTGTTTGTTGTTTATTTACCATCTTAGCTAGAACATAGAACATAGAATAATAGGATTAGAAGGGGTCTTCTAGTCTAGTCCCCTGCTCAAGTGGACAAATGGCTGTTCAGTCTCTTCTTGAGAACCTCCAGTGGTGGATCACCACAACTTCTAGAGGCAAGGCGTTCCACTAATTGTCCTCACTGTCAGGAAATTTCTCCATATTTCTAGGTTGGATCTCTCTTTCATGATCTTCCACTCAGTACTTCTTGTCCTGACCTCTGGTGTTTTGGAGAATAGGTTGACCCCCCCCCCCTCTTCTCTGTGACAGTCCCTCAAGTACTGGAAGACTGCTATCATATCACCCTTAGTCCTTCTCGTCGTTAAGAGAGATTACTATTACTATAGTAATACTATTACATTACTATAATATACATACTGTAATAGCCATACTGACTAGACATAATGACAACAACTTCTTCAAAATGCCAACATGCAATTAGTAAAAGAGATACTGAGCCAACGCGTTTGTTGTTTATCCATCATCTAGTCAATTGAAGCCAATCTGTATATTATATAAGGCAGGGATCAGCAACCTGCAGCTCTGGAGCCGCATGTGGCTCTTTCACCCCTCTGCTGTGGCTCTCTGACACTCAAAATATGTGTCACAACTGACAATATGCAACACCCACCAACACACGATTTATTGAGCTTTTCAACCCCCGGTAGGCCAACCATGGATAAATCCAAGAAAAGAAGTTTCAGAAGAAAATAGAATATTTAATTCAACTACATATGCTAGTTTTGTGGCCGCTCAAGAAATAGTCAGGCACGGGAAGAGTTTTGTGACTCCCGGTGTTTTCTGTGGGAAGCAGGTCCAAATAGCTCTTTGAGTGTTTAAGGTTGCAGTCCTCCGATACAAGGAAAGAAAGGTAGATAACATTAGCATATTGATTAAAAAAATTGAATTAGAAGCCTGACATTCATACAAGAGGAAAGGACTTTGACTCTCTTTGTCAAAATCATTGTGTCCCTCTCTCTCTCTCTCAACCCAACTCACAGGCCTATCATTTTGAGAGAAAAATGGATAAAGAGAATATTAGGTATTGTAAGTAAGAGAACTCGGAAAGTGTCACACATGTAATAAATGACCGATGAGCCCATGAATGATTATAAATCCAATAACTTACAATACAAAAGTGACTTGTGGGGTCAAGAACCACAAGAGACTTCACAAGGCTGCTTCCCTGCTTAAATAGGTAGTCCTCGAATCACGAACACAATTGAGCCCAAAATTTCCATTGCTAAGCCAGACTTGTGAGCTTTGCCCCATATTATGACCTTTCTTGCCACCTTTGTTAAAACGAATCACTGCAAGTGTTAAATTAGCAACAGAGTTGTTAAGTGAATCTGGCTTCCCTATTGACTTTGCTTGTCAGAAGGTTGAAAAGGGGGATCACATGACCACAGAATACTGCAACCATCATAATCACACACCACTTGTCAAGCATTTGAATTTATCTCATGTGATCGTAGGGATGCTGCAACACTCACTTTTTTTCAATGCAATGCCAACGCAGAATAGAATAACAGAGTTGGAAGGGACCTTGGAGGTCTTCTAGTCCAACCCCCTGCTTAGGCAGGAAACCCTGTACCATTTCAGACAAACGATTGTTCAGTCTCTTCTTAAAAACTTCCAGTGTTGGAGCATTTACAACTTCTGGAGGCAATTTGTTCCACTGATTAACTTCAAATGGTCACTAAACAACTGGCTGTAAGTTGAGAGATACCCGTACACATGATTAGTCCATTTGGCATGATGCTTCAGTACAATCAGTGAGCCAAGGGAAGCTCTCAAAAGAATTTCTGCTCTTGGCTGTCATTGTCATGGCTGAAATGAACAATCTGGTACAATTATGATGTCTGGCCAACGACTCTTATTATGTACCACAATATAAATTGAGCCTCAGATAGCTCAACCGGCTGAATAGCCTGTTATTAACATCCAGCTGTCTGCAATTACACCAGTTCGAGGCTCAAGGTTGACTCAGCCTTCCATCCTTTCTCAGGTGGGTAAATTGAGGACCCAGTTTGTCGGGGCAATAAGCTGACTTTGTATAAAAAATATACAAAAGTATGAAGGCTATTGCTTAACGCCTTGTAAGCCGCCATGAGTCTCTGGAGAAGAGCGGCATATAAATCCAAATTTAAAAAAAAAAAAAGTACTTAGCCAGACCAAGATGCTTCCTTCATATTCTGTATCCTTTCCTGAAATAAACTCTCAGAAGCCTGAAGTAGAAATACCAATGGAGATTCTCAGTCATCCAGGTTATAGTTGTCCCAAGGGTGCTTTTTCAGGAGGCAACTGGACTTTCTTTGAAGATATTTTATTTCTCATCCAAGAAGCTACCTCAGCTCTGGATGAGAAGTGAAACGTCTTCAAAGAAAAACCAGAAAGTCCAGTTGCCTCTTGAAAATGCACCTCTGGGGTAGAAATATCAGCTATACTGATATATGGAGTCCAGGATGAATGGAGAAGTATCAAATATGTTAAGTCTGTAGAATATGCCACACCTGGTTTTTTTTTTATCACTGTATACATTGTACTCCTTGGTTCCCAAAGTATAATTCATTTTTATTGTAATGTTTCAGAATGTAAAGTTCCAAGGGTCACTGGGAGTCGGGGATTTTTTAAACGTGTGTAAATAAGTAAACCAATAAACATTATGCAAACATTTTCCCCCCTACTAGTTTTCATTCAGTTAGCTGTTCGATGTACAATCAGGACTGGGCTGCTGGGGGTTCGCAGGGGTTCAGGAGAACCTTTAACTAAGATTCTGTGCAGTTCAGAGAACCCCAAATCTCACTCCTGGCTGACCCCGTCCATGCCACCCCAACCCTCCCAGGAGTCCCCACGCGGCTGATTTTGGATGCAGGTTAGTGCAGGGCACACACGGAGGCTTGGGGAGGGTGAAAAATGGGCCTACCGGAAGTTCGGGTACATTTCTGGCCTCCAGAGGGCCTCCGGAGCCTGGGGAGGCTGTTTTTGCCCTCCCGGAGGCTCGAGGAAAGCCTCCAGAGCCTCGCCCTTCCACTGTGGTGCAGGAGGCCGACTAGGCCACGCCCACCCAGCAACCAGGCAGAGAACCCCTTGCTAAAATTTTTGAAGCCCGCCCCTGTGTACAATCCTCTCTGCAGCAATCTGCAGCCCTTGGCTTCCCAGACTTCAGTTAAATCCTAAAGGAAAATATGGAGAGATGGGCTTTTGCCTGGAGGTGTTTTAAGATTGAAAAGTTTTAAGTAACTAGGGAGATTTCAGAGCATGGAATTGTCACGTAACAAAAATTGACATCCATGGAAGCTTCCTCAGCATCTCCACGATGACCGAACCTTAAAACAACCACCAAGACAAATTTAAAAAAAACAAACCTGAGCATTAATGTTTCCATCCCTTGGTGCTTGCAGCTTCCCCCACCACCCCGAATGCTCGGAGTTCAACGCATCAAAATTGCCATACGGTCTTTCACAAAATTGGGATTCTTTTTCCCACGGTAAAATACATTCTCACGGACATGTGTAGAGAATCCATGTCCCATCTGGTCGGTTGAAACATGCCAAGTCTTGTGAGGAACCCAGAGCAATTTTAAGAGTCGGACACAGTCTGTTGTGCTTCCCCCAACCATCACAACCCCAGCCTCCCTTCCCTCTTTAGAACTCAACCCAATTCTTTCAGCCGGGAGAAGATTTCACAGTGACACAATGAGAAAAAAAAAAGGCATTTAAGCAAAGCTTCTACCCAGATGCCACCAAATGTTGCAGTGTGTGTGTGTGTGTGTGTGTGTGTGTGTGTGTGTCTCGCAGAAAAACCTGACAAGCAAGACTCGGTAACGTCCCAGAGGGAGGGAAGCGTTGGGTTTTGAAAACGCTTTCTTTATAGCAGAGCTTTACAAGCTAAGACAGACACCATATTTACGCCTTTCATGGTCTTCCTGCCAAGAGTGTGACTAAATAAGAGTCCAGAGAATTGGAGATTCAGAAATATTAGAGCAAGCATAAGCCAAGCAAAAGGCTAAGGGAAGAGGAGGCATCTTTGGGGAAAACATGACCTATTAGCCTGGACATTCAACAGCTCTCATCTGCATTCTACTGTAGCATTTCTCTGGAGGAAGGCCACTATGTTTAAATCTAAACATACACGACTGAGTTCTTGGGGATTTAAAGCTGGGTGTATGTGTGCATGCATACAATTTCCTTGGTTTGCAAAAGCAATCGGGGCCCAGGCCAACTTCATTCACATTGCTCCAGATGCGGCCTTATTTTATTACTTATTTATTAGTACTGACATTAATGCTAAGCCGAGAACTTTGACTGCATTTCTTTAAACCAGCTGCATCCAATCCATGGCCCGGGGACCGCATGCAGCCCCGGACAGCTAGTAACGCGGCCCCACAAGATCGTAAACGTTTAACATGAATGGTTTGATTTATATACATGAACTATATTATATATTTCATATGCGGCCCAAGACAATTCCTCTTCAGTCAATGCAACCCAGACAAGCCAAAAGATTGGCTAATGATGTTTTAAACAGTTCTCACTATTCTGGATGGAAATGGATTTGCTTTAACCTCTCTTTCTCAGAGTAGGGAAATGTAAGGTGTGGTAAGAGAAAGTGTTCTTGCACTTATTTCATTTCATTCATTTCATTTATTAGATTTATATACCGCCCTTCTCCTTGCGGACTCAGGGCGGTGAACAGCCGGAAGTAGAAAACAATTTGACAAAAGTTAAAACAATTTTAAAAGCAACTAATACAAAATTTGGCCCATAAATTTAAAACAGTTCAATTAATATTTAATATCAAACTCTAAAAATTAACCATGGGATCAGGCCAGTCCGGCTAACTAGAAAAAGTAAGTTTTTAAGGCCCGATGAAAAGTCTGGAGGTCTGAGATCGTTCGCAACTCTGGGGGAAGATCGTTCCAGAGGGTGGGAGCTACCACAGAGAAGTCTCTTTCCCTGGGAGTCGCCAGCCAGCATTGCCTGGCTGACGGCACCCTAAGGAGGCCCTCTCTGTGGGAGCGAACCAGCCAGTGGGAGGCAATTGGTGGCAGAAGGCGGTCCCATAAGTACCCTGGTCCTAAGCCATGGAGAGCTTTAAAGGTGATCACCAACACCTTGAAGCGCACCTGGAAGTCTACCGGCAGCCAATGCAGCTCACGCAGGAGAGGTGTCACATGGGAGCGCCCTGTCGCCCCCATAATCCCCCGCGCAGCCACATTCTGCACCAGTTGGAGCCTCCGGGTGCACCCCAAGGGGAGCTCATGTAGAGAACGTTACAATAGTCCAGGCTTGAGTGACTGTGCGTAAGGAGTCCCGATCTTTATTTAATAAAGAGGTGTGTACAAAGTCCTGTCACTCATTGTAACACTCCTGTCTCTGGTGTTTTGAGGTCAATTTAGCCTCCAGATAAATGGAAATATACATGTTCCTGGATAATGGTGCAAGATCCAATCTGGGTCGGTCACTTCGACCAGAGGTTTAGTCTTCTGAGCTTCTGGATTCAATCCATGAATCAACCAATCAATCAATCAGAATAGAGCTGGAAGGGACCATGGAGATCTTCTAGTCCAACTGCCTGTTCAAGCAGGAAATCCTATACCATTTCAGATAAGCGACTCCCAGGCTCTCCTTAAAAACCTCCCAGTGTTGGAGTATCCACAACTTCTGAAGGCAAGTTGTTCCACTGATTAAATGTCCTCACTTTTAGGAAGTTTCTCCTCAGCTCCAGGTTGCTTCTCTCCTTGATTAGTTTCCATCCATTGTTTCTTGTTGTGCTGGAGCCCATCTTCAGGTAGCTTCCCTCTCTACCGGAATGTATGCGTACACATAGATAAAGGTAAAGGTTCCCCTCACACATATGTGCCAGTTGTTCCCAACTCTAGGGGGCGGTGCTCATCTCCGTTTCAAAGCTGAAGAGACAGCGCTGTCTGAAGATGTCTCCGTGTTCATGTGGCTGGCATGACTCAACGCCAAAGGCACACGGAACGCTGTGACCTTCCCACCAAAGATGGTCCCTATTTTTCTACTTGCATTTTTTACGTGCTTTTGAACTGCTAAGTTGGCAGAAGCTGGGACAAGGAACAGGAGCTCATCCCGTTACGCAGCACTAGGGATTCGAACCGCTGAAGTGCTGATGTTTTGATCAACAAGCTCAAGTCTTAGCCCCTGAGCCACCGCATCCCGTCCTATGCGTACACATAGAATAACCCAAAATACACATTCCAGTAGAGAGAAGTTCCCTGAGGATGGGTTCTAGCATGAGTCCAAAAATCAGAAGACTAAACCTGTGGTCCCGGTGACCAACTCAGATTGGATCCTGAAATTTGGCTTCCAAAAGTAAGAATTCAATCTCAAGGGCAAACATCACGAAGGAACTTCCTGAGGCTGCTTCCTTATTGATGCTATATAATCCTTGATTTACAATGAGTTTCTAAGTGATCATTAAGTTACAAGGGACCCAGAAAAACACCACAGGATCGAAGTTCAACAACTCCTCCCCTGCATCAACTTATGACATTTTGAGTCCTCGGCAACCAACCCACATTTATGGCTATAAGTACTGTCACATGACCGAGATTTATTATGATTTCTGGCCAAAAAGAAAAGCCCATTGCAGATAATGGTTCAATTAACAACTGTAACATTTGCTTAACAACCATTGTGATTCATTTAATGGCACACACCCCTCGAAATGTGGTAAAATTGACCTGATTTTACCACATTTGCGGGGGCGGCATTACTTAATGACCATAATCCCAGGTTCAATTATGGTCATAAGTCAAGGACTATCTGTAGTTTTCATAGAGGCTAAGTTGGAGAAAATAGAAAAACTGAATTCAGAGAGTTCTCTCAATTTGGAAGAGAATTTCAAAAGGCTGTTGGCTTCCACCTTTAGCACATATCATACCTTTTGGTATGTGTTTTTTGTGTGTCTGTGTGTATACGTTTGTGTGTGTCCATTGGGGACTGCTGGCAACAGAAGGGCCTAAAATCAGGTGGCTGGCACATACATGCGTGCTGGAGCTGAACTAGGGCAACACTCGTGTGCCCACAGATATGGCTCCGCATGCCACCTGTGGCACATGTGCCATAGATTCGCCATCACGGCTATAGGCACTGCACACCCGAACAACTAGACACAAAGACAGTTTTTCCCCGAATGCCATCACTCTGCTTAACAACTAATTCTCACAACACTGTCAAATAATTTACTAAAACTGTTATTATTATTATTCTCTTCCTTACTAGTATCTATCTCGTCCCACTTATTACTATAACCATGTGCTTGTATCTTTCAATTTATATTGTTTTTATATTGTTTATTTGATAGCTTATTAGTAACTTTGGCTATCACTAAGTGTTGTATCTTTTTATTCTTGATGAATGTATTTTATTCTCCTTATGTACACTGAGAGTGTATACACCAAAGACAAATTCCTTGTATGCCCAATCACACTTGGCCAATAAAGAATTCTATTCTATTCTATAAGAGAGGGGCATAAAAACTTTAATAAATACCAATAAATAAATAAAATCACTTTTCCTGTTGTTTACAGAGCTAATTTTTAATCTGGCTTAAAGCAGGTGGGTCTAACCCACGGCCCCACAATATAGTAAACATTTATATAAAAAGTAAGTTTGTCCCATTATATATTTTATAGGCGGCGCAAAACAATTCCCTCTTCCCTCAATGCGGCCCAGGCAAGCCAAAAAGTTGGAGAAGACTTTGGTTGAACAGTAGGTGGCAGCATGCAACCAATCATATCTCAACTAAGCAGGTCAGGCCCAGTTAGGATCTAGATCAGGGGTCTCCAACCTTGGCAAGTTTAAGACTTGTGGTCTTCAACTCCCATAATTCCTCAGCCAGCTTTGGGAGTTGAAGTCCACAAGTCTTAAAGTTGTCGAGGCTAGAGATCCCTGATCTAGAGAAAGTCATCCAAAGACAATCAGGACTTCAGACCAAGTCTGAAAAACGTGCAGAAAAAGCCAATGATATACCATGTCTGTATTACTGCCAAGGAATATGTGCCTATGAAGGTATTAAAGTTAGGGAGACTTTGCCTCGTTTTTTCCAACCCGACCATCCACCTCAGATGTGCTGGAACTACAAGTCCTAAAATCCATAACCAATGTGCCCAGTGACTGGGAACTTCAGGAAATGTAGTTCTAACTCATTTAGCATGTGCTATATGAAAGAAGTCTGTTATATACCCTTCTCCTCTATGGTTGGACTCCATTAGAGTTCATGTATGACTTCCCATCCAAGTACCTCTCCCATCCTCAAAATCCAGTTGCCTTTTTACATGAGTTGGTCAGATCTAATCATTTGGGGAAGAGAGCCAGTTCGGCGCAGTGGTTAAGGCAACAGACTAGAAACCAGGAGACTAGGAATTCTAGACCCATCTTGGGCATGAAGTCAGCTGAGTGACCTTGGGTCAATGATCCCTATCTCTCAGCCCCTGAAAAGGGGGCAATGGCAAACCATCTCTGAAAAACCTTGCCAAGAAAATTGCAGGGAGGTGTCCAGGTAGTCTCCAAGAATCAGACAGGACTGAACAGAAAAAGAAGAAAAATCATTTCAGGGGCTGGTATGTTGTGGGATGCAGTGGTTCAGTGGCTAAGACGCTGAGCTTGTCGATCAGAAGTTCGGCAGTTCAGTGGTTCGAATCCCTAGCACCACATAATGGGGTGAGCTCCTGTTACTTGTCCCAGATTCTGCCAACTTAGCAGTTCGAAAGCACGTAAAAAATGCAAGTAGAAAAAATAGGGACCACCTTCGGTGGGAAGGTGACAGCGTTCCGTGCACCATTTAGTCATGCCGGCCACATGACCATGGAGACGTCTTCAGACAGCGCTGGCTCTTCGGCTTAGAAATGGAGACGAGCACCGCCCCAGAGCCAGAAACGACTTGCACACATGTGAGGGGGAATCTTTGCCTTTACCTTATGTTTGGGGAACCAGAACTTTTTGCAAACATGTGTTAGGCTGGGAATTCTGGAGATTGTTACCCAATCGCATCTGAAGAAATAAATGGGAAAGGCTGATGACATGAACAATCCAAAGTTGAACTTTTATCCTCTGTTTTCTACAGGCAAAGCTCCCTGGTGGGATTAACCTTATGATAAGATCATTGGCTTTCCCAGATTTGCTGAACTACAACTTCCAGGTGCTGATAATACTAGGTTAGGGAAAAAGCTGTTTCCAACACCAGTCTCCAAGAGAGATGTCCGTTTCCATCAAGCTCCTCTGTCTGCCCTTCTAAGCTGCGAGTGAATCCTTGAGTGCTTCCATGTGCTGTTATTTATTTAACAGTGAAGCTATTCAAAGAGATGACTCACCCTCTGGCCCAGCCCCAATCCTTCCACAGAACCCAGAAGAAGGAAAACACACAGACACGCACACACACAAATGGAAATCACCACCGCCTGGCATCACAAAACTCTTTAACCCTATCCAACTCCTGCAACGCTTCCCTAGCAGCCACAACTCAGTCATTCTTCTCTCTTACTTCTATATGGACTTGGATCGCTTCCCTTGAGTACCTCTTTAGAGCCAAAACATCCATTAAATCTCTATCAGGCAAACAGTATTGCTATGAGAGTTTCGGGTGGAGGAAAAGTCAGTCCCCCTTTCTCTGATGAACGCAATAAACCTATATCGTGAAAACATATCTAAAAACTGCATTTAACTATTTCTCACTAGCTGCTCTGATAGGTAAAGGTAAAAGATTCCTCTGTCCAGTTGTGTCTGACTTTAGGAGTCGGTGGCCATCTCCATTTCTTAGCCAAGGGAGCCAGCATTGTCTTAGGACCTAGGATGCTTCCATGGTCCATGTGGCCGGCATGAGTATGCATTGAGGTGCACAGAACGCGGTTACCTTCCTACCGAAGTGGTGCCTATTTATCTACTTGCTTTCAAACTGTTAAAAGAGTTCAAAAGGAGCTGGAGCATGTAGCAGGAGCTCACCCCGCCATATGCAGCACTTGGGTCTCGAACCCTGGCTGTCAGCTTTCCAATTGACAAGCTCAGCATCTTTTAACGTCTCCAATTTGCTCTGATAGTCATGTTAATAAGCTCTTCTCATATGAAGAACTGCCACTAAACAAATTAGCTTTGCTAAAGGCTCAGAATTGTGCTAACCCTGCAAAAGACACTGTTTCCTCCCGCCCCCAGTGGTTAAAACTACCATTTTGCATTTCCCACAATGCATCAGAGCCATGTTACTTTAAGGGCATTCTGGGAAATGGAAATTTGCCACTTCCCACAGCAAGACCTTCTGGAAACTTCCCACAAGCTGGTAGGTTTGAATGTGGCAGATGCTGATGTGGGAATATCAGAAGACTTAACATGAGAGAGAAAGTCCTTTCAGATGGAAAACATGTTTGCTGTCTTCAGAGACAGCGAAATCTTTTGGACACTAACGAAGTCTTTCTTTTGAAAGCATTTTTATGTCCGTTGGTTGTCATCAGCGAGTGCAAAATGTTTTGAATTCCAAACACCCTACTTTTAGCGCCAATCAATCACCTTGCTTCATGTTAAAAAGTCTGAGCGCAAAATAGGGTGTTTTCAACTATTCTGGAGGAGTTTTAAGCTGAATTTATAGCATTTCAAACTTGAAACTCCTCTAAAAACTATCAAAACAGTCATTTTCGTGCTTGAAATCAGGTATTTCTGAACCAGATTTTTTTTCTCCAGATCCCTTCTAATTAAAAGGAGACAGCAAAAATTCTAGCACATTTTTTTTAACGGTTCTCATAAGGTCCGTGGACAATTCTTAAAAGCTGTTTGTATTCAGTTCTAATTTTAAGTGTCTACATAATTCCAGAACAATTATTTTTCTTCTTCTTCTTCACCCATTAACTAATGTATAGTTTTACTGCTTTAAGTATTTCAAATCCCTTTCCAACTTGCCTCAGAGAACAGAGGCATATTAAAAATAAAAGACATAGTAATTTAGATTTTCTCTTGTCCCTTTCTTCTGTTGTTTCTCTGTGACAGCCCCTCAAGTACTGGAACTTAAGACTGCTATCATGTCACCCCTAGACTAGACATAACTAGTTCCTCAATCATTCATCATATGGCTTATCCTCTAGATCGGGGATGTCAAACTTGATTTCACTGAGGTCAGCATCAGGGTTGTATTTGACCTTGAGGGGGGGGGGCCTGAGGGGGCATGGCCAGCTCAACATCATTCCTGTCTGGGGTGCCTGTGGTGGTCCTAACACTCTGCCAGCAAAAATGGGCTCCATTTTCAGCTGCCACGGCCTCCTGCAACCCTCTGCCAGTGAAAACAGAGCTTGAGAGGAGCTCCCGAGTCAGCATACTGCCCCCAACAATCTGGGTCCTCATTTTACCCACCTCAGAAGGTGGGAAGGCTGAGTCAACCTTGAGCCGGTGAGATTTGAACTGCCGAACTGCAGCTAGCTGTCAGCTAAAGTAGCCTATAGTCCTGCACCAGAGGTGAAATCCAGCAGGTTCTGACAGGTTCTGGAGAACCGGTAACGGAAAGTTTGAGTATTTCGAAGAACTGGCAAATACCACCTCTGACTAGCCCAGAGTGGGGTAAGAAAGGAGATTTTGCAGTATCCTTCCCCTGCCACGCACACCAAGCCATGCCCACCAAGCCACACCCACAGAACCGGTAGTAAAAAAATGGATTTCACCACTGTCCTACACTCTAACCGCTCTTGCTCTTGCTTCTTTTATCACATTCTGAAGTTATGGGACTTGAGAAAAGGTGGCTGATAGCCAGAGATTGTATACAGGTAGTATTCGACTTACAACCATTCATTCAGGAACCATCTGAACTTACAACAGCACAGTAAAAAGTGACTTATGACCGTTTTTCACACTTATGACTGTCACAGCATCCCCATGGTCAAATGATCGCATGTAGATGATGTAATCACCATTTGTGACTTTCCCAGCTGGCTTCTGACCAGCAAGCTCAATGGGGAAAGCCGGATTTGCTTAGCAATCTCATGATTCACTAAACAGCTGCAGTGATTCGCATAACAACCATGGCAAGAAAAGTCGTAAAATATATATAATATTAATTTATATTAAAAAGGCAGAATATTATGTTCCCCTGGTTGAGAAATGGAAAAACATGTTTTAAAGACAAAGCAACTCCCACCTTCCTGCCTCCCCCCCCCCCCTTTGTTAATGGGCCAGAGGCAGAAACTCAATCTTTGACAATAGGACCCATCTGCAACACAATAGCAACAGAAACTAACACAATGGGACCCATCTAGGACAGAAACTCACCACATGGCACCTGG
Source organism: Masticophis lateralis (assembly GCA_030761175.1). Classification (NCBI taxonomy): domain Eukaryota; kingdom Metazoa; phylum Chordata; class Lepidosauria; order Squamata; family Colubridae; genus Masticophis; species Masticophis lateralis. Next base: position 15,180,845 of record JAUDYJ010000009.1, read on the forward strand.
GAAGATTACATCAGCCAGCAAGGCTAGCTAAGACCCCCACCCCCTGGGAGTCTGACAACCAATCAGGATACTCTTTCGGGGGCCCAGGAAGTTCAAAGCCAGAGAAAGCATAAAACCCGTGGACTCGCTGTATCTTGTCCCTTTTCTCTTGAGGAACTCAAGCTATGTGATCCTGTCCACCATATTGCTTAACTCATTGTAAGCTGCCCTGAGTCTCCGGAGAAGGGCGGCATATAAATCAAATTTTTAAAAAAACATTAAACCATCTTTCCAAGCAGTCTCCATGTTTCCAGTGTCTTTTTCCCCACTTGGAGCAGAACCCAGAAGGATATTTCTTCCTATATATTATATGGGGAGACATGATAGCCATGTTCCAATATTTGAGGGGCTGCCATAGAGAAGAGGGGGTCAAGCTATTTTCCAAGGCACCCGAAGGACAGACAAGGAATGATGGATGGAAACTGAACAAGGAGAGATTCAACCTGGAGATAAGGAGAAATTTTCTCACAGTGAGAGCAAACAACCCATGGAACAGAAGTTGCCTTCGGAAGTTGTGGGAGCTACATCACTGGAGGCTTTCAACAAGAGACCAGCCTGCCATCTGTCAGAAATGGTGTAGGGTCTGCTTGGACAGAGGGGGTTGGACTAGATGACCTACAAGGTCCCTTCCAACTCTGTTAATCTGGTGTATGACAAGTCTTTTTTCACAATAACTGTACCTATTTACTTTAATGAGTCTATCTTGCGTGCAATAGCTCGGGCAGCAAGCTGAACAAGTCTGAACGCATAGACCCAAGCAGGGTTTTCTAAACTACCAGGAAGTAGCCTTAATGTGCACAGTATACAAAACACTCAGCCTATTGCAACAGAGAGAGGGGGGCGGGGGGAGGGGGAGAGAGGGAGAGAGAGGCAGACTCCTTGATCTAAGTCAGGGGTCCCCAAACTTGGCAGCTTTAGGACTTGTGGACTTCAACTCCCAGAAGTCTCCAGCCAGCATAGCTGGGAGTTGAAATCCACAAGTCTTAAAGCTGCCAAGTTTGAAGACCTCTGGTCTAAGTCAAAGTCGTTTTTTTGGCAATACTACAGATCAGGTGCTCCCTGTAAGTACACACAAGTCATCCTGCTCTGCAAAGCAAACAGGATTTGCAGAATGCAATTAAAAAAAAATAGACATTTGCCACAGAGAAAAGGGAGTGACTCAAGCAGTGTTGGTTGTTTAGATCCAGGAAGAGTCCCAATCATCTAAATATTGGATTGGTTATTCAATCAAAAGAGTTAATACACTTTTGGGAAACGGTGACTTCATGCAACGGATTGGGAGAAGGCCAAGAGCAGGCGAGGAGGGTATGTGCAGCAACCCCAAAATGTTTCCAGCTGTTTGGATACTATCCAACCAAGGAGGCCAATTTACCATTAGCCTGATTTCATCTCCACCCTTTTTCTCCCATCTCCATTAAGCTCTTTGGCTAAATACAGTCTCAGCTAGAAAGTGGTATGGATATGTCCGGAGAGCATCATCTTCCACCGTGGCCAAGACTGCCTACCTACTAGAAGACAATGGCCAGCGACCTCGCAGGCGCCCAAAAGAGAAATGGCAACACACGATCAAGATATGCAAGCATGGGCCTGCGCCCTGGAGATGCAGCTAACCATGCAAAGTGGTGTTCAATGATTTGAAAAGCAGACCGTGCGCCTGTGGGAATACGCTAGGACAGTGAGGGCAAACCTTTTTCTCGTTGTGTGCCGAAAGCATGCACGTGCTGGCACCCATAATGCAATGCAGCCCCCCTGTGCATGCACGGATGACCCCCCACGCTCCCACGCCCCCATGTGGATGCACACGTGACCCCCCCCCATGGTCCCCTGCTCATGCACAGTTAACCCCCACACCCCCCATTTTGGGCCTAATAGGCCTCCCTGCAGCCTCCTGGGCCCAAAAATGGGCCACGTGGGGGGACGCAGCACCCCCCTGTACCCCCGCGCGTGCACGCGCCTTCCCATGTATGCATGCATGTCTCCCGCATGAGCCCAGCCCCCCCCATCTCTAAAATCAGATGGCTGATGGGAGGCATGTGTGCATGTACGGTAGAGCTGAAGTGGGCGACGACATGCCAGCTGTGGTACACGTGACACGGGTTTGTGTTATATTTTTTTAGCTTTTTAAATTCCTTCTGCCTGTCCCTCCATCTGCTGGTCTTTGATTGTGATATAGGTTGATTTGATATTGTGTCTTGGGACAGAAGGGGAGATGATGCTCCCACCTGCAAGTCAAGGGACATAATACAGGTGCTTTATAGCCCTCTCTAAGCAGTTTACAGAGCCAGCATGTTGCCCCTAACAATCTGGGTCACCAATGTGCTAGTAAGCCCGCTGTTGACTGTAAGCACGCAGATGGGTTGTGGATTCAAATACAACGAAGTTATTCGCTGAGGCTGAAAGTTCTTTCCTGCCCATAAAAGGCACTTATGACTAGAAGAAGCCGTTTCCTACCTCACACATCTGCAGCTGGAAAGTACGGCGTTCCTTCTGCAGGTCCTCCGTGATTTCGGCGGCCGAGGGTTCAGTCTGGATGACTCCAGATATTTTGGCTCGCTCCTTCTCCTTTTCCAGCTTCGCTCTAAGGCAACAGAGAATCCCAGTGGCAACATGACAGACAGGGGTTGGAATAATTTGTGATTGTACGAACGGTGTGCGGGGAATTCTACAGGTGGATGAGCCTGCAATCTGTCTGTAACTTGCGGTCATATTTTAATACAGATTGCAATGCAGGGAAACGCCTTAAGGTCTGGATCAGGCTGTGATCTACTTGGCTCAATCCAGGTCAAAAGACGGACTGGCAGCTGCTAATCAAACGGCAGACATTCTTCAAGATGCCAAGATCACGCTGAAGCGTTTCATCACCACTACAGGCCAGTCCTCGACTTACGAACACAATTGAGTCAAACATTTATGTTGTCAAATGAGACATTTCTTAAGTGAGTTTTGCCTCGTTTTACGACCTTTCTTGACACAAGCTTTTTAAGTGAATCCCGGCAGTTGATAAGTTAGTAACCTGGTTGTTAAGTGAATCGGGGCTTCCCCAAGGACTTGATTTGCCATAGATCCCAAAAGGGGGATCCTGTGATCTTGGGATGCAGCAACCATCGTAAGTATGAACCAGTTGCCGAGCATCTGAAATTCGATCACATGATCCTGGGGATGTGGCCAAGGTCATAACTGTGAGAAATGGTTGTAAGTCGCTTTTTTCATTGCCGTTGTAACGGTCACTAAATGAATTGTTGTTAAGTTGATGACTGCCTTTATCTATCCCAGGGTTTACGCAGGTATATTTCCCAGCTCATTTTCAAGATCCCAGGTTCAGCATACAAATGATACCCTCAATTTGAGCTGCACACAGCTTTGGGTTCAAAGAGAAAAAGCCAGTTCGGTGAATACCCTTTTATGGGCATTCTCCTAGACCAGGAGTTTTCACACCAGGCAACTTTAAGACTTGTGGACTTCAATTCCCAGAAGTTCTGGGAGTTGAAGTCCACAAGTCTTAAAGTTGCCAAGTTTGGAGATCCCCTAGGCCTAGGCATCAACCACTCCTTACAGCAGTTGCCTCTTTCCTGAGGATTGCATAGCTGCTTTCCAGAATAGCAGTACCAACCTGAGAAAATATGTGGCATTTATTAGGCCTATAAGCACCTGTCTACAACTTCTTCATCAAAGTGTGTCTCCAGGGATTGCCCTGCAGCTGTAGAAGACAACAAAGCATTCCCAGAAAAAAAGAAGTGGCTGCTTTAAGAAGTGATTGACAGGTATTAGGTGAGTGTCCAAGTGTTCTTCAGAACACTTTTTGCTTTTGGGATCCATGGCGTTCTATTATCACTCTGGCCAGGAAAATACCGGATAGCTCAGAGGCACGTTGTAAAGGACATTCTTGTTGGCTGGCTGACCCAAATCCCACAACCTCCCTTTTGGCTTGTCCACAACAAAACACTTTTGTTTAGGAGAAGATGGAAGAATAAATCCGCTCCAGCCAGAGGCAGTAGGGGTTGGTTACTCACACTTTGGTCTCGTAATCCTTCCAAGCCTTTTCAATTTGCTTCTTGGAATCCTGCCCAGGGAAAGAGAAGAAAGGAGAAGGAATCAACAAGGGAGTCACTGGAGGAAAAGAACTCGCACCCACAAGCACCCATATCATTGGCCAAAGTTCCTCCTGCCCACCCCCTACCCCCAAAAACCTGCAAACACATATTGATCCCTGCATTGATGATATTTGAACCATCCCCGTGAAGACTGGAGGCTGGAAATCTGGGTTTCTCAGGCACCTTCATAGCAATGAGCCACAGTGGCACAGCGGTTAGAGTGCAGTACTGCTAGGCTACTGCTGCTGACTGTCGGCTTCCTGCAATTTGGCAGTTTGATTCTCACCAGACTCAGGGTTAACTCAGACTTCCATCCTTCTGAGGTAGGTAAAATGAGGACCCAGATTGTTGGGGGGCAATATGCTGACTCTATAAACTGCTATAAAGAACGGTAAAGAGGTATAGAAGTCTAAGTGCTAGTGCTAATAGCAATAGCAATAGCATTTTAGGCTTATATAGTGCCCCATAACGCTATCTAGCACTCTCTGGGTGGTTTAAAAAGTACAACCATCATTTGCATCTTGTCCCCCAACAATCTGGGTCCTCGTTTTATTGACCTTGGAAGGATGGAAGGATGAGTCCATCTTGAGGCCCGTCAAGATCGAACTTCAGAGTTTGCCTGCAATACTGCACTTTAACCACTGTGCCACCAAGGTGCCTTCATCATTTTAGGGCTCACCAGGATACCTGCATCCACCAGGACACTTTCATCATTTTAGGAACCCAATGCCATTGGCCCATGGAGAAGACAGGTTTAGTAGCCCTATGGCCAGGTGTGTTGTCCAAAGAAGCATGATGTTGGAAATAACAACAACAACAACAACAACAACAACTTCATTATGGTCATAGACCAGCAATAGACAAGAATCATCACTGTTTACAATAGTGTTAAAAAACAGTACTAATAATAATAATAGTGGATAGTAACATCCACAGTAATAAAATATATGGTCTCAAACAGTTTGGATCATGCCCTTGTTTATATAATTGAATAGCGGATAAGTATGTGTGCAAATATAGTTTCTCTAAAAATGGTTAGAGATATTTACAAAAAATTGATGCCAGTACCACATCTTTAATTCTGTAACCAAATTTTTCCTTGTGGTCATTGCAGCAGCGCAAAATTCTGATATTGCATGAGTGGTAGCCGGATTTGAGTGACAGAAGAGATAGACTACATAAAAATTATCTACCCTCCATGGTAATCTCTCTAATAAGAGGAAAATATACATAGACCTATAAACTCTGTATAACTCACAGTACAATAAAGCATGTGTCATGTATCTTCGACTTCTCCTTTACCATTTATACATACTCGTTCCACTATTGGGGGTGATGTTGGAGATAGAAGAAACATGTATTGGGAAAAGTCTAATAAAGTAAAAATCTATGGGGGGGGGGAGAATATAAGTTTAAAAAGAGAAATAAACTCTTGTTCAACATTCTAGCATTAGTGTTTATTGCATTCCTGAGAACACCAAATTATGAGATTATCTTCAATTAGGCGTTCCTCTGGAAACAACTTGCATATTTTTCTTTATTGCATTCTCCCTCCCCCCCCCCCCCCCGCCCCCCAATATGGTATCCATCATAGCATTTATCCTAATTTTTAATTACAGGAATTTTTCAGGTCAAGCATGGATAGGAATAATAATAATAATAATAAAAGAGTTGATCCCAGAAAGGGCCAAAGTCAACATTAAATGCGAGACGTTTCTTTTGTTTGCTCTGTTTGTGGTGTGCTGGGAGAATTCCTTTCTGGTTCTCAGCATCTTTTGCACAATCCTGGAAAGAGATGTGACTGCTTTAATGAGTCATGCACAGCTGCTCCAGTCACAGCCCCGGGTCTCAAAACACCTCTTTCTGAGTCAAATCTTTTTTAAAAAATATTTTATTGATTTTCAAACATTTAAAAAAAATAAATAAATAAAAACATAAATGCAAAATTACAAAAAAGCTTTTTTTTTGTAAGACTGTGACCATTTACACAACATATCACTACAAAATTCTTATACTCTATACATTTTACTTCATCCAATTCTACTATGTCTGAGTCTGTTTTATTTTTCTGTTTTCAATCCATTTGTACCATTTCTCCCATGATATATGGGAGAAAACTTTTAAAGCATTGTCAAATCTTTTAAAGCATTGCACAGCATGAATGCATCAAGACTTATTCAATTGGAATGTAACTTCTGGATACAGAGCTGCATCTCTCTAACTTATTTGGCAGCCAGATGGAAGGTGTTTAGTATTACCTTTAATCTGGTCTCCCATCCAAGTAGTAGCCAGGGTCATCCCTGCTTAGCTTTTGTAAGACTAGCCAAGATCATTCAACAACCAAGTTGTAAAACTTCTCCAAGGAAAAAGATCAATTAGTTATAAGGTTTTCTGATAAGCCCTTGTAGATCAGGCTCATGGCCCATCTAGTCCAGTATTCTGTGTCTCACTTACAGAGGGATTATTATTATTCTATACACAACAATGTGAAATGACAACTGCTGGGATTTTTTTTAAGCTAGTGTTGGCCTTCATACACATCTAATTCAGAGGTGGGATTCAGCCGGTTCTGACCGATTCGGGAGAACCAATAGTGGCGACTGCAGGAGGCTCCACCCACCCACCCACCCACCCGTAATGTGCGAGCACTGTACATAGTGGAAGGCCGGGCGCTCACATTTGTGAAGCGGTAGGGAAGGTAAGTGAAGCCCACCTCTGATCAAATTCTTCTCAAGGACCCAGGTTGTCACAATGCATTGGTGTTGTGCGTGTGCAGTTCCAAACAGTGTGGCCTTTTGTAATTGACAGATGGAAATGTTGTCAGTGCACAAATTTTCTAAGTACCACTCAAGATTTTTTTGATGCAGCACCCAGTGTGCCATTAAACACTGGGACCACCGGAACCGGTTTATGCCTAAAGCAGGACTAGAACTCACAGTTTTCCAGTTTCTGGCCTGAATCCTTATCCACTACACCAGGGGTCGGCAACCTTAAACACTCAAAGAGTCACAAAGGTCCTAACCAGAAGCCTTCCATTCAATTCTTGAGCCGAGAGGAAGTCCATTTCCCACACCATAGAGTCTCCTCCTAGCACAGCGTCCTTTTTCCTCTACCTGCCCTAACCAAAAGCCCTATCAATTGTGGAGAAGACCAGCGACAGGGAGCCACAGCAGAGGGATAAAAGAGCCACATGCGGCTCCAGAGCCGCAGGTTGCTGACCCCTGCACTACACCAATCTGGCTGTCACAGTGGGGAATAGGTTGCATTTATTTATTATTACACGTATCTAGTGTAATAGATGAATTACATTATTTTAGCTTTCGACTGAATTCTGATTTGGAGTTGGAATAAGGTTAACATTAGGATTATTATTAGATTTACCACTAGATTTGTAGTCATTTTAGAGAAACTAATGGGCCACTTACTGTAAATCAAAAGTCAAAGAAGAAAAGGATGAACAAAACAAGCAGTGGTGTCTCCAGGGTACATACAGTCAAGAAAGTCAAGAGAATAGCCGTAACAGTGTGACCAAAACTCTGTGTCTCTTTTACATGCATTGCACATAGTTTCAATCACACTCTCGCAACCATTTATTGGACTGTTTTGACTACACCCTGCAGGCACTCCTGGAAACAATCCTACCCACCCATGCACTTCAAAAACTAAAGCTGTGCAAAATAATTCCGCTTTTAATTACGCACGAAAAGGCAACAGTTAAGAGAGGCAATCAAATCTCCATGGTGCAGTCACTCTACAACCCAGGCTCCCCAAGAGGAAGACAGGGCCAGTCGACTTCCACCCCATTCGCCTCGCCAAAGCGGGGAACTGATAGCACCTTTTCCCAAGACATACGAATCAAGCAGGTTGAAACTGGGTAAAGCAGGGATTCCCAACCCCCGGTCTGTGAACCAGCACCGGTCTGTGGCATGTCAGCAACCAGGCCAGACAAACAAGCAAAGCCCCACTTGTGGGATGCAGGCAGCATGTAAAATCATGCCCCCCTCCTGTTCGGTCCTTTCTCCGCAGAACCTGTCCCTGGTGCCCAAAAGGTTGGGGGCCATTAGGCTAGAGCATTTGAGAAGCTCACAAATCTGGTTTTAAAAAAGAGAATGAGAGACAGACAGACAGAGCCCTTCCAATGTCATTTCCCAGAATTCTGCATTAAGGCAAGTTGCCTTTGACTTGTAATACTGCCGATCAGCTGTTCTAGGCCGCGGGAATTGCCGCAGCCGCTCGCCACTAATAAACGCCACCTAGAACAGCTGATTGGCGGTATTCCGGAAGGCTGATCCAACTCCCAATAAGCTGTTCAGCAGCAAAGGCTCCAGCATTCCCTGGTGGCGGCTGGCAGCAACGGGCAATGCCGCCACTGCACCAACCCCCTCCCCCTGCTGTAATATTTGCTCCATAAGACCAGTGGTGGGATTCAACCAGTGTAACAACCAGTTCGTGCGTGCAGTGAGTTTGAAAACAGCTCTAAAACTTACCGTCTACTGCAGCCCCAGTGAGTAAAACAGCTGAGGCGCAGCAATCCACTGTGCTGCGCCTATCAGCTGGGCTTCAAACAAAGGAAATATAGGTCGGGGCAGGTGAGTGGGCACAGCTGATCATCAGAGCGAACTAGTTCATTCTCAGCTGATCATCAGAGCTACTAGTTCGCCCAAACTGGTCCAAACCGGCTGAATCCCACCCCTGCATAAGACGCACAGACATTTCCACCCACTTTTGTGGGGGGTGGAAGTGAGTCTTATAGACTGAAAAATACGGTAGTTAAAGGTTTCCCTGTCCAGTTGTGTCCAAGATGAGCTGTGCTTTCTTGGCCAGAAGAGCCAACGTTGTCCAAAGATAATTTCCGTGGTCGCGTGACCAGCATGGCTATATGCCACAGGCACACAGAACACAGATACTTTCCCACTGAAGTGTACCTATTGATCTATTCACATGTGCACCTTTTCAAGCTGCTAAGTAGGCTGGAATTAGGGTTAGTAATGGGAGCTCATCCCATTGCATGGAACTTGGGTTTCAAACTCTGGGCTGTCAGCTGTCCAGCTATCCAGCTGACAAGCTCAGCATCTTTCACTGCTGATCCACTGCACCCCACTAATTGGCAAGCAAGCTTTAATGCCAGCAGCCATCATATCCTGATACTCTACTCTTCTTTTAAAGCCCAATAGGCTGCCTTTATCACAACGGACAGCGGTGAATTCTGCAATTTAATTATGAACTGAGTAAAAAGTATTTCTTTTAATGGTCGCAAGTCTTTCTGACATCTGCCAACAGACCGCTGGACAAGAGGTAGCCATTCATGTATTCCCCCATACTTGCTCTTAAGTAGTGAGGTAAGCAATCTTTTTAGATCTACCACTTCCCACCCAGCCTGCTTTACTTAACCCGTTGTGATTTGTTAAGTCCCACTGATTGGCAGCCCCCTTAAAAAAAATCCCAAAGTGCTACTAAAGAATCAGTTCCTTAGAAACAGCACGCAGGGAACTATTTGATGTAAAGAAATGGCCTGTAGCAATGGGGAAAAAATCGTTCCCTCTGCCAGAAAATCAACACCACAAAAAGGGCCCGCAAAGAATACAGAAAACTGAGTGAGCCTGTTTGACGGAACAAAGCGGGTTTTCCTGTTTAGCCAGTTTACAATGGATTAAGCATCAGGGGAGAAAGCAGAGAAACACAACAAGAAAAGGGGGAAAAAAACGAGCAGCATTGGTGCTTGATTTTAACTGCGTGCACATGCGTTGACAGCCATCGTTCGTTCAAACCGTATAGAATCATGGCCTGCCGATAGAGCCAAACTGCTATACAACTGCAGAAGCTTGAAATGAAATGAAATGAAATGAAATGAAATGAAATGAAATGAAATGAAATGAAATGAAATGGAAATGGAAATGGAAATGGAAATGGAAATGAAATGAAAAAAGCAAGTTACCAATACGAGATAATTCTGAAGAGTCTGGAAAATCTCCGAATGGAATGGGAAGTTAACAAAAGCGAGCAGAGCAAAGCTGCATTTTCTACGGCCATGAAATGAGTCTCTATTCTTGGCCTACCTTACATTGCAAGCAGTGGTGGGTTTCAAATTTTTTTACTACCGGTTCTGTGGCTGAGGCTTGGTGGGCATGGCATGGCATGGCATGGCTTGGTGGGCGTGGCTTGGTGGGCGTGGCAGGGGAAGGATGTTGTAAATGGAGATTCCCTCCCCATTCCAGGGGAAGGTTATTGCAAAATCCCCATTCCGTCCCCAATCCAGGGGAAGGATACTGCAAAATCCCCATTTCCTCCCAGTCAACTGGGACTCCGGAGGCAGAGAATAGATGGGGACGGGGCCAGTGAGAATTTTTACTACTGGTTCTCTGAACTATTCAAAATTTCCACTACCGGTTCTCCAGAACTGGTCAGAACCTGCTGAAACCCACCTCTGGTTGCAAGAGCTGTTGTAAGCATTTTTGCTAGCAGGGGGGAAAAAAACCAAAAACCAAGCTTTCCACAAACAAATAAACATACAGAGACCAATCATGCAAACGGGTTGAGAAATTTATATCCGTTCCTGCAAAGGTGCCATTTTCTAAAACAGAAGTCACGCATCCATTCAACCCAAATTCCAGCTAAAGAAATAAACTTGCAACCTGCCAATAGTTCCAAAGCCATAGTATGGAATGAGTTATCTAAAACTAAGCAGTCCCCACCGTTACTATGGCCACCTGCAACCTGCTTCTGAATATAAGCACATAAATTAAAACATAAATAAATAATCATGCATGGAGGCAAGTGCCGTGGAGTTTAATAGTTAATTTCTCCCACACAATTGCAGAAGACAGCAAGCCTTATTAGACAGGATTTGATAGTTTTGCACAATTCAGCTCAATGGGCACATTTTTACTGTGCTTTAATTTTCCAAGGTTGGTTTTTTTTTTAATGACCTTCAATTTTCAGGGTATCAGTGGAACTGATAAAGTATCTGAATACCACATTTTTTGTAATCAAGCTAAGTCACAAGCTAAAAAAAACACAGGAAGTCATCCGCTGATGTTTGCAAATCATGGATTACCATTCAAAGTGCTTCTTCTTTTTTTTTATTTGATTTATATGCCGCCTTTCTCCGAAGACTCAGGACGGCTTACAATGCATTAAGCAATAGCCTTCATACTTTTGTATATTTATACAAGGTCAGTTTATTGCCCCCACAAACTGGGTCCTCAATTTACCTACCTTACAAAGGATGGAAGGCTGAGTCAACCTTGAGCCTGGTGAGATTCGAACTGGTGTAATTGCAGACAGCTGGATATTAATTACGGTGCTTTAGTCTGCAGAGCTAAACCAGGCTCTCTTTAATAATGAAATTATTTAATTTCATAAATTAAAACATTGTAGTGAATGCAATAAATCTATGCATGAACGAAGGTTATCAGTTCAGGTCAGTCCTCAATTTACAACCAATCTGGACTCAAAATTTCTGTTGGTAAGTGAGATAGTTATTAAATGAATTTTGCCCCATTTTATGACCTTTCTTGCCACAGTTGTTAAGTGAATCACTGCGGTTGATAAGTTAGTAACACGGTTATTAAGTGAATCTGGCTTCCCCATTGACTTTGCTAAGTCAAAAGTCACGAAAGGAGATCACGTGACCCCAGGACACTGGAAGCATTGTTGTGGCCCGTCAGCGGCCTGTGCGGATTGTAGCTGATTCAGACAGTGAGAGGCTGGTGTGGTACTGTGCCAGCATCCTGTGCAGCTGGCGCTCAAGTCAGACAATGAGGAGGCTGGAGAAGATGTGGTGCCAGAGGCAGGGATTCAGCCAGGGCCTTCAGAACCTCCAGAAGCTCCCATAAGTGAAGAGGACGAACAGGAGGAGCCTCTTCTCGATGCATGGGCGCATAGAGCTGCCAAAAGGCAGGAGTGGCACCTCAGGAGGAGGTCTCCTCAAGAGTAAGGCTTGGGGCTAATTGGCCACTCCCTTAGCCTATTTAAGGAGGAACGCCACTTGCAACAAGCTGTAGAGAACAACTTTAGTTCACTCTCCTCCATGTCTGTAAAATTGCTTCTGGACTTTCTGCCAACTCTAGTAAGACTGTGATTACCTTATCTTAGAATTCTGGTAGGCTGTTAAGACAGTTTATTAACAGCTTTTGGTTGATAAAGACTAAGTTATTTGAGTAAAGTAAGCTTTGTGTGTGCTGCGTTCTTTGGGGTCCGTAACTGGGACAGAACAAGCATCATAAATATGAGCCAGTTGGCAAGCAACCGAATTTTGATCATGGGGATGCTGTAAGGGTTGTTAAGTGTGAAAAATGGACATAAGTCATTTTTTTTCAGTGCCACTGTAACTTTGAATGGTCATTGAATGAACTGCCATAAGTCAAGGACAACCTGTAATGTTTTCTCCCATGGTACACAATAGTGTACCCACAATAGTACACGAGTAAACAATCGATACAAACTCCGGATAAATCGCTTCAAACTCGATTGCGGGAAATATGATTTCAACAACAGAGTGGTCAACGCCTGGAATGCTCTACCCCCATGATGGCGACCCTATAGAACGCGTGCCAGAGGTGGCATGCAGCGCCCTCTCTGATGGCACATGAGATGTCAGGGGTGAAATGTAAAATTTGTTACTACCGGTTCTGTGGGCGTGGCTTGGTGGTGGGGGTGGGGGTAATGTGACTGGGTGGGCATGGCCAATTTTTTTTTTTAACTTTTCAAAGCATTTTTCCTAAAGCTTTGAAAAGCCTCTGCCAATCAGGCAACTCATCTGGGATCGTCAGAGACTTTTCAAAGCATTTTTTTTCTACAACCTCTTCAGGCGAGAGGTTGCAGAAAAAAATGCTTTGAAAAGCCTCTGAGGATCCCAGCTGAGCCGCGTGATCATCAGAGGCTTTTTTTTAAACTTTGAAAAGCATTTTTTCGTTGGAAGAGGTTGTAGAAAAAATGCTTTTCAAAGTAAAAAACAAAAGCCTCTGATGATCAGCTGGGCATGGAGTGGGGGGTGGGGTGCAGGGATTTTTGCTACCAGTTCTCCGAACCACCCGCCGCTATTGCTACCCGATCAGGCAATCCAGTCCAAACCAGGAGCATTTCACCCTTGGTTCAGGCGCATTCATGCGTGCATGCATACGCCTTGGGCACTCGGTCCAGAAATGGTTAGCCACCACTGCTTTACCCGATTCCATTGTTACAGCCTCAAACCTCAAACTCTTTACCGTGGACCTCACTCCATTCTTAAGAGGTCCGTAAAGGGGGGCGTGCATAAGCGCACCAGCGTGCCTACTGTCCCTGTCCTACTGTCCCCATTTATTTGTATTTACCTTCCTTTGTTTATGTTTATGTTCATACCTATCTTTTTTATCTTGTACTTTTGATAAACAAATAAATAAAAATAAACAAATAAATAAATGATGCCGTGTTGTAACCTCAGTTCATGACAAAACACAAGCAGCGTTGAGCATCTTGGGGGAATGTTGGGGTGGGGGGAAAGGAATTTTAAAAAAGCCCAAAATGGTGTCCCCAACTGCATGACTGGAGCCCCACCCCCTTTTTATATGTGTATTACAGTGCAGAGAAAGAGGAGCAGAATTTTGATAATGAAATTGCAGGCACCATCTTGATTTTTATTATTTCTTTTGGAGAATCTCCCAACACACATAAACACAAAAACACACACAAGCTATCAAACAGTGCATTAAGCCAACCATCCTCGGTCAAGGATTCTTCAAATATATGCCATTTAGTATAGCTATAGCATTTAGGCTTATATGCCAATCCGTAACACTTTACAGCACTCTCTGGACTCTTTACAATGTCAAAATCTTTCCCCCAACAGTCTGGGTTCTCATTTTATGGCCCTCGGAAGGATGGAAAGCTGAGTCAACCTTGGGCCCCCAACAGAATTGAACTCCAAGCTGTGGGCAGAGTCAGCCTACAATACTGATCCTAATCACTGCGCCACTTGGACTCTCTCAAATATATGTCTGCCCATCCCAAATCCAAGCCGGCATTTCTCCCCCAGGTAAATGATTCCCAATGCCTTAAGAGAAAAAACTAAACCTTACCAGCCGGGTGTCCTTCAACTGCCCCTTCAACAGATTGTCCAGAGGAAAGGAGACTATGTTGTTCAGATTCTGCACCTAGAAAAAAACGAAAGAGGTGACACACTTACACACCTCCAAACAAAGAAAAAGCAATCTTGAATGATTATCAAATCTGCCCAGGCTCATCAGTAATTTGTACTGTCCAGAGGTGGGGTGCTGGGGGTTTGCAGAAGTTTGGGAGAACCTCTAGCTAAGATTCTGTGCAGTTTGGAGAACCCCCAAATCCCCCTCCTGGCTGGCCCCACTCACCCCTCTCCACCTCTCCCAGGAGTCCCCATGTGGCCCATTTTGGATGCAGGTAAGTGCAGGGTGTGCACGGAGGCTCAGGGAGGGCAAAAAACAGACCTATGAGAAGTCCGGGCCCATTTTTGGCCTCCAGAGGGCCTCTGGAGCCTGGGAAGGCCGTTTTTGCCCTCCTGGAGGCTCAAAGAAAGCCTCCGGAGCCCGGGGAGGGCAAAAACACACAACCCGCCATGGTGCAGAAGGCCAACTAGGCCACGCCCACCATGGTCACGCCCACCCAGCAACCGGGCAGAGAACCCCTTCCTTGCTAAAATTTTTGAAGCCCACCCCTGGTTATGTCCAATTTACAAACAGTTGAAAATAATCCCAGATGGTAGAGAGAGAGAGAAAAACTACTGTTAAGTTCAAAACAGCATTAAAAGCTACAGCCAGATGAGTAGCCAGAAGCCCTTCTCAAACTGCTTCGTATTTAAAATCATAACAATGAAATTGTGCGTACTGATTGTAATGATGGAAAGGTCACGCGAATACTTCAGGGAGTCTTCAATTTACAACCATTCCTTTAGTGACTGCTTGAAGTCACAATGGTGCTTAAAGTCAGCAGGTTCTGACAAGTTCTGAAGAACCGGTAGCGGAAATTTTGAGCAATTCGGAGAACCAGCAAATACCACCTCTGGCTGGTCCCGGAGTAGGGTGAGAATGAGGATTTTGCAATATCCTTCCTCCAGGAGTGGGGAGGGAATGGGGATTTTGCAGTATCCTTCTCCTGCCACGCCCACCAAGCCACGCCCACAGAACCGGTAGTAAAAAAATTTGGATTTCACCACTGATTTGCAAGCTTCCTAGCTGGCTTCTGACAAGCAAAGTCAATGGAGAAGCTGGCAGGGACGGTCCTCACTTAACGACCACACCACTTAAAGAAAATCTTTCCAGTTCCAGTCGTGGTCATAATAAAGGACAACCTGAATAGATTTCAGCAAAGCTTTGTTTGAGAATTTCAATGTGCAAAAGATGAGATACGGGCCATAACCTAGAACAGCTTCCCTTCCCTCTATGGCTAGAGAGAGGCCTTTTCCCATTTCCAGAATTTTTAGGACGGCCTCAGAAGAATGTTGGCAGTTGAATCCTGCCACAAACCACCTTTCCTGTTCAGCCATGCAGGCAGGCAGGCAGCCCTTCCCCAAAGGCCACATTCTAAAACTGGGGTGGAGATTCCCAAAGCTCCAAATCAAAAGAGGCCAAAAGACAGAGAAATCCTTTTGGTTCAGCCAGAAGTCTGGAAGGAAGCTGGGAGACGAAACCACATGGCCGCATCAAAGTCTCCAACTAACCTCCATTGGAAGGAATGGGGTTGGAAGTGGAGAAGAATTAGAGGAGGGGGTCAAAGCCACCATCATCGGAGCCCAGATGGCTGCTCCCCAATTTTTATTTTTTATTTTTTAAAAAACGCCACCCACAGGCTTGAAATAAACAGAAGCTGTGGGATCGTTTTGATCAGGTACAGACGTGCTGGAGACGCTGCTAGGAAAATCAAAGTCTCCACACCCAAAACTGGCTTTTCTATTGAGCAAGGAAAACGTGGAACATGAGTATCCAAGGGGCTTCACCCGTGTCATGAAAATGACACATATTCTATAACAGGGGTTCCCAACCTTTCGGGCATCGGGGACTACTAAATTCATAATTTAAAATCTTGTGGACCACTAATATGATCTGCCTAATGACCGGCTGGGTGGATGTGGGTAGGTGGTCATGTGGCTGGGTAGGCGTGGCCAACTCGATGTCACTCACATCGAGGGGCGCTTCACCAGCCTCTACTCACCTCTCTCCTCCCAGCCACTCCTCGGCTCCCCTCCCGGGCTCCTTAGGGCCCCAGCAGGAAGCAGTTGTTGGAGCTAAGTAGTCACCATGAGAAAGAGTTGGCAAAACAGCTCAGTTCAAATTGGATCTGACCCTGAAGGAGGCTCAGCTGAAGCACCTCACTGAGGATTATGAGCATAGGCTTTCCAAGCAGAAGGAAGACCTGTGGGAATGCAAGGCCAGGTACTGGCACCTGGAGGCTCAGCGGGCTGAGATGGTCAGCCAGTTCCAGGCCATGATGCAGTCCCACTGGAACAAGCCACTCTGGCTCTTTGCCACCAGCAGCACTTCCCTCCAGCCTTCGCCCAAAGCTCTGCACCAGGAGGCTGAAGCAGACCCCAAGTCGAATTTCTGGCCCCCTCTGACCCACACAAAAAGATCCTGAAGGGGGAGACTCTGCAGCAACACAAAAGTTCATTGCATATATCCATCCCAGGGGCCGTAGTTTGAGTTCCCCTGATTTAGTGCAATATAAAAAATGCAAATAATTTTTCTGCAGACCACCAAAATTTTCTCATGGACCACCAGTGGTCCACGGACCACCAGTTGGTGACCGCTGTTCTATAATGTACACCCCGAAGTCATAACATACAGCTCTCAGGTTACAATTCGGACCAGAGTTTCTGTTGCTAAGCAAGATGGTTCTTAGGTGGTGCTGCGCCAGATTTTACAACCCTTTTTTTCCCATGGTTGTTAAGCGAATTACAACCGTTGTTAAATGAATAGGTGGTCATTAAGCAACACCAGCTTCCCCCATTGACTTTGCTTGTCAAAAGCCAGCTGGGAAGGACTCAGATGGCAATCAACATAAGCCCGTGACGGTGTAACCATCATAAATACTTGCTGGTTCCTGAATCAGGTAACCTGGGAAAGCTGGATGATCATTACGTGTGAAAAATGGTCATCAATCACTTTTTTCAGTGCTCTTGTAACTTGGAGCAGTCATTGAATGAATGGTTGTAAATTGAGGACTACCTGTACATGATATCATTGAGGCTTCGAACCAGGAAGCTCTGGCAGCTTCATATGTAACTAGATAAATAACAGCAGCCTTTCCCAAACTTATGAGCTGTAGATTTGCTTCAGGTGCAATTTCCATCATCTTCTTTAGAATGGAATGGAATGGAACAGAACAGAATAGAACAGAACAAACAGAACAGAACAGAACAGAACAGAACAGAACAGAACAGAACAGAACAGAATTCTTTATTGGCCAAGTGTGATTGGACACACAAGGAATTGGTCTTTGGTGTATATGGTCTCAGTGTACATAAGGAGAATAAAATACATTCATCAAGAATACAAAGATACAACACTTAGTGATAGTCAAGGTTACTAATAAGCTATCAAATCGTACTAGGAAACAAATAAAAACAATATAATTGAAAGATACAAGCAACATGGTTATAGTGATAAGTGGGAGGAGATAGGTAATAGGAAGGATGAGAAGAATAATAGTAATAAAAGCCTTAGTAAATTAGTTTGACAGTGTGGAGGGAATTATTTGTTTAGCAGAGTGATGGCATTCGGGACAAAACTGTCCTTGTGTCTAGTTGTTCTGGTGTGCAGTGCTCTATAGTGTCATTTTGAGGGTAGGAGTTGAAACTATTTATGTTCAGGATGTGAGGGGTCTGTAGATATTTTCACAGCCCTCTTTTTGACTCGTGCAGTATAAAGGTCCTCAATTGAAGGCAGCAAAGCAAATAATCCTGCTGGCTAAGGATGCTAACATCCATAGTTCTCTACCTTAAGGAGAAAAACTCTCCCCAACTCAGGATGGAGGAGATTAGTAGAGGGCCTCTTCATGCCTAACCAAATTCATCTGTGCGGAAGGACGAACTTCCCACAACTTACAGGAATGACTGAATCATTTCAAGATCAGTTAAAAAGATATGAGGTTCACATCTGAAGCAGACAGAACCCTCTATTTTTGAAGCCAGCCATCACGGACTGTAAACCATAATTATGGCTTAGCATAACATGAGTATTCCAGCCACGGAGGATTCTTTGACAAGTCATGCTTCAAACAAACCATAGCCGGTGTACACAACACACCCTAAATCAATATTTGGGTTTTTCAAGATAGGATCTGCAAACCCAGCCATTCAAGGTGGCAAGGCATGACAAAATGCACCATCTAGTCATAAAACCATGGGGACCGTGGAGGTCTTCTACTCCAAATTAACAAGGATTTATTCCAGGTAAAAGGTAAAGGTAAAGTTTCCCTCGCACATATGTGTTAGTCGTTTCTGACTCTAGGGGGCAGTGCTCATCTCTGTTTCAAAGCCGAAGAGCCAGTGCTGTCCTAAGACATCTCCGTGGTCATGTGGCTGGCATGATTGAACGCCAAAGGCGCACGGAATGCTGTTACCTTCCCACCAAAGGTGGTCCCTATTTTTCTACTTGCATTTTTTACGTGCTTTCGAACTGCTAGGTTGGCAGAAGCTGGGACAAATAACAGGAGCTCACCCCATTACACGGCACTAGGGATTCGAACTGCTGAACTACCAACCTTTCGATCGACAAGATCAGCGTCTTAGCCACTGAGCCACCGCATCCTATTATTTATTCGAGAAGCCAATGTTAATCAAACCCTGGCTTACAGCATAGCATGAGACCCGTTTAAGTCTTCTTCCCAAAGTACTGATGGGTGAGACATAGATGTAGTGGAGAAGATGACTTCTCCTATCTCTTGCGAGTCTTTCAAAAACCTAGATACTTTGTTACGTAAGACTAGTGTCAGAGTTAGTCATTTCATTTGTCTGGTTGTTTAAAGCATCAAGGGGTTTTTAGTCTGCAGATCTCTCTCTTCCTGGATAGCTCTGCAGACTAAGCACCGTAATTAACATCCAGCTGTCTGCAATTGCACCAGTTCGAATTTCACCAGGCTCAAGGTTGACTCAGCCTTCCATCCTTTCTAAGGTAGGTAAATTGAGGACCCAGTTGTGGGGGCAATAAAGCTGACTTTGTATAAATATACAAAAGTATAAAGGTTATTGCTTAACACATTGTAAGCCGTCCTGAGTCTTCGGAGAAGGGCAGCATATAAATCAAAATTTTAAAAAAATTCCATTTGTTCTTGGGCTACCAGGAAGTTGTGAACTTGAGTGATGGGAGTTTTGTTAGTTTTGTTAAAGCCCCCGTCTGCCTGCCTGCCTGCTCTCCTCTTCCATTATCACTTCCTTAGTTGCACCAATGAGCAGCAGGAGTTGCATGAAAGCACCCGCTGGCAGCCAGCCAGTATTGCCTCAGCCACACACCATTGCAAAAGAAATAATTCGTTGGAATATGTGGCAAGCAGGAGAATGTCTGTGAAGATCTGGAGTTGGAAGACAGCAGGCTCCGATGTCTGCCTCTTGCCCATGAAACTGGAAATCTGATCATTTCAAATTATTATTTCTCTTAAAAAGATTTGCACTTGCTTTTTGCCTTGATCAATGTCTAGCGGGCCCTCATCTCTGATCTAGAGTTCCTCTGAGGGTCAGGGTGGATTTCTGGATCACAGGAATCCAGAAGCTGCTTTGCAGAGTGAGAATATTTATTTAATAAATAAATTTAAATAAGTAAACCCAGAGCAAAGCTACCTCTTCTCCAATCTTGCTCTGTGGTGCTTGGCTGTGAGGACGTGTGAATAATAGAATGACAGAGTTGGAAGGGACCTTGGAGGTCTTCTAGTCCAACCGCCTGCTCAGGCAGGAAACCCTATACCTATACCATATATACCCTATACCTAACCCTATACCTATACCTATACCAAATGGTTGTCCAATCTCTTCTTAAAAACCTCCAGCAGTGGTTAGAATGCAGGACTGCAGGCTAACTCACTGTTCACTCTAGGACAGTGAGGCCTAACTTTTTCGCCGTCACAGGCCAAAAGCAGGGGGAGTGTGGGGAGTCGCAGGTGCATGTGCCACATCCATAATTCAATGCTCCCCGCCCTCCCACGCATGCGCACATGACCCCCCCACACTTCCCCCTGCTTTTGGCACGTGATGGCCCGATGGGCCCACTAGGCCCATTTTCTCCCTTCCCCAGGCTCCAGAGGCTTTCTTGGTGCCTGGGGAGGGCAAAAACACCCTTCCCCATCCCCCTGGAGGCCTTCCGGAGGCCAGAGACAGTCAGTTTCCTGACTTCCGGTGGGACCAGAAGGCCTGAAAATCTGTTGGCCGGTACACGCATGTGCAGTGGAGCTGAGGTAGGGCAACATTTGCGTGCCCACCAATATGGCTCCATGTGCCACCTGTGGCACCCGTGCCATAGGTTCGCCATCACGGCTCTAGGAGTTCGACTACTCAAAGTTGGCTCAGCCTTCCATCCTTCCAAGGTTGGTAAAACGAGGACCCAGATTGTTGGGGGAAACATGCTGACTCTGTGAACAGCTTAGAGAGGGCTGAAAAGCACTGTGAAGTGGTATATAAGTGCTATTGCTATTCACAATTTCTGGTGGCAGGTTGTTCCACTGATTAATTAATTATGAACAGTTACAAAACAAATGTTTGTAAATCAAGGACTACCTGTACTGTTTTATATTTTAACATGTTATTGTACACTGCCCAGAGTCCAACTTGAAGGGAGTGCAGAACGGTGCAGAAATGTGAAAAATACATGAATAAAAATCCAGATCAATGTTTCCCCAGCCATTGTATCCAAGTGTTTCCAGCAGCATGATGTTCCTACTTCCCACTTCCATCCCAGCACCCAGTCCTGATTTTGAGAAATATTTAAGGCTGTTGTCCCAAAGGTGCTTTTTTTAAAAAAGAGGCAACTGGACTTTTTTTTACCAGAAAGTCAGGGATGGATTGCTGGGAGTTCTCAGGGGTTCGGGAGAACCTCTAGCTAAGATTCTGTGCAGTTCGGAGAACCCCCCCAAATCCCACTCCTGGCTGGCCCCACCCACCCCTCCCCTCCCAGGAGTCCCCACATGGCCTGTTTTGGATTCAGATAAGTGCAGGGCATGCGCAGAGGCTCGGGGAGGGCAAAAAACGGGCCTACTGGAAGCTTGGGAATGCCGGAAATGGGCCCGTTTCTGGCCTCCAGAGGGCCTCCAGAGCTTGGGGAGGCTGTTTTCACCCTCCCAGAGGCTCAAGGAAAGTCTCCGGAGCCAATGGAGGGCAAAAACTGTTGTGGTGCAGACCTACAAGGCCACGCCCACCATGGCCACGCCCACCCAGCAACCGGGCAGAGAACCCCTTGCTAACATTTTTGAAGCCCACCCCTGGAGAAAGTCCAGTTACCTCTTGAAAAAGCACAACCACAACCTGGATGACTGAGAATCTCCATAGACGTTTAAATCTGTTCATGCAGATTTCTTTTCAGGTTTAAAGGTCCAGCTGTTGATTTGCAATGCCATTCTCTTTTCTCTCATTGCAATATATCTTTACTATACATTTTACAAAAAAATACATAAACAGGGAAGGAAGAAAAGAACAAAAAAAACAAAATCCAGAGATAAAAGAATAGGCTACACATGAGTCAAGGAGGGATTTACAAATGTCATCGAGGCTATAATTTTCTAGCATACTGTGAATGGTTGTGAATAACTGGATATATATGTCATTTTAAAAGCTTGACAACCGCTATTAAGCTATGAGCAAAGCGTAAATACTAGGAACCAGGAGAAATCCACAAGACCGTAAACTGCAATAAATCATGCCGTACTACTAAAAGATGATTATTTGGGATGTTTTATAAAATTAAAATACAGACTTCATGTGGAGAGAAACCCAAATGTTGGACACAGTACAAATCCAAATGGAATTGCCAATTCCGTTCCTGTGCAATTTGCTCAATCCCCAAACCTCAGGCTTGGAAACTTTTCTTTCCTCCTTAGCAAAAAATCCCAGAGAAAGTTACTACAGGGGGCTGAATTTGATTGGCTTTGCATAACTTGTCATCTGGAGATGTCCAGATTTGCTCCAGGCTAGGCTGGGGAATTTTCACCTCAGACTGTTCCCCTTGGTACCCATGGCTGCAACCCAGGTTGCTTAAAGGTTTCTCCAGAGTAGCATTTCTCAACCTTGGCAACTTCAAGAAGTTGGGAATTCAACTCCCAGAATTCCCCAGTCAGGATGCTGGCTGGGGAATTCTAGGAATTGAAGTCCAGACCTCATAAAATTGCCAAGTCTAAGAAACACCTGATGACTGTCTGCTAAAATAAAACCAGGCCATGACACACACTTGAAAGTAAATCAGGAAGCCTGTAGTTGTGAAGTCTGTCTGACAAGAACAAAGACTGCATATTCACAAGAAATATGCACGTGTAAAGTTTGTAACAATTCTCTGTAGTTCGAAAGCTGATAAAAGTAACGAAGAGTTAGGCAACTTGCAGACCTCAGCTAAAAGTTAGGAATAGAGATGGCCAGCAGCCAATAAAATGTGTATTAGATAACCCCTGGGGCATTCTTTAGCCAAGGCTTAGGAATAGGGACAGCTAGAGACCAATAGACCAAATTGTAGAATTATTACTAAAATGTTTATTAGATGATATTTCTTATTGTCCCGCCTTGTCCCGTCTTCTCCTTTAGTGAAAATGTATAAAGGTTACTTAATCCTTTGTTCTTGGCTCTCTTGGCATTTTGGCCAGGAGCCCTTTTCCTTGGGGTACCCCAATAAAAAGCAAAACCTAAACCTCGTGTCTGACATCCTTCATTGGCCTCGGCACCAGGCTGAGACCCAAATTGGGGACGACACACTGCTCCCGAGAGTTAGCAACGGAATTCATACAAGGGTTTTCTGAGGAAAGAAAGGCTCAACAAATGCTAAATCGTGCCTGGTTACTGGGCGGGGCGGGGGTGCTGCACTTAACCCAAACAAACCCCAGACACTTTTAGCCATAGAGTAAAGCTCCTCTTATCTTACTCCACACCCTCCT
Source organism: Masticophis lateralis (assembly GCA_030761175.1). Classification (NCBI taxonomy): domain Eukaryota; kingdom Metazoa; phylum Chordata; class Lepidosauria; order Squamata; family Colubridae; genus Masticophis; species Masticophis lateralis. The sequence goes on from JAUDYJ010000009.1 coordinate 15,204,043, forward strand.
GTTGAACAGACCACCTTGAAACAGCTCCTCTGTGGTCCCTCGCTGGCAGCCGTTCAGCTCAGGGAATTGGCAGCCCGCCAGGAAGGAAAACATGCATTTAGGATAACAGCAGCCAAGCTAACATAGGAAACAGTTGCCCACAATGAGGCTGGCTTTTTGTGACTGCCTGGGCCATAATCAACCATCATCGTTGCCTTCTGTAGAGAAGTTTTGTCTTGGCTATGGCTCACTACTTTGAACTGGGGAAATTTGCTCAAATTCACTCAAATTTGCATCTTAAAAAGAAAAAGGGGGGGGGGGAATCCAGGAGCAATCCAGGCCCAATCCTGCTCCTTACCAGGTTTTTCAAAAGTGCCGTCACTTCCCTGGTGAAAACAGCAAGGTTGAGGAAGCCCGTGGACAGTTCGTGGTTGTTCTGAGAAAGGTGGTTATTGCCAAAGTTCTCCAGGGTTTCGCTGTATTGTTCCTCATTCTCCACGTGAGCTGAGGAAATAAACAGGAGAGGGGAAATAAAGGTGAGGGTGGAAAATCTCTGGAGGTCCGAGATTCTTCTCGGCATCAGCATGAACATGAATTAAATGAATCAGAACAAAAGAACCAATCCATCATTTTTTTTCCCCTGTGGATTAACTGGTCTTTTTAGGGCAAAAAAGGAAACAAATGACAATGCATAAATTGCTTGATTATTTTTCACAAGTGGCTTGTTGGAATTCTTGCAAATGATTCTAGACAAGTGATCTGATAAAGCGATCCCTTCGTATTTTTAAAGGGACACGGTTGTCCCTTTGTCAATTGAATGGTCAGCAATTCAGTGGTTCGAATCCCTAGTGCTGAGTAACGGGGTGAGCTCCGTTACTTGTCCCAGTTTCTGCCAACCTAGCAGTTTGAAAGCACGTAGAAAGGCAAGTAGAAAAATAGGGACCACCTTCGGTGGGTAGGTAACAGCGTTCCGTGCACCTTTGGCATTTAGGCATGCCAGCCACATGACCATGGAGACGTCTTCAGACAGCGCTGGCTCTTTGGCTTTGAAACAGAGATGAGCACTGCTCCCTAGAGTCGGGATCGACTAGCACATATGTGCGAGGGGAACATTTACCTTTACCCAGTATTTTAAAACAAGACATAGAAACTATAGGTAGTCTTTGATTTAAGACAGTTCGTTTTCTGACAAAATGTGGAAAGTGTGATTTAGGACCGTTTTTCAGAGTTACAACCTTTGCAGCACCCCCATGATCATGTGATCAAAATTCAGATGCTTGGCCACTGTTTCATAATTATGACTGTTGCTGTGTCCCAAGGTCATGGGAATCTCCTTTTGTGATCTGCTGACAAGCAAAGTCGATGGGGAAGTCAGATTGGATGGAAACTGAATGATAAGAGAAGCAACCTAAAACCAAGGAGAATTTTCCTGACAGTGAGAACAATTAATCAGTGGAACGGGTTGCCTCCAGAAGTTCTGGGTGCTCCAACACTGGATTTTTTCCAGAAGAGACTGGACAGCCATTTCTCTGAAATGGTATAGGGAGGGTCTGAAAAGAAAAGAGGCCGAATCAACTCCCCGGTTTGCGGTATTGTCTTTGAGGAGTGAATCACAGCAGCAGACTAACATTGTAAGGCCCTGAAGGGAGGCTAAGGTATCGCAGGCTACCTAGGAATCCAACCCCCAACTTAACAAGTAACCTGAGGAAACAAGCAGACATTCTTGGCTGCTGAGGAGGAAACCAGCTGTCAAGGAATGTTTATAAACGGTGTAGCCACTACAGGAAAAGCAGAAAAGTTTGAGACGTCTAAGGAGAGGAGGCGATAAGCAAAAAGAAAAGGATCAGGAGAAGTCTGTGAGACGGAAAACAGGAGAAGGGAGGTCTATTGGCTTCAGCTGAACATCAGGGTCAATCCACATTTAATGACAATACAGCTAGTCCTCGACTTACAACAGTTCATTTTAGTGACCGTTAAGTGAGTCCATTTTCCCCAATAGGCATTTTCTTGCCAGAAACCAGAACTAAATACCAGGGGAAAAAAATGCACACCAAAAATCACTATCGTGTGAACTCAGGATGCTGTAAATGTGAGGTTTTACTTTAGAGATTCTGCTTGAGGGTATGAGAGTTGTAATTATTCTCCTTCTTGGTTGGGGCAGTTTTTGCCTAGGTTGGACGTCAGCAGCCCATGGCTCCGGAGCCGCATGCGGCTCTTTCGTCCCCTTGCTGTGGCTCCCAATCGGCTGAACCCACCACTAGCTGGCCCCACTCCTCACCCTCCCCTTCCAGTCACTCCTCGCCTGGCCTAAGAGAAAGGAGAGAGAGAGAAAGAGAGAGACAGAGAAAAAGACACAGAGAGAGAGATACCTGTTTCCCACAGAAAACACTGGGAGCCACAAAACCTCGGTAGGCGAGGCTGAGGGGAGGGGGTGTCATGTGACTGGATGGGAGTGATGTCAAATTGACCACACCCACCCAGGTTTTGTGGCTCCCTGTGTTTTCTTTTCTGTGGGAAATGGGTCCAAATGGCTCTTTGAGTGTTTAAGGTTGCAGACCCCTGGCCTAGGTCTTGAAGATGGCTTGGATCAATGTTTTTCAACCTTGGCAATGTTCAGATGTGTGGACCAACTCCCAGAATTCCTCAGTCAGTGTAGGACTCCCAGTTGAAGTCCATACACCTGAAAGCTGCCAAGGTTGAGCCACGCTGGCTTCGGTGCATACAGCTTAACATACAGCTGCTTTCGAGCCTGTATCTACAAAGCCAGATGGCACATTACAAGCCCATACCCCTCCTACGGGTGATCAGCCAGATGGCCTCCTAGGCTGATGCACCAGTTGATAAAGAGCATTAACTTACTGAGCCCAGAAACATGAATCGCTTTCACATATTTCCTGATCCGCTGAAGAATGGCTTGGTCTCCATCCAAACTCTGAAATACAAAAAGAGGAAAATTGCAAAAGCTTTTAAATGTTGGGTTAATGTAGCTAATTTAAACCCCTCAAAAAAAAAACCTCCCAAAGAACTGTATGTTACAAGTATTCACTTAACCAGTTGGAGGAGTTTACACACAAAATGAAATCTTGAAGCACCCTAGCTGGTTAACCCAACTGTCACCATCTCCTTGCCAACTTAGCAATAGCATAGCAATAGCATTTAGATTTACATACCGCTTCACAGTGCTTTACAGCCCTCTCTAAGCGGTTTACAGAGTCAGTCTATTGCCCTCAACAATCTGGGTCCTCATTTTACCCACCTCGGAAGGATGGAAGGCTGAGTCAACCTTGAGTCTGATGAGATTCAAACTGCCAAATTGCAGGCAGCCGGCAGTCAGCAGAAGTAGCCTGCAGTACTGCACTCTAACCACTGCGCCACCATGGCTCTTAGCAGTTTTGAAAGCATGCAAATATTATAAAGGAGGTATAAACTTACATTAACCTAGCCAGGATGGTTGAATGTATGGTGACCTTGCATCAACTGCAAAAGATCAAGGCCAGAAAGGGGCTCTTTTCTACCCAACTTCAACCTCTCCGAGGCCTTCTCCTTGACAACAGTAGAAAACTCAATGCTAGGCTAGTAAACATTTAAAGACAACTTGTTCACAGTATTATTTCTAACCCAACCTTGAAGTCCACAATTCTTAAAGTTGCCAAGGTTGGCGACCCCTACTCTAAACAACCATAGGCACAACTATACAAGTGATAGGAAAAAGAGGGAAAAGGCTTGAATCAGCAAAGAGTTAATTGCAGTTTGGCGAAGCTTCAGTCATGATAACAGTACTGGAAAATACTTGAGGAGTGTAATCGTTGGCAGGAGGGATAATCATTGTTTAGGGTCAAACAAGGGATAACATTTGCAGTAATGAATAAGAGAAGACGGTTTCCCCACTGTTGGGAAAGTCAGCTTGGAGAGAGAACTTGTACGGTATCTGTTCTTCGATGGCCTCCTTTTATCCAATGAAATTTTAGCTTTTTGGCTCCTGATTTTAGACAGTATTTTTATGATGACTATATTATGATCATGATTTATCACTTATAGCTTTTATATACACCGAGAGCTTATGCACCGAAGACAAATTCCTTGTGTGTCCAATCACACTTGGCCAATAAAGAATTCAGTTCTGTTCTGTTCTGTTCTGTTCTGTTCTGTTCTGTTCTGTTCTGTTCTACTCTATTGTGATTTTAGACGTTGGTAGAGATGCAGGGAAAGGGGGTGCAATGGCTCAGGAGTTAAAGACGCTGAGCTTGTCAGCTGAAAAGCTGACAGCCAGATTCGAGTTCTGAGCATCGCGCGTCCACCCCGCCCCTCCCCTCCCAGGAGTTTCCATGGTAGGTCTGTTTTTCGCCCTCCCCGAGTCTCCATGCATGCCCTGCACTTACCTGTATCCAAAATGGGCTGCATGGGGACTCTTGGGAGGGGAGGGGAGGGGTGGGCGTGGCCAGCCAGGAGTGAGATTTGCGGGTTTTCCAAACTGCACAGAATCTTAGCTGGAGGTTCTCCTGAACTCCTGCAAACCCCCAGCAGCCCACCCCTGGATTAGTCTTAATTTACATTATTCTGCACAAGCATTTACTCCAGTGCTTCTCCATGCTGGCTGGGGAATTCTGGGAGATGAAGTCCACACAACTTAAAGATGCCAAGGTGGAGAAACACCGATCTATTCCAACTAGCAGGGTCTCCGACAAAGAAATCCTTCCCCATCTGCTGCCGATTCTCTTTTGCCTGGAGCTGAACCGGGAATTCACGGCCTGCAAAAGGTCAGAGAGGCTGTGAATTCGACCTAAGCTACCTCTGTCAGCCTCCAGTTTCTCCTGTACCTCACTTGACAGGAGTTCACATGGGCAAGGCAGTCCCAATAGCAGAAAATTTGGCATGCCTGATCTTGTTAGAGGAACTGCAGGAAGATCCAGGGAGGGGTGTCTCTCTCAGGTGGATCACGTGCACAATGGAGACAGGCTGTCAGTTGGGGTATTATTATCCAGCAGTGCAAGATCCATCCAGAGGAATCAGCCTGGAAGGAAGGAATCATCACTGCAACACAGTGCAAATCTTGCAATGCTTTCTATCCTCCTGTTAGGAGAGTATATGCAGTTCTCCACTTACAAACTTTTGATTAGCAACCATTTGAAGTTGTAATGCCAGTGAACAAAAGAGACTTACAACTGAGCCTCGCACTTATGACCATAGCACAGTGGTGAAATGTAAAATTTGTTACTACCGGTTCTGTGGGCGTGGCTTGGTGTGTGTGGGGGGGGTAATGTGACTGGGTAGACGTGGCTAACTTTTTTTTTATTTTTATTTTTAAAAACATTATTTTCTACAATCTCTTCGGCTGAAGAGGTTGTAAAAAAAATGCTTTTAAAACCCTCTGATGATTCCAGCTGAGCCACGCGATCATCAGAGGCTTTTTTTTTTTTTTACTTTCAAAACCATTTTTTCGGCCAAAGAAAAAAATGCTTTTAAAAGTTAAAAAAAAAAGTCTGTGATGATCGCGTGGCTCAGCTGGCCTGGGGCGGGGGGCAGGGATTTTTGCTACCGGTTCTCCAAACCACTCGCCGCCATCGCTACCAGATCGAATGATCTGGTGTGAACGCATTTCACCCCTACCGTAGCAGCATCCCCACGGTCACATGACCAAATTCCGGGCGCTTGGCAACCAGCATGTATTCCTGATGGCTGCAGATTCCTAGGGTCACAAGCAAAGTCAATCTGAGAAACCAGATTCTCTGAATGATTCTGTGATTTAACTAAACCTCTGTGGCAGAAAAAAGGTTGCACAATTGGCCACAAGTCATTTAACAAACCCCTCGCTTAGCAATGGAAAGTCCCAGTTGTGGTTGCAAGTCAAAGGCTACCTGGAATCTCCTTAATACTTTCCATTTTTCAAATATCTTTTCCAATCTGGGCACGCCTGTAACTCTCTGCCTCCTTCAAGCACTCCTACAGGGTTTCCTGACAGAACAATTAATTCCTTTCCTGACAGAACAATTAATCAGTGGAACGACTTGCCTCCAGAAGTTGTGCGTGCTCCAACACTGGAAGTTTTTAAGAAGATGTTGGATAGCCATTTGGACTAGAAGACCTCCAAGGTCCCTTCTTCCAACTCTATTCTGTTATTCTGTTTCTCCACATGCTGGCTGGGGAATTCTGGGAGCTGAAGTCCACACATCTTCAAGCTGCCAAGACTGAGACACACTAGTCCAGGGGTCCCCAACCTTGGAAAATGACTGAGGAATTCTGGAGTTGAAGTCCACAAGTCTTAAAGTTATTAAGGTTGGAGACCTTAATGGTCTACTTGGTTGTCCTCTTTTCATGAATAATGGCTTGCACAAGTTTACAAACAAAGGGGGTTAAGGTAAAACAGACTAATACAGCAAGATCAGGGGACTGCTTCTGCTTGACAGTCTTACTGTAATCATCAATGATTCGAAAGGGATCTCACTTAAATGAGAATTGGGGTGTACAGTACACATTGTAATTTGAGCATTTTAGGGACTTTTTCATTGCTGTTTTGGATGTTCCTGCCCACAGAAAACAAGCCACACAGCTGGCCTGATGATCCATTGCAGTGGAGAATCTCTGGGCACCCATCGCCAGACAAATGACTCAGCCCAGGAGGGACATCAGCTCTGCAGCTGGAGATGTCCTTACAAAACCCTCTTCTATTCGATTCTATTAGACCTAGTGATCTCTCTGTGCAAGGATCCCATTTACACTTAGCTTTCCAGAAGAGGCCTTGAACCCGTTCGAAATGGACTTTGCCAGGCAGCAAGAATCACAGTAAGCTTCAAAAATAGGGTCTCTTTGGCAGCGTCTTTCTCTCTCTATTGCATAATGGACACTAGTCAGTCAATGGGTCCATTCTCCATCTTCTCAACTCAATACAGCGAGTACCAGTTAGTACAGCATACAAGCCGCCAATTGGCAAGGAAAGCTGGCCCAAGAATGACAGCAATGTAATCTAAATTTAGGAGGAGCGTAATACATGCTCACAAATAAACAAAAGGAAATCCTTGGGGAGCAAGACAGAGACTGGCACAGGCTACTCAACAGTGGGCAGTCTGGGTAGCTGCCATGCCAAGGAGCCCATAAACGGAAATAAGGTCAATCTAGGATTATAAACCTCAGCTCCTTTCCAAGAATTACGAGATGCCAAGAATTTAGCATGCCATCTACACGCTGTCCGGTCACTGGTTTTTCACCTCCAGGAATTTGAATCATCACAAGGAAAAGCAAACAGAGAAACTGCACTTTCAGTCTGATTCAAAATATACCTCCTTACTCAACTTGGCAATGTATCTCTAGAGTCATTTTGATGGCAGGCACCAGCTAGAAATTGAGAGGCTGTGAGTTCCCATACACATTTCCTCATAGGAAGTAGTTGTTGTTAGTTATGAAGTCGTGTTCGACCCATCACGATCCCATGGACAATGATCCCCCAGGCCTTCCTGTCCTCTATCATCCTCTGGAGTCCATTTAAACTCACAACGAGTGCTTCAGTGACTCAATCCAGCCACCTCATTCTCTGTTGTTCCCTTCTTCTTTTGCCCTCAATCATTCTCAGCATTAGGCTCTTCTCCAGTGAGTCCTTTCTTCTCATTAGGTGGTCAAAGTATTTGAGTTTCATCTTCAGGATCTGGCCTTCTAAAGAGCAGTCAGGGTTGATCTCCTTTAGGACTGACCAATTTGATCACCTTGCAGTCCAAGGGACTCGCAGGAGTCTTCTCCAGCACCAGAATTCAAAGGCCTCAATTCTTTGGCGCTCAGCCTTTCTTATGGTCCAACTTTCACAGCCATACTCTTCACAGGAAGAGTTAAGGCATAGATGGAATTCTCCTTCAACCTCAGCAGGCACTTGTTTTCCTCCAAAAACTTCAGATCCCCCAAATGTTGAGATCAGGTACAACTATTTCTCAATGTGCCTAGGAATTGGCATCTGGACATTTCATGCAAATCAGGACTTCTTTTGGAAGTCCTTCATTTTGTCTTTGGTGGGGAATGGAGACTGGCGTAAAAGTGGCTCTTTTACATTTTCTTTTATCACCATTGCTACCCTGTTTAAAAAAACCAGCTAATGACTATACAATACTTTGGATCAAAGGAACACAAGGATGTGGACAGCTGCCCAAGAGAAGAAAGGAAAGAGATTCAAATAGAGTCTGACGATTGCTAGTAAAACTCGATAGCCCAGAAAGTTATGAGATCTTCTAACTTTATTGCTGGGGGAGGGAGGAACGAGAGACCTGGTAAATTTCCTAAACACTCTTCAGTCTTGGAATGTACAACCGTCTAGGATAAGAGCCTCACCTCCAAACAAATCTAAGTTTAACATCACTAGGCCAATAGAAATTGCTCGCTTTTTTTTTTAAAGTTCTAGTTCCTGCATTGCAAATGCCATTAAGTCATTCTGCAAAAGTGGATTTCCAAGAGGGATCCAAATTAGGTTAATGTCCTTCAATTTTTTTTTCATTTATTGCTCATTTTTACAATTAGAGTCAAATGGCTTACATCAGAGACGTCTAACCTTAGCAGCTTTAAGATCTGTGGATTTCAACTCCCAGAATGGCTGGCTGGGTAATTCTGGTAAATTGAAGTCCACAGAACATAAAAGCAGCCAAGGTTGGGTACTTCTGGCTTACACTATAGAGCTATTGCATGATTCAAACTATTAGAAAGCACAACCTACATTAGAAGTCCTGATGACCCATAAGCACCATACAACAGCCGTATCAAATTGATCCAGTGGTGGGATTCAAATAATTTTAACAACCGATTCTCTGCCCTAATGACCGGTTGGGTGGGCGTGGCCATAGTGGGCACGGCCAGGGTGTGTAATAGGCAGCACTCGGCCTCCTGCACCCGCTGGGAGCAAAAATGGGCTATGGGGGGGGGGACACCGCACCCCATCTTGGGCCTAGTAGGCCTCCCTGCAGCCTTCAGGAAGCAAAAACAGGCAGTATACGGGTCCTCAATGAAAGGCAGGTTGGTAGCCATTGTTTTTTCTACAGTTCTAACTATCCTCTGAAGTCTGTGTCTGTCTTGTTGGGTTGCGATGAATAGGGGTTTTCGTGATAAACAGAAATAATACCTCTTCCTTCTAATCAAATCAACTCTTTTTTATGGCTATCAAGCCAACAGGAACAAAAAAAGAAAGAAAAAGAAAAGAAAAGAAGAAAAAAATGGAAGACGTGTAAGAGAAGAAAAATTAATGCAGATTTTCCAGCTCCAAGCAGAGATGCAGAATACGCAGAGAAATGCAAAATTGGGCAACCGCAAAGGACCCGACTGAACAATGATCAGGCAGGAGGGAAAAAAGAACAAAGTCACGTGCTTTGCCAAGAATTCTCTCCTGGTACATAATGTTAGTACATGGGTCGTGCTTGTAGTACATTGGGAGCTGCCCAGAGTTGCTCTGGACTCCAGCGGTGCCAAAATAAAATTAAATAAATGTTCATTCAGAATGCCAAATGCCTGCTAAGCTTGCAGAAATTGTGGACTCTAACCAAGCCAAAGCAAAATGTCTATGGAGGTTCTGAGTCATCCAGGTCATGGTTGTCCCAAAGGTGCTTTTGCAAGAGGCAATGTTGCGGTCCGCCGGGCAGCCTGTGGATCTGGCAACAGAGTCGGATAGTGAGGAGGCTGGGGACGAACTTGGGCCAGTCCTGGAGTCTGGGGAAGGCTGAGACAAGGGCTCTGTGTCGGAGGCAGAGATGGGGCCAGGGCCATCTGGGAGGTACAAGCTGCCTCCGGAGCCTCCAGAGTCTGACAGAAGCAAGGCAGAGGAACAGGGGGAGCCTGTCCCCAGTACACACATGCACGGAGCTGCCAGAAGGCAAGAACAGTTAAGACAAAAGGGGTGACTCGGGAGTAAGGCTTGGAGATGATTGGCCCCTCCCATAAGACATAAAGGAGGAGCAAAGGAACATGAGCCTTTGCAGGAAGCAACTTTGTTCATTCTGATCTGTTTAAACTCTGAAGCTCCGTTTTGACTTTGTGCTCCGTTTGGTCTTGCAAAGCCAACTGGCAATTAGGTCTTTGGCAACGTGTCAAGGGAGATAAAGGTCGGTGCTTATCAGCCTTATCCCAAAGGACTGTAGCAGACTTCTGTTCAACTATTCACAAACTGCTTGGGACTCATTACAGGCTATGAATGAACATAATTCACAGCCATTGAAATAAAAAGAGGGTTTTGGGGACTAAGTGTGTGATTGTTACTGTCTCAGGAAGCCCTGGTCAGAACAGGCAACTGGCCTTTTTTTGTTTTTCTTTGAAGAAGTTTTACTTCTCATCCAAGAAGCTTCTTCAGCTCTGACTGGATGGTGGGGAATGGAAGGATTTAAACTTCTTGCAGACAGCTGGTCATTTGCATCCTTTTAGCGAGTCTTTAAGGCCAGTCAGACCTGAAGATGCTTCTTGGATGAGGAGCAAAACATCTTCAAAGAAAAACCAGAAAGTTGCCTCTTTAAAAAGCATCTTTGGGACAGCCAAAGCAAAGAAATCTGTGTTTTCCCTCTTCTTCAAACTGCCCCCTCCCCCTTGAAACACTATGGAAAAAAATGTTCATTGTTTTTTGGTGCAGGAGAGATGGTAAGAAACAGCCTTCGCCCAGTCTCCTGAATATTCAACCATCTACACACACAGAATCCTATTTCCAAACCAGAGACAGCAGGGTAGGACAATGGAGAGAAGGATGATTAATTCATGGCACAGCCAAGCATTAAAAACTTGAGAGAGTCTGTGTTGCAAACTTCATACAAATCTAAATCACATGATGATTTAGAGCAGAGGGTCCCCAACCGAACCAAGTGGTCTGTGGACCAGCACCGGTTGTGACATACTCCCAACCGGGCCATGCAAACAAGCGAAGCCCCATCTTCGGGATACAGGCAGCATGCAAAACCATGGCCCCACCGGTCTGGGGAAAAAAACTCTCACCACGGAACCGGTCCCTGGTGCTCAGAAGGTTGGGGACCACTGATTTAGCAACTTGCTTTTTCAGTGTTTATTTACTTATTTGCAATTCCTGAAGTATTCAGAAACTGTGGTATTAAAAAGTAGAAACTTTCTTTTCAAAGAGCCAGAGGGTGTAAGGCATTGGATCAGTTTAACCACCACCGAGTAATTAAATAAAAACACACAAATCCTAGAAAATCCCAGGAATCTTGCAAAACTATTGCTCTCTATGGCATTGGGTGACAGAACAAATATTTATCCCAAAAGTCAGTAAGTTTATCTGGCCCCGGGACAGGTAGATTAAGGGCACCCTCTCAGTGCCAAATATGGAGACTCTGAGCCTTAAAAAGCTTTGTTCTAAATGCCGAACAATTATAAAAGAATGTGAAATAGATTTAGTTGCTTCCTTTTTCCTTAGCTCAAACTCCTGATTTCTTCAGCTTACCATTTCCGACTCCTTTTCTGTGTTCTGCAAAATGCTCCATACTTTAAAATGGAACGGTGCAATTAGGATGCATATATATGGCAAAGTCTGTGATATAAGACTTTTGATATGACTATTTTTATTCACATAATCCTGCATAAGGCAGGGGTGTCAAACTTGATTCTGTTGAGGGCCACATCAGGGTTGTGTTTGACCTCAGTGGGCCAGAGTGGGTGTGGCCAGAGTGGGCGTGGCCAGCTTGACGCATATCAGGGGTGCCTGCGGTGGCACGAATTATCTGCCAGCAAAAAAAGGCCCCCCCAATCTCCATTTTCAGCTGTGATGCAACCTTCCCAGTTGCAACCTTCTGCCAGCGAAAATGGAGCTTGGGAGGCACCTTGGGAGAGTAAAGTACCCTGACTAGGTGGCTCAGTGGCAAATCCCTAGTACAGGTCTCCTGCATGAGCAGGGGGTTGGACTAGATGACCTCCAGGGTCCCTTCCAACTCTGTTATTGTTACACCTGTAATTTATTCAGAGTAGAGTAGAGTAGAGTAGAGCAGACTTGGGAGGGGAGGGGAGAGGACAGGACAGAATAGAATTTATTATTGGCCAAGTGTGATCGGATATACAAGGAATTTGTCTCCAGTGCATAGCTTGTGTTTCTTCAAGAGATGGAAACAAGCTTGTGTCTGTAATCGGATAACAAGAAGGATAACCAACAGGGTGATGTGAGAGGATTACATTGGATTTTGATTGGAGGTTTAAGAATTCTCAATCCCTAAATTGGCTTTTCCCAAACTGCTGCTTAAATCAATGAGTTTCCGTTAGAGGTACTATCCTGAGCAGGCATATACTTGCAATCTGTGGAAAATCGACACTATGATCCAGAGCAATCCCGGTTCACAAGAGGTTAACTTAAATTCTTGCCAAGAGCCTTATGGTTTACAGTTTTGGTGGTTAGACAGCATAGATTAGAGAAAGAAGAGAGTTATGTTCTAACCAGAGATAAGAGATAAATTTATAACAGTAGCTATAACTTTCTGTAAAGGAGATCAGAAATGACTTCGTTGAATTTATTTTTCTACAGTACTGTTTGTATTGTTTTTCTTTTCCTGAAGGCATACAAGGCATGTCACAATTTATGAGCACCCCTAATGTTTGGAAATTGAAAGTTGAAAAATTTGAGACACCCTAGCAAGCAACGCAGTTTTTACCCTGTTTTTACCATGATTGTTAATTGAATCATGCAGTCATTAAGTAACTTACTCAGTCGCTAAGCAAATCCAACTTTCCCCATTGACTTTGCTTGTTGGAAGTCAACTGGAAAGGTCTTACGACAATCACATGATCCCGGGATGCTAAAAATCATTCTAAATACCTGCCAGTTGCCAAGTGCCCGAATTTTAATCACATGACTGCAGAGATGCTACAGGCTTAAGTATGAGGACCAGTTGTAAGTCACTTTTTCAGTGCCGTTGTAACTTTGATCTCTGAACAAATTGTTGTAAGTCAAGGACTGCCTCCGTGTGTGTGTATGGATATATGTATAAATTCTTACCGGAAGCAATTTGTCCTCCTGGTTAGAAAGATTAAAGATATATAGCAAGGGTATCAAATTCAAGGCCTGTGGGCCAGATCCGGACCATAGGGTGCTTAGATCTTGCCCACAGAGCCATCCTGGAAACAGGGAAGGACTGGCCCGCGTTGTTTCTGTTTTTGGCTAGGATGGCCTCCTGCAACCCTCTGCCAGCGAAAATGAAGCTCAGGAGGGCTCCCAATTTCAGCGGGACAGCTTCCTGCAACCCTCTGCCAGTGAAAATGGAGCTCGGTAGGGTCATACGCAGCCCTCCTGAGCTCCATTTTCACTGGCAGAAGATTGCAAGAGGGTGTTCCAGCTGAAAATGGAGATTGGGAGCCCGTTTTCACTGGCAAAGCACTTGGGTGCCCCTGAAACGAGTGATGTCAGGCTGCCCACCCTGGCCATGCTCACTCCCCCCACCCCATTGGTGAAATGTAATATTTCTTACTGCCAGTTCTGTGGACGTGGCTTGGGGGAGTAATGTGACTGAGTGGGAAGGGCCAGTGGTGGGATTCAGGCAATTTAACAACCAGTTCTCTGCCCTAATGTTTTCTTCCAACAACCAGTGTGCCAAACTGCTCAGAAAGTTAACAACCCAGTTCTCCCGAAGTGGTGAGAACTGGCTGAATCCCACCACTGGGCATGGCCAACTTTTTTTTCTACCAGTTCTGTGGGCGTGGCTTGATGGGGGGGGTAATGTGACTGGATGGGCATGGCCAACTTTTTTTTCTTTTTTCTTTTTACTTTTAAAACCATTTTTTTTCGGCCGAAAAAAAGGTTGTAAAAAAATTCTTTTAAAAGCCCAGCTGAGTTGCCTGATCATCAGAGGCTTTTTTTTTCTTTTAAAAACATTTTTTCGGCCGAAGAGGTTGTAAAAAAATGCTTTTAAAAATAATTTTTAAAAGCCTCTGATGATTGCACGGCTCAGCTGGGCATTGGGGGGGGGGGTGCAGGGATTTTTGCTACCAGTTCTCCGAACCACCCACTGCCATCGCTACCGGATCGAGTGATCCGGTCCGAACCGGGAGCATTTCACCCCTGCCCACCCACCCCCAGGTCAAATACAACCCTGATGTGGCCCTCAATGAAATTGAGTTTTACACCCCTGATATACAGTCTTCCTTTTCATTCCATGGGGGGTAACAAACTAAGCCCTTTGACAGATGGAAGAGTGCCGCTCTATCAATTAACCCAAAGGCAGGGTCCAACAGCAGCAACTCCTGAAATTCAACCGCAGCTGTGACTGTTTCTAACACCAGAAGGGAAAGGCAATTTGGTTCTTCCACCAGCTTCTTCCAGCTCTAACCTAAACTTAATGCACATAATTTAAAATAAACATTTGCAGCAAGAAAGCTGCCAGCGCACGTCAAGATACTGCCACAATTTCAAACAGACCGGATGTTTAGCGCTCAATTATTGCTAGAATGAAAAAGGAGAACGGGAAAGGCCACAGGGACTGTTTATCGAAGATGCCAAAACAGATGTTTCAAATTAAATCAAGGATTAAATGCTCCAGCACATTTATTGATTACACTTGTATTCTACTTTTTCTTCTAGGAGCTCCAAGGGAGAGGGAAGTCCGTGATGCTGCCATTTCCCTATTTTTTTTCCCCTTCCAAACAAACTGATCTCCCTAATCTCAGGCACTTGGATAAAAGGAATTTGGATCCAATTTAGAGCCAATCCTGATGCATTCCCCTCCGCCCCCAGCAACACACAGCTGGGGTGAGGAAAGTGACTTTATCAATGAACTTTTGTTCAAAGGTGAAGGTAAATACTGACATTCTCACCAATGCAATGCAACTGTTTTGCATTCATTCATTCATTCATTCATTTATTAGTTCGATTTATATGCTGCCCTTCTCCGGAAACTCAGGGCGGCTTACAATGCGTTAAGCAATAGCCTTCATACTTTTGTATATACCTGCTTAGTAGGGCTTTTGGGTCCCCCTAAGCGGTGTTCTTTTTTATACAAAGTCAGCTTATTGGCCCCACAATCCGGGTCCTCATTTTATCTACCTCGGAAGGATGGGAGGCTGAGTCAACCTTGAGCCTGGTGAGATTTGAACTTGCAGTAATTGCAGGCAGCTGGCAACTAAGTGCTACTTTAACACACTTAGTCCACTGCGCTACCAGGCTCTTATTAAGTGATCAAGAAGTAACAGAATAATAGAATGGGAAGGGACCATGGAGGTCTTCTAGTCCAACCCTCTGCTCAAGCAGGAAACCCCACCTATACCAACTCCAGGCTGTCCAGTCTCTTCTTAAAAACCTCCAGTGATGGAGCAGCCACAACTTCTGAAGAGAAAGCCTGTTCCACTGGTGAATTGTTCTCACTGTTAGGAAGTTTCTCCTTAATTCTAGGTGGGTTCACTCCAGTTTGGACCGGTTCTATAGAACTGGTAGTAAAACCGTCGGGAAGCTCCACTCACCGACCCCGACGTCATCAGAAAGCTTCTGTGCATGCGCATGGCTCCATTGCGAACTGGTAGTAAAGTAAGAAGAACCCAACCCTGATTCACTCCTTGAGTAATTTTCATCCATTTTTCCCCCCCTTGTCTTTGCCTTCTGGTGCTTTGGAAAATAGGTTGACTCCCTCTTCTTTGTGGCAGCCCTTCAAATATTGGAACACTGCTACCGGTATCATGTCACCCCCTAGTCCTTCTTTTCATTAGACTAGACCCGTCATGGCGAATCTATGGCACACGTGCCACAGGTGGCGCATAGAGCCATATCTGTGGGCACACATTCTCACACATTGCCCTCCCTCAGCTCCAGCGTGCATTTTCAGGCCTTCTGGACCCACCAGAAGTTGGGAAACGGGCTGTTTCTGGCCTCCGGAGGACCTCCGGGGGGTGGGGAAGGCCATTTTCACCCTTCCCAGACTCCTAGAAAGCCTTTGGAGCCTGGGGAGGGCAAAAAATGGGCCTACCGGGCTCACCGTGCCATTGCGTGCCAAAAGAGGAGGGTCCACGGGAGGTCACGCGTGCATGCACAGGAGATGGGGTGCATTGAATTATGGGTGTGCGCACACACGGGTGTGACCTCCCCACACTCCCGCCACTTTTGGCATGTGACAGCAAAAAGGTTAGCCATCACTGGACTAGACCAAGGGTGTTAAACTCAAGACCCGCGGGCTGGATTTGGCCTGTGGTGTACTTAGATCTGGCTCGCGGGGGCCACCCTGGAAACAGCAAAGGACCGGCCTGCAGTGCCTCTGCACAAACGGATCTCGGGAGTCCATTTTCACTGGCAGAGCACTCGCACCACATGAACCCCAGCCCCTCCCCCCCCCAGGTCAAACACAAGCCTGATGCCGCCCTCAATGAAATCGAGTTTAACACCCCTAAACTAGACATACCCAATTCCTGCAATCGTTCTTAGTATGTTTTACACTCCAGGGTGGATAATGGCCTTGCCTTCCATTACACAGCCCTTTCTCAATCTGTCTGCAATCTCCCTGCCTTCTCTCTTTGCATTACATGCCAGAGCAGGACAAGCCAAAGGAATCCCTCCCACGAGGCCTTTTCAGACTGGCAAATAGCAGCAGCCAGGGAGGCTGTAGTGGCAGATGCATCCTAGGGCAGACCCACATTTCCAGTTTATCCCAAAGGAAGGCACCACCCACCCTCTCCATTTTTGGAAGTTATCTGTATGAAGTTATCCTCAATCCACCCTCAATTTTGGGCCACTCTCTCTCAGCCCAATCTACTTGGCAGGTTTGTTATTGTGGGAAAAGCAAGAGGAGGAAGGAGTATTAGATAACGGTACTTTCCCCATCTTGATTTATTAAGACAATAAAGATGGCATATAAATAAACTTCGATTGCAAATAAACTTCTGCACCATTTGGTTTGTCTGCTGCAATTCAGTCCGGTATAAGCAAAGCTTGCCACTCCAATCGGCAAGTCTGCCTGCGATGGGAACTTCTCCTCCTCCTCCACAATATCACTGATGAGACAAATGCGCGAAGGAGACATTTGGGGGTTTCTTTTAACAAAGTCAGAGCCCTTTCTTTTCCAGCCCATAAAAAGAGAAAATGGTAAAACTGTGGCGTCTTTGTCTTTCTCTTTTTCTCTCTCTTTCTCTTTCTCTCCCCTCTCAACTATCCATCCGCCCCCATCCAGTCCACAAAGGGTAAAACAGACAATTCCACCAGCCAGAGACCATGGTAAACCCTCTCCATACAGAATATCAAGCAGAGATGGGTTTCAGCAGGCTCTGAAGAATCGGTAGTGAAAATTTTGAGTAGTTCAGAGAACCGGTAAGTAGCACCTCTGTCTGGCCCTGCCCCCATCTATTCTCTGCCTCCTGAGTTCCAGCTGACCAGGAGGAAATGGAGATTTTGCAGTATCCTTCCCCTGCCACACCTAAGCCACGCCCACAGAACCGGCAATAAAAAAATTTGAATCCCACTACTGATATCAAGCCATCGGTAGGGTGAAAGCCAGACAAAAAGGTTGAAATCTGGAAAAGGATTTATCAAGGCAACTTCATTTCCACGTCATTTATGCACAGCAGATATGTAGCCAAAATTGCAGAAGAGAAAAACCCTTGCAGTTAAAAAAAAAAAGCAACTACTGGTAGTCCTTGACTTACAACAGTTCATTTAGTGACCATTGAAACGGCGCTGAAAAAAGTGACTTTTGACAACTTTTTCACAAGACCTTTGCAGCATCCCCATGGTCACATGGTCAAAATTCAGATGCTTGGCAGCTGACTCATATTTATGATGGCTGCAATGTCCCGGAGTCAAGTCATCACTTTTTGCGAGCTTCTGACAAGCAAAGTCAATGGGGAACCCAGATTCACTTAACCACCCTGTTACTAACTTAACAACTGCAATGATTCGCTTAACAACCTTCCTGGCATGAAAGGTCATAAAATGGGGCGAAACTCACTTAACAAATGTCTCGCTTAGCAACAGAAATTTTGGGTTCAATTGTGACCGTAAGTCAAGGACTACCTGAGACAATACCATCACCAGTCCAACCAGCTACTAAATTCAAAAATGCCAATAAAAGAAATGTGATAGAAATTCTCAACCAGCTGGAGATAATGATACAGAGCCCTCTTTTGCAGAGAGAGAAAAATGTCCAAGAAGTGGGAATGTCCAAGAAATGAACTTCATCATTTGTAAGCTGCAAGAGAATTGAAGGAAGAAATAATAATATGAACTTCATAGTAAGGAAAAGAGTAAATCATCTCCTCCATTGAGTCTAAGAAGCTTCCTCAATGCTGTTATGTGCTACACAGACAAAGAAAACTTGCTGGAAATAGAAGGGGAAAAAGAGGAGAGGTAAGGAGAACAGACTGGATCAAATCAATTACAGGACCATCCTTAGCAAAATACAAGCTGCAGCTGGCAATAACTCAAGTGGCAATTGATCTCTCATCCGTGCTGCTACCAGGAATCAAATTTGATTCATTGAAATCTGCCTGATTATGACATCACTTCTTCCACCGACCTACCATACATAATTATGCCCTGGCGAGCCTTACTTTCTCCCTTGTCCCTGGGATTTGACCCTTTTCTCACCTCCAAGCTAGCGGTGGATTTCCAATATTCTTACCACTGGTTCACCCCGTGCGTGAACGCTTGCTTTGCGCCCGCGTGCCCTTTCTGCACATGTGCCCAGTCTTCCACGCATGTGCTTTGCTTGCTCGCATATCTTCCCTGCATGCGCCCAGCCTCAAAAACATGCCTAAATAGGACGGCATAGAGCCCGGGGAAGTGGGCGGGCCCACCTGCGATCGCCGCTACCAATTCACCCGAACTATTATGAACCGGCTGAATGCCACCTCTGCTCCAAGCCATTCGAGAAACTCCCTTAAGCTTAAGAGTCACCTTCCAGCGAGATGGGCAGCAAACAAATTTAATATATTTAATGAACCTAGAGTTACAACTGTACTTTGCCTCCAATTCCATCATCACCCAACGGTAGCTTCAAACGTGCATAAAATCACTTAAGCCTGTCACCCATTACCTTGGAGGGAGTTCAGGTGACTTCAGGGAATTGGGAACAGAGGCAAGAAGGGGGCAGAATCTTCATCATAACCGGGAATAGCAAATGTCAGACTGGTGTGGTCTGCAGTGGATTTGATCCACAAGGGAACCATGTAGCCTTGACCAATTCCAGAATAGTCAGAGGAAAACATAGTGCAGTTGCACCAGGATTCTTGGACCTTTTATGAAGGACCAGAAATGAGAGCCCATTTGGTCTAGTACAAGGGTCAGCAACCCGTGGCTCCGGAGCCACATGCGGCTCTTTGGGCCCTCTGCTGTGGCTCCCTGTTGGATGATCCCATCACTGGCTGGCCCCGCCCCTCACCTTCTCCTCCCAATCACTCCTCGCCTGGCCTGAGAAGGTAAAGGCGATGGTGGGATGGAGAAGCGGCTAGGGCAGAAACAGAGAAAGATACAGAGAGAGGGGGAGAGAAAGAGGGGAGGGAGGGAGGGAAGGGAGAGAGAGATATCAAAAGGGTTTTGTGGTTCCCAGAGTTTTTTAACAACTGGTTCTCTGCCCTAATGACTGGCTGGGTAGGTGTGGCTAGAGGGGTCATGTGACTGGTGGAAGTGAGTGACATCAAATTGGCCACGCCCACCCAAGTTTTGTGGCTCCCAGTGTTTTCTTTTCTGTGGGAAATGGGTCCAAATGGCTCTTTGAGTGCTTAAGGTTGCAGACCCCTGGTCTAGTGGTTAAGGCAGTGGTGGAATTCAGCCTTTTGGGGCCAGTTAAGGTGAACTGTTAGTTAAATTGCTGGCTGGCCCCGCCCCTCCCCTCCACGCCCCTTCCAGGAGTGCCCCTCCCCCCCCCCCCCCCGTGCCCCATTTTTGCTCCCAGGTGGTTGCAGGGAGGCCTACTAGGTCCAAAATGGGGCATGAAGGGGCAACACGTTCCCTCCCGCCCCCCCCCCCCCGATCTGTTTTTGCTCCCAGGGTGATACAGGAGGCTGAGTGCTGCCTGTCACACACCCCTAGCCATACCCACCATGGCCATGCCCACCCAGGAGGTCATTGGGCAGAGACCCGGTTGTTAAATTATTTGAATCCCACCACTGGGTTAAGGTACCAGACTAGAAAGCAGGAGACCCTGAGTTCAAGTCTCAATTTACCCCTGAAAGCCAGCTGGGTGACTTTGGGTCAGACATTCTCCCTCAGCCCAACCCACCTCACAGGACTGTTGTTGTGGGGAAAAGTAAGAGGAGGAAGGTGTGTTGGATATGTTTCCCACTTTGAGTTATTTGTAAAAACAAACAAAACAAAATAAATGCAGTGGATGACCCAAGACTGACTCTCCATTTGTGGGTCTTTTGCACTCATCCTCTCAGACTTATTTCACTTTCAGAAAGGAGAACTGGAAAAATTTGGGAAAAGTTAAATTCTACGACAACGCGCTATCCCCATATAAAGGACTTGTGACTAGATTATCACCTTGCCTGAAACAAGGATTTAGCTACAGGTAGCTAAGTAAGACCTAACAGGCTACAAACCATTTAAAAAGCCCACGGCCTGGTCTACAACAGCAAAACAAACTACATCATTATGCAGTGCGAGGTGTAAATCCTGCAAGACAGATGAACTGCACACACACCTTTCCCAGTTTTCCTAGTTTGGCCCCAGGCAGGTCTGGGTTTCCTAACATCTAATTTCTATAAAGCGTTAAAGAGGGCCTCAACATACATTGCAATTACAGCAACCAGATTTATTTTTTTAGCAAAGTCTTTTCCATCAAAGTAACTGGGAGCTGTGGAGTTTAAAATCTAATGAGCTTAGAAGGGGATATTAAGAGGAAGAAAAACTGCTTTAATAGGCTTCATAGATTAAAAAACAAAGTACACAGAGTGAAATTGTCGAACATTGGCAACTTTAAAACTGGTGGGGAATTCTGGGAGTACAAGCCTTAAACGTTGCCAGGGTTGGACACCCTTAGCGTAGAGCCTTTTCCTCTACGTTTCAGCTTCATCTTGCCTGGCTAGGTGGCTCAAGTGGCTAAAACACCCAGCTTGTCGATCAGAAAGGTCGGCGGTTCGAATCCCTAGTACAGGTCTCCTGCATGAACAGGGGGTTGGACTAGATGACCTCTAAGGCAGTGGTGAAATCCAAATTGTTTTACTATGGGCTTGGTGGGCGTGGCAGGGGAAGGATACTGCAAAATCTCCCTTCCCACCCCACTCTGGGGCCGGCCAGAGGTGGCATTTGCCGGTTCTCTGAACTACTCAAGATTTCCGCTACCAGTTCGTCAGAATCTGCTGGATTTCATCCCTGCTCCAAGGTGATGCCTTGCAGCTGGGACAGGTGCTGTGTGTGCGGGCTCTACTACACCCCATGCAAAGCAGGATTTCTGCCTTCCAGGTCTGAAGCTTTTCCCCTTAGAGCTGAACTTGGGATGAAAGACATTGAAAAGTTGGGGGTGGGGGGGAAGAGGTTTAAGGCAGCTAAAAGAGTATATGGAACATGGTTGGTAAGAACTTCACTCCTCTTTAACTTGGTGGGACTCCTCCCTCTTTCCCTCCCTAGAGAAAGCTGCCCCACGGTGAACTTAACCGATGTTCTGGAATTAAGCCAATGTTCTGGGTTTGCACGACGGCACATAAATCAGCTAAACAGGAGTGGGGGGGAGACGGTGTCAGTCAACCTGCTAGGCTTAAATTGTGGTTTAGATCATTTATAGCTTGAGAAGGCAGCCGGTTAGTCTCTTCCCCCAAGCAGACTTGTTTTATTATAATTATCGTCATTATTATTATTATTTACTTTATTCATTAAACATGAAACTCAGTCAACCGAACATTCAAAAATGCATCACAAATACCATTGATAATGGTTGATACGGGTTGCTGCCAGCGTCCTAGGTATCAACCAAGTACCTTCTTAAGATGTACGATGTTCCAAGTAGTGCTTATATTATTATTATTAACAGTTCCTAGGTCCTTGGTTAGGACTGGAGCTGCTGAGCTATTAACCAGCCTCAAAGGCTGTGAATCTCACCACAGATTATATTATTATTATTATTATTATTATTATTATTATTATTATTATTATTATTATTATTATTATTATTTTGCATGTTCAGTTGACTGAGTTTCATGTTTAATGAATAAAGTAAATAATAATAATAAATAATTTTCCAGTTAAGTGGCAGCGTGCTAAGATGCCGAATTAACGCAAGGCGGCCCCAGAACTGCTCACCTGCAAATACCTGCCCCGCTGAAAACAAAGGGAAGGTGGCTTCCTTCCGGGTAAACAGGCTGGGGCATAAAACACCGCAGCGGGTCAGGTGCGCACCATCCATCTCCAGCACAGCGCCGCGTCCCCGTTCCCGGCGCAAAAAGGAAAGTTGTTGGAGGTTTTTTTTTTTTTGCAAACCAGAGAAAGTGAACTTTAGAGAAAGTGAACTTTCTCTCCTGCCTCGGCCGGAGCTCCTTCTGGGGGAGCGAGCAGCCTCCCTTCTTCTCCACCCTTCCCTCGCGTCTGTCTCCCCTACCCACCCACCCTCCAGGACTCACCTCTTCCAGCGCCCCCACCGCGCCCCGGCACTTCTGCATCTTGGCGGCGAAGCCGGACGCCAACGGCGAGCTGAGATCCTCCGAGGTGACGGCCACGAACTCCGAGACGCTGAGCTGTTCGGGCATGTTGGGAAGCAGGGGGACCGGTCGCCTGGGCGATCGGAGGAGGAGGAGGAGGTGGAGGTGCTGCGCCCCGAAGGAAAGAAAGAAAAAGGAGGAGGGGAGGAGAAAGTCACCCAAGGTTGGGGAAGGGGCAAAGCCACCAGTGCCTGCAAGGAGTCGGTGGGGTTTGCTTGGGAGCTGGTGGGGAGTCTCCCTTAGCGCGAGGAGCGTTTCAAAAAAGAAGAAGAAGAACAGTACGAAGCCCCCCTCCCCTGTCTGGGTCTGAGCAGTTGAGGAGACCCCCCCAGCGGATGGGCGTCGCTTCACATCCCTCGGTCGGACTGACTCGGCTCGGCTCGGCTCGGCTCCGCTCCGCTCCGGTGTGCAAATGGACTCGAGGCGCCTTCAAGCGCCTTTGGAAGTTGACTCCCCACCTCCCCTCCCCTCCCTCCTTCGGAAGACTTTCCTAAGCGGTCACGTGGGCAGATTGTTACGCCGCCGGAGCTGGAGAGCGCAGTTTTTTTGGACCCCCGCCCGTTAAAGGCGAAGCGCCTCCGGTTCCCTTATGCCTCCTTCTCTTTTTCTCTCCCCCCCCCCCCCGCGCCCCACTCCACGTCTTTCATGCCCTCCCGGGAATGGATCCTCTCTCTCAAAACAGCCGAGAAGGAACTTCCAGCTGTTTGTTGTTTGCAAACTAGATTTCCACTTTGAAAATCCCAAAGGTGCTTTTTTTCCCAAGAGGCAACTGGTCAGTTGCAGGGGTGAAATCCAGCAGGTTCTGACAGGTTCTGGAAGAACCGGTAGGGGAAATTTTGAGAACTGGCAAATACCATCTCTGGCTGGTCCCAGGAGTGGGGAGGGAATGGGGATTTTGCAGTATTCTTCCTCCAGGAGTGGGGAGGGAATGAGGGTTTTGCAGTATCCTTTCTCCAGGAGTGGGGAGGGAATGGGGATTTTGCAGTATCCTTCCTCCAGGAATGGGGAGAGAGTGGAGATTTTGCAGTATCCTTCCTCCAGGAGTGGGGAGGGAATGGGGATTTTGCAGTATCCTTCTGCCATGCCCACCAAGCCACGCCCACAGACCCAGGAGTAAAAAAAATTGGATTTCCCCACTGGTCAGTTGCCTCTGGAAAAAAAGCACCTTTGGGACAAACCTGACCCGGATGACTGAGAATCTCCATAGACATAATTCCACTTTGGAAGGCATCTTGAGAAGAGTGGGAAAAGCAGGGAGGGGGGTGGGAGAGCTTGAAAGGGAAAGCTTCAAGGCTTTCACTTCCTCGGAGCCAATCTTGCATGGGGGGAGAAGGCATGCACACTGGTTGGGCCAGAGTAATCTACCCAGCAATGGGTGGGTGGGATCACTATGGCAAGTAGTCCTTGACTTACGACCACCGTTTTATGCTGCACAGTGCAAAAAATTTGTTCAGTGAGTTTTACCCCATTTTACGACTTTTCTTGCCACAGCTGTTAAGTGAACCATTTCCGTTGTTAAATGAGTAACACGGTTGTTAAAGGTTTCCCCATTGACTTTGCCTGTCAGAAAGTTTGCAAAAGGGCCCCCGGGGATGCTGCAATCGTCATAAATGTGAGTCAGCTATCAAGCATCTGAATGTAAATGTCACGTGACCCCCATGGGGATGCTTCAATGGTCATAAGTGTGAAAAGTGATGGTAAGTCACTTTGTTTCAGTGCCATTGTAACTTTGAACGGTCATTAAGTGGACTGTTGTAAGTCGACTCTCTCTACTCTCTTTGGGGGATAACCATTTCTGGCTTTTCCAGCAACTGAGTTTAGCTCTCTGTTCATTGCTGCAGAATATTTCCTTCAAGGGCTCTTGTGAAGGTCTTTTTTTTTTTTTTTTTTTTGGTAAGGAGTATTTTTCAAGGTCATTTCCGCACTTCTGATTTAATAGGATCTGCAGATGATACCCAGGCCATAAGATTCCCCACATGAAGTGCGATAAAGTCTGTTTATGACTGTTATATGGATACAGCAAATGTCTGGAGCAGTGGTGGGTTTCAAAAACTTTTACTACCGGTTCTGTGGGTGTGGCTTGGTGGGTGTGGCTTGGTGGGCATGGCAGGGGAAGGATACTGCAAAATCTCCTTTCTTACCCCACTCTGGGCTAGTCAGAGGTGGTATTTGCCAGTTCTTCGAAATACTCAAACTTTCCGCTACCGGTTCTCCAGAACCTGTCAGAACCTGCTGGATTTCACCCCTGGTGCAGGACTAAAGGCTACTTCAGCTGACAGCTAGCTGCAGTTCGGCAGTTCAAATCTCACCGCCTCAAGGTTGACTCAGCCTTCCCACCTTCTGAGGTGGGTAAAATGAGGACCCAGATTGTTGGGAGCAGTATGCTGACTCGGGAGCTCCTCCCAAGCTCTGGCTTGGTGGGCGTGGCTTGGTGGGCATGGTAGGGGAAGAATACTGTATAATCTCCATTCCCACCCCACTCCAGGGGAAGGTTACTGCAAAATCCCCATTTCCTCCTGATCAGCTGGGATTCGGGAGGCAGAGAGTAGATGGGGGCGGGGTCAGTCAGAGGTGATGTTTACCGGTTCTCCAAACTACTCAAAATTTCCGCTACCGTTTCTCCAGAACTGGTCAGAACCTGCTGAAACCAAACCTCTGGTCTGGAGGACTCAAGAAGATGTTCTCCAAAAGAAGTTTGACTCAACTGTTGAGCAAAAACAACCGAAAATCTGGTGGCCGTTTAGAAGCGAATAAAAGAATTGCAGCATTGATTCTCGGGGACTGTACATTTTGCAGCGGACGGGCTGTGGCTGCAAAAGTTAAGCCAATTTCTGGAAGATGTTGCTGGGAACAAGATGCAAATTGTCTTGTTTGTTCATGCGTAAATCCTAGGGAGTTCAAGGGGTTTACTCTCACATACTCGTATGTGGGTTGTCACATTAGCTGAACCCCATCCTTCAGAAGCAAAACTCACTGGTTTGGATATCTCTTTGAATGTCTACTGCAGGCATTTCTCAACCTTAGTAACTTTAAAAAGTGCAGATGTCGGCATGCTGGCTTGGGGGATTCTGGGTGTTGAAGTCACACATCTTAAAAGTTGACAAGATTCAGAATTATTGAGGTGTCCAGTTCCTTCCATCTCCACTTTAAAGAGGTCATTGGCTCATCTAACATTTTGGTTGAAAAGACCAAGGAGACCATCTGATACAAGCCCCGCCCCCCACCTCCCCCAGCCAGGGCAGGAATCCACAATAGCATCTTCAACAGATGGTCATCTAGCTATTGCTCACCCCCAGCAGAGACTACATTCTCACCTTCTGTTACCTTGTTGGATTGTTAGGAAACTTTTTTCTGAAGTCCAAACAAGAGTTGGTAGATGACTGATTTTACATACAAGGAGGAATGTTGACATCTTGCAAAGAGATCCTCCAGGAACGGGGGAGAGAGACCCCCAATAGTCACAGTAGTGGCCAAAATTGTGGAAGCCTTTTGGGAAAAGTGTATTTTTGAGGTTTGATATCTAATAACACTACTTTTTTGGGGGGAGTTTCAAGATAATCTCATTCCACTGCTGGAATGGCCTGGGAATAGCCCAGAATCCTTAACCCAATTGAAAAATCTATGGAGCCGACTAAAGAAACTTCTAAGTCAGAAGTGACCCAGCAATAAAACCCATTTAATAGAAGCCATCATTCAATCTTGGTTTCACATGATAACAGCTGCAGAACTAAAAGACTTGGTTCATTCCGTGGGAAGACGTTGTAAGGCCGTCATTCATGCTAAAGGTTACCCAACAAAGTATTAACTGATGATGATAATTTTTACATATCTCGTTTTTTCTACATTTTTCACTTTTCTTTATACTGTAACTGCTATTCTAATAACAAATCCTTCATAAAAGTTTATTGCATCACATTCTTGATTAAATGATATTTCCATTGATATATAATTTTATGGTACTACTCCCCAAAAAAGTGGTATTAGCTAGTTTTAGAAAATACTTTTTTCCCAAAAGGTTTCCACAATTTTGGCCACTACTATAGGTTATCTGACTAAACCTCACAGGCCATAGCAGCTGCCTTTGTAAAACATATACAGGTAGTCCTTGACTTGCAATCTTTCATTTAGTGACCATTCAAAGTTATGACAACACTGAAAAGAATAACATGAACATTTTTCACTCATGACATTGCAGCATCCCCATGGTCACATGATCAAAATTCAGACCCTTGGTAACTGACTCATATTTATGACAGTTGCAGTGTCCCCTGGTCATTGTTATCATCATTTTGTGACCTTGTGACAAGCAAAGTCAATGGGGAAGCCAGAGTCACTCTACAACCGTTTTACTAATTTAACAACCTAGGATCGGGCTGGCTCATGTGGTGAGGACTCTGGGTTGACAATCAGCAAGCTTGCGTTTGAGACCCGGGTGCTGCTGTGACCGGGCGAGCTCTCGTCATTCGCTCCAGCTCCTGCCAACTTAGCAGATCAAAAGTGAGTGATTGCAAGTAGATGGATAGGCCCACATTGGTAGGCACATTAATAAGGATTTGAAAGGAGCCCTCAGCTGGGCATCCTGTGATGTCACTGGCTAATTCTTTCAAGATGGAAGTGCTTCGGTGCTTCCAACATGAATACATGCATGCAGTTAACAGCTGCTGTGATTCATTTAACCTCTGTGGCAAGAAAGGTCATAAAATGAGGAAAACACTTGACAACTGTCTTGCTCAGCAAAAGAAATTTTGGACTGAAGTGTAGTCAACCATCGAGGGTTATCTGTTAAGGAACTTGCAAAATACATTGAACCACAGGGAAGAATCAGGGAATGCCATGATGGCTGTTTGACCTGAGCCTCAAATTCAAAAAGCAGCTTCCAATGCAGGCACATGGGTGGTATTTTAAAAAATATATATTCAGATCATGTCTCGCTGAAAAGCTGAACTTCTGGCAAGCCTGCCTTTCTTCTCTGTCTCGATCCCTCCACACCCCATTCCCCCCAGAGTCTGCCCTGACTGTAATCTAAACACCCTGGCTGCACTCAAGAAACTGAATTGCAAACTAGCTCACCAACTTCTAACCTTTTAGTTATGTAATGCAAGCCGGGGTAATTTATTTCGGAGCAAACCAACCAGGGGTGAAATGCTATTGGTTCGCACCAGTTCAAGGGAACCGGTAGTGATAAAAGCTACCAGTCTGGGCGAACCGTTAGTAAAAAAAAAAGCTACAGGTTTGTCCGAACCGGTATTTCTAACAATCAGCTGTGCCGCATGATTTATATTCGCTAGAAAGCAGGAAATCCTGCTTTCTAGCGAATCTAAATCGTGTGGCAGAGCTGTTCGTTCCCCCCCCCTGCTGTTCTACTTACCTTGTTAAGCCTCCTTTTTCCATACGAGGGACACGTTTGGTGTGCACAGCGCATGCACACGTAGCGGGCAGCAAACCTGTGGCAATCCGCAGAGGATTTCACCATTGAAACCAACATATGGGGTAAGTCCCAAAGGTGCTTTTTCAAGAGGACTTTCTGGATTTCCTTTCTCAAGATTTTTCGCTTTTCATCCAAGAAGCTGGAAGAGAAGCGAAACATCTTCAAACCCCCCCCCCCCCCGAAAGTCCAGTTGCCTCTTGAAAAGCATCTTTGGGACAACCATGACCTGGATGACTGAGAATCTCTATAGACATCTGGGTTAAAGTTATCCTACCACAAGCACTGGGTGTCAGGAAGATATTTTCCAGCCTCAATTTAATTTTGGGCAAGGAAATAAATTACTTGGTCAATAGGTGGCCATATACAAGGATCAAATCGCTATAGAGATTCTCAGTCATCCAGGTCATGGTTATCCCAAAGGGTTTTTTTCAAGAGCTGAAGAAGCTTCTCAGATGAGAAGAAAAACATCTTCAAAGAAAAACCAGAAAGTCCAGTTGCCTCTTGAAAAAAGCACCTTTGGGACATTAATCAAATCAATCAATTAATCAATCCCAGAGATTTCAATTAGAACTCATCAAAATTAAGTGCACAGTATTGTGGTCCACCAGCAGCCTGCAGAGCTGACAGTGGAGTCCGACAGTGAGGAGGCTGGGGAGGACAATGGGCCGGTCCTGGAGTCTGGGGAAGGCATGGACGAGGGCTCTGCGTCAGAGGCAGAAATGGGGCCAGGGCCATCTGGGAGTGATGCGCGGACTCCGGAGCCTCCAGAGTCGGACAGCAGAGAGGAAGAGGAACAGGAGGAGCCCGTTCCTAGTGCATCCAGATGGCAAGAGCAGCTAAAGCAAAAGGGATGACTTGGGAGTAAGGTCAGGAGATGATTGGCCCCTCCCATAAAAGAGCAGCAAAGGCTCTTGGGCTCTTTGTAGGAAAGCAACATTGCTAAATCTCTTAGGAGATTTAGGAGTTGTAGGAAAGCAACGTTGCTAAATTTCCAGTCGGCATCTCGTTTCTGAACTTTGTGGGGCTTTGCCAAGAAAGGCCCTTGGCAGGGTGCCAAAGAAGATAAACGTTTGTGATAAGCCCAAAGGACTTATTCTGAAAGACTTGGTTTGCAATTAATTTGGACTAAGCTGGGAATGAAGTAATTCTCAGCTGTTATAATAAAATAGGTTTGTTTGGGACTAATTGTGTCTTGTAATGATTAAGTGATCTTCTGGGTGCGCTTTAAGGTTTTGGTTACCACCTTTAGAGCGCTCCATGGCATCGGACCGGGGTATTTACGAGACCGCCTTCTGCTTACAACAGCCTCTCACTGACCAGTACGCTCCCATAGAGAGGAGCTTCTCAGGCTGCCGTCGGCCAAACAATGTCGGCTGGTGGCCCCCAGAGGGAGAGCCTTCTCTGTGGGGGCACCTTTCATCTGGAACGAGCTCCCCCTGGAGATATGGAGGTTCCCAGACCTGCGCATGTTTCAACATGCTCTCAAAACATTTTTATTTCAGCAGGCTGGCCTGGCCTAACTCTCCCTTTTAAATTTTTTAAATTGTTAATCTGTTTTTGTAATTGGGTGTTTTAAATTGTTTCAGCCAAAATATTTAACAATTTTAATGGGTTTTAATGTTTGTACTATCTGTTTTTTTATCCTGGCTGTCCACCACCCTGAGTCCCCCTGGGAGTAGGGCGATATATAAATGTGATAAATAAAATAAAATAAAATAAAATAAAATAAAATAAAATAAAATAAAATAAAATAAAATAAAATAAAATAAAATAAAATAAAATAAAATAAAATAAAATAAAATAAAATAAAATAAAATAATAAAATAAAATAAAATAAAATAAAATAAAATAAAATAAATAAGTGAGCCTAGGTCACAACACACAGGGATTCTGCCCTTGAAGTTCTGCAAAATTTCCAAAAATTAGATAAGTTTAGATCTACCATCAAAGACAAACTGAGTGTCAAAGGGATTCTGCTCTACGCAAATGAAGAAATGCTAGTTGGTTTTTGTAATATTGAGATTGTTCATATGTAGCCGGCTAAATGTTTTCTTCTTTATGAAACGTGCAATAATACTTGCATTCTTTCCCAAGCTAAATAAAATGTCCTAGACTCTGCGGGGCAGGTATCTAATAATAAGTTCTATTTTACATCCATGTCTCCTTCCGAATTATTGGTGGAATCTGGGGGGGCGGGGGTCCCAGTTTTGAGGGGAGGGGCAAAGGCTATTATACCCAAACCCATTGGCAGGCAGATTCTATCTCTATTATCAAATGTGGGATGGGAAAAATTGTTAGTTAAATGAGAATTAACATTATTAATGAGAGAGAGAGAGAGAGAGAGAGAGATATTTGGATTAGTCCTCTATTTTGTTGCCAGTTGTTCAGGGGAAAAACACCTGGTCTGACTGCTTCTGTCAATAGTAGCTGCCAATGGAGAAATCAGCAGCTGATAAGAGTTCAAGGTAAAACATAAAGCAATGTTTCTTGCAAACAAGGTATGGCTGACGGCACAAAGATATATTATATTTCTTCAAGTTGAGTTTCTCTTGATAACTACAAGGACACACCCAGGCAGTTTGTCTGACAACAATAGGAAAGCGACTTGCCCGTTCTCTTCTTCCTGAGTGTTACAGGTAAGTCCTCGACATACGACCACAACCGAATCCAACATTTCTGTTGCTAAGCAAAACAGTTAAGTGGGTTTCGCCCCATTTTACGATCTTGGCGCACATGAATCCCGGCATCTGTTTACATTAGTAACACAATTGTTAAGTGACTCTGCTTCCCTGTTGACTTTGCTTGTCAGAAGTGATCACATGACCCCGGGGACACTGCAACTGTCATAAACAGGAGTCACTTGCCAATCGTCTGAATTTTGAATATGTGACCATAGGGATACTACTGCAGTGGTTATTAGTGTGAAAAATGATCGTAAGTCACTTTTTTCAGGGCCGTGGTAACTTTGAATGGTCCCTAAATGAACTGTTGTAAGTTGAGGACTACTTGAACTTGATTTCTTAGTTTGGTATATAGCCTAAGTATTTCCTGGTGGTCTCCCTTCTAAACGCTAACCATACTGCCTTTGTTGAAGCTGGTTTGGAGAGACAATGAAAATTAGAATATTCTCCCACCCACGCCCCTTGCTAACGTCACAACTACTTTCAGTGAAACAGAAATAAATCCAGAAGATGCCAAATGCATTCTGGTTTTAAATCCATAGTAGATCTGGCCCACGGGGTGCTTACATCTGGCCTGTGGGGTCAGCTTGGAAATAATAAAGAACTGGCCAATGATACCTCTGGCAGCCAAAACAGGGCACCATTTTCAGCCTAAGCGGCCTCCTGCAGCGCTGTACTGGCCAAAATGGGGTACAGGCAGAGGCCCCCGCGGCCTGTTTTGGCCCACAAAGTGCTACAGAAGATCGTCCAGCCCGAAAATGGAGTGCAGTGGGCCTTGCGGAGTTCCCCACGCCCTCTTTAGGTTGGCAAAGTGCTTTAGGAGGCTGCCTGTCCTGTCTCCCCCCCTCTCAGCTGGCCCATGTAGGACAACTACAATGCTGGTCAGGCACTCGAAGAAATCCAGTTTGAACTCCGAACTGTTGGAGGTGTGGACACAAACCAGGGACATTCTACCAC
The DNA here is from genome assembly GCA_030761175.1 of Masticophis lateralis. NCBI lineage: Eukaryota > Metazoa > Chordata > Lepidosauria > Squamata > Colubridae > Masticophis > Masticophis lateralis. The sequence continues at coordinate 15,235,630 of JAUDYJ010000009.1, forward strand.
ATATGGTGGACCTGTCCTAAGATTAGGAAATTTTGGGACAAGATAAAAAAATGGCTGGATGAAATAACAGGGCAGAAGATAGAAAGAAAGCCAGAAATGTTTCTCCTGGGTATTCTGGAAGGGAAAATGCAGAAAAGTATACAATATATTATATTGCACATACTAACGGCAAGTAGAATTGTGGTAGCACAAAATTGGAAACAACCAGACACCTCTCCAGATCAAATCATAATAAAAAAAATATACCAATGTGCAGAGATGGACAGATTTTCTATGGAAATGAAGGAGAGGGAGAAACACCGAGTACTATTTAATATGGAATAAATGGTATTCCTGGCTGGAGAGTAAACATAAAATTTAAGGGATGTTTTTGTTATGAGATTGAATAGTAAATAGAAATCAAGATAATTTAAATAAAGGTGTAAGTTTAAGATAGAGGTATTTAGAAGTAGAATTTGTGTAAAGAGGTTAAATAGGTTAGAGATACAGATGCAGAAAACTTGTTATTAGTATTGAAATTTTGATATGTTTGTTTTTGGTTGTGTGTGTGTAATTTCTTGCTTTTTTGTGTATTATGTTTCTTTTTGTACTGTGTATTTTAATCTTTGGAAATTTAGTAAATATTATTTTTTAAAAATAGAAATCCAGTTTGACACCCCTGCAATCATTGAATTTATAAAGGTTTTGGGATGAAGGGTTTCCTGTTCAGATTTATTCCTGGGACCTGTGGCTGGTCAAGTAGGACTGTAAAAGGATGGAAGCATCTCCGTGGAATCATCTTAAGTTAAGTTCACCCTATTTCTATTTTGGAAATTCCCAGATCTGTGCTGCTTTGCATTGTCATTTCCTGCCGAGACTTTGGGCTGGGAGCAACTCTGCACGGATCCTTGCATTTGGCCCCCAGCCACCATCCCAGGACCGGCTCTGAACTGCGGAGTGAAGCAGCCAGATTTAAGAATTCTTTGCTTTTCCCCTGCTCTCCACCCTTGCATGTTGAAACCATCTGGAAAATTCAAAATGCTTCCGTCTGTTTTGGTTAACCCTAACGAAAGCATCCCCCAGCGATGGGAGTTCAGATGTGGTTTCCTCCATGGACCGAGAATTGTTTTTGACATTCCACTCCATCCATCTGACCAAAATTCCCCTCAACTTCTTTGCTCTGGTGTCATTGTGCCCAGCTTCCTGGGACCATTCCAGGAAAGGTACCCGGATGGAGGGTTGCAACAAGGAGGAGACGTCTGTATCAGTAGTAAAATGTAAAATTTGTTACTACCGGTTCTGTGGGTGTGGCTTGGTGTGGGGGGGTAATGTGACTGGGTGGGCATGGCCAACTTTTTTTTCTTTTTCTTTTAACTTTTAAAAGCAGTTTTTCTACAACCTCTACGGCCAAAGAGAAAAAGTGCTTTTAAAAGGCTGTGACGGTCCCAGCTGAGCTGTCTGATCGTCAGAGGCCTTTTTTCCTTTTAAAATTAAAAAAAAAATGCTTTTAAAAGAAAATAAAGCCTCTGACCATCAGGCAACTCCGCTGGGATCATCAGAGCCTTTTAAAAGCATCTTTTCTACAACCTCTTTGGCCGAAGAAAAAATGCTTTTAAAAGTTTTTAAAAAAAGCCTCTGATGATCGCGCAGCTCAACTGGGCATGGGGGGGGGGGGGGGCAGGGATTTTTGCTACTGATTCTCTGAACCATCCGCTGCCATTGCTATCAGATCAGGCAATCTGGTCCGAACCGGGACCAGATACACCCCTGGTCTGTATGGATGTTGCAAGGCTAAAGGTTTGGACAGCCCCCAAATCCCAGGTAGGTCTGCATGGCTGGGTATCTCCTTAACTGCCTAGAGATGGACCCCTGAGTCAGTGGTGGTATTCAGCCGGTTCTATCCGGTTCGGACAAACTGGTAGCAGCGATGCGGGAGGCTCCGCCCACCCGTCTGGACATCATCATGTCCCATTTTTGACGCTCTGTGCATACACGGAAAGCTCACATTTGTGAACCGGTAGCGAAGGTAAGTGAATTATATCCCTGCCCGGAGTAGAAGAATGTGAAAGGATTGATAAAAAGGGACATTTGATTTCGGGACCCATGACAGGCAGTCCTCGACTTACGACCACAATTGAGTCCAAAATTTCTGTTGTTCAGCGAGACATTTGTTAAGTGAGTTTTGCCCCATTTTACGACCTCTCTTGCCACAGTTGTTAAGCGAATCACGGCCGTTGGCAAGTTAGTCACACGATTGTGAAGTGAATCTGGCTCCCCCCCTCCGGTTGATTTTGCTGGTCAAAAGGTCACAAAAGGGGATCATGTGACCTTGAGAACACAGCAACGGTCGTAAGTCTGAACCGGTTGTCCAAGCATCCGAATTTTGATCACGTGATCATAGGGGATGCTGCAATGGTCGTAACTGTGAAAAACGGTCACAAGTCACTTTTTTTAGCGTCATCGTAACTTAAAGAACGGTCCCTTCATGGACGGTTGTAAGTCGAGGACTACCACTCTCTCTGTGGATTGTGTGCAGGGATGCAACCGACACAATTTGTGTGGCCCTTTGGAGCAAGAACTGCTTCCGGTCCTGCTTTGTTCTCCACTCAACTGTCCTGAGATTTCCTGTCAGCTCATCTACCGTGTCATTCTCCTCCCCAGTCAGTCCCTTGCAGGCCCTGCCCTCGTTTTGCAATGGGACGGTGACACGGCACTGTTGCAATCGTTGTTGCTTTGTGAGCAAAGACTGGTTTGACATGGCTGCAGTTCAACATCAACGCCTGCAACCGAAAGAATTACTACTCCCTGCCTTTGCTGTTTCTCTCCTTGGCGTTTTCGTTTTTCTACTCACAACTGTAACCTTATAGCTTCGACCTTTACGATTTATGGTGTTTTTAGTTTCCTAGTATGATTTTGATTACCGTATTTTCCGGCGTATAAGACGACCCTCCTCAGAGCCATTTAAGGCTCCTCAGAGCCTTATGGGCTGGTCTGCCTGGTTACAGGAGAATGAGACCCGGCGTATAAGACGACCCCCGACTTTTGAGAAGATTTTTGTGTGTTAGAAAGTAGTCTTATACGCAGGAAAATACAGTACTTATTTAGTATTCTATGACCGGGATGGCGAACCTATGGCACGGGTGCCGGAGGTGGCATACAGAGCCCTCTCTGGGGGCACGCGCACCGTTGCCAGCTGCTCTTCTAGTTTCCGGTGCGCACATGCGCGCCGGCCAGCTGGTTTTTGCGGGTGCTGGAATGCTGGAAAATGGCCTGAAAACAGCCCCCAAACCAGCCAAAAAATAGGCCCTTTTTTGGGCTGTTTTCAGGCCAAAAATGGCCCAAAAACGGCCCCAAAATGGCCTGAAAACAGCCAAAAAATGGCTAAAAAACAGGCATGCGTGTGCCAGTCAGCAGGTCTTCGGTTTTCCAACGCTCTGGTGTCCACAGGTTGTAAAAGGGCCACAGTTGCCCACCCCTGGCCTAGGGGTGATCCCCTTTTGCAACCTTCTGACAAGCAAAGTCAATAGGGAAGCCAGATTCACTTAACAACCATGTTATTAATAACTGCAGTGATTCGCTTAACGACTGTGGCAAGAAAGGTTAAAAGATGGGGCGAAACTCACTTAACTAAGCTGTCTTGCTTAGCAACCGAAATTTTGGGCTCAATTGTGGTTGTAAGTCAAGGACTAGCTATACAGCTTTTTTAGGAGTTATGTTCCATTTTTTTTTCCCTCCCGGGTCAGTGTGGGTCATATTTTTTCCCTTTTCCTTATCACAACAACCCTGCAGGGAAGGCAAAGCACCCGACTCACTCTTCCACCCAGCTATTTTTTTCCAACAAGTCACATTCCAGATTAGCCCAAGTGTTCACGGATGTTTTGTCTACATTCAGATTTTTCCTTCCTTCCTTCCTTCCTTCCTTCCTTCTCTCCCTTCCTCAGTTTTGTTGATCATCAGTGGATTCCAGTGGCATCCTTAGGATTGGCTGTAGCAATAGCATTTAGACTTATATACCGCTTTGTAGTGCATTGCAGCCCTCTCTAAGCGGTTTACAGAGTCAGCCTATGGCCCCAAACAATTTTGGGTCGTTTTACCCACCTCGGAAGGATGGAAGGCTGAGTCAACCTTGAGCCTGGTGAGATTCGAACTGCCATCTCAACAGTCAGCAGAAGTAGCCTGCAGGACTGCACTCTAACCACTGCACCACCACGGCTCACGGTAAGTAAGACCCTTACTGGGCATTCTTACCACATTCCAAATTCCCGGAGGTTCTCCTAATTTCTCATTCCCAACTCTGGCCTTTGGTGGGTGGAGGAGGGGAAGGCTTCTTGGTGGGATCAGATCACAGCCAGAGTTTTTCCTCATTTCTTCAGTCTGTGGTGGGTGAGGAAGAGAAAGAGCAGATCTCAACCCTTTCATCTTCTGGCACGGTTAACAGAACATAATCCTCACAGTTTCTCTCCTTCGCTGCTGCTAGTTTCCAGGAAAAACACTTTATCTAAACTCACTAATTTTTTGCAGATGAATGAGATAGCAGTTGGGGAAACGAAGCGGGGAAAGCCTAAATTCCGGGAAGGCACTCAAGATGAATTTACAGTAATTATAGGACTATTTAGCCACCCGTCCATTCCAAAATTCATCATACGATTCTACCACAATCAAAATTGGGAAAGTGTAGAGGAAGGAAGGAAGATAGGAAGGGAGGGAGGGAGTGGGGAAAAGTAGAAAAATACGGACCCCCTTTGGTGGGAAGGTAACAGCATTCCGGCATTTAGTCATGCCGGCCACATGACCATGGAGATGTCTTCGGACAGCGCTGGCTCTTCGGTTTTGAAACAGAGATGAGCACTGCCCCCTAGAGCTGGGAACGACTAACACATATGTGCAAGGGGAACCTTTGCCTTTATCTTAACCATAGGATGCTGCAAATGTCCATAAATATGGACCAGTTCCTGAGCACACCAAAATGCAATCACCTGACCTGGGGGCGGGCGATAATGTCCGGACTTTGAATCCAAGTGATATGTAGCCTGGGGAGATCTGTTATAACTTCCAAGTCACTAAGTAACCAGTTGTTAAGTCGAGGACTACTTGTAAAGTAGAAGAGTGGCGCAGCAGACTAATGCTACTGTTAAAGGTACTATTTAGCTTCCAGCTGCCTGCAATTACTGCGAGTTCAATTCTCACCAGGCTCAAGGTTGACTCAGCCTTCCATCCTTTCTAAGGTAGGTAAATTGAGGACCCAGTTTGTGGGGGACAATAAGCTGTCTTTATATAAATATACAAAAGTATGAAGGCTATTGCTTAATGCCTTGTAAGCCGCCCTGAGTCTCCGGAGAAGGGCGGCATATAAATCAAAATTAAATTAAATAAAAAAAAAAAAGAGCTACATACAGGTTACAATTCAGGATTAGTTTGTAACGTTTGGGTATTTCAACTTGGATTACTTATGTCAAAATCCAACATTCTCTCCATTGTATCAGATGTTTTGGTCGGGCTGGGAATGGGAATGATTAAAAACCTAGAATCATCCAATAGGAATAGGCCACCGTTACTCAATTCAGCACTGAAATCCCAAATACAGCATCTCTAACCAATGCTTTCTCCAACTTCTTTGGACATGTTCACTGAAAAGGAACCCACAAACTCTCCAGGTCACTATTTCCACTGCCAAAGTGCTCTGACTGTTCACGTTTTTTCCAACTTTTTATTGGAATTTGCTTTGTTAACCATTATTCAGCCTCCTGCGATGATAGGAAACAGACCTTCACTTTTGTTTTGAGAGACCTGCTAGACTTCAACGTTTAGCAAAACTGTCTTTGTAGCAGCTCTAAAATGCTTCCTCCTTCAGCCTCTTCCTCTCTGATCACTTCTGCTAATTTGACTGCTGTATGCAAGTAGTCCTCGACTTAAAGGTAAAGGTTCCCCTTGCACATATGTGCTAGTTGTTCCCAACTCTAGGGGGCGGTGCTCATCTCCATTTCAAAGCCGAAGAACCAGCACTATCCGAAGACGTCTCCGTGGTCATGTGGCCAGCATGACTCAATGCCAAAGGCGCACGGAACACTGTTATCTTCCTACCAAAGGTGGTCCCTATTTTTCTACTGGCATTTTTTACGTGCTTTCGAACTGCTAGGTTGGGACAAGTAACAGGAGCTCACCCTGTTATGCGGCACTAGGGATTTGAACCATTGAACTGCCGACCTTTCGATTGACAAGCTCAGCGTCTTAGCCACTGAGCCACCACATTCCCATTAGTCATTGACTTACGACCATAATTAAGCCTGGAGTTAGTTTTGTCTTTATGCTAGATGTTAAACTGGTCTGTGTGACTAGACCTGGACTTATCACATTTTCTGAGGAGTTTAAGAGAATCCATTATACCTAAATGAGCAAATTTCTTTTGGTTGGAAACCAGAAATAAATGCCTGAAATGTGATAAAAACATTGAACATTGCGATCACGTGACCAAAAGATGCTGCAATGGCCATCAAGGCAAGCGAAGTTGTCAAATTCCCCAAATATGATTGTCTGACTCACGGTGTATGGCTGTTGTAACTTCGAAATTGGGTTATTAGGTATATTTTGAGAGGTCCATTGTAACTCTGAACAGTCACTAAAGAACCAGACATAAATTAAGGACTGTCTGTAATGGCAGGTCATATTAATGTATCCCTAAATTTTTCCAAAAGTTTTTATTTAACAGGGAGACTATTATGGTTAATAAATTTACTAGTTGCCTCAATTGTTAAAGCAAATGTGGGGGACATTAATTAATATACATAAAAGATTAGTAAGATCAATGGCTTTGCTACCCGCCATCTCCTTCGTTTGATTTAATGATGAGTAGGAAAGATAGAGCAAAATATGAATACATAAATCATGTTGCCAAAGGAATGTCAAGATCAAACAAAGAAATCTATTTAAATAAGTAAATAGGCCCCAAAGACAGCATTTCAGGGAAATCCAAGTTTTTCCGGGGAAAACAGCGGGTGGAAGATAAATCTCTATTAGCTCACCGAAGATGAATTATAGCAATCCAGAACAATTAGAACAGAATAGAAAGAAAATATAGCAATTTGTTTTGCAGGAATAATTTATTTTCCTTGACTGGAAGCACTATATCCAAACACCAGATTGCTTTACCTCTAGAGAATATACATTGTTATATATGCCTGACTAGGTGGCTCAGTGGCTAAGACACTGAGCTTGTTGATCAGAAAGGTTGGCAGTTCAAATCCCTAGAACAGGTCTCCTGCATAAGCAGGGGGTTGGAGTAGATGACTTCCAAGGTCCCTTCCAACTATTACGGTTATAACATACCTATTACTCCTTTCGCCTATTTTCCATGTATAGTGTTTTCCTGAAAATAAAACCCTGTCTTATATTTTTTGAACCCCAAAATAAGTGCCTGGCCTTATGCCGCAACGGTTGTAAGCGTGAAAAACAGTCATAAATCACTTTTTGGAATCACTATTTACGTAAGATCCTAGGGGATACCTGGGAAAGACTTAGGAGAAAGTTGTATCTGAAGAAACCATGTTGGATCTCAATTCAGGAGGCCCTGGTATATCCAACGTTATATAAAGGAGAGAAGGTCTTGACCTATGAAGATATTTTGGATACTCAGGGCAGACTGAAGACATGGGAACAACTGAGGTCGGAGGGGTGTAACATAGACTGGTGGGCCTACACCCAAATACACTCAAGGTGGAAGAAAGATCAGGAGTGTGAAAGGATATATCATGAAAAACAAGAATTGGATAAAATCTTATTAGGTAATGACCGGAAAGCCTTATCGAAATGCTATTCTTTATCTATTATCACTGAAAGTGGCGGAGGAAGTTGTTAAAGACTCCATGATTGCTTGGGGGCGAAATATGGGTTATTTGTTGAATCTTCAAAAATGGAAGGAGATTTGGCTTAAAAATTTAAAATTAACTATGGCATCCTCTTATAAAGAGAATATTTATAAGATGGTTTATCGATGGCACCCACCTCCAGCAAGATTAGCTAAAATGTTCCCCAGGACATCTTCACAGTGCTGGAAATGTGGGCATAGCAATGGAACTTACTTCCACCAATGGTGGACATGCCCGCTGGCAGTTAAATATTGGATGAAAATATGACAATGGTTGTTTGAAATTACACACTGTAGAGTGGAACTGAAACTAACTTTATAACTTTGAATGGTCACTAAATGAAAGGATGTCAGCCTAGCACATCCTGTAGTTAAAATTTTTAAAAAAGAAAAAGAAAAAAAAAGGAGCCATACATAAAGAGCCGAAAATGAGTCCCACTTTGGTTCAAACGTTTTATTTCCTTCTTCTTCTTGTCATTGCTGCTCACAAAAGAATAATAATAATAAAACACGTCATCAAGTGCCTCAAGGTTATTTTTTTTTTGTTTTAAGTCATACACATCTCCATCCACAAGGCCAAGGCAAACTTAACAAAAAGCCTTAGAACACTTTTTTTTTTTTAAATACTCTGGTTTTCAAACAAAGCAAATAAAACCCACACGTGGCCCAACAAGCGTCAAAGATGGTTCCTGTTATAAATACAGTGCAACAATTATATACAACTTTTACAATTTTTAAGACGAAACCCAGCAAAGGTCGCTGGGCCAAAGATATTGGTAAGAATTTTAAAAGGTGGCTTGCACAAGGAATCCCTCCTGCACGTTAGAATTAAGACTGGAGCTGAGCTGCAATTCATTAAGCATATGCTCAACCCCTATTAAAACCTGGTGTGAGAAAACACACACACACATACACACAAAAAAACTCTGCTAACCAAACGGCGACATGATGAACTAATTATACTATAAGCCTAGTTCCAAAAAAACAGCATTCTACAAACTTCCGGTGTTGTAGAACGGTTCTTCAAATTCATTGCTCTTTTTAAATTTCACATACAAATAATTTCATTGAGGAAGAAATCCACAAAGACGTGTCTTCCAAAAGCTTATCAAATAGTAAAAAAACACATAGCCCTTTGCTCAAAGAAGGGAACACCGGCACTGCTTCCCCGTCCCCCAACACACACACTTCCAAAACTGTGCATGTGAGCCCAGATGAGCTACACAAAGCCAATAACCATAAGCAGGGACCAGCAACTAGCAATGGAACTGCTCCAGTGGTGAAATCTGAACCGGTTTGTACCGCTGTGCGCACCAAAGGGAGGTCTGGGAAGGTAAGTAGAACAATGAGAAGGGGATCAGCTGTGCTGTGCGATTTAGCTTTGCTAGAAAGCAGGATTTCCTACTTTCTAGCAAAGCTAAACCGTGCAGCACAGCTGATCATCGGAAATACCAGTTTGGAGGAACTGCTAGCCTTTTTAAACTACCAGTTCGGTCGAACTGCTAGCCTTTTAAACTATCAGTTCAATTGAACCAGTAGTTTTTATCACTACCGGTTTGCCTGAACCGGAGCAAACCAGTAGCATTTCACCCCTGAATTGCCCCCCTATCCAAACAGCCACTTCTCTTTTTAAGCAGGGGTGGCACGGAATGGGACAACTCACCACGGCCAGCTCGCCCCACCTAACACATCATAGCCAACTCTGAACAATTCAATTTAATAAATATTTAATTTTTTGTCATTCGTATTTCATTTTGTCCCTTCTTTGGCATCCTTTCTTTAATGATTCTATGCCATTATTTCTTCGATATTAGTGTAACTCTTGTCCCGCAGTGAGTTGGCCATGGTGAGTTGCCGTTGACCTAGGGGGGACAGGTTGTGAACCAAGGAATAGCATCTGGAGAAGGAAGTGTGCTAAGGCTTACTCTTGGGTTGTGCAAGGCATCTGTGTCAAGAGGTATAACTGTATGCAATTCTAATGCGATCTTCAGCCTGGCCAGCATTGCTATAGGCACCTGGGGCAAAGCTGGGGACACCTTTCCACCATGCGTCCAAATTTGGCACCTTCTGCTCCCTTGTTTCCTGCTTGAGCAACAAAACTGAGGGTGGCTGTAGCCAGCAAAACTACACTGGGTTTAATGGGGGGCTCTAAAAAATAAGGCAGTGAGAAGCTTTCTGTGAACTACCATCACTGACGTTGTGAACGTGGACCCATCTCCTTGCAACCAAAATAAAAATAAAATCACTACGTTTTGCATGAGCAAAGTGCAAAACTAATTTGGAATACAGGGTGTAACTCAGATTTTAAGAGCTCAGCTAAGGGAAAAGCATATAGACTGAGGATTCCCTCCCTCCCCATAAGACTGGTGCCCCAAAATACTATACAGAACCTGATATTCACTTTCCAGATAATGCAATTTTTTGAACATCCTTCTCTTGCATTCCTACATTCACCCACCATGTGCATGCACAGACAGACATTCAGGCCTCGGAGTATTCACTACCAGTTCCAATTGAGACATGATAGTTCACCTACCGCAAGCAAAGGAATTAATATTTTGAACAGCCCAAGTATAAACCTTTGCATACAGAAGAAACAAGCATGTCAAAAAAAGGCTAGGCTGACATTTCATCCTGGGATCTAAATATCCTCTGCATTAGGTTATGACTTCCTGAACCGACACAGGCCAGATAGAGGGTCCCAACGTGGCAATAAGCCAGCTCTACGTGACAATGTGGTTAAGGCAAACCAAAGGCTCCTTTAAAGCTAGGCTGAATTTGTTCAAGGAATTCAGTCACATAAATTGTGAAGAAAGGAAAAAAAAAATCAAGGGTGGATCCAAACTATGTATAGTTGGTGGCTTAAGGATCAGTAAAGCTCCAGACTTTAAACCACAGGAGAATCCCTGGATCCAGGCCAACTTGTTGTCTATTTAGCATCTCTCTTTATGTTAAGGGTGTCCAACCTTGGCAACTTAGATTTCAACTCCCAGAATACCTCAGCCAGCATGGCTGGCTGGGGAATTCTGGGAGTTGAAGTCCACAGATCTTAAAAGTTTCCAAGGTTGGACAACCCTACTCTACATGTTGATGAGAGCGGATGCTCCTGGATAGGAGTGTCCCCTCCAAACCTCAGTGATCTTGGATTAGAAAACAACCCAAGTGTCATTCTAATTCCCTGAGAAAGGATGCATTTACTACAGATGGACTTGTGTCACTAAGACAGCTAGAAATAATAATTGTGAGACAATTACTGGAAAAGACTTCCCTGCCTTTTGGTTTCCCCCCCTCCCTTCCACCATCCTATTTAGGGAAGAGATGTGTAACCTTCAAAATCTTTTTTTTTTGAAAGAAAAATAAAATACAGGTCAAGAGCCGTTTCACCTTTCATAGAAATGAACCAATTTTGAAATAGGTAGCTCCTTCCATCCATCCATCAGCAGCAAACCTAAAAGGAAACGTGCTGCAGTTTTATTGAGAGCTGCAGGTATGTGACCTTACAGCGGGGAAATTCAGCTTGCCTGAGCTCTTGAATAATCCATGTATTTCGGTAGACAACCAATTCTGGTTATCTGATAGAAAGTGATCTGTTGCAGTCAAATCCGATGTCACCGATATAGGGAAGCTGTTCTGGCAAAAATAAGCAAGTATTGCTGAGATGCCAGTGTCAGCCTCAGAAGCAAAGGATTGATAAGAGTCTGGAAATGTTGCAGGAGAATAATGTGCAACTCCACTGCTAATATAATCAGTGGTGGGATTCAGCCGGTTTGAATGAACCAATTGTTAAATTACTGGCTGGCCTCTCCCTCCCCGGAGTCCCCACAAGCCCCATTTTCGCTCCCAGGAGGTTGCAGGGAAGCCTACTAGGCCCAAAATGATATGGGGTGGTGCCCCCCCCCCGTGGCCCATTTTTGCTCCCAGGGGGGTGCAGGAGGCCGAGTGCCACCTGTCACACCCACCATGGCCACACCCACCCCGCCAGTCATTAGGGCAGAGAACCGGTTGTTAAATTATTTGAATCACACCACTGAGTATAACGTTCCCCGATAACATCGCATCTGCTTTATATATTGTGAGTCAGAGGCTACGTTATTCTACTTATTAGAATACATAAAATGGCTGACGGGTCACCATTTCTTTGACCAAAAAACACACACTTCAGAATTAAGGCTACGGTCAAGACTTAAGGGACCGCTGAAAAACCTTGGATCCACTGAGATCCAGATCTTGGAGAAGCGAGAATCACATCAGTTGGCATGACTATGAGTTGAACACTTGGACCCAAACAAAGAATGAAGTTGTGCGATCAGTAATGGTCCAATTAAGTAATGAACACAGCCAACTCAAAAGATCAAACCTGTCTGGGGGAAGGGGAAAGTGTGTTTGCATGGATTTAAAAACGTCCCTTTAAGCTGCATCTTGGGAAAGAACATGGCTGCCTTGTTAGACCTCAGCTTTTAGCAGAAAAGAAATCAAACATCCTCTTGGTTTTATCCATCGCTTGGGGTGCAACAAAGCAAGGTGGTCAATCATTTCTTTTTCTTTCTTTTTGGACAACTCCCGCTCTCCCTCACCAGCTGGGCTGTTGAGAAAGCCTCAAACATGTGGAGGATGCTGTATTGCCTCTGAGATGGAATTAAGAAGCATTTATTTGCAAGGCATGTGAAGTTAGCTTCAAACCAGGGCATGCTGAGATTTCCAAAATTTAGTTAGAGTGCTAAAATATGGAAGAACCTACCCAAGTTCATCTTGCACTGAGCAGCCCCAGAGACATGTCTGGTTGACTCAGGCTCACTTAGGAGGAGGAGGAGAACCCTGGCACTAGGAGAAGCTGGCCTACCCACTTGTTCACTCTCTCATTCCCCCCCCCCCCCCCCCCCCAGAAAGATGGATTGTATTATTTATTGGAAGCTCATACCGAGACAACTATTTTCAACTTCCTTGTCCTGGTCAGGAATCCTGCAAATCAATTCCTGTTCCAGGAGATTTACTTTTGAACAACTACCTAACTACCATATTTTTCGGACTATAAGACGCACTTAAATGTAGAAGAGGAAAACAACAACAACAAAAAAGTTTTGGCCTCTGGGTGTCCCATTTTTGGCCCTTTTCCAACCTTTTTTTTGCCCGTTTTTGAGGGTTTTTTTTCAGCCCATTTTCAGGGCTTTTTCCAACCTGTTTTTGGGGCTTTTTTTGGTCCATTTTGGAGGCTTTTTCTGGCCCATTTTGTCTGAAAAAAAAGCCTCAAAAATAGACTGAAAAAAGCCTCAGAAACAGACCATAAAAGCCTAAAAAACAGGCCAAAAAGGCCTCGAAAACAGGCTAACCTCCCCTAAAAACAGGCTAGAAAAAAAAAAACCCTCGAAAATGAGCCAAAAAAGCCTCGAAAACAGGTAGGAAAAAAGACTCAAAAACAGGCTGAAAAAAGGCCCGAACATGGGGCGTGCAGAAGTCAAAAAACAGCTGGCGGGTGGGTGGGGCTTTGGCAATATTTGGTCTATAAGACGCACAGAGATTTTCATCCCCTTTTGGGAGACTAAAAAGTGTGTCTTATAGTCTGAAAAGTCCAGTATAACTGGGATGCCTGGGTTGAGGGTCAGGGGTCCAGAAGGAAAGTAACGGATTTGGGGCTTCTCTGGCATGCTACCCCTGGAGAAGTCACATTGGCACACTTACGAAGGACAGATTTGTGGGTCTTTCTCAGGGGATGAGCGGTGCCTTAGAGGGAGGCCTTACGCCCGTTGAGATGTGTGGGGCTCCACCAAGAAAATATACAACTGAATTAAGACTTCCTGGGTTCTCCAAGGCGTTGGCAATGGTGTGTGCAATTTTCACGAGGCCTGATGGAAGAAAGAGGGAAAACAAGAGTCCAAAATCTGACCCTCAGCCCTTCTTTAAAAAAAAAAAAAAAAGCTAGAAAGGAGAAAGAACGCTGAGCCTTCCCCAAAATGCAAAAAAGACGCTGCTGAAAAAGAGCCGAAAGCTTCGGAATCTGGGTCTCTGTGTGCGCGCAGGGCAGGTGATTGGTAGCACCGTAGGAAGGGCTGGGAAGCTCTGGGTTCAATTTTTCAGCAAATCCGCCAAGTCATAGGCATCAAACAAGTCACTTACACCCTCGCCTTCCTCCAGTCCCCATAGATAATCCTCTTGGTCAAGGGGAGGGGAAAAACTGACAAAGGGGCCTGGATCACCGTAGGCTGTAGAAGGGAGCTGGTCCTCTGTCTGCTGCAGGAGGTGCTGAGGGGGTTCTAGGAGACCATCCTCCCCCTCCATCAGGCAGTCCGGTACCTCCGTCTTCACCAATTCCACTGGGGAAACAAGAGGGAATTCAAGGCACAATATGAGAATCGCAGCAAAGATGGCAGGGCCCAGTTTTTGTATATATATGTGTGTGTGTGTGTATTTATTTATTTTATCACGTCAATTCATTTATTTAATTTTGTATTTATTTATTTTGTCATGTTCATGTAGTGTATATTGGAGGTGGGGACCCTTTGAGAGCTGTAAGCAACGAAATTTCATTGTAATGTATGCTGATTAGTGTTCATTCAAAGTGACAATAAAGTTATGATTCTATTCTAAAAGCCGGCACCCCTGGGCACCAAGAAACAGAATAACAGAGTTGGAAGGGACCTTGGAGGTCTTCTAGTCCAACCCGCTGCTCAAGCAGGAAACCCTATACTATTTCAGACAAATGGTTGTCCAATCTCTTCTTAAAAAGCCTCCAGTGTTGGAGAACCCACGACGTCTGAAGGCAAATCGTTCCATTGATTAATTCTTCTGTCAGGAAAGTTCTTTTTAGTTCTAGGTTGCTTCTCTCCTCGATTAGGTTCCATCTATGCTTCTTGTCCTGCCTTCAGGTACTTTGGACAAAAGTTGACCCCACCTCCTTCTCTGTGGCAGCCCCGCGAATACTGGAAATCTTCTAAGTGAGTTCCCAAGATGGAACCCAACCGTTGAACTCCAGGAATTACTAGGATCCACCCGCATCCTTAATGTGGACACGGTTTTGCCCACCTTCTTCAAATGAGCAGGGGCCACATGAGAAAGTGGGTTTCCACTCTGCCCCACCCCATTCCCTCACTCCTTGGGGCCCAGAAAAGGAAAGAGCAGGCAGAGGGAGAAGAAGCAACCACTTGGTCTAGAGCTGCATCTGCAACCCAACAAGACAGACACAGACGTCAGAGGATAATTAGTACTGCAGAAAAAACAATGGCTACCAATCTGCCTTCCATTGAGGACCTGTATACTTCACGAGTCAAAAAGAGGGCTGTGAAAATATCTACAGACCCCTCACATCCTGGACATAAATTGTTTCAACTCCTACCATCAAAACGATGCTATAGAGCACACCAGAACAACTATACAGAACAGTTTTTTCCTGAACACCATCACTCTGCTAAACCAATAATTCCCTCAACACTGTCAAATTGATCACTAAGTCTGCACTACTATTACTATTAATCTTCTCGTCGTTCCTATCACCCATCTCTTCCCACTTATGACTGTATGACTGTAACGTGTTGCTGTATCCTTATAATTTATACTGATTGTTTCCTAGTGTGATTCGATTGCTTATTTGTATCCTATGACTATCGTTAAGTGTTTTACCTTATGATTTTTGACAAATGTATCTTGTCTTTTTATGTACATCAAGAATATATGCACCAAATACAAATTCCTTGTGTATCCAATCACACTTGGCCAATAAAAAATTCTCTCTCTCAATCACTACCTATCTCTATGTCTGTCTGTCTGCCTATCTCTCTATCTAAATCTGTCTGTCTATCTTTCTATCTATCATCTATCAATCTCTCTCTCTGTCTCTATCTATCATCTACTTCTCTACCTCCCTGCCTCTCTCTCTCTCATCATCTCTTTCTATGCATCTATGCATCTATGTATCTAATCTAATCTAATCTAATCTAATCCTAATCTAAAGTTATCTATCTATCTAAGGATGATCAAAGGACAGCTCCCAAGCCCAGCTGTTTGATGGCAGAAGCCTGTTAGAAGGGGATTGCCCTTAAAATGCAGGGTCAGCCCATGGGTAACCCAGGGTTAGCCCATGGGTAACTCATCTTTCAGAATGAAACGTCTTTCCCAGAAGACCAAGGTGATCATTCCTTCAGAGCTTCCAACATTACCTTTCACCGTTGCGGGTTTAATAACCTCCTGGGGTGCCGGAAGAGGAAAACAGCTCTCCTTGGCAGGACTTTCTTCCAGAATTTCTTCTGGGCACAGGTAGACCTCAATGGGACCATTGGTACTCCTTAGGTGGAGCTGGACATTCTCCTGGAGGAGGAACAAATCAAGAAAGAGCATGACTCACTACCCCAATGGCATCTGTCTGGGAACAAACAATTACAGGTAGCCCTCAATTTATGAGCATAATGGAGCGGGCCCATTATGGTCATAAAATGAATCGCTCACATGATCTTGATTTTGGAACCTTGTGGTGGCTCCAACAGATGGAGCAGCAGCCAAAATGAAAAAGGATGAGTTACCAGTCCTACCTCACAAACATCGGGCACTTCAAGACGAGTTTCAGGGGGCGCTCTCACCACAATCACCGTCTGCTCATTAAAATTGCTGATGGCTCGGATATCCTGATAGGTGACATAGGCTAACGTAGGACACAGAGGAAAGTTAAAGAAAACACTGCAAAGAAAACACCAAACTCTGAATTCTGATGGGCAGCTATGACAGCTTGTGGACTTCAACTCCCAGATTTCCTGAGCCAGCATATGGCCTAGAGCAGTAATGGCTAATCTTTTCCGGATTGAATGTCCAAAGCATGCGCACACGCATGAATGTGCACATGCCCGAACCCCCAAAATGCAATGCGCGTGCCTCCCATGCATACGCACCACCCGTGCATGCGTGACCCCTGCACGCATCCTGCCACTTGCGCATGCATGGCGGAGACCTGAAAATCAGCTGGCCAGCAGGAGGTACACACACGTGTAGCAAACATGAACTGAGGCGACGGCTCATGTGCCCACAGAGGGCACTGCATGCCGTAGGTTCACCATCACAGGCCTAGAGACTTCAATTCCCAGAATTCCAGAGCTAGCTATCCTGGCTCAGGAATTCTGGGAGTTGAAGTCCACAGGCCCTAAAATTTCCAGTTGCCCACCCTGGTCTAGGTCAAGGAGGGAATCGAAGATTTTGAAATGGCTCTGCTAATCTTATCTGCATTCCAGGTTTGTTCTGACTGTTTCCTGAATTTCAATCAGCCCCATTTGGGCTTGAATTTACATCTCAGATTCAAAAATGGGTTGTTTTTTGAACACAGGGCATTCACCAGAGTCAAAACCACCTTAGAATACTTCTGGAAAGGTTAAAAGAAGTTCCAGTTCTCAAAAATTGGGGAAAAAAATTGGGCTGAAGGGGTAAAATGAGCGTAATTAGGAATCTTCCTGCTCTTTCACCTTCCCAACCGCCCAAATTAAAACAAAATAAAGCCAAGTCCTTTGGCTTCTATCCTTGTTAGAGGTATCTCGGGCATCATAAGGGAAATTTAGTCTAGTGGTTAACGTATCACGCTGATAACCTGGAGACTGTGAATTCTAATTCCACCTTGGCATGAAAGAATGCTGGATGATTTTGGCCCAATCACTAGGACAGTGATAGCTAACCTTTTTGCCATCATGTGCCAAAAGTGAGGGGAGCGCTGGTGTGTCTGTGCGTCACACGCACACGTGCCCACATCCATAATTCTATGCATCCCACCCACCCCTCATGCTCCCCCTGCTTTTGGCACATGGTGGTACGGTGGGCCCAGGAGGCCCATTTTTCACTCTCCCCAGGCTCCAGGGCCTTTCTAGAAGTCTGGGGAGGGCAAAAACAGCCTTCCCCACCCTTCCTAGAGGCCCTCTGGAAGCTGGAAACAGCGTGTTTCCTGACTTCTGGTGGGCCCAGAAGGCCCGAAAATCAACTGGCCGGCGCACGCATGTGTGCTGGAGCTGAGCTCGTGTACCCACCAATATGGCTTCACATGCCACCTGTGGCACCCGTGCCATAGGTTCGCCATCACAGCACTAGGAGATTGGGAATTCTAGTCCCATTTTAGGCATGAAAGTCAACGGGGTGACCCTGAGCCAGCCACTCTCCCTCAGCCCAACCCACCACAGGGTTGTTGCTGTTGTGGAGAAAATAGGAGGAAGGATTGTTGTGTATGTACACCACCTTCAGCTATTTATAAAAACATTAAAGGCGGACTATAAATAAATAAAACAGACCCAGGGAGATACAGCCAGTTCTTGGCTGCAGCCTGCATTTTACGATGAGGAGACAATCTGGTCATCATGGATTACAGTAGTGGCCAAAATTGTGGAAACCTTTTGGGGAAAGTTTATTTTTGAGGTTTGATGGCTAATAACACCACTTTTTGGGGGGAGTTTCAAGATAATCGTATTCCACTGCTGTAATGGTCTGGGAATAGCCAACTTTAACCCAACTGAAAATCTATGGAGCCGGCTAAAGAAACTTGTTAAGCCAGAAGTGACCCAGCAATAAAACCCAGTTAATAGAAGCCATCATTCAATCTTGGTTTCACATTAGAACAGCTGCAAAAACTAAAAGTCTTGGTTCACTCCATGGGGAGACGTCGTAAGGCCATCATTCATGCTAAAGGTGACCCAATGAAGTATTAACTGACATGGTGATAATTTTTGTATATCTCGTTTTTTCTGTGGTGATAATTTTTGTATATCTCGTTTTTTTCTACCTGTTTCACTTTTCTTCTTTATGCTGTAACTGTTATTCTAATAGCAAATCCTTCATAAAAGTTATTGCATTACATTCTTGATTAAATGATCTTTCCATTGATATATAATTTAATGGTACTACTCCAAAAACTACTACTACTACTACTCCAAAAACTACTACTACTACTACTCCAAAAACAAAAAAAAGTGGTGTTATTAGCTAGTTTTTGAAAATAAACTTTTCCCAAAAGGTTTCCACAATTTTGGCCACTACTGTATATTTAAAGAGGTTAACAGTGCACCTTGACTTAGCTGATGGGGGGGACGGACCCCGAGAATGGCTCTGCATGGAGCCTGCTGGATTTGGTCTTCAACAGTGTGAACCAGGAATGATCTGATTCTCCTGGAAGCCCCTCCCTCTTCTCTAGTCATTGTCCTCTTCACCCAGGGTGAAATCTACTTACCTTCCCAACCGGTTCGGAACGTAGATGCGCAGACCCTCTGGGCATGCATAAACCTTTCTGTGCATGCACAGAGGATAAAAAACTGGTTACTTCCTGGTTAAAACCAGGAAGTAACAACAACCAGGTGGGTGGACAGAATCTTGTGCCACCATCACTACCGGTTCTCCGAACCACCGGCTGCCATCGCTACCGGTTCAGCTGAAGCGGTCCGAACCGGGAGCATTTCACCTCTCTCTTCACCCACCCATCTCTCAAAAGGATATCTTTGGTTGGTCTCATCTTCTGTCAGATGCTTTAACTGCAGAGAGGACTCCTGGATCAGCTTGTCCAAAACTTTCTCGTTCTTTGAAAGTTCGGTCAGTTCTTGCCGCAAGACATGTTGCTTTGTGGCCACCGAAGAATCTTCAAAAAGACCCGTTCCCCTGGATATCATATTAATAATAGATCAGATGAGTCCCATTTGCTAAAACAGAGCTCAAGTTTTCACTCTGAGCTCTCTTCTCCCACTTTTTTTCCTTGGGGTAATATACATCCTGAGGCATTGTGTTATTTCAATGCAGATTTCAATGCTGGCCGACTTATGGGATGGGATGAAAAACCATGAATATTCTATTAGTTAGAAAGCTTTAAAGACTTGAAAAGAAAAGGGAGAAAAGTAAAAAAAATAAAATAAAAACGCTATCAGTATACAATGGCAACTTAAATTGTCGGCCTTACGAACGTAAGATGATTTGGCTTTTCATGCAGAGTTAAGTAGAATGTGGGGAAAAAAATGCTTTGAACTCTTGGCAGGAGGGGGATTCAGAAGGTTTTTAAGGAAAAAAGAAAAAGAGGCACAGAGACATTGATCCCAAACATGAACGAACACAAAGGGGCTCAGCCAAAGCAGAGGGAGAAACAGACTTAAGGAGATTGAGATGAAATGTGGAAATTAAGGAAACTGATTTGAAATGTGACTCTGCCTGATAAAGAAAACCAGAAGCAGAAGGTATTAAGAAGTGAGCAGAGCAAAATCTGGGAAAATGCCCACTCCTTATAGAGGCAGCCAGAGAAACTGTAAATATTCAAAGTAATTCTCAAAAGAAAACAGCATCTCTCTTTAAGAAAAGTGATATCCAATTGGGCCTTGAGATGGGGTTAAACAGGGACGCGGTGGCTCAGTGGCTAAGACGCTGAGCTTGTTGATCGAAAGGTCGGCAGTTCAGCAGGTTGAATCCCTAGTGCCGCGTAACAGGGTGAGCTCCCGTTTACTTGTCCCAGTTTCTGCCAACCTAGCAGTTCAAAAGCACGTCAAAAATGCAAGTAGAAAAATAGGGACCACCTTTGATGGGAAGGTAACAGCGTTCCGTGTGCCTTTGGCATTTAGTCATGCCGGCCACATGACCATGGAGATGTCTTCGGAGCACCGCCCCCTAGAGTCGGGAACGACTGGCAAATATGTGTGAGGGGAACCTTTACCTTTACGGTTGAAAAAGCAAAACTAATTTGTTGGTTCTGCAGAAAAATGCACCATTTTGGTATAGGTTTAACTGCACTACGGGTTTCATTTAGTGACCATTTGAAGTTACAACGGCACTGAAAAAAGTGACTTATGACCATTTTTCACACTTTGGACTGTTGCAGCATCCCCGTGATCAAAATTCAGACACTTAACAACTGGCTCAGATTTATGACGGTTGCCATATCCCAGGATAATGTGATCCCCTTCAGCGACCTTCTGACAAGCAAAGTCAATGGGGGAAGCCAGATCCACTTAACAACCAGGTTACAACGGCGGTGATTGATTTACGTAACAACTGTGGCAAGAAAGGTGGTAAAATGGGCCAAAATTCACTGGACACCTGTCACCCTTAGCAACAGAAATTCTGGGATCAATTGTGGTCATAACTCCAGCACTACGTCTATTTGCTTCCTAGCTGATTGCAAGAAGGGGTGGAATTTGGAACAAGGAAGGCCCAGTTTGCAATATTTTTTTTTCAAACCAGGGGTGAAATCTAAAATTTGTTACTACCGGTTCTGTGGGCGTGGCTTGGTGGGGAGGAGGGTAATGTGACTGTGTGGGCGTGGCCAATTTTTTAAAAAAAACCTATAATTTTTTCTACCTCTTCCAACCAATGAGGTTGTAAAAAAATGCTTTCAAAAGGCTCTGACGATTCCAGCTGAGTTGCCTGATCGTCAGAGGCTTTTTTTCTTTTAAAAGCCTCTGCCGATCAGGCAACTCAGCTTGGATCATCAGAGGCATTTAAAAGAAAAAAAGCCTCTGATGATCACGCGGTTCCAAACCCATTTCCTTTCCTTATGTGCTATGTTGTTTAGATTGCAAGCCGCATAAGGTCTTATTATTAACTTCTCAGCTAATCCAGGAGCCAGCTTGGTTAGAGAGGGAGAAAACTGCTCAGTCTGGATGAATGGATAAAAAGTGCTCATGTAAAATTGGAGGGGGCTCAGTAAGATTTAAGATAATGTCAATTGGCAAAGCAATCCCACAGGAAATTGTAAAGCGTGACTGAAATGCTTAGGGGTGGCACTTCCTTCCGTCTCAGTTGTCATTGTTAACTGAATCCCATGGTCGGTCATTCGCCGAGTCAACTTCCTGCAACCGAAGTCACTGGGAAAGCTGGCAGGAAGTCGAAAGTCCCAGACTTGCAAGCAGATAAGTGGCTGACGTTGGGGAGGAGGGGGAGGGAGTGAAGGGGGTACTGGGGAAGTATGCTAAGGTGTGAGGGTGGTACATGAGAGGTGTGGCATGAAGAGGACACATAAAGGTATGAGGGTTTCCATGAGAGACCAGGTTGGAGAGGATCCAAGGTACACAAAAGGCCCAGTGAGGATTGAGGAGGGGGTCTGTGGGATGTGAGGAAGGCGTCGTGAAGTTTGGGGAGTGTGGGTGGGAGTGTCTAAGTAGTCAGCACAACGTGAGTGCAGAGGGGCTGTGGGAGGGCGCATGGGTGGAAGAAATTTACCCCAGGGACTTGAAACTTATCTGCAGCTTCCTACTGATTTTGCTTGTACAGATATACTCTTTCAAGCACAGGCTGGATAACCAGCTGTTTCCCCCAGCCTGGTTATACTCCAGAAGTCTGGAACACAATCTTTTCCTACGGGAATGCTAGAATTTTGAGAACTGAAGCTTCCCCCATCTGGAGATCTAGTTAGGGAAGGGTGACTTACAGCAAACTAATGCTGTTCTGCTTGTGATATCCAACCCAACCTAGATTGGCCATTCTCTCCAGATCTCTCTGCACCTGAAGTCTTTTCCAACCAACTTACATCCACTGGATATTGTTCTTGGATTTCTTGCGAATGAGCTGAATCCCTTCCAGGACGTTGGTGATATCGTAGATACGTCGTTTTTGTACCTCCAGCACTTCAGCAGCCCGGTTCAAGTCCAGGACCCCATCTTCCGATTCACTGAGCAAGTGGATAAACTTCTTGGTCAGCAAGCCAAGAGATGTATCATAGCGGGTTTTCTCTCCAGGAGACTTGGGGGCTAGAAGACAAAGAAAATCCATGCAATGCAATCGTACTAACAGGGGTTAAACATTCTTTGGGATAGAATCTATTACATGTTGAATAGTATTCTGTATCTCCTATCTCCGTGATGGTGAACCTATGGCACGACTGTCAGAGGTGGCATGCAGTGCCCTCTCTGATGGCAGGTAAGCCATTATCCCGGTTCAGCTCCGCTGCACATGCGCCTCCCACTGGCCAGCTGGTCTTTGGGTCTCTGCAAATTTAAGTTTCTGCTAGAATACAACCCCCATTCCAGGCAGGATGATAATCTTGACCAGGTATGGTGGAATTGCAGAAAAATAAATTTAAATATAAGTAAAATTAAATTTAAAAAAAAAAAACAAATATTTTTGTTTATTTTTTTAATTTTTAAAATAAAATTTGTAGAAGAGACGGAAGAAGAGGTTTCTGAAATAGGAAATCTTTTCAGCACCTAGGCTGAAAAAAAATGGTGTTCTATTGCCCTCTAGTGGCCAAAAGGGCTTCAGTGCAGCCATCCTTGCTATTAAAACTAGGTTAGGTTAGATCTAGGCTTCTGAGATAACCCTACAGTGTAATGTAATGTTTCTTTAGGATATAACATTATTCTCAGAAGTATGACTGAAGGAAAAACAAAAGACAGCTTCCTTTACTGGAAAATGGATTTGCTCAATGCAAAATTCCGTTCTTGTGGGTAAAATCCAAACACTATGATTTTAATAATAATAATAATAACAACAACAATATAAAAAAAACTGAGCTAAGCAGGTCATGCTGAATAAAAACTTGGAGCCTGAAGCAGATTTCTCACTTTTCACTGGAATCTGCCCCCGCCCCATTTCAAGCTACTGTATTTTTCTGAGTATAAGACGCTCTGGACTATAAAATGTGCCTACCTTTTTTGGGGGAGGAAAACAAGAAAAAAAAAATCTGCCTCTGCCTCCCAGCAATTTGTCTCCTTGCAGCAAGCAGCCTGTTTCAGTTTCATTTTCATCATAGGCTGATTAGCACAAGGAAAAAAAAAATCTGCCTCCCAGCAATTTGCCTCCTTGCAGCAAACAGCAAAGGCCCACTGCAGCCTGAAACAGCTGGTGGTCGGGAGGCCCAGCTGCTTGTGTTAATCAGGCTGTGCTGAAGCTGAAACAGGCTGTTTGCTGCAAGGAGGCAAATTGCTGGGAGGCAGAGGCCAAAGGGTGGGGGGCGCACGCGCGCTGGGGCTACATTCGGTGTATAAGACGCACCCAAATTTTCACCCTTTTTTAGGGGGGGGGAAGTGCATCTTATGCTCCGAAAAATACAGTAATCACCAATGAGGACTAGAAACTTAAGACAGCGACTCAATAGATTCTGCAAGTGCATCCTTTCATTCCCGTTCCAGTGTTTCCTTATCCAATGCCTCTTACTTTTGGGACTAGGGATGTGGGGGAGCGCAGTTCCTTTGCCTTTTGGTGTTCGGAATTCTGGGATGCGCTGCTGGGCAGTTCCTTCCAGATCCAGTTTTCTCTTGGCCTAAGAAAAGGGGGAAACAGAGACCGCCGGATAGCTTTGTGAGGAACACCATGCACGAGCACACCAACTTGGCTGCAAACATCTGCAATACAGCCTTTCCATTTCTCTTCAATCCGCAACGCGTTGCAACATTTCATTACCAGTATCTAATCTGGTTTTCTCATGTAATAAAACAAGACTGCTGAGTCCATTTCTGGGATATTAGTATCTGTTTGGGGCTGTTTAGTAAATTAAACCCTGCAGAAAAAAAATTGGCATGCACATTTATTCCAGAGCACCCCAAGGGGTTCAACAGATTTCCCACCCCCCCACCTCCAAAATAAAAATGTATTGCTATGCTAAAGTCTTGCAGTAATCTGTTCCAGCCTGATGACCTCCAGATGTGTTGGACTACAATTCCCATGCTTTCCTCCATCAGGAGACCCAATGGGGAAAGCGAGTCGAAGGCCAGCATATCCATTCCCTTTGCTTTCTAACATACACACGAAATTCCTAGAGTGATATCATCTGGAATGAATGTACAAACGTTATTTCCTGCATGGATGTTGGCTGAATGGTCCCGTTTCAATTTTGCTTTCCCTGCCCCCTGCCAACGTTTTCACAAAGTATGTTTTGCATTATTACATTTTTTGCTGCGTTTTTCTTGTTCCCATAATAACAGTAAGCAAGCTTCAGTCTGCTCGCATGGGGTTTAGTAAAGAGACAATTGCAGGGGTGAAATCCAGCAGGTTCTGGAGAACCAGTAGGGGAAATTTTGAGTAGTTCGGAGAACCGACAAGAGTGGGGAGGGAATGGGGATTTTGCAGTATCCTTCCCCTGGAGTGGGGTGGGAATGGAGATTTTGCAATACCTTTCCCCCAGGAGTGGGATGGGAATGGAGATTTTGCAGTATCCTTCCCCCAGGAGTGACTTTGAAATATCCTTCCCCCAGGAGTGATGAGGGAATGGGGATTTTGTAGTATCCTTCCCCAGGAGTGAGGAGGGAATGGGGATTTTGCAGTATCCTTCCCCTGCAGTAGGGTGAGAATGGAGATTTTGCAGTATCCTTCTCCCAGGAGTGGGATAGGAATGGAGATTTTGCAGTATCCTTCCCCTGCCACGCCCACCAAGCCACACCACGCCCACCAAGCCACGCCCACAGAACAGGCAGCAAAAGAAAATGGATTTCATCACTGGACAAATGAAATAAAATACAAGCAGCCCTTGACTTGTATGTTCATTTAGCACAGGATCCAATCTGGGCCGGTTACTGGGACCAGAGGCTTAGTCTTCCGAGTCATGTGGAGACCATCCTCGGGGAACTCCTCTCTACCAAGAAGTGTGTCTTGTGTTGCCAAGTCCTCAGCTCCTAAGTGCCTGATAAGATGGTGATGGATGAATCAGTACTCCTGTTGATGGATAAGGAGCCCATTTCCCAGGCTTCAATCATTTCCGTGGCTATTTTTGTACTTGCTCGGCCAACAATCTTAGTAGCCACAAAATTGAATGCATGTCTTTATTCACTGCAATATTTGTTTAGTGACCATTTTAAGTTACAGCAGCACTGAAAAAAGTGACTTATGACCCTTTTTTCACACTTAACAACCGTTGAAGCAAACCTCCCCCCATGGTCACGTGATCAAAATTCAGACAACTGACTCCTATTTATGACGGTTGCAGTGTCCCATGAATCCCCTTTTGCAAACTTGTGACAAGCAAAGTCAACGGGGAAGCCAGATTCACAGAACAACTGTGTCACTAACTGCAGGGGTTCACCTAACAACTGTGGCAAGAAAGATTGTAAAATGGGGGCAAAACTCACTTAACAACTGTTTCGCTTGGCAACAGAAATATTGGGCTCCGTTGTCGCCATGAGTTGAGCACTATCTGTAAATATGAAATATGGACAAGCCAGGTATCCTCCATATGCAGGTGGCACCCTTTTCTTTTGCCAACACACTTAAGCACTCTGAAAATCTGGATGCCCAAAGACTTCCTCCAAAAAGAATACAGAGAACTCTCTCTCTCTCTCTCTGTGTAGAAATGAAGGAAAGAGACTTATATGAAACATGAAGATAGCCGGAAGACAGCTGTAATTAAACAAAGAACCAACTCACGAAAAGCCAAATACCAGTTCAATGCAAGAGCTCTAGTTGCAACCAGGAACGAGCAGTCAAATAGCAGTTGAGTAAAACAAGAGGAATGCGGTGGCTCAGTGGCTAAGATGCTGAGCTTGTCAATCGAAAGGTCGGCAGTTCAGCGGTTCGAATCCCGAAAGCTGGGTAACGGGGTGAGCTCCCGTTCCTTGTCCCAGCTTCTGCCAACCTAGCAGTTCGAAAGCACATAAAAAATGTAAGTAGAAAAATAAAAATAGGGACCACCTTTGTGGAAAGGGAACAGCGTTCTGTGCGCTTTTGGCGTTGAGTCATGCCGGCCACATGACCATGGAGACGTCTTTGGACAGCGCTGGCTCTTTGGCTTTGAAACGAAGATGAGCACCGTCCCCTAGAGTCAGGAACGAGTAGCACGTATGTACGAGGGGAACCTTTTCCTTTACAAGAACAGGCAGATACTCACTCCTCACTAGGGATGGATGGCAGAAAGCCGACAGGACACTGGAAGCTGCTGTTCTCCCATGTAGCCTCCTTTTTAAAAAAAATAAAATTAAATAAAAATTGAAATAATAATGAAACCAAAGTCAAAGGTCCATGGTTCCATTTTCTGTCCTCTCCCCCACTTGGAGGAACAAAAGAGAAGCCCCTAAAACGTTGCCTCCCAGCCTAACTCTCCTTTCCTTTTCTTCTATCTTCTTTAGGAAAAAGGAAAGGAGTCAGTGTAGCTTTTTTGAACAATTTGCTACCAAAACTGGCAAACGGCCAGGACAACATGAATCTGTTGCTGATATCGGAGGAAGTGGAAGACTTGTGTTTCAATTCAAGATACAATTTGGTTTTTATGGCCTAATTATTTTGGGAAGAAAACACTAGGTTCCAAAGGAAGACTTTAGGCCAGGGCTGTCCAACCTTGACAATTTTTAAAACCTCTGAAACTTCAACTCCCAGAATCCCCCAGCCAGTTGTATGTCACTTTTTTTCAGTGCCAGTGTAACTTCAAACCGTCACTAAATGAAGTGTTGTAAATTAAGGACTATCTGTGGTAGAATTGGATGGAACATCCTTAGGAATGATCTCTTTAGTGTGTTATAAACCAAAGGAATCTTTACCAACAGACTAACAAAAGCAACAACAATCATCATCATCATCTGGGATCTGCTCGCTTAATCCGCCGATACATCACGCAATCCTAAATGCTTGGGAAGTGTTCGACTAATGATTTGGGTTACAAAATCCAGCATGGTCATCTCGTTTGCTGTGTATACTGTCTATAATAGTAATAGTAGTAGTAGTAATAATAATAATCATAATAGTAATAATAATAATAATAATAATAATAATAATAATAATCTACATGGCTAGGGATGAAACATGTAACAGTGATACCCATTGTCATTGGGGCACTAGGTACCATGTCCAAAAATTTTATAAGATACATCAGCAAATTGCAGCTTTCTGCACTAACACTAGAGGAACTGCAAAAAACTGCGCTACTTGGAACATCGTACATCTTAAGAAGGTACTTGGTTGATACCTAGGACACTGGCAGCAGCCTGTATCAACCATTAGCACTAGTCAATGGTATTGGTGATGCATTTTTGAATGTTGACTGAGTTTCATGTTTAATGAATAAAGTTAATAATAACTTTATTGTCATTGTACGTGTATACACAGTATACCCATACAACGAAATTCACTTAACACCCAAAGACCAGATAAATCATAAACAACCATAAACATCTGGAAAGTACCTTTCTCCTGGCCAAGACTGTGTGTGTGCAGTTCAAATAGCCCTGAGAAAGCGTAATGTTCAATAGTAGGAACCTGACAGGTGGTTTACCACCTACTTATTATTTGAAGATGTAACGGAGCAGCTGGTAACAGTTCTCTAAAGCCACCCCAAAGCAGAGCAAGGATCTCTAGCAGTCTGAGAGAGGCGAGGTGTTCAAGTTATGCAAACATCTTTGTTCCTTCCATAAAATGCAAAATTAAGCAGACCTTTGCAAACGTTGGTGCTAGATAAAGGTAAAGATTCTCCTCGCACATGCATGCTAGTTGTTCCCAACTCTAGGGGGCAGTGCTTATCTCCATTTCAAAGCCAAAGAGCCAGCGCTGTCCGAAGATGTCTCCATGGTCACGTGGCCGACATGACTCAACGCCAAAGGCGCACAGGACGCTGTTCCCTTCCCACCAAAGGTGGTCCCTATTTTTCTACTTGCATTTTTTACGGGCTTTCGAACTGCTAGGTTGGCAGAAGCTGGGACAAGTAATGGGAGCTCACCCTGTTACGCGGCACTAGGGATTCGAACCGCTGAACTGTCGACCTTTTGATCGACAAACTCAGCATCTTAGCCACCATATCCCTCTCTGGTGCTAGATATCAGTCAGCAAATGCTGCTTCTGTTGTGCAGATTGGCTTTCCCTTTTGATTTTTCAAGCGTCATAGAGGCTTCCTTGGATTCTGTACCTTTGGCCAGTTCAACAAGGTCTTAAGCGTAATGTTTGCTGATCGCAGCAACTTTAAAATAGGAATTTGTACTTTATGTTCAAGGCTGGTTTGCTGCCTGGGGAATTCTGGGAGTTGAAGTCCACACGCCTTAAAGTTGCCAAGATGGAGAAACATTGATCTAAGGCTGTGATGGCGAACCTATGGCACGTGGAGCCATATCTGTGGGCACGCGAGCATTGCCCTAACTCAGCTCCAGCATGCATGTGTACACCAGCCAGCTGATTTTCGGGCCTTTTGGGCCCACCGGAAATCAGGAAACGGGCTGTTCTGACTTCCAGAGGGGTGGGTAAGACCATTTTCGTCCTCCCCAGGTTCCTAGAAAGCCTCTGGAGGCTGGAGAGGGCAAAAAACAGGCCTACCGAGCCCACCGTGCCATCACATGCCAAAAGTGGGGGTCGCACGGGGGATGGGTGGGTGTCGCGTGTACATGCATTGAATTATGGGTGCGGGCACGTGCACACTCAACCCCCCTGCGCTTCCCTCCCCCCACTTTTGGCACGCAATGGCAAAAAGGTTAGCCATCACTGATCTAAGGTAATGTTTCTCAACCTCAACGACTAGAAGACCTGTGGACTTCAGCTCCCAGCATTCCCCAAGCTATGCTGGCTGGGGAATTGTGGAAGTTTGAAGTCCCCAGGTCCTCAAGTCTCCATGGTTCAAGCTATGCCAGTTAGGGAATTGACGTCCAAAGGTCTTGAAGCCACCATAGTTCAAGCTATGTTGGCTGGGGAATTCTGGGAGTTGAAGTCCACAGGTCTTCAAGTCTCCAAAGTTAAGAAATGCTAAAGGTTTACAGGCCCTGACTCTTCAGAGTTAAATCTGCAGCCATGCCGAGCCCCTTTCTTCACCACTAGAGAGGTAGAGACACTAACTAACCTTCCACCTGATCAAGAAAGCCTTCAACTGTTGGACCAAAGGAAGAAGAGAAGAGCCATCTCTTGCATCTTCCCCAGTGGATGCTAAAGCAAAATAAGGAGGAAAAAGAGCCATCGAAAAAAATACATGTTTTTTTTTTAAAAGCAGCTTGTTCTATGGCTTCCTGCCCACTTCCTGCCACTCAGCCTGACAGCTCCCACAGCAGCTGCTATTCCCCACAAGTGCTTCCTTTCGGATACTGAATCGCTTGATGGTGACAGAAAACTAGGCCACTGGTCCTCCAGGGAGTCAGGCAACAAAGGCAAGGACCCTGACATAGCAGCTCCCAATCTACAGGACACTCTAAACAGAGTACTTTACGGAGTATAAGACACACTCCCCCCCACCCCTCAAAAGAGGGTGGAAATGTTGGTGCGTCTTATACACTGAATACAGCCATTTTTGACCTCCCGAAACCCCGCCCCGCGCATCCTGTTTTCGTGAAAAACAGGTCCGTTTTTTTTCGCAAAAACAGGATGCGCAGAGCGTTTGGGATGCCTTCAGAGTGCTCCTGGTGGCTGGGGAGGGCAAAAAAATCTTTTTTTCCCTTCTTTACCTCTTTGAAATCTTGGTGTGTCTTATACTCTGAAAAATACGGTAAATGTCAGAAACACTAGATTTTCAGAAACAGGGCTGGCCTGTTTCTGAATCTTTCCTAAGAGAGACCAAGAATACATACAGTTAGTCCTCATCTTACAACTGTTTGTTTAGCAACAAATCCAGGTTACAACAGCCGTGAAAAATGACTTGTGATCAGTCATACTTATGACTGTTACGTCTCCAAGGTCATAGGATTATGATTTGGGGGCACTTATGCATTTACAATGGCCGCCTTGACCCATTGACCATCATTTGTCACCTTCCCAGCCAAGTTTCTAACAAGCAAAGTCAACGGAAAAGGCAACAGGGAAGTTTGCAAGTCGCATGTCTTGCTGAACATGGCAAAAAATAAATAAATAAAAAAAGGTTGTAAAATTCTGGGAATGATCACATGATGCCTCCCTTAATACCTGCAATGCTTTTATCATGATGAATTTTCCAGTCCCTTTTTGGTCATAAGACGTGCACTGCAGGATATGAAAAAAGAATCCTACCCAATTTGATTTTGTCCCAAAGGTGCTTTTTTTCAAAAGGCAACTGGACTTTCCTGCTTTTTTCCTTGAAGACATTTTGCTTCTCCTAAGGAAATTTCTCCTTAGTTCTAAGTTGCTTCTCTCCTTGATTAGTTTCCACCCATTGCTTCTTGTCCTGCCCTCAGGTGCTTTGGAGAATAGCTTGACTCCCTCTTCTTTGTGGCAGCCCCTGAGATATTGGAATACTGCTATCATGTCACCCCTAGTTCTTCTTTTCATCAGACTAGACATACCCAGTTCCTGCAACCGTTCTTTGTATGTTTTAGCCTCCAGTCCCCTCATCATCTCTGTTGCTCTTCTCTGCATTCTTTCTAGAGCAGTGTTTCTCAACCTTGGTAGCTTGAAGATCGGTGGACTTCAACTCCCAGAATCCCCCAGCCAGCAGCGCTGGCTGGGGGATTCTGAGAGTTGAAGTCCACCGATCTTCAAGCTACCAAGGTTGAGAAACACTGTTCTAGAGTCTCCACATCTGTATATGCAGCCTAGAACTGTGTTGGCTTTTTTGGCAGCTGCAGCACACTGCTGGCTCATATTTAAGTGATTGTCCACTAGGACTCCAAGATCCCTCTCATAGTTACTACTATTGAGTGAGGTACCACATATATTGTACCTGGGCATTTTGTTTTTCTTGCCTAAATGTAGAACCTTACTTTTTTTCACCATTGAATTTCATTTTGTTAGATAGCGCCCAATGTTCAAGTCTGTGAAGATCCTTCTGTATCTTAAGCCTATCTTCTGGAGTGTTGACTTCCTGTCAGCTTGGTATCATCTGCAAATTTGATAAGTTCCCCATCTATCTCCTTGTCCAAATCATTGATGAAGATGTTGAAGAGTACTGGGCCTAAAACAGCCTTGGGGTACTCCACTGCATACTTCCCTCCATGTAGATGCAGTTCCATTGAGGACTACACGTTGAGTGCGGTTGGTCAGCCAGTTACAAATCCATCTGGTGGTGATGCTGTCTAACCCACATTTTTCTACTTTATCTAGTAGTAGGTTATGGTCTACTTTGTCAAATGCCTTACTGAAGTCCAAGTAAATTATAACGACAGCATTCCTCTGGTCCACTAGTAATCCAGGAACGATTTCCTGTTAAGGACCTGACTATAAGAGTAAATGAAAAAGGGGGATGGGAGGAGGGAAAAGAAAGAAGATAATAAGAATAAGTATAGAATTATGATGATAATACTGATAGAATAAATCTGAAAAGAAATTGAAAGAAAGTATATATTATTAGAATACAGGAGTTGTTCAGATACCAAACAAGGAGAATATTCCACAGCCAAGAAGATAGAAAGAAAAGAGGAATAGAGGGTAGGAAGGAGAGAGGGAGAGGAATGGAAGAAAGGGAAAAGGAGAGGAAGGAAAGGTAGGGGATAATAGTAGGAGAGAAGGTTAGTGGGGGGGAAAGAAGAGAGGAGTGGGGGAAAGGAAGGGGAAATAGGATGAGGTAGGAGAGGAGGAAGGAGAAAGGAGGAGAGGAGAGGGAGGGAAGCGAAAGAGAAGAAGGGTTGTTGCGAAATGATGGAAGAAAGGGTAGAAGAGCAACTCCGAATGTAATTAAAATGCCTTATTTTAATGCTTTCTTTAAGGAAAACATGTATATGTAGGACTAATTATGTATAAGAAAATGTACGTTTTATATTATGTGTATAAGAAATAAAACTGAAAAACTTTTCTAAAAAAAAAAAAAGGACCTAACTATAAAAAGTTATCTGCTAGCAGTTTTTCAACCTTTGCAACTTTAAGATAAGCAATCCCAGAATTGAAGTCCACATTATCTTAAAGTTGCTCACTGTGAGAAAGGCTGTGTTACAATCATCCCAGGAAAAGTTAAGAAGGAAAACTTATTGAGCCAAAAGCAGCTTTAGTTTTCAAAGCTGAGTGACAAGCAGAGATGGCTGAAATACAGATAGCCCTCAACTTACAACAATTCATTTAGTGACCGTCCAAAGTTACAACAGCACTGGGAAAAAGTGACTTATGACCTTGTTTCACACTTACAACCATAGTAGCATCCCCATGGTCACGTGATTTACATTCAGATGCTTGATAACTGGTTCACATTTATGACGGTTGCAGTGTCCCGGAGTAACATGATCTCCTCTTGCGACCTTCTGACAAGCAAAGTCAATGAATAAAGCCAGATTCACTTAACAACCGTGTGACTAATTTAACAACTGCGGATTCACTTAACAACGGCAGCAAGAAAAGTCGTAAAATGCAGCAAGACTCACTTAACAAACGTCTCACTTAGCAACACAAATTCTGGACTCAATTGTGGTCTTAAGTTAAGGACTACCTGTACAGCGTTTCTCAACCATGGTAACTGGAAGACCTGAGGACTTCAACTCCCAGAAATCTGCAGCAAGTTGACTGGGGAATTCTGGGAGTTGGGAGTCCACAGGTCTTCAAGTTGCTATGACTGAGAAACATTGCTCTATGACGTAGGGTACAATACCGATTCAAATGTCTGAATAGATTCACAAACAAATTGACAGAACTGCAGAATCTCTTGTCCAACTTTTGCCTTGATTCTGTTGTTGTTCAAAAAATGTAATTGAGATATTGTTTAAATACGTATAACAGTTGTGATAATTTGAACATTTATTACCTAAGTAAATAAATAAAAAAGAAAACAGACCGTGTTTTTGGTATCCATGCGGTTAAAGACAACCACATGGGAAACACCTGCCAAACCGTCACCACAGTCGGTGGCATCCGCGACACCTCATCTGGTGATGTTGCCTCTACAATATCTTGTGTCTTTTTTTTCTCTTTTCATTTTGGCAACGGAGCAAACGACGACTCACCGGAGACTCAATTTCTCTACCCTTCCTCAATGGCTGCATCTGTCAGTCACCAAAAGAGGATGGCCAGAGCAGGTGCCCTCAAGGACAGGGGTCTCCAACCTTGGCAAATTTAAGACCTGTGGACTTCAACTCCCAGAATTCCTGGCTGGCTGAGGAATTTGCCAAGGCTGGAGACCCCTGTCCTTGAGGGCACCAACTACCCAGGGAAAGGGGGTCAAGCAAGGGAAGATGACAGGGATCCTCCCACAGTTCAGAGCTAGGTAACAGACTCTATATTCCTCAGTTGAGGAATTGGATTTATCTAGCCCAGGGGTCTGCAACCCACTCAAAGAGCCATTTTCCCACAGAAAAGAAAACACCGGGAGCCACAAAACCCTTCCCGTGCCTATTTCTTGAGCGGCCACAAAACTAGCATATGTAGTTGAATTAAACATTGTTTTCTTCTGAAACTTTTCTTTTCTTGGATTTATCCATGGTTGGCCTAACGGGGGTCGAAAAGCTCAATAAATCACGTGCCCACGAGTGTCGCACATTGGAGGGTGAAAGAGCCACATGCAGCTCCAGAGCCACAGGTTGCTGACCCCTGACCTAGTCCCTCTGCAATAAAAGCCCAGGAAAAATATTTATTGTTCCGTTGCTTACTTGTGAGTGTCTTCGCAACTCATGGACCATAGCCCACGAGGCTCTCCTGTCTCCCAGTTTGCCCAAATCCGTGTTCATTGTGTCGCTGACTCTATCTAACAATCACATTCTTCTTTTGCCTTTCATCTTTCCCAACACCAGAGTCCTCTCTTCTCATTAGGTGGCCAAAGTATATATATTTTTTAAGTTAATTTATATGCTGCTCTTCTCCGGAGACTCAGGGCGGCTTACAATGCGTTAAGCAATAGCCTTCATACTTTTGTATATACCTGCTTAGTAGGGCTTTTGGCCCCCCCTAAGCGGTGTTCTTTTTTATACAAAGTCAGCTTATTGCCCCCACAATCTGGCTCATTTTACCTACCTCGGAAGGATGGAAGGCTGAGTCAACCTTGAGCCTGGTGAGATTCAAACTGCTGGCAGTTTATTAATTAATTTATTTATTGGTTCAGTTTATATGCCACCCTTCTCCGGAGACACAGGGCGGCTTACAATGGGTTAAGCAATAGCCTTCATACTTTTGTATATACCTGCTTAGTAGGGCTTTCGGGCCCCCTAAGCGATGTTCTTTTTTATACAAAGTCAGCTTATTGCCCCCACAATCCGGGTCCTCATTTTACCTACCTTACCTACTACCAGTATCCTACCTTGGATACTGAAGCTGAAATTTGAGTTTCAGCTTCAGTATCCGTCCTTCCAAAGAACAGTCAGGGTTGATCTCCTTTAGGATCGACTGATTTGATCTCCCTGCAGTCTAAGGGACTCTCAAGTACCCCTTCTTCGTTTTCCTCTTTGTCGTATTTTTTTCCATTTGCCTTCTAATGTAGCATTTCTCAACCGTGCATCTTTGGGAGGGATGGACTGCAACTCCCAGAATTCCCAAGCCAGCATAGCTGAGGAATCCTGGGAGTTGAAGTCCACACATCTTAGTTTGCCAGGGGAGGGGGGGGAGATTCCGAGAGTTGAAGTCCACTCTTCTTAAGAGTTGCTGGGGTTGAGAAAGACTCTTCTGGGGTACCCTTTGCAAGGAAGCTTCTGATTACAAACAATTCAAAGCAAGAATCAGTAGAATGGATTGACTTCAGAAGCTGTGTGCACTCCATCATCACTGGAGGTTTACAAGAAAAGATTGGACAATCCTTTGTCTGGAACGGTACAGGGTCTCCCGCTTAAGCAGTGGGTTGGACTAGAAGACCTCCAAGGTCCCTTCCAACTCTGTTATTCGGAGTCTTCTTCAACACCACAATTTGAAAGCAAGGGGAAAAAAAGAGTAAAAAAAGGGGGGGGGGACTTTTCTTCTCCACCACCCCCCCAATTGCCTTCATCTGCAAGAGGGGAGGCCAAGCTTTTGAAAAATCTCCAGCCTCCACAGCATGTGCCCAAGACAACAGTTGCTAACCCCTCCCGGCCTCCCATCTCCCGCCGCCTGCAAGCGAAGAGAAGCCGTGCATTTGCACACTCACACACATACACACTCCTGGGTGTCAGGATTGTAGGAGAAAAAGGGGACAAAAGGAAATATTTGGAGCAGTCCCGGGAGCAGCTGTTTCGTCTGGCCCACTGTAGCGTGATCATGTCACTCCCTCTACCGCAGGCCAGATTAGCCTCTTGACAGCTGGCCAGCCAAGCTGCTGCCTTGATAATGGGACTGTGAGGAGGGGGCGGGGTAG
The DNA here is from genome assembly GCA_030761175.1 of Masticophis lateralis. Taxonomy (NCBI): domain Eukaryota; kingdom Metazoa; phylum Chordata; class Lepidosauria; order Squamata; family Colubridae; genus Masticophis; species Masticophis lateralis. The sequence goes on from JAUDYJ010000009.1 coordinate 15,271,419, forward strand.
GAAGCCCTCCCTTTTCACCCCCTTAGCTTTCCAGACCCACTGGCAAGGCCAAGAAGAAGGGGGGGGTGGGAGCCAGGGAGAGTGGGCAGCCCCCTCCTCAAGGCGGGCAAACTGAGTTGCACGAAGGAGGCCTTTTCTGAACCAAAATACATTTATGCGCATTAATTTTACTTGCAAGCAAGTTCAGAGAATTTGGGGAGGGGGCACAGGAAAGTGAAAAAACGGTCTCGGCTCTCGTTCCAACAATGGCATTAAAGAGACATTTCTTTAACATAGCAGGCTAGGGGCTTGCAATTCCCCCATAATCCTTTGGGAATGGGGAAGGAACCCCCCCCAAAAGGCCATGTGGATTGGGGGGGGGGGGGGGAAGAGAGCTGAGAATCATTCCAGATCTTCCATTCATTAAATATCCCCAGAATAAATCTTTTAATTCCAGCAGCTATGACATCCCAGGAAGACTGCAATTCAAGTGAAAGTTCAAATAGCATGGTATTTGATTTAGTGGAAATTTGTTAAAAAGAGTGTATTTAATGCAACCCATTTAGTCCGAGACGAGTTTGTGCAGAGTTGCTCTCAAGGTTTTAGACACGAATTGTTGTTTCTATTGGAGGAAAGCTCAAAAAAAGAAATGGTTCATTTTGAAGAGCTTATAGGTCGCCCTCGACTTACAACCATCATAGGGACAAGAATTTTTGTAGCTGAGCAAGGCAGTTAAGTGAGTTGTGTCTGATTTAATGACCTTTTTTGCCACTGTTGTTAATAGCAATAGCACTTAGACTTATATACCACTTTACAGCCCTCTCTAAACGGTTTACAGAGTCAGCATATAGCCCCCAACAACAATTTGGGTCCTCGTTTTACCAACCTGAGTTAATATAGAAAGGATAGAAAGCTGAATTAACCTTTAGCCAGTGAGAATCGAACTTCAGTCTGTAGGCAGAGTTTGTATGCATTACTGCATTCTAACCACTGCGCCATCACATCTCTTAAGTGAATCGCTGCTGTTAAGTGAACAGCAATAGGACTTAAGACCTATATACCGCTTCACAGTGCTTTACAGATCTCTCTAAGCGGTTTACAGCATCAGCCTATTGTCCCCAACAATCTGGGTCCTCATTTTATCGCCCTCGTAAAGATGGAAGGCTGAGTCAAGGATCAAACTCCTGGCTGTAGGCAGAGTTTGCCTGCAAAACTGCATTCTAACCACTGCGCTCCCATGGGTCATTAAGCAAATAGCTTAACCCCCATTGGCTTTGCTGATTGGAAGCCAGTTGAGAAGATCACAAAGGGTAGTGGATATTTTTGTGGCTTAGCACGTTGAGCAACTTTACAGCCTGATTGATGTGTTCATGGTTCAGTTCACCCAGCAAAGCCAGAAAATGCTTGCGTGGCCAGACTGAACAGGTTGTATGAAGACAACTTCTGTGCGTGCAAGTGTATTTGAAGAAATTCTGGGGAGTGGTCTGCAGACAGGTCTTCTCCCACTCCCAACTTTGCTGAACAGACCCGTCTTGCCCTTAACTCAACCTCTCTCATTCCTCTCAAATGCAGACACACACCCTTCTCAGGGTGTGGGAACACTTCTGTTGAATTATCACACAACACCGCATGGACGATGCACACCCTCTGTGCCTCTTTCTCACACACAAACCTAGCCAAGGACAGTCTCCCTTAAGAACAAGCCCAAAGGATGGCCACCACCTTGTCATTCTCTCTGTCCCCTTTTGGGACTAACGTCAACACGGGGAGTCACCTCACTGCACCCAGTATACCAAAAGGGTCTGTTGATGGGGCGGTAATTGCCCCAAAGATGACAAATGGTTGAACCACTCAGAGGAGTGTCAAAAAAAATTAGTCCTTCGGCTACATAGATTGACATAGTTATCAGCCCGTTCTCTTGGGCAAGATGGGTGATCATCGTGTGACTTGAGAAGCTCATAGAATCGAGCGATTAGATTATCTTGATCCGGTTGTGTCTTACTTGTGTATGAAGGCTGCTGACAGATCTAGGAAGAAGAATTTGAGGCCGCTAATCTGCTTTGACTTCTTAGAAGCTTCTGATACCGCCAATTCTAAAATTCTTTAGGGAGGAATGTGGGATTCAGCCAATTGTATTTATTTATTTATTTGTAAATAAATAACACTGGACGGCTTACAGTCATAAATATTGTAATATTTATGTAATATTTCTGCCTGCAGAAGCGGTTGGGTGAGTTAATTCTAATGTTCCCCCAAGATTCCCTCATATGCTTTGCTCTTCAGCGCTTCCATGAAGCTGCCCAGTGAAATCATACGGAGAATTGTGGCTCAGCCATTCATCTCAAGCTTTTTTCTTCCCCTTCTTGCTCTGCTTTCCGTATTTCATCCAAGCACAGATTATCTCCTTCTTTTCAGCAAGACTGAAGGAGAAGTGGGAAAATATGGCCCTTTTTCAACCTGTGGACTTCAACTCCCAGAATTCCTGAAATTTTATGGTGGCCCCGTGGTCATGTGACCACAATTTTCAACTTTTTTTCCCCCTGCAGCTCCTATATTTCTGCTTTACGGCAAGAAACACCCATTGAATAAAAAATGGGTTTGCTTAATAATCTTAACAATGGCAGCATTTACTTAACTGTCACAAAAATTGCCATAAAATTGAGTCTGGTCCTATGGTGATCTGTTTAACAACCGCAATGACTTATGGCCGTAATTCCAGCTCAATTATGGTGGTAAGCCCGAGAACTGTCTGTAGCTATCCTGGCTGGAGGCAATAAAATTTTAATTAATTCAGGGAAATCATGGACCCCAAGGTCATCCAGAAAAGGTTATGCTCAGCTCCAGGCCACGTTTCGTGGGCACATCTGTGTAACGAGAGTGAAGGAGTTTGTCATGATCTTCGTGGGAGATTCTTTTTCAACTTTCCAGTTTAGTTTACAACCCTGGGATTTTTGGGTGATCTTCCACCTCAGTATTAACCCGGGATGACCCTGCATAGCTTTTCAAGGGATGCCAGCCATTAATTCTACAAGATTAACAGACCAATTACATTTGCAGGCAAGATAAGACAAAGATCCGAAAGCAATTCCTCTCCGCACACTGTGTTTTTAGTGGATTTACAACTCTATTATGTACAACTCTTTTATAAGAAGCATTCCCTCCAATGATTGAAAGAATGGGGGGGGGGGCAGGGAAAGTCTCTTTCAAGATTATAAATGCTTGCAGGATTTTTTATTTTTATTTTTTACCCTTTTGGTTAAATCTCGAGTAACTTTTGGATTATTAAATGTACTCATAAATTTAACTTGTTAAATCTTCTAACTCAACTCTATTTTACGCATGCATGCCGACGCACCTATCAATGAAGGGCAGAAGAACAGGAATTGGGTTTTTGAAAAAAAGCCAAGTGCAGACTTACTAAGTGGCATGAAAAAACAGATGATTTTAAAATAAAAATATCTTTTTCTTTAAAAAAAAAAGGATGCTCCCTTCGTAAAATGCTATTTTAGAACACAAAAAATCTTCAGGGAATTGAATCTTAACATTCTCCTTTTCTGCAGGGTTTAAACATTCCTGATCATCAATAAGAGATTTATATCCCATTTTGGATCTCCAAACTTGACATTAAACTCTGAAATGTTATTTCTGTTTTCCTCTTAAGTTTTCTTACTTTTTTTGGGGATTGTTTTAAATGTTTTTAACCTGTAAAAATGAAGTGTTTTAATACTGTGCGTTACCAGCCATACGCTAAATAAATAATAAAATAATCCCATTGTATCCCAGTTAGGATCGTGGTGGCTCAGTAGCTAAGACACTGAGCTTGTCGATTAAAAAGTTGGCAGTTCAGCGGTTCAAATCCCTAGCCCCGCGTAACGGGGTGAGCTCCCGTTATTTGTCCCAGCTTCTGCCAGCCTGGCAGCACGTAAAAAATGCAAGTAGAAAAATAGGGACCACCTTTGGTGGGAAGGTAACAGCGTTCTGTGCGCCTTTGGCATTGAGTCATGCTGGCCACATGACCACGGAGATGTCTTCGGACAGTGCTGGCTCTTTGGCTTTGAAACGGAGATGAGCACCACCCCCTAGAGTTGGGAATGACTAGCACATATGTGCGAGGGGAACCTTTACCTCATCCCAGTTATTTTGTACAATTCAAAGCATTGTACACCATACTCCTGCCTGCTGTTTTCCTCACAATGCCAATCCTGTCAGTGCTGAGCTGCCCAAAGTCATCCAGCTGGCTTTTAAGCCTCAGAGGAGGATATAAGCAGTCCTCACTCTACAACCATTTTAGTGCCCGTTTGAAATCACAACGGCACTGAGGAAAATGACTTACGACCAGTTTTCTCACTGGTGACCATTGCAGCATCCTCGCGGCCCTGTGATCAGGATACAGGCGCTTGGCCTCAGGGTCATATGATTGGCATTTGCCACCTTCCAAGATGGCTTCCCCAGTCAATAGGCGAAGTTAGATTCAGTTAATGACTGTGCGATTCACTTAATAATGGCAGATGCAGAAGGCCATCCAGGCCCTCCTCCCCACCACAGCCGGCCCGCAGAGAACTACAATGCTGATCTGGCCCTTGAAGAAATCCAGTTTGACACCCCTGTCATAGACGTAAGACCCCCACTACACCTCTGTAAACACTAACACACAAACACAAACAGGGTTTACTTTGGCTTTGAACCCTATCCCATTTTAATAGGGAAGCTCTCCAACCGCTGAAATTTGCCCATCCCTGATCTTGGGGTGATGATTCTTTACCCAGTGGTGCACGTTTTCATAAGAAAAGTCCTTGAAACCACATGACTTAAGAGCACCGATCCTGACCGCAAAGAACCCAAAAACAGCCTGAGAGCTGCTGAGTAATGATTAGGGAGGCCTCTGCCATGCCCAGAATGAAGACTCCGCTACAAGGATGGCAGGAGAACATTTCAAGATGTCCTTAGATGGTTTCCCCCCACCCCTGACTCATTATCCCACCCAGGGAAGAATCTCCTGGCCAGCCCACAGCTTCCTCTTGCAGAGACCGATAAGTGACAGCCTCTCTCGGAAAAAGGCAGCTCCTCTTATGCAACCCGTGTGTTGCAAACCAAAAGCCAGAAAATGGGTTTCTATATTGTGGGCTCCATCATGTGGCCTCAAGGCAAGGAAAAAGAGACAGATTTTTCACATAGGCCGGTTGGGTAGCCGATCACAGGAATGAGCTCATTACATTATACAGGTAGTCCTCTACTTAAAAGGTAAAAGTTTCCCTCACACATATATTCTAGTCGTTCCTGACTCTAGGGGGCGGTGCTCATCTCTGTTTCAAAGCTGAAGAGCCAGAGCTGTCCAAAGACATCTCCGTGGTCATGTGGCTGGCATGACTAAACGCCAAAGGCGCACGGATCGCTGTTCCCTTCCCATCAAAGGTGGTCTCTATTTTTCTACTTGCATTTTTTACCTGCTTTTGAACTGCTAGTTTGGCAGAAGCTGGGACAAGGAACAGGAGCTCACCCCATTATGCGGCACTAGGGATTCGAACCGCTGAACTGCCGACCGGTCGATCGACAAGCTCAGTGTCTTAGCCACTGAGCCACCGCTACTCACCACCACTACCAATTTATTTAGTGATTGTTGTGAAGGGACAACAGCACTGAAAAGTGACTTATGACTATTTTCCACGCTTGCAATTGTTGCAGTGGCCATGTGATTAAAATTCAGATGCTTGGTGACCGACTCATATTTATGACCGAGGGGGTCATATGACCCCCTTTTTTGACCTTCTGACAAGCAGAGTCAATGGGGATTCACTTAACAACCGTGCTACTAACTTAACAACTGCAGGAGTTCACTTAACCACTGTGGAAAGCTCGTAAAATGGGGTAAAATTCACTTAATAATTGTCTCGCTTAGCAACAAAAAACTTTTGGTCTCAACTCAGTTGTGGTCGTAAGTCAAGGACTACCTGAAATGTATCCTACAACCCTGTCAAAAAGCTAAAGGAACTAACCTGCAAGGAGAAATGTGGTCATGGCTGAAAAAGCATATTGTGTTTAGTTGTAAAAAGTCATTTGTTTTTATATCCCTCCTTTATCATCTTAATAAATAACTCAAGGCAGCAAACACACATAATACTGCTTCTTCACCCTATTTTCCCTACAACCCTGTGAGGTGAGCGGAGCTGAGAGAAAGACTGGTTCAAAGTCAACCAGTCAGCATTCATGCCTAAAGCAGGACTAGAACTCACAGTCTCCTGGTGATGACTTTGGTGGCCCAAAGTCTCCCAGTCAGCTTTCATGCCTAAGGCGCAACTAGAAATCAGTGTCTCCTGGTGATTAGCCCAAAGTTACAGTTGGCATTCATATCTAAGGAAGCACTAGAACTCACAGTCTCCTGGTGATTGGCTCAAAGTCACCTAGTCAGCTTTCATGCCTAAGGCACGACTAGAAATCACAGTCTCCTGGTGATTAGCCCAAAGTCACAGTTGGCACTCATATCTAAGGCAGCACTAGAACTCACAGTATCCTGATGATTGGCTCGAAATCACCCAATCAGCTTTCAGGCCTAAAGTAGGTCTAGAAATCACCATCTCCTGGTGATTGCCCCCAAATCTCCCAGTTGGCGTTCCTGTCTAGGGTGGGATTAGAACTCGCAAGGTCCTGGCTTCTAGCTTGGTGTCTTAAGCACTAGGACAAACTGGGTCTCTTAACTTATGCATATGTTCATATTTGTCACCACTGGGAATTAAGGAAAAAAAATGGAGAGGGAAGCTGCAAGGTGGGAACTCCATACAACTAAAATATGGCCCATTGTGATAAGGGTTAACCAGAGAGGCAGTTTCTGTAAGCAGGACAATAAAGATTAGGCTAGAAACACCACCAGAATGTTTCCTTCCTGCCTTCTTTACAGGATTAGCCCTGTAAAATGGGGGGCGGGGGAACAAAATTAGATTTCTTCCAATAACCGGTTCTCTGAAGGGCTTAGAAAGTTAACAACTGGTTCTCCCGAATAAGTGCCCATGGTCCACTACAGATGCCCACGCTTCCAAATTTTCTTCCCAGCTTGCCATCCAACTGCTCAGTGAGATGGAGAAGGGAGACACATGGCAGTATGACCTAAGTTCTCAAGAACACTGTGCTCTCCCAGCCCTTAAGAGCACGGCTGAGGTACAGATGTTTGATTCAGGGACCTACTAACAATCTGATCCAATCTCTAAACTGAATCAACTTCCCCGAAGTGGGTAATTAACTCAGACGAGATTAGTGAACCGAACGGCCTTTTGTACAAAGGCAGAAAAGCGTTTCCTCCTTGAATTAAAAACAACAGTCAAAACTGGGTCAACTTAATCTGAAACTTCAGTTAGGAAATCAGAAGCCATCTACTGTACTTTAATCTCTTAATCAAGACAACAATCTGTCACAATCTACACACCCTAGAACAGTGATGGCTAACCCTTTTGCCATCAGGTGCCAGGAGGGGGGCCGCCCGTGCGTGCCCACACCCATAATTCTATGCACCCTGCCCCCATGCATGCATGCACAACTCCCCTTCTCCCCCGCTCCTGGTACTCCTCCCCCCCGCTCTGGTAGACCCATTTTTCTCTCTCACCTGGTTCCAGAGCCTTTCTAGGAGTCTGGGGAGGGCGAAAATGCCCCCCCGGGTCCTCCGGAGGCCAGAAATGGCCTGTTTGCCAACAACTGGAAGTTGGCAAATGGGCCATTTTTGACCTCCAGAGGACCTCTGAGGGGTTGGAGAAGGCCATTTTCGCCTTCCCTAGACTCCTAGAGAGGCCCTGGAGGCTGGGGACAGCAAAAAACGGGCCTTCCGGTTCCACTGGAAGTTGGCAAATGAGCTGAGCTCGTGTGCCCACTGATATGGTTACATGTGCCACCTGTGGCACATGCCATAAATTCACCATCACAGCCCTAGAAAATATAACCTGAGGTTTACTGGCATAGCCAAGAATTGAAACCTCTTGATCTTTGTGATCTCCTGAGTCATGGTGGTGCGTGTGTATTAATTTTGGTCACATCTAGAGCCAGCTCCAGTTCCTTCATGGATCATCAATGGTCTTTGGAGTCCAGGCTGGGAACTACAGGCAGTCCTCAACTTACGACTACAATTGGGTCCAAAGTTTCTTTTGCTAAGAGTTGTTAAGTGAGTTTTGACCCACATTGTACCCACAGTTGTTCAGTGAATCACTGCTGTTGAGACGTTAGCAACACTGTTGTTAAGCGAATCCGGCTTCCCCCTTGACTTCGCTTGTCAGAAGGCCGCAAAAGAGGATCATATGACCCTGGAACACTGCAACTGTCCTAAATACGAGTCAGTGGCCAAGTGTCTGAATTCTGAGCATGCGCCTATGGGGAAGCTGCAATGGTTGCTAAGTGTGAGAAATGTCACTTTTTTCAGTGTCATAGTTAACTTCAAACAGTCTCTAAATGAACTGTTGTAAAAGGAGGACTACCTGTGCTGGCCTAAATCCAATGTTACTGCTGCAATAATAACCCATGGTAGAGCCTGGTGTTTGCCTTGGGAATGCCAAAGTTTTGTTTATTTACTTTTTAATCAAATAAATGGTTGCTTTGTATAAAAAGTCAGTGAGCTGGACAGTCCGGTTAACATAAAAGAGATGCGGAGTGTCCTTTCTTCTCTTTGAGTTTGGTTGCTGTCTTGCATGTTTTTCAATATTTAAACTAGGTAACAACATCATCATCATGATCATTAAGATCATCATCATCATCATCATCATCATCATCATCATTTCTGTTGATGTTACCTAATTTGAGTAACAAACTGAAAAGAAAACAACCAAGTTCTGATTCATCGCGTCGATTCAAAACTAGAGAAACACCAAGGATTCTTCCTTTCAATCTTGATCTACAAATATTTTCTCCTTTTAATAAAAAAGATGTCTTGAAGAAGACCAGTACCATATCAAATACTTTGCCCTAACGGTAAGGTAAAGGTAAAGGTTCCCCCACACATACGTGCTAGTCATCTCCGGCTCTAGGGGGCAGTGCTCATGTCTATTTCAAAGCCGAAGAGCCAGCGCTGTCCAAAGACGTCTCCGCAGTCATGTGGCTGGCATGACTAAATGTCAAAGGTGCATGGAACGCTGTTACCTTCCCATCAAAGTGGTCCCTATTTTTCTACTTGCATTTTTATGTGCTTTCGAACTGCTAGGTTGGCAGAAGCTGGGATAAGTAACGGGAGCTCACTCCGTTACGCGGCGCTAGGGATTCGGACCACTGAACTGCCAACCTTTCGATCGACAAGCTCAGCGTCTTAGCCATTGAGCCACCGCATCCTTGCCCTAACAGTACTAAGACTTAATTTTGCAGAAAAAGGAAAAATGATTCCGAGGATTCTACCCTGCTAGTTATAACCAACTATAAAGGTAGTGCTCAACTAGCACTACCAAAGATGTTTCCACAGAGATTGGACGAGCATGATGTGGTGGAGCACTATTATCTTCCCAGCAAAGTGGTACCTATTTATCTATTCGCATTGGCATGCTTTCAAACTGCTAGGTGGGCAGGAGCTAGGCAGATGGGAGCTTGTCCAGTCACATGACACTCAGATCATGAATCCGGGCTGTCGGTTTTCTAGCCGGCAAGCCCAGCATCGTAAACGCTATCGCTCCACCCATTTTGCTGACCCGCACATTAATTCCCACTTAATTAATCCACTTAAGTCCCCAACATGAACCCTTTCACATGAACCCAATATGAACCTAACCACTGCGCCACGGTGGCGCAGTGGTTAGAGTGCAGTACTGCAGGCTACTTCTGCTGGCTGCCTGCAATTTGGCAGTTCAAATCTTACCAGGCTCAAGGTTGACTTAGCCTTCCATCCTTTCAAAGTGGGTAAAATAAGGTAATATGCTGACTCTGTAAACTGCTTAGAGAGGACTGTAAAGCACTGTGAAGTGGTATATAAGTCTACATGCTATTGCTATTTTCAGATGAACTGAGAATTGCAACATCCAGAATTCAGATGCAGTGGTACTTCGGTACTCCTCATTAATAGATTCCGGGAGGCGCAATGACTACCAAAAGCAATGAGTACCAAACAAAATTTTCCCATAAGTAATCACGTAATAAGTCAAAAGGCAGTCAACATCGACAAATTCTAGCTTGTGTGTCGAGTACCAAACAAACAAAGAGTACCAGGACAAATTTTTCGCATCAAAATGCATTGAGTACCAAACTTTCAAAGCAGTTGAGTACCAAGGTACCACTGTATTCTCTTAAGGAAAGGTGGAGAAGAAATTAACGGCATGATGACCACACGGAAGGTGTGTCTACTGTGAGATATTTGAAAAACAACTTCGCAGCTGCGAGCAGATGTTGCGTTCTGCCACCTGGAACCCCTGTCAGATCATCTGAGCCTTGTGTTTTCCCAGTTCCTCTGCAATGGTGAAGTAGAAACGTTCTTTTGAAGACAGGACTCCCCAGGGGACCATGGTGCTGTGCCATTTATCTAAGCAGTGCCTGCACATATGCAAAACACACGGCTTGGGTAATGACTGACAAACAGCCAGCAGTGTCACTTCAACGAAAAGAGACAAAAAACAGAGACTGCCTGTAAGGTTGAGTGTACCATCCTCCAAACCACATCCATCCTGCCACCAACTCTTTTTTGCAAGTCAAGTCAAGTGACTTGCATTGCAAACACTGACCAGTTTCCTGCTTCTATACGGCCAACGCCTGTGAGTCAGGATGACCAAGTACAGTCCAGAATGAAAGGAAGTGGAGTCCAAGTGCAAAATGCATTCATAAAACAAGCTTCACTATCTTCTAGTTCTAACTGCTTAGCGCCTTCTTTTTCTTGAGTATGCTCTAGTGCAGTGATGGCTAATCTTTTTGCCATCGCGTGCCAAAAGCGGGGGGAGCACGGTGGGGGTCTCTCGCACGCGTGCCCACACCCATAATTTAATGCACCCCGTCCCCCTTGCATGTGCTTGCAACCCCCCCCCCCACTCTTGGCACGCAATGGCACGGTGGGCCAGGTAGGCCCATTTTTCACCCTCTCCAGGTTTTCTAGGAGCCGAGGAGGGTGAAAACAGCCTTCCCCACATCCCTGAAGGCCAGAAATCCCCCGAAAGGCCCAAAAATCAGATGGCCGGCACGAGCATCCACATTGGAACTGAGCTAGGGCAGCGCTTGTGTGCCCGCAGATATGGCTCTACGTGCCACCAGTGGCACGCATGCCATAGGTTCGCCATCACGTCTCTAGTGAATGAAGAGTAACTAGGCCACTGGGCATTTGCACACCAACCCGGTCAATAAGGAATAGGATATAAGCGAGTGAACAGGCTGACACAGCTCCATTGCTTTGGTAGGCTTAGGAACGGAAGAAATAATCTTTCTGCTCCATCTTAACTTGACCACTACATCTGGCATGGGGAACAATGACCCCTTCATGACTTGTGGACTTCAGCTCCTAGAATTCTGGGAGTTGAAGTCCACAAGTCATAAAAGGGACATCGTTCCCAACTCCTATTCTACATTCATGGACCCAGACGTGGTATTCAGCTGGTTTAGACTGGTTCGGGAGATCCGGGAAATCGCCGGTGGGCCTGCCCATTCGCCCTGGCTCTATGCTGTCCTATTTAGGTGTTTCTGAGGCCAGGCACATGCGCGAGCAAAGTGCATGCACGGAAGGCCAGGCGCATGCGTGGAGGTGGTGCGTGTGAGCGAAGGGACCGCATGCGCTCACATTTTCAGTGCTGGGAGAACTGGTAGGTAAATTATGTGAATTCCACCTCTGCAGGGACCAATTCCCAGAATGCCCTGGCTGTCACATCTACTGACACCAGCATTGGGGAAATGTCAGAGAAGCTTTACAAGCGTCACATCACTTCAGGTTGCATCAAGCGCACAATGACCTTCCGCCCGTCTGCGGGTGTGCCCTCCAAAGCACAAATGGTAATAATTGATGCAGCATTTGGTTTCATAGGATAGATTGCTTTCTTCCCTTTTTTTTTTAAAAGGGGAAAAAAATACATTTCCAGCTCTAGCACAGAGGCATTTGAACGTGTTATGGGCAATGCTGAACTCTTCAGAAGCCTTAACGATGGATTATGAGGATTTCAGCTTCAGGCAAAGAATATTTTCACAAAGAAAAGCCCATTCACGACCCCTACCAAAAAATAACATTTTATTTAATATACTAACTAGACCAGCGATGGCTAACTTTTTCTTAACTAGTGCCCAAAGTGCGTGCGTGCATGCACCCTGCCCCACACATGTATGTGCACTCTTACATGTGCCTCCCTGCACGTGCCCACCCCCCAGTGCATGCGCAGCAGAGACGAACTGGGGCGACAGCTCACGTGCCATCAGAGGGCACTGCGTGCCACCGATCGACAAGCCTTTGGCACATGCCATAGGTTTGCCATCATGGAACTAGACCAATGCAACCATTATGAAACATGCAAGGAATGAGTTTACCCTTCTTAAAAGGGGGTTCACCAAATGCAAACAAGAGCGATGGACTCAGTCCAAGTAGTGCTTTTGGTTGCAATAATGGGAAAACATCTAGATGTCAAAATCTATAGGTGTGTTAAGAGGCACGCATGAGAGAGGCTTGCTTGAGATACACCATTCAGATAGAGCTTGAGCATGAAAAGAGGTCAACTTTTCCCAATCTATTCATAAGCCAGCTTTTATTTTCCTCTAATATATTGGAACTACAATTTCGAAAACTCCGAATTAACATAGCCGTGGGAACTGTAGTCCAGGCATACCCAGCAGCTTCATACTATACCCATAAACCAACCTGGTTTGGCTGGACTCACATAATGGGTCAAGCAACAAACAAACCACATTAAAATTGCATGCAATTGTGCAAACCCAGTGGTAGGATTCAAGTTGTTTGTTGACCTGCTAAGAATTTCCAGATTACAGCTCCAAAATCTGAGGGCATGAAGCTAAAGAAGATAATTTTCAATTTCATTATTACCTTGTTGAACTGGGAAACTTCTCAAAGGGCAATTTAAGGCACTAACCCATAAGAAAGAAAGAACGGATAGTAGTTGTGCCGCAAGAGAAAACCTGACCAGTTGGGTGAAAATGGCATGAAATCCACATTAGACCCACACAGAGCTGTTCGGTCAACCAGGAATTTCAAAAACCAGAAAGAGAAACTAGAGGAAAAGTGAGAGTTATGTCTACCCTGACAGGAGGGCATCTAACTGAAAGTTCACACCTGTTGAGAGGCATCAAATGTCCATGAGATGGGAAGAGTGATCCAGGCTTCCCTGCCAATTAAGCCCACTGGCCAAAGCACTCAGCAGATGTTCCAGAGGCTGCCTGTGACAGTTGCAGAACTCATTTAGAGACACTCCATCAGAAACATTCCTATAGAGGTAGTCCTCAATTTAAGACCACAATGGAGTCCAGAACTTCTGTTGCTAAGTGAGACACTTATTAAGTGAGTTTTGCCACATTTTGCCTTTGTTGCCATGGTTGTTACGTGATTCACTGCAGTTGTTAAATTAGCAACCCGATTGTTAAATGAATCTGGCTTCCCCATTGACTTTGCCTGTCAGGTCGCCATCACATGACCCCGGGGACACTGCAACCGTCATAAATATGAGTCAGTTGCTAAGTATCCGAATTTTGAACATGTGGCCATGGAGATGCTGCAATGGCCGTAAGTGTGAAAAACGGTCACAAGTCATTTTTTTTCACGGCCGTTGTAACTCTGAAGTCACTAAATGAACTGTTGTAAATTAAGGACTACCTTTATAAAGGAAGACCCTAAACTCATCACCTGTATTGACTTTTCCCAATTTGGGGCGTTCCAAATGTATTGAGTTGCCTTTCCCAACATCCCTAACCAACATCTGGATCAGGGATGAAGAACCTCAGCCTGGAGGGTCCCAGCCTGGAGGGTCCATTGTGATAGAAACTAGGAACTGCAAATCAGGAACATCTGGAGGATTATAGGATCTCAACCCCGAGCTATAATGGAAACATGCCCCAATACTCCAGCTAGGATACTAGTGTAGACAGTCATAATGTCTAGTTTGATGAAAAGGACTAGGGGAGACAGGATAGCAGTCTTCCAATATCTCAGGGGCTGCCACAAAGAAGAGGGAGTCAAGCTATTCTCCAAAGCACCTGAGGGCAGGACAAGAAGCAATGGATGGAAACTAATCAATGAGAGAAGCAACTTAGAACTAAGGAGAAATTTCCTGACAGAATAATTAATCAGTGGAACGACTTTTTTTTAAATTTAATTTATATGCCGCCCTTCTCCGGAGACTCAGGGCGGCTTACAATGCGTTAAGCAATAGCCTTCATACTTTTGTATATACCTGCTTAGTAGGGCTTTCAGCACCCCCTAAGCGGTGTTCTTTTTTATACAAAGTCAGCTTATTGCCCCCAACAATCTGGGTCTTCATTTTACCTACCTTGAAAGGATGGAAGGCTGAGTCAACCTTGAGCCTGGTGAGATTCAAACTTGTAATAATTGCAGGAAACTGGTGTCACTTAAACACCACTTAAGCTGCTGCTTAAGCTGCTGCGCCACCAGGCTCTTATTGCCTCCAGAAGTTGTGAATGCTCCAACACTGGAAGTTTTTAAGATGATGTTGGATAACCATTTGTCTGAAGTGGTGTAGGGTTTCCTGTCTAGGCAGGGGGTTGGACTAGAAGACCTCCAAGGTCCCTTCCAACTCTGTTATTCTAATTCTAATAATCCAGGGGACTGTGAAAAAAAAAAAGGACAGGGCTGAGAAATTTTCACCAAAGCAAATATTATGAAAGATCCTTGGTGCTCTCTGAGCTTGGTTATTTTCCTGCAGAGGTTTCATTATCCAAACTAGGTAACATCACTAGTGCAGCAATGGCACAACTTGCCACAGCCAAGCTGCTGTGGCCAATTCGCCAATTCACCATCGCTTTAAATCAGGGTGGATAAAAATGGATGATTAACTTTTTTTAAAAAAAATTGATTTTTTTATTTAAATCAGATTTTTTAAAATCAAATTTATTTTAATAAAATACTTTTGGAGTACAAATCTATGTGAAGATAGTTTTCTATGTAAGGTACATTAATCATTTAGTTTATTCAGCAAGAAATAGAACTTAATTATCGAACACGAAGCTGTGTATTCTGCAATATTTACATTTTTGGTAAACTCATTCAACGAATCCAAGCACTGCAAGCTAAATAGGAAACCTTCCTTCCTTTTGTTTGCAAATAACAATAGTAAAGATTCTAAATACCAGCAAGAATGATTCCTTATATTTAAAGAGCACTTGTCATTTCAGATCCATCATGGCCGTGCCTGTTAGTGGACCGCCACTCACTTGCAGCCAACCATGTCCGTCAACCTTGTTGGGTTACTGCCGCATCACCAGCCATCCCAATAAAGTGAATGAGACTGTCGGTGAGTCAACAGCAGATCAGAGGAGGAGCCGCTGCAGTTGCTCTTTAAAAATTATGATTTAAATCGACTTGATTTAAATCAAGCCTTTTTTACTAGTGATTTAAATTGCGATGTAAACCAACTTGATTTATTTATTTATTTAATTGCATTTCTATACCACCCTTCTCCCAAAGACTCGGGGCGGTGTACAGCCATAATAAAACAGTAACAACACAAAAATTAAAAAAAAACCATTAAAATAATTCAGTCATTTGGCTGTAATGAAAAACCCCAAAACTAAAAACCATTAAAAAACCCCATTAAAATCATTGTTCCGTCAGACCGGCTTGATTAAATAATAGGGTCTTCAGAGTACAACGGAAGGCACGGAGGTCGGGGATCCTTCGTATATCCGGGAGCAGTTCATTCCATAGGACAGGGCCCCCCACAGAGAAGGCTCTCCCCCTGAGGGTCGCCAGTCAACATTGTTTGGCCGACAGCACCCTGAGGAGGCCCTCTCTGAGAGCGTATCAGTCAGTGGGAGACAATCGGTGGAAGAAGGCGGTCCTGGAAATATCCAGGTCCTAATCCATGGAGCGCTTTGAAGGTGGTGACCAATCTAAATTTAAATCAAATCCACCCTGATATAAATAAATAATTGATTCTATTCAGTTAAAATAAAGTTATTTTAATTTTTGCCATTCACATTTCATTCCGTCCTTCCTTTTGCATCCTTCCTGCAGATTCTTTTCCACCATTTCTTTTGATATTCGTGTAACTCTAGTTGTCCTGTGGCGAGTTGGCCACAGCGAGTTGACTGCGGCAAATTGTCATAGACCCCACTAGTGCTAGGTCTACCAGTGCTAACATCGTCATCATCCTCACCTACTACTGGACCATGGGTCGGAAGTATGGAAAACAGTCGTGAGTCACCTTTTTCAGCGCCATGGTAACTTTGAATGATGACTAAATGAACTGTTGTAAATCAAGGACTACCTGTAGATTGGGCCACAGCAATATACCTAGAAACAAGCTGGACCAGATGATTACTTTGATGACTATAGCAAAAAGCATCGTTTCACCCTACCTTGGAGAATGAACTATTCCTGCATTTAACCAAGAAAACCACATGGACAAAGAAGATAAAAAGAGGATGTGATCCTCTTGCAAAAGAGGATCACATCAGGGGTGAAATGCTCCTGGTTCGGACTAGATCACCCGACCCGGTAGCAATAGCGGCGGGTGGTTCGGAGAACCAGTAGCCAAAATCCCTGCCCCCTCCCACCATGCCCAGCTGAGCCACATGATCATTAGAGGCTTTTTTTTTTTTTTACTTTTCAAAGCATTTTTCCTACAACCTCTTCTGACAAAAAAATGCTTTTAAAAGTTTAAAAAAAAAAGTCTCTGATGATCCCAGCTGTGTTGCCTGATCGTCAGAGAGGCTTTTCAAAGCATTTTTTTTCTGCAACCTCTTCGGCCAAAGAGGTGGAAAAAAAAAATGCTTTGAAAAGTCTCTTGACGATCGCAGCTGAGTTGCCTGGTCGGCAGAGAGGCTTTTCAAAGCATTTTTTTCTGCAACCTCGTCGGCCGAAGAGGTTGTAGAAAAAATGCTTTGAAAAGGTTTTTTTTTTAAAAAGTTGGCCACATTACCCCCACCACCACCAAGCCACGCCCACAGAACCGCTAGTAAATTTTACATTTCACCCCAGGATCACATGACTCCTGGACACTGCAGTGGTCATAAATGTGGGTCAGTTCCCAAGTGTCTGAATTTTGTCCATGTGACCCTGGGGAATGCTGCAATGGTCATTAAGTGTGAAAAATGGCCGTTAAGTCACTTTTGCTCAGTGCTGCTGTAACTTCGAATGGTCGTTAAATAAACTGCTGCAAGTCGAGGACTACCTGTACAGTGGGAACATGGGAGTGTAGAACAGAACAGAATAACAGAGCTGGAAGGGACTTTGGAGGTCTTCTAGTCCAACCCCCTGCCTAAGCAGGAAACCCTACACCATTTCAGACAAATGGTTATCCAACATTTTCTTAACAACTTCCAGTGTTGGGGCATTCACAACTTCTGAAGGCAACTCATTCCACTGATTAATTGTTCTAACTGTCATGGAATTTCTCCTTAGTTCTAGGTTGTTTCGCTCCTTGATTAGTTTCCACCCATTGCTTCTTGTCCTGCCCTCAGTGCTTTGGAGAATACCTTGACTCCCTCTTCTTTGTGGCAACCCCTGAGATATTGGAACACTGCTATCATGTCACCCCTAGTCCTTCTTTTCATTAAACAATGAAAGTCACCCACATGGATTGACCCAACCCAGTGAAATACAAAATGAACTGGCTGCTCATTTAACATCTTAGGCATCAGTGAATTGAAATGGACTCAATTCAGAAAATCATACCTGAGACATGGAAAACCAAGAAGGAACCACATTGTTTCATAGTCAGGAAGGGCCCAGCAAACATGTTACTTGGATATCATGCAGTCTATAATCAAATAGCAATTAAACTTCACAGACAATCCTTTCATTATCTTAGACATTTCTCCCAAGATAATGTTCTAAATGTGATGCAGAAGAGAAAGTTATGTCAAGTTCTAGAGGAAGTTTTATGGTCAAGTTCAACCAGAAATCAACAGAACATGCCAGCAGGATGTGTTGTCTGTGGTTGGGAGACTGGAATGCCAAAGCTGGAATTGTAAAGGGGAAAGCCGAGTTGGCACTATATTCTGGGAAAGAGAAATGAAACAGGAGAACAACCTATCAGTTTTGGTTCCTCCAATAATATATTTGTTGCTAGACTTCGAGCCATCAAAATGACACTTATTTACATGGACATAAACAGAGCGCACAGAAATAAACCATATTATTGGTCTCAGGAAATAGAAGAGTGCGGGTATAGCTGTGGGAGGGAACAGATGGATCAGATCACAAGCCACTCTTGTGCAAGTTCCAAGCGTCCAAGTGGTGGAACAAAACAGCAGTTTCCACCAAAAGTCCTTGAGCCATTTTTAAGAATGCCAGGGATCACTTTGAAATCTTAAACTTCATTGATAAGGAATCAAAGGACCCGTGGAACAAAATTAAAGAAGTCATTAAGGACAAATGTGAAAAGAGACTTCCAAAGACCAGGAAAGTGAAGAAAACCAACTGGATGTCAGAACAGATGGTGGACATTTTCAAGTCAAGGGACAACAAAGCAAAGTTCTTAGGAAAAACTAAAATTCTTTGATAATTTCAGAAAGCTGTTAGAAGACAAGAAACAGCCCGACAACAATATCTGTAGAGGCAGTGAAGATGGAAACAAGGGGGAAAAAAAAAAGAAGAGAAGAGAAAACCAAGCTATGTAAGCAAAGTTTTTAGGAAGGAATTTAATAAAAAATTTTAGAATGTTAGGAGACAAGAAACAATATAACAATAAAGGTAAAGGTAAAAGTTCCCCTCGCACATATGTGCTAGTCATTCCTGACTCTGGGGGGTGGTGCTCATCTCCGTTTCAAAGCCGAAGAGCCAGCACTGTCCAAAGACGTCTCCATGGTCATGGCTAGCATGACTCAATGCCAAAGGCACATGGAATGCTACTTTGTCACCAAAGGTGGTCCCTATTTTTCTACTTGCATTTTTTATGTGCTGCTAGGTTGGCAGAAGCTGGGACAAATAACGGGAGCTCACCCCATTATGTGGCTCTAGGGATTTGAACCACTGAACTGCCAACTTTTTAATCGACAAGCTTAGCCACTGAGCCACCATGTCGTGTCCAACCCATCGCAACCCCATGGACAACGTTCCTCCAGATCTTCCTGTCCTTTACCATCCCCCGGAGAACATTTAAGCTCACGCCGACTGCTTCAGTGACTCCATCCAGCCACCTCCTTCTCTGCCGTCCCCTTTTCTTTTGCCCTCAATCGTTCCTAGCATTAGGCTCTTCTCCAGTGAGTCCTTCCTTCTCATTAGGTGGCCAAAATATTTGAGTTAAATAATGCTTTAGGGTAACCCAATGTTAATTAGAACCCTATTTGGAAAGGAAGATAATATAAATAATACAAAATACTTGGAGCTCGGGTTTTCAATTTTAGCAGTGGTTTGCTCTCCAAGCTTGTTTCAGTTTTGTTTCTGAACATTTCATTGCCAAACTAGGTAACATAACTAGGTAACATAATCAGCAGGATTTTCTTATCCTATTCTCCTTAGCTTATAAATGGTCATGTTATTGGTTGTTCGTTTGGAGCTATATTTAAAAACAGGAAGATGCTACGTAGATCAGGGGTATCAAACTCTATTTCATTTCAAACTCCCTCACTCTCATTATAATATCCTTCCTTCCTTCTTCTTTTCCCTTCCCGTTATTTTTTTTCCTTGCTCTCTTCCCAATTTTCCTTCTTTTTCTCTTTCTGTCCCTTCTTGCATGCTCAAATGCAAAAGGAGAAACATTTCTCCTTTTGTTTTGACAGCCTCTGCCAGCAAATACAGAAGTGGGGGGGGGGTCCCCTTTTAGCTGGCAGAGGCACTGCAGGCCAGTCCTTTGCTGTTTACAGGCCGGCCCTCCAGGCCAGATTTTAGCACCCCACAGGCCCAAGCCGGCCTGCAGGTCTTGAGTTTGACACCCCTGTACGAGATGCTTAAACTGGTTTTGAAAAAGGCCCGGGAAGAAGATACGTTGCTGATGCACACTGGGATACTAAAGGATACCCAAAAGAAGTGACTGTGTGGTTCACTGACCGTAGAAAGCTTTTGATTTGGCGATCACATTAAGCCATGCAATTTCCTTAGAAAATGGGAATGCCAGAACATGTCCTTGTCCTTGTGCAAAACCTCTACACAGGACAGGAAGTTGTAATCCAGACAAAACATGGTGAAGCAGACTGGTCCCAGGTTGGCAAGGATGCTAACGAGGTTGTATGCTCTTCTCTTATTTGTTCAACCTACACGCACAGTTTTGAGATGGAAGGACTCACTGGAGAAGAGCCTAATGTTGGGAACGACTGAGGGCAAAAGAAGCAGAAGAAAAAAGGTGGCTGAATGGAGTCCCTGAAGCAGTCGGCATGAGCTTAAATAGACTCTAGAGGATGGTAGCGGACAGGAGGACCTGGAGGAACATTGTCCAATGGGGTCGTGATGGGCCGGACACGACTTCTCAACTAACAATAACAATATGTATAGTATATACTGAAGGAGGCTTGATTGGAAGAAGAGAAGGGTGTTTTAAAACCGGAGGAAGAAGTATGAATAACCTGTGCTATGCTAATGATGCCACACTGATAGCTAATAATGGAAATGCTCCATTAAGGCTGAAGTCCCCATTCAAAAAGACCTGGCATCTGTTCAGGCAGCCCACACCATAGCTCTGCCTGGTTCACACAACATCTTAAAGAAATGGGACTTAATTGCATTTAGCTTAGTTCAGTCTTGGATGTACAGTAGTACCTTGGTACTCATCGTTAATTTGTTCCAGGAGGCATCCTGAGTACCAAAAACGATGAGTACCAAACTTTTCCCATATGGAATAAGGTAGTTGAGTCACCAGGCAGCCAACAGCGACTTCTAGCTTGTGCATCAAATACCAAAACAAGTACCAGGACAAACTTTTCGCGTCAAAATGCATTGAGTACCAAATTTGGTGAGTTTCTGAGCCATTGAGTATCAAGGCACCACTATATAACTGAGTTCTGTAAACTCAGTTACAATGGTTTGCAAACCACGGTTTTTGCTTAGCAAAATGAACTCACAAGGTTTCACACACTATGCCAAGCCAAGTAGCACGAATCACAAGAATCATGAGTCTAGGTGGCCTTCAAATGGTGAAAAATAAGGTGAATAAATCACGGTAGGCTATGTTTGCACATCTGAAGTCAAAATCAAGGGCACAGCATAGTTGCTTGATACAATACGCAAGTCTAAGGTTAAGGTAAAGGTTCCCCTCGCACATATGTGCTAGTCGTTCCCCACTCTAGGAGGCGGTGCTCATCTCTGTTTCAAAGCCGAAGAGCCAGCGCTGTCCGAAGACGTCTCCGTGGTCATGTGGCCGGCATGACTCAACGCCAAAGGCACACAGAACGCTGCTACCTTCCCACCAAAGGTGGTCCCTATTTTTCTACTTGCATTTTTTACATTCTTTCGAACTGCTAAATTGGCAGAAGCTGGGACAAATAACGGGAACTCACCCCATTACACAGCACTAGGGATTCGAACTGCTGAACTGCCGACCTTTCGATCAACAAGCTCAGCATCTTAACCACTGTGTGGATTACATTACTTGCTTCCAAGGAGGCTACCTGTCCTTCTGCTCTAGGAGTCACTGCTTTGTACTGGTTTACTCCCAAGTCAAGTCTCTTGGTATCCTTCAGATCAACCACTTAGGTCAAAACCCAAGCATTACATTCTTCTAAGGTAAGGAGTATTTACTCTCAAAGGAACTGTGAGAAATTGGTTATCCTGCCAGCTGATTGGACTCAAAACCTTTACAACCCCCAGCCAACATAGACAATAGTCAAATACGATGGAAGCTGAAATACAAAGGATCATGTGTGATCCCTTTATCTCTACTTTAAATAGGTCTCACCATCCATTTTCTAGGATTATACATCCAGAGATCTTATGACCCTAAACCTCCAGTCAGCAGTATTACGTCCTTGAAAATAAATTGGAAATTCACTAGAAAGCAACTGTCATTATAAGTTACATGTAAGCTTTCTTAGAACCTCTGACTGGCCAATCCAGAAAAGCAGAAGGTAGTTCACCAAGATCTTGGCCTCCTCCAGCATCTGTTCTGGTCAGCTTAACACTAACAGCTTTAGCAGCACTAGGTGGACTGCATTCCATGTTGATGTTCTTCTCATGTCCCAGTGTAGCCTCATTCCAAAGTATAGTAAGAATGTCAGGGCGACCTGTCCTTTCTCACTTGGCAAATCCAGGATGTTCAGTTTGAAAGCAGGCAGTCCTTGCCATTTGCCCAGTTATTTTAGGGTATTAGCAACCTCCTCAATTTTGAATTGCGTATAGTCAAGGCCACGGTTTTCCCAGTTGCAATGTATGGCTGTGAAAGTTGGACCATAAGAAAGGCTGAGTGCCATAGAATTGAGGCCTTTGAACTCTGGTGCTGGAGAAGACTTGGACTGCAAGGCCATCAAACCGGTCAGTCCTAGAGATCAACCCTGACTGCTCTTTAGAAGGCCAGATCCTGAAGGCGAAACTCAAATACTTTGGCTACCTAATGAGAAGGAAGGACTCCCTGGAGAAGAGCCTAATGCTGGGAAAGATTGAGGGCAAAAGAAGAACGGGACGACAGAGAATGAGGTGGCTGGATGGAGTCACTGAAGCAATTGGCGTGAGCTTAAATGGACTCAGAGGATGATAGAGGACAGGAAGGCCTAGAAGGTTGTCCATGGGGTCACAATGGGTCGGACACGATTTCACCACTAACAACAAACAATTTTGAATAAACTGGGGAGAAACCTAGTTTAGATGCTTGGCAAACTAGAGAATCTGAGCCCCCTCTTTCTTGTCTTTCATCTTCCTTTCCTTAAACCAAGCTCAAGATTCCTGCATTCTGGAACACCCTTGCCATCCCATAATGCCATTTCAAGGCATCTGCTAGAGGCCTAGGTGTGATTTTCAATCCATGCACATTCCAAGAAGGTAAAAAAAAAAAGTTTGGAGGCTGGAAGGAGAGAAGCTCAGACAGTTAAAAATATCAATGAGTCCACAGGTAAAGTTTGGATCCATTTCTTCATATGTTCTCCTCCAAGCTGTAGTGGATGGCACTGTGGCCTCAATATTCTTCTTCTCCTTTGTATTTAGATATAAGCTTCCTTCCCTGGTCTTTCCATTATATACATTAGAAAGTCCAAGGAAGGAAGCCTACATATACATACATACATACATACATACATACATACATACATATATATATATATATATATATATATATATATATATATTTACAAATTCCTGTAATTTGTATAACAAAAAGGAGAAGCAAAGCCCAGGGGAAGTTAAGACAGCCTTGAGAATCACATCTTTTTGAGTATTTGGGCAGGACACTTCCCCCATCTCCCTCTTCTCTCCCCCCACCAGCATAAACCCACAAAGGACAAGTGAATGTACCCCCCAGCACCAAAACTCAGATTTGGCGGTCCTGACTGTGAAACTATTTTGATAAGGCACCAAATTTGCAGGACACAAGAGCGGGCTTCACCCAACATCTTAAGTCATGCTCAGTTCCCCCCAGAGAAGGTGTTTTTTTTTAGCTGGGTTCCAGCAAAGCTTTGTGCCATGAAACAAGCCAGCTCAGTAGACTGGAGGTCAACCTTATGGTCAATAGGGTTGACTTGAAGGATTAACTGGTGGTTTGGGAGCATCCCAAGATTGGATGGGGTGACCCCAGATGATCACCCCCAAATCAAATAAACTACATCAGGGCTTATAGTACCCCTGGTGAACCCCAGGCCCTTGTTTCTGGATCTGGATCCAGGTAGGCGTAACAAAGAGTTTCCCACGGACTCTCCCAAACTCAAATCCCCCACCCCCAAAAGGACACAAGAATGAGTTATCGAACAGAGGGAAGGGGGGAAAAAAGAGAAATTACCGGCAGTTTTCCCGTGGAGGCGGATCGCATGACTTTGATCTCAGGTCCATGGGGGGTGGCATAAAGGCAGCCGCCTCGAGGCAACGGCGCGACCACCGCCGTTTGGGGGTACACCTGAGCGAAATAGGCTGCGGGGAGAGCCCGCACCGGAGGCCCTGCGAGATCGGCCACCACCAGCTCGGCAGAGCCGCCGACAGCCATGCTTTTCTTTTGTGACTGGGGGGGGACGAGGGAAGGCGCCCCTCGGCCGGGGGCGGAAGGCCCAGCTTTGGGGATTCTCAGCATGGCCTTCCTCCGAGAGGCCAGGCGCCACCAGGCAGACCTTGCAACTCCGGCAACGCGTGTCGGGACCGACCTGGGAAGGTACAATGGGGAAAGTCCTCCTAGCCATTTAAAACTGCCATCGGTGGTGGTGGGGTGGGGGGAACCTTACCCAGGATCGGTCCCTAGGGTGCTTTGGAAAGAGGAGAGAGGAAAGGAGAGGAAAAAGAAAGTCCAAAGCGAGGTTTTGCAAGCGCAGCGTGGTGAGATTCGTTCACACGGTCCGGGTTTCTTCATCCACGCGAGTCTCTTTTTTTCTTGCACGAGTCAGCCATCGGGGTGAAGGTGGGTGGGCGTGGGGGGGGGGTCACTCGTTCCTTCCTCTGCCCTCCCCCGTCCCCGTCTTCTTTTCCAACCAGGCACGTTGGGCGCGGGCTCCCCGCAACACAAAGCACCCCGAGATTCCCGCCGGCCTTTTCCAGAGGGGACTTTCCCGGGAGTTGGGCTGCAAAGTTGCAGGCTCGGCCAGGCTCATGCCCGAGCAATGCCCGCCACCCGCACCTCCTCTTGCAGAAAAAGAGGGGGAAAAAGCTTTTGTAGTGGGGGGGGGGGGGAGAGGCAGAGAAAACGCAGGATTGAAATAATAATAATAATAAAAAAAAAACTCCGGGGTGGGCTTTTTTTTTTTTTTTTGCAAAATGCCCGGGGACCCGGGGTTGGCCGAACGGCAAGATTTCCCTGACCCTCCGATCTCCGCTCCTACTGTCTATAAGCTGGCAGGGCTGCGAGGCATTTGGAAGCACCACCAACCGGGCACGGATCGAGCACCAGCCCGGGCCCTGAACCCGAAGGGGACCCTCCTAGCGCCTTTCATGGACTCCTTCCGACTTGCAATGCTCCATAGGATTCCCGGCTGGGCTGCTGCAAGTTTCCCGGCCGTTGCCAAAGCTGCCGGAGCCAAGGATGGATCTGGATTGGGACAAGAAAGGACCCGATGGCTGCCCAGCCCTTTCTCTTTCCGTTCCTCCTTCACTCGCTTTTTTTTTTTTAAGCGCCAAACTACGTGCCGCGAAATTCGGATCTCCCGCGGAAAAGGCCGCGCTCCCATTGGCCGGCGCAACACCAGCGCGTCCCCGCCCACCGGATTTGATACATTTTGTACCGCGAGGAGGAAGACCGGAGGTTCGGCTCTTAAAGGGGAAGCGCGGCGTGGCCCCGGCGCTGCACGAGGCGCCAATGAGCCTCCGCCTTCTTTGCCCCCCGCCCGTCAGGGGGGCGTGGGCGGAGCCAGGCAAATACTGACCCTGGGATGGCCCTCCTCGCACGCCTGTCGGCTCTGTGGCTTAAAGCAACAACTCCGGGGGAAGCCGAGGAACGAACGCCTGGCTTGGGCAGGACCTCCGGGCGGTGACCCGGGACCGGAGATGGCGTTGGGGTTGGCAGCGGGCGGCTCCGGCTGCGGGGCTCCAGGTCCTGCTGGCTTCGCCGCTTCTTGTGAGACGGGGCTAGCCGAGCCTGTGGTCAACCTTGTGGTCTTGGAACAAAGAAGGAGAGGCGGCGTGGGGCAATCCCTTCAATGCGTTCACGCGGCTCTCGCTAAAAAGGCAGAAATGTTCAAAGTCTGTTGAGATTTCGGGCATCCAAGGTCATGGTTGTCCCAAAGGTGCTTTTTTCAGGAGGCAACTGGACTTTCTGGTTTTGACTTTGAAGACGTTTCGCTTCTCATCCAAGAAGCTTCTTCGGCTCTGACTGGATGGTGAGGAATGGAAGGATTGATACTCCTTGCAGACAGCTGGCCATTGGCATCCTTTTTAAAGAGGGTCTTTGAAGCCCTTGGAGGTTTATCTGTGTCCTCAGGGTCACCTGAGTGGTGCTCCTGGTTCCTGTAGTCTGCAATTTTTCTCTTTGGAAATCCCTTCCTACTCCCACACCATTCCAAGGGTGTTCATCCCAAATTGTATAGCTAAAAGTCTGTAGAGGTTCTCAGTCATCCAAGTCATGGTTGTCCCAAAGGTGCTTTTTTTCAGGAGGCACCTGGACTTTTTTTGTTTTTCTTTGAAGAAGTTTCACTTCT
This sequence comes from Masticophis lateralis, assembly GCA_030761175.1. Taxonomy (NCBI): domain Eukaryota; kingdom Metazoa; phylum Chordata; class Lepidosauria; order Squamata; family Colubridae; genus Masticophis; species Masticophis lateralis. The sequence continues at coordinate 15,297,687 of JAUDYJ010000009.1, forward strand.
CATCCAAGAAGCTGCTTCAGCTCTTGCATGGTCCAGTTGCCTCCTGAAAAAAAGCACCTTTGGGACAGCCATGAGCTGGATGACTGAGAAACTTTACACAGACTTTTAGCTATGCAATTTGGGATGGACACCCTTCAAATGGGGTGGGAGTAGGAATGGATTTCCAGAGGAAAAATTGCAAACGAGAACCAGAAGCACTACTCAGATGACACTCAGGATACAGATAAACCTCCAAGTGCTTCAAGGATCCTCTAAATGTAAAGGTTTCCCTCGCACATATGTGCTAGTCGTTCCCGACTCGAGGGGCGGTGCTCATCTCGGTTTCAAAGCCGAAGAGTCAGCACTGCCCGAAGACATCTCCATGGTTATGTGGCCAGCATGACTGAACGCCAAAGGCACACAGAATGCTGCCAACCTAGCAGTTTGAAAGTATATAAAAAATGCAAGTAGAATAATAGGGACCACCTTCGGTGGGAAGGTAACAGCGTTCAAGGACCCTCTAAAAGAATGCAAATGACCAGTTGTCTGCAAGGAGTATAAATCCTTCCATCCCACACCATCCAGTCAGAGCTGAAGAAGCTTCTTGGATGAGAAGCAAAACATCGTCAAAAGAAAAAACAAGAAAATCCAGTTGCCTCCTGAAAAAGCACCTTTGGGGCTAACTTAATGTAGGTTAGAAATAACTCGTCCTCGTGTGAATGCACTTATTTGCTCTTCGGTTTTCCGTTTCAGGGTACAGTACGTTTCAGCCTAAGGTAAAATCATGCTGATAAATTGCTACCCTCCCTTATAGGCTGCTATTATTTGCTGTATCCTGTTGGTAGCGTGTATTCAAGGGAGACCGAGGGGACAGTTCCTTAAGCTGTTCATTTGGCTGTGTTCACACAACACATGCATCCTGGTTACTTTATTAACCAATTTAGAGAACAGGGTAAGTTAGAACTGGTGGATGGATAACGTATAATTTTCAACTCATAGGGACCACACAAGAGTTAAGGCAAAAAGGATGCACCAACATTAAAAAGTACATTGTACTAATACCAAATGTGTATGGAGATTATCAGTCATCCAGGTCAGGAGTCGGCAACCTTAAACACTCAAGAGCCACAAAGGTCCTAACCAGAAGCCCCCGTTCAATTCTGGAGCTGAACGGAAGTCCAGTCCCCACCACCACAGAATCTCCTCCTTGCACGGCGTCTTTTCCTCTGTTGAGTAGAAGTCTGTTCCCCCCCACCATAGAGTCTCCTAGCACGACATCCTTTTTCCTCTACCTGTCCTAACTGAAAGCCCTATCAATTGAGCCGACCAGCAACAGCCGCAGCAGAGGGATGAAAGAGCCACACGCAGCCACGAGTTGCTGATTCCTGATCCAGGTCATGGTTCTCCCAAAGATGCTTTTTTCAAAGGCAACTGGACTTCTTTGGTTTTTCTTTTTGAAAACATTTTGGTTCTCATCCAAGAAGCTTCTTCAGTTGTCAGAAAAAGCTGAACTGAAGAAGCTTCTTGGATGAGAATCAAAGCCACTACTTTCACTATTAAGTGTAGTATCTTAATAGTACAACAAACATGCCCCCAAAATCTACTTTTATCACTGCACTTGAAAAGAGGAGCCTCTTTGCAATGGGAAGAGGACTGATGTGTGAGATTGAAATTTATTTAAATTTACAGCCATCCACCTCATATGTGACTCTGGGCTGTTAAAAACAGGATGAAACCACCATAATTTTAAAAAATGCTTCAGTTGCGTGGAATAGCTGCCAAGAATATTCACAGCATTCAAATCAATCTTAAGATCCACTCGCCCACATGGCCATATTAAAGATCAGAAGAGAGTCTGCTTCGGACCAGCATAGATCCATCAAAGTTTTTTCCTTCTGCTACTAAACTCTGACCCAGCTAGGTTTTAACAGTTTTATTTTCTCTTGAGTAATCCATGTTTGGGCTTGCACAACTGTTACACCATAAATGATGATTTGAAAATCACACTGTCTAGCTTCGTATAAAATACCATCTGACTTTAAACAAACCATATTATGACTTAGTGCAAATGTGTAAATCTAGTCTAACAGTAACCAGGAATCTAGAGATGATTGTTTTCTCTGTGAATTTCTCTAAGTTTTGCACACCTTCCTGCAGCCTACATTAGGACTATCCATTCCATGACCTTAAATGTGGATGTGGTAAAAGTAAAGGTTCCCCTCACACATATGTGCTAGTTGTTCCTGACTCTAGGGGGCGGTGCTCATCTCTGTTTCAAAGCCGAAGAGCCAGCGCTGTCCGAAGATATTTTCATGGTCATGTGGCCAACATGACTAAACGCCAAAGGCGCACGGAACGCTGTTACCTTCCCACCAAAGGTGGTCCCTATTTTTCTACTTGCATTTTTTACGTGCTTTCGAACTGCTAGGTTGGCAGAAGCTGGGACAAGTCACGGAAGCTCACCCCGTTACACAGCACTAGGGATTCGAACTGCTGAACTGACAACCTTTTGTTTGACAAGTTCAGCGTCTTAGCCACTAAGCCACCGCATCCCATTATGTGGATGTACTGATAAACCTCTGGATGATGTGGAATAGCATTAGGAGAGCCAGTTTGGGTTAGTGGTTAAGATACCAGACTAGAAAGCGGGAGATTGGGATCCGGCCCGCAGGCCTTGAATTTGACACTCCTGCCCTAAAAGAAGCAATTTTCCCTGTTAAACCTCATCCGGCAGTTCCATAATTGGAAAAGGGCATTGGGTGCCATTGAAAGCAAAACTAGGTGGCCACTTTTAGAAGCAGAGCTTGGAGGAGTCTTCAGTGCACATGTGACACACATAAAAAAAATAGGCATGGCTGCCATCTTGACTTTTTATTAGCACAAGCTGTGGTGCATGTGTGTACATGTTGGTTTGCAAAACCCTTCAAAAGGATTGCTTTCCAATTTAGCCCCTAGCACCAATCCTCCAGAAATTAACCAATATTGATAACTCTCCGCTGATTGCTAAAGATGGTGCAAGAGCAGGCTGGGAATTCTGGGTGTTGTAGTCCACACATCTTCAAAGTTGCAAAGTTTGAGAAACCCCCCGATGTTGTAAATAAACTGGCAAACATCACAGGCTGAAATGGCATTGCTGCCCTCTGCTGGTTATATATAGATTAGTATATAGAACAGTATTGTCCCAAAGGTGCTTTTTCAAAAGGCAACTGGACTACCTGGTTTTCCTTTGAAGACATTTGGCTTCTCGTCCAAGAAGCTTCTTCAGCTCTGACTGGCCTTAAAGACTCGCTAGGAGAATGCAAATGACAAAATGTACAAACATTTATCACCTAAATGTTGGAACTGTGACCAAATACTGGGCACCTACTACCACATGTGGTGGACATGTAGAAAAGCAAAAGAATATTGGCAAAGGATTTGAAGGTGCTTGGAAGAAATGACCAGGCAAAGATTGGAACTCAAATTAGAAATATTCTTATTAGGAATTATTAAAGAAGATTTAAGGGTTACAGGGATGTAGTGGCTCAGTGGCTAAGACGCTGAGCTTGTCAATTGAAAGGTCAGCAGTTCAGCGGTTCGAATCCCTAGTGCTGAATAACAGGGTGAGCTTTCATTCCTTGTCCCAGCTTCTGCCAACTTAGCAGTTGGAAAGCACATAAAAATGCAAGTAGAAAAATAGGGACCGCCTTTGGTGGGAAGGGAACAGTGATCCGTGCGCCTTTGGCGTTGAGTCATGCTGGCCACATGATCACGGAGACATCTTCGGACAGCGTTGGCTCTTGGGCTTTGAAACGGAGATGAGCACCGCCCCCTAAAATCGGGAACGACTAGCACATATGTGCGAGGGGAACTTTTACCTTTAAGTAAAGGGTTAACATATTTAATACTGCATATCACCTGCGAGAATAGTTTATGCCCAACAACGGAAGAGTGGAAACATACCTAAAGAAAGGGAAATAACAAAGAAAATATTTGACCATGCAGAATGTGATAGACTGACACTAGAAATGAAAAATAAAGGAGAGACAGTACAATGAGATTTGGAGAAGATTTTATCAATGGTTAGACTTAAGGAATGGAAGTCGGAGCAGATAAGAACAAGGATGCGTAGATTGAAACGGGGCAATGTATGTAATATATAATTGTAACTGTAAACATGTAGAAAAGGTTAAGTGTGTATATAATTAGTAAGTAGTAATGTATATTGAATGCATAAGAGACTTGTGTTACACTTTGTATGGCGGGGATATCGCCAAGACGGTTCCAATTTTGACGGACCCAATTTTTTTTAACAATAAAGGTTTTTTTAAAATTAAAAAGAAAGAATGCAAATGACCAGCTGTCTGCAAGAAGTATCAATCCTTCCATTCCCCACCATCCAGTCAGAGCTGAAGAAGCTTCTTGGATGAGAAGTGAAACATCTTCAAAGAAAAACGAAGAAAGTCCAGTTGCCTCTTGAAAAAGCACCTTTGGCACAACCATGACCCTGGATGACCGAGAATTTCCACAGACATAGAACAGTATTGTTTGCGTTAAAATCAACAGTCTAATGTCTGTCTATAATATCTATCTATCTACAGTTACCTGCCTGCCTGCCTCCCTATCTGTATCTATCTACTGATATTTGTCTGTATCTGTCTATCCGTCTGTCTGTTATCTACCGGTTGGTTGGTCGGTCGGTCGGTCGGTCGGTCGGTCTGTCTGTCTGTCTGTCTGTCTGTCTGTCTGTCTGTCTATCTTAGTCACATACTCCCCCCGCACTTACGACGACAAGAAGCTCTCATTCGGGAGTATAGTAAGATCCTGTTAAATTCCTCTCTACCCATACATGGAGACATTCCTGATCTCTTAAGATGCCAATTAAAGTCAAGAAATCCATCAATCTTGACAGCGCGTAAGTTGATGGCCGATCATCAGAACACCACACAAAAGTGGATGGAGGCATGGAGTAGCTGTTCCCCGCAAGATGTCTCCGAGCATATCAGTCCTAGTAGTATACCACCAGGATTTAGCCTACCCCGACACATATGGGTGACATATAATAGAATTAGAACAACTCATGGGGTGTGTGCTGACTCCCTGTATAAATGGGGAAAGATACCTTCAGCACAATGTGATTGCGAGGCCCCTCGGCAGACTATCCAGCATATAGTGAGGGAATGCCCTAACAGAAGGTATCCAGGAGATTCTAGGGACTTCCTCTGCATAACAACAGCAGCTACTGACTGGATCTCCAAACTCGACATTAAACTTTGAAATGTTATTTCTGTTTTTCTTTTAGGTTTTCTTACTGCTTTTTTATTGTTTTTATTGTTTTTAATCTGTAAAAATGAAGTGTTTTAATACTGTGTATGACCAGCCACCCGCTAAATAAATAAATATCTATCTATCTCTTCTCCCAAGACAGAACAGGGTCTGTTTACATTATTACCCCTATCTCCGTTGGCTGTCAGTTGTACCCACACAGGTTTAATTGTAGCGAGCTAGACTGTAACCATTTTTAAACCCAGTTTCATGAGTAAGTCACAATTGAGCTTCCATCCACCCCCATTTTTAATAGATAATTTACAAGCACCTTCTTAGGTTTATCCTTTGTTTTTAGAACGTTGCTGCTACTGTCCTTATTAGATATTACATTAGATTGGAAGTTACATAATTTCAATTTGTTTTATTCTGTTTTTATAATAAATGTATCTTTAGCTGTTAAGGCCATTTGCAAATTAGTTCAGATAAATCAGAGCAAAGCAATTCAATGAAACTGAAATAATACAATAAATCGAGGTCTTCGTTAAAGATGTATCTCTTCTCAAACTCCAGTTTTTCCAGGACACTGTAGATAATAAGAAATAAATTACGTTAGTTGAGAAGCTTATATAATCTAATAAACAGATCCACAGACTAATACATTTAATCTAATTTCATTCGATGAAATAATCTAAACAACCTCACTTCTAAATAGCTACAGAAATATATTTCCTAATATCAAGTCACCGTGATTTGAGTTCACTAGGAAAGCTCCAACTAAAAGGGATACCCATTTTTGAGTAATCCTGTTTTAAAGTCATTTAAGGTGGCCTTTCTAGGTCTGGATGCCACCTAATTAAAGCGGAGTGAAAATTTCAGATGAGATCGTTGAAAAGATGCCTTTAATAGCCCACATGTAAGTTGATGCCCATGAACCAGGATGTAACTTGGGAACCTCTCCCAAATTGTTTGATGATTTTAAGAAAGAAAACCAACCCTTATTTGCACAATAGTCTTAATAGAATAGAATTCTTTATTGGAAACAAGTGTGATTGGAAACACAAATAATTTGTCTTTGGTGCATATGCTCTCAGTGTATATAAAAGAAAAGACACATTCATCATGAATCATAAGGTACAACTTTTAACGATAGTCTTAGGGTACAAATAAGCAATCAAATCATACTAGGAAATCTAGTTGACTTACTGTGTTGGTGTTTGCACAAGGGACTGAATCATAAACTTTGCTGGAGGTCCTGTGTTAACATAACACTAGAAGCCATAAAACCCAGCCGAGATTAAAATTAATCAGACTTCACATATGGACAAATACAATTGTTGGGACTTTTTTAAAAAAAATTGATTTATATGCCGCCCTTTTCCGGAGACTCAGGGTGGCTTACAATGCGTTAAGCAATAGCCTTCATACTTTTGTATATTTTATACAAAATCAGCTTATTGCCCCCACAAACTGGGTCCTCAATTTACCTACCTTAGAAAGGATGGAAGGCTGAGTCAACCTTGAGCCTGGGGAGATTCAAACTGGTGTAATTTCAGACAGCTGGTGTTAATCACAATGCTTGTAGTCTGCTGAGCTACCAGGCTCAGGACTTTGATCAGAAGAAACCATATATGCAAAGCCATCTTGATTGTTGCAAACTTTAGTGATATGATGACTAAGGACCACAATTGAGCCCCCAATTTCTGTTGTTACAAGTGAGTCTTGTTCCATTTTGCAACCTTTCTTGCACCAGTTGTTAAGTGAATCACGTCAGTTAAGCTAGTCAAATGGTTGTTAAGTGAATCTGGCTTCTCCATTGACTTTGCTTGTCAGAAGATTGCAAAAGGGGATCACATGACCCCAGGACACTGCAACCGTCATAAATATGTATCCGTTGCCAAGTGTTTGAAGTTTGATCATGGACCAATTGTCCAGCATCCGAATGTAAATCATGTGATCATGGGGGATGCTGCAACGGTCATAATTGTGAAAAATGGTCGCAGTTTATTTCCTTCAGTGCCATTGTAACTTTGAACCATCACTAAACAAACTGTTGTAAGTCAAGAACTGTGTTTGTTTATTTCTATCCCACCTTTAAAAAATTTTTTTTAGAAATAACTCAAGGTAGTGAACACACTTAATACACTTTCTTCTCCTTTTTCTCCCCACAACCACCTTGTGAGGTGGGTTGGGCTGAGAGAAAGTGACTGGCCCAAAGTCACCCAGCCAGCTGGCATGCCTAAGGTGGGACTAGAACTCACTGTCTCCTGGTTTCTAGCCTGGTGCCTCAATCACCATACCAAACTAGCTAATCCATGGTTTGCTGGATAAACCCATTCACAATTAACACTAAGATGGAATTGGAACATTTAAAATCCCAGGAGTTTATAGGACTGCATATCAAAGACGTCCATATGTGAAGTCTGGTTTTTTTGTACAGTAGTGGCCAAAATTGTGGAAAGTCAACCATGTTTACGATGGAACTACATTCAATGGTCCAACTATGACCTCTACCCAAGAAGGAAGAAGTAAAAGTATTAAAACTGACTCCTTGGCTGCTGCTCCTTACAGTCATAATCATAATCATATGTTTATTTGTCAAGCATATATAAGATAACAGGTAAAAGTATAAATATAATTTGAATATATGAAAAGTGTAAGAGTAAAAAGGAATATTAGGGCAGGGACGGTAGGCATGCTGGTGCATTTATACACACCCCTTACAGACCTCTTAGGAATGGGGTGAGGTCAACAATAGACAGTTTAATGTTAAAGTTTTGGGGGTTTGAGGAAGAAACCACAGAGTCAGGTAGTGCATTCCAGGCATTGACCACTCTGTTACTGAAGTCATATTTTCTACTACCACAGGGGTTTTTTTGGCCACAGTAGTGGCCAAAATTGTGGAAACCTTTTGGGAAAAGTGTATTTTCTAAAACTAGCTAATTACACCATTTCTTTTTTGGGGGGAGGAGAAAGGGGATGGGAGGGAGAGGTAATAGGGAGGGAGGTGGGGCTCAAAACTTGGTTAAAATGTTTGTAAAAACTTTTCAATAAAAAAAAAAGAAATGAACCAAGGAACCTATTGCTAAAATTCACCTCTGGAAACAGCTGATTGAGGGTATTCCGGGAGGCTGATCCACCCACCAATCAGCTTTTTTCTTATTTTCCTGCCCAAAAACTAAGGAGTGTCTTATACTCCGGTGCACCTTGTACTGTGAAAAATACAGTTAAGTGCTGATTTCTCCAGCTGCGTTTTAAAGCTTTACCTGGATCACTCAGTGCTTCTGGTCTGGATTGCTTGTTAGCTGGTGGGGCGAGAAGTGGGGAAAAACAGAAAAGATAAATCATTTGGCCACTCTGATTTTGAATGAAATTATATTTTATATAAATGTCCAGAGACTTACTGATTCTTCCTGTATTGACTCTTTTCTTCACTACTTCCAGACTGGAGTGGGGGAAGGGGGGGAATATCAGAAAGTACATCATAAGTGGGAAAGATGATTTTAGGCAGCATCGAGCGTCTTTGCGGTACCCTTCTATCATCTTACCGTGCTGTCTGGATACTTCTGGCTTTGATCTGTAGAATCTCTAGAGGGAGGAGGCTGGAGAGTGGAGTAAGAACAGAAATTTGTGGCCAATTCTGACTTGGAATAAAATCAATATATTTCCTACAGAGAGCCAGTTTGCTATAGTAGTTGAGACATCAGGCTAGAAACTGGGGGGGCTGTGAGCGCTAGGTCTACTTTAGGCACAAAGTGTTGTGGCCTGCAGCAGCCGGCAGAGCTGGCAGCAAATTCGGATAGTGAGGAGGTTGGGGAGGAACATGGGCCAGTCCTGGAGTCTGGGGAAGGCTCTGATGAGGTCTCTGCATCAGAGAGAGAGGGTCAGGTCTGTATGCCAGTTATCAGCTGCCTTTGGAGTCAGACATCAGTGAGGCAGAGGAACAGCTGGAGCCTGTTCCCAGTGTGCGCATGCACAGAGTTGCCAGACGAAGGGAACAGCTAAAGAACAAGGGTCGACTTGGGAGTAAGGCCACAGGTGGACAATGAAGGGCCCCTCCGAGAGGGAATAAAAGAGGAGCAAAAGGAGAGGGGAGTTTGTAGGAGACAATTAGTTCACTTAATTGGTTTGTGACTCTTTGCCAAGTTTTGAAGATATCGGCCTGGCAGCTCTACAAGCCAGGTAAGGTAAATTTTCCCTTGAAAGATTTTGCTGAAGGTGAATGAGAGGAATTCTCAGTAACTTAATAAAAAGGGTTTTTTTGTTGGGAGAGAGGGTTTTTTTGTCTGCTTCATGCTCTTGGGAAGCTTAGATCAGAACACAAAGCCTGTTGATAACCTTGGGCCAATCACTGTCTCCCAGTCTCGGAAGCAGGTGATGGCAAGCCACTTCTGAAACACCTTGCCAAGTAAACCGCAGAGACTTTTCCACACTGAATTCGAGAACAACTGAATAGAAGAGGGGAAAAGTTCCCATAAAGATTCAGCTTGGTGGCTGAATGACGACCTTTGACCTGACTTGAGAAACAGAAAGGACATGGGCCCAGTGTCAACCCTGAAGCTGGTCTGGCTAAAGCCATCTTGGAGCTTCAATGTTGTCACATAGGAGCGAGGGCTAGGGAGGGGAGGACTAGAGCTAGCTGGGGCTGTGTAGCCAAAATAAAATACTTTCCCCTGGGAACCAATGATGTTCTCACACCTGGCTGGAGGCTGGAGGAGTGATGTCACCAGACCTGAGGACACTGCTATGATTGGACCATGTGTGACTGATTGTTTGGGTTTGAGGGGAAAATTTTTTACTTTTAATTAGGTGAACACCCAGGGGCCCTTCAGAGTTGGTTTTCACCAGATATGTGCCAAATTGATATTTCCAATGAAGCTATTCTTTGAGGAATTCACCTGCCTCGGAGTTTTTGCTTGCAATGGATCTATTCAGTGGTGGAATTAAATTTTTTTTTACTACCGGTTCTGTGGGCGTGGCAGGTGTGGTGTGGCTTGGTGGCAGTAGTGGGTTTAAATTTTGTTCGCTACAGGTTCGCTTATGGGTGTGCATGCGTGTGCAGAACACTTCTGCGCATGAGCATGCACAGAAGCTTCTGCACATGCGCAGAGATGTCCAGGCGGGTGGGTGGAGCCTCCTGCTGCCAGTTCACCTGCTTGGTGGGCGTGACAGGGGAAAGATACTGCAAAAATCCCCATTCTCACCCCACTCTGGGGCCACCCAGAGGTGATATTTGCCGGTTCTCCAAACTACTCAAACTTTTTGCTACCGGTTCTCCAGAACTGTGAGAACCTGCTGAATAGCACCCCTGAATCTATTACTTGGAACTCTGTTCTGGCATCGCTCATGTGGACGTGGATGAAAAGCTGCATCCTTTCTGGTGTTTTCCAGGTGAGTGACCAGGTAAAATCAACATTTCCAGCTTGACAGAAGGCTGGGGTGCCCTTTTTACTCATTAGCTGCTCCCCCAATGGAAAAATCAGCCCACTTTGAATGGATGCAATAGGATGCAGTATGTCAATGGTTCTCAACCTGTGGTCCACAGATTCGGGGGGGGGGGTGCTGTGATGTCATCACAGGGTTCCTGAAGGCTTGAAGAAATGTTATGATTTAAATCTCAAACCTTGGGGGCTCCGTGGCCATGGTCTGTGGCCACAAAAGGTATTTAAAGGGAGTCCATGGTGAAAAAAAGGTTGAGAACCACTGCTTTAAGCAACACATTGGCCAAGGGTTGCCAAATCCAGCTTAAGAGACTCACCGCGCTCCTTCCATTGTTTTTGCCAGAATCCGTTTCAGTCTAAAGAAGGACAGACAAAGAAGACAATACAAATCAGGTGATGGTTCTGACCTGGAGGACTTTAGGGCTGTCCAACCTTGGGGACTTTAAGACTTGTGGACTTCCAATTCCCACAATTCCCCAGATTGCTAATGACCAGATGATTGCAAAAAAGTACAATCCTTCTATCCCCAAGTTGCCCATCCTGTCAGGATCTATCCTTCTATTTCCCCCCAACCAATCAATTATAACTGATGAAGCTTCTTGGATAAGAAGGGAAACATCTTCCTCTTTCTCAATTAAAAAAACCCGGTTGAGTTGCCTTCTGAGAGAAGAAAAAAACACCTTTCAGAAAACCATGACCTGGATTATTGAGAATCTCCATAGACCAGGGGTGTCAAACTCAAGGCCTGGGGGCCAGATTTGGCCTGAAGGGTGCATAGATCTGACCCACAGGGCCACCCTGGAAACAGCAAAGAACTGGCCAGCGATGCCTTTGCCAGCGAAAAGAGTCTCCTGAGTTCCGTTTTAGGCTGTGACAGCTTCCTGCAACCCTCTAAGGTTGCAGGAAGCTGTTGCAGCCGAAAACAGAGCTCAGGAGCCTATTTTCACTGGCAGAGCACTCGGGCCACCACAGGCACCCCCGACACGAGTGACGTCAAGCTGGTCATGCCCACCATGGTCACACCCACCATGGTCCCCCAAGGTCAAACACAACCATGATGTGACCCTCAATGAAACTGAGTTTGACACCCCAGCCATAGACCATTGGAAGAAGGTGTCTGAAAGAAGTATGGGCAACTTGTAGCCTACACGTGATTCTTAAATCTGCCCACCTCCGAGAACCTTTAGGACAACACAGAGATGACCATGCTGAAATTGAATGGCTCAGTTTTAAACATGAATATGGATATGCCTTGTTTTAGGGATTACTTGTAAAATGGCAAAAATTGCCCACCAACCCCTGCTTCCACACAGGTGGCCCCGTGTCTGATGACTTCTTCCTATTGTCCAAGGATGTAAAAGCTGCAGTGGCACAGTGGTTAGAATGCAGTATTGCAGGCTAATTCTGCCGACTGCCTAAGGTTCGATCCTGACCGGCTCAAGGTTGACTCAGCCTTCCATCCTTCCGAAGTGAGTAAAATGAGGACCCAGATTGTTGGGGGCAATAGGCTGACTCTGTAAAACTGCTTAGAGAGGGCTGTAAAGCACTGTAAAGCGGTATATAAGTCTATTGCTATGTTCTGCAATGTTTAGGAAAAAAATGAGTCCCCATTTTGTTTTGTTTTTTTAAAAACACCTCTTTAGTCCCCTCATACAATCTTACCAAGTCTGACTGCAGTAAGGTATCTCGGTGAGTAATTCCTCCAGGCTAGCAGAGAGAAAGATGGGGAAAAATATTGAGTAGGGAAACTCAGTTGTCGGAGAATATTTGTCGCATTCTAATTGTGTTACGGTATCCCTTTGTCAACACCTTTCACTACCTCAGGTGTGGAAGAGAGATTTGTGATTATGACCAACAATTGGAGATGGATCCTTTGTTCTCTCTGAGCTTGGTTGTTGCAAATGTTTCTATTACTTTGCAGGTGTTTTATTACCAAACTGTTCTGACCCAGTTTCCCAAACACGACAAACCCTCTGAAGTGACCTCAAAAGATTCCTTTATTAGGAGCATCAGCAGCCTGGGCAAAAAGTTTCTCTCTTAGGCTGACAAGTCCATCTGGCTGGAAGATGAATAGTTGTCTGCCGCATTTATTCATCTCCGCCCCCTGCCCTTTATCCCCAAAGCTAGGGTGGGGCTTCGCTAGCAGTGGTGGCTCTTCCTTCCCAAGGATCGGCCCATGGATTTCCACTGCTCTCCTCTCCTCTGCCTTCTGCATATCCACACATCAGGCACTGGACCTAACTGTCCTCTTCCTCATCAGCCACGTCCAGACCTGGGGGTTGTTGACTCTTGATCCGAGAGCTGATGGATGGCCCAGGCTCCGCCTGTCTCTCTCTCTGACAGCTCCATTCCCTCTTCCCCCTCGGAGCTCCCAGGTTGCCCTGAAGCTGACTCTGACTCCCACGCTTTCTCCTCCTCTGATTCAGCTGCTGGAGGGGCTGGCGGCTGACAAGCCACAACACAAACTAAGTAGCATCATCAGTGCATCTCTTGTTATCTCCTCCTCTTTCGGGATAACGAGCTTTCTTTTTTTTGTCAGCCAATGATATCCCTAGTATTCCGCCATCTTTTTTGCATTTGTTTGGTTCTTTACTACCTTGGACATGAACTAAAAACACTGTCCAATAGTGTATCAAATTTCAATGCTCTGCCTCAAACACGCACAAGAGAAGCCAAACAGCATTAAGAGATTTGCAGAGGATAGGGTCAACTCTGAAGTGAACCTGGCTGAAGCCATCTTATGCTGCCTCAAAGTTACCACGAAGCCTGAGAAAGAAAGGGAGGGGGGAAAGTAGACAGGCCAGCTGATCTGTCAAAACAAGAAGTTTTCCTGTGGGAACCAAGGTCATCGAAACAGGTGGCTGTGAAAGGAGAAGAGGAGTGACCAAAGAGCCTGCCAGTACTTTCATTGGACAGTGTGACCAGTGACATCTGGGAGGGGGAAAACTTCCACTCTTTTTATTAGGTGAAAACCGTGGGAACGGAGTTGGTTTTCACCAGCTATGCCAATATGATGTATCCAATAAACATGTTCTTTGAGGAATCTACCTGCTTTGGGTTTCTGCTTTCAATGGGTGTGTTACTCGGAACACTGACAAACAGATTGTAATATAAGATCCGTATAGTCTAAGCTATGGTTTGCCCAGTAATAATGTATGATTGTGAGAACTGGACCATATAGAAGGCTGAGTGCCAAAGCATTGTTGCTTTCTAATTGTGCCATTGGAGAAGACCCTTGGGAGAGTTCCTGGGACTGCACGAAGATCAAATCAGTCAATGCTAAAGGAAATCAACCATGACTGGAAGGACAGATATGGAACCTCAAATATTCTGGCCACCAAATGAGAAGAGAGGACTCACTGGAAAAGACCCTGATGTTGGAAAAGATCGAAGGGAAAAAGAGAAGCAGACAGCAGTGGATGAAATGGTTAACATAGCATCACTGATGCAATGAACGTGGATTTGAGCAAACTCTGGCAGACATAGAGAACAAAAGGGGACCTGGTGGGCTATGGTCCATGAGGTCAGGAAGAGTTGGACAAACTTAGTGATTGAACAATAAAGATTGTATATGCATGGATATGCACAGTACCTGCAAATAGACATACACATGCCAGTGGTGAAATCCAAATTTTTTTACTACCAGTTCTGTGGGCGTGGCTTGGTGGGCATGGTATGGTTTGGTGGGCATGGCTTGGCGGGTGTGGCAGGGGAAGGATACTGCAAAATCTCCATTCCCACCCAACTCCAGGGGACGGATACTGCAAAATCCCCATTCCCACCCCACTCTGGGTCCAGCCAGAGGTGGTATTTGCCGGTTCTCCAAACTGCTCAAAATTTCCGCTACCGGTTCTCCAGAACCTGTCAGAACCTGCTGGATTTCACCCCTGATACATGCCCAGATATATTGCTATTATCTCCTTACCAAAGTTGTTCGACGAGTCTGAAACTTTTCTGGTTCGCTTCCTGATAGCTACAAAACAAGAAAAAGGATCAAACATCACAATAGACCCACAGGTAGTCCTCAACATACAAACATTCATTTAGCAGCCATTTATGGGAAAAAATTGTTTGGTACTCATCGTTTTTGATATTCATCACATTTCCAGGAACCAGTTAACGATGAGCACCGAAGTACCACTGTATATGAGAATGCTTTCAATCAATGTCTTTGACTTTTAGCATGTGCCTGTAAAGCAGAATGCCTACCTGAAGAACCCAAGCTCTATATGAGTCAATAAGAGCTTCTGTGATGCAGTTAGATTAGGAGTGAGAAGACCAAGGTTTTAGTCAGCCTCAACCATGAAACTCATGAGTGATTTTAAAGAATCCCTCTTTCAATTCCAATCTATTTTACAGGTTGTTGTGGGAGAGGATGGGACTATGTAAGCCACCTTGAGCTCCTCGGAGAAAGATAGGCTATAAATCTAAAGGAAGAGGTGGAGAAGGAATCCTGTCTCACCCCAAAACCCCAAGTAGGGCCCTTAGTGCCCCTCCAAAGGCCAAGAATAGGTCTTGCCCTTTATTCATAAAAGACTTGGTGAACCAACGCTTAGTTTCTCAAGTTGGAGTCAGTAAAACTCAACAAGTTGAAAAATTCTTGTGTCAACATGAACATGCGTGGAACGCATTTTGAGAGACTCTATTTCCTTCTATTTTGAGAGACTATATTTCCTCTGGATCTAAGCATGGTACATCTCTCCCCCACAATGACTGAAGGAAGAGCCATCCCATGAAACTCTTACCGAGCTCTTTGGTTGTTTATCGAATCTTGCTGGCTACAGAAGGGAGAAACAGTGAAAATGAAGTTGACAAGTGGCAAAGAAGAATGGTACAAATGACACTTTTCAGGATTCAGCTGGCTGAATCCAGGGTTTAGATACTACTTCCTATTTCCCCTCTTTCCTAGGTTTATCAGTACACTTTCTAAAATCTTCCTTCCATTCCTCCATCCATAGCAATAGCAATAGCACTTAGACTTATATACCGCTTCATAGTGCTTTTACAGCCCTCTCTAAGCAGTTTACAGAGTCAGCCTATTGCCCCCAACAACCTGGGTCCTCATTTTACCCACCTCGGAAGGATGGAAGGCTGAGTCAAACTTGAGCCTGGTGAGATTTGAACTGCCGAACTGCAGCTAGCAATCAGCTGAAGTAGCCTGCAGTACTGCACTCTAACCACTGCACCACCTCAGCTCTAGTCCGTCCATCCATCCATCCATCCATCCATCCATCCATCCATCCATCCCTTCATTTTAAAAAGTACATGCCTCACATTTGTATTTTGTGACTCCAAGTGACTTAACAAAATCTAAAATTCAGTCAGAAATATCAGCAGCAACCAACCAACCAACCAAATATCCATTCATTTATTTTGGGAGAAGGAATGGCAAAACCTGGGGGAGGGATGGAAAAGAGAGCTTAGCCTAGAATCTCTACGTAGTCACAAGCAAACTAAGCCCAACCCCCACCCCCTTACCCAACTGTAATCAGATGCTGACTGTTAGTTGAGAAGATTCTTGAACATAGGCCTTTAGCAATAAATTGGGTTCATTGAATCTTCATTCTGGCCTGGTCTTTTGCGCCCGACATTTATCCATTTTCTGCCTTTGGATGTAGAAAAATGGACAGTTTCTAATCCGCTGTGTCACCCTGTGTCACCCTTTCTCCAATAGGAGAAAGGCAGAAATAGCCCAAAAGTCAGTCGAATATTCTTACCAAAGTTTGTCGGCGGCCTAATGTGTCAATTTCATCCAGCTGCAGGGCAGGAAAACCAGAGAACACAAGATGTCAGGATTTAATGTGAATGTTTCATCCTTTCCCCTTTGAGTTCTAATGCTTTCCAGGTACTGCTTCATGAACAGGACCAGGATGAGACCTTATGCTCACTAGGCATGTAGAGAGTCTCCGAGTCCCATCTCCTTTTGCAACCCGCAAAAGCTCCTTCTGACCACAGTCATTCATCATTCCCACCATTTTCAGGCAGAAAATACTACATCTGCAACGCAAGCACTGCAGTGCATTCAATATAGTTTAAAAATAGAAGGAGGGGGGGATATTCCACCTCACCCCCTCCCCAGAAAAAAATCCTACAAGTGTGTTAGTCACTTTGAATTATTTGCTCACCCATTGTGGGCCTTGCCACAGGCATCCTATAGAAGCCAAAATGTGATCTTCATACTAGAATAACAGAGCTGGAAGGGACCTTGGAGGTCTTCTAGTCCAACCCCCTGCTTAGGCAGGGTACCCTACACCACTTCAGACAAATGGTTATCCAACAGCTTCTTAAAAATTTTATTTATTTATTTATTTATTTATTTATTTATTAGATTTGTATACCGCCCTTCTCCTTACGGACTCAGGGCGGTGAAATTTCCAGTGTTGGAGCATTTACAACTTCTGGAGGCAAGTTGTTCCACTGGTTAATTGTTCTAACTGTCAAAAAATTTCTTGTTAGTTCTAAGTTGTTTCTCCCCATTGCTTCTTGTCTTGCCCTCCGATGCTTTGGAAAATAGCTTGACTCCCTCTTCTTTGTGGCAATCCCTGAGATATTGGAACACTGCTATCATGTCTCCCCTATCCTTCTTTACATCAGACTGGACATTTCTTATTTATTTATTTACTTATTTATTGGAATTTATTGGACTTACGTACGTATGTACATACGTACGTACTTATTTATTTATTTATTTATTTATTGGAATTTGTCAAACAAAAATTAGAACAAGAATAAGAGAATAAAAATACAAAGACAGGGATGATAGGAACATTAGTGCACTTATGCAAGCCTGACCACTTAAGAATGAAGTAATGTCCCCAGAAGTCAATTTGTGACATACCCAGTTCTAGCAACTGTTCTTTATCTGCTTCAGCCTCCAGTCCCCTAATCATCTTTATTGCTCTTCTCTGCATTCTTTCTAGAGTCTCAACAACTTTTTTACATCGTGGCGACCAAAACTGGATGCAATATTTCAAGTGTGGCCTTACCAAGGCATTATAAAGTGGTATTAACACTTCAGGTGATCTTGATTCTATCCCTCTGTTTATGTAGCCTCTGTGTTGGCTTTTTTGGCAACTGCAGCATATGGCTGGTTCATATTTAAGTGATTGCCCACTAGGACTCCAAGATCCTTCTCACAGTTATTACTATTGAGCAAAGTACCACATATACTGTCTTGTGTGTGTATATCACATGATTGAATTGGGCAGCTATAGAACTATGAATGAATGAATGAATGAATGAATGAATGATTGAATGAATGAAGTGATATGATGTGATGTGATGATACAAGTGACATGAGTTGTCCCCTAGGAGATTAACAGATTAACAGAGTTGGAAGGGACCTTGTAGGTCATCTAGTCCAACTCCCCACCCAAGCAGGAGACCCTACACCATTTCTGACAGAGGGCAGTCCAGTCTCTTCTTGAAAGCCTCCAGTGATGAAGGTCCCACAACCTCTAAAGGCAACTTCTGTTCCATGGGTTGATTGTTCTTACTATCAGAAAATTTCTCCTTATTTCCAGGTTGAATCTCTCCTTGGTCAGTTTCCATCCATTATTCCTTGTCTGGCCTTCGGGTGCCTTGGAAAATAGTTTGACCCCTTCTTCTCTGGGGTAGCCCCTCAAATATTGGAACACTACCATCATGTCTTCCCATGTCCATGGCCCTCCTCTCAAAAAAAATAAGGTGTAGCCACCAGGTACCAAAAGGAATTTCATCACTGCTTTAGTATCTTAAATACAGAGACTGAGTCATTATAGAATTAGAGAGCTCTTGTCACTACCCCACTGACACACAGCCTAGTACACAATTTAAATTGTGTCAATGTGAAGTGACCCCAGGGCCCCCAAGGCCACTCTTCTACTCACTGCGGACTGTCGTAAGGCTCTCATGGCTGCTGATTTTACCTCTCCTTTCTGGTACTCTCTATCAAGTAAGTGTGACTATCCAATAAAGACACCCAAGAAAAAAAAAAGATGAGTAAGGAATCCAGGATGATACAAGTTATGCATACATGAAAACTGTCATTATTGTATAATTGCAGGACATTATGAAAAAGAAATAAAAGACCTAATTATTCATATAGTAATTGCACCACGGATAGTTTTTGCTGGAAGCATGAAGATATACCAACAGAAGATAAAATAATTAGCAAAATCATGGAATGTGCAGAAATGGACAAACTTACAAAAGAAATATAGGAAAAGGAAGAAACGGATTACTATTTAGTATGGCAGAAATGGTATAATTGGTTGGAGAAAAAGAAAGGAAATTAAATAAATAGGGATACAAAAGAGAGGACATAACTCATGGATAACAATTGAGTACTAAGGAATATAGTAAATTAAATACATAGATTGAGAAAATCCAAGGAGATGATGTATTAAGAATATATATATATTGTTTTATACATAAATATATTGATATATAGATACGAACACAAATATAGTCTACCGATGTGACAAGTTTGAAAAAGAAGTCGCAAAGACTTGATTCGTGTTTATTTGTTGTGTATGTTTTATTGTTGTATGGATGTTTGTATTTTTTGTATTTTAATCAATAAAAATTTAAAAAAAGAAAAAAGAAAAGTATAATTGTATTTTATTCTGAAACCACAGTGGTTGTGTTCACACAACATATTGAGCTCCTAGAAACAACAGGTTGTATATTTGTATACAGGCGGTCCTCGACTTACAGCAGTTCATTTACTGACAGTTCAAAGTCACTGAAAAAAAGTGACTTATGACCATTTTTGACAGTTACAACCTTTGCAGCATCCCCGGGGTCATGTGATCAAAATTCAGATGCTTGGCAACTGCCTCATATTTATGACGGTTGCAGTGTCCCAAAATCACGCGATTGCCTTTTGCCATCTTCTGACCAGCAAAGTCAATGGAGAAGCCAGATTCACTTAACAACGGTTTACTCACTTATCAACTGACAGTGAGTCAGTTGACAACTATGGCAAGAACGGTTGTAAAATGGGTCAACGCTCACTTAACAAATGTCTCACTTAACAATGGAAACTTTGGGCTCAATTGTGATCATAAGTCGAGGACTACCTGTACTTGCCCCCCCCTCCCCCCAACATTGTCATTCAAGACACAGGGTTGAAACCATACCTTCTCCAGGTTCATCAGCGTCGAGAGAACATCCCCAGTCTTTGCATAAATGGTGTTGTTGGCAATCATCGTTTCTGAAATGTTTGCCCCGCGGATGTTTCGTAGAACAATCTCCTGCTCGTGATCGACATTGAACTTGAGGGACCTCACCTCCTGGACTATGCTGTGGAGATCAAAAATCCAAAAATCAAATATACTTGGGGATCATTTCCATGAATTACATTGGCACCAAGCAGTGGTGAAATCCAAATTTTTTTACGACTGGTTCTGTGGGCGTGGCTTGGTGGGCGTGGCAGGGGAAGGATAATGGGGAAATCCCCATTCCTTCCCCACTCCTGGGGGAAGGATATTGCAAAATCTCCATTCCCACCCCACTCTGGGGCCAGCCAGAGGTGGTATTTGCTGGTTCTCCAAACTATTCAACATTTCTGCTACCGGTTCTCCAGAACCTGCTGAATTTCACCCCTAGCACCAAGTATCATGGAACCGTGAGCAGTGCTCTGATGTTTTAAAATAGATTTTCCGGTCTAGAGTATAGACCAGTACTGAAGGCCCTTGGGCCGGATCTGGCCTGCGGGGTGCCTAAGTCTGGCCCATGAAGGAACAGCGAAGGAACAGCCTGCGGTGCCTCTGCCAGCGAAAACAGAGCTCAGGAGGGCTGTGGGTAGAGGGTTGCACAACCTAAAACAGAGCTCAGGACAGCCACAGGTAGCCGTCCCCAGCTCCGTTTTCACTAGCAGAGAATTGCAAGAGGCTGTCGCAGCCAGAAATGAAGCTTGGGAGTTCGTTTCCTCTGGCAAAGCGCTCAGGCCACCACAGAAGGGGTGGGTTCTACTTACCTTTACTACCGGTTCGCAGCGGGGCTGTGCACGAATGCTTTTTTTCCTCATGCACACACGTGCTCTTCTGCGCATGTGCAAAAACATTTTGATGACATCAGGGTCAGCAGACGGAGCCTCCCGCTGGTTTTACTACTGGTTCTATAGGACCACTGCGAACCGGGGACAACCTATCACTGCACCACAGGTGCCCCCGATACAAGTGATGTCAAGCTGGCTATACCCACCCTGGCCATGCCTACTCCGGCCCTCCAAGGTAAAACACAACCCTGATGCAGCCTGCAATGAAATCAAGCTTGACACCCTTGGTATAGACAATCTTATCCCTCTCCTATGACTCATTCCCTATGACCATCTAATTAACATCTCTCCATTCCATTTCCATTGTAAGGAACAACTCTCATGTCAGTTGGACTCAACAGTGGGTGTGACACAGCATGTTGTCCTTATAATGTGAAGATGTCTACAAAACAGATAGAACTTGAATCTTAATCCAGCATGACTCTTACTCAGTTAACCGGAATTCATGGCAAGAACTAAGCAAGCTTGCTCCATAGAGACCTGGCCTGAATATACACATAGGGAGCTGGCCATGGTCCTGTTCTCCTTGGAGCAAACTCAGATGCTTGTTGAACTTCCCCGGGACTCTTCTTCCTCCACCCACTAGATAAGAAGGATTCATTCCCACTCATAATGGCAGAAGAGGCACACTGTGGGTCCTGTCAGATCAGGATCAGGATAGCTGGTGGAGTCCAGGAAGAGGGCCTTCTCTGCTGTTGCTCCTGCCCTCTGGAACCTCTTGCACACCCCCGATGTGAGGTTGGCGCCAACCTTCCTTTCCTTTCAGACATGACTCTGCCAGTTGGCTTGCAGACCCAATGGGGGAACAGCATGGTGGAGGTGGTTGATCCTGCCCTCCAAAGGTAGTCCTCAATTTACAACCACAATTGAGCCCAAAATTTCTGTTGGTAAGTGAGACATTTGTTAAGTGAGTTTTGCCCCATTTTACAACTTTTCTTGCCACTGTTGTTAAGTGAATCAGTGCAGTGGATAAGTTAGTAACCCGGGTGTTAAATGAATTTGGCTTCCCCATCGCCTTTGCTTTGTGAGACCTTGGGACATAGCAACGGTCCTATGTAGGAACCACTTGCCAAGCATCTGAATTTTGATCACAGGATACTGTGGGGATGCTGCAAAGATCATAACTGTGAAAAATGATCTTATGTCACGTTTTTCAGTGCTGTTGTAACTTTGAATGGTCACTAAATGAACTGTTGCAAGTCAAGGACTACCTGTATTTGTTCTGAACATTCAAGGGAGATAAAATGCAAAATTAAGGATTATAAAGCAATGTTAAATCTAGTTTATTGAAAGATGGGTTATCATCCTACATTTATCTTTCTGCCATTCCTTCATTTCATGTACTAGGCAAAGAGGAAGGAAGGAACGAAGGAACGAAGGAACGAAGGAACGAAGGAAGGAAGGAAGGAAAAGAAAGGGAAGGAAGGAAGAAGAAAGAGGAAAGAAGGAGAGAGAAAGAAAGGAAAGAAGGAAAGGAAGAAAGGAAAGGAAGGAGAAAGAGGAAGGAAGGAAGGAAGGAAGGAAGGAGAAAGAGAAAGAAAGGAAGGAAGGAATTTTAGATAGAAAAGGACATTACGTCCCCAGTACAATTATATATTTGGAAGTTATTATTACTGTTATTTTTTTTTCAATTCATATCCCAACTTCCTGTCCAGAAGGCTAATGAGAGCTAATGGTAAAAATATTAAATAAAATTAAACTTAAAATCTGGGTTAATATGTAAACTAAACTCCATGCTATGATCAACTAAATATAATTACTGCATTCACAGGTCATGAAATACCCAGTTCCACCCAGACCTCAATGTAGCAATCAAATTATGATATGAATAAGTGATAGGTAACTTGCTAGCTACTTACATTAGAATAGCCTCTATTCTAAAGTGAAAAAAAAGCAGAGGAATGGTAGGACTTACTGGTCCAGTTCATCCCTAATCATCTGATATTCCTTTAAGTTCTCGTGGATGGCTTCTAGGACGAGGCAAAGATCTTCACAAGTCGTCTCACTCAAGCTGGCCAAATTGCCAAGGCTGAGCAACTCCTGGTGATGGACCATGGGTGTTGCCTGAATTACTTCTTTTATATGCACCGCTTCTGATTGGGATGCGGCGAAGTCATCATCGGTGCCATCCTGCTCAAAAATCCATATGATTAGGCAGCCCTCTCAACTCACCCAAATATCATAAACCCTCTAGGCCAGGGGTGCCAGATCTGGCCCACTAGGGTGCTTAAATCTTGCCAACAGGGCTGGTCTGGAAATAGCAAAGGCCTGGCCTGCAGTGCCTCTGGCACCCCTTTTTCGGTCTGGACGGCCTCCTGCAGCACCCTGCCAGCCAAAGCAGGGTGCGGGGCCCCATTTTGGCTGGCAGGGTGTTGCAGGAAGTGTCCATCCCATCTCCCCCCACCTGGCCAGCCTGTGGATGAGAACTACAATGCTGATCCGGCCCTCGAAGAAATCCAGTTTGGCACCCCTGCTCTATTCAGTGACCTGCCTCTGCATAAAATTTATCTCAGTTAGCCCCTACAAGTTCCCGTGCCATTTTCAAGGTCCAGGAACTGGAAACAATACCCTACACCAGTGCTGAAATCCAATTTTTTTTTACTACTGGTTCTGTGGGCATGGCTTGGTGGGCATGGCAGGGGAAGGATACTGCAAACTCTCCATTCCCTCCCCACTCCTGGGGGAAGGATATTGCAAAATCTCCATTCCCACCCCACTCTGGGGCCGGCCAGACGTTTTGTTTGCCAGTTCTCCAAACTACTCAAAATTTCCACAACCGGTTCTCCAGAACCTGTCAGAACCTGCTGGATTTCACCCCTGGCCTTCTCCCACTTGGCTTCCCCAAACCTTGACATTACAAACTCACTTCAAATCCAGCGAAGCTTCCAAGGGATCGTAAATTACTTTTTGACTGCTGCTTCTCTTGTTGCGCACTCATAGATTGTTCCAAGTTGGTTGTCACCACAGCCACCAGCAGGTTTGCAAAGATGAAGGCCCCAAAGGTGATGAAGATAAAGAAGTAGAGAGCCCCACCTATTTCCAAGGCCAGGCCTTCAATTCTGCAAAAGAAAGAAGAGATGCAGTCATTAAAGGGGCCGTTTGGAAATATCTCAAGGAAATATGGCTTTGAGTCACCGCTTGTTCATCCTCCCCACTACAGGACCAGCCTTATCTTTATGGACAGGGAGGTGACCAAGAGATAAGGCAGGATGGGATACAGTAATTGTGGCCACAAAGGCCCTCCTTTCTGTTGGAGAAGAAAGTTGCATTTGATTCCTTCAGACTAAATGCATTGACTGGGTTTTCCAATGGTTCTTAAATTTAATCCGTAAATTAAAATCGATCCAATTCTGGTCAGTATGATACAAACAAACAAAAAATGTTGGGAGCCTAGAAAGATTGCAGAGAAGAGCAATAAAGGTGATAAGAGGTCTGGAGGCTAAATACACTGATGAACGATGGAGGGAACTAGATATCTCTTGTCTAAAAAAGACAAGGAGACAAGAATTTGGGGTGATTTAATAACAGTCTTCCAGAACTTGAGGGACTGTCACAGAGAAGAGATTGGCTTGTTCTCCAAATGACTTGAGGGCAGGACAAGAAGTGACAAGTGGAAGATCATTAAAAAGCGATCCAACCTACAAGTAAGGAGAAATTTTCTGACAATGAGAACAACCAATCAGTGGAACAACTTGAATCCAAAAGGTGTGGGCAAGCTGGAGATTTTCAAGAAGAGATTGGAACACTCCATTTGTCTGGGATGGCATAGAGCAGGGGTGTCAAACTCGATTTCATTGAGGGCCGCATCAGGGTTGTGTTTGACCTCAGGGGGCTGGAGTGGGTCTGACGACCAGCCTGATGTCACTCGTGTTGGGGGCACCGGTGGTGGCCCGAGCGCTCTGCCAGTAAAACGGGCTCCTGAGCTCTATTTCCAGCTGCGACAACTTCCTGCAACCAGCTGCCAGCAAAAACAGAGCTCACGAGGGCTGCGTGCGGCCCTCCCGAGCTCTGTTTCTTCTGGCAGAGGAACCACTGTTTCCAGGACAGCTCCGCGGGCCAGATTTAAGCACCACACATGCCGGATCTGGCCCGCAAGCCTTGAGTTTGACATCCCTAGTACAGTCTTCTGCTTGAGCAAGGAGTTGGACTAGAAAGCCTCTAATATCAGCTTTGGAAGCCATATTAGGCCTGAAGCTTCCATGCTGCCACCTTCTCCTGTGTGGGAAAGTAGAGGGGTTGTCTGTAGACATAATAGCATTCTTCCTGTCGGTCAAGATCAGGCCGATCCTGCATCTTGAGAAGGAGGGGTCGGAGTGCTGTCTCGAGATGGGATGGATGGTGATTGGAGCCTGTGATCGACTAAGGAGTGAGGGGATGGTTTGGGGGTTTTGATTTACTGAGGGAAAACCCGGACCTCTCAGATTCAGGTTTTCCCAGATGTGCCAGTTTACCTATTCTAGTAAATAGAATTGTCTGACTCTGCTGCCAGCTCCACAGGCTGCTGGCAAACCACAACAGTTTTATGTTTCAAGGGCTACTTGAGTCAGGCTTAACTTCACTTTCACTTAGCCACTTTATCCTCACATTCAATGGTTAGCATTGATATCTGAAGTGATGATTTCAACAAATGCTTATATTTCATTTGATCTTTCGACGGAAGTGTTCCAAGTTGGAACCAAGATCTATTTTGTAATTCATTTCTACAACTTGTGGGAGGTTATCTAAGTAGATAGGTATAATTACAGAGCCGCCATTGTGTCATTAATGACCTCCACAAAAAGTGTCATAAAATCAAGGCCGATCACACAGTGCCTTGACTTATGACTGCAACAAATTATGACCAGACCATTTACACGCAGAAGAATGAGGACCACCTGAAATGTGTGAAAATATGATGGTGGTGATGATGATCATGATGATAAGAAAGAAAGAAAGAAAGAAAGAAAGAAAGAAAGAAAGAAAGAAAGAAAGAAAGAAAGAAAGAAAGAAAGAAAGAAAGAAAGAAAGAAAGGAGGGAGGCAGGGAGGGAGGGAGGGAGGTAGAGATAGATAGATGATAGATAGATATAGATATAGATAGATAAATAGATAGATAGAAAAGATAGATAGATAAAGATAGATAGATAGGTAGATAAAGATAGATAGATAGATGATAGATGATAGATAGATAGAGAAAGAGAGAGAGAGAGAGAGAGACGTACAAAAAGGTTTTACTCACTCAAAGTCATTATAAATATTAATCCATCCATCCTGGGTGATGCAGATGAAAAGAGAATACAGAGCCGTTCCCAGGTTCCCAAAATGCTTTGGAACAAGGGTGCCAAAGAGAGTCACTCCAAACACAGAGAAGACCTGCAAATATACACAGTGAGAATGGTGCAAAAATATCTGTTTTCTGGGACACTGCTTCCCCCTTGAATTTGAAAATCACAAGAGAACATTGTAGACCAGCGGTCTTCTTCCTCCTTTTCAGGGGAGGAGGGGGCGGAGTGGGGAACCGGCCAGGCCGCAGGAGAGGCAGGTCGGTGCATACGTGCAACTCAACTTGTAAATAGGCCACAGCCCATTAGTGGGGACTATCTGAAATAGCCACATACTGTAATTCCTCAGGCTATTTTCCACGCTACGAGTCTCACTTGCCAATGGCAAAATTAAAGAACCATTTTTCCCCACCCCTCTTTGATACCTATTGTCAAGTGCAAAGAATCATTGTTCAGTTAACTACGTTAAATAGTTCAGAAGATTTATCGCTCAAACCTAGTCAACTAAAGTTGAATACTAAATGGGCACCAGGTAAGGGTCAACAGAACTCCAATAGAATCGGACTTAAAATCATTTATGGGAATGTAACGACTCTAGGCTGATGGCACATTTAACTCTGCCCCTCAACTCTATAGACTATTATCTACAATTCTTAGCTTTTAATCTTTGTATGCTATGCAGAGTCATTGGGAAAAGGGCAGCCATATAAATGATTTAAATAAATAAATAAATCTTCTTTGATAAGTTTCCATCCATTGTTTCTTGTCCTGCCTTTAGGTGCGTTGAAGAATAGGTTGACTCCCGCTTCTTTATGGCAACCCCTGAGATATTAAAACATTGCTATCATATTACCCCCTAGTCCTTCTTTTCATTGTCAGTTCATTTCCAGACAAAATAATTTAACGTAGGGTGTGGAGAGAAGATCTGATGAAGGCATCTTACCAGCATGATGGCAAAAAGTAGGATCATGATATTTGCCATGTCAGGAATGGACTGCAGGATCACCTGTATCATCCTGGCCAAACCACTAACCAAGCTACACACTTGTATCAGCCTCATGACTCTGGAAGGAAAAATGGAAACGGTGTCCCTGTACATTTATATAAAGTTGATAACTCCAAGGAATGTCTTGACTTAAGCCATTCTTTCCCAATCCAATGCCCTTTGGATAATCTGGATTTCAACTCCCATTGTCACAACCAGCACAACCAATGACCATATTTTTCAAATATGTGGGTTTCAAATCCCGTCGCTACTGGTTCGCTCATGGGTGGCAGGAGTCTTCTGCTACTGCCGCTACCAGTTCGCCCGAACTGGGGCAAACCAGTAGCAACCCAACACTTCACACTATATTATCTGAATCCAGGTTATTAGGTTAGTTTGTGATTTAATGCATTGTGAAACCTAGAACACATCCTTTAACTAGCAACAGATGATTAAAATCTCTAATGGAGCCTTTCTTTTATTGCTTGATTCTTCTTTTTTTAAATCCAGACAAGTCCAGAAATTGAACTCAAAGTCTCCATGCATGCCAAATATGTATTCTTCCACAGGACGGTGGTTCCTGCCTGTTCCATTACTGCCATCTTGTTTGGCACTATTTAAATCAGTCTATGTGGAAGAATGTAAAATGTAACTTTATATGGTTATGAAAAGAGGTGGGAAGTTAGTTGAGAATCTTCTGAATCACAAACAGCATGAAATACCAGTTGCTAAGAATAAAAGATTAGAATAACAAGGTTGGAAGGGACCTTGGAGGTCTTCTAGTCTAACCTCCTGCTTAGGCAGGAAACCCTACATCACTTCAGACAAATGGTTATCCAATCTCTTCCTAAAAACTTCCAGTGTTGGAGCATTCATAACTTCTGGAGGCAAGTTGTTCCACTGATTAATTGTTTTAACTGTCAGGAAATTTCTCCTTAGAACTAAGTTCTAAGTTGCTTCTCTCCTTGATTAGTTTCCACCATTGTTTCTTGTCCTGCCCTCAGGTGCTTTGGAGAATAGCTTGACTCTCTCTTCTTTGTGGCAACCCCTGAGATATTGGAACACTGCTACCATGTCTCCCCTAGTCCTTCATTTCATCAAACTACATATACCCAATTCAAGCAACCATTCTTTATTTGTTTTCGCTTCCAGTCCCCTAATCATCATTCTTGTTCTTCTCTGCACTCTTTCTAGACTCTCAATATCTTTGTGTCCATCTTTGTGAATTTCCACAGATACATTGGCCATTGAATGACACAGAACAAGAACTAAACAAATCATTGGCCTGATCCAGTAGAGATCATCTTACTTTTTTATTTTAGGTCCTTACCTGACCATTCGAAAAAGTGTCTCATTCTCCAATACAGGAATGACCAAGCCAAGGCATAGGTACAACACAATAGAAAAATTTATGATATTCCAGCCATCCTGTTTAGGGAGAGAACAAACCCTTGAGAGACAAAGAAGTGAAGATTAGGTATTGTGTTTCCCCAAAAATAAGACATCCCCTGAAAGGAAACCCCCCCCCCCAAAATAAGCTTGTGCTTAAATATTTAAGTGCATGCACAGCTGGATGACATTTTTTTGGACTAAACTTTAAGACACAACAACGCTTGGCCCACTCACCTTCCAGTACAAATCGAATCCATAGTACCAGTTGAGGATGACCTCGCAGATCAGAAAAGACAGCACAATCGTGTCAACGGCATTGAATAAGCCAAAGTATTTCTATGCAAGGAAAAGAAAAACAAAAAGAGATTTGTATGCCGACATTTTTTTCCCCCCTGAAAGTTCTCATACCTGGTTCTTTAATGGTTGGGTATTGGCCTCATTTGCGTGATAATGCTTACATCCGCATGCATGCTAATGAGTCCAGAAAGAACAGTGAGCTGATTATTTATTTAATTGCTAAATTTATTATTTGTTATTTTGCCACCCATCTTGCCATCAGGCTACTCTGGGCAAGGGTTTTAGGGCGGAGGTCTTCAAACTTGGCAGCTTTAAGACTTGTCGACTTCAACTCCCAGAATTCTCCAGCCAGCATAGCTATATAGGGCAGTGATGGTTAATCTTTTTGGTGCCGAGTGCCCAAAGCATGCGAGTACGCATGCGGGAATGCACACACAAATGCCTGGAACTCCCAAAGTGCAATGTGAGCACCCCTGTGCATGTGTGCATCCCCCACACATGCACCCACTCCACACATGCACCATTCTCCCATGTCCCTCCTTTTGGCTCCCAGATTGGTGCAGGAGGCTCTCCAGGCTTAAAACAGGGCGGCAGGGAGATGCATGAACCCCCCAAATGCAATGTGAGCACCCCTGCACATGCGCCCTACCCCCCTGAGCATGTATGCATGTGGCCCGTGCCCTGCGCATGCGTGGCAGAAACCCAAAGACCAGCTGGCCGGCAAGAGGCACGCGCGCATGAGTGGTAGAGCTGGGCTGGGGTGACGGCTGGCATTCCAGGCGACATGGCTCTGCGTGCCATGCATGCCATAGGTTGGCATGCATGCCATAGGTTCACCATCAAGGATATAGGGTTTCCTGCTTAATCAGGGGGTTGGACTACAAGATCTCCAAGGTCCCTTGCAACTCTGTTATTCTATTCTATTCTATTCTATTCTATTCTATTCTATTCTATTCTATTCTATTCTATTCTATTCTATTCTATTCTATTCTATTCTATTCTACCCTACCCTACCCTACCCTACCCTACCTTACCCTACCTTACCCTACCTTACCCTACCCTATCCTACATTGGTGAGTTGTCCCCATGGCCAGTTGCCCGTGTGGAGCTGTCCTGAGGCAACTTGGCAGTGCTGAGTTGACAGAGGTGACTTGGCAGTGATAAGCCGACCCGCCGAGCTGGCCCTGATGAATTGTCCCATTCCGCTAAGGGTCTCTTATAACAGCAGAATGGAAAAAATAATTTTAAACAGTGTAAACATAACAATAGCAAAGCATTGAAACAACACAAACAAACAAGGAGAGCACAATAATATGAATTAAAAGATGGGCAGAGGGGAAGCAGGAAGCGCAGGGGGGATCTGGGGTCAGCTAATACGTCAAGTCCATCCATTAATTTCCTTACTGCAAGGATGGGCATTGTTTTTACAGGTAATGAGCCCATTTCTTAACCGCCTGCCAAGGTGGCAGTGCATAAGATTTTCTTCCAGCTCCTGGGATCCATGTATTTTTTTTATTGTATTATTACATTGGGAAAGTTATAGAGAACTTCTGTTTTAAAAAATCAAAATCAACATGTTAAGTCTTGAGGAGGTTTAGATCACCTATGTTGAGTCTTCACACAAAAAAATTCTAACGTGCAGGGCTGAGTCTGATCCAATTTCTGTCTCATTCATGGCCCCAAAAAGGAGGCTGGGGAAGGGGAGGTTTATGCAGCCTGGGGATCATCAGAAGACCCAGGGCAGTCCCTGGAGAAGCAGGGGGTCTTCTCCCACCCCCACATTTTAGCAGGAAGCAGTTCTCCTGCCAGGCACAGTATACCAACATCTTCTAGCGCTGGCTCCGTTCGGAGAGCAATGACGATGGCGTTGCCAATTACAACGGTCGCTAACAGAACCTTGAAAGCGGGATGATGCAGGAACTTGCCCATGCAGGTTTTTGAGATAAATTCTTCCACATCCCAGTCATCCTGTTGAAGAAAGAGTGGTGGGGTTCTCTGATTATTTACTGTACGATGAGAATATGACAGAAGAGAACTAAATAGCTATACACAGTCCATGTAATTATAAGTAAACTGGGGGGTATGCCCAGGGGTGGGCTTCAAAAATTTTAACAAGGAGTTCTCTGCCCGGTTGCTGGGTGGGCGTGGCCATGGTAGGCGTGGCCTAGTTGGCCCTCTGCACCACGGCGGGGGGAGGGCTGTTTTTGCCCTCCCCAGGCTCTGGATGCTTTCCTTGAGCTTCTGGGATGGCGAAAACAGCCTCCCCAGGCTCCGGAGGCCGTCTGGAGGCTAAAAACAGGACTGTTTCCGGCCTTCAGAACTTCTGGTAGGCCTGTTTTTTGCCCTTCCTGAGCCTCCACATGCACCCTGCACTTACCTGCATCCAAAAAGGGCCGCTTGGGAACTCCTAGGAGGGGAGGGGTGGGCGGTGCCAGCCAGGAGTGGGATTGGGGATTCTCTGAACTCCACAGAATCTTAGCTAGAGGTTCTCCCGAACCCCCAGCAGCCCACCCCTGGGTATACCAGTGGCCTCATAACTGGATGCCCAATTTAACTACCCAGGCAATCACCTCTGGTATTGCTTCATGCAGAGAACCGAACAATACACGTCATGGGCAGCCTTGCACAATATGTTTAATTAGTTTGCATGTCAGCACCACCGTTGCAACAAGGGGAATCTTTCCATCCCCACTAGTAGAGGGCAGAGGCACTTCTTCCAGTATCACACCTAATTCTGCTTAATTTTGACCAGTCAGAGCAAGGCAGGTCAAAACCAGGTGGTTTGATAGCAGAATCAATAATGGTCAGACCGCAAGAAGGTAACTTGGACAATTCCTCATTATTGGATAGCGGCAACACTGCTCTACCCTGTTGCCTGGGTGAAAGCTACCCTCCTAAGGCCTCTCATCTTTGCTGCAGAAAAGGGACCCCTTTAGACAGTGTCTGTTTCCTCCCTCTCCAATTTCCTCATGTAGAAGTTCCATTACAGTGAATCACTTTCCCAAATCCTGTTTTCATCGCCAAGAAAGAAGGGAAGAGCCCAGTGGTGAAATGTAAAATTTGTTACTACCGGTTCTGTGGGTGGCTTGGAGGGGTGGGTAATATGACTGGGTGGGTGTGGCCAACTTTTTTTTTTTTACTGTTAAAAGCATTTTTTCTACAACCTCGTCAGCTGAAGCGGTTTTAGTAAAAATGCTTTTAAAAGTAAAAAAAAGCCTCTGATGATCGCGCAGCTCAGCTGGGCATGGGGGGGGGGCAGGGATTTTTGCTACCGGTTCTCTGAACTACCTGCCGCCATCGCTACCGGATTGGGCGATCCGGTCCAAACCGGGAGCATTTCACCCCTGGAAGAACCCTTCAGACAAAGCCACAAGGGGAAAGCAGCATACCTGTGCCCGAGTGATTTCTTTGCAGCTAATCAGAGGTGCTTCAAGTTCAGTAAGGGAACTCTTCCGATAATACTGATCACTGCCCTGTGGAAAAGAAAACATCCACTGTTATCTGTTCATATTGCTGCAGCACATTCTAAAAATTAGAGGTGCTGTGATGGGATGGGGGCAGGGAATTGGGACCATTATTTCCTGGGATCAGTTGCTAAATATCTTAAAGCGAGCTAGTGTGGTCTAGTGCAATGTGACATGGCAGGCTGTGGACCATTTAGAAGTGGGGTTCCCCAAACTCTTCGGCTTAACCAGCCCTTCACGAAGTTTCAAATTGTTGCTATCACCCAAAGAAGGAGAGGATGAACCTATCCACCACCATCAGCCCAACTGAGAATTCCAAAACCAGTCTCTAACCAGCGAGGCCTTATAACGGTTGTCCATCCTTTCCTCCTTGCCAAGTCCACCACTGTCACTTGGACATCCCACTCCTGTAGAACCTGGTAAGTGTGACCTCACAGACATCAGAGCTCCCTTCTATGCAGGTGAGCCAGCCACAGGGTGAAAGAGAGAAGGCAGCAGGTACCAAGAGGAAAAAAATTGAAGAGGAAAAAGGATTTCCTACAAACGTTGCTCATACATTGAGAAGAAGAGGCGGGATTCTTCCTGGCGAATAAGTTCTCCATCAGGCAACTCATGCACCAGCCATACCTAAATTGGCAACACAATTCACCTTGTGTGATGAGGTCTATTCTCTTTATATATATATAGGAGAAACCCTCCCATACTACCACCTCTTACAATAGTACAGTATCAACAGTAGAGACCTTCAAATTTCTAGGTTCTACCATATCTCAAGACCTAAAATGGACATCTAACCTCAAAAACATCATAAAAAAAGCACAACAAAGAATGTTCTTTTTGTGCCAAATCAGAAAGCTCAAACTGCCCAAGGAGCTGCTGATCCAGTTCTACAGAGGAATTATTGAGTCTGTCATCTGCACCTCTATAACTGTCTGGTTTGGTTCTCCAACCCAACAAGACAGACACAGACTTCAGGGGATAATTAGAACTGCAGAAAAAAACATTGCTACCAACCCGTCTTCCATTGAGAACCTGTATATTGCATGAGTCAAAAAGAGGGCTGTGAAAATATTCACAGACCCCTCACATTCTGGGCATAAACTGTTTCAACTCCTACCCTCAAAATGATGCTATAGAGCACTGCACACCAGAACAACTAGACACAAGGACAGTTTTTTCCCGAACGCCATCACTCTGCTAAACAAATAATGCCCTCCACACTGTCAAACTAGTTACTAAGTCTGCATTACGACTAATTTTCTCATCGTTCCCATCACCCATCTCCTCCCACTTATGATTGTATGACTGTAACCTTGTTGCTGGTATCCTTACAATTTATATTGATATTGTTTCCTGATTGCTTATTTGTAACCTATGACTATCATTAAGTGTTGTACCTTATGATTCTTGACGAACGTATCTTTTCTTTTATGTACACCAAAAGCATATGCACTAAGGCAAATTCCTTGTGTGTCCAATCACACTTGTGTCCAATAAAGAATTCTATTCTATTCTATTCTATTTATAGTTTTTTCTTTAACATCCATAAACGCTTGGTGAGCAGTGTATTGTCTGAGTCAATATATATTATACACAGTACTACTAGTAATAATAATATTTCAATATATATAAGCCTTTCAGCTTCTAACATTTGTTTATACATAGTTATTGTAATGTATTCTATTGTATGTCAGTAATACTTAATACTATTTTCCCCATTTCTACTCTCGACCTCTTTTTCCTGACTTTTAGTAAAATAGCTATCATACAGTATTAAGAAGTATTCTATATCTATCCATCATCTCTTGCCCTTTTTTTGAATTTCAACTCTTATTGACCTTTTGGTAAGTCTTTCATGCTTTTCCCTTGGAATCTTGTAACTCCTTACATCACATTTATTTAATCTAAGTATTTCATCTACCATAACACCTATCCCTTGCTGCTGGATCTTCTAGAGCGAGGGTCTCCAACCTTAACAACTTTAAGACTTGCGGACTTTAATTCCCAGAGTTGAAGTCCTCAAGTCTTAAAGTTGCCAAGGTTGGAAACCCCTGTTCTAGAGCACCCATCCGTAGTTCTTTCATCATTTTAAAAAAGCTTTCTCTTTATTTTCTTCTATATTTTGAACTCTTAAAGAATAATCCGTCAGTTCCATTTTAAGAATTATTACTATCCCTTCCATCTCCAAATCTGCTTGTATCATTTTTTGGATTTATCTCCTCATTCCTTCCTCAGCCCCTTCTGGTTTCTCCTCTATGTTCTGCATTTTTTGTTCATCTTTTATTGTTATTTGCTGGGGGTTTTCTCATCCCACATCTGTGTTCTGCATCAGTTCCGTGATGATGTCTATTCTCAATCATCCAGGTCATGGTTGTCCCAAAGGTGCTTTTCAAGAGGCTCGGGTTTTTTTTCCCCCTTGAAAATGTTTAATTTCTCATCCAAGAACTGAAGAAGCTTCTTAGATGAGAAGTGAAATGTTTTTAAGGAGAAAAAACAAAGAAAGTAGTGGTGCCTACTGAAAATCATCTTTGGGACACCTTGTAGGATGGGATTAAGAGGTATCCAAGGATGGTGCATGCAGCCACAGGATGTTGCATCTTGGCTCAGTCAGGATCACCTTGGCAGTAGGGGAAGATTTCCATGTTTACCACCATTAGGTACCAATAGATATTCTTTGTACCTGCATGATACCATAAATAGCAGAAAAGGCTTATCAGAAAAAAATTAATAGTGGCAAATCTAATCTCTGAACAACCCTCAACATCCTTCTGGCTGTAGGCACCCAACATACCTACTCCAGCTTTCTCAACCAGCTCCTTTGTTGAATCTGCCGAGAGAACTAAATCATAAAATTACAGACTCGCCAATGTTTTTGCAATGCATAAATCACACACACACACACACACAAAATTTACCAAATTTAAAACTAATCAAAAGGATATTCTACACAGGCAGCTGGTGGATGTTTCACTGCTTGTGTTAGGTTCTATGACACCAGGCCATTAGGAGGTCATCTGTACCCCGCTTCCTGTTTTCATTTGATACCAGGTAGTTAAGGCATCAGGCTACAAACCAGGAGATCATGAGTTCTAGTCCCACATTAGTTCATGAAGCCATTCTGGGTTACTTTGAGCCAGTCACTCTCTCTCTCAGCCCTAAGAAACTGGCAATGGCAAACCACTTCCAAAATCAGGCCAAAAAAATTGCAGGGATT
This sequence comes from Masticophis lateralis, assembly GCA_030761175.1. NCBI lineage: Eukaryota > Metazoa > Chordata > Lepidosauria > Squamata > Colubridae > Masticophis > Masticophis lateralis. The sequence goes on from JAUDYJ010000009.1 coordinate 15,333,005, forward strand.
TGTCCAGTCACCAGTAGACAACACTGATTTGAAGGCATCCTCTTCTTTGTTTTAACAACCCCATAATCCCTTGCAGGTGGAGTCTGGGCACTGAATGGAGCTAAGTGTTTACAGGCCGAATGCCCATCCTGTCCCCAATGCGGAATTTTGTTCAGCAGATATATTCTCAGTGTGCCCAGATCAGCTTCTTATAGTACTTATCACTCTAAAGAAAACAATTATAGCAAGGAACTAAGAATGTATAGACTAATACAGAAAATGTTCACCAGTCATTTTCCAGACTCATAAAGGTAAAGGTTCCCCTTGCACATATGTGCTAGTTGTTCCCGACTCTAGGGGGCGGTGCTCATCTCCGTTTCAAAACCGAAGAGCCAGCACTGTCTGAAGACATCTCCGTGGTCATGTGGCCAGCATGACTAAATGCCAAAGACTCATGGAACGCTGTTACCTTCCCACCAAAGGTGGTCCCTATTTTTCTACTTGCATTTTTTACGTGCTTTTGAACTGCAAGGTTGGCAGAAGCTGGGACAAGTAATGGCTGTTCACTCCCGTTATGCGGCATTAGGGATTCGAACCACTGAACTGCCAATCTTTCGATCGACAAGCTCAGCGTCTTAGCCACTGAGCCACCGTGTCCCTTTTTTTTCCCAAACTCATACCAGCCCCAAAAAGCAAGCTGAACTACAAACATATATTTCAAATAAGAAAAATGACTCCTAGACCATCTCATGTATGCCTAGCTTTCTTATCATCCTTATTATAGGCATCTTCACATGAAAACCTTACCTACTTACGGTCTAAGAGCCTCTTAGGTAAAGCTTTATTCCTAAAGATAATTAGTGCAGAAATAGCTTTCTGGAGTTGGTTTTTTTTCCCCCCGCCAGTTCCACCTGGTGCTTAACTCACTTCAATCAACTTAAAACGCTGACCAAAATTATAGCTACAAATTAACTAAATGTGTTCCATTATAAATCAGTAATATAATGTCACCCGTGTTTACTGTGTAGAGCAGTGATGAAAAAAGAAAAAAAGATTTCTAGAAAGGAATATCTTAAATGTATTTATTTTTATACAGATACAGCAGGTTTTTCCTTCAAGAGCTCCAGGTGCCAGCATTTGGTTCTTCCAATTTTTCTCCTCAATAATCCTTCAGAGAGGTTGGCACGTGCACCCGCAGGAGGCATCAGAAAAGTCAAGATGGTACTCACAACCTTGTGACCAAGTTCCAATCCTTTTTATGTGTGTGTGTGGCCCAGTGCTCATAAGGAGGTGGGTGGGCTTTGATTACTTGCTTATGCTGCCATCTTGGCATTGTAGATAAATCTATCTCAGCATCTACTTCTGTCCTACTATCGCAGCACCATTGAGAGTGTCCTGACATACGGCATTTGTGCATGGTATGGGAGCAGCTCTGTAGCGGACAAAAAAGCTCTACAGAGAATCATTAAAACTGCCCAGAATATTATCGGACTCCAGCTACCAGCCCTGGATGACATCTTCGAATCTCGCTGTTTGAGGAAGTTGCATAACATTCTCAGAGACTCTTCCCATCCTGCTTACAATCTTTTTGGACTGTTGCCTTCTGGCAGAAGATACAGAACAATTAAAACTCAGACCACACGTTTTCTGAATAGTTTTTATCCCAGAGCTATAACTGCACTCAACAATGAACTAAAGGGCCATCATCAGTGAAATGTTGGATAGTATTACTTGGTCTGTTGTGTGGATGTTTGGGTGGTTTAGGGGTGGGAAATTGTGGTGGGTGGGAGTGTTTTTGGGGATTATGTGTGTGGGACCTGGTCTTTGGGTGTCAAGTAAATTTTGTTATATGTGTATACTGTGTATACACATACAATGACAATAAAGTGTATTTATTTATTTATTTATTTGTTTGTTTGTTTGTTTGTTTATTTATTTATTTATTTAGATGGGGCATATTTTAAATTTAACTCTATGGGCATCAGGGGTGCCCACAGAAAAAGATGCCACCGCAGACTTGCTTATTCACACGTTGGCTAACATAACAGGCATGATACATCAATGAAACATCCATTACCCAGAAAGATAAATAATTTCCTAAGAGTTTTACTATTGCAGTTGAATAAAATTTGAACCTTGAAATAGCCCAAGCGCGCTTCCCAAACATGGGGAAATTACTCCAAACAGAGTAAAAGCATTTTTTCCTTTGGATAGCCGCAAACAAACTCATTACCCAATCATAAAAAAGAATATTTAAAGAAAGAGTTTTCGATCAGCAGTGTGTGGGGAAAGGAAGAGGTTTGGGAAACATCTCCTTAAACCATTTCTTTGCAAACTTCTGTCCCTTTTGCAAATCAGCTGAAGCTGCACGGATGGCTTTTGACCACACAGGGGTGGTAGGGAGCTAAGAAACAGGATGGATGCCACTTTCCTCCACATGGCTGGGCCTTCCCAGGTTAGCTCAAGCATGGGAAAAGCTGAAGCCAAAGCCTGTGATACGGCCAGCTAAGAATCTTACAATCTGCAAAAGAAGGACCTGCCTATTTCAATTTCACCAAGTAGAACTCTCCAGAAGAGCTGAGATGATCACTCCCCAGATGTTCAGCTAAATTGTGCCTATTTTTAGCAATTTTTATCAGTATAAACTCAGGATGGGATCTTAATGTTAATTGCCTAGGAATTATTCAGAGGTTGCGTAGCCTATGCTGCTGTGAGGAGCAAAGTTGGTCTCCATTTAGCAATCCAAGTTTCTCCAAGTGGTTGCAGTTGGAAATCAAAAGCCTTTGACAATAAGAGAAGAGATTCTGAAGAAGGACCAAGGGACCTTATCATCATCATTTTAACGACCCCATAATCCCTTGCGGGATGGAGTCTTGGGCAACTGAATGGAACCAGCTGAGTGTTTACTGGCCGGATGCCTTTCCTGTCACCAATGCAGAGCTTTGTTAAGCAGATATATTCTCATTGTGCCCAGAGAGAGAAATATCCACCTCTACCTAGGATCAAACTTGCAGCCTCCTGATTGTGAGGCGAGAGCTCCACCTCTAAGCCACCGCACTACTCGACCAAGGGATCTTATAATAGAGAATTCATAACTTTAGTAATTATTCAAACAATCAACAGATTTATTTATTTAAAACATTTATATATCTGCCCATCTTATAACAAACTGAGTGGCTCCCAGTCACAGAGGCGTCTCACCCACCTTCCCAAAGAGTTAAGCCACTTCCCTGTTGCTCCAAATGTACTCCAACAGACCAGGATGTTGTTGCTTAAGATTGCTTATAGGGGTACAGGTAATTTTCAATTTACCGGCACAATTGAGCCCAAAATATCTATTGCTAAAGGACATATTTGTGAAGTGAATTTTTTCCCCATTTTACAACCTTTCTTGCCAAAGCTGTTAAGTGAATCGCTGAAGTTGTTAAGTGAGTGCCATGGTTGTTAAGGGAATCTGGCTTCCCCATTGGCTTAGCTTGTCAGAAGGTCACAAAAAGGGATCATGTGACCCTGGGACCAGTGATGGGTTTCAATTTTTTTTAATACCAGTTCTGTGGGCGTGGCATGGTGGGCGTGGCATGGCTTGGTGGGCGTGGCTTGGTGGGCATGGCAGGGGAAGGTTACTGCAAAATCTCCATTTCCTCCCAGTCAGCTGGGACTCGGGAGGCAGAGAATAGATGGGGGCGGGGCCAGCCAGAGATGGTATTTACTGGTTCTCCAAACTACTCAAAATTTCCGCTACCGGTTCTCCAGAACTGGTCAGAACCTGCGGAAACCCACCTCTGCCTGGGACACTGCAACCATCATAAATATGAGTCAATTGCCAAGCGTCTAAATTTTGATCACGTGACTATGGGAATGATGCAGCGGTTGTTGAGTGTGGAGAAACAGTCATGCCACTCTTTTCAGTGCCATTGTAACTTTGAACTACATGAACTGTTGTAAGTCGAGGACTCCCTGTATGTACGAAGATTACTTCATTCGAAAGCAAGAGACCTGTTGCAATTCTTTTTCTTTTTAAAAAAAAAAATTGATTTATATGCCGCCCTTCTCCGGAGACTCAGGGCGGCTTACAAGGCATTAAGCAATAGCCTTCATACTTTTGTATATTTATACAAAGTCAGCTTATTGCCCCCACAAACTGGGTCCTCAATTTACCCACCTTAGAAAGGATGGAAGGCTGAGTCAATCTTGAGCCTGGGGAGATTCAAACTTGCAATAATTGCAGACAGCTGAATGTTAATAACAGGCTTTTTGAGCTATCCAGGCTCCTTTTAATGCTTCTTTTTTGAAAATATTACTCATCTTGGCTCCTAGACTCCAGGCTCCATGGGTGGACTATTTCCATTCCATATTCCTAGCAAGGAAGCCTGACAGCTACTAAGAAAATTACTTTTTATTAGGTGGGTTATTCCTGTTTGTTCTGCCAGCAATCCATTAACATTCTCCTTTAAAAAAAAAAACCCTTCTGATACGAGACGGACTATAAATACATACCATACCCTGTGCCCGAGTCAAGAATGTGCCTGCGCATATTCATAGATCCTCTCTAATGTTCGTGGAATGCCCGAGTCTTCTCAGCATGCTGGTAAGGCACTCTCTGAAACAGGTGTTCCGTCGGGAAAAAAAAAATCAGCGCGAGTGATCTGATCACAGAAGTTAATTGAAGAAGAGGGGCCTGCGAGGGACGCAGCTCAGCAGAAAAGCACAGGTTTTGCATGAAAAAAGCTGCAGGTTCAATCCCTGCTTTGGCTGAAGAAGAAGGGATGCTGTCTAAAATGCGGCAAACACACGCCTACAGTGTACCCAGAGAGTAAGAGTCTAGCAGCCAAGATGAAAGAGAGAGAGAGAGTGACAGAGAGAGAGAAGAGACTATGGATATCTGCAGAGGTGGTATTTAGCCAGTTCGGACCAATTCACCCGAACCGGTAGCGAACCTCTTCGGCTGAACCTCCCAGCTGAGCCGCACGATCGTCAGAGGCTTTTTTTTTTTACTTTTAAAAGCATTTTTTCGGCCAAAGAGGTTGTAGAAAAAATGCTTTTAAAAGGCTCTGACGATCCCAGCTGAGCCGCGTGATCATCAGAGGCTATTTTTTTTACGTTTAAAAGCATTTTTTCGGCCAAAGAGGTTGTAGAAAAAATGCTTTTAAAATAAAAAAAAAAGCCTCTGGTGAGGTGGGCGTGGTAAGCAAGTGGTGACTGGGCCAGGGACCGATTCAGGGGCGTGGCCAGCCAATGTTATTACCGGTTCTCCCAACTACTACAAATTTTTACTACTGGTTCTCGCGAACCGGTGCAAACCAGGAGCAACCCACCACTGACTGTAGTTAGATAGACCTGGTTGAGGAAAAGGCAGCTTTGTATGTTACAATTTTAAGGATTTATTTAAAAAAAAAAAGCTCAAGGATTTGTTGTTGGCTCCCATTAATGCATTCTGAGACTCATTTGCTTAGGGAGCCATCTGTTTCCTGCAATTACTATCAGCAAAATGCTTTTTTAAATTTTTTCTTCCGCAAGGCTCTTCGGGTTTAACTACATTGGGGCAGAACATCAAAATACTGAATAGCAGAGTTGGGGAACTGCATTGATGCACAGAACTGGATTCAAACTCTTGTAGCCGTAAACAATACAACCATGCCCAGATAGAAGGGGGAGTTTGGCATTAATTGAATGAAAGGAATTTGCTTAAATAATAGCAATAGCATTTAGACATATATATCTCTTTACAGTCCTCTCTAAGCGGTTTTCAGAGTCAGCCTCTTGCCCCCAACAATTTGGGTCCTCATTTTACCCGCCTCGGAAGGATGGAAGGCTGAGTCAACCTTGAGCCTGATAAGATTTGAACGGCCAAATTGCAGGCAGCCAGCAGTCAGCAGAAGGAGCCTGCAGTACTGCACTCTAACCACTGCACCACCGTGGCTCAGTGGTTAGAGTGAATTATGTAAAGGGGGGATTTCAATGCTTATTTCCCTTTCCATTAAAGGCATGCCAGAAATCAGTTGGATTTGAACAATGGAGCAATGGCACAATTATTAATGAAGGAACTAGATAAGGTGTTCAGCGTAACACACAGTAGTACCTCTCACCTCAAGCAAAATCAAGCCAAGCCAAGGAGAGATTGCAATGGAAGAAATACATAATGTTGTACTACACTAAGATAGTCAATTATTTAATTTATTTTATTTATAAAGTTTATTGGCCACCCATCTTAACTCTGGGTGTCTTACAGTCAGAAAAAATGCATTTATACATGTACATTAAAACATAAATTAAAACCAAACGTCTAATGACACTGGGGGGGGGGGGAGGTGGGAGGGGGAGTGGGGGAAAGTGGGATCTTTTGTTACTTGATCAACCTCCTCCACTGCCCTGTTCCTCCACTGGGGCCCCTAGCTGACAAGCAGAGCCAGGCCCTTAGGAAAGGATAGGAAGGTTGGGGCCAATTATGGCTGAATAGAAGCCCTCTTGTACATCTCTCCTAAGCAATACAGGTTGTCCTCAACTTACAACCACTCATTTAGTGACAGTTCAAAGTTACAATGGCACTGAAAAAAATGAGAGAGTAGAGTAGAGTAGAACAGGACAGGACAGGACAGGACAGAACAGAACAGAACAGAACAGAACAGAATAAGATGATGAATAGGGTAGGAATAGATAGAGAATAGAAAATGGCATAGCATAGCATAGCATAATTAATTTAATTTAATTTAATTTAATTTAAATACCGCCCTTCTCCCGAGAGACTCAGGGCGGTGTACAGCCAACTAAAAACACAGAAATATAAACTTTAAAACAACTTTAAAAGATATTAAATATTTTGGCCCACATCAATTTAAAATAAATTCCCCATTAAACATTTAAAATTTCAACAAGACAAATCGGATTAAAACATTTTTATAAAACATTACGGCTCGATGAAATAAAAGCGTCTTGAGGGCCTGGCGTATGCATAGCATAGCATAGCATGGCACGGCACGGCACGGAACAGAACAACAGAGTTGGAAGGAACCTTGGAGGATCTTCTAACCCAAACCCTTGCTTAGTGATATATGACCATTTTTCACACGACAGTTGTAGCATCCCAACAGTCACATAATCAGAATTTGGCCGCTTGGCTGCTAGCATGTATTTATGAGAGTGACAATCTCCTGGAGGGGGTCATGTGATCCCCTCTTGCGACCTTCTGACAAGCAAAGTCAATGAGGGAAGCCCCTTAGCAACCGTGTGACTAACTTAACAACCGCAGTGATTCGTTTAACAACCGAGGCAAGAAAGGTTGTAAAATGGGGCAACGTTCACTCAACAACTCTCTTGCTTAGCAATTGAAATTGGGGGGGGGGGGGTTGAATTGTTGTCCCACATCGAGGACTACCTGTATGGGCCATACTTAGGGATGATGGGAGTTGGGAAGTGAATAGTTTGGTCAAGGCTAGGGAGTTTTGGTTGATTTGGCACTTTTTCCTTTTGACTGCAGAAATTTAAATCAGAGTCACCTAAAGTGGTCTAAATAAGGGGGGGGGAATCACATACCCATTCCAATTCAAAGAAAAAAGAAAACAGAGGACTAAAATTCCCCGAGAAACCTTTGGGTTGCCTTAGTGCCACCATGTAGTCAGCAATAAATGGGTAGAGGAATGTCCTAAATTTATCTTTCTCCCACCTTTAAATGGGAGATCTGTGATAAGCCCTTCCCTCTTCTTTAAAAAAAAAATCAAATGAAAGGATATTGTCCGAAGGACAAAGAGAGGCATCAATAGTCTTTAGTACTGAGCTGAAAATTCAGGCCAATGCTTTGTCTGAACATCTGTGAATCCTTGAAGAGGGCACAAAGGATTCCGTACACCCCTGTCCTTGCATTTCTCTGAACATCCTGGGAAATTTCTTTCAGTATTTTCATTGTCCAGCCCATTGTGAATGGGGTGAAGCTGGGCAGAAGGACAATCCGTGCATATATCGTATCTCCAAGCTCATTTGGGAGCATCAGAATTTCCCCCTCAGCTTGTTCCGATCAGGGGAGAAAGAAAAACCTAGTTTGGGTCATGAAACCTCTGCTTAAGAAACGTTTTCTTAAACAACCAAGCTCAGAGAGCACCCAGGTCTCCTCGTTTCAACTCTGAGCTTCAAATATTCTCCTTTGTAAGAAAGGACTTCTGCCTCCTGAGCTAACAGCAGTGAGCTCAACAGAATAACAGAGCTAGAGGTCTTCTAATCCATCTTCCTGCTCAGGCAGGAAACCCTATAACATTTCAGACCAGTGGTTGTCCAATCTTTTCTTTAAAACTTCCAGTGTTGGAGAATTCACAACTTCTGGAGGCAAGTTGTTCCACTGATTCATTGTTCTGTCAGGAAAAGTCTCCTTAGTTCTAGGCTGCTTTTCTCCTTGATTAGTTTCCACCCATTGCTTCTTGTTCTGCCCTCAGGTGCTTTGGAGATTAGCTTGACTCCCTCTTCTTTGTGGCAGCCCCTGAGATATTGGAACACTGCTAGTCCTTCTTTTCATTAAACTTGTTGTTTAATGCAAAGTTGTGTCCGACCGATCGCAGCCCCATGGATGTTCCTCCAGGCCTTCCTGTCCTCTATCATGCCCCGGAGACCATTTGCCAACTGCTTCAGTGACTCCATCCAGCCACCTCATTCTCTTTTGCCCCTTCTTCTTTTGCCCTCAATCGTTCCCAGCATTAGGTTCTTCTCCAGGGAGTCCTTCCTTCTCATTAGGTGGCCAAAGTATTTGAGTTTCATCTTCAGGATCTCCTTCTAAAGAGGAGTCAGGGTTGATCTCCTCTAGGACTGACCAGTTTGTTCGCCTTGCAGTCCAAGGGACTCGCAGGAGTCTTCTCCAGCACCAGAGTTCAGAGGCCTCAATTCTTCGGTGCTCAGCCTTCCTTATGGTCCAACTTTCACAGCCATCCATTGCAACTGGGAAAACCATAGCCTGGACTATACACACTTTTGTTGGGAAGGTGATGTCTCTGCTTTTTAGTATGCTAACTTTTTTTGCCTTTTGGTACTGTCCATGGGGTTTTCATAGGAAAGGTTACCAGATTGGGTTGCCATTTCCTTCTCCAGTGGATCACATTTTGTCAGAGCTCTCTGCTACGACCTGTCCCGACTTGGGTGGCCCTGCACGGCATAGCTCATAGCTTCATTACGCTGCACAAGCCCCATCACCACGACAAGGCAGTGATCTGTGAAAAGGTTCATTAAACTAGACATACACAATTCCAGCAACTGTACTTTATGTTTTGGCCTCCAGTCCCCTAATCATCTTTGTTGCTCTTCTCTGGTCTTTCTATGTTCTTTCTATGTTTTAGCCTCAAGACTGCATCTGTGCCACCACATTGTAGAAGATCAACAGAGCAAGCTTCACAGATATCTCCAGGAACATTTCACTCCCCAGTGCCTTTATTGCACCCAACATTTTGGGACAGTCCATCCCTCTTCCTTCTGCTTGCTCAAAATTTCAGAGCTAGCCCAGTGGGATTTTTGCCGCTGGGAAAGGAAATGCAGCTGGGGCAAGGGGGTGGGAGCGATGTTGAGGTGGGGTGGGAGAGAAGAAGAAAAAGTGGAATGCTTTTCAAAAGGAACTTTTGCAACCCGTTTTCAAGCGAGCAGGAAAGCAGCAGCCAGCCTGTTAACTTGGGTGGCACAGCCCTCTGCAGCTGGGACACTACCCAGACTTATAATTATCTCTAATTCCTCCCCTGCTGATGCCACTGTGTTAACGATGCCCGCAGCTGCATGCTGAAGGGGCAATTAATTGCCTGGTCCACGTAACCGTGGTTACGGGAGGGATCCAGCGGGTGGGTAAAAATGGAAGGCAATTGATCTAAAACAGGGCCGGAGGATGGCTGGCTGCAGAATGGGATTTGAAATAGCAAAGGAAGCTACAGCTAGCAGCTCATGCTATAATTTATTTACTTCTTTATTATTTGTGGCTGGCCACCATATGGTATATCCTCTTGCTGTAAGGCAACAGGGGGAACGGGGCTGAGATTATATAGGTCAGCGGGGACTGGTTCCACAGAGAGAGGTTTCTCTGTAGATTTAGAGGGGGGTAGTTTCGCATGCTGCCTGCATCCCACGGATGCTTGTTTGCACGGATCGGTTTCTGGCATGCCATGGCTTAGTGCCAGTCCACAGACCGGGGGTGGGAACCCGTGATATAAGTGTATACCGCCTCCTACACACACACAGAGGTGCAGAAGTTACATAGCTTTTTAACCAGACTCCTGAATTCCGCTGATCATAACCAGATGTGAAAAAGTGGTTTTAAAAAAATAACGATGTTGGCCTCAGTGGTAGGTTTCAAATTTTTTTACTACCAGTTCTGTGGGTGTGGCTTCGTGGGTGTAGCTTGGTGGGCATGGCTGGGGAAGGATACGGTAAAATCTCCATTTCCTCCCCAATGCAGGGGAAGGTTACTACAAAATCCCCATTTCCTCCCGATCAGCTGGGACTCCAAAGAGAATAGATGGGGGCGGGGCCCGTCACAATTTTTACTATCGGTTCTCCGAACTACTCAAAATTTCCACTACCGGTTTTCCAGAATGCCAAAGGCGCACGGAACGCTGTTACTGTCCCACCAAAGGTGGTCCCTATTTTTCTACTTGCATTTTTTACATGCTTTCGAACTGCTAGGTTGGCAGAAGCTGGGACAAGTCATGGGAGCTCACCCCATTATGCGGTGCTAGGGATTCGAACAGCTGAACTGCCGACCTTTCAATTGACAAGCTCAGTGTCTTAGCCACTGAGCCACCGCATCCCTAACCCTAACAATAAGGTAGTAAGTCATAAATCATAAGATACAAACATTTTTATGCCCATTGTACGGATGGTCAGCTCAAGACCCCATGAAACGACTGTGTTATCTTATACTGTAAAATAGTCACCTTAAGGTGTATTTTAGAAGGACGTGGTCTGTAGATCCTATCACCCAGAACGCCATTAATAAAGTTAAAAAACAACAATCCATGTCCCTTTCTGAAATATCGATCTATGGGTCATTATTTATTTCATCCAGTAGATGGTGACAAAGAGTTACACTTCATTCAGATGCAAAGATCCAGGGGGCCAAACTAGATTAAAAATTTTGCAGTTAGTTGACATAAGAAGTTGGGCCTTCCATTTCCAGTTCACTAATTAATACAAACAGAGGGTGTTCCAGGTGTATTGAAAGACAAATTTTGTATAGAAACTGGTCAAGAAACGTAAAACTCTTGAGGTTTTATTCGGAGAGTGTTTAAATCAGGGATGGCAACTTTTAAAGACTTGTGGACTTCAATTCCCAAAATTTCCCTAGCCGGCCATACTCCTCCCACTGCTGATTGGGGAATTCTGGAAATTGAAGTCCACAAGTCTTAAAGTTGCCAAGTTTTGTGGAATTGTGGAATTGAAGTCCACAAGTTTTAAATTTGCCAAGTTTGGAGGATCCTGTTATAGGACCACAAGGATTGATCAAAGAAATTATGCTGGATAAAGAAAGAGACGGGGGAAAAAAATCCAGGTTGGCTTTAGATCAGGGATGTCAAACTCACAGCCCATGGGCTGGATGCATCACATGCTGGCCACACCCATGCCCAGTTTAACGAAGGAGGGGAAAGTCGCGATACGTCACAAGACACCGCTGTGACAACCCCCTCTTTAGATCAACAAATGGCTGCAAAGTGATGTGACAGATTTATGTTATCAGAATAGACAAGAGCCAAGATTTTCATCCCAAATTTTGATAAGGGGGGATTAAAATACCTATTTCTTCTTCTTTAAATTTATGTAGGAGAGGATGGTGGTTTTAAATAGTGTCATAGACCTTTGTTTTCCACCTTAAAGGCTCATCCAAACCCCTGAAGCAAGGGAAAAAAGGGGCAAAGATCGTCCCCCACCTACTCGTAAGGGAAAGTTGCACACCTTAGAATTTCCCCAGTCCCTATTCCAAATGTTGCATTTAAATTGCCAATTTCACATTAGTATGACCTTTCAGTTTTACAGAAGGAAGTCTCTTCGCCTTAAAAGTTACTCTTGAGGTATAGCCCACATGAAGTTCTCAGTTTAGGTGCTATTATCTTGGTTCCTGAAATCATATATATATATTTGTCTCTGAAGTTGAACAACAGTTTACCACTAAGTGTAAACTAACTCAATGGGCTAGGTTCATAGAGGTAGTCCTCAACTTATAGCCATTTGTTTAGCGACCGTTCAAAGCTGCAACGGCGCTGACTATTGCAGCATCCCCAAGGTCACATGTTCAAAACTTGAGTGCTTTATTCATGCAGTTATGATGGTTGCACATATTTATGACAGTTGCCATGACCCAAGGATGGATGACTTGAATGACCTTGTAATTCATTTTAATTTCACTTTAACAATTGATGCAAAGAGGATTGTAAAATCAGGTGAAACTCACTTAACAATGGAAATTTGGATCCCAATTGTGGTCGTAAATCAAAAACTACCGGTACAAGAAAACTTCTATTTATATTCAAAGTCTGAGCTGGTATGACAGCATTCTATGACCTTCAACCTGGCTAATAAGGGCCCTTCCCTTCCACTTATCTACAGAAACTTTGTTTTTAACTGCGCTCACTTTGGCTATGGGAAAAATGGTGAATTACTGGTAGTCCTTGACTTACAACAGTTCATTTAGTGAATGAAGTTACAATGACACGATAATGTCATTACGATAATGACATTACGACTTACGATAATTTTTCACACTTGCAACTGTTGTAGCACCCCCGATGGTCACATGATCGAGATTCAGGCACTTGGCAACTGGTTTCATATTTATGACGGTTGCCATGTCCCAGGGATCACATGATCCCCTCTTGAGGTCTTCTGATAAGCAAAGTCAATGGGGAAGCCAGATTCACTTAATAACCATGTTGCTGACTTCAGTGATTCACTTAATTGTGGCAAGAAAGGTCATCAAATGGAGCAAAAATTCATGTCTTGCTTAACAACAGAAATTTTGGGCTCAGTTGTGGTCATAAATTAAGGACTACCTCTATGGGGTAAAACACCAAGGATTGGAGGAGTTACTAGCACCATTCTCTTGCTCTCCAATTATTATCAATACCCCAGCATTCCCTGATATTAATATAACAAACTTATACTTGAGACCTAATGAAGTACACTAGCTGAATCTTATTTTCTAAATGTTTCTCTTTTTTTTCTTATTACCATAATACAAGTAAGCAGTTCAATCCCAGCTGCTTCACGCACTAGGCTAAAATAGGTTTGGCTACTTAGTGACTCAGTGGTTCACAACATGCTGAGCTCGCTCTTCCTTCTCTCCTTTCTTTCTGGTGGCACAATTCATTGTGTGGATCAAGACATCTGATGGGTAGGCTATGGCATTATCCTAGCCCCGTGATGGCAAACCTATGGCACGCATACCACAGGTGGCACGCGGATAGGTGGGCATTCAAGTGTTGACATAGCTGAGCTCCGGGGCGCATGCGCGCACCAATCAGCTAATTTTAGGGCCTTCCGGGCCCACTGGAAGTCGGCAAACAGGCTGTTTCTGGCCTCTGGAGGGCCTCTGGAGGAGTGAGGAAGGCCATTTTCACCCTCCCCAGGCTCCTAGAAAGCCTCTGAAACCTGGGGAGAGCAAAAAATTGGCCTTCCGGTCCCACCGGAAGTCAGGAAACAGGCCATTTCCGGCCTCCGGAGGGCCTCCAGAGGTCGGTGGAGAAGGCTGTTTTTGCCCTCCCCAGGCTCCAAGAAAGCCTCTGGAGCCTGGGGAGGGCGAAAAACTGGCCTACCATGCCCACTGCAGGGGAAAGCGGGGGGGGGGTCACACATACATGTACAGCGTGCATTGAATTATGCATGTGGGCATGCACATGCGCAACACACACACACACACCGCTCCCCCACTTTTGACACGCAACAGCAGAAAGATTAGCCATCACTATCCTAGCCCCAAACTACTGAAACTTTCAAACTGGGATGAAACCAGTCTTTTCACCCATTCCAAAACTCACTTCTGTTGACTGTATACACACACACACACACATATATATAAATGTACAAAGAGATAGTTGAATCAAAACCCCTTTACTGTTCTGTTCAAGGTTGACTCAGCCTTCCACCCTTCCGAGGTGGGTAAAATGAGGACCCAGATATGCTGACTCTGTAAACCCCTTAGAGAGGGCTGTAAAGCACTGTGAAGCGGTATAGAAGCCCGAGCCCTATTGCTATCCCTAGTTAATTACAGGTGGTCCTTGACTTACGACCACAACGGAGCCCAAAGTTAAATGTTGCTGTGAGAAATTTGTTAGGTGAGTTTTGCCCCCATTTCATGACTTTTCTTGGCCACGTTTGTGAAGTCAATCGCTGCAGATGTTAAATTAGTAACACGGTTGTTAAGTGAACCCGGCTTCCCCACTGACTTTGCTTGTCTGGTGATTGCAAAAGGGGATTGCATGACCCCGGAACACTGCCACCGCCATAAATGTGAGTCAGTTGCCAAGCATCCAAATGTAAATCACATGGCCACGGGGATGCTGCAAAGGTCCTTAAGTATGAAAAATGATTCACGAGTCAACTTTTTTTCAGTGCCGTCGTGACTTTGAACGGTCACTAAATGAACTGTTGTAAGTCAAGGACTTTCTGTATTACCACACCAGAGGAATAGTTTACATTTCCAGAATCAACCCCCCCCCCTCTTTGTTTTTAGCCTCACAATCCCAGAAAGTTTTAAAGGGGAGAAAACTGGCCCACTCGCTCTGAGAGCTGCGCAAGTCAGGATTTGAACTCAGGACCCAGCCCATGCAAACCAACCGAGTAACCGCTCCATTCAAATGCTTTAAAATAGCACATTCCCCACCCCTTCAAGGCCCCTCTTCCAGCAACTGTTGGAGAAGCAAGCAAAAAAAAACCCTGCAACAAAGGACTAGCCCACCCACCTATTTATTTACACACACACACACACAATCAATCCCTCGCCTTTCACTGGGGAGACGCAGCACTGGGAAAATGCTCTTTATTGGAAGTTCATCTTCTGCAGCTGTCAGAAGACGCAGCCTCTCTCTTGCCAAGGACCTAACGCCACCCTGTTTAACATACATTTCCCCCCCCCCTCCCCTCCCTGATCTTCTTGGAAATGATTTTAAATCACTTAAGGGCTGGGCTCAGTCACATTTCTAACCCCTCTCCCCCTTTCTCTCCCTGCTCTTCTTCCCCTTCAGCACATTTTTAAACAGCGATTCAATCAAACAGATCCTGATGCACGTGGAAACCGGGAGCACCCAGTCCCGGATGGTATATACTAGAGGTGGGTGGGGAGCAGTGGTGAAATCCAAATTTTTTAACTACCGGTTCTGTGGGCCTGCCTTGATGGGCATGGTGTGGGCTTGGTGGGCATGGCAGGGGAAGGCTACTGCAAAATCTCCATTCCCACTCCACTCCAGGGTGAAGGATACTGCAAAATGTCCATTCCCACTCCACTCCATGAAGGATATTGCAAAATCTCCATTCCCACCCCACTCCAGAGAGGGATATTGCAAAATCTCCATTCCCACCTCACTCCAGGGGGAAAGGATACTTCAAAATCCCCATTCCCACTCCAGGGAGAAGGAAATTGCAAGATCTCCATTCCCACTCCACTCCAGGGGGAAGGATACTGCAAAACCCCCATTCCCACCCCACTCCAGGGGGGAAGGATACTGCAAAATCTCCATCCCCACCCCAGCCAGAGCTGGCATTTGCCGGTTCTCCAAACTGCTCAAAATGCCCGCTACCAGTTCGTCAAAACCTGCTGGATTTCACCCCCGGAAATGGGGGGAAGAGGAATTATTTCAGTCCTCTGGGCTCAAAATCAAAGACGGAGAAATAAAACAGGGAGCGGAAAAGACCCCCAAAGAAGAGGCCCCTTTCGATCTTCTTTCCCCCCCCCCACACACACACCCCAGACCCCACCTCCTTCCCAAATAACCCAGCCAAGAAATGATGATTCCTTGTTTGTGTATGTGTGTGTTTAAAGGCAAAGCCTTAGCTAGGGAATTCTGCGTTTCAAGAATAATTGATGGCCTTTGTAATAAGGAGGCTATTAGAGGGCTAGGAGAGAGAGGGGAAAAGCGGGCGTGGGATGATGTTGGTGGGGGGGCTGGTAGAAGGCTTTTGCTGGCCCGTTCTCTTTGAGCCTTGTTTGCAGACGTGTGAACGCGAGAGGGAGAGAGAGAGAAAGGGAAGAAAGAGAGAGAGAGAGAGAGAGAGAGAGAAGCGCATTGAAAAGTTGGAAACCGAGAGGCTGAGAGCGGCGGCAGGCAGGGCGGGGCGGTGGAAGGAGCAGAGACTGAGAGCTCAGACAGGCTGGCGCCAGCAAACACCTGCAACAGCTAAGAGGAACACAATGGCAAACACAGGTGGGGGAGTGCTGTCGAATGCGGCCTCTCCCCACTGTTAATCACGGCTGATTGCATCAGTTTCTACCGGCTGCCAAGACCCACCAGCAGCGCCGGCTAGAATTGTTCTCTGTGTCAGGTTTTTTTTTTTTTTTTTTGCTAATTTAAAGCAACTTTGCATTAATTCCTCTCTCTCTCTCTTCCTTCTTCCCCTCTTGTGTGTGTGTGTGTGTGTGTGTGTACGTACGTATGGGTGAGAGGCTTTCCAGCACAAAAGGAGGAGGAGGAGGAGAAGGAGTTGGGGGGGGGGGGAACAGGTGGGAGCAGGCTTCAGCGTAAGAGTCTTGGGGGTTCTCCACTGGGGAAGAATAAAAAGCGAAGGAGGAAGAAGGGCAGGGATGGGTGAGGGGTTCGTGCCCTCTTTTCTAATTCTAGCCCCCTTTCTGGTGGGCCAAGGGAAAGGAGGAAGAGGAGGAGAGGGAGGGGAATCGATGGAATCAGATGGATTGGGGTATTTGCTCCCCCCCAACTCCTTTAGGAAGTGCTTCCACCTAGAGCAGTGTTTCTCAACCTTGGAAGCTTGAAGATGGGTGGACTTCAACTCCCAGAATCCCCCAGCCAGCTGGCTGGGGGATTCTGGGAGTTGAAGTCTACCCATCTTCAAGTTTCCAAGGTTGAGAAACACTGCCCTAGAGTCACATAAAAGTGAGGGGGGGAGGGGTGGCTACATAAATAGGGGAAATAAATGCTTGGACAATGTCAATGTGTCAGCAACCAAGTTTGCACACGCCCCCTCCCCAAATGAAGCCTGTCCTTTTGTTAAAAAGCTCCATCTTAAACCAGCATTGGCCTTGCCGCCGTATTGAACTCCTACATTGCCCCGTATGGGAAGCCGCCACCCCCCCCCAGAAGAATGAAATATTTTGGGAAATATTTTTTAAAAAAAGAATATTATATTTCCCCAAAGGGAGAGAAAAGGAGAAACATGCTCTTAAAGACAGAAAGCAGCCCCCAAGTCTTGCTTAACTGTAGATGCCAGCACTAAAGAGCATATTGGAAGAGGAAAGCCAACTATCTAGATGGCTCTATTCATAAGCAAAGCAAATACTGCGGGCAGAAAAACCATTCTGGGTATTTCGAAACTCCTTGCGGCAAAGTTTGACAGCTAACAAAAGCACAGTGATAGGATTAGAACAAGCAGCCCTTCAACCAAGATCCAACGCGGGACGGAAGCCATGAGCCACAATAGGAATTGCCCAAGACCCTTTCAGAACACAAGCCCCTTCATTGCCCCACCCCCCCCAGAACAGTTCAAAGTTCAAAGTCACAGAAACCTATAAAGATCCATCCACACATTCAACCAGTTTTTCAGCTGACTCAGAACTGTTGTTGATTCTGTTTATCATTAAACTTTCCTTCCAATCAGCCTCCATGTTGTTTCCAGCTTCTTTCTCCCAGCTTGCAACTGAGCCAGATGGATTTTTCTTCCAACACCTGTTTAGAGGAGCAGCTCATTTTACCTAGGGGAAAGTAAAACGCAACGTTGTAGTGTTAGTAGTAGTTGTAGTAGTCAGTGGTGAAATCCAATTTTTTTTACTACCAGTGGCTTAGTGGGCGTGGTGTGGCTTGGTGGACATGGCAGGGAAAGGATACTGCAAAATCTCCATTCCCACCCCTCTCAAGGGGAATAACATTGCAAAATCCCAATTCCCTCCCCACTCTGGGGCCAGTCAGAGGTGGTATTTGCCGGTTCTCCGAACTACTTAAAATTTCTGTTACCGGTTCTTGAGAACCTGTCAACCTACTGAATTTCACCCCTGGTTGTAGTGTCAGTAGTACAGTATTCAGTGCTGACATTAAAGGCAGCTCAGTGGGGGGAAAAAATAGGATGTAGACTTAATGTAGTTTGCTCAGATGTCTCTTTAAACATGGCTGGTGCCTTGCTTTAAGTGAGAAACCAGATGATTATTCTTGCTAAATTCATCAGGATCAACAATTTTACCCCAGCTTTGAAATATCCTTTCATATCCTAAATGGGAAGCATTTAGCAATCTTTTAAATAACACTAATTTTAAACGCGATAGCGTTGCGCTTTTCACTGATTAATCCCGAACTCTTAAATCTCTTGTTTTGAAATTCTTCGGGGAGAATGGAGAAAGTGATGGTACCTCGGAGTTTTATCTGGGTTTCCTTGACATTCTAACAGTCTGGAATGAGTGGGCAAATCTCCTAGAAAATCCTTGCCTGCTACTGCTGATTTTTCCTGGCAATTGCTGAGTTCGCACAACAACACATTAACCCATGATTAGCTTTGTTGAATTGACTCAATTGCCTAGGTTTGTGCGGAAACACTGAATCACAATTCTACAGACGGAATGGAATCATTGCAAGAAGACTGAGCCGGTAATTAGCCAGACACATCTTAGCCCCGTAATGGCGAACCTATGGCTCGGGTGCCACAGGTGGCAGAGGGAGCCATACCAGTGGGCACACGAGCATTGCCGTAGCTCAGCTCCAGCGCTCATGAGTGCGCCAGCCAGCTGATTTTTGGGCTTTCCAATCCCACCAGAAGTTGGGAAATGGGCAGTGTCGGCCTCCGGGGGGTGGGGGGGTGGAGAAAGCTGTTTTTGCCCTCCCTAGGCTCCAGGGGCTTTCTTCTTTCTTTCCTAGAAAGCCTCTGGAGTCTGGGGAGGGTGAAAAAATGGGCCCACCAGGCCCACCATGCCATCGTGTATTAAAAGGGGGGGAGCATGTATGCACATTGAATTATGGGTGTGGGCACGCACGTGGGTGACCTCCCCACGCTCCCCCCACTTTTGGCACGTGATGGCAAAAAGGTTAGCCATCATTGTCTTAGCCTATCAAGTGAATCCAACCGAACTAGAATCAGAAGCAGCATTTCCTACAATTAGTGGTTTTTCTTTGCTCAATTCACTGATTTAGCATGCAGAGGAGTAGCCTTACCTTAGCTGCTAAGTTTCCAAGCCAACCGTAACAAGTTTTCTTTGCAATTCAGATTTTCCAGGGCTCATGCTGCTCGCCACTTAATAATTGCCCCAAGATCCTCATATGATCAATGACCTTGGTTTCGATTTGGAAATGAATGGGGACACTTGCCTATCGGGGACAAAATTTGTCCTGTGGGGATTAGTTCAAAGTTACAATAGCAGCAGTGTAAAAAGTGACTTACAACCAGTCCTTGTGCTTACAACTGTCATAGCATCTCCACAGTCGCGTGATTAAAAATGGGGACGCATGTAGAGGAAGTCCTTGACTTGTCGGAAGTGGTGTAGGGTTTCCTGCCTAAGCAGGGGGTTGGACTAGAAGACCTCCAAGGTCCCTTCCGACTCTGTTATTCTATTCCAGGGATGGCTAACCTTTTTCTCGTCCTGTGACAAAAGTGCGCGTTTGCATGCTGGCACCCATAATGCAATGCGCACACCCCTGCGCATGCACACATGACCCCCCACCCTTCGGGATGTGCACGGAACCCCCCCCCCACCCTTCGGGATGTGCACGTAACCTCCCGCTCCCCATTATTGGCCTAGAAGGCCTCCCTGCAGCCTCCTGGACCCAAAAACGGGCCATGAGGGAGGAGCGGGCTGCATTCGCACATGAGCCCCCCACACTCCCCCTTGCCCCCCACACATGCACGCATGACCTCCCCACCCCTCATTTTTGGCCTAGCAGGCATCCCTGCAGCCTCCTTGGCCCAAAAACAGGCTGTGGAGGGCACGCTGCATCCCTCCCTCGTGCTCCGCTCACCTGCCCCCCCTGCGTGTGCATCTCCCGCATGTGCCCTGCCCCCGGTGCATCCCAAAAATCGGCTGGTGGGAGGCATACGCGCGCATGCGCAGTAAAACTGAGTTGGGCAACGGCTTTCGTGCCTGCAGAGAGGGCTCTGCGTGGAAGCTGTGGCACGCGTGCCATAGGTTCGCTATCACAGTTCTATTCTACTGACAACCAAATGGAGCCCAAACGTTCTGTTGCTAAGTGAAGCATTTGTTAAGTGAGTTTTGCTCTCTTTTACAACTTTTCTTGACACAGTTGTTAAGTGAATCACTGCAGTGGATAAGCGAGTAACTCAGTTGTTGAGTGAATCTGGCTTTGCTCGTCTGAAGGTCGCAAAAGGGGATCACATGACCCTGGGCCACAGCAACGGTCGTAAATATGAACCACCCGCCAAGCACCTGAATTTGGATCACGTGATCATAGGGAAGCCACAAGGGAAAGTATGAAAAAAGTGGTCATAAGTCACTGTTTTCAGTGCCGTTGTAACTTTGAACGGTCACTAAATGAACTGTTGCAAGTCAAGGTACTACCTGTATTTCCAATGGTTGCAGCGTCCCAGGGACATGGGTGGTCACCACTTGTGCTCTTCCTAGCTGGCTCCCAGCAAGCCAAAGCCAATGGGGGAAGCCCGATTTGCTTAAAGACAGCATGATTCACTTAACTGGAATGGAAATTCTGGCCCCAAACTGTGGCTGTAAAGTCAAGGACTATCTATAAATACTGTATGTTGTGTCAACAAGTGCCCAACAGGGCCTTCTGCTGATGGTCATTGCAGAAGAGAACTTTCCAGCAGGCACAGCCATCCGGTTCCTTGGCCCGTTCCATAAATCAGTGCAATGTTGCAAGTGAAAATAACATGAATCTTGAGACTGGACTCTTTCAAGGCTCACAGCCCTGGGATGCTGCCTAGAAACACATGTTTGACCTTTACTTCGTTCCACCAGGCCTTCAGATGGCAAAACTGTGCACACGCCGGCCAAATCTTGATGCTTCAGATTAACCACTGTCACCCCAATCGCCTCTTCTCACACAGCACCCCAAACCCTGATGCACTTCGTTTGCAACACAGCATGTAACAGGTGAGGCTTGGTGTTGTAGAAAGGTAGCACCCACCCAGTGGGGAAATCTAAAATGTGTTACTACCGGCTCTGTGGGCGTGGCTTGGGGTGGGAGTAATGTGACTGGGTGGGCGTGGCCAATATTACTTTTAGAATAGAATAGAATAGAATAGAATAGAATAGAATAGAATAGAATAGAATAATTTTATTTCTATACTGCCCCTCTCCCGAAGGACTCGGGGCGGTGCACAGCCAAGTAAAAACAAAACATACAAACATCATAATTTAAATTTAAAAAATAATTAAAATTATTACATTTTCGGCCAAAATTAATAAAAAACCCCAATAATTTAAAACTCCAATTTAAAATTCAATTTCAAAAATAGCCCCGCCTGTCAGAAGAGCAGGGTCTTGAGAGCACAGAGAATAACTCGGAGGTCAGAGATCTTGTGTATTTCCAGGGGCAGTTCGTTCCAAAGGGCAGGGGCTCCCACAGAGAAGGTTCTCTCCCTGGGTGTCACCAGCCGACATAGTTTAGCCGACGGCACCCTGAGGAGTCCCTCTCTGTGGGAGCGAACTGGTCGGTGGGAGGCTATCGGTGGCAGGAGGCGGTCTCGTAGGTACCCAGGTAGGTACCCAGGTCCTGAGCCATGGAGCGCTTTTAAAAGCATTTTTTTAAAAAACCTCTTTGGCCAAAGAGGTTGTAGGGAAAAAAAATGCTTTTAAAAGCCTCTGACGATCAGGCAACTCAGCTGGGATCGTCAGACGCTTTTAAAAGCATTTCCCCCCCTACAACCGCTTTGGCCAAAGAGGTTTTTTAAAAAATGCCTCAAGGAGGGCGAAAATGGTTTCCACAGGGTCCAAAGTCCTCTTGAAGGCCCGTTTCCGGCCTTCCCAAGCCTGTTTTTCTCCCTTTCCGAGCCTCTGTACGTGCCCTGCACTTACCTGCATCCAAAATGGGCCACGTGGGGACCCCTGGGAGGGGAGGGGCAGGGTGAGCGGGGCCAGACGGGATTGGGATTTGGGGGTTCTCTGAACTGCACAGAATCTTAGCTAGAGGTTCTCCCAAACCCCTGGAAACCCCCAGCAGCCCAGCCCTGAAGCACACCCTCTCTGCCACCAAAGAGGACAGGAATTTACAAAACTTCATGTATCATTCCCCAAAGCAGGCAGAGAATCTTCCTGCTCAGTGCTTCTACTTTGGACTGGGATCTGAATCCCACTTCTCTATTCCGCAATGCAGGAAATAACAAGACATTTGGTTTCCTCTTTATTTCCTGGGGAGTTGCAAGTCTTGAACTGGCCCTGAGATGCATGCTAAACCACTTTGCCATTTAGAATCTCTGCTCAATGGCGCAAGAACACCGGAGAAGCGTGACAAGTTATTACATCCCCTCGTTCCAGTTGGAGGAAATAAATGTCTATGCTGGGGGCACGGCATGGGTGGGTGTCTCCATATACTGGCACTAGAAACGCTGGTGGCAAAGCCAGAGCCGTTTTTGTGCACCAGAGCAATACTTTTTTTTTTTTTTAAAGCAGGGCGAAAGAGATTAAAACAACTGTTTTGGAGATGTTCCCTGCCACTCTCTGTAGGTTTGAAAGTTTGTCGTTCGTCGTTCATTTGGACCTACAAAAATCACTCCAGGAAGAAAACAGAAGAGAAGGAGAGCAGAGCATGTCCAGGGATAATGGGCTTTTTAGTATCGAAAACATGCTATTATTATTATTAGATCAAACCTAAAGCAGGGGTGAAATCCTGCAGATTCTGACAGATTCTGGAGAACCAATAGCGGAAATTTTGAGTAGTTCGGAGAACCAGCAAATACCACCTCTGGCTGGCCCCAGAGTGGGGTGGGAATGGAGATTTTGCAATATCCTTCCCCCAGGAATGGAGAGGGATTGGGGATTTGGCAGTATCCTTCCCCCAGGAGTGGAATGGGAATGGAGATTTGGCAGTATCCTTCCCTTACCACGCCCACCAAGCCACACCCACAGAACCAGTAGTAAAAAAATTTGGATTTCACCCCTGACCTAAAGGGAATAACACTGACATCACGAATGTCAGTGAAGACTCAATCACCTAGGCCAAAATTATCTAAAAAGGTTAAATCATGGCAATTGAACCAAAATTGCCATGGTTTCATCTTTTTAGACACAGAGACATCACCTTGCCGATAAAGGTCTGTTATGACTAAAGTTATGGTTTGCCCAGTAGTCACATATGGCTTTGAGAGGTGGACCATAAGGAAGTCAGAACGCTGAAGAATCAATGCTTTCAAATTGTGGGGGTTGGAGAACATTCTTTGAGAGTTCCTTGGACTGCAAAGAGATCAAACCTGACTGTTTTTTTGAAGGACAGATATAGGTAGTGCTCAATTTACGACCACAATTGAGCCCAAAATTTATGTTGTTAAGTGAGAAACTTGTTAAGTTTCACAGTTCTGCCCCCATTATACGACTTTTCTTGCTACATTTGTTAAATGAATCACTCCGGTTATTAAATTAATAACATAGTTATTGAGTGAATCTGTTTTCCACATTGACTTGGCTTGTCAGAAGGTCGTGTTGGAAGAAATATCCATTTGGTTCACTTCCAAGCCGGGGAGAAAGGCACTAGAGACAAAATAAGGCTGGAGGCTGACTGGGAAGAAGGTCCATTTATTGATGAACAGGACCACATAGGTTGTGGTTCTGGTGCAGTGACCATATGGAGTTGAGAGTGGGGAGTATTTATACCTTCTCTTGGGCTTTGAACTTGAGCTTCCTGTTCCTGTGCAAGAACATGTATTCTATTGGCTGTTGTCAGACTCCCATGGTGCCATGTACAAATCCTAGGAGTTTGTCTGAGCTAAGCTTGGTTGAAGTTTGGGCTGCTGATGCAATGAAGGGGCTGATGCATGCTGGCTAGGGAATTCTGGGAGTTGAAGTCCGCATATCTGAAAGCGGGCCAAGGTTGAGAAACATCGTTATGCCATATAGTAAATGTCTTTTGGAACTGTCTGCTCCATCCCCGGGGCTTTCCAAATAATGCTTCCGGCTATTTGCCATCAATCATGAGCCTCTGTAGCCAATCAGTACGTCCATGGTAGCAGGCTCAGAGACCGCCTTGGAGCCAGGGAAGATGGAAGTGGGCTTGGTTGTGCCCAGCCATCATAGCAGGCCTCTAGAGTCCTTTTCCCACTAGCTCTAATTAATATCTCCCACATGTTACCTTCAACTAGACATGGATATATAGGGGCTTTGAAAGAGACACCTGTAAACATCTATCACTGCCATGAGCTAAGAAGGTGTGATAACCTACATGAATTCCCAGGGGTCCTTCCTGTTACTTTTAAGTAGGGAGTCTCAGAGAAAGGGCTAAAGGAAGCAAGAAATAAAACCCGGTGTAACACTTTTCAGAAATTGTCTTTAAAAAAAAAATCACATAGATACAGGGGTTAATTCTGACCAGATTTAGCTGATGATATCAGCTAAATGATGATAAGGGAAAAGCTCTGGAGATGTCTAGGCATTCTTTCTTTTTAAACTCTGTCTCCTTCAAAAATTGAATTTATAAGACTGTCAAAAGGATGGTAATCAGAATGAGGCCAGGCAGTCTTCAACATACGACCATAATGGAATGAGTCTGAAATTTCCATCGCTGAGCAGGTTAGCTGTCAAATACATTTGGCTCCATTGTATGACCTTTTTTTGCCACCGTTGTTCAGCGAATCACTGCAGTTATTAAATGATAAAGCACGTGGCCATTAAGCAAATCTGGCTTTCCCCCATTGATGTGGTTTGTCAGAAGCTGGCTGGGTAGGTTACAAATGGTTATAACATGACCCCAGTACAGTACAACAACTGGCATAAATAAATACAAGCGGCCAAATTTTGATCACGTGACCATGGGAAGACTGCAACGGTCGTAAGGGTGAAAAACAAGTCCTGTCACTTTTCTTTTCAGTGCGTGGCAACTTCATATGGTCACTAAATGAATGGTTGCAAGTCAAGGACAAGGGTGTCAAACTCAAGGCCCGGGGGGGTGGGGGTAGATTTGGCCTGCAAAGTGTTTAAATCTGGCCCATGGGCCGCCTTGGAAATAGCAAAGGACCGGCCCGCAGTGCCTCTGCCAGTGAAAATGGAACTGTGGAGGGCCACAGGCTGAATGTCCGAGCTCCGTTTTCCCTGGCAGAGAGTTGCAGGAGGCTATCATAGCCGAAAACGAAGCACGGGAGTCAGTGGTGGGTTTCAATTTTTTTTTACTACTGGTTCTGTGGGTGTGGCTTGGAGAGCATGGCATGGCTTGGTGGGTGTGGCTTGCTGGGCGTGGCATGGCTTGGTAGGCATGGCAGGGGAAGGTTACTGCAAAATCCCCATTTCCTCCCAATCAGCTGGGACTTGGGAGGCAGAGAATAGATGGGGGGTGGGGCCAGTCAGAATTTTTACCACCGGTTCTCCGAACTACTCAAACTTTCTGCTACCGGTTCTCCAGAACTTGTCAGAACCTGCTGAAACCCACCTCTGACAGGAACCCATTTTTGCTGGTAGAGTGCTCAGGCCACCACAGGCGCCCGATATGAGTGACGTCAAGCTGGCCAGGCCCATCCTGGCCACACCCACTCTGCCCTCCCCCCCTCCCCCGAGGTCAAACACAACCCTGATGTGGCCCTCAATGAAATTGAGATTGACATCCCTGGTCAAGACCTCCCTGTAGAATTCTCTTTTTCTCCCCTTTCTCTTTCTCTTCCTCTTATTAATTCCCATATTTTGAAATGATGAGTGGGATATTATATGGGCATGAGGAGTACGGGTGGGTTATAGTACAGATAGTCCTTGACCTACAACAGTTTTTAAACAGTGATTGTTCAAGGTTACAATGTCACTGAAAAAAACGGACAACCCTTGTCAGCCTCCCCATGGTCATGTGTTCAAAATTCAGACGCTTGGCAACAGATTCATATTTATGATGGTCGCAGTGTCCCGGGGTCATGTGATCTCCTTTTGCGACCTTCTGACAAGCAGCCTCAATGGGGAAGCAAGATTCACTTTACAACCGTGTTCCTAACTTAATAACTGCCGTGCTTCACTTCACACCATTGAGGCAAGACAGGTGGTAAAATGGGGCAAAGCTCACTTAACAGTGGCCTCGCTTAGAAATGTTGCGTTACATTGTGGTCGTAAATTGAGGACTAGCTGTACTACTTTCACTGGTCCATCCTATGAAGCAGTAGGAAACCAAGGGGCGGGATTCACTCGGTTTGGACCGGTTTGAGAAAACTGTATGCTAATTTTACATCTGATTCGCTGAACCAGTAAGGACTGGCTGGCCCTGCCCACCCCACCCCTCCCAGGAGTCTCCACACAGCCCGTTTTGGATGCCAGGTAAATGCAGGGCCCATGCGGAGGCTCTGGGAGTGTGAAAAATGGCCGCCTGAAAGTTCCGGAAGTCTGGAGACAGGCCCATTTCTGGCCTCCCAAGGGCCTCCGGAGCCCGGGAGAGCCTGTTTTTGCCTTCCGGAGGCTCAAAGAAGGCCCCCAGCCCACCCACACCCGCCATAGGGCAGGAGGCCGAGTAGGCCACGCTCACCATGACCACGCCCACCCAGCAACTGGGCAGAGAACTGGTTGCTAAAACTTTTGAATCCCACCCCTGATCAAACCCAGTGAAAAAAGACATATTTAAAAAGGTTATTTATTTATTTATTTATTTATTACATGTATTTATGTGCTGCCCTTCTCCCAAAGGACTCAGGGCGGCGAACACAAGTTAAGAAACATGTACAATAAAATTGCATGATAAAGTAAATTCCCCCCACTTCTCTGTAAATTATGACTGGAAATTTGGTATCTGCCTCCTCCCCAAAATCTTTGCATAGCAGCCGCACCAGCCGTGCTCAGTTCTGAAGAATACAGATGATTTCGTGGAATAAAGGACTGTATCTTGACTCAATACAGTATGAATCTGAACTAGGGAGGGCATTTTCAGGCTTTCATGTTTAATTCAGTGGGTCAAAAACATTAAGATGAAATGCAAAAGGTGTTCTTGTTTGGCTAAAGTTCTTGTATCTTACATACTTCAAGCGATGAATTCTATTCTTACTATGTGCAAATAGGTTTTTCCCCCCATTTTACGGCCTGTCTTGCCACAGTCGTTAAGTGAATCATGCAATTGTTAAGTTAGCAACAAGATTGTTAACTGAATCAGGATTCCCCATTGTTGTAACGGTAAAATATGGTCCTAAGTCACATTTTTCAGTGCCGTTGTAACTTTGAACGGTCCCTAAATGAGCTGTTGTAAGTCGAGGACTACCTGTGCTTACTATTCCATTTGTATTGTTGCACATGTGTCTGGATCTGTGTTTCTCAACCTTGGCAATTCTAAGCTGTGTGGGCTTCAACTCTCAGAATTTCCTAGCCAGCATGTTAAGTAGCATTTTACCTATCGTTCAGTGGTGAAATTCAAATTTTTTTACTGCTGGTTCTGTGGATGTGGCTTGGTGGGCATGGTGTGGTGTGGCTTGGTGGGTGTGGCAGGGGAAGGATACTACAAAATCTCCATTCCCACCCTACTCCAGGGGAAGGATACTGCAAAATCCCCATTTCCTCCTCACTCTGGGGCCAGCCAGAGGTGGTATTTGCCGGTTCTCTGAACTACTCAGAATTTCCACAACCGGTTCTCTAGAACCTGTCAGAACCTGCTGGATTTCGCCCCTGCTATAGTCTAAATGCCAAGTTATTTTTATAGGAAGTAACCTTGTAGCCACAGCGTACAACAGCCCCCCCCCCCACACACACACAAGGATTTGTATCCAAACTAGTTTAATAAACTATTAACCAACAAAGTAACAAAAAAGATAACAGGAGCAACATTCCAATATTCTATAAGAACAGAGTTCAATAAACAGTCCAAATGACATTAGAAACAACATTGCACAACAGAAGGGCCAAGGGAAGCAAAGCATTCAAATCCACAATGAAAAAGACTGACTAATCTATCAGCATCCCCTATTTAATATCTAATAGAAAAAGAAGCATGTCGCTCAGGGTTGAACTGTGAAGTTCTTGGTGCTCTCTGAACTGGGTGGTTCTCTCATTGCCCAACTAGATAACATGATCAGTGCTGTACTGTAATGAGAGATCAGCCAACAAATATCCAAGTTCAGGAAGCACCGAGGACTCCTGTTTAATCACTTTAGCCAAGTAATCAAAGATCACAGGAAAGTGTTTTAGAACAGACAAAATTGTATGATGTCTTCCCAATTTCCATTACTAGGGTGACCATCATGATTGAGTCTGCTGACGTATGGAGTCAGTTAAGGTCACAAGGTTGCAGATTCTCCATTCCTATAGTCCCAGGAAGAGAAGTAGTTCCCTTCTCACCTGCTACTTGATCCTTTTAATTGCACTGCCAAATATGGAACTATGACCTGCATATAAAACATCCCTAGTGTAGGTTATAGTCCATCTCAGTGGTGGGTTGCTGCCGGTTTGCCCAGGTTTTGCTGAACTGGTAGCGGCAGCAGCAGGAGGCTCCGCCCACCTGCCCGGATGTCATTAAAAACACTCTGCGCATGCGCAGAAGCTTCTGCACATGCGCAGAAGCGCCACACGCTCGCAATAGTGCATCGGTAGCGAAGAAAATTGAAACCCACTACTAGTCCATCTCCCTAAATAGCTAGGTAGCCATGCTTTATCTAGGGGTTCCTTGGTGCTCTCTGAGCTTTATGGTCTTCTTTCAGACGTTACAATACTAAACTAGCACTGATGATGGAACCTAGTTTAGTAATGAAATGTCTGCGAGAAAACTAAGCTAAGCTCAGAAAGCACCGAGGACCTCCACAGTTCAGCTCTGAGCTACAACTATTCTCTTCTGTCCTTAACCTACATATCTAGGAGTCAACTTCACTGAACTCCATTGGATTTCCTTCTGAGGACATGTAGAAGATGACACCATTAATAAAAACAGTTTTGTAGCATCCGCAAGATCGAAGAACACGTTTGTTTCAGCAGAAGCATGAGGTCATGTGATCTGAAGCATATTCATACATGGTTGAAATGAGCGAAAGAAGTCTAGGTTGGCACCAGTGGTGAAATCCTCCGTGGATTGTCACTGATTCGCTGCCTGAACATTCATGGTGTGCATCAAATGCACGCTGCACATGCGCAGTGCATGTCAAAAGCTTGCTGTGTGCATGTGCATGTGCATATGCAGCGCATGCCAAAAGCACAGAGCGCATGCATGTACAGTGTGTGCCAAAAGCACGCTGCACGCATATGCACAGTACATACCGAACACATACTTCATGCCGAAAAAGGAGGCTTGGGAAGGTAAGTAGAACAGCAAGGGGAGGGGGGACAGCTGTGCTGCGTGATTTAGCTTCCTAGCGAATATAAACCGCGCAGCACAGCTGATTGTCAGAAATACCGGTTCAGATGAATCAGTAGCTTTTTTTAAACTACCGGTTCGTCCAAACCGGTAGCTTTTAAACTACCAGTTCACCCAAACCAGTAGCTTTTTAACTACAGTGTCGCCTGAACCGGTAGCCTTTTTTTACTACCGGTTTGCCCGAACCAGTAGTTTTTATTGCTACCAGTTCGTCCGAACTGGTGCGAACCGGTAGCATTTCACCTCTGGTTGGCACTTCATAATAAAATGGTTTGACCTTGGTTTATGGAATAAACCACAACTGGTTGGGTATATGTACCACACGCTACGCTAAACTCCAACAAATCCTGACTTACTATGCTGTGTTACTCTGATTTGTCGAGAAATTTATCAAGAAATTGACCAAGAAATTCCACATTGACTAAAATAGTTGCTTGTCCACCATTTTCTAGCCAAAGAAAGTGGAGATTGGTTTTTTTCAGCTTACAAAAATTGTCCTGTGGATTCCTCTAGCAATCTTTTCCAGAGATACTGATATTCTGTTCTTCTTTCCCCCCGACCCCCACCCCCAATGCTTTTTAAACCCAACAGGATGCTCCAGGCTGACTTGTGACATCTATAAAGAATTGTTTCACAACAAGCACAAAACAGCTGTGCAGCTGGGTGTGTGTAGGTGGCTGAGTTCACGCTTGCTATTCTCTGCTTAGCTTCTGGGAATAGGGCTTATTAATTATATAGGTCTCTTTTTACAGCCCTTATCTCTGCTTCTCCCTGTCTGAGCTAGGTCAGTGCTTCCATGTGACATCCAGGGGTATGGAAGTCGAGGGGCAGGGATTTGTGCAAGGGAAATTGGAGAATTAGTTGCTGAAGAGTGAACTGAGCCCCCAAGTTAGGATCCTCAAGAATACCTCATCCAAAAGGCTGTGACTGGAATTCTGAGAAAGTCTTCTTGCAGCTACCTGGATGGTGTTTGTGGAAAAGACAAAATTCCTTTCATCATTGCTGGATGATGACCAAAGAAAACATGGACCTGAGTCCAGCACAAATGAAGAATGAAAGACAATATTTGGCTCACTAACACAGGAATCTATTTATTCTTTTTTTAAATTTAAGTGTATATAATCATCCACTAGACATACAATTCAGAGTTCCTTTTAATCATGCTCTGTATTGAACCAGGTCTAAATAGATCCACTGACTGTATGAGAAGATGAAAGAAGTTCATGCTGAATCAAGCTGAAGATCTATCATGGTTAGCATTAGAGGGGGGTTTCAAGCAGGTTCTGACCGGAGAACTGGTAGCGGAAATTTTGAGTAGTTTGGAGAACCGGTAGTAAACATTCTGACTGGCCCCACCCCCTTCTATTCTCTGCCTCCCAAGTCCAGCTGATCAGGAGGAAATGGGGATTTTGCAGTAACCTTCCCCTGGAGTGGGGTGAGAATGGAGATTTTACAGTATCCTTCCCCTGCCATGCCCCCCAAGCCATGCCACGCCCACCAAGCCACACCCACAGAACCGGCAGTAAAAAAATTGAAACCCACCACTGGTTAGCATCCTATTCTCACGGTAGTGAACCAGATGCTTTTTGGAAGTCCAAGAGGTGTCTTCTGATTTCTATTCTCTAGCTGATGGCATTCAGAGTTTGATTCTGCCTCTGATGCTGAGAAGAATGAATGGCCCTCATGATCATAGCCATTGAGAACCTAATCTTCAGGCCTAAGATGTCAGTGGCCATCTAAAATTGCTGAACCTCCCCACATCTCTTACCATTGGTCATGCTGGGTGAGGCTATTAGAGCCTGGAAGAATCCAGCACCATTGGGAAGACCAATGGTTCCTTCCATGATTATTGTGGCACCAACAATGTAGATCTAATGTTGGATGAGAAGCAAGCACCCATCCAAATACCTCCTATTGTCTTTTTCTGGGCCATCTTTCCTCAACAGCAGCCATGTTTTTGACTTGAGCACTGAGTCTTGATTTGAAAACTTTATTGGACAATGCTTAATCAAGCGAGGTACCTTCATTAGCTAACTAGATGCAGTGGCATCAGCGTGGCACAAGACCACCCTTTAAATTTCCCCGAATCCCTTGAAACCAGTGGTGGGTTGCCCCCGGTTTGCACCAGTTCTATAGAACCGGGAGTAAAACTGGCGGGAGGCTCCATCAGAACAGCAGAAGAGTGCACGCATGCACAAGCAAAGCGATCACGTGTGCATGGCCCCGTTGCAAACCGGTAGTAAAGGTTATTAGAATCACCCTGGCTTGAAACGATCCCTACACCAGGGACATAATGGTAAACAAATATAGCCACTTGACTCTGCCAGGTACTGTTGCTGAGAGCTCCAGTTAGAAAGGGAAAAGAGAAGGACAGGTGTCAGCAATGGGTCCACCCAAGGTGGAATTGCCTGGCAGGTACCCAAGGATGCCAGGTTTTAGAGCTGGCAATGCTCTTTAAATGGACATAGATATAGGAGGTGCCAGGTGAAACGACAGCAATCATGGTGAAATGGCATGACTCTTTTTTTCCATGCCTTCCCATGGGACATTGGGCTGTAGGCTGTAGGTCCTAATGCTGTAGGTGCTGTAGATGAATGCTTAATAATACACAGTTTACCAGCTACATAATCATATATTGGTGGCAGTAATCTTTCAGTCCCGCTAATGACAGACACGACAACAACCTGTCAGGATTCAAAAACAATTGGTTAATTTTTTTAAAAATTTGATTTATATGCCGCCCTTCTCCGGAGACTCAGGGCGGCTTACAATGCGTTAAGCAATAGCCTTCATACTTTTGTATATTTATATTTATATTTATATTTATACAAAGTCAGCTTATTGCCCCCAACAAACTGGGTCCTCAATTTACCCACCTTATAAAGGATGGAAGGCTGAGTCGACCTTGAGCCTGGCTGAGATTGAACTCGCAAGTAATTGCAGGCAGCTGGATCTTAAATGCTGCCTTTGTAGGAGACATTACTCCCCTATGCTACTCAGGCTCCTGAGTAATATTTAGTGGTTTGATTTATATTCTCAGCGGCTAACAACAACCTTCTACTCAAAATCTAGAATCTAAAACTGAGATCTAGAATCTAAAATATTTATAAAATTTCATGTTTTTTTTTAATTAGATTTATATGCCACCCTTCTCTGAAGACTCAGGGCGGCTTACAATGCATTAAGCAATAGCCTTCATACTATTGTATATTTTATACAAAGTCAGCTTATTGCCCCCACAAACTGGGTCCTCAATTTACCTACCTTAGAAAGGATGGAAGGCTGAGTCAACCTTGAGCCTGGTGAGATTCGAACTGGTGTAATTGCAGACAGCTGGGTGCTAATAACAGGCTTTAGTCTGCTTTTAGCCTGTTGAGCTATCCAGGTTAACATTCATTAACACTAAAAAAGCTGGCGTCAGAGAGATGTACCTGTACAGATTTTCTAAGCAATCAGGAAGTAAGAGCCTAAATGCCCTTCCCAAACAAATCCAATCAGAAAGGCTGGGCAGGGTTTTAATGAGAGGTTGATGGATCATTAGAGCGTGCAAGTCAATATCAACAACCTTATCTGGGTTTGTAGATATTTAAAAAGCCCCACTGCATATAGGTCAGGGCATCCAATTGTGCTGGCTGGGGAATTCTGGGAATTGAAATCCACATTTGCCAAATGTAGATACCCCTGAAGTATGTCCTGAACCAGGAATGAGGAGGCCCAAATTTCAGCCCAGGAACCACAATGGTGTGATGGTTCAGTTGCTGAACTAGGACCGGGATAACCCAGATGGAAAGCCTACCTTCAATCACAGATGTTCAGTGGTTTCAAAGGATTGTGGTTGGGCAGAAGGATGGAAGGACGAGGCCCTTCGCATGATGCTACTGAGCACTGAAAACCAGGATATGAATAGCCCAAATAAAATTGGCAACAAGGGTAACTTCTCTTTTCTGAGAACTTCTTCCAAGATGGAAGACGAGGTCAGCCATGGATGGGGTCTTCCTCATGAAAGGCTTTTTGGCAGTGGTGAAATCCAATTTTTTTTACTACTGGTTCTGTGGGCGTGGCTTGGTAGGCGTGGTGTGACTTGGTAGGTGTGGCAAGGGAAGGATACTGTAAAATCTCCCTTCCCACCCCATTCGGGGGCCAGCCACAAATACCACCGTATTTGCTGGTTCTCCGAACTTCTCAAAATTTCTGCTACTGGTTCTCCAGAACCTGTCAGAACCTGCTGAATTTCACCCCTGCTTTCTGGACAAAAATTGGTCTTGAATCACTCTTATTATCAGTCCAAAGTCTCACTCACTCTCAGATTTTAAAGATATTTGATTTTCATCTGTGGTTTTGATTGCTCCTTGGCTCAGAGCATGGAGTCTCTTCAGATTGTGCTTCTTCATAGTTATGGCAATGCTTTCAGAGATGTCTCAAAGGCACAAGACCATAGGAAACAATTTTGTGGCTTGTCTCTTCCATTTTCACCATCACAAGTGCACAAAGAGGAGGGATCCATTCTGTGCGTCACTCTTTGCTGCCTGTTGCACTAGTGTAGGTAGTCCTTGACTTGCAAGAGTTCATTTAGTGACTGTTCAAAGTTACAACGGCACTGAAAAATGTGATTTAGGATTGATTTTCACAGTTACAGCATCCCCGTGATCAGAGAAAGAGACACACACAGAGAGAGACAGAGACACAGAGAGAAAGAGACACAGAGAAAGAGACACAGAGACAGAGAGACAGAGACACAGAGAGAAAGAGACACAGAGAGAAAGAGACAGAGACACAGAGAGAAAGACACAGAGAAAGAGAGAGAGAGAGAGAGAGAGAGACAGAGAGGGACAGAGAGAGACAGACAGACAGACACAGACAGACAGAGAGGGACAGAGAGACAGAGAGAAAGAGAAAGACAGAGACAGAGACACACACACAGAGAAAGAGACAGAGAGAGAGAGAGAGAGAGAGAGAGAGAGAGAGATCACACACAAATAGGATGAGAGTAAACCAAAATAGTGTGGATGATTGATTCCACCCCTCCTTTTGTTCTGACTCCCTCTCATTCTCTCACCCTCATTCCTCCAAACAGCAGGTTGCAGAGATGAGGCAGATAACATTTCAACCAGTGGTCTGAACTGATCTCTTGCAGAGATATTTTGGAATTAAACCAAGAGCTATACAGGGCTTCAAAATGACAAACTTGACTTACTCCTGGGCCGAAGAGTAGAATGAACAAAAGTTTTATTTATTCAGATATGTAGGTCTGAGGCTGTTATTTCTCAAGAGGGATACAGGAGAGGCCAAACAAGAAGTTCGATTGAATAAATAAACCACACATTAACAAGAAAGAAGTTGGCGGGGGAGGGGGGGGGGAAGAAAACCCATAAAAATATTTATGGCTCTCCAAAATAAGTGGACAGGGCACTAATTTTCCTTTGCAGATTAAAGAGTAGCAGGTGCAAAACAAAAGTGTAAATGCTCCCATTTTTGCAAAAAAAATAAGAACCAGCTGCCTTAATGTGCCACAGGGAGCTTGGCGAGGATGTAGGATATGGAGAAATTGGGTTAAATCTGTAAGAAACCCCCCACTTGGACCCTTCATGGCTCCTCATCCATAATGCAGTGCAAAATAAAGTAAAGCGAAAGGCATTTGCTGTTTCCAGGCTGCCTCAGAGGCAGAAGATCAAGGTAACTAGCTCTGTGGCTGTATCTTCACCACCACATGTGTGAGGCAGGCTGGGCCTCTTCTCTGCGTCATCCCTGATGCCTGATGCACTCGCTTCTCACACACCCAAGCACTTTGCCTTCCTCCTGGCCCACATTTTTTGTCCACCCACACTGTGGGGAGGGGGTTGGTGGGGCTGACAGCTACTTACCCACCCCCACCCTGCTTCTTTCTACACAAAGATTGGATTTACCCAACAGGCCTCATGGAATGATTCGGCTGTTTTTCTGGATGGGTGTTTTTGTTTTGTTTTGTTTTGTTTTGTATATTTATTAAATTTGTTTGCCACCCATCTCAGGGCTTACAATATTAAGAATGTTAAAACCATATATATAATATGTATGTATGTATGTATGTGTGTATGTATGTGCATATGTTTGTATACACAGGGGCAGCATGGTTCAGCGGTTAAAGACGCTAAGCTTGTCAGCTGGAGAGCTGACAGCTGAGTTTGAGACCTGAGCTCTGCGCAACAGGATGAGCTCCTGTTACTTGCTCCAGCTCCTGCCAACCTAACAGTTCAAAAGCATGCAAATGCAAGTAGATAAATAGGTATCACTTTGGTGGGAAGGTAACATTGTCCCATGTGCCTTTGGCATATAGTCATGCTGGCTACATGACCATAGAAGCGTGTTCAGACAACACTGGCTTCCTTGGCTAAGAAATGGAGATGAGCACCATGCCCTAGACTTGGACATGACTGACAGAGAAACATTTTCCATATATAGTAAAGGTAAAGGTTCCCCTCGCACATATGTGCTAGTTGTTCCCGACTCTAGGGGACGGTGCTCATCTCCGTTTCAAAGCCAAAGAGCCAGCATTGTCCGAAGACGTCTCTGTGGTCATGTGGCCGGCATGAGTAAACACCAAAGGCACACAGAACACTGTTCCCTTCCCACCAAAGGTGGTCCCTGTTTTTCTACTTGCATTTTTATGTGCTTCAAACTGATAGGTTGACAGAAACTGGGACAGAAGCTGGGACAAGTAACGGGAGCTCACTCCATTACACGGCACTAGAGATTCGAACTGCTGAACTGCCAACCTTTTGATCAACAAGCTCAGCATCTTAGCCACTGAGCCACCGCATCCCCTTTTTCCCATATATAGTATGTATGTATATATGTATATCAAAGTGAACATGAATTGAACTGTACCAGGGCAGCTATTCAGATCTGGTTAGGAACACTGTGTGAATGTGCAGCCAGCAATGAGATGATAGTCTTCCCCAAATGGGCTGTCCTTCAGATATAGGGACTCCAACTCTTTGAATTCTCACCAACAGCCACATTAACTGGGAAATTCTGGGAGTACAATACTTGTGGAGGCACTAGGTCGGGGAAGTCATCTACACCAGCGGTGAAGGTGATTTAGAAGTCACTGTGGGTGGATTTAGTCTCCTAGATAATGGCAGGTTGCTCTGTGGGAGGAAGGTTGTTCCAGGACCAGCCATTCTGGTTCTGACAGGAGACCAGTCAAGACTTCGAGGTTCTAGTTCCAACCAGGCATTTGTGTCACTGACTCACCTTCACTTAAGCCAGGAAACTGAAGCAACACAGAAACATGCAAGGAGATACCTTCAGCCAAACCACATTCCTTCAGACCAAGAGGCATTTTTTGGATTAGACCAGTGGTTCACCCAGCAGGGCCACCCTGCTTGACTTGTCTTCTACCTTTTCCTTCTGGACCCAGGAAGAGAACAGAGAAGATAAGCAGAGGTTGCCCTTCCTTCTCCTTAGCCTCGGGGTCTTGAGCAACTGTTTCTGTGTGAGAGAGACCACATCTCGACTGGGTGGGTGGGTATGAAGCAGGGATGGGCTGCTGGGGGTTCGGGAGAACCTCTAGCTAAGATTCTGTACAGTTTGGAGAACCCCCCAAATCCCATTCCTGGCTGGCCTCGCCCACCCCATCCCTCCCAGGAGTTCCCACACGGCCTGTTTTCAATGCAGGTAAGTGCAGGGCGCCTGCAGAGCAGAGGTGGGTTTCAAAATTTTTTACTACCAGTTCTGTGGGTGTGGCTTGGTGGGCATGGCAGAGGAAAAATCTCCATTCCCACCCCACTCCAGGGGAAGGATACTGTAAAATCTCCATTCCGTCGCCAATCCAGGAGAAGGTTACTGCAAAATCCCCATTTCCTCCTGATCATCTGGGACGTGGGAGGTAGAGAATAGATGGGGGCGGGGCCTGTCAGAACTTTTACTACCAGTTCTCCAAACTACTCAAAATTTCCGCTACCGGTTCTCCAGAACTGGTCAGAACCTGCTGAAATCCACCTCTGCTGTGGAGGCTTGGGGAGCGTGAAAAACAGTCCTACCAGAAGTTCGGGACGGCTGGAAACGGGCCCATTTCCGGCCTCCAGAGCCTGAAAAGGCCGTTTTCACCCCCTGGAGGCTCTAGGAAAGCCTCCAGAGCCGGGGGAGAGCAAAAATGTCCCCCTCCTCGATGCAGGAGGCCAACATGGCCACACCCACCATGGCCACGCCCACCCAGCAACTGGGCAGATAACCCCTTGCTAAAATTTTTGAAGCCCATCCCTGATATAAAGCAAGGGATGGGCAACACAAGAAGACCCCAAGGATAGGTATATGTAGGTATAGTTATATATATTTGTATAGGAATAAGGTATAAATTACCATTATTATACTATGTTTAAATAATGTATAAGGTGTAAGGAATATATTATTATATTATCATTAGTTTGTATTATGTATTAACTTAAAGTGTTGGAAGATGCTTGGGACCAGGCATATCTATGTCCAATGTTTTTAATTTTGAACTACTAATAAAAAACTTTTTAAATAAAAAGAAGAAGAAGAAGAAGAGCCCAAGGTGGATGGAGTTACTCCTTCATTTCTCTCTGCCCAACAATAGTTGATGGGAAAGAGGCCTATCACTCTTGCCAAAGGTCAGAAGAATTGCCCGCCAAGGACTTCAGAAACGAAACTATGGGTGATACATGTCTGTAGGGCGGCAGATTACTTATCACTGCTCTAGGCATCATTGCTTACCCCTAGACATCAGTTGAACAGAGGGAAGCCAAGAGGGCCAGGAGATTCTAGAAGTCAGCAGTGCAGCTCCTGCTGGAACATGCAGGTCTTGCCTTCTTAGCACCTGATGATGCTGGCCTTGCTCCAGGGAGAAGGATTCTCACATGAATATTCCAGGTGCAGAAATCTAATTTTTACTTATGGGGGAAAAGATGAGTTATGAGCTTAGGAAAGGTCAGTTCTATTGTCCATTGGGGTTCTGGCCCTACTTCCAGATAAGCATTTTTGAGTGGACTTTTTTTTTGTGAGCAAAGAATGGCTTGGTTAGCCATGTAGATAGGATCAGTCCCTCATTCTACTTTTAAAAACAAATCAGGCCAGTTCTCTCTCTCTCTTATGCATACACCTGTGATAAACATCCGTCCTACCCTTTCTTCTTCTAAATGACCCAGAAACTTGATTGCTCATGGAAGAAACTACCGTATTGCTTCTAGGGGTAAGTCCCTCCTACATAGAGCTATACATACATACATAAAAGGACGTGGTGTTTCAGTGGCTAAGATGCTGAGCTTGTCAATTAAAAGGTTGGCAGTTCAGCGGTTCGAATCCCTAGTGCCGCATAATGGGGTGAGTTCCCGTTACTTGTCTCAGCTTCTGCCAACCTAGCAGTTCGAAAGCACGTAAAAATGCAAGTAGAAAAATAGGGACCACCTTTGGTCGGAAGGTAACAGCATTCCTTGCGCCTTTGGCATTTAGTCATGCCAGGCACATGACCACGGAGAGGTCTTCGGAAAGCGCTGGCTCTTCGGCTTTGAAACAGAGATGAGCACCGGCCCCTAGAGTCGAGAACGACTAGCACATATGTGCGAGGGGAACCTTTATCTTTAGTTATATAGAGCTGTCTTTGCCATTATAGAGGGGTTCACGTCTGTCTCTTAAGCCATAAGGTGATTTATTTGGTTTTCATTCAAATAATTTATGAGTGAAGCCTTTGTAATTTGAAAATGATGGTTTATGTCTAGGGGGAAGCCACTTATGGCTATAGTTCAAGATGCATCTTCAACCATAGTATTATGTAACCTGTTGCCTAAGTTCAAATTTCTTCTCCAGAATATTGGCTCAGAGATGCCTGGAGAAAGAAATACCTATACCTTATAATGGTGTTTCTCAACCTTTGTGCGGACTTCAACCCCCAGAATTTCCCAGCCAGCAGAGCTGTCTGGGGAATTCTGAGAGCTGAAGTCCACACTTCATCACGTTCCTAAGGTTGAGAAACACTGCCCTATATAGCCTGCTACTTGTGAGAGAGATGAGAGGGCATCAGAAAGTCTTTTTTTTGAGAGAGAGAGAGAGGTCAACAAGAAAATGAAAATTTCTCCCACTTTGAGCACGTCCATGCCTCAACGTCCATGAAGTTTCCAACATTTTATTAACCCTGAGAAAATTAACATACTTGCCAGAAGAAAATGGTCCAATCTCTTGGCTTTAAAATGGACAGTGCTTATAGTTTGTTCCACAAGTTATGTTTCAAATCACCTGTAGGATCATATAGTGCCGTGATGGTGAACCTACAGCATGTATGCCAAAGGTGGCACAGAAAGCCCTCTAAGTGGGCACGCGTGCCTTCGCCAGCTGCTCTTCTAGTTTCCGGCAAGCATATGTGCTACGGCCAGCTGGTCTTAGCAGGTGCTGGAGTGTCGGAAAACGGTCAAAAAATCGGCCAAAAAACTGGCCATTTTTGGGCTGTTTTCTGGCTATTTTTTGAAAACAGCCCGAAAAATGCCCCCAAGAACAGCCTAAAAACAGCCTGAAAAATGACCAAAACTGGCCAAAAAACAGGCATGTGCACGCTGGCCAGCTGGTCTTTGGGTTTCCACTGTTCCAGCACGCACGACCAGATGGCCAGAGCAACCATGCACTCCAGTCAGCTGGTCTTTCGGTTTCCGGTGCTCTGGGGCGTGCGAAGACCAGCTGGCCGGCGTACTAGAAACCCAAAGACCAGCTGGCCGGCACATGCATGCACACTGGCCAGCTTGTCTTCAGGTTTCTGGTGCTCTGGCACATGCACATGCACACACAGGCTTGCGCATTGCAGTTTGGGCTCTTGGTGCTGAAAAGGTTCGCCCTCACTAATATAGTGGGTGAACCCATCAAATTTTGAAGCAGTAGCTATCTTGAATTGCTTTTATCTGGTCCGCAGGAGCCAGTTTGATCTATGGGGTTTAAAGCACCAGGCTAGAAATGGGGTTTAAAGCACCAGGCTGGATACCCATAGGTTCAAGTCCCACCTTAGCCATGAAAGACACCTGGGTGACCTTGGGCCAGTCATTCTCTCTCGGTCTGACCCATCTCGCACAGGTTTGCTGTTGTGGGGAAAACAGGAGGAAGGTGTGCTGAATATGTTTGCCACTTTGAGTTATTTGTAAAATAATAAAGGCAGGATATATTCAGTGATGGCTAACCTTTTTGCCATCGTGTGCCAAAAGCGGGGGGAGTGTGGGGGGTCGTGGGTGCCTGTGCCCACATCCATAATTCAATGCACCCCACCCTCCCGCGCATACACACATGACCCCCCCACACTTCCCCCTGCTTTTGGCACACGATGGCTCGGTGGGCACAGTAGGCCTGTTTTTCCCCCTCCTCAGGCTCCAGCGGCTTTCTAGGAGCCTGGGGAGGGCAAAAACAGCCTTCCACATTCCCCCTGGAGGCCTTCCGGAGGCCAGAAACAGCCAGTTTCCCGACTTCTGGTGGGACCAGAAGATCTGAAGATCAGTTGGCTGGTGCGCACATGCGCGCTGGAGCTGAGCTAGGGCAACACTCACGTGCCCACCAATATGGCTCGGTGTGCCACCTGTGGCAGCCATGCCATAGGTTCGCCATCACAGATATTTATTTATTTATTTGTTTGTTTGTTTGTTTAAATTTGTATACCGCCCTACTCCCAGAGGGACTCAGGGCGGTAAACAGCCAAAAATAAAATACACTTTACATACAAAAGGTACAAACTATTAAAAAAAAGATTAAATTTAGGCTCGAAAATTTAAAACCACCAATTTATATAAACATTTAAAAACCCAATTTAAAACCAATTTAAAAGGGAGAGTTAGGCCAGCCCCGCCTGTTGGAATAGAAGCGTTTTTAGGGCGCGGCGGAAAGTGCGTAAGTCCTCAATTCTCCGTATCTCCGGGGGGAGCTCATTCCAGATGGCAGGTGCCCCCACAGAGAAGGCTCTCCCCCTGGGGGCCGCCAGTCGACACTTAACCTCATCCATTGACCTCATCCTGTCCTGCTGGTGTTATTTCAACTGACTACCTGAACCCTCATCTAGATTTCTCTAAAGTAGCTTGTCCTGAAGAGAAACACAGCTGAATCATACTGATGAACGAAAAATGCCAAATTTGAATTGTGAATCACCTCAGGAAGAGTCATCTTCATATTGCTCACTATCCTCCTTTGGCAAGGGACAGGCCCCATTTTCTGCCCCAGCTTAATCATAGTCCATTTTTGTCATGAGGAGGGAATTTCTTCAACAAAGCATAAAACGTTCAAGATGTGCTAGCTTTTTTTCCCCTTCTGGGAGAGCAAAATCTTTAAAAGCAGGTTGAAAACTTTAGGTTCTGAAGATCCCACCGAAAAAGCCTAAGGGATAACGTTTTAAGTGAATTGACTGCGGTGGAGATCTCATCGCATTAAGTCATAATGTAGTTTGCCTTTTCGCTTAGAATTATTTATTTATTTATTGGTTCGATTTATATGCCGCTCTTCTCTGGAGACTCAGGGCGGTTTACAATGCATTAAGCAATAGCCTTCATACTTTTGTATATACCTGCTTAGTAGGGCTTTCGGCCCCCCCTAAGCGGTGTTCTGTTTTATACAAAGTCAGCTTATTGCCCCCACAATCCAGGTCATTTTACCTACCTTGGAAGGCTGAGTCAACCTTGAGCCTGGTGAGATTCGAACTTGCAGTAATTGCAGACAGCTGGCAACTAAGTGCTATTTAACAGTGCTTTAGTCCACTGCTCCACCAAGGCAGTATCACTTATTCAAAGAACCCTACGTTATGATATGGAACTTCTACTGCAGCTCTGTTTCAGAAGCAAACGCAAAACAACTTGCCAATCATTACATGTACCCCAAAGTTGCTGTCTACAACATTTCTTCTGCAGTTGTAATCTCAAAGAGCCATGTGACCTGAAGGATGATCATCTATGAGTTGTGACCTTATGTGAAGGCCTCCCAAAAGTCCATCCTCCTTGTGAAGGTTTCCCTCCATTTGAAAGCCTTCCTAGCAAGATCTCTCTACATTTAGCAACTGGTAACAAAGTGCGTATAGTCAAGGTTATGGTTTTCTCAGTTGCAATGTTTGGCTGTGAAAGTTGGATCATAAGAAAGGCTGAGCACCAAAGAATTGAGGCCTTTGAACTCTGGTGCTGGAGAACACTCCTGGGAGTGCCATGGACTGCAAGGCCATCAAACTGGTCAGTCCTAAAGGAGATTATGCCTGACTGCTCTTTAGAAGGCCAGATCCTGAAGATGAAACTCAAATACTTTGGCCACCTAATGAGAAGGAAGGACTCACTGGAGAAGAGCCTAATGCTGGGAAAGACTGAGGGCAAAAGACAAAGGGGACAGCAGAGAATGAGATGGCTGGATGGAGTCACTGAAGCAGTCAGCGTGAGCTTAAATGAACTCCAGAGAATAGTAGAGGACAGGAAGGCCTAAAAGGAACATTGTCCATGGGGTCGCAATGGGTCGGATACAACTTCGCAAGTAGCAACAACAACAAAACTGGGAGACAATTCACAAGATACTTGGTGGTTGTCCAGCATGAGTAGTCTACCTTTCTCTTTGAAGTAGCATTTCTCAACTTTGGTCATTTCTGGTCATGAGGATTTAGCATCCCATGTCCAGAATTCCCCAGCCATTCTATCTTCCAGAATTTCCCAGCCAGCATGACCACTGTTGAGAATTCTAGATGTATCAACACATCTGGAAGAATAAGACATTCTGTTATAAAATATAGTTGTTTCAGATGTATAAATTAGCATATGAAATTAGCATATGTTATCTAGATCTACACTTTCTTTTTTTGTATAGGAAATGCTGTGGGCTTTCATTCCTGGGGTACATCAAGCCACGTGTAAACTTGTAGCAGTTCGGCAGTTTGAATCTCTAGTACAGGTCTCCCGCATGAGTAGGAGATGACCTCCAAGGTACCTTCCAACTCTGTTACTTACTTTTTATTTTATTTATTTATTTATTTTATTTGGCTTATATGCTGCCCTATCTCCCAATGGACTCAGGGCGGCTCACAATAATAAAAACACAAGCCACAATACAAAATAAAATCTAAAATCTAAAAAACTTAAAATTTAACCCTTAAAACCCCATCAGTCCAGGTTGAGGGATTTGAAAAGCCAAGTTTTCAATTCACGGAAGAAGGTGCGAAGGTCAGGCGCTAATTGGAGCTCCAAGGGAAGTTGATTCCAGAGGGTGGGCACACCCACCGAGAAGGCTGTACCCCGGGGGGCCGTCAGCTGACAGGGTCTAGCTGTTGTTACTAGAGAAGGTGGCAACTTCTACCTAGGCAAAAGCAAGATTTACTAATCTTAGAAACAGTGGGATAGAAAG
The DNA here is from genome assembly GCA_030761175.1 of Masticophis lateralis. Classification (NCBI taxonomy): domain Eukaryota; kingdom Metazoa; phylum Chordata; class Lepidosauria; order Squamata; family Colubridae; genus Masticophis; species Masticophis lateralis. The sequence continues at coordinate 15,376,870 of JAUDYJ010000009.1, forward strand.
GGAGGAGACCAAGTTTCCTTAATCTCAGCTGATGAAATAAATCAATCACCCTTTAGTTAGGTTCATGTAATATGCTAAGCCATAAAAGCTTGGTTTACAAGGCACCAATCATACGGCTTTCTATGATAGGTGAAATTTCTGGGCTTGAGCCAAAGGATGGCGGAAATGCACCATAATTCTGGGTGAGGAATAAGACGATTCAATCCTTCATTGACTTCAACGAAGTTGGCTGTACTATTCTCTCCAAAGGGGGGCAGGGAACGCATGCCATCTTCTTGTGGCATGTCCTTTGCTTCTGGGGGTGGGTTGCTGCAGAGATTAGGTTTTCTCCATTCACCTGTTATGAGCAGAGATTGGAGGCGAATGTTCCCTCTCTACCCCAGCAGGCATCTTGAATGATGACAGGAAGACAAGAGTTCAAAGTTACAAACATCTGCGCCCGGGAAACAAATGACGATGTTCACGCCTCCGTTCGGGGGAAGTGTGGGTGGAACTGTCTGCCTCCACCACTGAATCAAGCCAGGATGTTTGCTGTATAAAATATTATGTATAATATTTTATATAGTCACTTGATGAGTGAGTCGGGTTTACTTACAATAAACTCGGTTGAGTTTGTTTTTTATTTATAAAATAAATAGCCCTCAAGGCTTGTTCCTGTAGAAGTTCCAGGCGTACCCAAGGGCAACTTTGCCCAACTGTCTCCAACTACTACATCTAAGCTGCAAAACTGTGGATAATCAATAAGAGAGCAGCAAAAAAACAAAATATATTCTATCTATGCTGCCCACCTGGTCAGCATCTGCAGTTCTGCAACCCTAAACTTTGTACCCTCAAGATATCTGTTGAGCGGAGAGGACTCATTCTCCTCTCCAATGGCTTAAGAGTCTATGGCCACCCATCTTTAAGCCAGAGGACCTATTTTATCACAGTCCTATCCCCTTCCGTATTAATATAGTAGTCTTGCAAACTTGTATCTTTGTAAGCTTATTAACCTTTTCTTTTTTCATCTTTTCTTGGAGATTTAGAATTATTCTTTGGCTGCACAAGAATCAGCATTTTTATTTTTTTCCAGCTTGTCTCAACGATGGATTGAAAAATTAAGTCAACGGGATCTATCTCAAGGTCGAAGGGAAAGGAGGATATGAACTGACTCCTGACATTCTTTAAGGAGGACAATCCCAATTCTGTTCAAGTCCAAGAATGGTTTAACGATATTTCCCAAATTCCTAAAATGTAAATTTACTTGAAATAAAAATATAAAGCAATGGATTAGTTGATGAGTCAATTGAATAATCGGCTTCCTCAATAGGTTGATTTTCGTAACACGCTTAAATCTGGTTACTGAATTAATCCAATTTTCTAAATTACACAACTCGGGAATAAATTTATCGAAGTAATCTGGCCTCACACAATACATTAATCTGTTTAAAATCACTGAAGTTAAAAATGTGTGAATACAGCTGCTAGGATTGAAACTGGTCTGGTTAAGGATGTTTTTTTTTTTTACTATCACAGCCAGATACTAATTAGATGTGACAAGGAGGCTGGCTTTTAATTTCATGCAACCTCCTAAGAGAAACCCCAACAAACCACAATATGGTTGTCTGCTGTTACTGTTACAAACTAGTTTTGAGCACACAATCTCCAGTGAAGCTAAAAAGCAGGAATCAACTACCCCGTTTCCCCTAAAATAAGACATCCCCTGATAATAAGCCCAATTGGGTTTTTGAGCGCATGCACAAAAATAAGCCCTCCCTGAAAATATTTAAATGTATGCACAGCCGGTCCTCACCATTTACTCTGGTTTCCTCCATGCACCACAAAATAATAAGATCTCCCCAAAAATAAGGCCAAGCGCTTATTTCGGGGTTCAAAAAAATATGACAGGGTCTTATTTTCGGGGAAACACGGAGGTTCCGGGGTGACTATTAACTGAATATTAGCAGAGAGCGAAGATTGTCAGCAAGGCTGGTTAACATATCTGACCTTTACCCTGTGATACTAGAGAACTGGCAGTACATCAAAACATAAATAACAGCTTGAGGATTTGGAAAGAAGAAAAAGGACAACCTGACTGATAAATCATATGCCTTGAGACAGCAACTTTAAAACATTTTGTCTGGCTTCATTTGTGGAGTCTTTCATGCCTGAAACTGGTGTGAATGCTGGAAGAGGTATTATCATATTGGTTGGTGTCTGTAGGCCAGAGTTTCTTAATCTTGGCAACTTTAAAAGACCTGTGGACTTCAACTCCCAGGATTCCCCAACCAGCCATGCTTTAATTCTGTCCTCGTCTTAAAAGTCCCAGCATAATTTCTATTAAATTGCAACTTCTCATGCCTTCTCTCTCCCTAATAGCGTATCTCCCTAGGACAGCATTTTTCCCACCACAGCAGCTTTAAGATGAGGACTTCAACTCCCAGAATTCCCTAGCCAATGCTTGCAGGCTGGGAAATTCTGGGAGTTGAAGTCCACTTTTGAGTCTTAAAAGTGGCGAGATATTGCTGTAAATCAATCAGTTTATATTGGCAGATGTGAGGCTGGAGGTGTTCAGCCTTCTTTTCCTGTCCTAACATTGCCAAATATCTTTGAACTATTGTATGCATAAATTCTTTCCTTGCAGAAACAGCTTTCTGGGAATGCCTATACGTCACACTTCAATATTCCCATTATAAAAACCATCAACGTAGCATTGGATAGTTTCATATTGCAGAGTAAAATGTTTATCCTCTAAACCGGGGTCTCCAAAACGTGGCAACTTTTTAAGACTTCAACTCCCAGAGTTCCCCAGCCAGCATAAGAACAACTCTTGAGTGCTGAGGTCCACATGTTTTGCCAAGTGCTTTAATCAATTTGGGGGCAAATTTAAAAATAGAAACAAGTATGGCATTCTTGCTGGGTTTTTACCATTCTCCAAGATGTTTTTAAGCCAGGATCTGTAGTTCACTTTCACCAGAGGGTATTTTAGGAACCTTGGCAACTGGTTTATCCCATCAAAACTATTTGTACTCAATATAGTTTTTAGTTGATTCTAACAAGTCCTGGCCAAACACCAAAAGTAAATGGAAATTATTAGATTGTCTTCGGGCACTTTCAACTTATTTTTGCAGCCTAATATATGCAGAACCCTTCAGCTACTGCAGTAGGTACTCAAATAATTTATGTTTAAGAGAAATAATGCGAAGCATGGCCTGTTCATCCATCACATGAAGCTCCTTTTATCTTAACAGACCGTAACTTTATCCTAGGTGCACCTGCTTTAAATGCAACTTGGTAGGCGACAGACATCCTGTCATCAGCCTGGGCCATCCTATTGCACCATCAACTTTAAGCATTGTATGAGCGTATTCCTGCTCTAAATTTACAAGAGGATGAAGGAAAAAAAAACAACCAGAAAGTCTATGCATGGTGACATTACCATTTAAGAAAGACCTGTTGAATATTAGCACACTTTGTAACACAACTTCGTAACACAACATTTTAAATGTAACGGCTACTTCTCTACCTATATATATAGCCCAGTTCACGGATCGTATTACACAGTATTGATTTATTAACATTTATACCTCTCCTTTTCTCTGGAAGCTTACAGATCCAGGTTCTGGGTACTGACCTATTTCGAACAATATACAGATAATCCTCAACCTACAACAATTTGTTTAGTGACTGATCAGTTACAACAACTATGAAAAAAGTGACCGTTTTTCACTTATGACCATTGCAGCATCACCCCCATGGTCATGTGAATAAAATTCGGGATGCTTGGCAACTGACTCATATTTATGACCGTTGCAGTGTCCCAGGGTCATTGGGACCTGACAATAGGGAAACCAAACGTGGCAAGAAAAGAAGTGAGAAACTAATTTCTCACTTTACAACATGAATTATGGGCTCAATTGGGGTCGTATGTTGAGGACTACCTGTACAAATCTGCAAGATGGGTTGAGATCCAACGACTACCTGAAGACTGAAAAAATTCACGGTAGTGAAGCCAAATCTCCAAGTGAGTTTAGCATTATACAGGCTTGTTTCACTACAGTCCAACAAAGCCGGGTTGCACATACCATAAACATTTCCAAATTTGTCACACAGCAACTTCTAACTTCTGGGGGTATCAATCTGCCTTCCATTAGCAACACAGGATAGAGTGGTGGATGGGAGGGTGGGAATCTTAGTAACATAAATCCCCTGCTTAACTTTTGAATCCAGATAGATTTGTTACTCAATATTGGTTGACAAATTTTCAGCACTTTCCCTGGAGAGATTATGCCATTTTCTAATATCAAAGCAGTGGCATATTTGTCAACTTAAGTTTGCAAGAAAGTGTTTGGCAATCAGGAATTTTAGACTAATACCCTAGTAACACAGAGATCCTTCTTGCTAAAGCATCTTTCTTTTACTGCAGAAGTCTTCAAACTCGGCAGCTTTAAGACTTGAGAATTCTGGCTGGAGAATTCTGGGAATTGAAGTCCACAAGTCTTAAAGCTGCCAAGTTTGAGGACCCGTTTTACTGCAATCAGCAAGCAGAAGCTGATCTAAATCTTTTCTCCGATTGGCTGCCTCCTGATTTTAAGGCCCATATTTTAAATGTGGGGGTTAAATTAGTTTTTCTAAAAATAATTGCCAATGGAATTATAGCTATACCAGGAAGTTACAATTTACAGCGATTATGGGTTTTTTGGAAGATCTCTTCTTCAGCATCCAGAACTAAATAATTGTCTCACATTAAAATAGTGACTTTAAACATGTGATCAAACTATATTTGGACGTGTTCACGCATGTTAAGTCAAGTCTCTCCTCCCTCCCAAGACCAAGAACAAAACAAAAAAACCCTGTAAAAATTTCCAAGGAATTAAAAAAAAAAGTTTGAAATTTATTAAGAAACTTTTATAAAAAGTTTTTTTGGTTTTTTTTTTACACAAAGCAAGTACAATTCTCGGAAACAGAAATTCACCTTCCTGCCAAAAAAAAAGGTACATGTCATCTCTATTATAGAGTTCAACAATTTAACTCATGAGGCTCAACCAACCTCCAGTGAGTTCAGTTTTCATAGTCTTAAACATCCCTTCCCACCCCACCCCACCCCCAAACTGAAGTTAAAAAACTATAATCCAAAATATACAAACAAGCTGCGTTATCTGCATTTTTTTGCTTCATTTCTTTTTTTAAAAAAAGAGAGCAAAAAACAGCTCTCTCTCAATAGATCTCTTACACCAAAGCATTGCAAACTGTTAAAGTACGAAGTCCACATATTCTTTTTAAGCTCTCTTCAACCCAAACAATGTGCAGTACAAATCTGGTGGCTCTAAGAGGGATTCCCCCCCTTCTTTCTTCTTCTACCTTTTGTCAAAAAACCTGCTTTAGGATACCAAGTTCCTTCTTGTGCAATGCAACAAAATCCAATGAGTAATTTGACAATAAAAGGCAAGTTGCTTTTCTCCCCACTCCCCACAACTCCTGGCCTGTAGTTTCTTCTCCTTTTCAGGCTGATGGAAGATAAAAAATAACACAGAAGTATTATTTTTTTTTTAAAGTTGTTATTGGGAGCCCCAGTCCAGAAATCTGCCTTAGGGTGATCTCGTTCCACAGTTTATCTGGAAGATAAAGGCAGTGGGGGAAGGGAAGTCCAGTCCATTTAGGGGATGATGCCCAGTTTCAGAACAAGCTGATTCTTTCTCCAGTCAAGGTCTTTTATTTTTTTTCCTCCTTTTTTTTCCTTCCCCTTTTCTTTCGCTGGAGAGAACCCAGTGTCAGGATCCCACACCTGCAGCCTGAATGGGTGGGGGGGAAAAAAAGAAAAGCTCTTGTCAGTTTGAGCAACAGATCAGAGGCAGGTCTGCAGACAGCCTGGCGCCTGGAAGGAAACTTTTTATGTACCTCCAGCTGATAAGGAATCAGCCAAGCTGGGGGCTGGCTAATTGGCACCAAAACAGCCAAAAGGAAAGGGAGGGGAGGGGAGGGGAAGGGAGGCGGGAGGGGTAAAAGGCAAAAGCTTCTTCTCTTTCGGAACTCTCTGCAGATGGAACTAAAATTACAGATTCCAGCCAGAGAGGGGGAAAACTGTAGAGCTGTGTCTTCTTTACTACCAAAAGGGGAGGAGGGGAGAAGAGGAGAGGGAGAGGGAGAGAGAGAGAGAGGAGTGCCTCTTGATTCACTCATTTCAACCGGGCTGTTTAAGCAGCTGCAGAGACTTAAAGCTATTAAAAGAATGACATTGTAAAAATAATGACTCCATTTACAGGCAAAAAAAGAGAAAAGGAAAAAAAAACTCAACACAGCCCAAGCTGCTGCAGAATTGGCAACGGGAACAAGGGGCATAAAAGACGCATTCTCTTAGCCCGAGAGGAGTCATATAAGGCTACTGTGGGTAACCTAGTTTCCTACGCCAGCAAAGCCCTTAAAACAAGGCTTCAGGCTTCCTTTTGTAGGCTTTTCCAAGAAGTGTTGGTGTCTTAAAGAGAGTAGGGGTTGAGAGGGTAGTAGGTGGTCTAACTCAAGTTGGCCGTACCTGTTTCAGCCTTTTAGTGGTGGCAAAGGGTTCGTTCCTCCTTTGAACACAGTTCCGATGCAAGTTCAGCTGCCTTTGGAGAAAAAGAGAAGAAACGGTTGACTATAAACTTTTAAATACAGTACCAGGTTCTTCAAAAGGATCAATGTCCAGACCCGTAGGTGTATTTCTTTTTATTTCTCCATTAACTACCCCCCCCACCAACAAGCAGATTTATTACAGGCTTTTTTAACAGGATCTGGGATTTTTAAGGTCTCTCTATTGGATCAACCCACCGGTTGAATTGGAGCCTATTATTTCCAAATCCTTATTTTTTACTCACAATGAACCCATTTTGAAAGACTGTAAAAGATCCTGCAAAGGAGGGTGGCCTAGGCCAGTTTGTCTGAAAACACCTCTCGATTTTATTTTATTTTTGTAATGGGGGCTTCCTACCAAGGAAAAACACAAAGCAAGTAGTCTTATTCTCAAGTAAGTCTGGATTTTTTTCCAATTTTGTAAATCTTCGGCTTTTTGCTAAGGATTTGAGACTCAAGATGACAAACGCTAGATTCCTGGTTCTTGTAACATTTCTCTCCCCCCCCCCCACCCCGCGGGATCTACTTTTTCTAAGGCCAATTTTTGAAATCCAGTTTTGGATGGATTGCGCGAGTGGCTTCCTCATTTCCACACCTCCCCACCTAAGACAAGCCTGAACACTCGGTTAAAACTTCTAATAGAATTTTTTTAAAAAAATCAAGTAAACGGACATCAGTGAACACGCTCAAATTTAGGCGGCAGTGGAAGTCGTCAGCAACTTTCCTCCCCCCCCCCACTTCGCCTAAATAAATTCCTTAGGGCTTTTGTTGCAGGACAAGCCCAGGATAATAAACCTTTCCCCATCTCCTCCACCAAGGAAGCGGCTCATGATGACCCGTGGCGCGCATGGGAGACCGGCGCAAAGGGTTGCCAAAAAGCCGTTTGCGCTGTCATCTGGCGGCGTGAGCGAGAAGCTCCAGTGGGCGACCCCACACTGCAGTACAACTACTCCATCCTCCCGAGGACGATGGGTGTTGTAGTTCTAAGAGCAAGCGCGATGGATGGGTGGGTGGGGGGAAAGGAGAGAAGTCGAGGGATGGGGGCGGTGGCGGAATTCAAGTAATTTAACAACCGGTTCTCTGCCCTAATGATTTCTTCCAACAATCAGTTTGCCAAACTACTCAGTAAGTTAACAACCGGTTCTCCCCAACTGGCTGGGGGGTCTGGAGCACATTTACCATCAAGGCACTAAAAGTCCCCCCCCCCACTCTCCCTTACGTTGCGTGGCTCTTTCCTGCCAGCCCTTGTAGGATCCCTTCAACTTACTTTTAAAGAGAGCAGAGAAGCCTCGGTCGAGGGATCCTGCCCCTTCGCCTGCTCCTCCAACACGATCTGGAGATCGAAGATGTAATCGATGACGTGTTGCAAGATTTCCACCTGGCTGACTTTACTGCCTTGCGGAATGCCCGGCACCAACTCCCGCAGCTTGGAGTAGCAATCGTTCATATCGTAGAGGATGCTCATGGGTTCCTCCAAAGCGGGGCTCTTGTTACTGCTGCCCCGGGCGATGGCGAGGCTCTGATCCGACACGCAACACACGGCTTCGTAGCAGCTCCGGACCGACCGCACCGGGCTAATCGCTTTCATGTTGGATGGGGGGAGGACCGGGGTGGGGGGGGAAAGGAAGGACGGGGAGGGGGTTTGCAGGCGAGGAAATGAAGACAGGCCACGGGGCCAACGAGCCGGAGGGGGGGGAGGGAAAACCAAACCACAAGCTTTTTTTTTTCGCCGAGATTTTCTTCTTCTTCTTCTTCTTCTACTCCGAGGATCTGCTCGAAAGACACTTTTGCCCCGGCGAAGCTTCAGCGCTGACAGCGCCGCTTTTTGTCTTATCGGGCGCCGGCCCCTCCTCTTTATGCAAATGAGGCCGGAGCGCCCTCCCTCCGATGACAGCGAAAAGGTTGGAATGGAACGTTCGCAAGACGGCTTTCAACAGCCATAACAGGTTTCTATTGGCTGCGGCGGACACCACATAGCGAAGGACATCAAAGGAATGAGGAAGCTCTGATGGCGAAGAGGGGCGGGGCCAAGCCATCAAACGCCGCTTCCCTCCCTCTCCCTCCCCCCCCCACGCCGCTTCCCATTCAGTGAAGTCCAGCTCTGTTCAAAAAGATATGTCGATCGCATCTTCCCCTTTCCTTTTGCATTAAAATAATGATTAAGCGGGTGGGGGAATGGAGCAGAGAAAGGCGCCAGATCCTTAGAACCATAGAAAACTGCCAGATTCCCCCCCCCCCTTTTCTGCCTTCCTCTTTTTCGCCTAACCTTTCATCCGTTTTAAAAAGCTATAACGTTTCCCAAGGTTTTTACATCTCTCTCCCTCTCTCTCTCTTCCCCCCACCCCCACCGCCCGCTTCCCATCATTGGGGGAGGCAAAACTTGTACGGACTTAGTGCCGCCTTGTTCCTCAATTTGCTACTCATATGACCTCCAGACTTTCTGGCGTCAGGAATTATCTTGTGACCAAGTTTTTTTTAAAAAAAAAAAAAGGAAAAGAAAGAAAATTAATTGCGGGGAAAGCTGAGGTTATGATGGAGAAAACAGATTGGGTCCCAAAGTATAAGGATAGTGGAAACATGAGTTTCTTGTGGCGGGAGAGTGAAAGTGGGAATTGCATACCAAAAAAATCTTTTATTTGACAAATAAGTGCCCAAGGGGAGGAATGACTAGGAGACAAGTTTTTAGCAACCAGCTTTTGTTATCCTTATGTGGGGGGGAGTGCTTGGGGGGGGGGAGTGATAATTATAAAATGAATTGGGAAATAAACTGGCCCAAAATAATCTGATAATTAATCTAAACCTTTTGCCTATATTTTTAAATAATACGCAGACCTCCTTTCTGTGACGCCCCATGGCGTGCTCTGATCACCCCCGTTGTTTCCAAATATGCAGATGAATTTTGTTTAATTAGGAATGCTAACACCCTCATACAGGTCAAGTGGCCAAATATTTTCACCAAGTTATGCAAGTTTTTTTATTGTCTGATTATTTTTTTCTAGGGTGATTTGAACAAATCATTTGCTTCAGTCAATTGGAATTTTTTTTTTATTAGATTTATATGCTGCCCTTCTCCGAAGATTCAGGGAGGCTTACAATGCGTTAAGCAATAGCCTTCATACTTTTGTATATTTATACAAAGTCAGCTTATTGCCCCCACAAACTGGGTCCTCAATTTACCTACCTTAGAAAGGATGGAAGGCTGAGTCAACCTTGAGCCTGATGAGATTCGAACTGGTGTAATTGCAGACAGCTGGATGTTAATTACAGTGCTTTAGTCTGCAGAACTAAACCAGGAATAGAGCTGGAAGGGACCTTGGAGGTCTTCTAGTCCAACCTCCTTCTCAAGCAGGAAAACTTATTACTATTCCAGACAAGTTACTGTCCAGTCTCTTCTTAAAAACCTCTAGTGATGAAGCACGCACAACTTGTGAAGGCAACGCTGTTCCACTGATTGATTATCCTCACTATTAGGAAGTTTCTCTTCAATTCCAGGTTGCTTCTCTCCTTAATTAGTTTCCATCCATTGTTTCTTGTCTTACTTTCTGGTGTTTTGGAAAACAAGTTGATTCCTTCTTCTTTATGGCAGCCCCAATACTAAATCCTGGTCTATTGTGATCCTACTGTTTTTAACCAAAGCTGAGTCAGCCTACTGCTCGCAAGATGACTTGAGTGTTACAGAAGTGAACGATTCTCATGGCAAAAAAACAATAGCAATTTGGCAAGCTAATGCTGGACATCTTTTAAATCATCTGTCAGCCAACTGGATATCATGTAGCTCACATTCACGCCCCATTGTCCTCCAGCTAAATAGGATTTTAATTTCCATAAATCGCAGGAACTACCATGGTTGTCCCAAAGGTGCTTTTTCTAGAGGCAACTGGACTTTCTGGTTTTTCTTTGAAGACATTTCGTTTCTCATCCAAGAATTGTGTGGGTACCAGGATCAAGGAGAGCCCTGGCTAACATCGGATTCTTTTTTTTTTCTCCATCTGCAGGAAAAACATATACTGAACCGAAGAAGCTTCTTGGATGAGAAGCGAAATGTCTTCAAAGAAAAACCAGACAGTCCGGTTGACTTTTGAAAAAGCACCTTTGGGACCTGACTTTAAAAGTGTCAAAATTGGTCCTTTTCCGTACTCTTTCTTCCCTTATGATTGGGAATTGAAAGATGTCATCTGTGACACACAAGATGGAAGCTTCACCATTCTAATACTCATCTTGCATTGCAGGCCCATTATCTGGATGGGAAAAATGAGGCTAAATTTGCAGGTTATTTTTGAGTATATTTGGAAACTTATTTGCCCGAACAGGTAGTCCTCAACTTACAACGGTTCATTTAGTGACCATCAAAGTTAAATGTCTCTGAAAAAAGAGACATTGACTTTTTCACACATATGACCGTTACAGCATCCCCACGGTCACATGATCAAAATTTGGAGGCTTGTCAACTTATTCGTATTTATGTCCCAGACTGATATGATCATCTTTTGTGACTTTAGGACCAGTAAAGTCAATGAGGAAGCCAGATTTACTTAACGGCGTATTACTAATTTAGCAACCGCAGTGATTCACTTAACAACTGTGGCAAGGAGGTCGTAAAATGAGGCCAAACCCATTTCATTGCCTCGCTTAGCAGTTAGCAAATGTTGGGCTCGATTGTAGTTGTATGTCTATGACCACCTGTAAAGGTAGAGGGACCATGTTACAAGTTTGTTTCAGGCTTGTAAAAGTGATGTTTGGGCTTCAATCTTGCAAGCCGAGACCAAGCAGGAAAATGTCTTGAGTTGCCATGGGACTTGTAGTTACAGAATTCCCGTCACTCTACTCCTTATGCATAGCAAAAAAATAAATAAAAATAAAGTTGAGTTGGTTAATGTATAAGCACACAGATACCTATCAGGAATAGAATAGAATAGAATAGAACAGAAAGATACAAGTATGAGTCGGTTGTCAAGCACCTGAATGTTGATCACATGACCGTGGGAATGCTGCAAAGGTCGTAAACATGGAAAAATGGTCATAAGTCGTTTAGTTTTGACAATGTTGTAACTTTGAATGGTTGCTAAATGAACTGTTATAAGTTGAGGACTACCTGTAATGGGGGCTGCCGAAGTTCTAAACTGCTTTCGAATTAGCATGGCGTGGAAATGCCCTCTGAGAAAGCTTCTGTGTCTTACAGAATTTTTATCATTCTCCTGCTTTATCCAGGAATTTATTCTAGCTGTTAAGACAATACCTGGGACAGATAAGAGAAAATGTAGCAGGCGACCTTCACTCGTTTGTTTTCTTTGCCTTTTTAAGGTTCAGATGTTGTTGAAACGCATGTTGTGGGTTTGCACAATGTATCGAACCATAAATTAACCCAAATGCCTCGGTTCAAACTTTATACAAAGGCAGGGGTCTGCAACCTTAAACACTCAAAGAGCCATTTGGACCCATTTCCCACAGAAAAGAAAACACCGGGAGCCACAAAACCCTTCCTGTGCCTGACTATTTCTTGAGCAGCCACAAAACTAGCATATGTAATTGAATTAAACGTTTTATTTTATTATGAAACTTTTCTTTTCTTGGATTTATCCATGGTTGGCCTACCGGGGGTTGCAAAGCTCAATAAATCGTGTGCTGGCGGGTGTTGCACATTGGTGGTTATGATGTATATTTTGAGTGACAGGGAGCCACAGCAGAGGGATGAAAGAGCCACATGCAGGTCCAGAGCCACAGGTTGCTGACCCCTGTACTAAGGCATCCCTTTCCCCCCCCCACACACAAACAATATGTGTGAATGCAGATGGATTTGTATCTCACCTGCGTGAACATGACGCTAGAATGTAATTAGTCAACAGTTTAGCAATCCATAAAGTTTGATTATTGGACCACTCTCCCCATTTTGATTATTTGGAAATGAAATCAAAAGTATAAGGCGGCATTCCTATTTACTCGGGAGTAAATTCCATTCAACTTAATGAAGTTTGCTGCCAAATCCAAAAGTGTGGGTTAGCATGCACAAAGCTTGCAAGGTCTTGTTTTGGTGCTACAAACAAAACAACATGGCATATAGATTAAATAAATACGCAATTACAGCAGCATTTGCATAAGCCAATTGATTCTTTGTGGTAATTATGCAGTCTCAAGTGTAATCTTGAAACAACTGGGGTAGATTATTCCTGCCCTTCCCCAGAAGAATGTATCCAGCCTACCTACCCTCTATTGATTCTCACCTCTACCACATTTTCTCTAAATAAAACTACTTTCTGAACCTTACTTTATGGTCTGTTTCTGTTGCTCCTCTCGGGGAGGAGGTTTTAAAGTATTTCTAGCAAGACTACCAGATTCTGTAACAGCTTCGTTCCCAATGCCATCCTGTCTGGTAAACTCTCAAGATTCGTTTTTCTCGCCATCTGAATTAGACTGTTTGCTTCTCTGTATCATAGAATATACGTGGGTATGTGGCAGTGGTGGGTTTCAATTTCTTTTACTACCGGTTCTGTGGGCATGACTTGGTGGGCGTGGCAGGGGAAGGATAGTGTAAAATCTCCATTCCCTTTCCAATCCAGGGGAAGGTTACTGCGAAATCCTCATTTTCTCCCGATCAGCTGGGACTTGGAAGGCAGAGAATAGATGGGGGCCAGTCAGAATTTTTACTACCAGTTCTCTGAACTACTCAAAATTTCTGATACTGGTCAGAACCTGCTGAAACCCACCTCTGGTATGTGGGTATATGCATCTATTTGTTTGTTTGCCATGTTTATGGAGTGTATATATCAAAAACTGTATGCGAAGCAATTTCATTTTAATGTATGCTGACTACATTTAAAGTGATAATAAAGTTGTTCTGTTCTGTTCTATTACTTAGGCTTGCACTGTCTCTTTTTCATTCTCTCACCACACCATGATATCATCTTTTTCCAGGTTGTTCCTCCCCACATACACGTACACCCCCATTTACATTTCTCAGTTTTAAAAATCAACTTTTGTTTTTTGGATGTTTTGATACACTGGGGTGGAGAGAGAGAGACACACACACCACCCTCCTTAGACGGATTCCAGTCCACATTACTGGGGGAGGGAAAAAAAAGGTTTTTAAGAACCCTGAGTTTGCATGCTTGTTATTCAAACCAGTTGAATGGTTTAAATTTGAGTAACTGCTCCATTCTTCCTTCCATTCCTTTCTTTGGCCTGGCCAATTTTCACTGCTAAGCAGAAAGGCAACTGACTAGATTGACCTCGGGGTAACCTCCATTCTTTGCAAGGGAGGGGAAAAAAAAAACCCAACTTCCAGTTTTGTAACTCTCCCTCGCTAGGTTCACTTTGAACAAAAAACACCTTCTGCAGCTTCTCAACTTTGTGAGAACCAAAAAACATGCTATACAAATCAATGTAGATATCAACCAGCCCATCCTTACAGACAGTCCTCCACTTACAATAGTTTCCATTAGTGACCATTCCAAATTACAACAGCACTGAACAAATGACTTATGGCTGTTTTTCACACTTATGACCATTGCAGCATCCCCACGATCTTGTGACCAAAATTCACATGCTTGGCAACTGACTCATATTGTCGCAGTGTCCCTGAGTAACATGATCCCCCTCTGGCAACCTTCTGACAAGCAGTCAATGGGGAAGCTAGATTCACTTAACCAGTGTGTTACTAACTTAACAACTGCAGTGACACAAAATTATCCATTGTGGCAAGAAAGGTTGCAAAATGGGGCAAAATTCACTTAACAAATGTTTCACTTAACGACAAATGTTGGGCTCAAGTTTGGTCCTGGAAGGTACATACAGTATCACTGATTTCAGCGAGGCTGGCTGCAAAATTGTAAACGGCAGAGATTCCCAGGTGAACTTTTCAAATTGGCAGCCCAACCACACTGGACTACCCTAAGATTTCTCCCTCCAACTCCCATTCTCCAACTATGAATATATAAAGATAAAGGTTCCCCTTGCACATTATGTGCTAGTCATTCCCGACTCTTGGGGGTGGTGCTCATCTCCGTTTTAAAGCCGAAGAGCCAGCGCTGTCCGAAGACGTCTCTGTGGTCATGTGGCCGGCATGACTAAACACCAAGGGCGCACAGAATGCTGTTACCTTCCCACCAAAGGTGGTCCCTATTTTTCTACTTGCATTTTTTACGTGCTTTTGAACTGCTAGGTTGGCAGAAGCTGGGACAAGGAACGGGAGCTCACCCGGATATCCAGCACTAGGGATTCGAACCGCTGAACTGCTGAACTTTCAATTGACAAGCTCAGTGTCTTAGCCACTAAACCACCACATCCCTTTATGAATATGTATACCGTATTTCCCCGAAAATCAATCAATCATTTATCTTTCTATCTGGTATATATATATATTTGGTATATATATGTTTGGTGCATATTTATATTTGGTATATATAAATTTGGGAGGCTCATCCAGTCCTGCAAAGCAACTCAAGGCCGGCTGCAGCGCCCATCCTCGCTCCCCACCCCCACCCCGTGTCCACGAGCCCCTTTTTGGCTGCGCGCTCGCCGTTCAATGAGTCTGTCCCCCCCCCCAGCACATCCCTGCGTTTTTTGTTCCCACTCCCTTCTCCCCCCCCCACATCCCAGTCCTGCAAGCGTTCCCCCCCCCTTTTTTTCTTTTCTTTCTTTCTTTCTTTCTCTCTTTTTTTTATGAAAGGATGTCATTAAGGCTTTTGTTTGAACTGTTTTTGTTTAAGTACTTTTCTCACAATCCTATTTTTTGTTGAGGAATCTGCTCCCTTTGCCCAGCTGTGTCTCTGCCCCTCCAGCTGTGTTGATCTAACTCGCAGCTCCAGACAGCCTGGCGCCAGCTTTGCGAACGTCATGCATTCACACAGGGATGCGTGGCCAAGGCAACCTTTCCGCCGGCTCAGGCACCGAGCCCTTCCTTTTTCCCCGGGTAGCCAATGAGGAGAGGGCGGGGGCGGAGCCTGGAGGCTCGGAGAGGGCGGGGCTTCGGCGAGGAAGAGGGAGTCCTGGATGCAAAGTTTGGGAAGAGGCGTTTTTTCTTTGCAAAGCCGCCTTTTCCCTTCTCTCCCCCCACTTTTTTTTTCTGTTAAACTGGGCAGTTCGTTGAATTTTTAACCCAAAAAGCATGGAGGGTGCTTTCTTTGCTTTAAAAAATTATTGTTTTTATTTATTATTATTATTATTATTATTATTATTATTATTATTATTATTATTATTATTATTATTATTATTATTATTATTATTATTATTATTATTATTATGGAATCGAGCTCCGTTCCGGAGCGCCCCCCCCAATAGTAAAAATAATCAGGAACAGAATCGGAGGATTCTATTTATCACAAGCAAATTCGGGCCAGTTGCTAATCTAACATGAATTTCGCTTTTGTTTGGGCTTTCGAAGTGATAACTTGCGCCCTCCGGGGCAGAGATATTGAATACAGCCTCCGATTCCCAGGAAAGGCCTGGTACTGTGTGTGTGTGTGTTTATTATTTTTTAAAGATTCGATTCTTCCCAAAACTCTAGTTTTTGCAAACAAGCTCGTCCAACTCTGGAACAAAATACGTACACAATGCAACAATTTTTGGGGGATGCACACACAATATGGCTTTGATTTCTCCATCCTTTATCCGCCTTCATTCGCCAAAGGATTTTCTGATTTTGTTTTATTTTTTTTTATTCTGGTAGTTTATTCTCCATCAATTTATCTTACTTAGTTGCTTTTCTTGGCTGCCTGCACAATTTGCCCCTAATCCCCTCTGTTCCTGCCCATAAGGTCGTTTTTTTTTCTTTTTTTGCTTTAAAATAGTCTCTGCTGTTGCTCTTTTTTGAGAACTGGTGATGATAATATTATTTTGGTCATTTGGTTTGGGGGAAGGGGGAACCCCACCTAAAAAGAAAAAGAAAACTCCTCACAAACCTACCAGCCAGAATAAAGCCAAGTTTTTGTTTTAAAGTACTTAATGCCTGAAATACAAATGTGGGGAGAAAAAGCCCCCGAAGATATATGGTTTTTAGTGATCATGGATACAAGAAATGGCAAGATAGGAATACTGTATATTCAAAGCAGAACTTCTACAGAGGGGCTTTTTGCACCCCTTTCACATTTAGATTTGTGATTTAGATTAAATCACACAAGATTTAGATTTGGAGTCAAACATTAGCTGGTGCAACAATTAAAACAAGGGCAGCAAAGTGGAAATGCATTTTCTTGAGTAAATGTTGATCATATCAGGCTAACCTCAAACTCTTGGAAAAGAATGCTGGCTTTGGGGGAGGCAGGAGGGAATATCTGCTGGTTCCAGGATCCGGGATTCCTGGCAGTTTTGCAATCAAAGAAATGATGCCATTAGACAAGTGAGAAATGGTTCCAGCCCCAGCAACTTCTAAATGAGGAAATTCTTGAGAGTTCATTATTTTTCTCCCCAAATCAAATGCTTAGTGTGTGTGTGTGTGCATGTTCTTAAAAAACTCTCTGCTTTGAATATTTAGTGGTTCTTTTAAACCAAGATGGAAATGAGGGAGAAGATATTAAAATGACTTGGCCAGATGTTGCAAATAGGTTTCCCACTGAAGAATAGGTTTCCTTTAAACCAGTAGTTCTCCTTTCCTTCATCACAAACCCCACTTAAATACCATTTGTGGCCACGGACCACGCAGACTGAAATCATAACATTTCTTCAAGCCTTGGTGGACCCCCTGGGATAACATTATGCTCTGGTGCCCCCATGGTCCCTGGTCAAGAACCACTTAAACCATGGTTGTGCTACCTTTTGGCTTACATGGGCTGCATTGATTGAAGTGGTCTTTGGGCCACATTTTTTTAAAAAAATGATTTATATGCCGCCCTTCTCCGGAGACTCAGGGCGGCTTACAATGCATTAAGCAATAGCCTTCATACTTTACAAAGTCAGCTTATTGTCCCCACAAACTGGGTCCTCAATTTACCTACGTTAGAAAGGATGGAAGGCTGAGTCAACCTTGAGCCTAGTGAGATTCAAACTTACAGTAATTGCAGATAGCTGGTGTTTAATTACAATGCTTTAGTCTGCTGAGCTATCCAGGCTCTATAAAATATATAATATTATGTATATAAATAACAACCTTCCTTTATTTTTTAATATTTTTATGTCTCATGTGAACGCATTACTATTAAATCTCATCGTTCTATCACCCATCTCCTCCCACTTATGACTGTATGACTGTAACTTTGTTGCTTGTATCATTACGATTTATATTGTTTCCTGGTATGATTTGATTGCTTATTTGTACCCTATGACTATCATTAAGTGTTGTACCTTATGATTCTTGATAAATGTATCTTTTATGTACACTGAGAGCATATGCACCAGGGACAAATTCCTTGTGTGTCCAATCACACTTGGCCAATAAAGAATTCTAATTCCAATTCCAATTCTAATTCTACTAGCTGACCAGGGCTGCAAGTGGGCCACTATTTAGACATACCTGATTTAAACCATGCCTGAATTTTGCACAAACTTCCCAAAATGTTGTCCCATTAGTCTCACACCCAACAGATTGGGCAGTATTCAAAGTATTTAAAAATAGATTCTGGCTACCATCCATGCTATACCAAATACGGGCAAGACAAATGCCATCCTATGCATAGCCGGCAAAAGTATAATTTCCCTAACCGTTGTGCCAAATCTAAATTGGAAGAAGCCTGACTGTAGTTAAAAGATCTTTCTTTGGATTGCTTTTAGCATTGGGAAGATTTTTTTTCTACAAGCTGGTACCTCCTTCCTTAGGAAGTAAGGTTCATTAAGCTCAGGGCTGTGTTAACAAGTTTGGGTTCGCGGACCGAGCCCTAATTTTTCATCCTAAGAATATTAAAGCGTATATGTCACTCCTGTATTTTAAGTGGGGTTCTCAAAAGAAGCTTCCCCCTTTTGGAGGAAGAATGGGAGAAAAATGACTTTTTAGGGAATTGGTGCAGATCAAAGCATTGTCCAGCATTCTGTTCCCACAGTGGTAAATTAAACCAGCTGCTTGTGGGAAATTCAAAGCACTGCTATGCATCCCTCCCTCCCTCCCTGCAGCCCCCATTTACTAGCCGGTGCCTGCACTGAAAGACACAGGCTCTGATATTGAGGGTGATCAATATGGCGATTGTGCAGGCTTCAAAAAGGATTCAGAAAAAGGGCTTTGGATTTCACACAAGTCAGTGCATCACCTCTGTTACTCATTAAAGGGATCTGTTTTTTTTTTAAAGCCTTCTTCGCATGCCTAAAATCCTATCAGTGGTGTTGCTTTAAGAGTTGTACTAACTTTGGTTTCGTTTAAGGAGGGGAGAGATTAATAGAATTGTTGGGGATCTCTCTTCTTGGTCAATGGATGAAGCTGGAACCTTGTTTCCATTTTTTTCTTTCCTGCCCTTCCAAGGCAATTGTGAATCGGAATTCAGTCTCCTTTCCGCCACTAAGCAGGAAATCGAGCCTAGTGCCTTGTTATTCCTGGGAAATTCAGAGTACAGGCAGTCCTCAATTTACAACCATTCCAGTTTGGTTCTGCAACCCAAAAAGACAGACACAGACTTCAGAGGATAATTAGAACTGTAGAAAAAACAATGATTACCAGCCTGCCTTCCATTGAGGACCCGTATACTGCACGAGTCAAAAAGAGAGCTGTGAAAGTATCTACAGACCCCTCACATCCTGGACATAAACTGTTTCAACTCCTACCCTCAAAATGACGCTAAAGAGCACTGCACACCAGAACAACTAGACACAAGAACAGATTTTTCTCCCCGAACACCATCACAAATAATTCCCTCCACACTGTCAAACTACTTACTAAGACTGCATTATGATTAATCTTTTCATCGTTCCTATCACCTATCTTCTTCCACTTATCACTGTATGACTGTAACTTTGTTGCTGGTATCCTTATGATTTATACTGATTGTTTCCTAGTATGATTTGATTGCTAATTTGTACCCTATGACTATCATTAAGTGTTGTACCTTACGATTCTTGACAAATGTATCTTTTCTTTCTGAGAGCATATGCACCAAAGACCAATTCCTTGTATGTCCAAGCACACTTGGCCAATAAAAAAGTTCTATTCTATTCTATTCTATTCTATTCTATTCTATTCTATTCTATTCTATTCTATTCTATTCTATTCTATTCTATTCTATTCTATTCTATTCTATTCTATTGCGTGAGCTGCACTGTTTGCCAGTGGCCCTCTGGATCTGCTTCAGGGTGCTGGTACTCACCTATAAAACATGGTATGGGCCCGGAGTATTTGCAGGATCACCTCCTACCGGCCTCCCACTGCCCAGTGCGCTCACATAGGGCTGCCCTCTGGGTCCCCTTGGCCAGACAGTGTCGGCTGGCGGTCCCCAGGATGAAGGCATTCTCTGTGGTTGCACCGACCCTCTGGAATGGGTTGCCCACCGGGCTCCGGATGGTCCCTGACGTCCGCACCTTCCGCGCCAACCTAAAGACATGGCTCTTTCAGCAACTTCCCTGATCTGCCGTGTATTTTTAACTTGGGGATTTTAAATTGGTTTTTAATATTTAATATTATTTTTTATCTATTGTTGGGTTGTTTTATTGTTGTGAGCCACCCCGAGTCCTATGGGAGAAGAGCGGCATATAAATCTGACAAATAAATAAACAAATATTCTATTCTATTCATTTAGAGATGGTTTGAATTTACAACAGCACTGAAAAGAGTGACACGACCGTTTTTCATATGTACGACTGTTGCAACATCCCCACCACCCAGTTGTGTGATCGAAATTCATGGCAACTGGCATATATTTACCACAGTTGCACTTTCCCAGGGTCACATGATCGCCATTTGTGACCTTCCCAGCTGGTTCCAACAAGCTAAATCAATGGGGAGGGAGGGCGGTGAAGCCAGGTTCACTTAATGAATACACGATTCACTTAACAACTACGGCAAAAGGGTAATACATTGGGGCAAGACTCACCTAACACTCACCTTACTTAACAATGGAAATGTTGGACTCAGTTGTAGTCATAAGACTCCTGGTGTACTCTCTAGTGTTTTTCAAACCTGGGATACTTTTAATATGTGTGAACTTGGCCACACGTCTTAAAGTTTTATTCCAACAGGCTGGCCTGGCCTAACTTTTATTCCCTTTTACAGCATAAATTTTAAATCTGTTTTAACCATTGGGGTGTTTTAATTTGTCTTGGGCCTAAATTCTTTAATATAGTTTTATATTGCTTTTAAATTTTGTATCTATGTGTTTTATCTTTTGGCTGTTCACTGCCCTGAGTCCTTCGGGAGTAGGGCGGTATATAAATCCAATAAAACTAAAACTAAACTAAACTAAAGTGGTCTAGTTTGGAAAATATTGCTCTAGGTGAGGGGTCTCCAACCTTGGCAACTTTAAGCCTTGGCAGACTTCAACTCCCAGAATTGAATGGGGGATTCTGGGAGTTGAAGTCTGCCAAGGCTTAAAGTTGCCAAGGTTGGAGACCTCTGCTCTGGTGTTCCATGGTTTCCAAAGTCAAGCGAGGCCAGAGTGGGCTATGCCCTTGAACTTTCCACGAAGTTCTGCAAAGCATTCCCACCCTACTCCAGGGGAAGGATACTGCAAAATCCCTTCCCACTCCTGGGGGAAGGTTACTGCAAAATCCCCATTCCCACCCCACTCCTGGGGGAAGGATACTGCAAAATCACCATTCCAGGGGTGGAATCCAGCAAGTTCTAACAGGTTCTGGGGAACCGGAGATTTTGCAGTATCCTTCCCCTGCCACACCCACCAAGCCATGCCCACAGAATCGGTAGGAAAAAAATTTGAATTTCACTCCTGCTCCATTCCCTCCTCTCCCTGGGGCCAGCCAGAGATGGTATTTGCCAGTTTTCCGAACTACTCAAAATTTCCACTACCGGTTCCCCAGAACCTGTCAGAACCTGCTGAATTTCACCCCTGCCTGGTTTGTGGCCTGGTGTGACTCTGGCCTGGTCATAAGTGTGAGCATCAATTGTAAATCACTTTTTTCAATGCTGTCAGAACTTCAAATGGACGCTAAACGAAGGGCTTGCAAGTGAAGGACTCCCTGTAACGAAGAGATAAATTAGGCCATTGTTATCCAGGGCTGAGATGATGATCAAACAGCTCAGAGTGTTGTTGGCACTGTCTTCTTATGTGTTCAGAGTTCAGTCACTTCCCTATAGAAAATAAAACCCCCTAGTGGGTGGATCATTATTTCTTGCATTGCAGTGTTTCCCAGATTTGGCAATTTGGGATTTCAGCTCGCAGAATTTTCAGCACTAGCCATGCTGTGTTGGGTTAAGGATTTCACCATGAGTTGTATTGTGTTGGGGTGTGTGTATGCACTGAGGGAGCTCAACCAATCTTATTGCACGTATGTTGTGCACTGGCCATAAAGATTTGAAATTTGCTGGCTGGGGAATTCTGCGAGGGTATATCTGCCAACTGGAAGTCGCCATGGTTGGGAAGCCCTTCTCTAGTGCCATGTCTAGATAAAGGTTCCTTAAAACCATCAACACTAAGGCTTTGGCCAATATAGATAGTCCTCAACATACGATCACAATTGAGCCCGGGATTTCTGTTGCTAAATGAGACAGTTTTGCCCCATTTTACGACTTTGCATGCCACTGTTGTTAAGCGAATCACTGCAATTGTTAAGTAAATGTGACTTCCCCACTGACTTGGCTTGTCAGAAGGTCACAAAATGGGATCACCTGACCCCAGAGGTCCCTGCAACTGTCATAAATACTAGTCAGTTGCCAAGCATCCAAATTTAGATCACCTGACAGTGGGGATGCTGCAGCGATCATAATTGTGATAAGTCACTTTTTTCCAGTGCCGTTGTAACTTCAAACCCTCACTAAACAAATGGTTGTAACTCAAGGACTATCTGTACACAAATCTGTCATTGGATTAGTAGATATATTTCACACTTTCCGCAACTGTATTTCAGAATTTACTGGCTGTGAAATCAGCACGAAGCCGAGAGTTACACAGGAGAGTCGCTGTAGGCATCGCTGGGAGAGGAAAAGGTTTTAAACGCACAGGTGGCTGAAGCTTATGAATTGATTCTTTGTCCGAAAATTGAGGTGTAAACAAGCGTGTTCCAATTTTCATCTATGAGATACAGAAGAGGGTATGATTGTGGGCTTGAAATCCCAGTGCCTCGCGGTAGAACAAGCTGCAGATTGCTCTTCATCCGTGTTTTTTTTCAAACTTGACCACTCCGTGTGAAATTCACCTCTCAGATTTGCCCCAGATGGGTGCTAGCTGGGGGATTCTGAGAATTACAGTCCACAGCTTTTAAAAGCAGCCAAGTTTGAAAAACAATGTTCTACGTTATCTGGAACCAGATAAGGCAGTGATGGCTAAGCTTTTTTTCCTCGGGTGCCAAAAGCACAAGCGTGAGTGCGATACCATGTGCGTGCCCACTCCCATAATGCAATGCCCCCCATGCATGCCCTGCCCCCTGCGCATACACATGCAATTCCCCCACACTCCCCACCCCCCTGCGCAGGTGCGTATGACCCTCCCACACTCCCCATCCCCATGCAGGCGTACGCAACCACCCGCATGCCATTTTGGGCCTAGCAAGCCTCCCTGAAACCTTCGGACTTCCAGACTTCCAATAGGCTCGTTTTTTGCCCTTTGGAGGCTTTCCTAGAGCCTCCAGGAGGGTGAAAACGGCCTTTCCCGGCCCTCCGGAGGCCAGAAACGGCTAGTTTCCGTACTTCCGGTAGGCCCGTTTTTCGCCCTACCAGAGCCTCCGCCTGTACTTACCTGGCATCCAAAATGGACCGCGTGGAGACTACTGGGAGGGGAGGGGCGGCATGGGCATGTGCATGCATCTCCCGCATGTATAGCAGAGAAAATCAGGTGGCTGGCGGGAGGCGTGCACGCATGCATGGTGGAGCTGACCTAGGGCGACGGCTCATGTGCCCACAGAAATGGCTCCGCATGCCATCTGTGGCCCCCATGCCATAGGTTCGCCACCACGGAGATAAGGTGACTTCCACTAGGTGATTTCTCATTAAAATTAACTCAGTGAGGTATATCTTCCCTGCTTTTTGCAGGGGGCTCAGGTCTAGAATACTTGCTTGCAAGGAACCCCACAATTCTTTATTTCTGGGAACATTGTATTTCTCACCTAAGAGTTCAGCTGCAAGATTCAGAGGTCACCCACACTAGGAGATTATTCATGCTGACATCACCTCCAGTGACAACAGGTGCTCAGGGAGTTGTGCTCTGTGAACATCAGAACAAAAAGATAAGGTACTTCCCAGTAGTTGTTACTCAATGAAACCCTGAAGTTATGTATTGCTATACAGGTAGTCCTTATGCCCATAATTGGGAACAGAATTTCCATTGCTGAGCAAGATAGTTAAGCGAGTTGAGATTTTACAGGCTTTTTAAAAAACCACATTCCTTAGGTAAATCACTGGAGTTATTAAATTAACCACATGTTTGTAAAGTGTACCTGGCTTCCCCCATTGATTTAATTCGTCAGAAGCCAGCTGGAAAGGCTGTCCATGGTGATCACATATCTCCGTGATGCCGCAACTCTTGTAAATACATGCCAATCGCCAAATGTCCAAATACTGATCGCGTGACCGCGGGATTGCGACAGTCATAAGTGCGAATCCCGATTGTACGTCACATTATTCAATGCTGGAAAAAAAATTATTTTCAAATGGTCGCTCAATGAATACGTTATATGTGGAGGACCAACTGTACTGCAAATTTATCATCCTGGATGGCAAGCTTTGGTCAATGTAACCTGTTTGAGGTCACTGAAGTGGTGGCTCTCAGTGTAGCTGGTGGCAGTAAAGGTAAAGGTTCCCCTCGCACATATGTACTAGTCGTTCCCAACTCTAGGTGGCGATGCTCATCTCCGTTTCAAAGCAGAAGAGCCAGCACTCTCCGAAGATGTCTCCGTAGTCATGTGGCCGGCATGACTCAACGCCAAAGGTGCATAGAATGCTGTTAGCTTCTCACCAAAGGTGGTCCCTATTTTTCTACTTGCATTTTTTAACGAGCTTTCGAACTGCTAGGTTGGCAGAAGCTGGGACAAGTGACGGGAGCTCACCCCGTTATGTGGCGCTAGGGATTCAAACTGCTGAACTGCCGACCTTTTGCTCGACAAGCTCAGCCTCTTAGCCACTGAACCACCGTGTCCCTTTCTACTGGTGGCAGTAAGTTCCATAAATCAACAGTGTCTGGGTGAAGAAGTACGTCTTGTCAGATTTTGGAGATGACCTGCCAGCTCGACTGAAATGGATTAGCAAAAGATTCAAAACTTCTCTTTGCTTATTTAGATCGATTGTATTGTACCTGGTACAATAAAAGCTTATTCCGGAAGAAGGAAGGACATGTTGCCCTTTGTCTTGCCTTCTCCCCAGTAGGAGCTAGCTAGGTCATAAGTAAACACCTAGTGGAAGATCTGGAAAACTCAAGACTCATGTTGTTGACAATGCCACCTTTGTCCATGGGAAATAACTTACTAAACAAACCAAAGTCAATAACGTGATTGTCATTTCCTGGTTGTGCCTGGAGAAATCTTGTCAAAGATTTGTCCTTCAAAGGTTTGGCTTGGCTTTGTTTGACACACCCAGTGTACTTTGGAAGGACTGGAGATTCCCTGAGGTCCACTCTCCTCGTGCCTTTTGCTGGCAGATCTCCATTTATTTCAACGTCATCCTTTCCCGCTTTATACCGGTTTGATCGGTACGGGGGATCAGATCATTTTTTTTGTGTGTCCCTCTTTATAATGTCTTCCTTCTTCTTAAGTTCTTCCTGACTTCTCCTGTCATTTACCCCTTGACAACTCAACCACCTGCCTGGTTAGCTTCCTTGTCATCAGACTGCCGCTGTGTTGACTCCGCAAGAAAGCCGGAAGGCAAACTAAACAAGATAGCTGAGACAATTGGATAGGGATTAAAAGCTCCAATACCAGATGGCAAACTAACCATATCCTCCTCCCTGTGACCTGTTGCAGTGCAAACACCCTGTGGCACCAGGCAATGTTTGAAGGGCTAAATGATGGGTTAGCTGTTCCCATCATCAGCTGTTAGGGAAGGACGCTTTAGTCACCTTGGAAGGGCATCCTTAGAATGTCACAAGGATAAATTAAAGCCAAGATGGACTTGCCTCCTTAGAGCTTCCAAGGAAACATGTTAGAATAGAATAGATTAGAATTCTTTATTGGCCAAGTGTGATTGGACACACAAGGATTTTGTCTTGGTGCATACGCTCTCAGAGTAAATAAAAGAAAAGATACATTCATCAAGAATCATAAGGTACAACACTTAATGATAATCATAGGGAAACAGTCAATATAAATCTTAAGTATACCAGCAACAACGTTACAGACATAAGTGGGAGGAGATGGATGATAGGAACAATTAGAAGATTAATAGTAATGCAGACTTAGTAACTAGTTTGACAGTGTTGAGGGAATTATTTGTTTAGAGTGATGGAAAAAAATTGTCCTTGTGTCTAGTTGTTCTGGTGTGCAGTGTTCTATAGCGTTGTTTTGAGGGTAGGTGTTAAAACAGTTTATGTCCAGGATGGGCGGGATCTGTAGATCTTTTCACAGCCCTCTTTTTGACTCATGCAGTAGACAGGTCCTCAACAGAAGGCAGGTTGGTAGCAATTGTGTTTTCTGCTGTTCTAATTATCCTCTGAAGTCTGTTCGGAGAACCGGCAAATACCACTTCTGGTTGGTCCCAGAGTGGGGTGGGAATGGAGATTTTGCAGTATCCTTCCCCTGTCATGCCCACCAAGCCACACCATGCCCACCAAGCCACGCCCACAGAACTGGTAGTAAAAAAATTTGGATTTCACCACTGCTTCCATCCTACCAAGGTGGGTAAAATGAGGAGCCAGATTGTTGGGGGCAATAGGCTGACTCTGTAAAACTGCTTAGAGAGGGCTGTAAAAGCACTGTGAAGAGGTATATAAGTCTAAGTGCTAAGTATCTTTCCCTAACCAGGTCCAGCCTGTTGGCCTCTACTTTTACCTGGCTGTAAAGTCCAGAAATCTATGAGTAGCATTGCTGCACTAGCTGCTAACAGGAAGCTGGTGTAGATGTCCAATCCAAGAATTTGAGATGAGTAACCAAACCAAGCCATCTGTGTGGCATTCATGGTAGGATTCAGATGGGGTATCTTTTCTGTTGCGGCCCCTCCCTCTGGAACATCTTCCTCATCCCCTTTCAAGGTGAGGTTAGCCCCATCTCTGTGAGCCTCCCAGAAACCCCTATAACATTTTTTTTTCACCAGCCTTGAGGGTCCCAGGGACAGTGGCTGAATAAGATTTTGTTTTAAAAAAAATATTTTTACTGTTTACATATAAATATATTGAATACAGTGTAATTGTCCTAGCGTTCCACTTGCCATGAACAAAATAACAAAAATATAATAAAATAGTATATACTATTTTAAACAGTGCTAGTTTTATACAGTAATTTCTGACCACCATATTCTAGCACAGTGATGGCTAACCTTTTTGCCGTCGCGTGCCAAAAGCGGGGGGAGCGCGGGGAGGGGTCATGTGTGCGCATGCCCACACCCATAATTCAAAGCGCCCTGCCCCCCCCCCCACGCATGCGCACACTACCTCCCCACGTTCCCCATGCTTTTGGCACGCGATGACATGGTGGGCCAGATAGTCCTGCTTTTCGCCCTCCCAAGGCTCCAGAGGCTTTCTTGGAGCCTGGGGAGGGCAAAAATGGCCTCCCCCCACCCCTGGAAGCCAGAAACGGCCCATCTCCCGACTTCCAGTGGGACTGGAATGCCCGAAAATCAGCTGGCCGGTGCTTGCATGCGCACTGGAGCTGAGCTAGGGCAACACTTGTGTTCCCACAGATATGGCTCCATGTGCCACCTGTGCCATAGGTTCACCATGACGGTTCTAGTATGTCAACTTATCTATCATTCTAATACCTACATCCTAATACATACATAATGCTTCTTTCCTTTTTTTTTATTTTGCCTATTCGATAAAATGTTTTATTCTGTCAGCTACAATGCCTTTAGCTGTTTTCTTTTTTTTTTTAGTTTTAAAATCAACTTTATTTGATATAAACAGATAAAAGACAAAAAGACAAAAGTCATAAAAACAACCTTAAGACTAAAAACGAAGTACATTTCAGTATTACTTATGTTCTAATATTACTAAGCAAAAGTTTTCTATCTATAACGTTTCAATATATAATCATATATATACATTTATCTTCACTTGCTATGATATATTTATGTTGACGGTGTAAATTTACTAACTTTGGTCTCTTGATGTATTTATCATCCATTTTTTTTCCCCTTGTTTGTCAATCCATTCATACCATCTATTCCAAATTTGATAGTAGCGTGAG
The DNA here is from genome assembly GCA_030761175.1 of Masticophis lateralis. Classification (NCBI taxonomy): domain Eukaryota; kingdom Metazoa; phylum Chordata; class Lepidosauria; order Squamata; family Colubridae; genus Masticophis; species Masticophis lateralis. The sequence continues at coordinate 15,404,797 of JAUDYJ010000009.1, forward strand.
TCTTCCTTGTTTTTTAATTTTAGAGTTAATCTATCCATCTCTGCGCACCAATATATTTTATGAATTATTTGTTCTTCTGTTGGCAACTTTTCTAATTTCCAATACTGGGCTAGGGTTAATCTTGCTGCTGTAATTATATGTAGTATGATATATTTTATTTCTTTTTTAATTTCTTTTTTAAATATACCTAATAAAAAGATTTCGGGCTTTAGGTCTATCTTTTCTTCAGTTATTTCTGTTATCCATTTTCCAATTTTCGTCCAGAATTTTTTTATTTTTTTATTTTTGCTTCTTTCCATGTCCACCTAACCTGATTCTTTTGCACTCCAACTTCTACCTCGTCTTTCTAACCATTGATAGAAACTATCCCATGTAGCACAGTATTCTGTATCTCTTTTATCTTTTATTTTTAACATTAGCCTGTCCATTTTTGCACAGACTGGTGTTTTCCTTATTCATGGCTAAATAAGATTAAGTGATGTTCGTTTTCCTGTTTGCTTGGATTTTATCTATTTATTTTATTTATTTTTGATTGCGGTTAGACTGTTACGGGAATTTTAACTGTTGTTGTGTTGTACACTGCCCCAAATTCCAAGTTTGTGACACAGGCGGCTATATAAATCTGCCGAATGAATAAAAAAATAAATAAATGCTATCTGTCCTTGAACCCAAGAATGTGTTCAGTCTAATCTCTGAAAGCCACAACTCCTTTCAACAACTTTCTCCATCACTGGACGGCTCTTACCGAGAATTATCCCCTCCTCTGTTGCCTTGTAAATGAAGAGAGATGGGTCCTAGGCATCCAAGATTTTCATTTTTTGTTAAAAATGGACCAGTCACACGTTTTTAAAAATATTTTTTTAATCCAGCTTTTTAACTATATTTTTCATAAGTAACTCAAAACAGCAAAAATACCCAATACTCCTTCCTCCTCCTATTTTTCCTGTAACAACAACTTTGTGAGGTGAGTTGGGCTGAGGTCGAGAGTGTTTGGCCCAAAATCACCCAGCTGGCTTTCAGGGCTAAGGTGGAATGAGAACTCCTGGTCACTGGTTTTAGCCTGGTGCCTTGACCACTAGACCAAACTGGCTCACTTTAGACCATTCAATGACTGTTCCAGTGGTGGGTTTCAATTTTTTTTACTACCAATTCTGTGGGCGTGGCTTGGTGGGTGTGGCATGGCATGGCTTGGTGGGCATGGCTTGGTGGGTGTGGCAGGGGAAGGATACTGTAAAATCTCCATTGCCACCCCACTCCAGTGGAAGGTTACTGCAAAATCCCCATTTTCTCCTGATCAGCTGGGACTTGGGAGGCAGAGAATAGATGGGGACGGGCCAGTCAGAGGTGGTATTTACTAGTTCTCTGAACTACTCAAAATTTCCGCTACCAGTTTTCCAGATCTGCTTAGAACCTGCTGAAACCCACCTCTGGTCTGTTCCCAGGAAATAAGAATCCCAGTTACCCCACCCCAAATTTTTGAATGTGCATGTAAATGCAGATAATACAGGCAATCCTTACAACCACAACAGAGCCCAAGATTTCTGTTATTAAATGAGACACTTCTTAAGTGAATTTTGCCCTATTTTGCGACCTTTCTTGATTTGCCCATAACTTTGCTTGTTAGGAAGTCACAAAAGTGGAACACACATGACCCTGGGACACTGCAGCTGTCATAAATATGAGTCAGTTGCCAAGGCATCTGAATTTCGATCACATGGACATGGGGATGCTGCAAAGTCTGAAAAACGGTCTTAAGAAGTCACGTGGCAATTTTGAACGATCACTAAATGTACTGTTGTAAATTTGAGGGCTACCTGTAATGCAAGAGATTCTTTTCCCCAGGTGGGTGATGAGTGTTATCGTTAAAATTCCCGAAATGGATGCGAAGCCCCTGTGATTAACTGCAAACAGCCGGCATCCAAGATATCTAAGGGGCTGCCACAAAGAAGAGGGAGTCAAGCTATTTTCCAAAGCACCTGAAGGCAGGACAAGAAACAATGGGTGGAAACTAATCAAGGAGAGAAGCAACCTAGAACTAAGGAGAAATTTTGACAGTGAGAACAATGAATCAGTGGAAAAATGTGCCTCCAGAAGTTGTGAATGCTCCAACACTGGAAGTTTTTAAGAAGATGTTGGATAACCATTTGTCTGAAGTGGTGTAGGGTTTCCTGCCTAAGCAGGGGGTTGGACTAGAAGACCTCCAAGGTCCCTTCCAACTCTGTTATTCTATTCTATTCTATTTCCGTCCTGAATTGAAATGTTGCTAGCTGGAAATCTCACACCCGCAGCTCAGCATTGAACCAGAGTCCTTCTGTATGGTTCCCCCCCTCCTCTCCTCCCCTCCTTTCTTTAGGGGTGGCTCAGTTCTCTTTATGATGAGCCTCTTCTATTCCCATCCTTGTCGCACAGCTGCATCCACTCTTATTATTATCTCCCCTGGGCCCAAAACGATGGCCAAGGCTACCCTGTCTCTGGGAAACCCAGAGCCAGCCTCGGGGAATGTCAGATCTTTTCCCAGAGAGAGTTTCAAGCAGATTGTTTAGAGAGGGGATTAACCCTTCACAAAACACTGGTGGGGTGGGGGAATGCAAGGCTGGGTGAAGGGACAAATATAGTGAGATTTTTAGATGCCGCTAGCTTCCCCCCTTTTCTTTCCCAGTGGGCCCACATTTGATGGAAAGAGACCTAAAAGCAGTTCCAGGAGCTGGTGCCCTCTAGACGATGGTCAGTGGTCTGAAATTTAACATCTTGGGAATGGGGAGCTCAGCTAAGGACACCTGGCTCTTGCGGGCTCCTTTAAATGCAAGCCTCACGGAGTGCCAATCTGTTTTCATGCGCTGTTTCTGCACCAGCCAGTTCTCTAGTGTTTTGTTTATGTGCTTTTATAGCGGCTTGTGTAAGTGATTGCCTCCAGCTTTTTTCTTGCTCTTCCCATCACCGTCTATGTTATATGCTGGAAAGCTATCCTGGTTTTCTTTGGACACAGAGAATGTGACATGGCCTTCCCTCATAGCTTCTTCTGGTGATGGATATTGTTCTTTTCCTTCCTTCCTTCCTTCCTTCCTTCCTCCCTCCCTCCCTCCCTTTTCGCTCCCTCTCTCTGTCCCTCAGATTTATTGAGTCTGTATTTCAATAACTGTCTGGTTTGATACCTCAACCAAACAAGACAGGTACAGACTTCAACAGATAGTTAGGACCGCAGAAAAAACAATTGCAACCAGCCTATTTTCCATTAAGGACCTGTCTATTGAGCCCGGTCAGAAGGTGGACTGAGAAATTATCTACAGGTCCCTCACATCCTGGACATAAACTGTTTCAGCCCCTTCCCTCAAGACTCTGCTATAGGGCATTCATTGCATGCCAAAACAATTAGGCACAGGGGCAGTTTTTTTCCTCGTGCCATCACTCTGCTGAACACTTAATCCCCACAATATTGTTTTATGTCATACCTAGTTGTATGGCTGTAGTATTTTATTATTATCCTTCTCATCTTCTCTACTACCCCCTCTTATTGCTACCACATTATGATTATTACTCTGTTGCTTTGCATGTACAGAGAGTTTCTACATTGAAGAGAAGTTCCTTATGTATCTAATCACACTTGGTCAAATAACGTTTTCCTATTCCTATTCCTATTCCTATTCCTATTCCTATTCCTATTCCTATTCCTATTCCTATTCCTATTCCTATTCCTATTCCTATTCTAGCTTCGCCTTGCCTCACCTCACCTGTGCTGTTGTTGTTAGTTGTGAAGTCATGTCCGACACATCACGACCCACCCATGGACAGCATTCCTCCAGGCCTTCCTGTCCTCTACCATCCTCCAGAGACCATTTAAGCTCACTCCAACTCCTTCAGTGACTCCATCCAGCCACCTCATTCTCTGTCATTCCGTTCTTCTTTTGCCCTCAATCTTTCCCGGCATGAGGCTCTTCTCCAGTGAGTCCTTCCTTCTCATTAGGTGGCCAAAGTTTTTGAGTTTCATCTTCAGGATCTGGCCTTCTAAAGAGCAGTCAGGATTGATCTCCTCTAGGACTGACCGGTTTGATCGCCTTGCAGTCCAAGGGACTCGCAGGAGTCTTCTCCAGCACCAGAGTTCAAAGGCCTCAATTCTTTGGCGCTCAGCCTTTCTTATGGTCCAACTTTCACAGCCATACATTGCAACTGGGAAAACCACAGCCTTGACTATACACACTTTTGTTGGCAGGGTGATGTCTCTGCTTAGCTTAGCCTAGCCTAGCCTAATTTCTTCCTCATTCCCTCTGGTCATTATCTTCCTTCCTTCCTTCCTTCCTCCCTTCCTTCCTTCCTTTAGCTAAAGCAAACTGACATTGCCAACCAATGTGATTGAATTATAATTCACAGCAATCCCAGTCGACTGGCAGGTGCCATTTTCTATTTCTGCAACCTGGCTAAGAGACCTGGATCTCAGTCTACTCAACCATATAGTTTTCTTGACTTTGCATCAGTTGCTATTTCTTGTGAGGATGAAATGAAGAAAGGGCTCTCTTTCTTTCCATGCTCTATGGCAGAATCTGTTACTTTGAAGGATTCTTTGAATCCCCAACATCATCAACACAGTTGAGTAAATATTTAGAAAAATAATAAAAGATAGAAAATAAATAAGTGCAGTGGCACCCCACTACCTGAGTGCTTCAAAACTCATCTAATTTGATACTCGGTGTGTTTTGATGCAAAACTTTTGTCCCGATACTCATTGTTTCTCCTGGTACTTGACACATAGGGTAGAACCTCTTGGTGTTGGCAGCCTTGTGACTCACTACCCCTTCTGGCCAAAATAAAGGGTCACATGTTAAGTCATAGGTTCGTTTGGTACTGGTCATTTTTAGTACTCGTTGTGCCTCCCCAAAAACAACCAACGATGAGTACTAAGGTACTGCTTTATACTTCTTCTTGTGCCATATCTGTCATCGGACATTGGCGATCATGTTGCCAATCCTATATTTGTCAACAGCTGCGTGAAAAAGTGCTGCTGAGTTTTATCCAAACCGGTCCCTTAGATTTTGAAGCCATGATGTTCTTCTTCTGCCTGGACCTCATTTGCCTTCAATCTTTCCCTGGGGGATTAAGTGAAGGATGCCGTATTTTTCGGGGTGTTGCATCACACGTCCAAAATATTCTAACTTTTGCTTTTTGATGATTTCCCTTGGCTTTCCCAGGCGGCTTATTGCCTCCTCATTTGTGATTTTGTTAACCCATCTTATACCTAACAGCTGCCTGTAAATCCACATTTCAAATGCTTCTAGTCTCTTCAAGTGGTTTCCTGTCAGAGACCAACTCTCTACTCCATAGAGCAGGATAGAAAAGGTGTAACATCTGACAAGCCTGATTTTCAGTCTTAGGCTTATGTGGTGACTGCAGAAAATCTTTTTCATTTTGAAGAAAGCTGTTCGAGCTTTCTCTATCCTTGTCTTTACTTTACCACTTTATACAAAAGGAAAAATGGATGTGATTTAAGAAGAAACGTGGCAGGGAAGACCCGATAGGCTCATGTGTAATGCTGCACTTGTCTACAAATCAAGCCTCCTAAGAAAGGGTGAGCTTAAGAAGAACACATATATCAGTGCCAGTGGACAACTGCCCATGAAGACTGTGGCTGGGAGAAATTGTCACAAGCAAAGAGGCAACAACAGCCGCTTCTTAGTTGTGCCTCAAGATCCAAGAGTCTCTGCAAAGCCTCTTTTAGCAAAAGAGGCTTTGGCTCTTGAACACGGCACAGCCTGTTGATGGGCACTCTAAGGATGGGAGTTGTTGTTCAATAAAACTCAGCTTAGGGAAATCTAGACAAAAAGTTGGACTCAATATAATTAGAAATTGCTGAAATGGGAAATATCTTCCTCCTTCTCCTCTTCACTTTCTCCTCCTCCTTCTCCTCCTCCCTCCATTCTCCTTCTCCTCCTCCCTTCCTCCTTCTCCTTCTCTTCCTCCCTCCCTTCTTCTCCTTCTCCTCCTCCCTCCCCCCTCCCCTTCCCCCTCCTTTTCCTTCTCCTTCCCCTTCCTTCCTCCTCCTCCTCATTCTCCTCCCTCCCTTCTCCTTCTCCTCCATCTCCTCCTCCCTTCCTTCTCCGCCTCCTTCTCCCTCCCTCCCTTCTCCTTCTCCTCCTCCCTTTCTTCTCCTCCTTGATTTGGGGGATGAGTTTGCTGATTTGTTTTTTCTCGTGGGTACTCTGCCTCCAAAGGAAGACATGGCCTTATCTTCTTGTGGCAGTCAGGAATCCATCAGGATGAGGCATGGTGTTTGAGCAGATTAATTTAAGCCATCACACTTCTCCTACTACTGATAATGCTCTCCTGACCTTGTTGCCAGTCAGGGAGATGTCACCCTGTATATCAGAGAAGCTGGTTTATGTTGTAGGCAGTTCACATGAAGAGCACATGATGTTTGGTCTAATCTGGAGGTCACGAAAGCAGTAATGACAGTAGCCAGGCCTGGTAAACACCAATAGGAATGTAACTTCAATTAGTTTAGATAATTGGGATCTAACTGAGGATTATCTGCTTCTAGAGATGGTTTTCCATGACAGGATTACACAATTTATCTGTAGACACAATACATTCAGAAACCTTGGTCTGATGTCCCATCTGCCTGTTTTTTTTTTTAAAAAGTTGGGCCCCGTACACTGCAAAACAAACCACCAGCCTCTAGCTTTATCTCAGTTTTTAGGGACAATTGACATTCTTTAGAAAATAAAAATGGTGAAAGACTTCAGCTCACTACTTTGGAAAATGATCTACCTATGCAGATACTAAAACAAAAGAAATCTGGGATGGATGGTAGAATCATAGGATTAGAAGGTAATTTAGAGGTTTTCAATCCCAACTTGTTCTGCAAAATTCCCTATCACCGCATCCCACCAGCTGGCCACGCAGTCTCTGTTTAAGAAGATTCTACAATCCTTCGAGATACCACCATTCCATTGTCCAACGATTCTCACTCTTAGGAATCGAAGTCCAGTGAAAATAATCTTCTTTGCCATTGTTTCTAGGGACATCTGCACTGTAGGAACAATTCTGCCATGTCTTCTATATTACATTCCTTCCGATACCTGAAGACAATTATCCAGGGATGGGATTCAGAAATTTTAGCAACCAGTTCTCTACCCAGTTGCTGGGTAGGCATGGCCATGGTGGGCATGACTTACTCAGCCTCCTGCACCATGGGAGGGTGGGCATTTTCACCCTCCCCAGACTCTGGAGGTTTTCCCAGAGCCTCTGGGAGGGCAAAAATAGCCTCCTCAGGGCTCCAGAGGCCCAAAACAGATTTCCATTTTTGGACTTCCAGAACTTCTAGTAAGCCTGTTTTTCACCCTCCCAGAGCCTCCACGTGGGCCCTGCACTTACCTGGCATCCAAACTGGGCCCGCGTGGAGACTCCTGGGAGGAGCAGGGTAGGCAGGAGTCAGCCAGTCCTTGCACTACCGGTTCGGTGAACCAGATTAAAATTAACATCCGGTTTGCCCGAACTAGTTCGAACTGGCTGAATCTCACCCCTGCAATTATCTCATCCTTCTTCAATCTTCTCTTCTCTGTTTCTTTCCAAAATGTTTCCTTCCAGCTAGCTTGCTTGCTTGCTCTTAGTTAACTAGGAAGGATAATGTTGAAGTCCCAGTTCTTCTGGTTTAAAAAAAAAATATTTGGAAAATGCCAAATTAGCACACCGCAAAGCAAAGCAGCAGATTCTGACACACTACGTCCAAGAAAACGATAGGCTTTCCTTGGTCCTTTGTAGACTTTCTTGGAAAATAGCAGGTGGCCGCATGGCATTCTGACTTTCCTTGGGAAATATTCTCCTTTGCCAAGACTAAAAGGGCCAAAGTATGAACCTTGGGGGAACATGTTGGAAACCAAGGGCATTGCGACTATTTCACCTGATCAAGGGATATTGACATGGTGACTTGCCTTACCAATTCCATTCCAATCAGCCATTCTGCAATGGCTGATTGGAATGGAATTGCAAAATCCACAATAGGTTTTAAAAATGCCAAAAGTGCCCACCAATCCACCATATTTGTGTTGATTTGAAATTTGGGGTGCTTTCGACTGAAAGAACCGTGGTGGTGCAGTAGTTTGACTGCAGTATTGCAGGCTGACTCTGCTTATTGCCAAGAGTTCGATCCTGATCAGCTCAAGGTTGACTCAGCCTTCCATCCTTCTGAGGTTGATAAAACAAGGATCCAGATTTGGGGGCGGGGGAACACACAATATGTTGACTCTGTAAACCGCTTAGAGAGTGCTGTAAAGCACCATAAAGTGGTATATAAGTCTGTGTGCTATTGTTATTGCTATTGAAAGACTTCCTATAGATCAGTGATGGTGAACTTTTTTGGCACCGAGTGCCCAAACCAGAACAAGCATGCATGTGCGTGCATGTGCGTGTGCTGGAGTGCTGGAAACTCGAAAACCAGCTGGCTGGCGCACACATGCCTATTCTTTGGCCATTTTGGGGCTGTTTTCAGGCTGTTTTTCAGCCCAAAATGGCCCGGAAAACAGCCCAAAAAATGGCCTGGTTTTTTTTGTCATTTTCAGACCGTTTTCTGGCTCTCCGGCTCCCGTGAAGACCAGCTGGTGACGGTGTGCATGCCCACAGAGAGGGCTCAGTGTGCCACCTCTGGCACATGTGCCATTAGTTTGCCATCATGGCTATAGAAGAAAGACTTATTCAGGGGTAAAATCTACTTACCGGTTTGGAAGCGCATGCGCTATGCATGCAGACCTTATGCACATGCACAACAATTTATATGCATGAGCAGAAGGTAAAAAAAAACACATTACTTCTTGGTTAAAACCAGGAAGTAATGACACCCAGGTGGGTGGGTGGAGCTTCGCTCTACCATCGCTACCGGATCACCAAACCACCGGCCAAGATCGTTACCAGACTGGGCAATCCGGGAGCATTTCACCCCTGAACTGATTCCTATCAAAACAGAGCACATGGCCACCCTCGGTCAAAGTCTAGATTGCCCCATTGAGTTGTAATCCTCTTCTCCAGTTCCTTCCCACTTCCTTGGAATGCCCCCTGGCCAATTCTGGTTTTCAAGCAGGTCATGGGAATCCCTGCAGCTCCAGCTGGAGCTTTTTTTTTTTCTAAAACTGACTGTGACTCAAGACTTGAGTGAGCTTGTACAATTTGTCCCCAGGGATTAGAGGACAACAGTTGTTGTCCGTCCATAGAAGAGGCCCAGTGGCAGGAGCGTCTTGGTCTAATTCTGTCTGCAGGGTGTGGTCAGAAAAGTCAAGATGTGCAAAGGACATTAAAAACAGGTTGTCATGCACTAGGGAAATCAGGAAGTCCAGCCAGTTCAAATAGGCATAAAGATTTATTGCAAGCTGAAGCTCTCTATAAGAATATGAACTACTAACTGTCCAAGAAAATTAGTGATAGATAAAGGAGTCAAAAGAATTCAAGGTGGGATGGATTTAGACAGGGGTGGGCTTCAAAAATTTTAGCAAGGGGTTTTCTTGGGTGGGTATGGCCATGGTGGGCATGGCCTATTGGCCTCCTGCACCACGGCGGGGTGTGTGTGTGTGTTTTTGCTCTCCCCGGTCTCAAGAGGCTTTCCTTGAGCCTCTGGGAGGGCGAAAACAGCCTCTCCGGGCTTTGGAGGTCCTCTGTGCGCCTGTTTCTGGCCTTCCCAAACTTCCGGTAGGCCCATTTTTCACTCTCCCGGAGCCTCTGTGCGTGCCCTGCACTTATCTGCATCCAAAATGGGCTGCGTGGGGACTCCTGGGAGGTGTGGAGTGGGATGGGCAGGGCCAGCCAAGAATGGGATTTGGGGGTATTCCGAACTGCACAGAATCTTAACTAGAAGTTCTCCCAAACCCCTGCAAACCCCCAGCAGCCCATCCCTGGACTTAGATCTCTTGCGGGCGCGAAGGGACTCGTGACAGTTGACATGTTTGACTCCCTCCCTTGGGCTCATCCTGGTCATCTCTTACGCATTGCGGTGGTTGCCATCTTAACTTCTGACTTCCCCATCCAATGGACTTCGCTTGCCAGAAGCCAGGTGGGAAGCTCACACACTGCAATTACCTTAGCATAAGGCTCTGCAACTGTTATAAATATGAGCCAATTGTCCCAAAGATGCTTTTTTCAGGAGGCAACTGGACTTTCTTGTTTTTTCTTTGAAGGCGTTTCGCTTCTCATCCCAGAAGCTTCTTCAGCTCTGACTGGACGGTGGGGAATGGAAGGATTGATACTCCTTGCAGACAGCTGGTTATTTGCATGATCCTTTTAGAGGGTCCTTGAAACACTTGGAGGCTTTAACTATTTTAACTATCTAACTTTTGCTTTAAAAAAGGAAACTACTTTTAACTATAAGCCAAACACCCAAATTGCCAAGCACCCAAATTACAATCAATCGTGAATTCGTGAAACCTCTTCAACATTACAATGTTGTAATGTTGAAGAGTTGCATGTCACTTTTTCCGAGGCTGTTATGACTTCAAGCCATTGTGAAATGAACATTTATAGGTTGTGGACTACCTATACAGATTCTGAGATGCTACCTTAATCATTCATAGGTCCTTGGTTAGGGCTTGGATGATTAAGTTTCCAGGTGTCTTTGCCTGAATCTAACTGTAGATTACCCATGCATAATATTTTAATTAATAAATTGTAAATTCATAATTGTATCTATCTTGGTGTTTCTCAGACTGTAGGCTGGTAGAAACTAATAGTTAATGTGTGGAACTCTGGAACTCCTTGACACCAGGAAATTACATTGGCAAAGTATTATAGCAAGATTAAAAAAAACCAAAACCAGTTATCAGCAATAGCTGGGCATGGCAAATTACTTCTGTAGTTGCTGCTATGTTCTCAACTTACAACCATTCATTTAGTGACCATTCAAAGTTATAACCGCACTGAAAAAAAGTGATTTATGACCATTTTTCACTCGTACGGTCGTGGCAACATCCCTGTGGTCAGGTGATCAAAATTCAGACACTTGGCAACTGGCATGTATTTATGATGGGTGCAGTCAACTTAACTACTGTCAGAAGTAAAATTAGCATCCGATTCGCCTGAACCACTCCGAACCAGCTGAATCCCATCCCTGGTTGTATGTCAAGGACTACTGTGATTGGTGATCTTTCTCATCCAAGAAGCTTCTTCAGTTTTTGACTGAATGGTGGAGAATTCAGTCAGAATTCGTTGCGCCCATGTAACACCTCTCCTGCGTGAGCTGTACTGGCTCCCAGTGATCTTCCAGGTGCGATTCAAGGTGTTGGTCACCACCTTTAAAGCGCTCCATGGCTTAGGGCCTGGGTATCTACGAGACCGCCTTCTGCCACCAATAGCCTCCCACCGACCAGTTTGCTCTCACAGAGAGGGACTCCTCAGGGTGCCGTCAGTCAAATTATGTTGACTGGCGACCCCCAAGGGGAGGGCCTTCTCTGTGAGGGCTCCAGCCCTTTGGAATGAATTGCCCCCAGAGATACGTAACATCCCTGACCTCCGTACTTTCCGCTGTGCCCTCAAGACCCTGATGTTCCAGCAGGCGGGGCTGACTATTTAAACAATTTTTAATTTGTTATTTTAATTCTGGGTTTTTTATTCAATTGGGCCAAACTATTTAATAATTTTAAATTGTATTTTATGATGTTTGTGTTTGTGTTTTTACCTTGGCTGTACACTGCCCTGAGTCCTACAGGAGAAGGGCGGTATAGAAATATAATCAATCAATCAATAAATAGAACTGAAGCAGCTTCTTGGATGAGAAGCGAAACGTCTTCAAGGAACAACAAAGAATACCCAATTGCCTTTGAAAAAAGCATCTTTGGGACAACCATGACCTGGATGACTGAGAATGACAGATGATATTAGGATGCGTGAAAGGAGAAGGGACAAGGTTCATATGTATAATCTGTACCAAGCTACTCAAAATTCTTTTTAAAAAAACAAAAACCCAACTCTGTCTGATTAGGAATATTTAATGTTGCAGATGTATTAGCAAAACTGAGTTAATTTTCTACAAATGAAACTCCCGGCCCAAAAGTTCCAAGGTTATATATATATATACTGTACACTCATATTGGAATGTTTGATTTTAAAGAATCATAAACCAGCTCTAAAACATTTAGGCTGAGTCAGACTTTTCGCTGCACCAGATAACTATTAATAGATGCCTCCCACTATTCCTTTATCCGTGAGCACCAGAGCTTCCTTTCCGTGGTTAAACTTTAATTTTGTAAACTTGAGATAATTTAGGATGGAGATTCTTAATAAGCTTTCCAATGAACTCTGAAGAGGAATCTCTGCCTATGAAATGGTATGCGGATCTCACTTTTGCACTTACAAGGCAAGTCTTGAGAAGAAAAACAAACAGAAAAACCCCAGCGAGTCGTTTTTTAACCAGTGGCAACCAAGGGGAAATAATAGCAGTAATAATGTTACTCTTGCTAGTGCTGTGGTTACCTTAGTTGCATTTTCCAAAGAACAGTTAAAGAGCAAAGCCATTTGCAGCCACAATGCAAAATACAAACAGTATGGCCAGGCAGAACAGTCTGTAGAGTATCTTTATATTTTACTTTATTTTATTTATTTTATTTTATTGTCAGATTTATATGCCACCCTTCTCCTGTAGGACTCAGGGCGGCTCACAACAATAAAACAACTCGACAATTATTTAAATAATATTAAAACCAAATATAAAATATATATTGCTTTATATATCGATGTTTATCAGATTATTGTACGCTGCCTACAATCGCTTTTTGTGCGATGGACTGCTGTACAAATATGATTGATAAATAAACAAATAAATACGTACGTACATACATATATACATACATACATAGGTAAAGGTTCCCCTCCCACATGCGTGCTAGTCGTTCCTGACTCTAGGGAGCAGTGCTCATCTCCATTTCTAAACCAAAGAGCCAGCGCTGTCCAAAGACGTCTCCATGCTCATGTAGCCAGCATGACTGAACGCCAAAGGCGCACGGAACGCTGTTCCCTTCCCACCAAAGGTGGTCCCTATTTTTCTACTTGCATCTTTTGCATGCTTTCGAACTGCTAGGTTGGCAGAAGCTGGGACAAGTAACGGAAGCTCATTCCCGTTAGGGATTCGAACTGCTGATCTGCTGACCTTCTGATCGACAAGCTTAGTGCCTTAGCCACTGAGCCACTGCATCCCCACATACATACATACCGGGGGTGGGTTCTACTTACCTTTACTACCGGTTCGCATCGTGCTCGCATGTGCTCTTCTGCGCATGCGCGGATCACCTCTGATGACGTCCGGGTCAGTGGGCGGAGCCTCCCGCTGGTTTTACTCCCAGTTCTTATGAACCGGTCCGAACCAGGAGCAACCCACCACTGATACATACGTATCCCAAAGGTGCTTTTTTAAGAGGCAACTGGACTTTCTGGTTTTTCTTTGAAGACGTTTCGCTTCTCATCCAAGAAGCTTCTTCAGCTCTGCTTTTTGTGACCTTCTGACAAGCAATATCAATGGAGAAGCCAGATTCACTTAACAAGCATGTTACTAATAACTGCCGTGATACACTTAACTGCTGTGGCATAAAAGGTCATAGAATGGGGCACTTAACAAGTCTCTGACTTAGCAGCAGAAATCTTGGTTTAATTGTGGTTGTAAATCAAGGACTACTTATAGACCCTTCTTATAATTGCCCTTCTGATGCATGTTAACTTGGAAACATCCACCTGTTTATTGGGGCTTATGGGCAGGCAACCAGGTGTGATGCTGATTTACCTGAGAACAGACCAATGGAATACAGGCAAGTCCTTGACTTACGACCACAATTGAGCCCATCCTTTCTGTAGCTAAGTGAAACAGCTGTTAAGTGAATCTTGCCCCATTTTTAGAACTTTTCCTGCCACAGTTGTTAAGTGAAGCGCTGGAGGTTATTAAGTGAGTAACGGTTGTTAAGTGAGTCCATGTTCCCCATTGATTTTGCTGATAAGACAGTCACAAAAACTGATCCCATGACCCCAGGACACTGCAACTGTCGTAAATATCATCTGCATTGTGATCAGGTGGCCATGGGGATGCTGCAACGGTAGGTGTGAAAAACGTAACTTTGAATGGTCACTAAATGAACTGTTGTAAATTGAGGACTACCTGTAGAAAACTAGAGTGGGAGACAAGTGTTTATAGCTGAAGTGTTCAAGGAGGAGGTGGAAAAACGCAGCACAGAACAGTTCAACCTAGATCGATCGTGTTGGGGGGGCTGTCGAGCCATCAGGACACCCCTTAAATGCCCTTGTCTTCACTATTAGACATGTAATTCTGCCTATGCCAAGCTTTGTTGGATTCAAGCCACTGAATTTTCAAGGGAAACAAAAAGGCCTACATCGTTTTTTTTCTTCTTCATTCAAGATCTGAGCCCGAGTTTCCAACCACATCCATCCCTGGTCGGCTGCTCCATTTACACACAAGTGGCAAACAAACTTTGATTCCTTTGATTCCCAATGGGTAACCTTAACCCCAAAGGGGTGCATGCATGCAGATCGTCTCAAGTGCAAACCCCCAAATGGCTTTCTCTGCACAAACTTTGGTTCCTTGGGGCTAAGGTTACCCAATGGGGCTGCATGCAGATCACTGATGAGATCCGAATTTTTTTATTACCGGTTCTGTTAATGTGGCTTGGTGAGCCTGGCAGGGGAAGGATACTGTAAAATCTCCATTCCCTCCCCACTCCAGGGGAAGGATACTGCAAAATCTCCATTCCCTCCCCACTCCAGGGGGAAGGATACTGTAAAATCTCCATTCCCACCCCACTCCAGGGGAAGGATACTGCAAAATCTCCATTCCCTCCCCACTCCAGGGGGAAGGATACTGTAAAATCTCCATTCCCTCCCCACTCCAGGGGAAGGATACTGCAAAATCTGCATTCCCACCCCACTCCAGGGGAAGGATACTGCAAAGTCCCCATTCCCTTCCCACTCCTGGGAGAAGGATACTGCAAAATCTGCATTTCCACCCGACTCCAGGGGAAGGATACTGCAACATCCCCATTCCCTCCCCACTCTGGGGCCAGCCAGAGGTGGCATTTGCCGGTTCTCCGAACTACTCAAAATTTCCGCTACCAGTTCGTCAGAACCTGCTGGATTTCACCCCGATGCAGATCATCGGAGGGGAGGGGGTGAACCCCCCTAAACAGCTTTCTCTGTGCAAACTTTGATTCGTTTTGGGCTAAGGTTATCCCATGTGGGGATGCATGCCGATCACCTCGGGGGTGGGGGTTGAACCCCCAAACAGCTTCGTTCAGCAGAGACAGCGGCATGCGGCATGGATACCCTCCCTGTGCGCACACGCTCTGTGCACAATCCGGACTATTGTCCTTTGTTCCCACATGTCTCCCACAGGTACTCTGCTTGCGTGGCCCAGGGTGAACTTTCAGTCCCTCTCTCTGCCTCGCCTTGGAACGAGCTCCTCTTCCTTGGCAGCCTTCCCAAAGTGAAAGGTTAACAGCCTTCATTCAAGAGGTGGCCTTTCTCCCCTCCCTCACAACCTCCCCCCCACCCTGTGCCCCCCATTCCCCTCCTATGCACAGATAGGCTGTGTGTTTCTAGCCAATCCCTCCCTCTCCCACCCCCCACCCCCACCCCGCCGCCCGCGAAGGCTCCGAGATGCCAACATTGTCAAGCCGAATCCAGGTGCTGAGCTTATAAGGCCGTGCAAAACAATACCGGCATCTCTCGCCTGTGACTGGGGCTCTATTTTTTTTTTCCAGGCTGGCGTCAGTGAGTCTGCCTCGCTCTCGGGACTCGGCATAATTAGCGAGCGAGCCAGGCAAAGACCCTCGCCGGCAGCTTTCACTGAAGCCTTTGCCGCCCAGCGATCCGCCTCTCCACCCCACCACCCCCTCCCTTCCACTTTCCCAACTCCGGGCCGGGCTCTTGCCCTCCCTCCCGCCTCCCCCCCATCCCACAACAAAAGAAGCATTATTTTGTAACAACAGATTAAAGAGATTGGGGGGGGGGAAGGAACCATCTCTGTGGGGAGGGGTGCTGGGAAGAGTGGGGGGGGGTCTTTAAAGCTGAATCAGGAGGGCTTTCGGAAGCAGGACGAGTGGTCCAGCCCTTGTTTCTTGGAATGTGTAAAAAATGTGCAGGGAAAGAAATTTTGTGTGTGTGTCCCCTATACGGGCTTGGGGAAGGGAGCCTGCCTACAAGAGGTGGGTTCCACTGGGGTCTGGAAGGGGCTTTAACTAAAACATACGAAGAAGAAGAATTGCAGGAACTGGGTAGACCAAGATCTACTGGAAAAGAAGGGCCAGGGGTAGCATGGTAGCAGAAGGGCTACTATCACAAGGGAGAGGAGGCCAACCTCTTTACCAAAAAGCACCTGTAGGCAGGACAAGAAACGATGGATGGATGGATGGAAACTAACCAAGGAGAGAAGCAATTTAGAACTGAGGAGAAAAGTCCTAAACAGCCAAAACAATCAAACGGTGCAACAAATTGCCTTTAGAAATTGTGGGTGCGCCGTCGCTGGAGGTTTTCAAGAAGAAACTGGGCAGCCGTTTGTCCGGAATGATATAGGGTCTCCTGCTTGAGCAACGGGGTTGGACTAGGTGACCTCCAAGGACCCTTCCAACTCTGTTATTCTGCTGTGTTATGATTACGTGATGTTGGCCTCACAGAAAACATGGCCCAATGAGTCAGTTTTCTTTATTGTAAAGCTACTGTGTTTCTCCGAAAATAAGACCCTGTCTTATATTTTTTTTGAATCCTGAAATAAGCGCTTGGCCTTATTTTCGGGGAGGTCTTATTATTTTGGGGTGCATGGAGCAAGACAAGGCTCCTCTTGCTGTCTTACCTGATTTCCAGCTCTCTCTCCCTAACCCTAACCAGAGGAAATGGCGGGACCAGCTGTGCATGCGTTTAAATATTTGGGGGGGGGCTTATTTTTTGGGGGAAGTTATTTTTAGTGCATGCGCTCAAAAGCCCGATTGGGCTTATTATTCGGGGAGGTCTTATTTTGGGGGAAAGGGTACCTTGACAGAATCTGAAAGTACAATTCCCCACTCTTCTCCTTTACCACCAAAGAAACTAGGGAGGGTCTCTTGTAAGCCTCCAAGGTCCCTTTCAACTCTATTATTATTATTTTTTTACTGTTTATTGCACTCTCACATCACCTTCCTGAGCCTGATGCCCGGCAGGCATTCTTGTACCTTCAGGTACTGTATATAAATGCAGGGATGAGAGAGAGGAATGGGAACCCGGCAGGTGGATCAACTACCTCTGGTTGACCTTGAAAGATCTTCAAAAAAAGATATCCAGGTGAGCAATGGACCAATCTTTCTCAAACCTAGCAACTTTAAAAGACATGTGGACTTCAACTTCCAGGATTCCACTTCCATCTATCTTAGAGTTGCTAAACTTGAGAAACCTCAATAGACAGAAGATCAATGGGGAACCCTAGAAGTAAAATATGGGCTGGGAAGTCCCAAAAGCATTCCACAACATGGTTGTGGCAATCCCCTTCAGCCTTGTTGCTAAATAAACCATCCCATGGGCTTGTCCCACACTTGAAGTGGACTCAAGGGAGACTACTAATTATCTTACTGGTATCTATCTCTTCCCACTTATGACTATAACCATGTTGCTTGTATCTTTCAATTTATATTGTTTTTATTTGTTTCCTAGTACAATTTGATAGCTTATTAGTAACCTTGGCTAACACTAAGTGTTGTATCTTTTTATTCTTGATGAATGTATTTTATTCTCCTTATGTATACTGAGAGCATATACACCAAAGATAAATTCCTTGTGTGTCCAATCACACTTGGCCAATAAAGTATTCTATTCTGTTCTGTTCCGTTCCGTTCCGTTCCATTCCCATTCCCATTCCCATTCCCATTCCACTCTGGAAACAAGTAACCGTATTGTCAGTCATCTAAGTCATGGTTGTCCGAAAGGTGCATTTTTCAGGAGGCAACTGGACTTCCTGGTTTTTTCTTTGAAGACATTTTGCTTTTCACCCAAGAAGATTTTTCAGCTCTAACTGGATAGTGGGGAACGGAAGGATTTATACTCCTTGCAGACAGCTGGTCATTTGCATCCTTTTAGAGGGTCCTTGAAGCACGTGGAGGTTTATCTGTCCTCAGGGTCACCTGAGTAGTACAAATGGTTCTTATAGTTTGCCATTTTTCCTTCTGGAAATCCCTTCCTACTCCCACACCATTCCAAGGGTATTCATCCCAAATTGTATAGCTAAAAGTCTGTAGAGATTCTCAATCATCCAGGTCACGGAAGTAAACTGCATATTGAGCCCCTTGAAAATTCTGGGAGTTGAAGTCCGTACATTTTAAAGTTGCTAAGGTTGAGACACCCTGTACAAGCAGTCCTCGACGTACAACCGTTCATTTAGTTACTGTTCAAAGTTACGAGGGCACTGAAAAAAGCTTCTTGGATGAGAAGCGAAAGGTCTTCAAAAGAAAAAACAAGAAAGTCTCTTGAAAAAAGTACCTTTGGGCCATTTCGTTTTTATTTCTCCCCAGCTGAATGCAGAAATGTCAACCTCCTGACTTTGCCTAGCTATGCTCATTCTTCCCTTCCAGTGAATTTAGGAGTGCTTGCTTTAGGTCATAGCATTATTCTAGTACATTTCCCCCACCCACATCAGTTTTCAGCAGAGCTGAATCGTGCAGTGGGGCAAAACAGCGTCAGGTTAGGCATGTTTTCAGTTGTCGCTTGAGAGAAGTTGCAAGCTGAGGTGTTCTTTTTCCTGAATCTGTGGCTTGCGTGATGTCAGAATGTCAGAATCTATGAACCTGGAGTGTACGTGCAACAGAACGAGCCTTAGAAGTGATAGAAATGAGTACAACCAATACCAGTACATGTCCAGAACATTTCAGCTAAGAGGCCCCATATCGCTTCCAGACCAGGGTTTGACAAGGACTGAGCAGAAGCCAAGAAAACTCTCGTCTTGGTTTATAAAATGTACAAAAGCGAGATTGGGAATAGTAATAAAACAAGTCTTAAACATCTTATTACTCTCAAAAAGCAATATAAGGAACTGATTGAAAAGAATGTAAGAGAAAAAAATAGACAAGATAGGAAAATAGGAGAGAAAAAGAAAAAGAAAGAAAGAGAAAGAAAGAAAGAAGATGAAGGAAAAAAGGGAAAGAGAATGGAAGGAAGGGAGGAAGGAAGGAAGAAAGGATTTCCAATATTCTTTAAAGCAATTAAACATAGTTAATTGCAGGAGTGAAATCCAGCAGGTTCTGACAGGTTCTGGAGAACCAGTAGCAGAAATTTTGAGTAGTTCAGAGAACTGGCAAATGCCACCTCTGGCTTGTCCCAGAGTGGGGTAGGAATGAAGATTTTGCAATATCCTTCCTCCAGGAGTGGGGAGGGAATGGGGATTTTTCAGGATCCTTCCCCTGCCACACCCACCAAGCCACACTATGCCCAAAAAGCCATGCCCACTGAACCGATAGTAAAAAAATGTGGATTTCACCACTGGTTAATTGTATTGTCTCCCTTCCAAATTGCTCAAAGGGGTAGCTAGTTTTTAAAATGACTCCTTTCATTCAAAAGCCCTTACTGATAATAAATGAGCATATCAAGCTGTTCAGCATAATAAAAATCTTGACGTATTTATTTCACAACAGTCCCTTCCTTTGCTCCCAGAAGCGTAGCCCAATTCGGGATTTTATACCTCCTTGGGCCGATGGGTCAAAAAGTTTTTTCTTTTTCTTTTTTTTTTTTAAAGTTAGCTCTCTCCTTCTTCCTCTGCGCTGGAGGCCCAGCCGATCTCTGCAGCCGAAATCAGAAACAGCAGCCTTCCAAAGGGCTCAGGCAGAATCAAGAGGAAAGGGAAGGAACGTCAGCAGCTGTGGGACAATCTGGCTTTTTATAACCAAAACTCTCAACCGCCTGAGAGTTTGAACGCGAAGTTCCTCAAGGGCCAAGCCACAAGGGTGTCAGATGGGGCAGGATGTGAAGCACTGTGTGCCACAGATTGCTGGCGCCAGGGAGGTGATTCACCGCACGCCTGCATCTCAAGGTTCAGATTGGATGTCAGGCTGCATCAAGGAATTTTGGAAAGAAAAAATGCATTTCAACAAAGGGAACCTTATCATCGTCCGGGATATACAGAGGCAGATAGATCCTTTTATACTCACGATTTTTTTTTTAAAAGAACATTGTATACAGCCTTGTTCTCCTTGGTTAGCCAAAGAAGACGAAGGAGAGATGGGGAGCGGAGAGGGGGAAGAGGAGGAGGAGGAGGAGAGGATGCAGAGCAAATGTTAGCAGCTGGTGGCCAATTTTTTCCCCAGTGTCTGTTTTTTGGGACACCCTGACAGCTGTTTCCTGTAGCCTGCTATCTCATGGGCTCATCTTGAAGGGATGTGGTACCGGCACCCCCCTCACCCCGTTCCAGTCCTCCTGCACGGTCTGTTTCCTGCACCGGGACACTGGCCTGCGCCTTCTTTCTCACGACCTGCTCGGAGGTCAGCTGGACTCCTCGAAAGGGCTCCGCTAAGCCAGCCCAGAAACCCTTTGAGTAAAAATAATCCTCCCTCTCTGTTGCACCACCCCCCTCCCAGGACTTCTCTCCTTTTGGCTATCTTGCTGACCTGAATGCTTTCCCAACAAGATGGCCTCCACACCTATATTTACATCCTGTCTTCATGGGAGACCCAAGACATTAGGGAAGAGTTCCAGAAAGTTTCACCAGATGAGCAAAGATGTTCGGAAGTCACGGTGCCTTTGTTTAATGTACAGCAGAGGTCTCCAAACATGGCAACTTTAAGACTTGTGGACTTCAATTCCCAATATTCCCCAGGCAGTTGTGACTTGCTGGCTAGGGAATTCTGGGAATTGAAGTTCCACAAGTCTTAAAGTTTGGAGTGATTTACAGTCTTGAAACAAAGTCTACCACAAGTATTTCGATGGGCCAAAGGCCACCAATCCAGGGGTGAAATGCTCTTGGTTTGGACCCGATCGGGCGATCCGGTAGTGATCGTGGCTGGTGGTTCGGAGAACTGGTAGCGATGGTGGCGCGAGACTCCGCCCACCCGCCCGGATGTCGTTACTTCCTGGTTTTAACCAGGAAGAAATGTGTTTTTTACCCTCTGAGCATGCACAGAAGTTTTTGTGCATGCACAGAGGGTCTGTGTGTGCATGTGACGCACACGCATGAGTGAAGTGAGCATGCACGCATGGCACGTGCTCTTCTGAACCAGTAAGGAAGGAAGTAGATTTCACCCCTGTGCCAATCATCTTACATCTACCTTGGATTCACTTTACCGATTTCCAATTTGTTTCCAGAAGAAATTCAAAGGGCTGGTTTTGAATCTTGAGGTAGTCCTTTATTATACAATGATTCGTTTACTGGCTGGTCACAGTTTACGACAGCACTGAAAAAAGATGAGATGATCAAAGTTCACACTGACAACTGTTGCAGCATCCCCATGATGATCAAAATTCAGACACTTGGCAACTGGCATGTATTTATGACAGTTGCATTGTCCTGGGCTCAGCTGATCCTCATTTGTCACCTTTGCGGCCAGCTTGTGACAAGCAAACAAAATGGGGGAAGCCAGATTCACTTAACAACCAGATAATTCACTTAAGACAGGGGTCTCCAAATGCGGAAACTTTTAAGACTTGTGGACTTCAACTCCCAGAATTCCTCAGCCAGCTGATGGAATTTGGAGACCCCTGATTTAAGAACTGCAGTGATTCCCTTAACAACCATGGCAAAAGGATAGTAAAGTTGGGCATGATTCACCGAACAATTACCTGGTTTAATAACAGAAATTGTGGCCTCAATTTTGGTTCTAACTCGAGGAATGCCTGTAAGAAGGAAATTCCTGACACTGAGAACTATTAAGGAGTGGAATAGCTGGCCTGTGGTGCTCCATTGCTGGAGTCAATGTTACTCCAGCGGTGGGTGCTCCCTTGCTGGAGTTTTTTGAGAAAAGATTAGACAACCCGTTGTCTGAGATGGCATGAAGACTCCTCCCATGGACAGAGTGTAGGGTTACAAGACCTCCACGGTCCCTCCTAACCAGTGGTGAAATTCAAATTTTTTTGCTTCCGTTCTGTGGGTGTGGCTTGGTGGGCGTGGTGTGGCTTGCTGGGCATGGCAGGGGAAGGATACTGCAAAATCTCCATTCCCACCCCACTCTGGGGCCAACCAGAGGTAGTATTTACCGGTTCTTTGAACCACTCAAAATTTCCGCTACCGGTTCTCCAGAACCTGCTGTATTTCACCATTGCTCCTAACCCTATTAATATATGATAATTCTTTGCTGTCAACTAATGGCTGAAAAGTCGATTGGTCAACTGATTGCTTTCATTCCTTAAAAGTATGAGTCAAACAAAAAAGATGCAATCCACCAACGGTTTGATGGAAAGAAGATATGAAAAATATGGGCCGAGGCACATGAGCTAACCCGAGCCTTGCCAGTTAGAGGAAATGTTTTACATCAGTGTTTCTGAACTTTGGCAACTTTAAGAGGTCCGGACTTCAACTCCTCAAATTTTCCAGCCAGCTAGGTGGGTTTACTTTCGGGCCAGTCACTCTCTCTCGGCCCCCCACACTTCATAGGGTTGTTGTGCAAAAAAATAGGAGAAGAAAAGAGAACTAGGTATGTTCACTACCTTGTTCTATTCATAAAAAGCCTGGTTTAGCTCTGCAGACTAAAGCACTGTAATTAACATCCAGCTATCTGCAATTACACCAGTTCGAATCTCCCCAGGGTCAAGGTTGACTCAGCCTTCCATCCTTTCTAAGGTAGGTAAATTGAGGACTCAGTTTGTGGGGGCAATAAGCTGACTTTGTATAAATATACAAAAGTATGAAGGCTATTGCTTAACGCATTGTAAGCTGCCCTGAGTCTTCGGAGAAGGGCGGCATATAAATCAAATTAAAAAAAATAATAAAAAGCGACATGCCCATTTTTAGAAAGAAAAAAAAATGAAGTGACCGGAGAAAGTGAAGAGTGGTGTGTTCCAGTGGTGAAGTGTAAAATTTATTACTACCGGTTCTGTGGGTGTGGCTTGGTGGGTGGGGGGGTAATATGACTGAGTGGGCATGACCAACTTTTTTAAAAAAAACTTTTAAAACCATTTTTTTCTAGCTGAAGAGGTTGTAAAAAGAATGCTTTTAAAGTCTCTGACGATCCCAGCTGACTTGTCTGATTGGCAGAGGCTTTTTTAAAAAAAAGCCTCTGATGATCCCAGCTGAGCTGTACGATCATCAGAGGCTTTTTTTTTTTTTTACTTTTAAAAGCCAAAGAGGTTGTAGAAGAAATGCTTTTAAAAATAAAAAAAAGCCTCTGATGATTGCGCGGCTCAGCTAGGCAATTGGGGGGGGGGGCGGCAAGGATTTTTGCTACGGGTTCTCCAAACCACCCACCTCCATCGCTACCGGATTGGGCGAACCGGTCTGAACCAGGAGCATTTCACCCCTGGTGTGTTCCATTTAGGCTGCTCCTAAATATATCCATTTCTGAATACGGTGCATGACGGCAACCATTTTGCAAATAGAGTATATTTCAGACTATAAGACGCACCAGTGTTTAAGACACACCAAGATTTCGAAGAGGTAAGCAAGAAAAAAAAATGTTTTTGCCCTCCGAGCCCCCAGGAGCACTCTGTAGGCCTCCCAAAGCTTCTGCATGCTCCATTTTTGTGAAAAATGGGCCAATTTTTCACAAAAATGGGACAAGCGGCGCTTTGGGAGGCCAAAAATGGCTGTATTTGGTGTATAACTGTGATGGCACACAGAGCCCTCTCTGGGGGCACACCAGCCATTGTCTACCCTCTTTTAGGGGGGAAAACTGTGTCTTACAGTCCAATAAATAAGGTATTCATTGTGGATCAGCAAATAGCATTTCCAGGGTCAAATCTGGTCTCTGAAAGATGGCAAGGGAGAGGATATGGACGGAAAATACAGGGAGGATGAATTTGGCTAGGTTTAAGGAACGGAAGACCTTCAAGGAGTGGGCAGGCCCAGGTTGTCTTCTTCCAAAGCACCAGAAGGCAAGACAAGAAGCAATGGACTAAGGAGAGAAGTCTGGAGAAGACTCCTGCGAGTCCCTTGGACTGCAAGGCGATCAAACCGGTCAGTCCTAAAGGAGACCAACCCTGACTGCTCTTTAGAAGGCCAGATCCTGAAGATGAAACTCAAATACTTTGGCCTCCTAATGAGAAGGAAGGACTCACTGGAGGCAAAAGAAGAAGGGGACAACAGAGAACGAGGTGACTGGATGGAGTCACTGAAGCAGTCAGTGTGAGCTTAAATGGATTTCGGAGGATGGCAGAGGACAGGAAAGCCTGGAGGAATGTTGTCCATGGGGTCACAATGGGTCGGACACGATTTTGCAGCTAACAATAACAAAGGAGAGAAGCAACCTAGCAAAATTAAATTAAATGGGGGTTGGATGAGAAGACCTCCAAGGTCCCTCCCAATTCGGTTATTCCTCCAAAGCAGATTTGCTGCTCAGCCACAAAACACAAACTGCACTCCCAAGGCACCCTAACCTGCTTTACCAAAACATGCGTTGAATTTTCATAGCGTGCTACACTCCAATGGATAAACTACATCAATTATGCTTGGCGTAATGGCCTGAGTATTGCCACACATTCAGCCACAAACTATCCAACCCCAGTTTAGCTTAGTGTGGTGTGAATCCAGACCGTGTCTCTTGAGCAACGTTAGCGCCCAATGTTGTGGGAAAACAGGATAAACCTCTGGCTGCTGTTAACCTCCTCAGAAGGAGGAAGAAATACAGATGTACGAAAGCCAACAAGGCTGGACATCTGAGCAGCTTTCTATCTCTTCTTGGCTTTCCTGAAATGCTGGCTGAGGCTTCTTTGCAAGCCTTGGCTCAGAGAAGGAGGTCAAGGAGAGAATTAATGAGTTAGGAGGAATTCTGGGAGTTGAAGTCCACCCATCTTCGAGTTGCTGAGGTTGAGAAACTCCACTCTACATTCTGTCCTTGTCTGAAGTCTTCCCTCTGGAAATCTGCCTAGGGCTTTCTCTCTTTTTTTCAATCTTCTTATTCACATTTGCATTCTTGCGTTTAGAATGGTATGCATATTAGATGGCTCATCCATCTGCAGGGGGTTGCAAAGACTGTTCGAAAGATAAGGCTTAAATTTAGCCTGATTGCCCTTCATTGTGTGTGTGTGTGTCCATATGTATGGTTTTGGTGTCAGCAGAGTGAGAAAATACCCAGGGCCTTGCAGGTGTTTGCCTGTTTGCCTCAAGTCTATTTCCAGCCCTTGCCTGAGGTCATGCACAGGTGCTGGCCCATGGGTGACTCAGAAAAAGTCACTGAACTACCTCCTCCACCCCCACCCCATATCCTCTGGGGGACTAGCAGCTTTACCAGAGCAGTCAGGCCATGGGCAGGAAAAGGGCAGCTGTAAGAGGCCCAGGCAAATAGCTAAAGGGGTGCTAAGAAGAAGTATCGATCTATTCTCCAAAAGACCTGAATGCAGGACAAAAAGGAAGGGATGGAAACTTATCTAGAGGAGATCCAACCATCTAGAAATAAGGAGGAACCTTCTGACACTTAGAACAATTCCATCAGTTGAACAGTTTGCCTCCACAGGTTGTGGGTGCTCCATCATTGGAGGTTTTTAGGAAGAGATTGGGTATCCATTTATCTGGAATAGTATAGACCAGGGGTCAGCAATCTGCGGCTCTGGAGCTGCATGTGGCTCTTTCATCCCTCTGCTGCAGCTCCCTGTCACTCAAAATGTGTCACAACCGCCAAAGTGTGACACCCGCCAGCACGCCATTTATTGAGCTTTTCAACCCCCAGTAGGCCAACCGTGGATAAATCCAAGAAAAGAAAAATTTCAGAAGAAAACAGAATGTTTAATTCAACTACATATGCCACTCAAGAAATAGTCAGGCACGGGAAGGATTTTGTGGCTCCCAGTGTTTTCTTTTCTATGGGAAACGGGTCCAAATAGCTCTTTGAATGTTTAAGGTTGCAGATCCCTGGTCTAGAGTCTCTTGCTTGAGAAGAGGGTTGAATGAGAAGATATCCAAGGTCCCTTCTAACTCTGATATGCTGTTCTGTTCAGATGTGTAGATCACCTCCTAGAATTCTCATGCTGGCTGGGGAATTCTGGGAGATAAGAGTTCCCATGCCCAGAAATGACCAAAGCTGAGAAATACTTCTTCAAAGAGAAATTCATGCGGGACATCCACCAGATTTAGGCAGATCTAGTCACGCCAGCCACATGACCATGGAGACGTCTTCAGACAGCGCTGGCTGTTCGGCTTTGAAATGGAGATGAGCACTGCCCCCTAGAGTTGGGAACAACTAGCACATATATGCGAGGGGAACCTTTACCTTTAGGTCTTTAACATGTATTTGAAGCTTCACTTTCTGGTTGATACATTCTGCAGTCCTCCTTACATTTTTCCAGGTTTGGGGCTCAGAAAAGGCCCATTCTGGCCCCAAGACTTTGGCAGCTGTGGCGGGGAAAAGAAAACTCTGCTGCCAAAATATTTTCTTAACCTCTGTGTTCATGCTCTACACCGGTATTTCTCAACCTTCGCCACTTGAAGACATGTGGACATCTTCCAGGGGAAGGGGATCCTGGGAGTTGAAGTCCACACATCTTCAAGCCTTGCTGGATGGGGAATTCTGGGAGTTAAAACGCACCTCTCTTCAGGTTGCCAAGATTGAGACATCCAATCTTCTTAACCTATTTCTGTAGGCTGTTTGGGAATTATTCCATCAAAAACCGGGATCTAAATCTTCAAAAGAGATGAAAGTATCTGCCTGTCAGTTTCATTACCTCCCACAGTTAAGAGGTCTGGAAAAAGAGCTTTGGAAAACTTTAAGGAGTTTTCTTTGCCTACAGCAGGGGTCTCCAACCTTGGCAAGTTTAAGACTTGTGGGCTTCAACTCCCAGAATTCCTCAGCCAGCAACTCTGGGAGTTGAAGTCCACAAGTCTTAAACTTGCCAAGGTTGGAGACCTCTAGTCTACAGCCTCCTCATGCATTTTTGCATCACTGCAGGCAAAGCAGAGTCTTCTATTTTGTTCGTTGAGATGCAAGGTGATTTCTGGGTATCTTCCAGCCTTTTCCTACTGGAAAAATTGCTTTAAAATGCTCCATTCTATCCACATTTTTTTTTTTTTTTTGCATGGGGAAGTGTTCTGTATAAACCTACATTTTGCACAAAAAGTGCATTACTGTTGGAAGAAATATCCTTCTGGGTTCAGTTCCAAGTGGGGAAAAAGACACTGGAAACATGGTGGCTGTTTGGAAAGATGGTTTTAATGGTGGACAGGATCACATGGCTTGAACTCCTGAACAGGATCACATGCCTTGAGTTCCTGAGCAGAAAAAAGGGCAGAGGTGCTGAGAATGCCTTGGTTTTATGCTCTCTCTGGGACCCACCCTAGAGTTTCCTGTTCCTGTGTAAAAAATGCACTCTGATTGGTGGTCAGACTCCCAGGAGGCGGGGGTCTTAGCTAACTTTGTAGGCTGTCTCCCAGGTGCCATGTGGTGAGTTTCTGTTGCTAGACGAGTCCTATTATGTCCTGGAGACATTGTCTTTTGTGTTGCAGATGAGCTGGCTCAGGCCTTAATAGCTCATTGACAAAGGGGGAGGGGCAGGGCGGATGAGTTTCTGCCTCTCCTTTAGGGGAAATATTCTGCTGTTTTAATATTTCCTAAAATATTTCATTTTCTAGGAGAGGGAGGGGGTGCTAACTTCCTACATTACAAGTTTATCAGCACTTCGAATGTGTCATTTAGTGTTCATGCAGTAAACACCGTTTCAAGATCTTACTGTGTCAACCTTGTGGTTAGGGTTACCAATGGTTGCAGATACCGGTTATATCTAATCTAGTGAAGAAAAGGAGTAAGGGTGACAATGTAACACTCTTCCAATATTAGAGGGGCTGTCACAAAAGAGAGTGGGGGGCAATCTATTCTCCAAAGCACTTAAGGGCAGGACAAGAAGTAACTGATGGAAACGAATCAAGGAGAGATCCAACCTTGAACTATGAAGAAATTTCCTTACAGTGAGAACAATTAATCAGTGGAACGGTTTGTCTCCGGAAGCTGGGAGTACTCTATAATTGGGTTTTTAAAAGAAGAGATTAGACAGCCACTTGTCCCAATTGATGTAGGGCAGTGATGGTTAACTTTTTCGGCATCGAGTGTTGAAACTGGAGTGTGCGCATGCCGGAACCTGGAAAAGAGCAGCTGGCCAGTGCACATACGTTTGTGCGTGGCAGGCAGCTGCTCTTCCAGGCACCATTGCGCGCATGCACTGGCCAGCTGCTCTCTTCTGGATTCCGTTGTGTGCATGCACTGGCCAGCTGCTCTCTTCTGGGTTCCGTTGTGTGCATGCACTGGCCAGCTGCTCTCTTCCGGGTTCCGTTGTGTGCATGCACTGGCCAGCTGCTCTCTTCTGGATTCCGTTGTGTGCATGCACTGGCCAGCTGCTCTCTTCTGGGTTCTGTTGTGCGCATGCACTGGCCAGCTGCTCTCTTCCGGGTTCTGGCGCAGGTATGCACACTGGCCAGCTGGTCTTCATGTGAAAATCAGCTGGGCAGGGCACATGCACACGCTGGAACCCGGAAGAACAGGCGACGGTGTGCATGCCATAGGTTCATGGGTGTAGGATCTCCTGCTTGAACAAGGGGTTGGAGTAGAAGACTTCAAGATCCAACTCTCTTATTCTACTTTAAAAGGGAGTAAGATACATTAGCAACAAGAACCACAACACAACTTGGCTAAAAATGGTTGTGGTTGTTACTCCAGTTCAGAGACAGCATACCTTTGTATTCTAGTCACTGGGAACCAACAATGAAAGAAGATTATTGATTTTGTGCTGTGTTGGTAAGCTACAGTAACTAGAAGCATAGGGGCAGTGAGAGGGAAAGAGATTTGATGGGTCTCACCCAGCTGCTGTCCTTTTTTGCTCTTTACGATAACGGTCCTAAGGAGCTGATAATAAAGGGATAAATTAAAAGCATGCCTGTAAATCTTCGGTAAGGAAGGAAGACTTTCTTGGATTGAGACTATGCCAGTGATGGCTAACCTTTTTGCCGTTGAGTGCCAAAAGCAGGGGGAGTGGAGGGGGTCATATACGTGTGTGCCCAAACCCATAATTCAATTTCTCCCCATGTCCCCACCCCCTGTGCATGCACGCGTGACCTGCTCCCCCTGCTTTTGGCACTCAACAGCAAAAAGGTTACCGGTGGGCCTGATAAGCACGTTTTTCACCCTCCCCGGGCTCAAGAGGCTTTCTTGGAGCCTGGGGAGGGCAAAAATGGCCACCTCCTCTCCACCCCCGGAGGCCAGAAACAGCTCATTTCCTGGGCCCAGAAGGCCCGAAAACCAGCTGGCTGGCACACGCATGTGTACTAGAGCTGAGCTAGGGCAAAGCTCCGGTGCCCACAGATATGGCTCTGCGTGCCATCTGTAGCACCCGTGCCATAGGTTCGCCATAACGGGACTATGGAGTTCTGATCTGAAATGGATATTCTGAAGATTCGTGCTACGGTCTCCCTAACGAAACTTCAGTGGAATAGTGCACAGGAAATCCAAAGGTTGCCCCAATACAGAGGGAGATAGTGACCAATTAATTCTGATTAGGCTTGACTGTTATCTAAAAATCTCAGGGGAGATCTGTTACAGATAGTTCTCAAGTTACAACCATTCGTTTAGTGACAGCTCAAATGTACAATAGCGCTGAAAAAAGTGAAAAAAATAGCGCTGAATAGCGCAAAAGAGGATCATGGGATCCTCGTTTGCGACCTTCTGACAAGCAAAGCCAATGGGGCAGCCACAGGGGTGAAATCTAAACTTTGTTACTACCGGTTCTGTGGGCGTGGCTTGGTGGGGGGGGTGGTAATGTGACTCGGTAGGCGTGGCCATTTTTTTTTTTGTTTTTTTACTTTTAAAACCATTTTTTCTACAACCTCTTCGGCTAAGAGGTTATAAAAAAATGTTTTCAAAAGGCTTTTTAAAAAAGCCTCTGCCGATCAGGGAACTCAGCTGGGATCGTCAGAGCATTTAAAACAAAAAAAGGTTTTTTTTTTCTTTTTAATGCCTTTGACGAGCCGCGCGATCATCAGAGGCTTTTTTTAAAAAAAACTTTTAAAAGCATTTTTTTGGCCGTAGTTGTAGAAAAAATGCTTTTAAAAGTTAAAAAAAAAAGCCTCTGATGATTGTGCAGCTCAGCTGGGCATGGGGTGGCTGGGTGGGGATTTTTGCTACTGGTTCTCCGAACCACCCACCTTCATCGCTACCAGATTGGGTGATCCGGTCTGAATCGGGAGCATTTCACCCCTGGGCAGCCAGATTCATTTAACAACTGAGGCAAGTAAGGTCACAAAAGGGCTAAAACTCACTTAATAATTTAGCATCAGAACTTTTTGGCTTCAAATGTGGTCCTAAGTCAAGAACTACTTGTATTGGAAGATCTTTTCAAGTTATAGAAGGACTCCTTCTTGGAAAGAAGGAAGTGGCTCTTTCTAACCTGCCATGGTCTATTTTAGAGGAATTAGCAGTTGCAGTCCAGAACTAAAGAGGTTTTTTCTGCAAATGCCCAAGATCTTTTTACAATGTATGCAGAATAGATGTTTTAGCACTGAACTACATCCAATCATATTATAAGTACCTTCAATGGAAACTTTTATGAATATGATTAGAGTTCAAAGAGATCTAATGGAGATTTCTTACAATGTTCCTATGTTAAAGGTGCTCACTTTATTTAGTAGTGGCTATGAGAGGTTTATTTATTTATTTATTTATTTATTTATTTAGTAGAGGCTATGAGAGTAGTGGCTATGAGAGTGAAGGGATGCGGTGGCTCAGAGGCTAAGATGCTGAGCTTGTCGATCGAAAGGTCGGCAGTTCAGCAGTTCGAATCCCGAGTGCCGTGTAACAGGGTGAGCTCCCGTGACTTGTCCCAGCTTCTGCCAACCTAGCAGTTCGAAAGCACGTAAAAAATGCAAGTAGAAAAATAGGGACCACCTTTGGTGGGAAGGGAACAGCGTTTCATGCGCCTTTGGCGTTGAGTCATGCCGGCCACATGACCACGGAGATGTCTTCGGATAGTGCTGGCTCTTCAGCTTTGAAACGGAGATGAGCACCACCCCCTAGAGTCAGGAACGATAGCACATATGTGCGAGGGGAACTTTTACCTTTACCTTATTTTCAGGTAAGCAGACATTCTAGAGCAAGCTGAAAAGATCGGGCAACTTTTAAATAGTTCTGTGTTCCATCTAAATGCCCATGGTTGTATTTACTTACTTTGAAAAAAAATGACCCTAATTTTCCTCCATCTGCTATGTTCCACATGTGTGGAGACTGGAACCCCATCGTTTTTAACCATGGGAGTTGTAGTCTTAAGACATCTGGAGAATATCAGAGTGGAAAGTCTGGATAATGTTGTCTCCCAAGACTCCTGTTTCGAAATTTTAAGGTGGCTCCTGGATCTGATGGCCCAAAATCCTTCAAGAGACTTGCTTGTATATGCGGCACTGAAAACAACAACAACACGCAAAGAAATTTGGGAATAAATTGTAGCAATCAGTCAGGAGAGACAAGATAGGACGATACCATTTTTTTCCAAATTGCAATCATTTTGATTACTTTGAAGAGTGACTGTCACTTGAATGCTGATCTCTCTCTCTCTCTCTTTTTTTTTTTTTTTTGCCTATCTTAAAACTCCAGTGGGTAGAATTTGACACCTTTATCTGAATCTCTATCAGGTTCTAATAACCTGTTTTTATTTTTAGATATAAAGCACAAGCCATCTCAAAAAAAAAAAAAAAAGGAAACCAATTTTTTCCACTCTCATCTGCATGTTACACTTCGGCTTCCTGCCGTGGTAGCTTACTCTGAAGGTGCTAAAAATGTCCAGGGTGAGATCAAGAGTGAAGGCTTCAAAACTTAAAGGAAGTTTGGAAATTTAGCTAAAAATACTTTCTTCCTTTTCTTTTCTTTTCTTTTCTTTTTTTTAACTAACCCAAGGAACTTTTCCTGCCTAAGTCCCTACTGACAAAGCTCACGTTTTAACATAACTTGTACAGGAGGACCTCCTGCTGGAATTGTAAGTTTTCTGATGCTCTCTGGACCACAGATCGGAGATGGGTTTCACGTGCCGTCGCATGTCAAAAGCGGGGTGAGTGTGGGGGAGTCATGCACGTGTGTGTCCACACCCATAATTCAATGCTCCCTTGTATCCCGCACCCCACACATATGCGCATGACCCTCTCCCCGTGCTCCCCTCACTTTTGGCACATGATGGCAAAAAGATTACCGACGGGCTCGGTAGGTCCGTTTTTCACCCTCCCCAGGCTACAGAAGCTTTCTTGGAGTCTGGGAAGGGCAAAAAAAGCCTCCCTACCACCCCAGAGGCCAGAAATGGCCTATTTCCTGACTTCCGGTGGGACCGGAAGGCCCAAAAATCAGCTGACCAGCACGCACATGCGCGCTGGAGCTGAACTAGGGCAACACTCATGTGCTCACAGGTATGGCTCCGCGTGCCACAGGTGGCACATGTGCCATAGGTTCGCCATCATGGGTATAGCGTCTCCTACCCGAGCAGTGGGCTGGACTAGAAGACCTCCAAGGTCCCTTCCAACTATGCTATTCTGTTACGTTGCTCTTCCCTGATCTATTTCCACATATATTTGACCTGCTTTTCTTTCAAGGTGAACTCAAGGGGATCATGATCAGGGTCCAGGGCCAGCAGGTGCAGTTTATGATCTTACTGTAGGTGGGAATTCAAAGCTATGCCTGAACACACCTTTTCTGCAAGTTTAACTCTTACGCTACTTTGGAGAATTAGGAGAGCGTCACTGGGGAAATCCACTTTTTTTTTTACTACCAGTTCTGTGGCTTGGTGGGTGTGGCAGGGGAAGGATACTGCAAAATCTCCACTCCCACTGCACTCCAGGGGAAGGATACTGCAAAATCTCCCTTCCCACCTGACTCCAGGGGGAGGATACCGCAAAATCCACATTCTCTCCACACTCCGGGGAAGGATACTGCAAAATCTCCATTTCCCTTCCCACTCCTGGGGGAAGGACATTGCAAAATCTCCATTCCCACCCCACTCTAGGGCCAGCCAGAGGTGGTATTTGCCGGTTCTCTAAAGTACTCAAAGTTTCCTCTACCGGTTCTCCAGAACCTGTCAGAACCTGCTGGATTTCACCCCTGGAGAGCATCCTTGAGTTACAACCACAGTTGGGATAAGAATGTCTATTGCTGAGCAAGACAATTGTTGAGTGACTCATGCCCAATTTTACAACCATTTTTGACACAGTTGTTAAGTGAATTTTAGCATTAAGTGAATTTTCATCCCCCCCCCCCGCCCACACACCCACCAATGGATTTTCTTTATAAGAAGACCGTTGCAAATGGCAATTGCATGACCCCTGGATGTTGCAGCGGTCATAACTACATGCCAGTGACCAAGCACCCACATTTTAATCGTATGGCATATGGGTGTGCTGCGACAGTCGTAAGTGCAAGGACTGGTCGTAAGTCACGGTTGTGATTTTAAACAGTTGGCTGGCTGAGCGGCTGTAAGTTGACGGCTACCTCTAATATTCAGAGAATTGAATTCAGGCTGCTCAGGTCAAGGTTCAAATCCACACTGAGACTGTGACGCTTAAGGAGCCTTGGACCAGCAATCCAGCCTGTCTAACAGGATGTTGGGGGGGGGGGGGAATGAAGGCAATCCTGTTTGTAGCCTTGAACAGTCTTGGAAGGAAAGATGAGAACACAATGGTCAGATAAACTCAACCATTCCCCATATGTTAGATCATCAAACCCATATTTAGTCAGAATGGAGCTGGAACAAACCTTGCCGGTCTTTTAGTCCCACCCCCCCCTAAAATCCCCATTCCCTCCCCATTCCTGGGGGAAGGATATTGCAAAATCTCCATTCCCACCCCACTCGGGGACCAGCCAAAGGTGGTATTTGCCGGTTCTCTGAACTACTCAAAATTTCCGCTACTGGTTCTCCAGAACCGGTCAGAACCTGCTGGATTTCACCCCTGCCCACAAATCAAAAATGTAACCGAGTAGAAATTCCTGAATAAATCGTGCAATTGAGCGTCGCTTTGTGCATAGATGCCTCCCAACTTGGTTGATTCATGTGCGTTCTGAATCCTGAACTAACCAAAGGAGGAGGAGCATATCTCTCTCCCCCCACACACACACCTCTGCCCCCACTCCTCCATGACATAGTTTCCATTCCAGAATAATAACCCATCACAGGTGAACCAACCTCAGGACGGAAACTGCAGTTGTGGTTGCTGGTTGATTATTCCTTTGTCACACAGATGGTTGGTTAAGTGGCCAGATTGTTGAGGAGATCTGGTGGGTAAATCTCAAAGGCTTAGGAAAGAGAAACCTTCCAGTTTGAGAAAAATGCCCTCGCCCTTAAACTGGGGAAGGGATAAAACAACCAGGAAGACGACCAAGTTAATTCAAGATGAAATATTCAGTGTATTTCTGAACCTTTGATCTGTTGACTGGTAGGAAGATTCCCCCTTGTCCTTTGTTATTATGCAAAATATCATTCTTTCAAAAACTTATAGCTTATAGGTCATGCATAAATTTCTTGGGACGAAGAAGACCAAATTGTTCATAGTCAGAAGTGCAGAATTGAGGAGGAGGAGAGTCCAAAGAATGAGGTCATAGGGAGACCAGAAACAAAAAGTACAGACACTGATAATTGCTTCATTAACAAATTCCTTACTAAGCTAGCGTGGAGAACTCACAGCTTCTACATTCTTCGCCTCTTGCCAGACTGGCCAGCTTCATCATCAGCGCTGGTCCACCAAGGATAAGTAAAATTTAAAGTTGACAAAACTTTAACCAACCCATCCAAAAGGGAGAAGCAGGCAGGAGAGTTGGCAGGATATGGTATAATACATCAAGATGTCAGTCAACTGTCCGCCATGAAGACAGGAAGTGCTTGGATCACATCACTGTGGCCACCATTGAACATAGAATCGTAGGGCTGGAAGGGGGGGGTCTTCTACTCCAGGGGTCTCCAACCTTGGCAACTTTAAGACTTGTGGACTTCAACTCCCAGAACTCTGAGAGTTGAAGTCTACAAGTCTTAAAGCTGACAAGGTTGGAGACCCCTGTTTTAGCTGAAGCCCCTGCTCAAGGCAAGAGACCCTATGCCTATACCCTTGATGGCGAATCTATGGCACATATGCCACAGGTGGCATGCAGTGCCCTCTCTGTGGGCATTTGAACTGTTGCCCCAATTCAGCTCTGCCGTGCATGCACATGCGCCTCCCACCAGCCAGCTGGTTTTTGAGTCTCAGCTGTGCATGCACAGGGGTGTGTGCATGCAGGGGGCGGAACGCATGCAGGGGCACACACACATGCATGGCGGGTGGGGCGCATGCAGGGCGCGCATGCGCAGGGGCCATGGGGTATGCGCGGGGTTGTGCACGCAATGCATTTTAAGAGTGCATGTGTGCATTCATGCTCACATGTGCGCTTTGGGCACTCAGTCCGAAAAAGGTTAGCCATCACTGGCCTATACCATATCAGACAAATGGCTGCCCAGTCTTTCTGGGAGGAGGTTTCGAAGTACTGTATTTTTCAGAGTATAAGATGCACCGGACTATAAGATGCTCCTACCTTTTTTTGGAGAGGAAAACAAGAAAAAGAAATCTGCCTCTACCTCTGCCTCCCAGCAATTTTGCCTCGTTGCAGCAAACAGTAAACAGCCTGCTTTACTTTCATTTTTGTTTTCAGCATAGCTTGATTAGCACAAGAAAAAAAAATCTGCTCCCAGCAATTTACCTCCTTGCAGCAAGCAACAGAGGCCCACGCAGAAATAGGCAATGGCAATCCCTGCAGCCTGAAACAGCTGAGAGTTGGGGGACAATCAACTTGTGCTAGTTAGGCTGTGTGAAGCTGAAATGGGCTGTTTCTTCTTGCTGCTTGCTGCAAAGAGGTAAATTGCTGGGAGGCAGAGCCAAAGGGTGGGGGCCAGTGGGAGGGGCTACATTCGGTGTATAAGACGCACCCAAATTTTCACCCCCTTTTAGATGGGAAAAAGGTGATCTTATACTTTGAAAAATACAGTATTTCTAGCAGGACTACCAGATTCTCTAACAGCTTAATTCCCACGCCATCCGTCTGGTAAACTCACAAGATTCGTTTTTCTCGTCATGTACGTGTATTACATCCAAACTACATGATGTTGTTTCTCAGTGTCATACAATATATATGTGAGAAGATGCATCATTTTGTATTTATTCATTGATTTATTTTGCCATGTTTATGTAGTGTATATTGGAGGTGGAGAACCTTTGAGAGCTGTAGGCAACGAAATTTCATTTTAAATGTATGCCGATTCGTGTTCATTCAAATAAAGTGTATTCTAAGAAGTCTAAGTCTTTGAAAACCTATTTTCATTTTTTTTTCCCCTTTTTGGAGCACCCTCTGAAGCAGTGGTGGGATTCAGCCGGTTCTCTCCAGATCAGCAACTACGGGAGGCTCCGCCCATCCGATGATGTAATGTGCGACTACTGCGCATGTGTAGAAAGCCATGTGTATGCCCAGACGTGGGGCACACTCACATTTGCGAACTGGTAGGAAGCGAATCCCACCTCTGCTCTGAAGACATTGGGGGAGGAGGGGCACCGAGGAGAGGAAATTGATCTGGGTTGAAGACCCCAAAGTCTACCATTAATTAAAGAATGAAAATGAAACATGAGGGGTTCAACATGTTAAACTGAGGTTCTGTCGAGATACTTAGATCGGTTCCAATTGGATACGGCCTTTCCAAGGACTGCCGTAACTGAAAGGTTGGGTAATTTTACCAATAATAACAACATTGGTTAATATTGGTAACGAGAGACAGTTTGGTCCAGTAGTGAAAGCACCTGGCTAGAAAGCGGGAGATCATGAGTTCAAGTCCCACCTTAGCAGTGGTGGGATTCAACTTTTTTTTACTACCAGTTCTGTGGGCGTGGCTTGGTGGGTGTGGCAGGGGAAGGTTACTGTAAAATCCCCATTTCCTCCCGATCAGCTGGGACTCGGGAGGCAGAGAATAGATGGGGGGCAGGACCAGTCAGAGGTGGTATTTACTGGTTCTCTGAACTACTCAAAATTTCCGCTACCAGTTCTCCAGAACTGGTCAGAACCTGCTGAATACCAACTCTGCACCTTAGCCATGAAAGCCAGCTGCATGATCTTAGGCCAGTCACTCATTCTCAGCCCAACCCACCTCACAGGGTTGTTGTTGTTGTGGGGAAAATAGGAGGTGGAGCTTGCATTGGATATGTGTCGCCGTCTTGAGTTATTTGTGAAAATAATAAAGGTGGGCTATGAATAAACAAACAAATAAATAAATAAATACTAATACAGTAATAGTTTCCCTGTTCCTTCTCTTCCCTTATACATGCATGCATGCCACCAGTGAGAAAGCCTATTAAAATGGTGGCCCAAAGATAGAATTTGAAGTTATTCTTGGCAGCAACTTCTTGTTTTTCCTATCCCATAATACATTCTCTTCCATTATAGGTAGTCCTTGATGTACGACCACAATTGATGCCAAACTTTTTGTTGCAAAAGTGCCACATCTGTTAAGTGAGTTTTGCCCTCATTTTACGACCTTTCTTGCCACCGTTGTTAAGTGAAACACTGCTCTTGGTAAGTTAGTTGAAACATGGTTTCAAAACGAATCTGGTTTCCGCTTTGACTTTGCTTGCCAGAAGGTCGCAAAAGGGGATCATGCTTGGCCCTCCCTGGGACACTGCAACTGTCATAAATACAAGACATTGCCAAGCGTCTGAATTTTGATCACGGGACCATAGGGATTGCTGCAGTGGTCGTAAGTGTGAAAAATTGTCTCTTTTTTTTCAGTGCCTTGGTAACTGAACGGTCACTAAATGAACCATTGTAAGTCGAGGACAGCCTGTATATAGGAACCTAGGTGAAACAGTTTTAGTCTGCAACATCTTCGGATGAAGTCAACTGGGTTAAATCAGAAGATCGTATTTCTGTAAAGAGGTGAGCAAGGCTGCTTTGTTCTTTCTGGATGAATGAAAGAGTCGCTTAGGTATCACTTTAACTTTTCTTTTTCCATTAAATGTGATGCTTCAGAGAATGGCTAGAATGCTTCAATTTGTATTTTGTTTTCTGTTGTGGCCTGCCAGCGGCCAGCAGAGTCACAGCAGAGTCGGACACTGAGGAGGTTGGGGAGGAACGTGGGCCAGTCCTGGAATCTGGGGAAGGCTCGGAGTTGGAGGCAGAGAGGGGGCTAAGGCCATCTAGTAGTTCTTTGCTGCCTCCGGACTCTCTGGAGTCTGACATCAACGAGGCAGAAGCATGAGCCTATTCCCAATGTGCGCAGGCGCAGAGCTGCCAGAAGACAGAAACAATTAAGAAAACAGGGTCGACTTGGGAGTAAGGCTTGGAGATAATTGGCCCCTCCCGTAAGACACAAAAGAGAAGCGAATGTCAGCTTTTGCAGGAAGCAATTAATTCATCTGGTCGGTAAAAACACTGGAAAAGCTCTGTTTGACTCTGTGCTAAGTTTGGCCTTGCCCTGCGTGCAGCAATTAGTTCTTTGGCAGCATTTCAAGGGAGATAAGGTGGGTGTTTGTAAACACTCCCCTGATAGACTGTTTGAGAAGCCTTTCGGACTGAAAATGACAATAATCCACAGCCGTATGAATTAAAGAGGTTTGCCGGGACTAAGTTTGTGCTGTTTACTTTCTAAGGAAGCCTAGGTCACAACATTTTCCTTGCTATTGTTTGGTTGCCCTGATAACTTGTTAGCAGGAAAGATGTTCCACAGGGCAGGAGCCATGGCAGAGGCTGATTGGAGAAAAGACCCTCTCTCATGCATCAATATTCACACTTGCTCAGCAGAGGTGGGTTTCAGCAGGTTCTGACCAGTTCTGGAGAACCGGTAGCAGAAAGTTTGAGTAGTTCAGAGAACCGGTAGTAAAAATTCTGACTGGCCTCACCTCCATGTATTGTCTGCCTCCCAAGTCCCAAATTTGGGAAGAAATGGGGATTTTGCAGTATCCTTCCCCTGGAGTGGGGAGGGAATGGAGATTTTACAGTATCCTTTCCCTGCCATGCCCACCAAGCCATGCCCACAGAACCGGTAGTAAAAAAATGTGGATTTCACCACTGCTTACAACCATTTGTTTAGTGATTTATGACCTTTCTTCACATTTATGACTGCTGCAGCATCCCCGTGATCTTTTTTAAAAAGTTTTTTTATTTTATTTCTATATAAACAATCCATTTTCCATTAACTAGTATGTCATCTAGCTACAAATATTTTGTACCAACATTAAAATATACCATCTTATTCATTGTTTCATCTTGTCTTAATTCCTAATATCTTAAGTATCTAATATGATAACAATCCCATTGTGATTTATTTAACTCTATTAATTATATTAACTATTAATACATTTTCTATACTTTAAATAACTTCTTTTACTATTAATTCTTGTCTATTCTCTAACCACCGGTAAAAAGATTTCCAAATTGTATAATAATCAGTTTGTTCTTTTTCTTTGATAGCCAGTGTCAATCTGTTCATTTCTGCACACTCTAATATTTTCCTAATTACACGCTCATCTATAGGGATCTCTTCACCATTCCAATTTTGTGCAAATACAATCCTAGCTGCTGTTATAACCTGAATAATCAAATATACATTTTCTTTACTATAATTTTCTGGTAAAATCCCCAGCAAAAATATTTCAGGTTTTAAGTCAATATGTTGTTGTATCATCTTTTCCAGGCACATATGTATTTTAGTCCAATATTTTTTTGCTTCTGCACAGGTCCACCACATATGATAGTACGAGCCCGGTATCTGGTGGCATTTCCAACATTTAGCTGATTTGTCTTTAAACATCTTCACCAGTTTTGCCGGTGGCCAATGCCATCTATAAAACATCTAATACAAATTCCCTTTATTTGCAGTTGACATTGTTGGTATCCCCGTGATCAAAATTTGGATGACAACTGGCATGTAGTTACTGATGGTGGCGCTGGTCATGGGATCATCTTTTGTGACCTTCTGACAAACAAAGTCAATGGGGAAGACACTTAACTGTGTTGCTAACGTCATACCTAGAAGAGCCGAGGTTAGAGTGCTGTACTGTAGTTAGCAGTTAGAGTGCTGTACTGCAGCTACTTCAGCTGACTGCTAGTTCAGCAGATCAGCAGATCAAATCTCACCGGCTCAAGGTTGACTCAGCCTTCCATCCTTCCGAGGTGGGTAAAATGAGGATCCAGATTGTTGGGGGCAATATGCTATTTAGTATACTGTTGATTATTGTAAGTCGCCCAGAGTCCTTGGAGAGTGGGTGGCATAGAAATATGATTAATAATAATAATACCTGCAGTGATTCATTTAACAACTGGCAAGGAGGGTCATAAAATGGGGCAAAAAAATGTAACCATTGCCTAGCAATAGAAACCATTATGTTGCTTAGAAATAAAATTTTCAGTTGTACGTGTAACAGCAGCGAGGATTATATTTGCACAATATTGGAAAAATGAAGAAACACCACAAGATGAAGAGATAATTAAGAAGATACTAGACCGTGCAGAAATGGATAGATTGACATTGAAAATTAGGCAGAAAGAAGACACAGAATGCTATCAAACATGGAATCTATTTTACCAGTGGTTGGGAAAAAAGGGGTGGAGATTAAGAATATAATCAGAATTGTTAAGCAAATTAAATATCCAGACAACACAATGTTTATTAAGCACTAAGAAATGTAATTAATAAAAAAATCAATAACATTTGAAAAAAACAACATTTCAGGCTCAGTTGTGGTTGTAAGTCAAAGACTATCTACCGTATTTTCCGGCATATAAAACGACTGGGCGTATAAGACGACCCTCCTCAGAGCCATTTAAGGCTCGTCAGAGCCTTTCGGGCTGGTCTGCCTGATTACAGGAGAATGAGACCCGGCGTATAAGATGACCCCCGACTTTTGAGAAGATTTTTGTGTGTTAGAAAGTAGTCTTACACCCAGGAAAATACAGTATATTGAAAAATATTTTGAGAAATGAGTATTTATCTGAAATAGATCACATTTTTTTAAAATATTGGGGCTTTCTTAATCTAAATTGATGTCATTAATTTGTCTCATATTTATTTCATTATTTTACTTTATGAATCAAATTTGCATGGCCACTTATCTCATGGAAATGACTCTGGATGGTGTATATCAGTCGTGGAAAGCAGGTGGGAAATGTAGCTCTTTTGAATATAAACACCTTGCACCTTGCAACACCTGGAGATACGTATGATCCCCGACCTATGTACCTTTTGCCGTGCCCTTAAGACTTTACTGTTTCAACAGGCTGGGCTGGCTAAATAACAAATTTTAATGGGTGTTTTAGTTTTTGAGTTTTTAATATAGGGTCAAATTATTTAATATGTTTTAAACTGTTCTTTAAATTTTGTGATATATGTTGTTTTACTGTGGCTGTGCACCACCACCCTGAGTCCCTTGGGAGAAGGGTGGTATAAAAATTTAAATAATAAATAAATAATAAACAAACTAGAAAAGGAGTACATCCGAGAGCTCTTGCTCTCGGATGGGCTAGATGTTTACGTGTGAGGGAATCAGAAAAAAAAATATGGGAGAACCATGCAATCCCTCCATCAACAGCCTTAAATGATTCAAATGATTTATTATAATTCTAAATGATTTTGCTCCAAAATGGTACAAAGATTTAGGATTGAATGTATCCGCTGCAGTTAATAACTACTTCTCAGCAGCTTGTCCAGTAGCTCACATCTGGCTGAAGGCTTATGCAGCAGTGAGTCTCTCATCTAAGGATTTGATTAAGATACTTCTGCAATTCTTTTTTTGGCTCCATCTTCCTTTTCCTCTGCTGTAGCAGAGAGCAGGTGTGATGCAGTCAAGGGTAGCCCCCGGGATGCAGGTTAGAGAA
The DNA here is from genome assembly GCA_030761175.1 of Masticophis lateralis. Taxonomy (NCBI): domain Eukaryota; kingdom Metazoa; phylum Chordata; class Lepidosauria; order Squamata; family Colubridae; genus Masticophis; species Masticophis lateralis. The sequence continues at coordinate 15,446,733 of JAUDYJ010000009.1, forward strand.
GTCAAAGGCACACGTTATTATGCTACTCCTCCACAGTGCTACCGACCCACTGGACAGATCTAATTTGATTGAGATTGAGGGTCTTCTCCTTGGTTTTGTTGGAAGAAATGTCCTTTTGGGTTCAGTTCCAAGTGGGGAAAAAGACACTGGAAACATGGAGATGGTTTGGAAAGATGGTTTATTGAGGAACAGGATCACATGGGATTGAGTTCCTGAGCAGAAAAAAAAGGGCCGAGATGCTGAGAGTGCCTTGGTTTTATGCCCTCTGTTGGGCTTTGACTATTCTGATTGGTTGTCAGACTCCCATGGGGCCATGCAGGGGCAACTCTGTAGGTTGTGTTTGAGTCCCAAGCTTGGTTGAGCCTTGCTGGGTGATGCAATCTCCCCAGGTGCCATGTGGTGAGTTCTGTTGCTAGATGGGTAGAGGGCTAATCCAGGGGTCAGCAACCTGCGGCTCTGGAGATGCATGTGGCTCTTTCACTCCTCTGCTGCGGCTCCCTGACACTAAAAATATGCATCACAACCGCCAATGTGTGACACCCAACGGCATGCAATTTATTGGACTTTTCAACCTCTGGTAGGCCAATCATGGATAAATCCAAGAAAAGAAATGTTTCAGAAGAAAACAGAACGTTTAATTCAACTACATATGCTAGTTTTGTGGCTGCTCAAGAAATAGTCAGGCACGGGAAGGGTTTTGTGGCTCCCGGTGTTTTCTTTTCTGTGGGAAACGGGTCCAAATGGCTCTTTGAGTGTTTAAGGTTGTAGATCCCTGGGCTAATCCTATCTTTGTTGGATCTAGGTGAGGGCATTTGCTTATGAATAGACCTAGCTATCTCTTTATCTCTTAAGTGCTGACATCTGCTGTGGGCTATTGAGAAGGGTGGGGGCTATTAAGGGTGAGTCTGCTTCCTGCCTAAAACATGTTTCTCCATTTCTCATCCAGAGAAAGATAATATTCTGCCTTTTTAATATTTCCTAGAATATTTCACTCTTCTAGGAGATGGGTGGGTGCTAACTCCCTACAGTTTGGACAAGGAGTTATGGATGTTCCAGGTCAAGAGTTTATTGTGGTTCACACTTTGCCATTACATTGCAGTTCTGTATGGCACGCTATGCAACACAAACATTTTAGTTCTGCACACTGATGACCTTCATTCATCAAAAAATGGAAGCATGATATTGTAGGAATCTCCACCCCCCCCCCACCTTCCTTGTAAAGGAAGAAAACTTGCCCTGCCTCTCCCCACCTATGGGATTAGCCTCAGATGGCTAACAGAAGCAGAATGATGGGAATATGAAAAAAAAATGAATTGCTACTCTCTTTCAACTAAGCCCAGATGAGTTTGAATCTCAAGATAAAGGAATGGTGTAAGAACTTGGGATGTCAACAAAGCTGAATGAATGACAGTCAGCAAAGTTGGATTCCTGGCTCTTACACCTGGGTGCCAGTTGTTGAGTGACACTCGAGATCAAATAGACAAAATGCAAACCCTAAGTGTCCATTATCAGCATTTCCTCTCCCAGTAAGAAGCACAATACCATTCTTATCTACAAACTATGAGGATCATCCTTAGGTGAGACTGGGATTTTTAATGAGCTGGTAAGGAGTGAGTGCCATTTATCTAAAGTCTAGAGAGGAGAGATTTTAGCAACTGCTACAATCTTTTTCACCATCTGGGATGGTCAGGGCTGGAGGGTTAAGTAGACAATTGCCCATCAGTGGCCAATTTGCTGAGCCCCCATCCTTGTTTTCCTGTTCAGCTTGTGATGCCCAGCAGGAGATGTTATAGGCCATTTAAAAACAGTTGCCCTGGTGCAAAAGATGCAGATGTGATCACAACAGGAAGGAGACATGAAATCCGCTAAATGCCTTAAAGATGCAAAACAGTGCCTGCCTCCCCCCCCTTTAGTATTTTGGGCATAGCCAATTGTGTTTAAGAAATGCCTTTTTCTCAGAGACTGAAATGATCTTGGACAAACAATCAGAAGTTGAGTGGGTCCCTCATGGAAATTCATCCTGCAGCATAATGTTCTTTTGACTCTTTCCTTCAGTTCTTTATCAGGCCAGATGTTTTAAATGGAAGGGGAAGAATTGCCCTGAACCATCCTTTGTTCCCATCCACCTGGATACATCCTTGAGCAGGTGGATAGACTTCAAACAAAGCAATGGTCTCCATCTGCCCACCAGTTTTATGTTCTTAAGGAAGCCTATCAGGCCAAGGAGGGCCCCAGAGGCATCTTGTAAATAAAGATGAGGCCAACAACTGATGCTTTCCTTTGCAACATATCCATTTCCAATTAAAACATGTTTTAAAAGAATCTGAAAGTCAGATGTAGCAGGTGGCCTGGAAGGCTACAATTTACTTCTTCATCAGCACATTTATCCTTTTCCCATCGCCTGTTTCCTGGATAAGACTAAACTATGTGAACCAATTCCATGGCTCGTTTTAGAATCTTATACTGCCAAGGCAGGACAGTGGCAACAATTCTGCTTTCTCTCTCTTGGTCAGTATAGAATTGAAAAAAAAGAAAAGTGGGATTCTCCCAGACGGAGTGGGAGAAATCCATTGGGAAAACACTTTAACTTTGAAGAGTAAGAGATAATCATCTGAACCTCTATAACTGTCTGGTTTGGTTCTGCAACCCAACAAGACAGACACAGACTTCAGAGGATAGTTAGAACTGCAGAAAAAACAATGGCTACCAATCTGCCTTCCATTGAGGACCTGTATACTGCATGAGTCAAAAAGAGGGCTGTGAAAATATTTACAGACCCCTCGCATCCTGGACATAAACTGTTTCAACTCCTACCCTCAAAACGACGCTATAGAGCACCGCACACCAGAACAACTAGACACAAGGACAATTTTTCCCCGAACCCCATCACTCTGCTAAAGAAATAATTCCCTCAATACTGTTAAACTATTTACTAAGTCTGCATTATTACAATTAATCTTCTCATCGTTCCCACCAATCATCTCCTTCTACTTATGACTGTATGATTGTAACTTTGTTGCCTGTATCCTTACGATTTATATTGATATTGTTTCCTAGTTGATTCGATTGCTTATTTGTACCCTATGACTTTCATTAAGTGTTGTGCCTTATGATTCTTGATGAATGTATCTTTTCTTTTATGTACACTGAGAGCGTATGCACTAAGACAAATTCCTTGTGTGTCCAATCACACTTGGCCAATAAAAAATTATATTCTATTCTATCTATAATTCTGTAATTGTGCATATATTTGCTGCAAAGAAACCAGAAGCTTCTATTTCTTTTCATTCTTTCCTTCTGTACTTCCCCCCCCCCCTCCTTCCTTTCTTTGCTGCTTTGACTTCGTTTATTCGTTTGCATTCATTTCTATGCTCTTGGTAAAACTTTTCATTAAAAAATACTTTCAAACATTTTAAACTTTGAAATGGACAATAATGTTAGGTGGATTTCTTCTATCAAATAAGTTAGGAAGTGGAGGAATTGGGGTGCATGTTTTCCTTGCTGTCTGTGGTGATTCTGGATCATCCAAGTCATGGTTATTTCAAAGATGCTTTTTCCAAAAGGCAACTGGACTTTCTTGGGTTTTTTTTTTCTTTGAAAACATTTTACTTCTGCTCACCCAAGAAGCTTCTTCGGTTCAGTTCATGTTTTCCTGGCCGATGGAGAGAAAAAAAAGAATAAGAATAAGAATCAGATGTTAGCCAGGACTCTCCTTGATCCTGGTACCTAAACAATTAACCCAGGCTAACACAAAGGGAAGGGAATGATAGTCTTTGTTTGACAACACTTCAAAATGATAAACTTGCATTTTTGTAAAGCAGCCCAAGAAAGGTTTATTTAAGGGCAAAGGGAGTTTGAGAATGTCCACCTGGAAAAGAACAGCTTGGCTGAGTCTAATGCTCTGGCATCTGCCTGACTCCAAGAAGTCTGTTCTCCCATCTGGAACCCATATTCAAGACAGCCAAAGCTACAAGGCGACCAGAGGAATGTCACCCCTCAAAGGGGGCTCTGTGCACTAGGCAAACAATCACGAGTGAAATCCAGCAGGTTCTGACAGGTTCTGGAGAACCGGTAGCGGAAATTTTGAGCAGTTCGGAGAACCGGCAAATACCACCTCTGGCTGGCCTCAGAGTGGGGAGGGAGTGAGGATTTTGCAGTATCCTTCCCCTAAGAGTGGGGAGGGAATGGCTTCATGCGTATGGCAGGACTCTAGAACTCACAGTCTCCTGGTTTTTAGGCCAGCACTTTAAGCACGGCACCAAAACCAACTCTTCAATTCTCTGTTAAGCAGGATACAAGCAATAAGAAAGCACCAGAAACATTGAGCAACTTCAACTGATACAGCAACTTAGTAAGATGGGAAGAATAAGAAGAACTGCCAATTTTGGAACAACAATGGGTTCAATCAAAACTTTTGGAAAACTTAAAAGCATGATCGCATAATTCAATTCCCTCCAAGTTCCCAATTTAATCCCATTTTTTTCATTCATATATTTTCATTCATTCATATACATACATACATACATACATACATACATACATACATACATACATATAAAGGAATATATATTTATAAAGGAAAAAAACAAGAAAGTCCAGTTGCCTTTTGGGAAAGCACCTTTGGGACAACCATGACCTGGATGATTGAGAATCTTCATAGAGCAGAGGTCAGCAATCTGCAGCTCTGGAGCCGCATGTGGCTCTTTCACCCCTCTGCTGCAGCTCCCTGTCACTCAAAATATGCCAATGTGCGACACCCACCGGTATGCCATTTATTGAGCTTTTCAACCCCTAGTAGGCCAACCATGGATAAATCCAAGAAAAGAAAAGTTTCAGAAGAAAACAGAATGTTTAATTCAATTACATATGCCAGTTTTGTGGCCGCTCAGGAAATAGTCAGGCAGGGGAAGGGTTTTGTGGCTCCCGGTGTTTTCTTTTCTGTGGGAAACAGGTCCAAATAGCTCTTTTGAGTGTTTAAGGTTGTAGACCCCTGCCATAGACCCTTAACCATATTGGTTTCTCACTCAGAAAGCTGCAGAAGAACGGGTTTTCCGAATTCCCAATGCTTTTAATAGGGAGGCCTCTAGTGGAAGGTCGAGGATACAGGCAGATGCTGGAAGAAATTGAAAAGACGCTGCAGATGGACCTTCCCGAAAAAGGTCATGTGGTGTCTTAAAACAGGAAGAACAATGCTGTATTCTTTCGGAAGCACCAGTCCAAACCTGTCCTGTGTGTGTCAGAGTCAAGCTGCTGGAAAGCTATCACAGAACAGCCAGGAATTGGAAGCTGGAGGGGTAGGAGCCAAGGATGCCTCTGCAGCAGAAAGAGTAGAGATAAGTTGAAGCTCTACAGCTTGGAATGACCTAAATTCAATGCCCATCAAAACATAACGATAACCCACCTGCCAATTGAATTCAACTCCTGCTGATTTTATAGACTAGCCATGATCTTTTCATGGCAACAATATGGAAGTAGTTTACCACTGCCTTCTTCTAGACCAGGGGTGTCAAACTCGTTTTCATTGACCTCCATGCTGTGTTTGCATCACGTGCCTACCAATGGCGGGTTTCAAAACCCATCGCTACCAGTTTGCTTATGGGCGTGTATGTGCATCCGGGCGGGTGGGCAGAGCCTCCTGCCGCCACTACCAGTTCACCTGATCTGGGGAAAACCAGTAAGAATCCACTACTGGTGCTCATCCTGATAAGGTGGTCAATTTAAAAAAAATTTTTTTTGCTGGGGCTTAGTAAGTTTTTAATTCCAAGCAACTTTATGGTTTGGGTTAATGTACAAACCCAGGAAGTGGGCTAAATTCAATAACCAGGGTTATCATGCTCTGTCTGAACAGAGCCAAAGTTTCAGCAGAGACAGAACCATGTTATAACCCTTCCGATTGAAGGTGCGGGTTGTTCTTGACTTAGTGGCCTTTCAAACTCGGCAGCGCTGAAAAAAGGGACTTATGACCGTTTTTCACACTTACAACCGTTGCAGCATCCCCGCGGTTGCATGATCAGAATTGGGATGGCTTGGCAACTGACTCATATTTATGACGGCTGCAGTGTCCCTGGGGTCACGGGATCCTCTTTTGTGACCTTCTGATGACCAAAATCAACAACGGGGAAGCCAGATTCATGTATCAACCGTGTGACTAACTGAACCCCTGCAGTGATTCACTCAACAGCTGCGGCAAGAAAGTTCGTAACATGGGTCAAATTTCACTTATCTACCATCCCACTTAGCCACAGATACTTTGGGCTCAACGGCGGTCTTATAACTCGAGGACTGCCTGCAGTCTTTGGCCACTGGGAGACTCTCTGCTGCCCACGCTGTTAACAGCTTCGGAGGCTCATTGCATAAAGCAGGTGTGGCCAGAAGTGTAGGTTCCTACTTCTAGCCTCAGCAGCTCTTGGCACAGCTTGTGATGCAAAATACGCTGTTCCTCCACCCACCCTGCACCTGGCCGACTTCCTCTGCCTGTAGTGTGGAAGCTGTTGCTTCAGAGCAGGGGTGGGGGACCGGTTTCCTGTTGAGGTTTGTAAGAGTGGAAATCTATCCGGGTTTATAATTTCAGCAGTGGGCACGGCTAAGGTCAAAAGTGGGCGGGGTCAAAGCAGGGAAGAACTCTAGGTATGATTCAGCATGCTCTTGGGGGGTGGGGTGGGGGGGAGGGATGACAATCCAAAGATTTCTTCCCTGCCCTGCCCTAGGAGTACAGAGGAGTTCCAGTTGATTGTACGGTAGATGTTGACGCAGGAAGGAGAACCATTTGAAGGATCCTGCCTTGGTGTGTGTCCTATTTACCTTGGTGGTTTCAGTTCCTCGCTTTTTGCTACGGCACATGAAGTTGACAAAGCCCTCATGAGATGCCTCGCAACCCCCATTGCCCCCAAACTGGTTTCCTGATGCCCATCCGCAGGACACATGAAGACCCCCCCCCCACCTGATTCAACTCAAGGGCAGAGAGAGCATCTTTTATCAACGTCATTGAGATATAGCCACCGAGTCAAGCGGATGGAGAGAAGAGGTTGGCTGCCTTCTTCGTGCGTTGGGTCACTGCTTTCTGGGTGTGCTGTTTATTTTCGATTCACATTATAGCAACGTTGCTCCCTCTAGTTCAAGGGTGTCAAACTCGATTTCATTGAGGGCCGCATCAGGGCTGTGTTTGACCTCGGGGAGGCTGGGTAGGTGTGGCCAGAGTGGGCGTGGCCAGCTTGACGTCACTCATCGAGGCTCTGTTTCCGGCCACAATGGCCTTCTGCAGCCTTCTGCCAGTGAAAATGGAGCCCGGGAAGGCCATTTTCACTGGCAGAGGGCTGTAGGAGGCCATTATGGCTGGAAACGGAGCCTGGGAGGCATCCCGAGCTCCGTTTTTGCTGGCAGAGGCTGTTTCCAGGGCGGGCCTGCAGGCCAAATCTAAGCATCCTGTGGGCCGGATGTGGCCCACGGGCCTTGAGTTTGATACCCCTACTCTAGTTAATACAGCTGAAGAAATAAGAGCTTTGGTGGTGCAGCGGACTAAGTGCTGTTATGTAGCATTTAGCAGCCAGCTGCCTGCAATTAGTGCAAGTTCAAATCTCACCAGGCTCAAGGTTGACTCAGTCTTCCATCCTTCCAAGGTAGGTAAAATGAGGACCCGGATTGTGGGGGCAATAAGCTGACTTTGTAGAAATACCACTTATGAGGGGCCAAAAGCCCTAATAAGCAGGTATATACAAAAGAATGAAGGCTATTGCTATAAGTGCATTGTAAGCTGCTCTGAGTCTTCGGAGAAGGGTGGCATATAAATTGAACTAATAATAATAAATAAATAAATAAATAAATAAATAAATAAATAAATAAGACTGTACCTATGACAATTGGGAGTGATGAGACATCCCAGAAGTCCAAATGTTTACCAGGATTCTTCCAAAAATCTGGGTGAAACCAGGCTTAATAGCAGTGACTGTGAGAGGGATCTTGGAGTCTTAGTGGACAACCAGCTAAATATGAGCCACTGATGTGCAGCGGCAGCCAAAAAAGCCAATGCAATCCTAAATGGCATTAACAGAGGGATACAATCAAGATCAAGTGAGGTGCTAATGCCACTCTATAAAGCCCTAGTAAGACCACGCCCAGAATCCTGCATCCAGTTTGGGTCACCACACTATAAAAAAGAGACTCTAGAAAGGGTGCAGAGAAGAGCAACCAAGATGATTAGGGGACTGGAGACTAAAACATATGAAGAACGGTTGCAGGAACTAGGCACGGCTAGTCTAGTGAAGAGAAGGACCAGGGGAGCCATGATAGCAGTCTTCCAATATTTGAGGGGCTGCCACAGAGATGAGAGGGTCAAGCTGTTTTCCAAAGCACCCAAAGGCCAGATAAGGAATAATGGATGGAAACTGACCAAGGAGAGATTCAACCTTGAAATAAGGAGAAACTTTCTGACAGTGAGAGCAATAAACCAATGGAACAGAAGTTGCCTTCGGAACTTGTGGGAGCTTCATCACTGGAGACTTTCAAGAAGAGACTGGCGTGCCCTCTGTCAGAAATGGTATAGGGTCTCCTGCTTGAGTGGGAGGTTGGACTAGATGACCTATAAGGTCTCTTCCAACTCTGTTAATCTGTTAGAAGAGCTTTTCAAAAGGCAATAGGACATTCCTTGGGGGATTTTTTCCTTGAAAACCTTTCGCTTGTCATCCAAGATGCTTCTTTAGTTCAGTTCACTTCAGTTCCAAATTGAAGAAGCTTTGTGGACGAGAAGCGAAACATTTTCAAGGGAAATCCCCCCCCCCCCAAAAAAAAGTCTGATTGCCTTTTGAAAAGCGTTTTTGGGACAACCATGATCTGGGCGATTGAGAATCTCCATAGATCTTCACCAGGCTTCTCTCTCTTTTCAGAAGGAAATCATGGCAGGTTCCTGAGCCATCATATGATGTCAGGTGTATTTTCATGTAAGGCATATCATATTCTCTGCTGTGATGTGGTTTGTTTGTGTTTATTCTATTTATATTCTTCCTTTCAAGGCAACACATGGTGAAGCGAGGCCTTCCCCTTCTTTTTAAACTCACAGTAACAAAACTTGGTTGCCATCTAGTGAGCATCAGTCAAGGGTGGACTTGAATGTCCCTTCACCATTTTGCCACTTTTGAGCCATTAATTTTGGCTTGGCCGTTGGGTCCTCCAGCCGTTTTGGTGATGATTATGAGCCATCGGTTACGATCACTTGATTGCTCACATTCAGACAATGATGGTTGGTTCCATAAAATGTGGAGGCTAAAACATAAGATGAATGTTGCAGGAACTGGGCATGGCTAGTCTAGTGAAGAGAAGGACCAGGGGAGACATGATAGCAGTGTTCCAATACTTGAGCCACAGAAAGGAGGGGGGTCAAACTATTTTCCAAAGCCCCTGAAAGCCAGACAAGGAATAATGGATGGAAACCGATCTAGGAGAGATTCAATCTGGAAATAAGGAGAAATTTTCTGACAGTGAGAACAATCAACCCATGGACCAGAAGTTGCCTTCAGAAGTTGTGGGAGCTTTCAAGAGACTGGACTGCCATTTGTCAGAAATGGTATAGGGTCTCCTGCTTGGGCGTGGGGTTGGACTAGATGACCTACAAGGTCCCTTCTAACTCTGTTACACCATATTTCATTTCTGTATATTGCAGTTTCTAGCTGGCTTTTCCCAACATGCCAAGATGTGCTCTCACTTGTTTAGTTTTGGTGATTATAAAACATGTCCACACTCACCTCAATTCCCATGTATTGATTACAGCATCGATCCCAGTCTGGGTCAGAGAAAAAGCTCTGCTCCCAGGAATAGCAATCACTTGCCTATCCCTACTACAGGATGGAGTTTTCGAAAATGCCAAAGCAGCTGCTATGTGATAGAGGAGAGAAAAGGAGAAAGAGAAAACTTCCACATTCTGTTTCAAAATAGAGGCAGCCCGACTTAAAACAATTCGAAGTTCTGTTGTTTGAAGTTACAACGGCACTGGAAAAAAAAGAGAATTATGACTGTTTTTCACACTTATTGCCATTGCAGCATCCCCATGGTCACGTGATCAAAATTTCAGAGACTTGGCAACTGACTCATATTTATGACGGTTGCAGTGTCCTGAGGTCCTGTGATCTCCTTTTGCAAACCTCCTGACGAGCAAAGTCAGTGAGGAAGCCAGACTCACTAAAAAGCCATGTTACTAAGTTAACAATTGCAGTGATTCACTTAAACAGCTGTGGCAAGAAAGATTGTAAAATTGGCGCAAATCTCATTTAACCTCTGCTTCACTTAGCAACAGAAATATTGGGCTCAGTTGTGGTTGTAGGTTGAAGACTACCCGTTCTGCCTTTCTGGGGGCTCATGAAAAGTTGGCAAAACACCTTGCAAGCTTTTACGTTTTTAGGAAGACTTCACCGGACAAGATACGACTATAACTGGCCCCAAAATTTCTGTGGAGACATTTGTTAAGTGAGTTTTGCCCTATTTTATGACCTTCCTTGCCACAGCTGTTAAGTGCATCCCTGCAGTTAGTAATATGGGTGTTATGTGAATCTGGCTTCCCCATTGACTTTGCTTGTCAGGAGGTCGCAAAATGGGATCACATGATTGCAACTGTCATACATATGAACCGCTTGGCAAGCACCTGAATTTTGCTCAGCTGATTCTGGGGATGCTGCAAAGGTCATAACTGTGCAAAAATGGTCACGTTTTTCAGTGCCGTTGTAACTTTGAGCGGTCACTAAACGAACTGCTTTAAGTCGAGGATTTGTTGTTCTTAGTCTCAAGTCATGTCCGACCCATCACAACCCCATGGACAACATTCCTCCAGGCCTTCTTGTCCTCTACCATCCTCTGGAATTCATTTAAGCTCATGCTTACCTCTTCAGTGACTCCATCCAGCCACCTCATTCTCTGCCGTCCCATTCTTCTTTTGCCCTCAATCTTTCCCAGCATTTGGTTCTTCTCTAGGGAGTCCTTCCTTCTCATTAGGTGGCCAAAGTATTTGAGTTTCATCTTCAGGATCTGGCCTTCTAAAGAGCAGTCAGGGTTGATCTCCTCTAGGACTGACCGCTTTGATCGCCTTGCAGTCCAAGGGACTCGCAGGAGTCTTCTCCAGCACCAGAGTTCAAAGGCCTCCATTCTTTGGCGCTCAGCCTTTCTTATGGTCCAACTTTCACAGCCATCCATTGCAATTGGGAAAACCATAGCATTGTCTATACGCACTTTTGTTGGCAGGGTGATGTCTCTGCTTCTTAATATGCTGTCTAGATATGCCATAGCTTTCCTCCCCAGGTACAAGCACCTTTAATTTCTTGGCTGCAGTCCCCATCTGCGGTGATCTTGGAGCCCAGGAAAATAAAATCTGTCACTACCACCATTTCTTCCCCATCTATTTGAATTGAGAGGGCTGGGAGCCATGATCTGTGGTTAAAAAGCCAGAGCAAGATGAAGAATGGCTCAAACTGGGTCTAGGACTTGTGATGGTACCACTCATTCCATGCCATTGCCCACCTATCTTGTATTTTTCCTGGCAGACGGAATGCGTCCCCGGGGCATACAAGCACCGGGGAGGAATTGCTGTTGGACCCGATCACACATGAAAGCATGGGTGCAAAAAGCAGGGCTGTGTTCTGTGTGCGCGCAGCGCATGTGTGCAAAGAAGAAGAAGGGGGCGTGAGATGTAATCAGCCCATTTTTGATTGACCTTTTTTTCCTCTTTTTGCTCGATCAGGCAAGGCGCCCACTTCCCCCTAGACTTGTGAGGACAAGGCCTGGGCACAGAGTGAGCAATCCTTTCTTTGCACCTGGGCAAGTGCCTGGAAGGTGTGTCATTAGCGAAGTATTAATTACCCTGAGAACCTTGAAAGGGAAAGTGCCGGCACAGGAAGGGAATGTGGGCTGGCCAGCTTCTCCCCTGGGAAAGTGCTGACTTAACCATTTGCAGGTTTCAGTTCTTTAGCGCTGAGTTCACTGCAAACTCTGCTTTGGGTTCAGCTGCCCCCACCAGCCAGTGGGAACCAGAATAACAGAATAGAAGAGTTGGAAGGGACCTTGGAGGTCTTCTAGTCTGACCCCCTGCTCAAGCAGGAGACCCTATTCCGGTGATGGCTAACCTTTTTGCCGTCGGGTGCCAAAAGTGGGGGGAGCTTTGGGGGGTCGTATTTGTGCCCACATCCATAATTCAATGCCTCTGCCCCACCGTGCATGCACGTAGGCCCATTTATCACCCTCCCCATGTTCCAGAGGCTTTTTCGGGGCCTGGGGAGGGCAAAAACAGCCTCCCCCTCAACCCCGGATGCCAGAAACATCCCGTTTCCTGACTTCTGGTGAGCCCGGAAGGCCCATTTTTCGCTCTCCCCAGGCTCCAGAGGCTTTCTTGGAACCTGGGGAGGGCGAAAACAGTCTTCCCCACCTTACCGGATGCCCTCTGGAGGCCGGAAACGCCCCGTTTCCCACCCGGAAGGCCTCAGCAGGCAGGCCCACACATGGTGCTGGAGCTGAGCTAGGGCAACAGTTGCGTGCCCACAGATATGGCTCCGCGTGCCACCTGTGGCACCCGTGCCATAGGTTCACCCTCACGGCCCTATTCCATTTCAGACTAAGGGTTGTCCAATCTCTTCTTAAAATCCTCCAGTGTGGGAGCACCCATTACTTCTGGAGGCAAGTTATTCCAATGATTAATTGTTCCAACTGTCAGGAAGTTTCTCCTTATTCTAGGTTGATTCTCTGAAGGAAAGGCCCACGGGACTGGGATTGATGGACAAGACAGCGGGCTGGGATCTGTACACCCTGGCCTGGGCTTGCCCCGGGCTTTCTGCTCTGGACGTTCCACGCTTTCTAGTTAATCAATCAATTAGAATAGAGCTGGAAGGGACCTTGGAGGTCTTCTAGTCCAACCCCCTGCTTAGGCAAGAAACCTTAAACCACTTCAGACAAATGGTTATCCAACCTCTTAAAAACTTCCAGTGTTGGAGCATTTACAACTTCTGCAGGCAAGTTGTTCCACTGATTAATTGTTCTCACTGTTAGGACATTTCTCCTTAGTTCTAGGTTGTTTCTCTCCTTGATTAGTTTCCACCCATTGCTTCTTGCCCTGCCTTCAGGTGCTTTGGAGAATAGATTGACCCCATCTTCTTTATGGCAGCCACCCAAATACTGGAATATTGCTATCATGCCACCCCTACTCCCTAAATTTGCGATTTGCTAAGCTTTAAGTTTGCGATTTGGGAAATGACCTTGGAGTGTTTGCTTGTCCACCAATCATCATGATGCCAAAATCAAAGCAGGGGTTTTGATTTAAGGATCCCACGGGGAAGGAAGCCGATGCTTTGAACTGTCTATCCTGAAGGTGGAGAACTTTTGCCCAGACTACAGTTCAGTCTTTCAACCTTCTGAAAACCCCAAGAAGTCATGGATTGGGGTGCTGGGACTCTTGGGAGGAGAGAGACCAAATTTTTTGTCTTCTTTGGGAGGGTGGGGGTGGGGGGTGAATAGCCCCCCTGAGATAAAGGCAGCACCCTATCTCCTAGAATTTTGGAATGCTTGGTTTTGTCCCAAGGCCACAGCTAATATATTATTGTATGTATAATGTGTGTGTTTGATTTGTGTTGCTTTTAAGATCATTTTAGTATGATCTGTATGCCTGTATGATTTTAGGTTTGATCTGTTTTCATGGAGTATTTTGGTTTTGTACATCTCCTAGGCAGTGGTGGGATTCAGCCGGTTCAAATCAGTTTGGGCAAACCGGTAATTAAATTGCCGGCTGGCCCTGCCCCTTCCCTTCCTGCCCCTTCCCGGAGTCTCCACCCACCCAAATTTGGCTCCCAGGAGGCTTCAGGGAGGCCTCCTAGGCCCAAAATGGGGCCCGGTGGGGGACAGTATGTTCTCCCCCTGCGGCCCATTTTTTGCCCCCCGGGGGGTGCAGGAGGCTGAGTGCTGCCTGTCACACCCCCTGGCCATGCCCACCAAGCCACGCCCACAGAATCAGTAGTAAAAAATTTTGAATCCCACCACTGCTCCTATGGAAGTGTTTCTCAACTTGGCCAATTTAAGATAGGTGGACTTCAACTCCCAGAATCCCCCAGCAAGCCCTCTTGAGAAACACTGGCCTGGGGAACCATTAAATTGGGAAGCTATAACAAATTTGAATGAATGAATGAATGAATGAATGAATGAATGAATGAATTTATTTAAAGGAGGGGGAATTGGACCCAGAAAAATCTGGGGAGCCAACCACTCACACAAACTTTCCAACCATCCTTCTGTGATCCTTATCTTCACAGATGTATGGGGAGATGCATTGCTCTTCTGAAATACAGTAATGTGTGGCTATTATTTCTACATTGTTCTCCGCTGCACGTTCCTGTTGAATTTAGCAAGGCAGGAAGCTGTTCAGCTGGAGATGCCACTCTGATGATGGCTCATGCTTATAGAAAGCACTTCTTAGTATCCAAAGTGCTCCATTTTATCTCTGCCCCATCCTTGAAGACATGAGGACTAGAAACCGGACTTGGCCATTCCCAAGCGATGGAATGTACTCTCTTGCCATTTGCTTTTGGGTCCTGCTCTCTCTGCTTTCAAGATATTCATCAGCAACTTTGTCCAGGATTTTTCAGTGGCATTTCTATTCAATTGAATTGTTGTGCTAATATTGAATCTGCAGTGAAATCCAGCCGGATCTATCCAGCTCATGCGAACTGGTAGCGCTAGTAGTGGGAGGCTCCGCCAACCCGTCGGGATGCCATTACGTCCTGTTTTTGACGCTCTGCGCATGCACAGAAGAGGCCCTTGTGCTCACACTCCTGAACCAGTAGTGAAGATAAATGCATTTCACCGCTGTATTGAATGGCTTATATTGTACTGCAGCTGACTTGGACTGTATTATGAAAGGCAGGTCATACAATGAAAGTCCAAGCTTGTGCAAAAATGGGTGCAAATCAGTGACCTCTTCTGGGGCAGCAGCTGAGTATTCTTCCATAAAGCTTGTGGAGAACACATCTGGAGAACTGCAGAACGGGCACTGTCCAGCTGCTGCTGCTGTTGCTGACCTTATGGGCATGGAGACATTCTAGAAAGCAAGCTGAAGACTGTAAGAAAACACTCAGGGAGGAAGTAAAACAAACCAGCAAACCTCCTTTGGCTGTTGAATCACCAAGACGGGCCACTTCCTGTGAGTCAGCAGGCCTACCAAAGAACAGGACCTCTTTGGCTGGGCCTGGTTTTGCCCCACTAGCCTTTCCCAGAAATGGAGGGGGAAAGGCCCAGTTCCTTCTCATCTGCATAGGCTGACTTCCAAATTCCAACTCGCCAAATGGGGACACTAAGTAGGCCAGATAGAAACAATAAGAACATGTGAAAGAGGAACAGGGAGTTCAACAAAGTTCAGTGCCTGGGAATGGGAGTGGAGGATGGGTTTCAGGGCAGGCTCACACTACATGGATCGTGACAGGCTAGTGGTTGCAGCATAGATAGTCCTCGATGTAACGGCCACCAGTTGAGCTCTGAAATCCCCTTGCTAAGGAAAAAAGTGAGTTTTGGACCTATTTTATGATCCTTCTTGCCCACAGCAGGTGTGAATTTAGTAACACGGTTGTTAAGTGGATCTGGCATTGACATTGCTTGTCAGGAGGTCGCAAAAGGTGATGACCATATGACCACATAACAGTCGTTAAACGAATCACTGCTGTTGTTAACCGAAACATGGGGTCCTTAAGCGAATCTGGTGTCCCCCATTGACTTTGCTTGTCAGAAGCTGGGAAGGTGACAAATGTTGATCCCATGACCCCAGGACAGTTCAACTGTCAAAAATTACATGCCAGTTGACAAGTATCCAAAGTTTGATCCCATGACATGGGCAATGGCTGTATGAAAACTGGTCTTAAGTCATTTTGTTTTCCCAGGGTTGTTGCAACTTGGAATGGTCACTAAATGAATGGTTGTAAGTTGAGACTATCTGTATATGCAGGTGACATGATGGCTCCAGGTATAATTCTCACCTATCAAATCATCCCAAAGGTGCTTTTTCAAGAGGCAACTGGACTTCCTTGTTTTTCTTTGAAGACGTTTCGCTTCCCATCCAAGAAGCTTCTTCAGTTCACCTGTCGGATCTCCTTCAGACCATGAACTGGCCTATTTGCCTCCATAATGATTATTATGACTAAAACATATGAAGAACGGTTGAAGGAACTGGGCATGGCTAGTCCAGTGAAGAGAAGGACCAGTGGAGACATGATAGCAGTCTTCCAATATTTGAGGGGCTGCCACAGAGAGGAGGGGGTCAAGCTATTTTCCAAAGCACCCGAAGGCCAGAAAAGGAACAATGGATGGAAACTGACCAAGGAGAGATTCAACCTAGAAATAAAGAGGAACTTTCTGACAGGGAGAACAATCAACCCATGGAACAGAAGTTGCCTTCGGAAGTTGTGGGAGCTTCATCACTTGAGACTTTCAAGAAAAGATTGGACTGCCATTTGTCAGAAATGGTGTAGGGTCTCTTGCTTGAGCCGGGGGTTGAACTAGATGACCTATAGGGTTCCTTCCAACTCCGTTAATCTGTTAAAGTTCACAAATTTGAATAAATAAGAATAAATAAATAAGACCCAAAGAAAAAACTTATTTGGGTCATTTTAAGGATGGAGAATGCACTTGGCGGTGACAAACATATTAGTCATAAGTCATATTCAGCGACGACTTACAATTACAATACCTTTACAATTATGATACCAATTACAATAGACATGGATCTCCAGATGTTATAAACACCCCCACAACTCTATGTCTGGGGGAGCAGGTTCACTTTGGAGGTTGATGCTTTCAGTCAGTGGCTAGAGCCATACCGTGCACTTAGCCTCATCAGTTGCAAGGCTGGCTATGCCCTTTGCATAACATGCTCAGCCTGGTTAGCATGAAATTTTCGATGGCTTATTGGCATCTGCATGTACATATCTCAGCGAGACACTAATTTTCATTGCCTTTATCTGACCGCACTTCAGATAGTCCTCAACTCACAACCACAAATGGGGCCGGAATTTCCATTACTAAACAAAGCGGATGTTAACTGGGTCATGCCCAGTTTTACAACCTTTTTGCCACGGTTGTCAAGGGAATCACAGCAGTTGCTACGCAAATCACATGGCCGTTAAGCAAATCTTCGCTTCTCCCATTGACTTAAGCTTGTGTAGAAAATTAGCATCCACTTCTGTCCTAGAAGAATGAAATATTTTTGAGAAATATTTTAAAACGGCAGAATATTCTATTTCCCTGGAAGAGAAATGGAAACACATTTTTTTAGAGGGGGAAAGTATCCTCCCCACCTTTCTTAATAGCTCTCAGCAGATGCCAGCTTAAGTGGCATAAAGAGATAAAGAGATAGATACCACTATTCATAAGCCAAATACCCTCACCCAAGATCTAACACGGGAAAAAGCCATTCAGCCACAATAGGAATTGCCCAACGTCTCTTCATTGCATCACCCTTACAAACTTCAACCAAACCTGGAAGCTCAGACAACCTATAGAGCCTGCTATGACCCCTACATAACCCCTACATGGCCCCATGGGAGTCTGACAACAGGCAATAGAATACATGTTCTTGCACAGGAACAGGAAGCTCAAAGCCCAAAGAAGGTATAAAAGCCCCTCACTCTCCACTCCATGTGGTCAGCTGCACTAAAACCGTGTGCTTGGTGATTCTGCTTCACCATTAAACCCTCTTTCCAATCAGCCTCCATGTTTCCATTGTCTTTCTCCCGGCTTGGAACTGAACCAGAGGGATATTTCTTCCCACAGTTGTAAATGGCGATCGCGCAACCTGAGAATGCTGCAGCCATTGTAAAGGTGTGTCAGTTGCCAAATGCTTGAACTTTGATCACCTGACCAGTCAAAAATGTGAGCACTGGTTGAGATCACTTTTTCAGTACCCTTGTAATTTCGAATGGCTGCTATGCAAACGGTTGTAAGTTGAGGACTTTTAAAAGCAGGGATCCCGTATAGTAGTTTTGAGCACTGCATTATATCCTTTTTCTGGGATATAATCCGCATTATTGAAAATCCTTTTGCTCTGAAGGTTCAGGAGCCTTGTCCCTTGTAGCTTCTGGCCACCCTGAGCAGAGACTTCCATTACAAGCCCCAACAATGTCAAAATGATGACTTGGGCCATGACATCATTATAAAACAATGACACAATTTGAGCTTGTAATGCCAGGCAATATAAGTCTGTGCATTGCTTGTTTTGCACTATAAGGAAAGAATGCAGGTGTTGTAGTTTGCCCACCATCGGACATCTATTACTTTAGGGAAGTAATCATCATCAGCAGCAGCAGCAGCAGATTTCTTTATTTAACTGTTTAAATTTATTAGAGTCACCTAATTCCAATGGACGTGGTGGTTAAGATGCTGAGCTTGTCAATTGAAAGGTTGAGCATCGCATAACGGGAAGAGCTCCTGTGTTACTTGTCCCAGCTTCTGCCAACCTAGCAGTTCGAAATCACGTAAAAAATGCAAGTAGAAAAATAGGGACCACTTTGGTGGGAAGGGAACAGCGTTCTGTGCACCTTTGGCGTTTAGTCATGCCGGCCACATGACCATGGAGATGTCTTCGGACAGCGCTGGCTCTTCGGCTTTGAAATCGAGTTGAGCACCACCCCCTAGAGTTGGGAACGATTAGCACTATGGAGTTTACCTTTTATTGTGTTTCCCTGAAAATATTTTTTGAACCCTGAAATAAGTGCTTGGCCTTATTTTTGGGGCGGTCTTATTATTTTGGGGTGCATGGAGCAAGATGGGGCTCCTCTTGCCGTTTTACCTGATTTCCAGCACTGCGTTTAAATATTTTTGGGGAGGGCTTATTTTCAAGGGAGGCTTATTTTAGTGCACGCACTCAAAAGTCTGATTGGGCTTATTATTAGGGAATGTCTTATTTTCGGGGAAACAGGGTAATTCCAATAGATCTGGGGCAGGATAAAACTCTTGCCCCCAAATCCTTTACACATAAAATCTAAAACCATACAGACAGCCCTAAATTATCTAAAAATAACACAAATCAAATAAACAATATAGGTCATTTCCCCCCTGCTCCAACACCCAAAACAACAACAACAACAAAACAATAACCCCAGGCCTGGGTCCCAAACTAGATTTTTAAGAGTTTTGTGGAATCGAAGGAGACTGTCCTTATTTTACTAATTAAATTGATATGCCGCCCATCTCACCCTGCAAAGTAACTCTGGGCAGCTTACAATTGAAATTATAAATATTAAATATTAAAAACTCTAGAGATGAAGAGAAGGGGAGAAAAAAAGCAAAACCAAAGATTGGTACAGCAGATAGCATCTTCTCTGTTAGGCCACCAGCCATCTCTAATACAGACTGTCACTTCCCACAATGCCACTGGACTCTGAGGCAACCAGTCAAGTCAGGTTTTGATACCCTTCCAGAGACTGTAGAGATTCCAGCTCATGGTTGTCCCAAAGATGCTTTTCCAGGAGGCAACTGGACCAGTCAGAGCTGAAGAAGCTTCTTGGATGAAGTTTCTTCAAAAGAAAAAACAAAGAAGTCCAGTTGCCTCCTGAAAAAAAGCACCTCACAAAAAAGCCACAAAAAAGTGAAGAGAAGGACCAGGGGAGCCATGATAGCAGTCTTCCAATATTTGAGGTGCTGCCACAGAGAGGAGGGGGTCAAGCTATTTTCCAAAACACCTGAAGGCCAGAGAAGGAACAATGGATGGAAACTGACCAAGGAGAGATTCAACCTAGAAATAAGGAGGAATTTTCTGACAGTGAGAACAATCAACCCATGGAACAGAAGTTGCCTTCGGAAGTTGTGGGAGCTTCATCACTGGAGGCTTTCAAGAAGAGCCTGAGTAGCGTAGGGGGCTAATGCCTCCTACTAAAGGCAGCAATTAACATCCAGCTGCCTATAATTCTGTGAGTTCAATCCTAGCCAGGTTCAAGGTCGACTCAGCCTTCCATCCTTTCTAAGGTGGGTAAATTGAGGACCCAGTTTGTGGGGGCAATAAGCTGACTTTGTATAAATATATACAAAAGTATGAAGGCTGTTGCTTAATGCATTGTAAGCCGCCCTGAGTCTCCGGAGAAGGGCGGCATATAAATCAAATTTAAAAAAAAAAGAAGAGAGAGACTGGACTGCCATCTGTCAGAGATAGTGTAGGGTCTCCTGCTTGGGTGGGGGGTTGGATTAGATGACCTACAAGGTCCCTTCCAATTCTGTTAATCTCTTATCGGTTAACTCAGGGAGCAGGGCAAGGCCTCTGTTGCTGTTGGTGCTCAGCTGGGTCAGCTGGTTTGCCCTTGTGAGCTGCGAGCAGCAAAGCAGAAGGCCCGTGGGCGGGAGGAAGAGCAGCCTGGGTGTGGGTGTTGACGACGCCGGGCTGAGTGGCAGGCTGGTCCGGCACCAGGTGAGCCGAGATGGGGTGCAGGCGCAGCAAACAGGACACCGCAGAGATGCAGAGATCAGATTAGTCACCTACAGCTGTGAGGCAGCGCACAGGAGCTAATAAAAGACCCAAATGTTTCCTGTTGTTTTTTTTCATCGACACCCGCCCACCTGACCTCACGCCCCAGTTGCAGGAGAGAGAGAGAGAGAGAGAGTGGGGAAAGACACACGGAACCCAAAGAAGAAGATACAAGTTTCTCCCTTGGCAGAACACGCTTTCCCTGTTTATCAAATTACAGCCAAGTTTCTCGGCTCACGTAATGCAGTCAGTCCTCGATTTACAACCATTGGTTTAGTGACCATTTGAAGTTACAGTGGCTCAGGGAAAAAAATGGACCAATGACCATTTTTCCCGCTTACAACTATTGCAGCATCCCTGTGGTCACGTGATCAAAATTCGGACACTTGGCAACTGACTCCTAGGTAGGACGGTTGCAGCGTCCCGGCCGGGATCATGTAATCCTCTTTGGCGGCCTTCTGACGAGCAAAGTCAGTGAGTGGGGAAGCCAGATTCAATTAACACCGACTTTAAGAACTGCGATGACCGTGGCAAAAAAGCTCATACAATGGGGCAAAACTCACTGAACAACGGTCTTGCTTAGCAACATAAATGTTGGGCTGAATGTGGTTGTTTAAGTTAGCGGTAAAATCCAGCCGGTTCTATCTGGCTCGTGCGAACTGGTAGCGGCGGCGGCAACGGGAGGCTTCGCTCACCCGCCAGGACATCATTACGTCCCTTTTTAACCCTCTGTGCATGCACCCCGTTCCCGAACCGGTAGCGAAGGTAAGTGGATTTCACCGCTGTTGTAAATGATGGACTACCCACATCTTCCATGAAAAGTGGGGTTAGATGGGTTGGTTCTGCAGCACTGGCTAAGAGGCAGGGAGGTCCAGTTGAAAATGGACTCGGGCTATCTTCTTGTGCCAAGCCAGCCCTTCTGTTGGGTCAACACAGCCCAGAAAAAAAGCACATGAGCATGATAATTGGACAACAATGGGACAATCCCAAATCCCCAAACATCATCCTGTGATGGAGTTGGGGCCACCATCAAAAGCCTTATCTGGAAGCAGCTGAATCCCCACTGTTTGTCTTAGCTAAGCCCCAGATGTTGCTGGCAACATTTCAATAGGACTCAGTGAAGTAATAGGATCATCTGATCTCCTTGAACTTTTCAAGGCCTGGGTTTTGCTCAGCAGTTGCACCAGAACTAATCTTCCCTTCCCTCCCCTCCCTTCTGATACTGTTGTTCAGGAAATCTCAGCCAACAGCCATCTGATAACAGGTGAGATAAACTGATTAGAAGGGGGAAAATAATCTAAGCAGGCAATAAATATGTAAGTTTTCAAAGCAGCTGATTATTCCACACAGAGAGGAAACGATGAGTGTGTGTGTGCATGTGTTCAGAAAAAAAATCAGATAACAGAGCCTGACTGGGAATGTCCCACAATGCATAGAAACACAGAGAAGGGAATAATTTAAAAGATGATCAGGTCCAACACCCGGCAAGATACACTATATACCAGTGATGGCTAACCTTTTCCGGACCGAGTGCCCAAAGCGTGCGCCCGAACCCCCAAAATGCAATGCACGCACGGCCCCTGCGTATGCCCCCTGCACATGCACACACAGCCTACTGCATGTGCCCCGCTCCCCACGCATGCATGACTGAGAGCCGAAGACCAGCTGGCCAGTGGGAGGCTCCTGCGCATGCACAGCAGAGCTGAACTGGAGTGATGACTCGTGTGGCATCGGAGAAGATGCTGCATGCCAGCTCTGTCACCCATGCCATAGGTTCACCATTCCGGCTATATACCATCTCTGATAAATGATTATCCAATTAGTTGCTCGCTCACAATTAAAAATACTTTTTTTGCAGAAATCACCCTGGTAACTTTGTAGGTTTTTTTTTTCCCCTCCTTTCAAAAGAGGCTTTCCGGTGTTCTCTTTTATTTTCCACGTCCTTGAAAATGTCTCCGATAAGTGTTTTGACTTGATTGGCGGAGGAAGTGCTACAACTGATCTGGTTTTCTGTTTGGGGGGAGTGCTATTCGACGTTGATCCAATTTGAGTAATTGACTCTACTTGGATCATTGATCCAATCTGAATCAAATTGGGAAAATCAAATCAGTTCAAAGATCCGGTTGAATTACCCTTCAAACGTATTCAGCTTGAGACAGTCACCTCTAATTTGATTTGTTGTGTGAAGAGAGATGCTGTCAGGCCAAGCAGCATTGCTAGATAGCTGAAATAGGCAACGTTCATCAACTCATAGATTCAACAGTTTATGTCAAAAACTTTCCTTCAAAAGTAGTAAAAAAAAAATTAGGCACAAAATCCAGTTTTGGGGAGGAGGGCCAGATATAAGAACTGAAAAGAGTATGTTAAACCTCTGCAAAATACAAACAGCATTTTATTTATTTGTTTATTTTCTATAGCTGCCCCTCTCAATCCAATCAAACTCAATTGGACCCAGTTCGACTTAGTTGAACTCAATTGGGCCCAATTTGATTCAACTGAACTCAAATGGACAATTTACTAATTTATCTCTTTGATGCCTCCCCAAAGGTTTATTGGAAAACGGGAACTGAAAAATGAATTGTGATGAATTCGTTTCATCTGGCTCCAGATTGTATTTTTTGCAATTAAGCCAAGTTTTACATATGAGATACCTTAAGACCACAGAGATCTGAAAAAAAAAGAATGTCAGCCTAAATGTACCAGCTATGCTAGCTAGGGAATTCTGGGAATTGAAGTCCACCCAACTTATACTTGCCAGATTTGAAGAACACTGAACCAGACAAACTTTGATACCCCTTTCCAACTCTGTGATTCTTTGATTTAACGACTCATCGTTCACATATTTTCCGTTCAAAGAGGTTTTGTTCCATTGATGAAGCTTGCACAGCAGCCAGAGATGGAAACAAGAATGCTTAGCTTTGAAAAAATATTTCTAATTTGTTAGCCACATGGAACACATGCATAATTCACACTTTTCTAAATATTTGCAACTGTAGTTTGTACTGAACAATTAAACAGGTGCAAGGGAAACTGCAGGGTGGATGTGGTATTAAGCATTTCCATGCCAAGAGGTGGAATTTGCACTGTTGGTTATCAGCAAAAGAACTAAAACAAATTGTTAGTTTAAAAGAGTCATAGTTTAAATATGGCAAAACTATGCAAGAACATAATCCAGGGGTGAAATCCAGTAGGTTCTGACAAGTTCTGGATAACCGGTAGCGGAAATTTTGAGTAGTTCAGAGAACCGGTAGCATTAATTTTGAGTAGTTCGGAGAACTGGCAAATGCCACTTCTGGCTGGCCCCAGAGTGCGGTGGGAATGGGGATTTTGCAATATCCTTTCCCCATGAGTAGGGAGGGAATGGGGATTTTGCAGTATCCTTTCCCCTGCCACACCCACCAAGCTACGCCCACCAAGCCACGCCCTCAGAACCGGTAATTAAAAAAAAATTAGATTTCACCACTGGCATAATCCATCCTGATACATAGAAAATTGTAGATACTTTAGGCATTGGTTAACAGGGCAAAGATACATCCAAGCCAGGATGGGTCTTACAATTTTTTACAAAATGAAAAGATTTCATTTCAATATTTGAACAAGTATTCCAGTTAGACGCACTCTGTGACTAAGAAGACACATCAGACAAACAAATGGAATTTATTACAGAGGGTTTTTCTCTCCCATTCACTTAATCTACATACAATTACCATATTTCTATGGAGATTCTCAGTCATCCAGGTCCCCAAACTGCTTTTGCAAAAGGCAAATGGGCTTTGTTTTTCCTGGAAGACCTTTCACTTCTCATCCAAGAACTGAACAGAAGAAGCTTCTTGGATGAAAAGAGAAACGCCTTCAAGGAAAATCAAGTTGCCTTTTGAAAAAGCACCTTTGGTACAACCACTATATTTCATTTAAAATATATTTAATCGTTTCTTTACTTTTTCTTTCCTGAGCGACTAGCTTGAGTCGAGGATTTCAAGCTAGCTTTAAGCTATTTCAGAAGCTCAGTCTAGGCAGGTAACCAAGTCCCTACAGGCACCAAGGTGGCTGCAAATATCCCACTTGGCAGCTGTTAGATTCCCTGGCCTACCTAATTTTTAAGGACTGAACAGGGACAATGCGCCTACCATGAGTCTCTTAGATCTCTTAGTAGCCTTCGATATCATCAACTTTGGCATTCTTTAAACCATCTGAGACAGTGGTGAAATCCAATTTTTTTTACTACCAGTACTGTGGGTGTGAGTTGGTGGGCGTGGTTTAGCTTGGTGGGCGTGGCAGGGGAAGGATACTGCAAAATATCTATTCCCACCCCATTCCAGGGGAAGGATATTGCAAAATCTCCATTCCCATCCTACTCTGGGGCCAGTCAGAGGTGGCATTTGCCGGTTCTCCAAACTACTCAAAATTTCTGCTACCGGTTCACTAGAACCTGTCAGAACCTGCTGGATTTCACTCCTGATCTGAGACTGTTGAGAATGGGAGACACCATCCTGCTCCATCCTTAGCAGATGGTTCCATTCATGGTGGTGGAAAAGAGATCAGTTCTGTATTTGCCCACTGTGGGGGGGCCACAAAGGTCAATCATCTCTATTTACAGCTACGCAAAGCCACTGGGAAAGAGGTCATTGAGTGATTTTTTTTTTAAAAAATTGATTTATATGCCACCCTTCTCCGGAGACTCAGGACGGTTTACAGTGCGTTAAACAATAGCCTTCATACTTTTGTATATTTATACAAAGTCAGCTTATTGCCCCCACAAACTGGGTCTTTCTAAGGTAAATTTACCTACCTTAGAAAGGATGGAAGGCTGAGTCAATCTTGAGCCTGGTGAGATTTGAACTTACAGTAATTGCAGACAGCTGGTGTTAATCACAATGCTTTTAGTCTGCTGAGCTACCAGATTTGTGGCTTGATATGATACATCATTATCAATACTATCCAGACTCATTTCCATGAGTGAGATGGGTGGTCTCTAAATTTGATAAATGCATATAGGCTAATGAGACTCCATTCTGGATTTTAATCTCAGGCTGAGCTGGTGATACCTTTTAAAATCTCGACCTGGTGCTTGGAGGCTATGAGGGTCTGGATGGGAGGGAACAGGCTGAAATTATATCCTAGCAAGACAGAATTGCTGTTCATCCATCAAGGTTCTCTACCTCCCTTCTGGGTGGGGAATAGAATAGAATAGAATAGAATAGAATAGAACAGAACAGAACAGAACAGAACAGAACAGAACAGAACAGAACAGAACAGAACAGAACAGAACAGAATAGAATAGAATAGAATCCTTTATTGGTCAAGTGTGATTGGAAACACAAGGAATTTATCTTTGGTGCATATACTGTCAGTGTACATAAAAAGAAAAGATACATTCATTAAGAATCATAAGGTACAACACTTAATGATAGTCATAGGGTACAAATAAGCAATCAAATCATACTAGGAAACAATATAAATCGTAAGGATACAAGCAATAGAGTTACAGTCATGCAGTCATAAGTGGGAGAAGATGGGTGATAGGAACGCTGAGAAGATTAATAATAATAGTAATGCTGCCTTAGTGAATAGTTTGACAGTGTTGAGCGAATTATTCATTTAGCAGAGTGATGGCATTTGGGAAAAAGCTGTCCTTGTGTCTAGTTGTTTTTGCGTGCAGTGTCCTATAGCATCGTTTCGAGGGTAGGAGTTGAAACAGTTTATGTCCAGGATGTGAGGGGTCCATAAATATTTTCATAGCCCTCTTTGACTCGTGCAGTGTACAGGTCCTCAATGGAAGGCAGGTTGGTTGCTATTGTTTTTTCTGCAGTTCAAATTATCCTCTGAAGTCTGTGTCTGTCTTGTTGGGTTGCAGAACCAAACCAAACCACTTAGGAAGCACTTGTTCTTAAAAAATTAGGTCCCTCCTGGACTTGTGACTCATGCTGGAACAACAGGTAGAAGCTGTCACCATGAAGTCCTTCCTTGACTTCAGCTGGTGCGCCAGATGCAGCTTTCCCTTAGGTGAAAGGGCCTAGCAATAGTGACTCAGGCCATTGTCACCACCTACTTGGACAATTGCGACCTGATCTACATAGAACTGCCTTTAAAGACTTCCTGGAATCTACAGCTGATTGAGAGTATGACAGACCCTATCTTGCCATCTAGAATTCCCTTCCAGATCTGAACAATGGGGCAAATGTTTCGGATTGCTTATTCCTCAGGCCTCCGTTTTCCACGAAAGGAATCTGGGTGAGCTGTATTATTTTGCATCTCTAATTCTAACCTATCTTGATGGTTTCCTTCCTGTTGAGTTTCATAATTCACGGCCGGAATAATGCATAAGTTCTCATTACTGGTGGTTTGTTAGGTTTGGTGTCTGCATGGAATTTTGATGTTATTGTCTAAGCCTACTTTGAAAATTGTAAGGCAGACTAGGAGGGAGGAACCACGGCGGAGTCAAAAACCACACAATCAAGTCCTAAAGATGGCTTCCAGATGCTTAGGTCAGTAGTTACTGCATTTAAAAGCTGCTGCATCTTCTAGGAAAAGTAGAAGGGAAATGGCATTGTGTCACTGAAGAGATTTTCTCCCAAAGATCCCGGAATAAAAGGTCACCCAGAATTCTCATCCAAGAAAAGAAGCTTCTTGGATGAGAAGCAAAACGTCTTCCAAAGGAAAAACAAGAAAGTCCAGTGGCCTCCTGGACAACCATTTGGGACAACCATGACCTGGATGACTGAAAATCTCTACACACTTTTAGCTATACAGTTTGGGATAAATACCCTTGGAATGGTGTGGGAGTAGGAATGGATTTCCAGAGGAAAAATTGCAGACTACAGGAACCAGGAGCACTACTCAGATGATCCTGAGGATACAGATAAACCTCCAAGGGCTTCAACTATCCTGTAAACCAGTGTTTCTCAACCTCGGAAGCTTGAAGATGGGTGGACGTCAACTCCCAGAATCCCCCAGCCAGGCTGGGGGATTCTGGGAATTGAAGTCCACCCATCTTCAAGCTACTGAGGTTGAGAAACACTGCTGTAAAAGGATGCAAATGACCAGCTGTTCTGCAAGGAATATAAATCCTCCCATTCCCATCATCCAGTCAGAGCTGAAGAAGCTTCTTGGATGAGAAGCGAAATGTCTTCAAAATAAAAAACAAGAAAGTCCAGTTGCCACCTGAAAAAAGCATCTTTGGGACAACCATGATCTCAACGACTGAGAATCTCTACAGACTGTCATTCAGAATGCAAGAAGGGGGGCTCAAAGCCCTCCTTTTGTAGGATCAAGCCTCTTCTGGGATGCCTAGGATCTAGGGTTCTACCTTAGGTTTCCATTTTAGGGGTTTTGCAGATGTGAACAGGTGAATGAGTGGCCAAAGCCTTCATTTCAGCCCTTCGAAAAATGACTCATCCCCAAACAATCTAGATCCTGTCCCAATTTTGGAGTGTGGGCCTTAATACACCAACCAAGGCTCAGTGTGATTCTTAAACTAACAAAAGTTACAGATACAGATCATAGTCCACAACTAATGACGACAATTGAGCCCAAAATTTATATGTTGCTAAGTGAGAAATTTGTTAAGTGAGTTTCGCCCAATTTTATGACTTTGGCTTTGCCACTGCAGCCAAAAACGGATCTCGGGAGCCCATTTTTGCTAGCAGAGCTCTCGGGCCGCCACAGGCACCCCCAACCCGAGTGATGTTACCCACTTCGGCCCCCCAAGGTCAAACCCAACCCTGATGCAGCCCTCAATGAAATTGAGTTTGACACCCCTGTTCTAAGTCGGATCCTGGATTTCTGCCGTGAAGATCTTTTCCACCAGAATTAATGAACCAAACCAGGGGTGAAATCCAGTAGGTTCTAACAGGTTCTGGAGAACCAGTAGCAGAAATTTTGAGCAGTTCAGAGAATCGGCAAATACCACCTCTGGCTGGCCCCAGAGTGGGGTGGGAATGGAGTTTTTGCAATATCCTTCTCCTAGGAGTGGGAAGGTAATGGGGATTTTGCAGTATCCTTCCCCTGGAGTTTGGTGGGAATGGAGATTTTGCAGTATCCTTTCCCTGCCATGCCCACCAAGCCACACCACACCACACCATGCCTACCAAGCCACGCCCACAGAACCAGTAGTAAAAAAATTTGGATTTCACCACTGAACCAGACACCTGGGAAGCCAAAAGCTTGTTTTGTTTGTCAATGCCTTCTTGATTCATGCCATTCCTCTGTTAGGATCTACCCTCATACCAGCTTCCAACGTAGTTTCTGTTGTGAATCACCTGAAGTATTAAAGCAGGTATTTTGCTCATCCCAGTGGACTTTGAAAGAAAGGACTCGGCCATGGCTTTTGTCCAATAATGGTTGCTAGAACTGGAATGTGGGAGATTTATAATCCAATGGCCTTGATCCACACGATAAGCTGTTTCACCCATGGCAGCTGGAGTGGCGATGATTAATGACGGAGAAATGTTTTCCTGCATCAGCACAGAATGTGTTCTGCTTCAAAAGTTAAGCCGCCGTCAAATCACCTTAATTTCTTTTCTTTTTTTTTCCCCACCCCCCCAAACTTTTCCAGGCAGAAAGAAGGATCCTGAATGATTTGCAGCATTCTTTATTCTGCCAGAAATGGCACGTTTTGCACCCACAAGATAAAAGGAATTGGAGATGGCTACAGCAGCCTCGGTTGTTACGCGGCTGCTTTCCAATTTAGAGGGAATAAAAAAGAAGCAAATTTGGAAACTGCCATTTCAGAAGCCAAAAAGATAAGCAGAGATAATAGAAAGTCAATACTTAGGCTTTCTAACATCATTCTCTAAAACTGGGAAGGTCATGGTAGGCTCAAGGCTGCCAGCAACTTCTTGGATTGTTGTTGACATGATGATTCAGAGGCTTCTTAAGAGTCAGGGAGGGAGGCTACAATCTTTATATCCTGTTTAAATAATAATAATAATAACAACAACAACAACAATAGTAATAATAGTAATAATAGAAGAATTCCAGGTCCCTAATTGTTTTTCCTTGCTTTTCTTCCTTCACCAGCAACTCTCTCATGGGGTGAATGAAGTTCACTAGTCTTCATTCATCTCATTTCCATTCATAGGAACTTCAGCCATTCATGCATTGATGGAGAAGTGGGGGGTGGGAATGGGGGTGGGAGAGAAAGAATCTTTAAAAGTTTTACGCTCTAGGCCAGAATTTACCAATGTTGGCAACTTTTAAGACTTGTGGACTTTTCGACTCTGGCTGGGGAATTCTGGGAGTTGAAATCCTTATGTCTTAAAGTTTAGTCAAGTTGGGGAACTAAGACGCTGAGCTTGTCAATCAGAAAGGTTGGCAGTTTGGCGGTTCGAATCCCTAGTATAGGTCCCCTGGCTGCGTGAGCAGGGGGTTGGATTAAATCAGGGGTCACCAACCTTTTGGACCTCAGAGACCACTAAATTCATAATTTTAAATCTTGTGGACCACTAATATGATCTGCCTAATGACCGGCTGGGTGGATGTGGCTAGATGGTCATGTGACTGGTTGGTCATGGTCAACTCAATGTCACTCATGCTGAGGGGTGCCTCGCCGGCCTCTTCTTGCCCCTCCCCACCCAGACACTCCTCGCCTCCCCACCTGGGCTCTTTAGGGCCCCAACAGGAAGCAGTTGTTAGAGCTAAGCAGCCACCATGAGAAAGACTTGGCAAAACAGCTGGCTCGGTTTAAATTGGATCTGACCAAGAAGGAGGCCCAGCAGAAGCACCTCACTGAGGACTATGAGCATAGGCTTTCCAAGCAGAGGGAAGACCTGCGGGAGTGCAAGGCCAAGTACTGGCGCTTGGAGGCTCAGCGGGCTGAGATGGTCAGTCAGTTCCAGGCCATGAGGCAGTCTCACTGGAATAAGGCCCTCCGGCTCTTCGCCACCCACAACCCTTCCCTCCAGCCTTCGCCCAAAGCCCTGCACCAGGAGGCTGAAGCAGACCCCAAGTTGAAATTTCTTCCCCCCTCTGATCCACACAAGATCCCAAAAGGGGAGACTCTGCAGTAATGCAAACGTTCATTGCATGTATCCAATCCAGGGGCCATAGTTTGAGGACCCCTGATTTAGTGCAATATGAAAAATGCAAATAATTTTTCTGCGGACCCCCAAAATTTTCTCATGGACCACTAATGGTCCACGGACCACCAGTTAGTGAGCGCTGGATTAGATGACCTCCAAGGTCCCATCCACCTATGTTACTATTATTTATTCATTAAATATATTGGGAGTTTGTCACTCCGTTTTTGATGGATCTACTTGCTTGTTTTCCTCTTTTATCTTTTTTCCAAACAGTTTGCAAGTTAGGAAAGCCTATATATGATCACTAGGCTTCCTTTTCGTAGCTTGGGCAAACAGCTCCCTCAGCTGGCAGTCTGTGGAATATACTACCCTTATATATCGGAAGAAACAATTTCTCCTTCCTCGGTGAAGACGAGTTAAATGTCTTATCTTTAAAATAGTTTCGGTGTGCCATTCCTCCCACTTAAAGATACGATAGACAGCATAGGAAGATCTTTTATAGCAGGTCGGACTCGCTATCGAACCATGGAGTTTCACATGTTTTTTGAAGGCCTCCTGGAGTGTGGTTGATGGGCCAAATCTTATCCAAGATAGCCCTACGTCATATTCTCTTTGTATTTGCATTCGAGGCTGCATAACCATCTTCCCATTTGATTTAGGACATATAATTTGTGGGGTTGGGGGTTTGGGAAGGAGCACACTGGTGGGTCACATAACCAGCCCTTGATGAACCCTGTAAATCAATCCTACACTTGTAGAATTGATGAACCGAAGCTGGCCTACTAGGAAGTCCTACCTGACAATGATGTGGGCCTGCTTGGGAAGCTGGCTGGCCAATCAGTGAGCCAAGTCAGAATAACAGAATAGCAAGTGTTGGAAGAGAACTTGGAGCAGAGGTGGTATTCAGCCGGTTCGCCCAGAACTGGTAGTGGCAGTTCGCCCTGGCTCCAAGTTGTGCTATTTAGGCACGTTTTCAAGGCCGGATGCATGTGCGGAGGGTGCACATCCGAGCAAAGCGCATGCACGGAAGGCCGTGCACATGCGCAGACAGCACGCACAGGGCGAACCAGTGGTAAAGGTACGTGAAACCCACTCCTGCCTTGGAGGTCTTCTAATCCAATCCCTGGTCAAGCAGGAGACTCTATACCCGTGATGGCAAATGTGCCACAGGTGGCATGCAGTGCCTCCTCTGTGGGCACGTGAGCTGTCACCCCAGTTCAGCTCTGCCTCACATGCGTGCATGCCTCCCACTGGCCAGCTGCTCGCCGGATCTCTGCTGCACATGTGCAGGGGGCAGGGCGCATGCAGTGGGGCTGCACCCAGAGTTTTGCTGCATTTGGGGGGGGGGGGTGTTGTAGCAGAGTCTGTTTCCATGAGGATTCTCCTGTGATTGCCCTCTCTTCCCGATATGCAAAGACACTGTGGTTATGGTTGCAAATCTTCCATTACATGCTTATGCCACACTCGACCATCCTCCCTTCCCTTCATTGAGCGCTTCCTTTCCAATTCACTGAGAAAAGCACACGAACCAAGAGAAGAAGGGCGAAGGGTGCTAACTAGCTGCCAGTTTTGATGCTCTACCTTGGCCAGCTGGCTGGTTCAAGGGCAGGAAGCTAAGCTGACTTGCCTGCCCAATCATACTGTACAAAAATGCGGTTTATCGTGTAAGCAGTGAGGCGAAACCACCAGCTGTGTAGTAAAGTCCTTCCTACTCCCAAGATACTTTATACTTTTGCAAATATTTGAGTTTCCCCAAAGTGGATGATCCTGTCTCTTGTGGCACCATTTTTTTCTGATTAAGGATTCTTTTTTTAAAAAACACATAGGATTCCAACTTGGCTGCAGAAAACAGTATATCTCTACTTATTCAAATAAAAACAAAACAAGTAATTTGATACCTGATATTTATCATGAATAGTGTCTACATTTTTAAATTATGTGTTGCGTGTTAATATCAGAGAGATTGTGTTACAATCATGAAATTCAGGCTTGGGAACAAGGCAATTTTATTGTCCTAACATGAAGTACAGGAATTGGGTAAAATAGAGAGAGAGAGTAATTGACAGGTGTCCAGATCCCAAAACCAAGAAAAACATGTTGAGGTTCTTCTAAGCATTTCCCTTTATGGTTCTTCACTTATTGGCAGAAATCTTGCCAAATTGAAGCAGCTGTTAAATATACTCTGAGAACACCTACAAAGGAGCTGTTTACTCTCTTTCTCCCACACATCTGAATTGTGTTGTCTTTTGCTGCTCTGGAATGCAGCCCCTCCCTCCTAGGAATCCAGAGCACGTTCCACCACACCAAGGCTCTGCATCTCTTCAAAGCAGTGGTGGGCAATTCATTTTCCCAAGGGGCCACGTGAAAAACTGGGACTGTGTGAAGGGCCGAACCAATCAGGCTGTGAAGGTGTGCAGGCATGCATGCACCTATGTACATGACAGTTTTGAAGGCAATTGCTTTCAAAATAAAAGCAATCCACGCAGGCTGGATAGGGACAGCCAGAGGGCTGGATGTGGCTTGAGGTCCCATAAAATGACCAGGTTCTGCTTTAAAAGGATGGTTAACTTCCAAATTCAACTTCACCAGAATGGCACTGCCTCGAAGCAGTTTTGTGAAATGATGTGGTTTCCTGCATTGAAAGGAAGGAAAGGACTTTGTGCAAAATATGTTTCTGCCTAACAGATGAAGTACAGTATAGAACAGGTGCTTTGCATGGAGAGCATCATCTCTGTACTAGGTGGTGGTGTCCACTACTGGCACGATGTGATGTTCTTTCCACCAGAGAAATAATTTTGGGACACAACTTGGTATTCACACTGAAATACGCCTATTTATTTCATTTATTGGTCGCCCAACTCCAGTGGATTCCTGTAGATATAGCGGCATCCATGACCTATTTATTTATTTGTTTGTTTGTTTATTTATTTGTTCGATTTATATGCCGCCCTTCTCCGGAGACTCAGGGCGGCTTACAATGCATTAAGCAATAGCCTTCATACTTTTGTATATACCTGCTTAGTAGGGCTTTCGGGCCCCCCTAAGCGGTATTCTTTTTTATACAAAGTCATCTTATTGCCCCCATAATCTGGGTCCTTGTTTTACCTATCTTGAAAGGATGGAAGGCTTATATATCAGAAGGAACAATTTCTTCTTCCTAGGTGAAGACCAGTTAAATGTCTTATCTTTAAAATAGTTTCGGTGTGCCATTCCTCCCACTTAAAGATACAATAGACAGCATAGGAAGATCTTTTATAGCAGGTCGGACTCGCTATCAAACCATGGAGTTTCACATGTTTTTTGAAGGCCTCCTGGAGTGTGGTTGATGGGCCAAATCTTATATGAGATAGCCCTACGTCATATTCTCTTTGTACTTTGTATGGCCCGAAAACCAGCCAAAAGCAGCCAAAAAACAGGCCCTTTTTGGGGCCATTTTCAGGCCATTTTTGGGCTGTTTTCGGACCAAAAATGGCCTGAAAACCAGCCTGAAAACAGCTGTGCATGCCAGCCAGCTGATCTTCGGGTTTCCAGCAGTCTGGTGTGCACACCAGTGTTGGGTTGTTACTGGTTCACCCCTTATCGGGCAAACTGGTAGCAGTGGCAGTGGGAGGCTCTGCTCACCCGCCCAGATGTCTCTGTGCATGTGCAGAAGCATCACAAGCACGAGCGCGTACGCACCCATGAGTGAACCGGTAGCAAACGGAATTGAAACCTAACTGGTGTGCCAAAAAGGATCGCCATCATCATTATATGGCTTGGTTTGCTGGCTAGAAAGAATGGGTATTCTCCAGAAATATAGGCCAACACCCAGAATTCTTAGCATTGGCATGGCTGACTGGGAAATTCCACACAGCTGGAGGGTGCCCCAACTTTATAAGGCACTTTAGAAGAGAAATGGCATTCTGTGGAGTGGACAGGAGTGGATAGATCTCTGTCCAAGTGTTTTGTAGCTTCAATAAAAAACAAGAATAAGGGTCCAAAATTTGGCAAGGGGGCAGTTAGGCACTTTGTGGGAATTTTGGCCAAATGGCTTACAGAATAGCAATAGCACTTAGACTTATATACCACTTCACAGTGCTTTCCAGCCTTCTCTAAGCGGTTTACAGAGTCAGCATCTTGTTCCCAACAACCTGGGTCCTCATTTTACCAACCTCAGAAGGATGGAAGGCTGAATCAGCCTTGAGCTGGTCAGGATCGAACTCCTGGCAGTCAGCTGAATTAGCCTGCAATACTGCATTCTAACCACCGCTCCACCAAAGGAAGGCTTTCCCCCAGACAGAGAATGGCTAATTCTTTATACTATCTGTTGTCTGAATGAATTGCCCCTTGTGGGACACAAAACTTTTCATTTCCTGAAAAGCAAGCAAACGCCACTAAAAAGAAGAAATGACATTTGAATGCATTTTGTAAAAAAAAAAAAAAATGAAGAGAGATCATTGTCTCACGCCAAAAGGGGTGTCTGCAGATCTGTCCAGCTCATAGACACTGTATGGAGGAATTTAGTATCAAAAGATCCGTTGGGCCAAGGTAGATTCAGGGTAGCGTGAAAGCTGGATTTTCACTGCAAGCGCCAGATATAGAATCCTTCACGAGATCAAAAGAGCAAAGTTCTTGTCTGCAGAGTTTTCTTTCTCTAAGCCCCAAAGAAAGGGCAAGAAAAGGAATTGGGTTTGGCCCATTACAGTAGTCCTTGACTTACAACCATTCATTTAGTGACCAATTAAAATTACAAAGGCACTGAAAAGGTGACTTATAATTAGTATTTGTATTTACAACTCTTGCAGCATCCCTATGGTCGGATTAAAATTAGATTAAAAGCTTGGCAAATGACATGTATACAGTAGTGACCAAAATTGTGGAAACCTTTTGGGAAAAGTGTGTTTTTGAGGTTTGATGGCTAATATCACCACTTTTTTGTGGGGAGAGTTTCAAGATAATCATATTCCAGAGCAAAATACCCTGTATTTTGGGGTGGGGGTGGGTGGGTGGGTGGGTTGGGGAGGGGAAGGTGGGAAGGGGTGGAGGGAGGGGGAAGGGGAAATGTATGTAAAATTTTTCTTAAAATTTTCAATTAAAAAAAAAAGATAATCATATTCCACTGCTGGACTGGACTGGGAATAGCCCAGGCCTTAACTCAATTGAAAATCTATGGAACCTGTTACAACTTGCTAGTCAGAAGCAACCCACCAATAAAACCTAGTTAATAGAAGCCATCATTCAATCTTGGTTTCACATGATAACAGCTGCAGAACTAAAAGACTTGGTTCACTCCATGGGAAGATGTTGCTAAAGGTTACCCAACTAAGAATTAACTGACATGGTGATAATTTTTGTATATCTCATTTTTTCTATGGTGATAATTTTTGTATATTGTTTTTCCGACGTGTTTCACTTCTCTTCTTTTTCTGTAACTGCTATTCTAACAGCAAATCCTTCATAAAAGTTATTGCGTTGCATTCTTGATTAAATTATCTTTCCATTGACATATAATTTTATGGTACTACTCCCCAAAAAATGTGGTGTTATTAGCTAGTTTTAAAAAATACACTTTTCCCAAAAGGTTTCCACAATTTTGGCCACTATTGTATAATAAGATGGTTGCAGTGTCTCAGGATTGTGTGAGGGGACCTTCCCATCCAGCTTCCAACAAACTAAGTTAATGGTACCGGTAGAAGCTGGATTCTCTTAACGATTCGGTTAATTGCAGCATTTTGCTTAACAACCATAGCAAAAGATTGTAAAATCAGGCTGATTCACTTAGCAATCGCCTTGCTTAACCAATGGATATTCTGGTCCCCAGTGAGTTTGTAAGTTGAGGACAACCCATGCTGGATAACTAAATTCACTGCAAAGATGGAGGAGTCAGAGCTGGCTCCATCAGCTTTCTTGGGGATGGTAGAGAAATGAGGAAAGGGATAAATGCATAATGTGTATTTATCAGCGCCTTGCCAGGCGATCCCAAACATCTGCGGTTGGATGGAAATTATATCTATCACTCCCACACAAAGCATTAACATTCGCAGCAAATTCGTCCAGCAGGCTGTTCATTTTTGCCCTGATCCCCAAACCTTAGCGGGTCCTACAAGACACAAAAGAAAGGAACAAAGGCCCCCCTTGCTAAATCACAGTTGAATTACGAAGATGCTAGGCCGCCGGTTGCCATAGTAACCGTTCAAGGGTTATGATTACCGTGGCTCCCAAGGATACTCCCATTGGGGAACTCTCATTTGCCTACGGGGCAGGCCACACCAGTGCCTTGCAGGCCGCAAAAGCCATCCGGGTTTTTGTGCAGATATTGCTGGTGGTAATCTTCGGCGTAGTAGAATTCGCCGGCTGGTTGAATCTCAGTCGTTATTGGTCCCAGTTGCTTCTTAGCCAACTCCTGCCAAAGAGGAGACAGAAATGCATTTCAAGGAAAGAACAGTCTGAAATCCTGTTTCCCTGTAAGGTCATGAAAGGAATGATCAATTACCGTACTTTTCAGAGTATAAGATGGCACTTTTTCCCACCCTAAAAGAGGATGGAAATGTTGGTGTGTCTTATACACCAAATACAGCCATTTTTGGCCTCCTGAAACCCTGCCCCACGGGTCTCATTTTCATCAAAAACAGGCCCGTTTTTCACAAATAACAGGGCCTGCGGACTGCTCCTGGGGTCCGGGGAGGGCAAAATCTTTTTTTTCTTGTTTACCTCTTTGAAATCTTGGTGCGTCTTATACTCCAGTGCATCTTATAGTCCGAAAAATACAATATGTTTAAGTTTTTTACTTCTAGGTTACAAATACAAGAAAATAATTGTAGCTCAGGAATGAAAGGAAGGAACCATAGTGCTCTCTGCACTTAAATGTTTTCTTGCAGACGTTTCATTACCAACCTAGGTAATGTCATCAATGCTAGCACGGATGATATGACCCTATTTTGGATAATGAAACGTTTGCAAGAAAACAACTAAGCTCAGAGAGCACTTTTGTAGCTTATCTTCAACTCACCATCCTCTCTGCTTGCCAAATGTGGATTCTAGATAAGAGCCTCGGCATTCTAGACCCCTTTTATGACACCGAGACCAGGAAGATCATTTAATTTACATTTTATTTGAAATATTTCCATTTAAAAGGATTCTTTAAACATATTGGCTTATGTTTACTTTTAAGAGTTAGCACAATGAAGAATGTCAAGGTTCTCCCTCCTCCTTGCAGTACCCAATTCATGTTAGAATTTCAGTGTTGGGGAAGAGAACTAACGTTTTTAAGAAGAGCCAGCACTCATAAAGAGAAAACAAGTTTCTGGTCCTTGTGGCACTGAATACTGGCTAGGAAAAATGTGAGCTGCAATCAAAGGCCTGGTGGCTCAGCAGACTAAAGCATTGTGATTAACACCAGCTGTCTGCAATTACTGTAAGTTGGAATCTCCCCAGGCTCAAGGTGGACTCAGCCTTCCATCTTTCTAAGGTAGGTGAAATGAGGGCCCAGTTTGTGGGAGCAATAAGCTGACTTCGTATAAATATGCAAAAGTATGAAGGCTATTGCTTAACACACTGTAAGCCGTCCTGAGTCTCCAGAGAAAGGCGGCATATAAATCAAATTTTTTAAAAAAAGGTATTGTAGGGCAGGAAGGTTTTCACATTGCTTGGGAGAATGGAGTGGCTGTGCTCCGGAATTCTGGGAGTTGAAGTCCACAAATCATAAAAGGTATGTTTTAATAGTTTTTAAGGCATCTTTCTGACTTGAAACATGGCAAAGTGACTGCCAGAAGGGTTGCCATGGCCAATGTGGCCACTTGAGGGCCCCCGAGATCCCTGTCTATTTACCGAGTTCCTTCATCCAAAGCTTTCAGGTTGTTTCAGTAAGATGCATTCATTCCGAGTTCAGAAGGATAGAGGGAAAGAAAAGATAAGAATGGGGTAGGTAGCATAATGGAACACTGTTAATTGTTGCTGTTATGATCCTGATTTTTACCAACAATGCCAACCCTTCAAAAATCTGCAGTCCATGCATCTGGATGTTCACATCATCTCCTTTTAATGTGACCTACCATACTCTACAGGTAGTCCTCTGATGACGACAATTGAGCCCAAAATTTATGTTGCTAAACTAGACAGTTGTTAAGTGAGCTTTGCTCCATTTTACAATTTTTCTTGCCACAGTTGTTAAGTGAATCACTGCTCTTATCAAATCAGTGATACGGTTGTTAAGGGAAACTGGCTTCCCCACTGACTTCATTGGTCAGAAGGTTGCAAAAGGGGGACCACGTGATGATCCCCAAGATACTGCAACTTTCATAAATATGAACCAATGGCCAAGCATCTGAAGTTTTGCTCACATGACCACGGGGGTGCTGTCAATGGTTGTAAATGTGAAAAATGATCATCATTCACTTTCTTGGGGGCTGTTGTAACCTGCATCTCAGAAAGATACTTCCAAATAAGGCTTTTCTCTTGCAATCTCCAAGAATCACCTTGCAATCTCCAAGGATTTTAAGAAGGACAGATATAACTTTCTATTGACATGATTGCAGTGTTCCAATATCGGAGGGGCTGCCACAAAGAAGAGGGAGTCAAGCTATTCTCCAAAGCTTCTGAGGACAGGACAAGAAGCAATGGATGGAAACTAAGAAAGGAGAGAAGCAACTTAGAACTAAGGAGGAATTTCGCAACAGTGAGAACAATTGATCAGTGGAATGACTTGGCTTCAGAAGTTGTAAATGTTCCAACATTGGAAGTTTTTAAGATGATGTTAGATAACCATTTGTCTGAAATGGTACAGGGTTTCCTGCCTGAGCAGGGGATTGGACTAGATGACCTCGACAGTCCCTTCCAACTCTGTTATCCTCTTAAGTGGCTTTTCCCTGGTCTATTTATAGGTCATACATCACTTTTTTCAGTGCCATTGTAACTTTCAACAGTGACTAAATGAACTGTTGTAAGTCAAGGACTACCTGTATCTTGCCAATGTCTATGTGGCTAGGGATGATGGAAACTGAGGTCCAAAATATCTGGAAGCATTACGTTTTTATAGCATCCGAAGGCAGGACAAGAAGCAATGGGTGGAAACTAATCAAGGAGAGAAGCAACCTAGAACTAAGGAGAAATTTCCTGACAGTTAGAACAATTAATCAGTGGAACAACTTGCCTCCAGAAGCTGTGAATGCTCCAACACTGGACATTTTTAGGAAGAGATTAGATAACCATTTATCTGAAGTGGTGTAAGGTTTCCTGCCTAAGCAGGAGGCTGGACTAGAAGACCTCCAAGGTTCTTTCCAACTCTGTTATTCTATTCTATTCTATTCTATTCTATTCTATTCTATTCTATTCTATTCTATTCTATTCTATTCTATTCTATTCTATTCTATTCCATTCCATTCCATTCCATTCCATTCCATTCCATTCCATTCCATTCCATTCCATTCCACTCCACTCCACCCCACCCCACCCCACCCCACCCCACCCCATCCGTGGGATGCAGGAAGCACATGAAACCATGCCCTCTCCAGTCCGCGGAAAAGTCTCCCTCCATGGAACCGGTCCCTGATGCCCAAAAGGCTGGGGGCTGCTGGTCTAAAAAGGGGCCAGCACAAAAATGCCATCCAGTGTCTCTGCTCCATAGGATGAGTTTAGTAGAGACTGGTGGGGCCCTCCCACCTCCTTCTCCCTTTGTCATCTGCCCCTACCAGGTGAAAATGATTTTATTTCCTCTCCTGAGGAATAGTGGGGAGGCAAAGGCAGAAAGAGGGACTAAATAGTGGGGAAGGAGAGGTAGAAAGAGGGGATGATTTACAATCATCCTGTCAACCCTGAAGCTGACCTGGCTGGGGCCATTTTCTGTAGCTTTTCTATAGGCATTTTCTTCACATGGCTTCAGGCTTGACACAGCCTGGAGCTGAGGGGGCTGGAGAGATAGCTGGGGTTTTGAAGCCAAAACAAAACAGTTCACTTATGAGCCAAGGACATTCCAACTGCTGGCTGGCCAGAGGAGGAGGAGAAAAGTAACCAGGCAACCAGCCAGCACCCAGATTGGACAATGTGACTCATTGTTTGGGAGAACATGAAACTTTCACTTTTTAAGGTGGTGGAAAGCACAGGAACTCTCAGAGTTGGTTTTCCACCAGTTTGTGCCAAGATGTTATCTCCAAATGAAATCGTTCTTTGTGGAATCAACCTGCCTGGGGGTTCTGTTTGCAATGGGTATATTACTTGGAATGCTGGCACATCCATTTAGCAACCATTCCAAGTTATAACAGCACTGGGGAAAAAAGTGATTTATGACCAGTATTTACACTTAATACCATTGCAGCATCCTCACAGTCATGTGATCAGAACTGGGGTGCTTGGCAACCAGCATGCATTTACGACAATTGCAGCAATCCAGGGTCATGTGATCGCCATGGGCAACCTTCCCAGCTGGCTTCCAATGAGCAAAGTGTCAGGGTTCTAAGTAGCAGACCCAACACAATCAAAACTCCGAGGCCTAGGAGTTCCTCAAAGTACAGATTTATTAGGATTTATGTCATATTGGCACATCTGGGGAAAACCCGACTCTAAAGGTCCTGCGGTTTTCCCCATCCAAATTAAAAGTCAAAGTTCTTTCCCCCCAATCCCCATGTTCATCACATGGTCCAATCTGGCCACAAACCCAATTCCAGTTGGATTCAATCCATGCCTGGTGAGAACATCTATCCTCCATCTTCCCTGAGTCTTTGCGCCGCCTGGTGTCGGGTTGACGCTTGGGGCTCAGGACTCTGGGCAGCACCCCAAAACTCGGGAGAGCTGCTTTAGCTTGAATGGGGATTTGGGTTAATGTCAGGGTTCCAAGTAATACCTCCCAATGAAATCAAACTCCAAGGCTTGAAGTTCCTCAAAACTAATTTTTATTAGAGATGTCATATTGGCATAGCTGAGAAAACCTGAATCAGAGAGCTTCCGGGTTTTCTTCACCCAAAAGAAAGTTCAAGTCCTTGCCCTTCACCCACAATCACATGAACCAATCAGGTACCCTCCGGAACAAAAGATACATCCTCATTCTTCTCAGCACAACTGCACGGCACAATAGCCTTGACTTTCTAAAAGAATTTTATTTTGACTACATATCCTCTTCACTGTATGCAATGCCCCCCTCCAATTTTCCCTCAGTAGAATTTGTGGCAGGCCAGAAGCCTGAAGGCTCAAAGGTAGAAAGGTAGAAAGATGGCTCCCAGGTCTGACAACGTCCTTGGTTCCCAGGAGGAAGAATTTTATTTTGGCTACAGGTCCCCGGCTATCTCTATTCCCCCCTCTCGTTCCCACAGCTCCAACCAGCGTAGCTGTGGCAGCCCTGAAGATGCTCCAGAAATGGCTTCAGGGTTGACACAAAATCAATGAGGAATGCTGGATTCACTGAACAATTGCAGTGATTCGCTTAACCATCAGGCCAAAAAAGGGGTGGGGTGGGGAACTTGGGCATGACTCACTTAACAACTGCCTTGCTTAGCTGTGGAAATCCTGGTACCAACTGTGGTTCATTTGAGGACTACCTGTCAACTGACTGGGGAAGAGGGAGGCCTTGGGAGATGGTAGAGTGGGGAGACAGAGAAGAAACGCGGCTCAATTTTTCAACCATGCAATTAATGGACCTGCCCACTTCAAAGGAAATCGTGGATAGCTCAGGAGGCTTTTTGGCTGAGGGAAGCTGGATTGTTTATGTCAGGGGAAAGGAAGTCGGGGAAGGAAGCGTGTGGCTCTCCAGGGCTAAGTACAATGAGGCTTATCGCAGGCAGAGTTAATTCGCATGCAGGCGGGATGATGTGTGCAAGAGAGCCGATAAGACAACATGGTTAATTAACTGGAACCCAGCTGAGCCTGGCGTCAGCAGAGATGCTGCGGCAGGAAAAGAGCAGTGGAAGTCAGCTTTGCATTGGGAGAGAGGGAGAGAAAGAAGAGAGAAAAGAAAGAATGGAAGGAAAGAAAGAAAAAGAAAGAAAGAAGGAAGGAAAGAAAGAAAGAAAAAAGCAAGAAGGAAGGAAGGAAAGAAAGAAAAATAAAGAATGGATGGAAGGAAGGAAAGAAAAAAGAAAGAAAGAAGGAAGGAACAAAAGAAAGGAAGAATGGATGGATGGATGGATGGAAGGAAAAAAGAAAAAGAAAGAAAGAAGGGAGGGAGGGAGGGAGGGAAGGAGGAAGGAAGGAAGGAAGGAAAGGAAGGAAGGAAGAAAGGAAAAGAAAGAAAGAAGGAAGGAAGGAAAGAAAGAAAGAAAGAAAAAAGCAAGAAAGAAGGAAGGAAAGAAAGAAAAATAAAGACTGGATGGAAGGAAGGAAAGAAAGAAAAAAGAAAGAAGGAAGGAAGGAACAAAAGCAAGAATGGATGGATGGATGGAAGGAAGGAAAAAAGGAAAAAGGAAGAAAGGAAGGAAGGAAGGGAGGGAGGGAGGGAGGGAGGGAGGGACTTGCCAGGGCTTCTAACAGAGCAAAGGGATGCATTCACACAGCATCCTTCTCCTGCTTCTTAAATGATCTGAGAAATTTTGCAAGGATCAAAGTGGCACTCCTAGGAATGTTCACTGGTTCTAATTCAAGAGGAATGGCCGATATCGAAATCATGATCAGAAAGTATCAGAGTTAGGTCTCACAAACATTTCCTCCAAATTAAGTCAAGCAGGAGATCTGAAGCTTCAATATCTTCAGGTCAACCGAGTGTTTTTAGATGGCTCTGAGTTGGGCCCTCTTGTTTTTTAATCAAGGCTTTGTTACTCAATTCCTATGTTCCTTTCTTGCTTTTGAAAATATAGGACTCCAACCCTGTTTGAAGAAAATACTGTATTTCTGCTTATTTAAGTAAGCGCACATATATACACACTTCCATTTCAAAATCAGGCAATTTAGTACTGGATATTGGACATTAGTAATATATACACGATAGCCTGAAAAAACAAATAAACAAGCAAGATTAAAATTAATCAACTTTGGCAGATTGTGTGAAGGCACTTTCTAGGTTCATAAGTGACATAGTTTGGCTTGTTATGAGAACATCAGCAGAATACACACCTTCTTTATACAGTGATACCTCCGGTCCTCAACATTAATTGGTTCTGGGAGATGTGATGACTACCAAAAACAATGAGTACCAAACAACTTTTTCCCATAAAGAATAATGCAGTGAGTCACAAAGCAGCCAACATTGACAAGTCCTAGCTTGTGCGTTGAGTACCAAACAAATGATGAGTACCAGCACAAAATTTTCAGGTCAAAATGCATTGAGTACCAAATTTGATGAGTTTCAAAGCAGCTGAGTAACAAGGTGCCATTGTATTTATGAAGTGGTTCTAAGGTTGCTTTCTAATAGAGTTGGGTTAGAGCTCTCAACATCCCCTCTCAAACCACTCAAGCTGAGAAGGAGGTGGGAGGGCTCAGCCAGTCTCGGCTAAATCCACCCTAAGGAAGAAAAGTGGCAGTGGGTGATGGGTGAGGAAAGGTGTCCCAAGCAAAGTCTTTTCTTGTCTTAATTCCAGGCTATAGTGTGTGCCTACTCAGCATCGATGCTCAACACCCACACAAGAAGGTATAGTAGCTCTCCTAGCTGATCAATGGAGCAGGTATACAATTCCAATTTGCCACTTTTGGAATGGGATGTGTCATTCCCCCATTGGAGTTCTGTGGGGGGAAGACGAGCTGGAAGCTGAGACAGCAGAGATGGAAGGGCTTCACTGGAAAATGGGGAAGAGCAGAGCCAGTCAAGCCAAGGCCTTTCAGGTTTAGAACAGCTTGTAGACAGGGAGGAACAGGGGCAGGATGAACATGAGATAGAGCTCAAGCGATGAGCAAGGACTACCCCCTCCTGATCCAAAAGCATGAAGAGTGGAGAGAAGGCGAGAACAGCACAGACTGAGCAGGCTACTCGGGAGAAGAGTGCCCCACCCATCTTCACAAGGCACACCTGGGGAATGAGACTTAAGGAGATGCTGTGGAGAGCGGCATTTGTTGGGAACAAACTCTTGAGTTCCTGAAGTGCTGAATCTGTGGAGCCTCATGTGCACTTGTTGACATCTGGAGATTACTGTGCTTGGTCTTATGTGCCTTGCCTGGTTTGCCTACCTCTCTGGACTGCTGGCCTTGGTTACTGCTTTGCTAATCTTGTTTACTGGACTACTCGCAGCCATAGGCTACTGAAGGTGTGGGTGAATGCTAGGCTCCAGGACTTGTAGTAGATATGGGGATGTTTGGGAGCAAAGTTGGAGTAATATAGGGGAGTTAGATCTGTTCTCTGGCTGTGTTGCTTCCATGCCATGCCTTTGGTCATCGATGGATGGATGGATGGATGGAGAGATTCCATAGTAAAGCATACATCACTAAATTCATCCCCTGACATTTTTTATAGAAGATGAAGTCAAACTGCAGTACCAGGAAAGATCCTTGACTGGAGATGATGGACAGAAGGAGCAAGAAACCAATATACCTTCTCCCATTGAAGCGCCTGAATAAACAGGTTAGGCAAACATAAGCACAGCTGTCCTTCAGATATCTAGCTGAATCT
Source organism: Masticophis lateralis (assembly GCA_030761175.1). Taxonomy (NCBI): domain Eukaryota; kingdom Metazoa; phylum Chordata; class Lepidosauria; order Squamata; family Colubridae; genus Masticophis; species Masticophis lateralis. The sequence goes on from JAUDYJ010000009.1 coordinate 15,491,704, forward strand.
GCAGGGGGCCCAGGAAGAACAAGAGACAGAATTGGAAGCCTATTTTCCCAACAGCTTTCAGAATTTCAACTCAAAGTTGGCTTCAAACATCACATCTCAGGAATGCAAATTGGAAATAAGGGCCCTTGCCTTAACTTTTGAACACTGAATGCCATTGGTGTTTGGAAATAATGCTTTGGTTTTAGTCTTCTTCCAATCCAATCCAGATGGATCTGGACAAACAGGAGGTCTGTCTCCCTTGGAGTGATCAATAAATGCTAAGATATTTCTTTCTACCACATCCTGAGGATGGGATGAGCAAAGCTCTAGGGGCCTCTGCAGGGAGCAAGGAGCAGAGACCAAGTGCTTGGTATTTAAGCCATACTGAGGAACAGAATATATAAATAACAGATTGCTCCTAGAGGCAGCATGCTGTCTTCCAGTCCTCTGGGATGTGGAGGGGAGCTATCGATTTTCCCACCCCCTCCCTGGTGGGGAATATCTTAGCATGTTTAATGGCCACTAGAAGTAAACCTGTCAGAGAAGACTGATGTGATCTGTCTGTCAAAATCTCCCAAACAGCCAGAGTCTCTGATCTCAGTTATGATGTCCCATCATGAACACCCCTTCTCCTTCCCCCTCCCTTCCCTAATGGACAACAATATTCTGGGTCACAGGTACATTCATGCCATGCAGATGCTTATAATTTCATTGGCAGAAGCAACAGGGAAACTGCATGAAAAAACAGCTATGACTCTCACAGGCTTATAACTTATTATCAGTGAGGGCTGATAATCCACTTAGGATCGTGAAAGCATTTTGTTAGAAATGGCTACTATGCTGAGGGACTTGAATGTCTGTCTGTCGGTCGGTCGGTTGATCTATCCATCCAATCTATCTGTCTGTCTATCTGTCTGTCTGTCCATCCATCCATCATTCTATCCATCATTCTATCATTCTATCTAATTATATCTCTCTATCCATCCATCCATCCATCCATCATCCTATTTATCTATCCATTCATCCATCGTTCTATCATTCTCTCTCTCGTCCCCATCCATCTATCCATCCATCCATCCATCCATCATCCTATCTATCTATCCATCCATCCATCTATCCATCCATCGTTCTATCATTCTCTCTTGTCTCTATCTATCTATCTATCTATCTATCTATCTATCTATCTATCTATCTATCTATCTATCTATCTATCTGATTTACATGCCAGTCCATCTCACAATTCAAGGCAATTGTGAGTGGCTTACAGTGTGAATATTCACAAGATGGTTGCCATGTTGGATTAAAGTTCATTAATCTATTTTTTCAAAGACAAACTGGTACCCTACATGAAGAGATGGGCTACAGCATCCAGCATCCACAGTCTCCAGTTGACTGGGCTACACAACCCATTATTCACTGTCATCAATGAATTTGGCTGTGGAGTCACTCTCAAGGAAGCTTAGGAAAGGCTGCTGAGGGGCAGGAAATGGGGAGGTGTGAGGGAGGGTGTTAATTTGGTACTTTATTAGACAATACAACCAATGTACAAATCAAATAACAAGATAGCCCAAAGCAGTGCAAACAGGAGCATTGATGAACACCTGGTGAATCTCACATTCTGACATTACAAAATCAAAAAACTGATTTGTGCATTATCTGATTTTCCAAACAGATACTAAAACCTCATGCTTATGTGATGCAGCTGAAGAAACAGAGTCCTACTCCACAACATCACAAATACACAAAAACATTCTCTCTCTTCCTCCAAAGACTAAATTTGTACCCCAAAGCATACTAGAGGAACAGTGGCACAGCAGTGGCACTAAGGTGGGAAGTGTTGCCATCAAATGAGGAGCATTCACCAAAAGTTAGATTAGCCGTACGAATTTGATTTAGCTTAGATCCGTGTCCAGAATGAAACTAAGTCTCGTCCTCCTAGAAATAACTCTGCCACATCTCTGCTTTAATAAGCCTTAGTTTGGTTTTCATTCTTTCCTAGCTTGGCCTGATCGAGAACTTCAAGAAAACAAGCTTAAGGACAAATGCTATGAGAGACAAAGCCGGTTTGTTCACAGGTACAGTTCTGTAAGCATTTTCAGGACCATGGATAGCTCAGGGCAAATAACCACGACTGAACTAATTCTAAGAACTGTTGTACCAGCACCTGTCCAAGCTCAACCAATGTCATCGTCATCATCATCTATTAACGACCCTATAATCCTTTTGCAGGCTGGAGTCTGGGCAAATGAATGGAGGTGAGTGTTTTCTGGCCAGATGCCCTTCCTGTCGCCAATGCAGGAAGCAATATTTAGCAGATAGATTCTCATCATGCCCAGAGAGAGACATATCTGTCTCTACCTAGGATTGAACTCATAGCCTTCTGATTACCCCATCTTGCTAGTGTGTTGATTTAAATATCTTTTAATCTTTTCTGCATGGCTGGAAAATTACAGGAACTATGAAAAAATCAGGACCTGAAGAGAAAACTAGAGCCTCAGGCTTGGAAGGCATAGAGAGAGGTGCTAATAGTTTCCCTTGAATAAAGTTAGCCATTAGTTCCCCAGAGCTTGTGTCTTGGCAATTAAGGGTGAATTACCTGGGGCATTCCAAATCCTACTGAACACCCAATTCTAGCAGCCTCAGCCAGCAATGCCACCGGTGTGGAACACTGGAAGTTGTAGATCAAATCTCACAGGACCAGTGCAAAATACCAGATGGTCCAGCCTTATGGGTTCTAAAGTATTAATATTGCCAATTGACAAACAGGTCAGAAATGCTACTGCTTTGTAAGCAGGGGTGGTCTCCTGGAGGTTCGGCAATGTTCGGGTGATCCTCTAGGCAAGAATTGCCGGGGTTTGGCGAACCCCCAAATGCCACCCCTGGCTGGCCACACCCATCCCATCCCGCCCTTCCCAGGAGTCTCCACGTGGCCCGTTCATCATTCCAGGTAACTGCCGAGGCTGCGCGAAGAGTCTGGGAGGGCAAAAACTGGGCCTACCGGAGGTTCTGGAAGTCCGGAAACGGACCTGTTACCGGCCTCCAGAGAGCCTCCATACCCCGGGGGAAGCAGTTCTCAACCTCCCGGAGGCTCAAAAAAGGCCTCCGGAGCCTGGGGAGGGTGAAAAATGGGGCTCCTGAAAGTTCCAGAAGTCCAGAAACGGGGCTGTTTCCAGCCTCCGGACCCTGGGGGAAACAGTTTTTGCCCTTCTGGAGGCTTGAGGAAAGCCTCTGGAGCCTGGGGAGGGTGACAAACGCCCCCCCCCCCAGTGTAGGCGGCTGACTAGGCCATGCCCACTATGGCCACGCCCACCCAGCAATGAGACAACGAACCCATTGCTAAAGGATCTGAAGCCCACCCCTGTTTGTAAGTGTACTTATATCATTTATAATATTTCTCTTGGCAAAACATTTTTAAGTTGTCCTTAACACTAGATGTTCTCAAATCATAGCTTTTTTGAATCAGACCACCAATGCTCTAATATAATTTATTCTTTTATTATTCATGACTATTTCCTCTTTCTTGAATGAACCCCTTGGAGAAGAACTCACCATTCAATTTCTCAAGCATTATAGAGCTCTGTTCCCACTAGAGCAGTTCTTAATCTTCGGACCTGGTGCACACACATGTGGTTTTGGGCCTTTTAAGTCAGTCATTGACAAGAAGTCAGGTTTCTGTCAATGAGCCATCCGAGGACACTTCCCAGGCCTTTTCTAATCAATATTTTTCTAGGGTTCCTCCTGCCTAGAAAAACAGATGACGTTAGGAGGGTGGGGTAGGGCTTTCTTCTCGGAGGCTTCAGTCCTGATGTCAGCTACCCACCAAGGCAGGGGTGCTATTCAGCAGGTTCTGACAGGTTCTGGAGAACCAGTAGCAGAAATTTTGAGTAGTTCAGAGAACCGGCAAAAACCACGTTTGGCTGGCCCCAGAGTGGGGTGGGAATGAGGATTTTACAATATTCTTCCCCCAGGAGTAGGGAGGGAATGGGGATTTTGCAGTATCCTTCCCCTGGAATAGGGTGGCAATGGAGATTTTGCAATATCCTTCTCCCAGGAGTGGGGAAGGAATGAGGATTTTGCAATATCCTTTTCCTGGAGTGGGGTAGGAATGGGGATTTTGCAGTATTGTTCCCCTGCCACGCCCACCAAGCCACACCATGCCCACCAAGCCACGCCCACAAAACTGGTAGTAACATTTGAATTCCACCACTGCACCAAGGCATTATAGGAGGAAAGAAAAAGAAAGAAAGAAGAAGGAAAGAAAAAGAATGAAAGAAAGAAAAGAAAAGAAAAGAAAAGAAAAGAAAAGAAAGAAAGAAAGAAAGAAAGAAAGAAAGAAAGAAAGAAAGAAAGAGAACCAACCAACCAACCCTCAGACCTCATGTAACCTTATCTCCCTGTTTGGGAAGCCCTCCCCCAGATGGTATCAACCAAATAGCAATTTACAGCTGCCAGTTTTTACTTAGTTCTACTTCAAAACCACAGCAAGCAACCCAGCCAGTGTTGCAAAGCTTCCAGCAGTCTTAAAGGTGCCCAACTTTGGAATTGTTCAGAAAACCTTCCAAAGGTGGTTGCTTGCTCCTTTAGCACATCTCGGCCTACCTTCTGCAATTGCCAAGAAACAATAAAGGAAACACCAACCCCTAGCTGTAGTGGGGAGTGGGCGGAGGAAGGCTGTTTTGCTAGCCCTCCCCTCCCCTCCCCTCCCCAACCCCACCCCAACCCCTATCATAAAAACTCAGCAATGTTGGCATCTTTGGAATGAATCAGCCCTCACCTACCCTCACCAGGAAGGAGGAGACCCTTCCAAAACTGCCCCAGTTCCCTTGATCTCAACCTCATTAGCCGCTTGGAAATAGACAACACCCACTCCCCGCCCACAGACTGCCAGCTCCCAAGAAATACCCTCCTCCCCTCCCCCCTCCCCCGTTCCCTCCCTCCTCCCACACTGATGTCCAGCCAGCACGTGCCAATTTTAAGCTGGGGTTTGCCCTTAATTGTCTTACTTGGGGGAGGGGGCAACTGCTTATGGCAATGAATCATTTCCAAATGGGCCCAGGCAGAGGGGAGATATTGCACCTGCCTCTCCTGCGACCTTTGCTCTCTAGCTGCCAATCACCATCATGGCAAGTTGCCAGGGAAACTGAGACATGTTTCCCTCCCCCCCTCCTCTTTTTTTTTTCTCTCCATCCAGAGTGCATGAATGGCCTTGGAGGAGCAATTATCTATATTCGCTTCTCTGCCTTTGTTATGGGGTAAGGCGTTGGGGGCAGGTTCTATTCACTGGAGGGGACCGAAACAAAAAACAGCCTCTTCAGAGTCCCTGAGGGTGCTTGTGTGTGTGTGTGTGTGTGAGAGAGAGAGAGAGAGAGAGAGAGAGAAAGAGAGAGAGAGAGAGAGAAAAGAGAGAGAGAGAGAGAGAGAGAGAGAGGGAGAGAGAGAGAGAGAGAGAGAGAGAGAGAGTGCATGAGAGAGAAAGAAAAGCAGATCCTTACCAGCTCCATTGTGAATCCAATGCCGGAAAGATGCAGCATCTTCCTGGTGACTGCTTATTTAAGTGATACCTCAAGGGTCTCTCTAAACATGTTTCCAAACAGATTATACCCATAAAAGAACTACATTGTGTAAAAAAAAAAGAACACAATGTCAAGCCACAAGATGGTGGGGGAAGAGGGATTGAAAGGCCCACAATTTTTTCAAGAAGTTGCTGAAAAGGGTCGGGTTGCCAAGAATGGAAAACAGCAGACATCTTTTGACAAGAGAACATTCTGTATATAATAGTGGAAAAACAGATGTACTGGATCCACCTAAACATCTGTCAGTGTAACATAGAAAATTGTGGACTTATATAACTCCCAGCCGGAAGGCTTGAGAAATTGTCACCAATATTTTATATATATAGATGTATATTTAAATGACACGAGATGAATTTGGAATAGATAAACAATCATCTTCTCTAGACAGGTAGTCCTCGACTTACAACAGTTCATTTCATGACTATTCAAAGTTAGAAAGTAGAAAGACATAGAGCCTGGATAGCTCAACAGGCTAAAAGCAGACTAAAGCCTGTTATTAACATCCAGCTATCTGCAATTACACCAGTTTGAATTTCTCCAGGCTCAAGGTTGACTCAGCCTTCCATCCTTTCTAAGGTAGGTAAATTGAGGGCCCAGTTTGTGGGGGCAATAAGCTGACTTTGTATAAAATATACAAAAGTATGAAGGCTATTGCTTAATGCATTGTAAGCCGCACTGAGTCTTCGGAGAAGGGCAGCATATAAATCAAATTTTTTAAAAAAGACATCATGGTTAGAAGCTTCCAAGAAGTTGGCCTCAGCCCCTTAGACAGTGGCAGGATTCAAGTAATTTAACAGCCGGTTCTCTGCCCTAATGATTTCTTCCAACAACCAGTTTGCCAAACTGCTCAGAAAGTTAACAACCGGTTCTCCCGAAGTGGTGCAAACTGGCTGAATCCTACCATTTCCCTTAAAGAACTAGTGTCCAGTACTCTATAATACCCTGCCAGTGGTTTTCCATAGACATGCTATTTGCATATTCATGGAATAGACCAGTGTTGGCTAAACTTTTTCTCTATGTGCCGAAAGCGTGCATGTGTGCTGGCACCCATAATGCAATGCGTGCCCTCCCCATGCATGCGTGCATGACCCCTTCATGTCCCCCATGCATGCGCATGTGACCCCCCCATGTTCCTCCTGCTCCTCCATGCATGCATGCGCGACTCCCATCCCACCCCACCCATTTTGGGCCCAGTAGGTCTCTCACATGCTCCCCGCCCTCCACGCATCCCAAAAATCAGCTGGCTGACAGGAGGCGCACACGTGCATGTGCAGTGCAGCTGAGCCAAGCGACGGCTTGTGCCAGCTGTGGCACACTTACCATAGGTTCACCATCTCGGGAATAGACCTTTCTTTCTATTACTCTGCAGAGACAATATTTCCTCTTTTCTGCCACTACAGAAAAATCCCTGTTCTTTACTAATTTTTCATCAGGACTTTCTTTATTTGCCAATAAAAAATATTTATTATAAAACGACAACCACATACATAAGAAAACAATCATCAGGGGACTCCTACTAAATCAGATCCCAAAGGCCTGGGGGAAGAATCTGGTCTTCGTAGAGTTCTTAAAGGTGAGAATATTTGGGGGTCTGTCATCTACCAGAAGGGAGACTGTCCCAGAGAACAGGGGCAAGCCCAGAAAAGACACCCTTCCTAGGTCTCATAAGATGGCAAGATTTAAAAGAAGGAACCTGGAGCATATCCTCCCTGTAGGAGCATGTTGGGGCAGGCAGATGTTCTTCAGGACCCTCAAGTAAATACGGGTAGTCCTCATCTTAAGACCATAACTGGAAGAGAATCTCCATTGCTAAGCAAGACAGTTGTAAAGCGAGTCATGCCTGATTTTGCCGTGGTTGTTAAGTGACTCACACAATCATTAAATGAATCCAGCATCTCCCATTGACTTTGCTTCTCAGAAGCCAGCTAGGAAAAGTCATAAATGGCAACCGCATGACACTTGGATACTGCAACCCCTTGTAAGAATACGGCAATAGTCATAGCGCTTAGACTTACATACCGCTTTGCAGTGCTTGACAGCCCTCTCTAAGAGGTTTACAAAGTCAGCATATTGCCCCCAACAATCTGGGTCCTCATTTTACCCACTTTGGAAGGATGGAAGGCTGAGTCAACCTGGAGCCAGGTCAGAATCAAACTCCTGGCAGCTGGTAGAGTTAGCCTGCAATACCGTATTCTAACCACTTGTGCCACCACAGCCACCAACATTCAGACATTACCAAATGTCTGAATATTGGTTATGTGACAGTGGGTATGCTGTGATAGTCCTAAGTCTCTAAATCAGGGGTTTCAAACTCAATTACATTGAGGGCCGCCTCAGGGCTGTGGTTGATCTCAGGGGTGGGTGGGTGGGTGAGGGTGGCCAACTAGGTGGGTGTGGTCAGTTTGACGCCACTCACTGGGTGTGGCTAACTAGCTGGGCATGGCCAACTTGACACCATTCCCCAAACTGCTGGCATGTTTCCTCTTCCCACTGGGTAGACCGGACTGAAGTGACACAGGTAGACTGGGTAAAAGCAATCCGGGTCAGCCCCTTACATTTTCCAGGATAACCTGCAGACTGGATCCAACCACATCGCGGGCCAGATCGGGGACCCCTGCTCTAAATGAATAATTGTAAGACAAGAACTGTTTGTATTTTGCTTGCCCTATAGAACCTGACCCTGTACATATATATATATAATTGCTGAACCAGCATCTGCGTATTAGGAGAATTACAATCCTAGGCAGCTTGGCAGACAAGATTGGCCGAGAGTCCAGAGCCCTTTAGGGCATTAGAGATTAAGAGCTGTGCTATTTTCTTTTAAGCATAAGTAGCAGCTCCTGTAAAAATGAAGCTTGTCTGAAAACATAGTGTGCAAAGAACAATACCTTCCTGGCATAATTAGATTGCCACTTCAAACCTCTGTTGGTTAATGAGCCCCTAACAAGAAAAAGCTGAAGGCATTAAGATATGTTTAGCCTTAAAAAGAGATTATTAAGAGGCAACACGTTAGCGAAAATATCTGAAGTATTGTCCTCCTCTAACAAGACTCCAGAGCATTGAATTCAAATCCCATGGGAAATGGAGAAGAAAGAGGTTTCAACTTTGCTCTTATAAAATCTTCTTCACATCCAAACAATTCAGCAGTGAACCAGTTTGGTGCCTGGGTTAAAGGCACCAGGCTAGAAACCAGGAGTCTGTGAATTCTAGTCTTCCCTTAGGCATCTCATCCTCCCTTAGGATGGCTTTGAACCAGTGGTGAAATCCTATTTTTTTTTACTACCGGTTCTGTGGGCGTGGCTTGGTAGGTGTGGTACGGCTTGGTGGGTGTGGCCTGGTGGGCATGGCAGGGGATGGATACTGCAAAAACTCCATTCCCTCTCCATTCCTGGGGGAAGGATACTGCAAAATCTCCATTCCCACCCCACTCTCGAGCCAGCCAGAAGTGGTATTTGCCAGTTCTCTGGACTGCTCAAAATTTCCGCTACCGGTTTTCCAGAACCTGTCAGAACCTGCTGGATTGCACCCCTGCTTTGAACCAGTCCCTCTTTCAGCCCTAGGATGGATATTTCTAAGAAACATCACTAAGAAAATTGCACAGACTTGAGTAAATATTGACTCAAACACACACATACAGAGAAACAAGCTGATTAAAAATAAATTTATGTATTTCAGGGGGGAAACTAGTTATACTGTATTTGTATTTAACTGGGACATGAGCAGGATTGATTTGTCATGCAAACCCGTAACCTACTTAACTGTGGGCTTGAGGGGTTCAGATCCTCTGGAAGAGTTCTACATTGTTTTAAATTAAACTACTCTTCCCTGGTCAACCATATTGGGCAAATATGGAAGAGAGAGAGAGTTAACGTCTTCCTGCTAGCAGAGAAATGTAGATACAGAGCAATCCTGCAAAAATGGGGCTTTTCTAGGAATCCTGCCTCTACTATTACTTTTTAACCCTACCCCTCTGGCCGCATGGGGGGACTGAACATTGGAGAAGTAAGGTGGGTGAAGGAGACTTTGCGTTGCTGGTGACAGTTGAATCATTGTAAATGCTTAACCCTGGCACTTAAAATACTGTGGCAGCTGAGATCCTAACAAAGATTTTCCACTTGCTTGGAACAGCTGTGATCATGTATCCACAGTCCATGAAGTTATTTTCTGCAGAAGAGCTGCTAACTGAGCCAGCTGTGGGATGGGAAGACAGTCACCGTTACTATATAGTTTAGCTCCTAACTCTAACAATTAATCTTATGAACGAAATCCAGGTTTAGGAATATAATTAGGCCATCCTAACGGAACTACAACCCAGTTGTGGAGCATGAAGAAAGTCCCAGGTTTCAATTGTGACATCTCCAATTAAGAGCCCTTACATGTGGAGCCAGGGAGCACAATGGCTAAGGGGTTAAAAATGCTGAGTTTATCAGTTAGAAAGCTGACCGCCTGGGTTTGAGACTCAAACACTGTGTGATGGAGTGAGTTTCCATTACTTGCCTCAGCTCCTTCCCACCTAGCATTTTGAAAGCATACCAATGCGAGTAGATAAATAGGTACCACTTTGGTGGGATGGTAACAATGTTCCGTGCACCTTGGTGTATAGTCATGCTGGCCACATGACCGTGGAAGTGTCTTTGGACAACACTGCCTCCCTTGGCTAAGAAAGAGAGATGAGCATCACCTCCTAAAGTCAGACCCAACGACAGGGGAAACCTTTACCTTTAGATGGGAATTCATAGCTAGGAACCTATGCCTTACAAAGTTAATGCCAATAAAAGCCAACCTTAATCATATCAATAGCAGCACCATGATCCAAGACCTCAATCTCCTGTCCCACATCTATTCATAATTCTCCTATACCTGCTCATACATTGCCCTGGATCTTAAAGCAGATTCCAGTTGTTCTGCTCCGATAGTATAGATGGCCGAGCGATACTGTGTGCCAAAGTCTTCGTACTGCTTCATTCCTGGAAGGGGGGGGGGGGAAACGAGACCACAACAATGCATGTTATCAGACAGAAGATGACCAAACTGATTCATATCCCTGAATCTTCTTCATCACACTTCAACCTTAGTAATAAACAGTCACGGGGGAAAAAGCGTTGTCCTTGAGTATTTCCATTTTCTCCATGTCATTAATGGAAACAGACAGAAAATGTAGATTAGTAGATAGATCAGTGGTCTGACTCTATAGAAAATAACTTTCTTATTGTTTATTCTGAGGTTCTTCCCGAATTTAGGGACTAGGACAGTGACGGCTAACCTTTTTGCCGTGACATGCCAAAAGTATGGGGAGCTGTTGTGCATGTGCGTGTCCACACCTGTAATTCAGTATGCCCCGCCCCCACGTACGCAACCCTCCGCGGTCCCCCCCCCCTTTTGGCACGTGATGGCCCGGTGGGCCCAGTAGGCCCGTTTTTCGCCCTCCCCAGGCTCTAGAGGCTTTCTTGGAGCCTGGGGAGGGTGAAAGCTGCCTTCCCCACCCCCAGGAGGCCCTCCAGAGGCCAGAAACAGCCCGTTTCCTGACTTTCGGTGGGCTCGGAAGGCCCGAAAATCAGTTGGCCGGTGTGTGCATGCGCGCTGGAGCTGAGCTAGGGCAACACTCAGATATGGTGGCATGCAGATATGGCTCTGCATGCCACCTGTGGCACGCGTGCCATAGGTTCGCCATCACAGGACTAGGATTTCAAAGACCGTCTAATTTTGATTTTGGTCTCCATAGCCAATATTTCTTTCCCGGGAAAATATCCATGTCTACTAAACTCAGAATGGCAATTTCCAAAGTGGCAACCTACATAGTTCGTATACCTGCTAGATAAGTATGACTTCAGCAAAAATTCCAAGTTTTGCCCATGAATTAAATATGGAAGACAAAAGATATCCTATGACATTTGCAGAAGAAAACATTCTGGATCAATAAACTCTTGAATTTGCCAAACCCTGATCCAGAAAATGTTCCCCGATAATAAAATACCACCGGACGCCACTAGTTTGTTCACTGCAAAAGGTGAACATCTCACAAGGAATCTGTACCTTACAATAACATGCAAAAGCTTTTCCTTCAAGACCAAATATAAAATACAGGTAGTCCTCAACTTAACAACATTCATGTAGTGACCATTCAAAGTTACAACGGCACTGAAAAAAAGTGACTTATGACCATTTTTCATACTGACACCTTTTGATCACCTGTGGTCAGGTGATCAAAATTCAGATGCTTGGCAACTGACTCATATTTATGATTGTTGTAGTGTCCCAGGGTCATGTGATGCCCTTTTGCGACCTTCTTGATAAGCAAAATTAATGAGGGAGCTGGAACTGCAGAAGCAAAACCAGCTCTGGTTTTCCCACACCAATACTCACTTAGATAAGCACTAGATTCTCTTTATCCCCACCCCTGGCTATTCATAATCTCCAATTATAAAACTCCCTTTTACTATGGGAACAGTCCATGTCTCCGTCTAAAATCTGCAGTAGTGACCTTGGCGAGGTTCGGCTCTCCCAATTCATAGATGAAAGCTGAGCATTCAATTCCCTGCCCCCCCCACCCTTGAATGGTAAGATGAAAAGCAATAGAAGCTCAGAAGAAGGAAAGCGATTCAATCCTGACATGCCGCCCCCCCCCCCCCCCGGAGGAAGGGTAGACCTAGGAAAAATATCAAACACAAGTTAACATTATTACTTAAGAACCTACTGCTTCAACAGTAGCAACTGAGAGAGAACTCTAAGTGTCCAGGTGGACCACCACTTCAGTATGAGCCAGCAATGTACTGCAGATGCTAAAAAAACCCAATGCAATCCTGGTCTGCGGGATAACATCAAGATCATGAGAAGTGATAGCATCACTTTACACCGCACTGGTAAGACCACACTTGCAATAACATATTCAGTTCTGGTCACCACAATACAAAAAAGATATTGAGATCTTGGAAAGTGTGCAGAGAAGAGCAACAAAGATGATAAAGGGTCTGTGGGCTAAATTGTATGATGAACAGTTGAGGGAGCTAGATATATCTAGACCAGGGGTGTCAAACTCAAGGCCCAGGGACCATATCCGGTCTGCAGGATCCTTAGATCTGACCCTTAGGGCTGCCTGGAAACAGCAAAGGACCGGCCCATGGTGCCTCTGCCAGCCAAAATGGAACTTGCAAGGGCCACAGACGGCCCTCCGGAGCTCAGTTTTCACTGGCAGAGGGTTGCAGGAGGCTGTTGCAGCTGAAAACAGAGCTTGGGAGCCCGTTTTCGCTGGCAGAGCACTCAGGCCATCGCAGGCACCCCCAACACGAGTGACGTCGAGCTGGCCACGCTCACCCTGGCCATGCCCATCCCAGCCCAAGGTCAAAAACAACCCTGATGCTGCTCTCAATGAAATTGAGTTTGACACCTCTGGTCTAGACTATCAAAAAGAAGGACTACAAGGGGGACCATAACTGTCTTCCAATACTTGAGAGGTTGTCACAGAGAAGAAGGGAGTGACTTATTCTCCAAAGTACCAGAGGGCAGAACAAGAAATAATTGGTGGAAGCTTGTTAAAAAAAGATCCAACTTAGAAGTAAGGAGAAATTTTCTGACAGTGAAAACAATTAACTAATTGCCTCCTAGAGGCGTAGGTGCTCCATCATTGGAGGTTTTCAAAAATAGACTAGACGGCCATTTGAGTAGGATGGTGTAAGTTCCTGCCTTGAACAGGGAGGTTGGACTAGAAGACCTCCGAGGTCTCTTGCAGCCCCATGATTCTAGATTCTATAAAGGCCCTTTGGAATGAGCTCAATTTATTTATTTATTTATTTATTATTTTATTTATTTATTTATTTATTAAATTTCTATACCGCCCTTCTCCTTCCGGACTCAGGGCGGTGAACAGCCAATTTAAAACCAATACAAATACAAAAGTTAAAAACGTACTAAAACCAATATAAATTTAGGCTGAAAATATAAAACCAAATAAGACTCTAAAACTCTAAGTTTAAAAATAGGAGGGATCAGGCAAGTCCGGCAAGTTGGAAGAGATGAGTCTTCAGAGCCCGACGAAAAGTCCGGAGGTCAGCGATAGTCCTCAGATCTGGAGGGAGCTCGTTCCAGAGGGTGGGAGCTACCACAGAGAACGCTCTCCCCCTGGGGGTCGCCAGCCGGCACTGTCTGGCTGACGGCACCCTGAGGAGGCCCTCTCTGTGGGAGCGAACCGGCCGGTGGGAGGCAATAGGTGCCAGAAGGCGGTCCCGTAAGTACCCTGGTCCTAAGCCATGGAGCGCTTTAAAGGTGATTACCAACACCTTGAAACGCACCCGGAAGTCAACCGGCAACCAATGCAGCTCACGCAGGAGAGGTGTCACATGGGAGCGCCCTGTCGCTCCCATAATCCCCCGCGCGGCCGCATTCTGTACCAGCTGAAGCCTCCGGATGCATCCCAAGGGGAGCCCCATGTAGAGAGCATTACAGTAGTCCAATTGCTCCTATTAGGATATGGTGTAAGCCTAACAGGTTGTCCAGACAATATATGTGTTCTATGACCTTAACATGAATATGTATTATATGACTTTAAGTAGTAATGTTGAGTCATTGTGATGCTGCATCATTATACCCTAATTAAATAATCACTAGTTGTAAACGTATTTAGGAAGGGAACTGAAATGTAGTCAGTTGATGATATGCTACCTTTGTGTATGGAGTTGCTACCATTGTGCTATCATCGTGGATGGATCTGCTACCATTGTGGTTTGTTACCAGCATGAACTTGCTATAATTACCAACTACTGTTTGTATGGTAAGACGATTTTTGTATCACTGGTCTGATTTAACTGGCAAAGACTTGGATTGATTAAAGACTATGAGAGCCGGGTGGCGTGAAAGACTAAAGCACTGTAATTAACATTCAGCTGTCTGCAATTACTGCAAGTTCAAATCTCACCAGACTCGAGGTTGACTCAGCCTTCCATCCTTTCTAAGGTAGGTAAATTGAGGACCCAGTTTGTGGGGGCAATAAGCTGACTTTATATAAATATACAAAAGTGTGAAGGCTATTGCTTAATGCATTGTAAGCTGCCCTGAGTCTCCGGAGAAGGGCGGCATATAAATCAATTTTTTTAAAAAAAATGAGATTGTTTTTTCACTATAAAGTAAACCTTTGATAAACCAGTTTGTATCTTTTTCATTGCTCTCAGCAACATTTCTCGGTGCTCTACACTCTGCTGGTTGGTTATCTCAACAATATCCCTAACAGCTCCACTCATGAGTCTATGAGTTAAGGTTACCCAACTTTGGACCTTAAAAAGCTACACAAGGTTGAATATGAATGAGAGAGCATTACAAATAGGAGAACAATATGAAGTCCCAAAATCGTAGGCTAGACCACCAGTCCCTAATCCCTGGTCCGTGGACTGGCACTCGCCCATGACATGCCAACACCCAGTCCATGCAAACAAGCGAAGCCCCATCAGCGGGATGCAGGCAGAACACAAAACCATGCACCCCTCCGGTCCATGGAAAAGCTTTTCTCCATGGGACCAATTGCTGGTGCCCAAAAAGTTGGGTGCCCCTGGACCACGGAGATCCAATGTAAAATAAAGAGCTCAGGAGAAGGCTGCGGTGGCCCATTTCCTTGTTACTTAAAGAAAAAAAATTTCCCGGATGTGGCCGTGTTAAGTCACCAGGGGTCAAGCTTGACTTCAAGGAAAGAGCCTGGTGGCGCAGCAGTTTAAAGTGGTGTTAAAGTGACACCAGCTGCCTGCAATTACTGCAAGTTCAAATCTCACCAGGCTCAAGGTTGACTCAGCCTTCCATCCTTTCGAGGTAGGTAAAATGAGGACTTAGATTGTGGGGGCAATAAGCTGACTTGGTATAAAAAAGAACACCGCTGGGGGAGGGGGGCAAAAGCCCTACTAAGCAGGTATATACAAAAGTATGAAGGCTATTGCTTAACGCATTGTAAGCTGCCCTGAGTCTCCGGAGAAGGGCGGCATATAAATTAAATTTATAAAAAAATAAAATAAAAATGCTATCTCTTTCTTTTGTGCCCGACGATGTCACTAAAGTAGAGCAGTCAGCAATGTTCCTCAGCTATAAGGCATATCACCTTTTGAAATCTAGCACACAAGACTGGGGTTGGTCGTGGTTTGTAGGGCAGACTTCTTCTCTCCCACCCCCCTCTCCACGTGCTCACTCCCTAATACTGCCATCCACACTGGCAATGTTACTCATTAAAACACAAACACACCATTACACACCCAGAGGAGGGCCCAGCCGGCAACACAGAGAGAATGCTAATTTCCTCATTAAAATTACACTTCATTACAAAAATGCTCGGTCTTCCTAAGGCCTTTGAGCCTCCCTCCCCCCACTGTTGCTCAGTGTTGACGTGAGGTGGGTTACAAACAGCCCTCCACCCCTTCACTTCCTCTGGTTATTAAAAAAAGGGGGGGGGAGGAGAGAAACATTAGAAATCCCCAGTCCCCCCGCTTCTTTACAACTGAATTTCTCCTGTCTCAGCAGAGGTTCCACTAAGAGCTTCTTCACCTTTTGTGGCCTTGGTAGGAAAGGTGGGAGAAGTCGTTGAAAGAGATACAGCAGCCTGAAAAATAAGATTGGCTTACAAAATCAAGAGGAGCGTGTGATTCCTGAAGAGAAAAACCCTGTGCCTCAGGAGTCGGGGAGTGAGTCAGGCTGGACAAATTAAGTATTCTTTGGCTGGAACCATCGAATGACTCAGCAAATAAATGAAAAAAAAAGGTATGAAGAAGGTTAAAGGTAAAGGTATGTGCTAGTTGTTCCTGACTCTAGGGGGCAGTGCTCATCTCCGTTTCAAAGCCGAAGAGCCAGCACTATCCGAAGACGTCTCCATGGTCGTGTGGCTGGCATGACTAAATGCCACTAAAGGCGCACGGCAGCAGTGGACTGACCCTGGTTCGTACCGATTCTATAGAACCGGTAGTAAAACCGGCAGGAGGCTCCGCCCACCGACCCTGACATCATCAAAACGTTTTTGCGCATGCGCAGCCCCACTGCAAATCGGTAGTAAAGGTAAGTAGAACCCACCCCTGGCGCACAGAATGCTGTTCCCTTCCCACCAAAGGTGGTCCCTATTTTTCTATTTGCATTTTTACGTGCTTTCGAACTGCTAGGTTGGCAGAAGCTGGGACGAGGAACGGGAGCTCACCCCATTATATGGCACTAGGGATTCGAACCGCTGAACTGCCGACTTTTTGATCGATAAGCTCAGCGTCTTAGCCACTGAGCCACCGTGTCCCTATATGAAGAAGGTTAGCTCAGCTCAACAAGCTGTACAGGGAGTCCTTGATTTTCAATCATTCGTTTAGTGACAATACCAGTAACGGCATTGAAAAAAAGTGACTTATGACCATTTTTCACACAACTGGGCAGGCATCCCCCACTATCACATGATCAAAATTTAGCTGCTTGGGCAAGTGGCATGTGTTTATGATGGTTGCAGTATCCCAGGGTCATGTGGTCACCTTTTGCAGCCCATCGGACAAGCAAAGTCAATGGGGAAGCCAGATGCACTTAACAGCCGTGTTACCAACTTAACAACTGCAGTGATTCACTTAACAACTGGGGCAAGAAAAGTTTGTAAAGGGGGGGGGCAAAACTCACGTAAAACTTTGGGCTGAAATGGGGTTGTAAACTGAGGATTACCTGTATTCAAAATACCCCAAGCAGCTTTCAATTCAGGTATGGCATCTCTGTAGGACTGTGTGTCGGGTGTATTATAGATTTTTCAGGCTAACCAGAGGCAAGCAATTTTAGCCCATCTAGCTCAATTTAGCATACTCCGCACTCAGGTAAAACAAGAAATCCCTTTTTATCAGGAGCAGGGGTCAGTAACCTGCGGCTCTGGAGCCGCATGTGGCTCTTTCATCCCTCTGCTGCAGCTCCCTGTCACTCAAAATATGCGTCACAACCGCCAATGTGTGACACCCACCGGCATGCAATTTACTGAGCTTTTCAACTCCCGGTAGGCCAACCATGGATAAATCCAAGAAAAGAAAAGTTTCAGAAGAAAACAGAATATTTAATTCAACTACATATGCTAGTTTTGTGGCTGCTCAAGAAATAGTCAGGCACGGGAAGGGTTTTGTGGCTCCCGGTGTTTTCTTTTCTGTGGGAAACGAATCCAAATGGCTCTTTGAGTTTAAGGTGGCTGACCCCTGATCAGGAGGATAGTCTTAATTATTAGGATTGAAGCTGGGTTTTTTTCACAATGACAGTTCAATATTTTGGAGTTTCACATGTCTGCTTTTTCAAAACGGCGGGAAGTCATGACACTGATTTTTAGCAACTGAAAACTTACTGGTGATGTTGGCGGGGATTCCACCACAAGAGAATTCTTTTCAGAATGTGGACTTAGACCCATAAATTGCCCACGCTTAAATTAAACAAACCTTTGATCGGTCCGGGTATAGCAATGTTTATCAATCCTTAAGCAACTAAAAATATAATATTAGGATCCTATTAATTATAAAATCAGAAGTAAGAAAGGCAAAACCCCATCGATAGGTTAAAAAAACACAAGAAAGTTGAGACTCAAATATGAAAAGATGGCAAGAGAGTACTATTGTGTGCAAACAGATACATAGGGTCATCACATACTAAATTATGTTCTTCCTTCTCCAGTGCATTGTTAGAGTAATGATTGATGACTTAAGATTCCTGTAAAATCAGCTCAGTCTTGTTTCCTATAAACCGGTCTACAATTCTCTTTCCTCCCAGCCACCATGGCTGTTGATAATCCAAGCTTCTATAAATTGCTGTCTTCCATAATTGGCCATGGTGGTTGAAGAATAATAGGGGCTGTAGTCGGAAGTGGGATTCACTTACCTTCCCTACTGGTTCCCAAACGTGCGCGACTGCACTCTCTTCATTCACACGAGCCTCCTCTGCACACGCGCACGACCTTCCGTGCATGCTCTTTGCTCACACATTATGTCTGGGCGGATGGGCAGAGCCTCTTGTGGTTGCCACTACCAGTTTGCTTCAATCGGCTGAATCCCAACTCTGGCTGTAGTCTAAGAGGCTGCAGGGTACCGTATCAGCAAAGCTGCTCTAGGATTACTTGCAAACATGATTCCTCTTGATTTGCTAGAGCAGTGTTTCTCAACCTTGGCAACTCGAAGAAGCATGGACTTCAACTCCCAGAATTCTGGGAGTTGAGGATGGTTATCTTATGTAGTTCCATGTAAAATATGACTTTGAAGAATTCTGGGAGTTGAAGTCCAGACATCTTCAAGCTGCCAAGGTTGAGCAACGCTGTGCTAGAGTATTATTTATGCTGCTTATAATAAATCCAGGTAAATAGATGCAAAAGATTGGCTTCCCACACGGCACTTTTCCTGACCCTAGATTTTACCTTGGGTTGGATCGTGGTTCTCCCAGAAGAATCGGAGGAGCTTTTCATAGCTGATCTTCTGTGGGTCAAACACTACACGGACCACCTCCGCATGTCCGGTCATCCCTGGAAACAGAATGGAGAAAATCACCCAATTAGAGCTTTTTTTTTTTTTTTTTTTGAGATTTGTGGTTGTTACAACCAATGGAAATTCACCCCGTTATGGGGCCAAATCAGGGGTGGGCTGCTGAGGGTTTGCAGAGGTTCGGGATCCCACTCCTGGCTGGCCCCGCCTACCCCATTCGAGTCCCCACGCGATCCATTTTGGATGTAGGAAAGTGCTGGGCACGCGGGGAGACTCAGGGAGGGCAAAAAAAGGCCCCTGGAGCCTGGGGAGGCCATTTTTGCCTCCCCGGAGGCTCGAGGAAAGTCTCCAGAGCCTGGGGAGGCCAAAAATACCCCCCCCAATGGTTCAGGAGGCTACTAGGCCACACCCACCCAGCAACCAGGCAGAGAATGCCTTGCTAAAATTTTTGAAGCCCACCCCTGGGCCAAATTGATACTGCTGAACCTTCTCTCTTACAGATTATTTTCTATGATACAAAAGCAGAGGTAATCCTTGACCTGCAAAACATTCATTTAGCGACCATCTGCATTTACCACAACACTGGAAAAAAGAGACTTACAGTCAGTTCTTGCACTCATAACCATCCCCGCATTCCCATGGCCCTGTGATCAAAATTCAATTTTGGAGGACTACCTGTAATGAGAACTTGTTCAGTGGGAGTCCATCTATAAAACAGAACTAATATCAGCAAACACAGTCATAGTACTGTCAGGCTCTGCCCTTCCAAAAGGTGGTTACTGGAAAGCCCAAATGAACCACATGTCTTAACAGAATAATACAACTGGAAGGGACCTTTTACAGATTAAGAGAGTTGGAAGGGACCTTGTAGATCATCTAGTCCAACCCCCACCCACCCACCCACCCAAGCAGGAGACCCTACACCATTTCTGACAAATGGCAGTCCAATCTCTTCTTGAAAGTCTCAAGTGATGAAGCTCCCACAACTTCCGAAGGGAACTTCTGTTCCACTGGTTGGTGGTTCTCACTGTCAGAAAAGTTCTCCTCACTTCCAGGTTGAATCTCTCTTGGTTCAGTTTCCATCCATTATTCCTTCTCTGGCTTTTGGGTGCCTTGGAAAATACCTTGACCCACTCTTCTCCGTGGCAGCCCTTCAAATATTGGAAGACTGCTATCATGTCTCCCCTGGTCCTTCTCTTCACACCTTGGAGGTCTCCCTGCTGAAGCAGGAGATCCTTTACCATTACAGACAAATGACTGCTCAGTCTCTTTTTAAAAGCCTTCAGTGTGGAACAACATCCATAACTTCTGAAGGCAAGATGTTCCGTTGCTTAATTGTTTTCACTGTCGGGAAATTTCTCCTTTAGTTCTGGGTTGCATCTCTCCTTGACTGGCTTCCATCCATTCCTTCTGGTGCTTTGAAAAGTAGGTTGATTTCCACCCCCACCCTAACCCACTCTTCTTTGTGGCAGCCCCTCAAATATTGGAACACTGCTATCCTGTCATCCAACAGACCACAAGCTACTTCTTGGCATGCTTCCTGAAGCAGATAATATTCATGCCGCAATTTAAGAGCAGCCCTGCAGGGGTTAATCCAGAGCCTTCATCCCACTTGGAAACACTTGACACATTCCCATTAGATTAATATCTCCTGTCTAAAGGAGGAATTTCTCCTCTCACTGCTGTACCCCCCATTCCCCCGTGGAGTTTGAAATTCTCATCAGAGATGCATTTCCCTGGAGCGGTTTCTAGTTAATTTTGCTCAAGCAAGCCTGCTGACCCTCCTATGGTAATTAGGAGGGGGAAAGGGGGAAGGGAGATGTTCAATTCCACCAGCAACCAGGCAAGAGAAGCTGGTGAACATGCCATGCCTATTGCACTGGGCCCTGCTGAAGTCAAATGAAAACAGGGCAGAGAAGGGATGAACAGACAATATAAAGAAGAGACTGGCAGTGGTTGGATGGGGTGGGGGGAAAATCTTGCACACACCGGCTTTCCTGCTACAAGAGAAGCAAAGGGAACAGGTGACCTAGTCCTGTTTGGTTCTCCCAACCGCCACGGAGTTGTGCAAAATGGACAAATACACTATTGGACTACCAGAGTCCATAGGTCTCAGAAGGATAGCGGGCCCCAAAAAGCTACACGAACCAAAAAGCTTTAGATAGAAAGATTTCAAAGTGTATCAGAGAACTATTCGTAATCCTGCTGAGCTGTGGCTGTGAGATGGGATTTTGCAAAGCACGTAGTTTTGCAACGTATTTGGAATCAGGACGTCGAAACTGTGAGAAAATTAGGAACGGAAAGTAGCCGATGGATAGAGACGTACACGGGTATACGTGGAGGCTGTCTGTCAGTAAGAAAGAACGAGGAAGTAAGTTGTGAAATGTGTGCAGAAAAGTATAAAAAGAATGTCTTGGGGATGAGTTCAGGGCCACTGGCTGTAGCTATTCCTTGCTGGACCTAGCTATCGTCTCTGGACCTCATTGCAATGGGTTATCGATATAAGTGGTTTTTTTAAAATTTAATTTATATGCCGCCCTTCTCCGCAGACTCAGGGCGGCTTACACTGCGTTAAGCAATAGTCTTCATACTTTTTATATACTTGCTTAGTAGGGCTTTCGGGGCCCCCTAAGCGGCGTTCTTTTTTATACAAAGTCAGCTTATTGCCCCCACAATCCGGGTTCTCATTTTATCTACCTTAAAGGATGGAAGGCTGAGTCAACCTTGAGCCTGGTGAGATTCGAACTTACAGTAATTGCAGGCAGCTGGTGTCACTTTAACACCATTTTAAGCTGCTGCGCCACCAAGGCCAACCAAGTTGCGTTATGATGGCTGTTCTTGTTCCAAATTGCTCATGAAATAAACCTCTGAATCTTAAAGTAAAAATGACTTATTGTATTGCTGTCTCCTGTTTCTTCTATTGGGATTTGTTTTATGACACAGTGGAAGCAAGTAAGGTAATGTAGCTCTTGTCGTGCCCCCACCCCACCTCAAATTCTATTAGAGATTTTTTCCCAGGTAGGGATTTCCAAGTGGGCTGGAGTACCAAGCCCATAACACCCAGAACCTGGTAGCTGGATATGACCTTGGCCTGATAATCCAGGCATTGCCAATAGTCCAGAAAAGCTGAGGAACATTCAGAATCAATAACTGAGTTAGACGGGACCTTGGAAGAGACCTTCTCATTCAACCCTCTGCTCAAACAGCAGAGTCTATACCAGGGATCTGCAACCTTAAACACTCAAAGAGCCTTTTGGACCCGTTTCCCACAGAAAAGAAAACACCGGGAGCCACAAAACCCTTCCCGTGCCTGACTATTTCTTAAGCGGCCACAAAATTAGCATATGTAGTTGAATTAAACATTCTGTTTTCTTCTGAAACTTTTCTTTTCTTGGATTTATCCATGATTGGCCTACCGGGGGTTGAAAAGCTTAATAAATCATGTGCCAGTGGGTGTCACACATTGGCAGTTGTGACGCATATTTTGAGTGACAGGGAGCCACAGCAGAGGGGTGAAAGAGCCACAAGTGGCTCCAGAGCCGCAGGTTGCTGACCCCTGGTCTATACCGATTCTTGTCAAATGTCTGTTCTTAAAAATCTCCAGTGACAACATAGGAGAACAAGCACGCTAGGACTGGATTCAGCAGTCCATCTGCATTTAAAAGACACAGGCTACTCTTTTGAAGACAACAAAGTCCATATTTGGGACAGAGAGGACTGGTGGTTTGAAAGAGGAGTTAAAGAGGCCATCTATGTCAAAACTGAACAGTCCTCCCTCAACAGAGGGGGAGGGATACGACATCATCTATCTCCAATCTACAACACAGTCCTTTTCAACAGTTCCAAGAAGGCTCCACACCCATTTGCACCACTCAGGTGACCCTGAGGACACAGATAAACCTCCAGGTGACCTTAATGACCCGCTAAAAAATGCAAATGATTGTCTGTCTGCAAGGAGTATAAATCCTTCCATTCCCCACCATCCAGTCAGAACTGAAGAAGCTTCTTGGATAAGAAGCGAAACATCTTCAAAGAAAAATCAGAAAATCCAATTGCCTCTTGAAAAAAGCACCTTTGGGACAACCACGACCTGGATGATTGAAAATCTCCATAGACATTCAGTGATGGAGCACCCACAACTTCTGGAAGCAGGCTGTTCCACTGGCTAATTGTTCTCATTGTCGATTTGGCCTTAGTTCTAGGTTGGTTCTCTCCTTGATTAATTTCCAATTAGTTTAGTTTAGTTTAGTTTATTTCAGATTTATATACCGCCCTATCTCCCAAGAGGGACTCAGGGCGGTGAACAGCCAAAAAATTCAAATACATAGAATATAAAAGTTATAAAGAATTAAAATAAATAAATTAAATCCTTGGCTTCTCAATTTAAAAAATTTAAAATTTAAAATTTCGAACCCCCAAAATCCATAAAATTCCAATTTAAAAACCCGAATCCATATAATTTAAAAACCCTGTTAAAAAACCCTTTGGGCTAGGCCAGCTTGTTGGAATAGGTAGGTCTTTAGGGCCTTACGGAAGGTGCGAAGGTCCGGGATCAAACGTATACTAGGAGGCAGCTCATGCCACAGAGAAGGCTCTCTTCCTGGGGGCCGTCATTTATTAGGGCAGACATTTGCAACAATACTAGTAGAGGGGAATATCTGTAGAGTCTTTGGTGCTCTCTGAGCTTGGTTGTTCTCTCAGATCAGGTCTCCAAGCAAGAAGCCAATCAAGTTCTGGGAGCACCAAGGACTCCACATCTGCAACAATAGCAGCTCCCAAGGCAGCCTGCTACAATCAGGTTCAAACATCCTAACTTGCACAGCTACATTATCTCTGCCCTCTGCTGCACCCAAGAGGGAATTGCATACCTGCGTGACAACTATCCCGTTACACTACTTCGAAAAGTAACTCCCAAGTGGCAGAAGAATCCGAAGGCAGGAAGGATAGGGTCAAAAGGTAAGTAGGTCCCAAACTGAGAATCTCCATCCCAAAACTGTTCGAACTAAATCAGGGGTTTGCAACCTTAAGCACTCAAAGAGCCATTTGGACGCGTTTCCCACAGGAAAAAAAAAAACCACCAGGAGCCACAAAACCTGGGTGGGCGTGGCCAACTCCATGTCACTTACTCCAACCGAGTCACATGAAGTGACATGTCTTCAAGGAAAAGCAAAGAAAATCCAGTTGCCTCTTGAAAAAAAGCATCTTTGGGGTGCCAACCAACCATATTCTTCCTACATGAGTTAATTGCCTCAAACGCCAAGAAATACGGACTTGAGAAAGATTGCCATCATCTCCGTTGGGCAAAGTCAAATCTGCTGCAGGAATTTTCTGATTACTTGAAAGCCCCTCCTTCTCCCTCCCCTTTCAGCAAACAGTAAATGACAAGGCTCTTAAAGGAGATTCATGCTAGCAGGAAAATGAAAATGTTAAATGAGAGAAGGAATTATCTCTGTTATCCCTTTTTTGTAATGGAAGTTGGTAGCAATTCTCCCTTTGCCATTTAGCTCAAGATCATTGCCACTTTATACTGAATACCAGAGTCCTTTTAAAATTCACCCTCAAATTAGTGGGCAGGGAATTTGTCTCTCTGTGTGCATGTGTCTATAATTTTTCCAAGGGAAGAAGGACATCCTTCTAATAGTGTCAGCAGGAGCTTCCACAAAAACTCAGTAGGATGAATTTCCCCTGCTAAAGCACGGGAAGTCAAGGAAACTACGGACCTCAGATTACCAGTAGTCCTTGATTTACAAACATTTGTTTAGTGTCCATTTCAAGTTACAACAGCACTAAAAAAACAACTTTTACAACTTTTAAACGTCTACCACCACCACAGCCACATGATTAAAATTTGGATGCTTGGTAACTGGGGTCATGTGATCGCCATATGCAAACCTTCCCGGCCATCTTCCAGCAAGGAAAAAGTCAATGGTGGGAAGCTGGAGTCACTTAACAATTGTCTGATTCGCTTAACAACTGCGGTGATTGGCTTTAACAAATTTGACCAAAAAAAAAAAAGATTGTAAAATTGGGCGTGACTGACTTAATAAATGCCATCACTCAACCACCGAAATTCTGCTCGTGGTTGTGGTTTTGTAAATCAAGGACTATCTGTATATAGGACATTTACGTGCCCAATGCTTGGTTACTCTATAATTAAGTGCAGGATATTATGCTCCATTCACAAAAGCTTATAACTGCCATCTCCAACCTTTCTGGCTCGACGAATGGAGCAGCAGTGGTGGCAGGGGCGAGAGGGGGTGGTTTTGCATGTGCATCTGCCACTCAGGGGTGGGTTTTACTTACCTTTACTACCAGTTTGCAACAGGACTGCACATGCTTGCTTGCTTTCCATGTGTGCATGCGCGCACCAGTGGTGGGTTGCCCCCGGTTCAGACAGGTTCCCAAGAATTGGTACTAAAACCGGCAGGAGACCCCGCCCACTGTCCCGGATGTCATCATCAGCGATGTGCGCATGCTGCAAGGCGCAAGGCGCATGCACGATCCCGTTGCAAACTGGTGGTAAAGGTAAGTAGAACCCACCCCTTCTGCACATGTGCAGAACACTTGTGATGATGTCATGGTGGGTGGGCGGAGCCTCCCGCCGGTTCTATAGAATCGGACCAAACCGGGAGCAACTCACCACTGCTGCCACTTCCACAAATAGAGCTTCACGTGCTTGCATGCTGGCCTGCCGCATGCATGGTTGCTTGGTTCCCAATGGGACACAGACTGGTACCAGGCTATGGATTGGACGGTTGGGGATAGCGGTGGGATTCAAATAATTTAACCACTGGTTCACTCAGGGTCAGGTTGGCTGTCATGAGAGGCACGGCCCAGGGCCCGTCCTCTATCTTAGCTGCACATACAGGACTAGCCTCCCATAATGGCCAACCTGACCCTGGATGAACTGGATGTTAAATTACCCTCCCCGCTCCACTACCGAAGTGGATCCTGGGCACTGTGCTGCAATGGAGAAATGGGCAACAGAGCAGCTGGCATGAGGGAAGGAGGAGGAGCAGGGAGAAGAAAGAGAGAAAGCAGCGTTCTCCTTCCCTCTCACTGGTCACTCCGTTGCCCATTTCTGCAATGCAGCAAAATTGCCCAGGATCCACTTCGATAGCAAGTGGGGAGGAAGATAATTTAACAGCAGTGCGAACTGGCTGAATACCACTATTGGTTGGGGATACCTGGCTTATAAGATTGTGTGGGGGGAAAATCTGGCTCCCTGCTTTGTTGCCTCCAGCACCCCAATCAGTGCATCCCTGATTTATCTAAAAATGAGACAAAGATTGGGAGATATAAATGCGATTTGCAGGTTTGACAGATTGTTTTGGAGAGTAAGGTGAGTGTGTGTGTGTGTGTATTCGTGTATCAGCAAGCAAAGAGATTGTCCTCCCCCCCCTTCCTTAATATTGTCTTAATACTCAGAATGTAGATGACAGATGTGGAGAA
This sequence comes from Masticophis lateralis, assembly GCA_030761175.1. NCBI lineage: Eukaryota > Metazoa > Chordata > Lepidosauria > Squamata > Colubridae > Masticophis > Masticophis lateralis. Next base: position 15,518,132 of record JAUDYJ010000009.1, read on the forward strand.
CGTTTCTTTCAGACAGATAATCTTCCACACCCACATTTAAAATGCTTTTGCAGTTAAGCTGCAAAACTCTTTGCTCTGATTTCTGTGGGATCCAGATTGGGGAGGGAGGATTAACTCTGCCAATAGACACATTTGTCTGGGAAAGGCTAGAGAAGACACAAGCGTTCCTCTCTGAGGTTCATAAAAGGCAATGCTGCCTCTAAGGAGGTACAAAACTCGCTGAACCAGGAACTGCACAGTCTAGCTGAAGGTCCATCATGGTCTGAAGGGGAAGGGAACATTCTAGCATTTTCCAGATCATTCTAGAATTCCCCAGAATAAAGATCTGACCTTAAATGTTAAATGAACCAATGGTTGGATAGGTACAGTACCAAAGGTTAAACTATATACAAACATAAAACCCTACCAGAATTAAAACTAACCAGGCTAAGAAGCCTAAGACTGAAAATCAGGCTTGCCAGATGTTACATCTTTTCTCTCCTGCTCTACAGAGTAGAGAGTTGGTCTCTGACAGGAAACCACTTGAAGAGACTAAAAGCATTTGAAATGTGGATTTACAGACGATTGTTAGGTATAAGCTGGGTTAACAAAATCACAAATGAGGAGGTGACAAGCCGCTTGGGAAAGCAAAGGGAAATCATCAAAGCCATTAAAAAGCGAAAGTTAGAATATTTTGGACATGTGATGCGACACCCAGAAAAATATGGCATCCTTCACTTAATCCTCCAGGGAAAGATTGAAGGCAAAGGAGATCCAGGCAGAAGAAGAACATCATGGCTTCAAAACCTAAGGGACTGGTTTGGACAAAACTCAACAGCACTTTTTCATGTGGCTGTTGACAAAAATAGGATGGTCAACATGATCGCCAACATCCGATGATGAATATGATGCAAGAAGAAGACGGCGGCTTAGAATAACACACTAAGCATGGTTAGTGTGTGACTCAAATGTAACCGCTAGGTTTGTACGAAAAATTGTGTGGACAAACTCAATATGAGGTCATCAAACGATGTAGCTGCTTTAAGAAGTAGCAATATACCACTTTACAGCCCTTTCTAAGCAATTTACAGAGTCAGCATATTGCCCCCAACAACCTGGGTAGTAGGTGATGCCATCCTATAAACTCAGCAACATATTTTTTTGGAACTAAATCCAAAGTTTTGCACAAGCCTGGTTTGAAACTGACTGGGTGAAGTGTGCAGTGTCACACGACGACACTGGTATAAAGTTGAAAATCAGAAAACCAAGGCAAGTGAGTTTCAACTTATTTTCTTTTGTTTCAGCTGGAGAGAAAGTAAAGACCCTGAGTCTTGTATGTACAAGCCCTCCGATCTCTTCCACGGAGAAAAGAGATTCCACCCAGAATCCTTCTCCAGAAGACTTACCGCTGCAGACTTCTTGGTAGGTAGGATTGGGAGTGAAGCCTCCTGAGAATCCCACCTGTGTGGAGAAGACCCCCGACAGTTTCCAAAACATTTTTTCTGCTCCCCAGAAACAACCCATGCCTGCGAAGGAAGCAAAGAAAAAGAAAAGCCATCTTAATAAGTGAAGCATGAAGATGTTCTATGTCAGAGGTGTCTAACCTCAGCAACCTTAAGACTTGAGGACTTCAACTCCCAGAATTGCCCAGCCAGGCAATTCTGGAACCAACTGATGCCATGCAAGTAAGAACAAGGCATCAGCTATATTATTTCTCTGATGCTGGTTCCAGAAATTTTACTTCTTCGTTAAAATTAGAATCCAGGATCAGAGCCCTAAGTGGCTAATGAAATATGGGGGGATTTTATAAAATCAGTGTCGGTGGAAGGCAAAGGGAATAAACCTATTCAAGAATATATGTTGATTTGGAGGGGATAAGGGCACAATTTTAATCTGGACTGGTTTTATTGTTATGAGCCGCCCTGAGTCCTTGCAGAGAAAGGGCGGCATATAAGTCTGATAAATAAATAAATAAATTGGAATATATTGTATATCTTTTCATTGTTATAGACGAAGAAATATAAGAACGAAAAAATAGTGTCTGGCGGGTAGGGGTGCACTGTAACATTTGTTTCGGGTTTTCCCCCTTTTTCTTTTTTCTTTCTTTCCGTATTTAGATGTAGTATGTATTATATTTTTATTATTTGTATTTTAAAAAAATTAAAAAAAAAGAATCCCCAGTGGCGGGGAAAGGAGCATACCGTATTTTTTGGAGTATAAGACACACCTTTTACCCCCTAAAAGGGAGTGAAAATTTGGATGCGTCTTATACACCGAATGTAGCCCCACCCACCCACTGGCCCCCACTCTTTGGCCTCTGCCTCCCAGTAATTTATCTCCTTGCAGCAAACGGCAAGAAGAAACAGCCCATTTCAGCTTCAGCACAGCCTAATTAGCAGAAATTGATCGTCCCTTGGATCGGCCTCCCGATTCTCAGCTGTTTCAGGCTGCAGGGATTGCCATTGCCTATTGCTGCACGGGCCTCTGCGGCTTGCTGCAAGGAGGTAAATCGCTGAGAGCAGATTTTTTTTTCTTGTGCTAATCAAGCTATGCTGAAAATGAAAATGAAAGTAAAGCAGGCTGTTTTCTGTTTGCTGCAACGAGGCAAAATTGCTGGGAGGCAGAGGCAGATTTCTTTTTCTTGTTTTCCGGAGCATCTTATACTCCAAAAAATATGGTAATTAAATCTGGCCATGGACAAATCATCACTCACCAAATATTGCCATTTGCATTCCTTCGGGAAATGGGGGATATGTTGAATTGTTATTGACGGCATGGACAGCTGCAAAAAAAAAAAAAACCGGAAAAAAAATCATCAGAGGTAGTCTCAGTTAATGACCATTCATTCAGTGACTGTGGAAATGGCATTGAACAAGAAACTTATGCCCATCCTCCAAATTGCAGCCTTCACAGGGTCCCTGCAGTCTTGTGACTGCGATTTGGATGCCTAGCAACCAGCTCATCACGAAGACATTTGCAGCTTCCTGTAGTCACATGACTTGGGACCTTGATTTATTTATTTATTTATTATTTAAACTTGTATGCCGCCCTATCTTTGAAAGGACTCAGGGCGGCTCACAACAATAAAGACAAGCAAAATCAATGTTAAAATACCCACTAAAATTATAAAAAGATCATTAAAGTCCCCTTTAAAACCCCTTCAGTCCAAACCCGCCAAATAACCATGTTTTAAGGTCACGGCGGAAAGAGCAAAGGTTGGGGGCCACCCGGAGCTCCAGGGGGAGCTGATTCCACAGGGTAAGCGCACCCACAGAGAAGGCCCGCTCTTTAGGGGTCACCAACTGACAATGTCTGGCCGACGGCACCCCAAGGAGGCACTCCCTGTGGGAATGCACTGGGTGATGGGGAGTTGTCGCTGGCCGCAGATGGTCCGCCAAGTACCCCGGGCTTAAGGCATCTAGGGCTTTATAGGTAATTACCAGCACCTTGAATCTCACCCGGAGGGCAACCAGTAGCCAATGCAAGTCCCGCAGGAGAGGTGTAACATGAGAGTGTCAGGACACTCCCATTACTACCTGCGTGGCCGCATTCTGCACCAGCTGAAGCCTCCGAGTGGTCTTCAAGGGCAACCCCATGTAGAGAGCATTGCAGTAGTCAATCCAGGAGGCGACGAGCGCATAGGTGATTGTGCGTAGGGCATCACGGTCCAGGTAGGGGCACAACTGGCGCGCCAGACGAATCTGGGCAAATTCCCCCCCCCCCCCGGTCACGGTCGTAACATGATCTTCAAAAGTCAATCCTGGATCCAGAATCCAGGAGGATGCCTAAGTTGCGTGCCCTATCAACAGGGAGCAACAAAACAAAGCAGACGCCTCAATAAATTAGCATTCCTGGAATCCTTATGGTATCTGTTTCCTGATTTGGTCTCCTTGAAAGAATTGACATCAGTCTTGAAAGACTGCCAAGGTTCCTCTTTGCCCCTTTTAAAGACAAGGTGAGGTTATTACAAATGTCTTCCTCTTGCTTTACATTTCCTAAGCCTGAATTCTCCTTCTTCCTCTTGACAGCTCACTCATCCTTTCATCAAGGTGAAGGAGCATAGCGATTAAACCAATATTTGCTGTTTGCTTCTGATATCATATACTGCTGGAAATCATTTATTAGGAATTAAGCTTTGTTATTGGCTTCTGCTTATATTATTGTATACGGTCAGAAATTATCATACTTTTTGGAGTATAAGACACTTTTTTCTCCCCTAAAAGAGGATGGAAATGTTGGTGCGTCTTATACACTGAATACAGCCATTTTTGGCCTTCCGAAACCCCACCCCGTGCGTCCCATTTTTGCCAAAAACAGGCCTGTTTTTCACAAAAACGGAATGCACAGAGGGTTTGGGAGGTCTGCAGAGTGCTCCTGGGGCCCAGGAAGGGCAAAAACTGGACACGCGGAGGTCAAAAACTTTTTTTTCTTGTTTTCCTCTTCAAAATCTTGATGTGTCTTATATTCCATATATGGTTAACATACATTTGTTATATTTGTTATATTTAATTGACATTTCCTAATTACTAAAGTTTTACATTTCCTTTGCCAAACAATCATAATTCATAAATCCAAATTATCTTTTGTTGATGGACGACTTCCAACCCAAGGTGGATATTCTTGATCTAACCACCTTTAGCTATATGTCATTAGAATTGTTTCTCTCTTCTGACAAGTTAGGGGGCCTCTCAGAGTATCAAAGGATTTTATGCTGACTTTGTACTTTCTCCAGCCGGATGTATTTCCTGCTTTCAGAATATAGTTGCTTTTAGAATATAGTGAATAGAAAGTTATCCAGTGGTCATCTATCAGATCCTGCTTTACTTTAGCGTAAAATGTATATAATACTCTGAGCCACTCTCGCAGGGGTGTGGGCTCTTCCTTACATGCATTTTGTCTGTATGCTTTGGATATAGTTTTGTCACCCAGCCTTTTTACTTTGGCCATATATAAAAAAAGCTGTTATTTTCTGAAAGCCTCATCTCGAGTCTCACTCTCTTTGGCATCTCAGTGGCTCAGGGAAACGTCTAGGACCTTACAAAGGTTATTTCCTCATTCTCTCACAGCATCCCATCCAACATCTGGAGAGCCTTCTAAATAACAATTTAAGTAGTGCAATATAGATTATCCATGTATCTATCTGTCTCTCCGTGCCTCATGCACACACACACACACACACACAAACACTGCATTATCAGAGATTGAAAGGATCTATTGATTGCAATAGTAAAATGACTTTGTATAAAAAGATGCAAGAATGTACATCTCTATTTACCAGATATGTATTTTATTCCTGTACTTTCTTGTATTGTTGACACTGAAACTCCAAATCAAACTTCACATTATCCCAAAGCAGTGTTTCTCAACCTTTAGCAATTTTAAAATGGGTGGACTTCAGCTCCCAGAATCCCTCTGCCACCTGGGGTCACAGAATGACAGTTAGAAAGATCAATCAAGTCTACCTGCTAGCCTACAGTAGTGGCCAAAATTGTGGAAACCTTTCGGGAAAAGTGTATTTTTGAGGTTTGATGGCTAATAACTCCACTTTTTTTGGAGTTTCAAGATAATCCTATTCCACTGCTGGAATGACCTGGGAATAGCCCAGACCTTAACCCAATTGAACATCTATGGAGCCAACTAAAGAAACGTGTTAGTCAGAAGTGACCCAGCAATAAAACCCAGTTAATAGAAGCCATCATTCCATCTTGCTTTCACATTAGAACAGCTGCAGGACTAAAAGACTTGGTTCACTCCATGGGAAGATGTTGTAAGGCCGTCATTCATGCTAAAGGTTACCCAACTAAGGATTAACTGACATGGGGATAATTTTTGTATATCTCGTTTTTTCTGTGTGTTTCACTTTTCATTTTTATACTGTAACTGCTATTCTAATAGCAAATCCTTCATAAAAGTTATTGCATTACATTCTTGATTAAATTATCTTTCCGTTGATATATAATTTTATGGTACTACTCCCCCCAAAAAATGGTGTTGTTAGCTAGTTTTAGAAAATATACTTTTTCCCAAAAGGTTTCCATAATTTTGGCCACTACTGTACTTTGGCATAAATTGGTTCTAGGAAAAAAACAATTAAATTTTTTTAACTCCACAACTTTCTTCTCAATAAATCTTACTCAAGAGAACTCGGTGAGAATAGTAGAGCTTGGAAGTGAGTTACTTTCAGGTTAGGTGAATGACCAAACAACCTGACATGAAATCTTTCTATGAATTTGTTCAAGGCTTCTTTTAAAAAACTACAGGGACCGTTGTTGTATCTGACAGTAGCAGATTCTACAATTTAAGTCCATCTTACTGTATGTAAAAAGTGTTTTGTTTTGTTTTTTGGTTATACCTTTAGAGATGACTCTGAGTTCTAACAGGAGAATAATATCTCTGCCTGTATTTTTCCACACCATGTACAGGGAATCTTCATTTAGCAACTGTCTTGTTTAACAACTGTTTGCCGTTGTAATGGGACTGACAAAGTCATCTTATGACCAGTCCTTTTATTGATGAACTTTTGCAGGTCTGTAAAGCTGAAGTAAGATCATAAGCACAGTCGTGGTTTCATTTAGTGACTGCTTTGCTTAACGACAAAGTTGGTGGTCCCAACTGCGGTCACTAAACAAGGACTACCTGTATACATACCTTTATTTGAGTTTCTTGCTGACTACCTTGGCTCTAAGCTACAAATAATGCAGTCTTTCCTTTAACCCCTACAATAATTTCTGTTGCCTCTGCCTCCATCTTAGAATATGCTTTTTTTTTTAAAGGATATTTCCCCTTCTTTTAGCTATACTGCATTAGATCAGATCTCTGCCTGTGTTTCTTCTACACCTACAACTTCAAAACGGAGCCTGCCGGCTGCAGTGTCAAATATTGCAGCCTGCAGCCTGAAATATTTTCTCATTTCTATTCAGATTTTTTTTAAAAAAAAACCAAACACCTTCACTTTACCTAAGGAATTAATTTTCAGAAACCCAGGCAAATTCAGGCTAAAGCATGGTCTCTCCCACCTGGGTGTGCCGATGGTCCTGAGAGGTGTTTTTTTAAAAAATACATTATACTATGACCAAAACATCACAGACGTTGACTGGGGGGGGGGTCACCCCAGGAAAGATAGGAGCCCCCAAGCATAAACCTGGCTCATTTGCTTCCAATCCTTATTTAAGTTTAGCGAGACTGTAATTTCTTTTGTCTCCCTGGATGTCTCACACCTACAAAGGCAGCCAAGACACACCAGCAGCTCTATCGAAGAGGCTTCAAAGTGAGCAGCGCGGCGAAGATCCTAGCAGGAAATTCCTTCTTTTTCCTAGGTCCATCTTAGAGCGAACAGCATCGTGTCCAAGCTTCCTTCAGGCAGGAGCTCCTGGCCAGCTTTAACCCATCTTCCGCACCACACCCACCAAAGGCGGTTAGAAAAAGCTGGCAATCCTGAACCAGCAAAACTGCAGCCGTGCTTCAGTTCTGCCTCACCTTCTTAAACCTCTGGATGCCCAGGATCAAAGACCAGATGCCGAAGGGTATAAGCAAGGTAGAGGCAGCCCCACGGTGGGCCAAAGGGAGACATCTCAAGAGAACAGTTGCATGGCTACAATCCAACATGCCGTACGGTTTGAGAAAGGAGACACGACAAAGCAGGGATCGACTCTTGACTATTTTTTTCCCCAAAGGGAGGCTAAAAGCTACACACCCACCCCTAAAAAACACACCCACGCCCACCCTACACCCCGTGCCAACCCCAGTCTCATGGACTTCGGATGCAAATGTTTCCAGCTTTGGCATCCTTTTGAAAGCTAAACCAGACAAAGGAATCACAGCTGGCCCAGAGGTTTTCCTTACCTGTTCTGGGACTACCTGGCTTGTTCAAGGGGTCCCCTGTGAAAAAGTCACATAGGGAATCCAGGGCCCCCCTAACCAATATCCAAAGAGAAGTCCAAAGGCGCCACCGGAGGCCCGTTTGGATCCGTTCGACGATTCCCTGCCAAGGTGAGGAGGCAGCTTGGCAGCTGGCAGCCAATTCCTCTCCCTCCTTCCCCCTTCTTCCAGGCAAGATAGCAGTCAACATTATTTCCTTGGCCCAGATTCAAATCAATCAGCACAGGAAGTCCAGCATTCCCTAAACACAACTCTCTTGCATTTGGTACTCATGTGCTACATAATGAACATCCAATAACCGCAAGAAAAGGAGATGTGGGGGGGGGGGAATTCAAAGGAAAGATGGAAGCAATTTGCCATATTAAAAGAAAACAAACAGGTGCCCAGATCAAGGATTCATTCTGTTCCCCTAAACCTTCACTCCCCCCCCCCACTTTTCAGCATTTCTCTTCCGAAATATACATTACCATGTGCGTGTGCGCCCAGCTTTCTATGGCATCTCTGCCAAGCAACCTTGGCAAACCTCCAGTCTGTGCCAGTTTTATTCTCTCCCTCCCTCTCTCCCTCTGTCTCACGGCTTCCCTGCCAACCTTCATCCCAACGGCCGTGATCCTCTCTCTCTCTCTCTCTCTCTCTCGCCCTTTGCTGCTTGTCGGAACCCAGAAACGGAGCCAAAAACGAGAGACAAAATGTTGAACGATATAAACGTTCATAGATACTTTTATTTTCCCCACCCACCCACCCAAAAAAAAAGAAAGAAAGAAAAAAGGATGAATAAGGGGAAAGAGGAAAGGAGAAAGAACAGTGCCCAAATAAAAGCTTACCCCCTTGGGTAGGCGATTCTTGGTTCCCTTCGGGATTAGGACCCGCTCGGGTTTTTTGGATGCCCGCCTTGTCCCCTCTGACTGCAGGAGGCTCAGGGATACCAGGAAGGGGACGGAGTAGGTTAGACAATACATGCCCAGGAGGCTACTGTCGGAAGGCTGGAGTTTTTCCTCTCCAAATGGTGCCAGGTTCTGCCCACCCTTCTGCCACCAAAAGAATGGGCAGCATAACAACCCGTTGGGTTTTTTTATATGGCATCAGCTTGCCGAGGTACAATGCATCATGGGACAGGGAGGAAGAAGGGAGGAGGGAGAAGGAGGAAGAAGGGAACAAATTTACCTTTAGAGATGCCAATTCCCTTTCATTATTGTTTTTTTTTAAACCAACACCCGTGTTCGACATTAGCTGAGAAAACGAGCAGGAGAAACTTGATTCTCCAAATAGCTCAGAGAGAAAACTGGCTCTTCAAATCTTTGCGTGCTATTTCTCCATCATTAGTCCCCAAGGTGAGAGAACGGAGTCCTTGGTCACGACTGTTAAGCAAATCATCAGGGGTCACTAAGCGAGGATCTCACACGACCACGACTCCTTGATTTTGCTTGTCGGAAGCCAGCAGAGGAAGTCACAAATTGTGAACATGTGATATTGCAATGATCAGTTACTGGCAGGGGTGAGCTTCAAAAATTTTAGCAAGGGGTTCTCTGCCTGGTTGTTGGGTGGGCGTGGCCATGGTGGGTGTGACTTAGTCTGCCTCCTGCACCATGGGGGGGGGCGCATTTTTGCCCTCCCCGGGCTTTAGAGGCCCTCGTTCCTGAACTTCCAGTAGGCCAGTTTTTTGCCCTCCCCAAACCTCTGTGCCCGCCTTGCACTTACCTGCATCCAAAACAGACCACGTGGGGACTCCTGGGAGGGGAGGGGTGGGTGTGGCCAGCCAGGAGTGGGATTTGGGGGTTCTTAGCTAGAAGTTCTCCTGAATCCCCAGCAGCCCACCCCTGGTTACTGGGCACCTGGATGGCGATCAAGTGACCATGGGGGCTGCGATAGCCAGAATTCCGAGGACCGGTTGTAAGTATCACTTATTCAGAATAGTTGCAAGTTCAGTTGCTCAACATGTAGCCATTACCTGAGGAGGATCATCTGTAATGTAAAATCTGAAATAAAGAGTGGGTGTTTCAAACCCCCCAAATGTCAAAATTTTCACCAACTACAGTTGACTGCAGAAAACATGACCCAACAAAAATATTTAAGTTTGGCTTACAGCCAACAATTTGTACTCTCCTGCACTAAAACAGTGTCGCATTATGCATTCCAGATAGTTGCCGCTCACCAATGTACATTGTACAAATCAAAAAAGCCATTCCTTCTAATAAAACTTATATTTCAAGATTTCCACTCCTCTGGAAGATTAAAAAATGAACCTCCTTTCATAAACTAGGAGTGAACTCTGCTCACACTTGCAGCTTTTGGGGTTTTTTTTCTTTCTTCCATATGAACTAGGAAATTTTCTATTAACTCTCATATTCCAGTAGCATTCAAGCCGGGACATTATATCCAAGGAACGGTCTTGGTTTATTAACCCAACATTAAACTCATTTTAATAGTCCAGATTACTCAGGAAATACTGTGATTTCTTGGCTCAGATGAAATAGGAATTCATTTCTGTTATTGCTAATGGCATTACCCCCAATTCTCTATGAAGTTTCTTCCAACACTGCACTGAAAGGAGAAAAAAACTAGAAAAAAACTAGACAGAAATAAACTGGGAACAAGTTTTATAAAATGGAAGACTACCATGCTGAACAGAATCAATCAAGGATGCTCATTCGTGTAGGACTTGATAAATTGCCTATTTCACTGCATGCACAGGGACTACATTTCCCATACGAATATTAAATGCCTAGCAGACAATAACAAACTACAAGTAGGAAGTAGTATGTTATTGTCTGATGACAGCTAGATCAATTAATCAGTGGAATGACTTGCCTCCAGAAGCTGTGGGTACTCCAACACTGGAAGTTTTTAAGAAGAGATTGGACAACCATTTGTCTGAAATGGTCTAGGGTTTCATGCCTGAGCAGGAAGCTGGACTAGAACAAGAGTCATCAACCTTTCAGATCTCAGGGACCATTAAATTCATAATTTTAAATCACACGGGCCACTAATATGATCTGCCTAATGTCTGGGTAGGCGTGGCTAGGTGGTCATGTGACTGGGTGGGCGCCATCAACTCAATGTCACTCACGTCAGGGGGTGCATCGCTGGCCTCTACTCAGCCCTCCTGTCCCAACCGCTCCTCGCCTGCCTGCCCGGGCTCCTTAGGGCCCCAACAGGAAGCAGTTGTTGGAGCTAAGCAACCACTACGAGAAAGAGTTGGCGAAACAGCTGGCTCAGTTCAAATTGGATCTGGCCGAGAAGGAGGCTCAGCAGAAGCACCTCACTAAGGACGATGAGCATAGGCTTTCCAAGCAGAGGGAAGACCTGTAGGAGTGCAAGGCCAGGTACAGGTGCCTGGAGGCTCAGCGGGCTGAGATGGTCAGCCAGTTCCAGGCCATGATGCAGTCCCACTGGAACAAGGCCCTTCGGCTCTTCGCCACCAGTGGCATTTCCCTCCAGCCTTTGCCCAAAGCACCACATCAGGAGGTTGAAGCAGACCCCAAATCGGAATTCCACACCCCCTCCCCACTGACCCAGACAAAAAGACCCTGAAGGGAGAAACTCTCTGCAGCAACAAAAACATTCACTGCATGTATCCGGCCCAGGGGCCGTAGTTTAAGGACTCCTGATTTAGTGCAATATAAAAAATGCAAATATTTTTTCTGTGGATTACCAAAACTTTCTCGTGGACCACCAGTTGGTGACCGCTGGTATTGAAATAATCCTCAATTTAACAAGCCCTTCATTTAGTTACCATTCTAAGTTAGAACGGCTTTGAAAAAAGTGGCTTATGACTGTTTTTCACACTTATGACCATTGAAGCATCCCTCATGATCACGTGATCAAAATTCAGACTCTTGCCAACTGACTCATGTTTATGACGGTTGCAGTGTCCCGGGGGGGTGTGTGTCATATGATCCCTTTTTGCGATCTGACAAGCAAAGTCAACGGGGAAGCCAGATTTGCTTAACAACTGTGTTTACTAACTTAACAATGGCAGTGATTCACTTAACAACTGGGCCAAGAAAGGTCATAAAATGGAGTAAAACTCACTGAACAATTGTCTCGCTTAGCAACAGAAATGTGGGGCTCCGCTGGGGTCGTAAATCAAGGATTACCTGCAGTGACTTGCATGAAAGGTTGAAAAACCAAGTTTGAGTGCCTATCAGGAAGTGTTCTTCTCCCAATAGTAGTGCATTATGAAAATTCACAACAAGAGAATTTCCTCGTCTGGCTGTTATACCAGCTCCCTCCTGGCCATATCCCTCGAGGCCAGCAAATTGTGGGAAACGAATTGGTATTGGTCTTTGGAGACAGCTTTGGAGTTTTCTGAAAACTACCCTATCTTCATTAGTTTTTTGCTTTGAAACGAAAGTGTTTGCTTGGTCACCTTAGGCTTAGGGCAGGGGTCTGCAACCTTAAACACTCAAAGAGCCATTTGGACCCATTTCCCACAGAAAATAAAACACCGGGAGCCACAAAACCTGGGTGGGCGTGGCCAACTCGACATCAGTCACATCCATCAGTCATATTTGACTATTTAGACCCGCTCCAGTCCGGCTTCAGGTCTGGTTACAGCACCGAAACGGCATTGGTCGCATTGGTGGATGATCTCTGGAGGGCCCGGGGTAGGGGGTACTCCTCTATCCTGGTGCTGTTAGACCTCTCAGCGGCTTTTGATACCATCGACCATGGTATCATGTTGCGCCGGTTGGAGGGATTGGGGGTGGGGGGCACTGTTCTGCGGTGGTTCTCCTCCTACCTCTCCGACCGGTCGCAATCGGTGTTGACAGGGGGGCAGCGGTCGACCCCGAGGCGCCTAGTGTGTGGGGTGCCACAAGGGTCGGTCCTCTCGCCCCTTCTGTTCAACATTTATGTAAAGCCGCTGGGTGAGATCATCCGTGGTTTTGGGGTGGAATTCCATCAGTACGCTGATGATACTCAGCTGTACATTTCCACCCCAGACCACCCCAACGATGCCGTGGAAGTGATGTCCCAGTGCCTTGAAGCTGTGCGGGTCTGGATGGGGAGAAACAGGCTTCGACTCAACCCCTCCAAGACTGAGTGGCTGTGGATGCCGGCGTCCCGATATAGCCAACTGACTCCATCGTTGGTTATTGGGGGCGAATCATTGGCCCCCACGGAAAGGGTGCGCAACTTGGGCGTCCTCCTGGATCCACGGCTGTCATTAGAGGATCATACGACGGCTGTGGCCAGGGGGGCTTTTTATCAGGTCCGCCTGATACGCCAGTTGCGCCCCTTTCTAGATCGGGACTCCCTGCGCACAGTCACTCAGGCGCTCGTCACGTCTCGCTTGGACTACTGTAATGCTCTCTACATGGGGCTCCCCTTGGGATGCATCCGGAGGCTTCAACTGGTACAGAATGCGGCCGCGCGGGGGATTATGGGAGCGACAGGGCGCTCCCACGTGACACCTCTCCTGCGTGAGCTGCATTGGTTGCCGGTTGATTTCCGGGTGCGTTTCAAGGTGTTGGTAATCACCTTTAAAGCGCTCCATGGCTTAGGACCAGGGTACTTACGGGACCGCCTTCTGCCACCTATTGCCTCCCACCGGCCGGTTCGCTCCCACAGAGAGGGCCTCCTCAGGGTGCCGTCAGCCAGACAGTGCCGGCTGGCGACCCCCAGGGGGAGAGCATTCTCTGTGGTAGCCCCCACCCTCTGGAACGATCTCCCTCCAGATCTGAGAACTATTGCTGACCTCCGGACCTTTCGTCGGGCGTTGAAGACTCATTTCTTCCAACTTGCCGGACTTGCCTGATCCCTCCTATTTTTAAATATTTTAAATTTTAAATTATTTTAAATTATTTAAATTTTTAGAGTTTTAGTGTTTATTGATATATTTTCAGCCTAAATTTATATGGACTTTTAGAACATTTTAACTTACTATATTGTTATTGGTTTTAAACTGGCTGTTCACCGCCCTGAGTCCGGTAGGAGAAGGGCGGTATAGAAATTCGATTAATAAATAAATAAATAAATAAATATGACGTCCCACCCAGCTATGCCTACCCAGCAGGTCATTAGGGCAGAGAACCGGTTGTTAAAAAACACCGGGAACCACAAAACCCTTTTGACAACTCTCTCTCTCCCTCCCTCCTCCCTCTCTCTCTGTCCCTCTCTCTCTCCCCACCCCTCTCTGTATCTCTCTGTCTCTGCCCTGGCCACTTCTCCATCCCCTGCCATTGCCCTTACCTTCTCAGGCCAGGCAAGGAGGGACTGGGAGGGGAGGGTGAGGGACGGGGACAGCTAGTGGTGGGCTCACCCGACAGGGAGCCACAGCAGAGGGCCCAAAGAGTCACATGTGGCTCCGGAGTCACAGATTGCTGACACCTGGTTTAGGACATGCTGTGTCAAGAATTCTGGGGGTTGAAGTCCACAATTCATAAAGGGGCCATCATTTCCCACCTCTGCCTTAGGAGAAACGTTTTATCAGAAGCATGGGACAGCTATACAACTCCCAAACCATGCTATATTTGTGTCCCATCACACTTGGCCAATAAAGAATTCTATATTTATTCTTCCAAGGTTTGCTTCAGTCTGTTTTGCTTTGCTGTTTGTTTAAATAATGTTTTTTTAAATTTTCAATGATTTGCTGATAGAGCATTTAATTTTTTTTTAAGTATTACTGGGGGCAGATAAGATTATTATTAGAATAATCAGAGACCATTATTTCTAGATACGTTAACTACCGGTAACGGCAGTGAATGTTGATTCCTCTTTTTAGCAGAGAGTAACTAGGATAACGTTCTCTTCTGGCCATTATCTACTAGTCAAAATCCAATCTGGATACTTCAAGACAAATGGCCTAAAACTATTTCTTAGGTTCCTTCAACTTAAGTTGATCCATCCTCATGGTTGAACTGGTAAAAGAACATCAAAGGAGTTTACAAAAAGAAGAAAGTCTGCCAACCTAAAATAATTTCCCAGAGCAATTTTTTCCCCTTAAAGGACAGGATAAGAGTAATACGATTGGAAACTCGTAATTTATTTTATTTAAAATCTGTCAGGCCTCCAAACCAAGAATGACACATGGTGATTCTTCCAAGCTACTGCTCACCTATGGGCAGAATCTTGCCAGACACTCCAGCATCTGCATCTACCAAATACTGTGGGAACTATTAAGGAGGGACTATCCTCACCCTCATGTCAGAAGAGACCTGAGCCAACAAGGTTCTTATTTTTAGAGCCCATTATGGCCATATCCATGCCTAGCATCTTCCTTTAGATCAGAGTCAGCAGCCTGCGGCTCTGGAGCCGCATGTGGCTCTTTCACTCCTCTGCTGAGGCTCCCTGTCACTCAAAATATGTGTCACAACCACCAATGTGCAATACCTGCCGGCATGCAATTTATTGAGCTTTTTAACTCCCGATAGGCCAACCAAGGATAAATCCAAGAAAAGAAAAGTTTCAGAATAAAACAGAATGTTTAATTCAACTACATATGCTAGTTTTGTGGCCGCTCAAGAAATAGTCAGGCACGGGAAGGGTTTTGTGGCTCCCGGTGTTTTCTTTTCTGTGGGAAATGGGTCCAAATGGCTCTTTGAGTGTTTAAGGTTGTTACAGACCCCTGCTTTAGATTAAAGCCATGATCAAGATACCACCACCCCCCAATTGATGGGCACGCCATTGCTTCAAATAAACTCAGCATAAAACAGTTGGTTCCTCACACAGCCAAGAAATGGCCCCTAACAAATGCCCAGCCTTTCATTGTCCCCAGCTCCTCTGTGTCCTGGTGCTCCTGCCTCATGGTCATATCTGTGCTTGCCATGTTTCAGGAATCATCTTGTTCCAAATGGGGAGACAGCAGAAGACGAGGGGGAGGGGGAGGAAGGCTGCCAAGTCTTTTATTCCTCCGTCTCCTAGCAACAGTATCCCGTTGCCATGGAAAGTGCTGTATGTCCCCATCTCAATCGGCACACGGGGAGCAGCTAGGGTATCATTCCAGAGCATTGGCTCTTGGCACATGTTCAGAATGTAAACAGAGATGACTTGGGGTCAGGAAGAACAGCTGGGAAATCAGCAAACCACAGACATTCACACACACCATATTGTACACCCAGCCCTCATTCCTGAGCAAGAGGCTGCCAACTGCAGAGGGAATGCAGAGGCAGGAACAGCACTTTCCAAGATTCAGTGGCTGCAAAATGCATGCTGTACTCTCTGAGGATCGAGTCTCTAACCTAGAAACTTGGCAGGTTTAAGACTTGTGGACTTCAACTCCCAAAATTCTCCAGCCAGCATAGCTGGGAGTTGGAAGTCCACAAGTCTTAAACCTGCCAAGTTTGAAGACCTCTGCTGTAACCTTTCAGATGGGATGGGGAGGAGGAGGAAGAGGAGGAGGAGAAAGAGGAGATCAAATAACTCAATTTGGCTTCCAAAGCCCAGGGGTGGAACAGCCTTTTCCAAAGTCAGCATCTTCACTCCTATCAGGCATACCTGCCTACACTTAAGGCCAGAAGTAATGGCATTTTTTTAAAATTTCACAATATTTATACAGGTAGTCCCTGGCTTAGGACCACAATCAGGGCTGGGCTGCTGGGGGTTTGCAGGGGTTTGGGAGAACCTCTAGCTAAGATTCTGTGCAGTTTGGAGAACCCCCCAATCCCACTCCTGGTTGGCCACACCCACCCCTCCCCTCCCAGGAGTCCCCACACAGCCTGTTTTGGATGCAGGTAAGGGTAGGGTGCGCACAGAGGCTTGGGGAGGGTGAAAAATGGGCCTTCCAGAAGTTCAGGAAGACCAGAAATGGGCCCAAAGCCTGGGGAGGTTGTTTTCACCCTCCTGGAGGCTCGAGGAAAGCCTCTGGAGCTCAGGAGGGCAATCCCCCCCCCCCCATGGTGCAGGAGGCTGACTAGACCATGCCCACCATGGCCATGCCCACCCAGCAACTGGGCAGAGAACTCCTTGCTAAAATGTTTGAAACCCACCCCTGACCACAATTGAGCTCAGAATTTCTGTTGTTAAATGAGGCCGTTGTTAATGTAGGGAATCCCCAACCGGACTATGGCATGCCAGAAACTGGTCTGCAGAAACAAACGAAGCTCCATCCATGGGATGAAGGCAGCACACGAAACCATGCCCCCTTTGGTCCATCGAAAAACCTCTCTCCATAGAACATGTCCCTAGTGCCCAAAAGGTCACTGCTCTACAAGAATCTGAACCACTAATAGGCAAGGGAAATTAGCGGGAGATAAGAGTAGAAGAAATTCACTTGGCTCTCTTGTGGGGACGAAGGGACTCATGACTGATGGAGCATTTGACCCCTCCCTCTGGCTCAGTCTGGCCATCTCTTACAGTTAAGTGGGTCACATCTAATTTTACAACCTGTTTTCCCATTGTTGTTAAGTGAACCATGCTGCCTTTAAATTAATCCAGCTTTCTCCATTGACTTGGCTTCCTGGAAGCCAGCTCGGATGGTTATAAATGGCGACCCACTCAAATACTTTGGTCACCTAATGAGAAGGAAGGACTCACTGGAGAAGAGTCTAATGCTGGGAACAATTGAGGGCAAAAGAAGAAGGGGAAGGCAGAGAACGAGGTGGCTGGATGGAGTCACTGAAGCAATTGATGTGAGCTTAAATGGACTCCAGAGGATGGTAGAGGACAGGAAGGCCTGGAGCAGGGGTCGGCAATCTTAACATTCAAAAGAGCCACAAAGGTCCTAACCAGAAGCCCCCATTCAATTCTGGAGCCAACCAGAAGTCCAGTTCCCCTACCATAGAGTCTCCTCCTAGGGTGGCATCCTTTTTCCTCTGCTGACCAGAAGTCTGGTTCCCTCACCAGAGTCTCCTCCTAGCGTGGCATCTTTTTTCCTCTACCTGTCCTAACTGAAAGCCCTATTAATTGTAGAGCCGACAGGTGATAGGGAGCCACAGCAGAGGGATGAAAGAGCCACATGCAGCTCCAGAGCCTCCGGTTGCTGACCCCTGGCCTGGAGGAATGTTGTCCATGGGGTCACGATGGGTTGGACACAACTTCGCAACTAACAACAATGTATTTTGGGGAAGGTTTGTGGACAGAATCAGGAATGTTTCTTTTTCTCAGGCGTTTGGGGTGAGCTTTTTACTGCTCTCTTCGTTGTGCTTGATCCACTGAGAGCTTCTCTTGCAAAGTTTTTGTTTCATGAACTTATTTGGCAGTGATATTCAGTTTTTCCTGGTGGTTGAGCGGCGAGGATCTCAGTTAAACAAAAAAAGGATTAGATGTCTGGACCCATCCCTGAGGTTGTGTATTGTTGAACCCTGTCCTGTTGGAAGATCTAACCAAAATGGAGTAACTTCTCCAACCTGTACGTAACAACATAAAGACTTACGACAAGTATAAAATATTTGACTTAGTACAAATAATCCTCGACTTGTAACAGTTTGTTTAGTGACCGTTCAGTTACAATTGCATTGAAAAAGGTTGAATTATGACCATTTTTCACACTTATGACCATTGCAGCATCTCCATGGTCACGTGATCAAAATTCAGATGCTTGCAACTGGTTCATATTTATGAGCTTTGCTGTGTCCCAGAGTCATGCGATCAGCTTTTGTAACCCTTTGAGAAGCAAAGTCAATGGGGAATCTAGATTCACTAAACGACAAGTTTTGCTAACTGAACTACAGTGATTCACTTAACAACTGTGACAAGAAAGACAGCAAAATGGGGCAAAATTCACTTAACGAGTGTCTCACTTAGCAACAGAAATTTTGGGCTCGGTTGTGGTTGTAAATTGAGGATTAGCTGAATATCACAGGTAGTCCTCTATTTACGACCACAATTGAGCCCAATCACTATAGTTAAATTAGCAGCACGGTCCTTAATCTATCTTCCCCATTGACTTTGCTTCTCAAAGGGTTACAAAATATACTACCTGTATCAAAAATGCTGTTTGTAAAGGCATACATGAATGAATTGGGGGGGGGGGGGGAGCTAAAACCTTTTCTTGGGAGAAGGATATTTTTTTCCCCTAATTAG
This sequence comes from Masticophis lateralis, assembly GCA_030761175.1. Lineage (NCBI taxonomy): Eukaryota > Metazoa > Chordata > Lepidosauria > Squamata > Colubridae > Masticophis > Masticophis lateralis. The sequence continues at coordinate 15,536,951 of JAUDYJ010000009.1, forward strand.
CTTACCTCCCACTAGGTCTACTCTAATCCCTTTCAAAGTCACCCTTGTTCTCTGGAATGTACAAGGGAGCTGCAAGGCAAAAGATCCGGAAAATTCATGCCTGCCAATGATCAGACCAAAGTCCAAAAATCGGGCCGTCAACCTGTTTTGCATAAAGGTGTAAAGGTCTTAGGATCGTGAACCCTGGCTGAAGTTATCAACACTCTTGAAGTCAACTCGGAACTGCGCGTTGCTTTTCCAAGACGGGCACACAAAGAACTGAAATTTACACACCCTGCCAACGTCCGTTTTAAGGGCGTGCATTTATTTGTGTGTGTGTGGGGGGGGGGGGTGTCCCGTTCCGTTCTTTACGGGAGGAGGGAGTTTTGGAGGAGACCAGGGAAGGAAAAGAGGCTGACCATCACAGCTATCGTTTTGCTGAGCAAAACAAACAAACGAACAAAAACAAACCGGAGAACAGCCGCCCGGAAATCGCTCCCCCTTTCCTTCCTTCGCTGCCAAGCGCTCGATTCTCCACGTTGGTGGAGTTTGTAAGTTTCGGTTCCTTCTGCGCCTCGCTTGGGAGAAGCAACTGGCAGTTCCGAATTGACTTCAGGCGTGTTGATAGCTTCAAGGTTAACGATCATAAGACCTTTTACACGTTTATGGAAAACACACTGACGATCCGATCTTGGGACTTGGGTCTCTCTGTTCGCGGACACGAGCCGGGGCTGCTCAAAGAGCGGCAGGCGAGGCAAACTGCGCATCTTTGCAGGTAGGTAACCCCCGCCCCCCCCCCGGCTCCGTAAGACCCGCGAACCGATCTAAGTGCAAGCATTTTACTCTACGCATAGCCAGCTCCGCCTCGGTTTTGCAACTCTGCTGAAGTTCAACTCCCATCGTTCCCTGCTCAGCAAAGGACGATGGGAATTGAAGTCCACCAGAGCTCTCAAGCACCATGCCCGGGAGGCTCAAACTCCTCCACGCGGACCCCTGCCACGCGTAGCCCATCTCCGCGGAGTACCTTGCACTACGATGGCTTCAGATCTTCCCCGCGGAGCTTCGTCCCGCCTCGGCATCTCCATTTTCCCTGGCATCGCGGCGCCCGCGACCCCTGAAGAAGCCGCCCACCGTCCACGGATGACCCTTCCACCACTTTTGCAAAGCCAGCGTGCTGCGCGGGCCAGCTGGAGTGGGCGGGGGGGCGAGGGGAGGGCGTGACGTAGGCTCTTGGGGGGCGGGGCTGTTGGCCTTTGGAGGGCGGGAGGTTGGTGGGGGGAAACGCCAGGAGTAGGGAAGCTTGCGCAGTGTTGGCATCCAGGTGGCATTCCGACGCACGTCTAACTCCCCCCTGGGTTCGCTTCCCCCACGCAGCTCCTTGTGTCAACCTGCGTAAGACTGGGGTGCGCCTAGCATCTTGGCTACTTGCAAAGCTCAGTTGCTCCACTTTAGGCAAGGAGAGGCTTCCGGTTGCAAACTTATAGTAGGTCACCTCAGCATGAAGTCCCAGTTGATAGAATAGACTTATTTTTATTGACCAAGTATGATTGGATGCACAAGGAATTGGTCTTTGGTGCATACGGTCTCAGGGTACATAAAGGAGAAGAAAATACATTCACTGAGAATAAAAAGATACAACACTTAGTGATAGTCAAGATTACTAATAAGCTATCGAATTGTGCTAGGGAGCAAATAAAAACTACAAACTGAAAGATAAAAGTGACATGGTTATAGTAATAAGTGGGAAGAGATAGATACTAGTAAGGAAGAGAAGATTAAGAGTAATGCAGACTTACTAACTAGTTTGCAAGAAGTATCAATCCTTCCATTCTTCACCATCCAGTCAGAGCTGAAGAAGCTTCTTGAATGAGAAGCAAAATGTCTTCAAAGAAAAATCAGAAAGTCCAGTGCCTCTTGAAAAAACATCTTTGAGACAATCATGACCTGGATGACTGAGATTCTCCATAGACAGAACAGTGAACTTAGAACTACTTTATTGTCACTTTGAATCAATGGTGGGTTTCCAATTTTTTTACTGCTGATTCTGTGGGTGTGGCTTGATGGGCGTGGCATGGCTTGGTGGGCATGGCAGGGGAAGGATACTGTAAAATCTCCATTTCCTCCTAATCAGCTGGGACTTGGGAGGCAGAGAATAGATGGGGTGGGGGGGCAGTCAGAGTTTTTACTACTGGTTCTCTGAACTACTCAAAATTTCCACTACTGGTTCTCCAGAACTGGTCAGAACCTGCTGAAACCCACTTCTGCTTTTAATGTACACTAATCACCATACATTAAAATGAAATTATGTTGCATACTGCTCTCAAAGGGTCTCCACCTCTAATATAAATATAAACATGACAAGATAAATAAATACAAAATTATATATGTACTCACATATATTACATGACTCAGAGAAACAACACAGTCCATACATGAAATTGAAGTGTTTTTCAATTTTAGCCATTTTAAGAGTTTTGGACTTCAACTCCCAGAATTCCCCAGTCAGTTCAGCTCAACTGGCTGGGGAATTCTGGGCTTTGAAGTCCAGGCATCTTAAAAGTTGCCAAATTAAGGCCTAATCTAACCAGAAAGAAGCGACCCAGTGGCTCAGTGCTAAGACCCTGAGCTTGTCAATCGAAAGGTCGGCAGTTCAGCAGTTTGAATCCCTAGTGCTGCGTAATGAGGTGAGCTCCCGTTACTTGTCCCAGTTTCTGCCAACCTAGCAGTTCGAAAGCACGTAAAAAATGCAAGTAGAAAAATAGGGACCACCTTTGGTAGGAAGGTAACAGCATTCCATGCACTTTTGGCGTTGAGTCATGCTGGCCATGTGACCATGGAGACGTCTTCGGACATCACTGGCTCTTTGGCTTAGAAACGGAGATGAGCACTGCTCCCTAGAGTCAGAAATGACTAGCACATATGTGCAAGAGGAACCTTTACCTTTACCTTTAACCAGGAAGAAAAGGTACTAAGAGGAAACCCTTGACCCAGGAGGATAGGTCTCAGATTTTGCAGATCACATGATTTAGTAAGGAAGCATCCATTTTTAATTATGTTTAGGTTTTGTGTATGCTTTCCCTTTCTCATTTGTCCGTATTTTCTCAAAGATCCTTGATATCCCATAATTCATTGATGGAACTCCTGGAGTCAATTGTTTTCCAATGTGTCTAAAATTCAACAGAATAAAATCAACAAAAGCTGGCGCAGAACCCCCTAAAAAGGCTATTGTACCAATGCTCTCTTCAGTCAGTCCTCGTTCCTGGTTCCCTTGGTTGGCTGAATTTGTCCAACACAGTAGATGAAACTGGATGAAAGTGTTCCAATACTTGAGGGGCTGCCACAGAGAGGAGAGGGTCAAGCTATTTCCCAAAGCGCCTGAAGGCCAGACAAGGAATAATGGATGGAAACTGACCAAGGAGAGATTCAACCTGGAAATAAGGAGGAACTTTCTGACAGTGAGAGCAATCAACCAATGGGACAGAAGTTGCCTTCAGAAGTTGTGGGAGCTTCATCACTGGAGGCTTTCAAGAAGGGACTGGACTGCCAGAAATGGTGTAGGCAGGGTCTCCTGCTTGGGCGGGATAGATGGGTTGGACTAAATGACCTACAAAGTTCCTTCCACCTCTACTAATCTGTACCTGGTTTTGGTAGCTGTTAGTTCAGTGTGTTATGGAGACCAAGCTAGGGTCTAATCATGTGGTGTGAACCAGGCGATGAGATTTAATCCCTAATGTGGTTGCTTCATCATAGTTATTAAGCAAAAGCAGCAGTTGTGGTCTGTTAATCCAGATTTAGGGTTTTGGATGCCCTGAGATACACTGCTGTGGATATATGTCAGGTGAACTGATCTGAGGCTCTCAATCTAATCTTGAATGACATTCATCCTCATTTCTCTACCACTTGGCAGACTTGCCAAAGGCCACTGCAAGGGGATTGCTTCCCATTTCTCACAAAGGATGTGTTCTTTTGCCAACCGATCCCTGGGCAGAAAACCTTGGCCTGCCCTGACTTTACCCAAGACTGATTTGAGCAATGCACCACCAGCAAGCATTGCCATAGAGGTCATCCTGAAGAAAAATGCCCAGCCTGAGTTTTACAAATAAAATTAAGAGGTTGGAGGCTGACTCTTGGAACACAAGATAATAAACTCCCTCGCCTATGATTTAAACACAAGGATGACATTTGCAAATTATCATAAATCAATGTCTTAACCATGACTTATGGAACAAGCGACACAGAGTTGGGTTTCAGCAGGTTCTGACCAGTTCTGGAGAACCAGTAGCGGAAATTTTGAGTAGTTCGGAGAACCCGTAGTAAAAATGCTGACTGGCCCCACCCTCATCTATTCTCTGCCTCCCAAGTCACAGCTGATCGGGAGGAAATGGGGATTTTGCAGTAACCTCCCCTGGATTGGGGAGGGAATGGAAATTTTACAGTATCCTTCCCCTGCCACACCCATCAAGCCATGCTATGCCCACCAAGCCACGCCCACAGAACCGATAGTAAAACCCCCACTGAAGCCACAGTAGGGTTATTAGAATGCAATAGATCCTGATTTACATAGGCCACACCAGTGTTTTTTTGAACTTGATAACTTTAGGATGAGCTGGCTGGGGAAAGAAAAAAGAAAGAAAGAAAGAAAGAAAGAAAGAAAGAAAGAAAGAAAGAAAGAAAGAAAGAAAGAAAGAAAGAAAGAAAGAAAGAAAGAAAGAAGACAGAAAGAGGAAGGAAGGAAGGAAGGAAGGAAGGAAGGAAGGAAGGAAGGAAGGAAGGAAGGAAGGAAGGGACATGGAATCGGCTCTGCTTTGTGGCTGTAGGAAGTTAGCACCCACCCCTCTCCTAGGAAAATGAGATTTTTTAGGAAATATTAAAAAGGCAGAATATTTCCCCTAAAAGGGAGGCAGAAATTCACACACTCACCACCTTTGTCAATGGGCCATTAAGGCCTGGGCCAGTCTATTCTACATAACAAAGATCTACCTCCTTCAGGCAGAGCCATAGTAGGAGTTGCTCAAAGCACCTTCATTACATCATCACCCAGCAAGGCTCAACCAAGCTTGGGACACAAAACACAGCCTACAGAGTTGTCCCTGCATGGCCCCATGGGAGTCTCACAACCAGCCAGGATACAAACTCAAATTCAAAGCCCAACAGAGGGCATAAAACCAAGGCACCCTCAGCATCTCTACCCTTTTCTGCTCAGGAACTCAAGCCATGTGATCCTGTTCATCAATAAATCTTCTTTCCAAGCAACTTCCATGAATCCAGTGTCTTTTTCCCCACTTGGAACTGAACCCAGAGGGATATTTCTTCCAATATGGCCCATAACAGCAGTCAGCTAAAGCTAGAGGGCTCCATGTTTATTAGGTTCTCCAATAATATTTGACACATCGTTGAAATGTATAAAGAAAACTCCATGGGGGTGGAAGGGCTGCTTTGTAGCAGGAACAACTGTGTCATTAAAAGGATCCCTCAGTGGGGGAAATGACTTTGTAGATTAAACTGCAGGGGAAACTATACGTGTGGGAGGGGAGGAGAAGAGGAGCTTAAATTCAAATGATTACGGCTGCTGAGAATGAATTAAAATCCCAGTGCAAGCAATTTAGGTCACAATCAACATGTTCTGAAAATGATAATAGGAAGAGAGGAGGAAAAACCCAAATGGAAGAAAGAAGACACCAAACTCAAAGAAGAGATATTATCCCTCGGTGGGTGGAAAATTGGGGTAGCAACATTGATTTAAACTCTTAATCAAGATGGCTCCTTCACTCCTTCAATTTCCATGTTTCTCCTTGCTACATCATCCGTTCTCAAGGATGAGATTTGTCTTTGCACAAAATGCTCCACCGTGTTGATAGAAATTAAGTTTGGATGGAGAGATGGCTAGAAAGCCCCTGTGAAAGAAAATTTCCTGACAGTGAGAACAATTCATCAGTGGAACGATTTGCATCCAGAAGTTGTTGGTTGCTCCAACACGGCAGATTTTTTTAACAAGATATTGGGCAACCGTTTGTCTGAAATGATGCAGGGTTCTCCTGCTTGAGCAGAGGGGAGGGAGGTTGGACTAGAAGACCTCCAAGGTCCCTTCCAACTCTGTTATTGGTTGCTTTCATCAGAAGGAAACGGACTCCAACCAGCTTCAAGGTTTGCGTGATTTGGAACTTCTCTTTAAGTTGAACCTCTGTCCTCCACCATTGGAAGACAGCAAATATCTAGTCACTTCCAAGATGCTTTTTTCAAAAGCTCTTAAGAGGATGGTCTAAGCTGAACCATTTTCAAAAAAGGATGTTTTGTATTTATCACACCAAAATCATACATCCGTCCAGAAGAAGATATGACTCAGACCTGATTGTTTTTAAAAGCAGAGCTAACTTCCCCACAGATTTTTCCCCCCCAAAATCCAATTTTGTTACATAAATTTAAACCCACTCACCCCCCTCCCTTCAACTGTTTGGGTCTTAAGCAAATGGTTCAAGCTGATACATTTTAAGAAGACAGAATCTTCTCTTTCACTGTTGGTTCGTTCGTTCTGTCTATTCTCTCTCACACATGCCAGCCTACACACAGAGACCCACACATCTGAAAAAAGGGTGGCTTAAAAAGAGGAGATTTTTTTAACATTCAAAACATCTTGAATGCCAGCCCCATCTTTTCATACCCCCTTCTTCCTCCCCTCCCAAACCTTATCTGGATGCCAGTTTCTCTCCCTAATCTGTTAAAAACAAACTCTAAAAAAACAAAAAAGCACTGTTTTTTGTCCGTCTCCCTATTGTCTTTCCTTTCAGAGCTATGTGGAACCCGGGTATCTGATTCTCGGCGTTGGGAAGGCCTTGATTTGTTTATCTGCAGCAGAGCTAGGACAAAAAAATCCGGCAACGCTGACAACGATCCTTGAAGGATACTGGTAATATTGCCGCAGTTGGTTAGGAAGAGAAGAATTCACAATAGCTAGGTCGTAAGGTAAGAGAGGTAATGGGGATGACTTCTCCATATCCACACACTGCCTTTCCCCAAGCCCAGAGATACCTTGGAGGAACCCCATTTCCAAAAGCCGACCTGGGACAAGCAGGATAACCCTTCCTTGCTCATAAGGTTGACTCAAGGTTGACTCAGCCTTCCATCCTTCCGAGATAGGTAAAATGAGGACCCGGATTGTGGGGGCAATAAGGTGACTTTGTATAAAAAAGAACACCGCTTAGGGCGCCCAAAAGCCCTACTAAGCAGGTATATACAAAAGTATGACGGCTATTGCTTAATGCATTGTAAGCCGTCCTGAGTCTCCGGAGAAGGGCGGCATATAAATCGAACCAATAAATAAATAAATAAGGTGGTGAAAGCTGGATTTAAATCCCAGGTGTATCTTAAGGGGGGAGGGGTGTCCTTGACTCCATCTCTGGTTGCCACTCTTAATCTCAGGTCTATTTTCTGCTCCATCCTGCCTTGGTATGAGCTGGCAGAAGACGAGTCTTTTCTTCGTGTCTTTATCACAAAAGGGGTTAAATTTACACACAGGCAGCCCTCATGAGTTGGTGAGGAGGGGGGTGGCACACCTTACCACAGCAATGGCCTCATTCTGGTTGAGAATAGCGACATTGACACCTTGGGTGTCACCCATCAGCTCACTGCTAAGATCATCTCTCACTTGGGTTTTATTTGTCTATGCGCCAGTCTCCTCCCTCCCTCCCTTCCTCTCTCTCTCTCTCTTTCTCTCTCTCTCTTTCTCTCTCTGCATCTTTCTCCCCTCTCCACCAAGAAGGAACAGCTTGGAATGTTTTGCAGTTCAAACATTAAGGTAATTATGATTCAGCGGGTGTTGGGGGGGGTGGAAGAAGGGGGGAGATGGAGTCCAGAGATGTGGGGGGGGGGGGAGGCAGGAAAGAGACAGAGAGAGAAATGGCTAAACACTGTCCTGTAATGAATACACTATTGTTTTCGCTCTTAAATAGGGAATTTGGAAAGGGGACTTGGGAGAGGGATGGGAAAGTGAGGGAGTGCACCTGTGCGTGTGTGTGATTGTGTGTGATTGTGTGTGATTGTGTGTGATTGTGTGTGTGTGTGTGTGTGTGAAAGTGAGAGAACTGTGGGTGCACATATACACATGCTACAGGCTCAGCACTAGCTGTGTCTTTGCTGCTCCAACCCAGTATAGCCATAGATGGTATTCTGTGTGTCACCCAGGAATAACTGCATGCCTCTGGAAAGCCTTGGCATCCCCCAAATAGATCAGTCATGAAAGCAATTGTTTTATCCCCATGACGGATACTCAACCCCCCTCCCACCCTGCATGTATTGTCATACAGCTAAGCTCCCACCCCCACCCCCCACCCCGCCATCTATACTGAGATCAGTTTCCATCTAGCTCAAATTAACCAGTCAGCTCGCACAAGGCACAAGGAAGCCAATTCTGGCTCCCATACAGCTCTTCTTCCTACGGCTCCTCCTCTGAATCCTGCCATCCTATTGCACCCTTTCTCTTCCCAGGTCCCTCTGCTTTCTTATCTGTGTGAACACCCTACCTCCTCTTCCCCCCCCACCCCAATCACCTACCCGCAGTTTTGTGTATGCCTTCTGCACTCTAGCATTAGCACACCCCTGGGATGCCAGGATAAATTTTTCCATTGTCCTTCCTGTCCTTATAGCAAAACCCAGAAACTCTGCACCACCAACAGCAAGGGCAGCATTTCATACCCACTTGGCGAATTTTGTCAGTTAATGCCACTCGCCCTCCAACCCATCCCAGCAGCAGCCCCATTGTTCCATAGAAGGGAGGGCAGGCTTCAGGATGGGACTATGTGCTGGACCCTGAAATTATACCAAAGTCAAGGGCAGACTAATAGGAAAGGAGGAATAAGGGAGCATTGATGTTCATGCTCAGCCTAGGAAACTGTTTATAAGTATCCGAATTAGAACTCAAAACCTGGTCATGACCAGTTTTTGATGGTTTGACTCAATATGAAAAACATTCTCTTTTGTGTGGCTAATAAATGATAGGGAGGCAGGAAAACCCCAGCTGCTCTTAAGCATTGATTGGCAGACTCGTATTTGTGCTCTTTCATGTAGACTGTAAATGTATGTCCCATCTTTTTACTCCTGACATGGACAACGACTGACATAACTGCCTTGAATCGGATTGTCCTATTTTCCAAAGACTGCCTTTAAAACAATATCTTAAGAGGGACAAAAGAACCATTTCCCCATCCCGTCACCCCCTTCTGAATCATACCTCCTCTTTCAGATGCCACTCTACTTCAAAAAAAAAAATGACCTTGAAAGAAAATGATGAACAAAACCTGGGTGGGGTGGGATTTCTATAGAACAAGCACACACTCTATCACCAAGGAAGTTGAGAGAGGCTACAATCAAACCCCCGAAACATGGATGGTTTCTCTCTGCAAATGAGAGCCAGCTGCAACCCACTTCTTTCCCCTTTCCTTTGTTGGGTTCCTACTGGTCTACTTCAAAAGGCTGATGGGAAGATGAAATTGAATCAGGAATGCAGTAGCGCTGCTGATGCATCTGAATTTTGTCCCACAGGTTTCTCGCATGATTACTTTGGGGGAAAGGGAGATGATTTCCCATAGGGTGGGAGATGATCAGAATAGGGGCAAACAGCTTTGTTGGCCTGGTTATGCCAATGCTGACTGGGTCAAGGATTGCTTACTTATGCACCCTTTCCACTGGCTTGCTCTCAGCATCTGGCTAGCCATGTTCACCGTCGCAGACGCAAGCCTCCTTTTTATTCCTGTAATTATAAATGGACATCATCATCACGCAAGCATTTTTTTGCGACGTGAAATTGTGCCCGTATTTCTCTTTAGCACAAGTATAGAATCTGGTTCGAAGCACAGAACGGGAAGTTGAGGAGGGAGGAAGAGGAGGCGGAGAAGAATGTGAATGGACAGGTTATAGTTTAAATAGATTCAGATTACCAGAGTTGGAAGGGACCTTGTAGGTCATCTAGTCCAACCCCCCACCCAAGCAGGAGACCCTACGCCATTTCTGACAGATGGCAGTCCAATCTCTTCTTGAAAGCCTCCAGTGATGAAACTCCCACAACATCTGAAGGCAGCTTCTGTTCCATGGGTTGATTCTTCTCGCTGTCAGAAAATTTTCCCTTTATTATTTCCAGGTTGAATCTCTCCTTGATCAGTTTTCATTCTTTATTCCTTGTCTGGCCTTCAGGTACCTTAAAAGAAATGAGGAAAGAGAGGAGGGGGAAAAAACCAGGAAAAAAATTACTTTGTCCATTGCTGGCTTCAGCTTGCTCATTTTCTCAAGGGTGTCTGAGTCAAGAATTTTGGGTTCTTCCCCCCCCCCAAAGAAAAGGTCAAAATGGCAGTTGCCATGGAATGCTTGAATCTCAGTCTGGCTTTTTTCATATGTGATGCATGTTGTTTAAAAACTTGCATTTAGCTGCGGAGGTAGGAGAGATAAATTCAATCCTTTCCTAAAGCTTGATGGGACTCGGTCCATGCGATCACATCATTCTTGCATCAGAATTGCAACCTCATGGTTTCTCAGCTAATCATGCCTATAGGCAGAGGAAGCGTTAGAAATACAAATGAAGTGGTAAATTAATTTGTAAGACTTCAGCTTTTCCATAGTGGTAGCTTCCAGATAGATTTGACTACAGACCCCATGATCCTCTCACCGGCATGCTCAAAATGACAGCAATTGTAGTCTTAACGTATCGATAGCACGCCACATTTGAAAAGGTATTCCATGTGTTTGAACCCCTCGTTTGCAGCAGAGGAATTTGCCAATCTCTGTGATAGCTTATTAAAGCAGGCCAAAGTCCCTGAAATTCTTCCTATTTAAAAGACGTTTTCTTATTCCTTTCCTTACCCAAACAAAATGTTATTGAAAGGATTCACACAATGCACCTAAACCACTTGTGACTTGTTTAGTGTGCCGTTGCAAACTGAGAAACTGTTTCACAAGTTTATTGGACTCTTTGTTGAAAATGGAGAAAAATGAACTTGTGGTTAATGTGTTGGATGATTAGAAAGGATAAAATATACCCGTAGAAAGCAGGGAGCCATGATAAAGCTATATATATAGAGAGAGGCTAGAACAGAGGTCTCCAACCTTGACAACTTTAAGCCTGAGGGACTTCAACTCCCAGAATTCCCCAGCCAGCTTTGCTGAATTGAAGTCCATCAGGCTTAAAGATGCCAAGGTTGGAGACCCCTGAGCTAGAATATAATCACATTTATAACTCTTGTAAAGAAGAATCAAAGCCTTTATATTTCTTTTTTCTTCTCTTTTTTGTCTTTTTTATTGATTACTTATTCACTCGTCACTTTTCTTTCTATTCTTTTGTTTTCTTGAAATTTGTTTTCACTCTACAAAAATCTCCTTAATAAACATTAACCATAATAAAAAAGAAACCGCTTTATGGCTTAGCCTACGATGTAAACAGACCTGATTTATTATGAAGTGTGGGTGAAAACTCAAGCAGGGCTTAAACCAGTCTTTGAACAGAAACAGGCAGACAGCAAGCTTTCTTTTTCTCCTGAGTAACAGAAAACATGATGAATAGCTCCACCTCTTCAGCACCATGGAGAGTTCCCAGCCATTACATTGACAAAGTGCTTCCCCCTTTGCGTTGGGAGTTTTTCACAGTCATCCAGAGATGAGTTTTTACATTACTTTCCAGTTGTGTCATCTACTCCTATACCAGGCACACACCCACAGAACAGTTGGCAGGCAGTACACTCAAATTCTTCTCCCACCTTGAGAATGAAGGTTTGAGAAGGTTTTTTTTAATTTATTTGTCACATTTCTATGCCGTCCAACTCCCAAGGGATTCTTGATACTTCTTAAGTTTGAGAAGGTGCATGTCTGTAACGTATAATACATGTATGTGTATTATATGTAATTATATGTATTATATTATATGTAATATGTGTGTGTATGTATGTGTAGCGTCACAGTGGCTCAGTGGCTAAGACGCTGCGCTTGTTGATCGAAAGGTCAGCAGTTCAGTGGTTCGAATCCCTAGTGCCGTGTAATGGGGTGAGCTCCCATTACTTGTCCCAGCTTCTGCCAATCTAGCTGTTCAAAAGCACATAAAAATGCAAGTAGAAAGATACTTCCCACCACCTTTAGTGGGAAGGTAACAGCGTTCTGTGAACCTTGGCCTTTAGTCATGCCAGCCACAGGACCACGGATATGTCTTTGGGCAGTGCTGGCTCTTTGGTACAAGATGAGGAGCTTTTAAGAACATCCCTTCCCCTGCCCCCTCCCTCCCTCCAGCAAAAGATGAGTAAGGGAGTTTTATAGAAGAGTCTTTCAATAAATTATACAGAGGAGAAATAAATTAGAAATATGTTTTTCTCCATCCCTTAGAATGTTAGAACCAATGCAATAAAGGCCAATGGTTAGTAAGCAGAACAGGGGATAATCTATAGTGTTCACCATCAAAGCATCATGGCCATACGGGAGGGTGACTTTATAAAGGGGGGGTGCGGTATGCCCGTTTTCTATTCAACCCACAGTCTCCTTTTTCTCTCTTTTCAACTTGTCTAGTGACAGAGAAAATGCTTGATGAAGTTCCATGCTTCTCTTAGCTTCCATAGATGAGGAACGCATGGACAAAAATGCATCTTACTCAAAGGGCATCAATAAAACAGTAGCTCTAATTCTGACCTGGTAGCTTTCCCAAAGGAGAGCAAACCCGAACTAAGTCTTTTCTTTGCCGGTTTCCACGTGATTCCGGATTTACCATTAACAGAATGACCTCTGTATTTAGAATATAGTGAGCGACATTGTGTGAGCAAACCATCTTTTTAATGTATTTAATTTATTTTTCTCCAAGGACTGCAGGGGGCATGGCAGGGACACAGAAATGTGACAGGGGCTGCAAGAAAAGGGAGAGAAAGATGGGGGGCGGGGAATTGTCTGTGCAAATGCAGAGAGCTCTGGATGAAACTCTGAATTAAAGGGAGAGATGATTTCAATGACCAAGTATATGGAATTATACCGTAGGGAAGCTAGTCAGGAAGTAATCTAGGATTAGAAATGGTGGGTGCAAGTTGCAGCTACTTGAACCATGCTTCAATATAAGAAATTATGTCCTGATGATAAGATCTATTCAACTGGGAAAGAGTCTAACATGGAGATTAAAACCTCCAGAGATTAGACAGTCATCTATGCTGGAGATGGCTTAATTGTGGGTTTTTTGGACCATGCAAGTGGTGGACTAGATCTTTTCCAGTTCCATCATTCTATGATTCTGTGGCCTTTTCATTTCAGCTGCAGGCCAGGATATAGTATTGAGATCCCATTGGTTGCTCTTTTGGATAACCTGTGGCAGAACCCAGGTAGGACAGTGCAATCCTCCTGGTCTTGCTTGATCTCTAGTAGTTTTCAATAAATTAGAAATTGGGTATACTATTCTAGCATGGTTCTCCTTCCTTCTTCTTCCACTGATCTAGACAGTTGTAGTTTAGATCAGAGTCTAAGACTCTCTAATGCAGGTGCTGTAGGGTTCAACTCTCTCCTATTTAACATTTACATAAAACTGCTGGTATATCAATATGCTGACAATACTCAACGGTGTATCTCATGCCTGGGATATGGGATCAAGGTTTCAATCCAATGATTTTATTATATTGTACTATATTAATTTATTTGATTCTTTTTGTTGGTTTTTAATTGTTTTTTAAAATGTGGTTTTATATTCTGTAAACTGCCTTGAGTCGCCATGGGAAAATAGGAAGTAATATAAATTCAATAAATAAATAAATAAAATAAACATCCCCTTCAGGATCAGGACAGTATCAATTCTATTGCTCCTTAATCAACCTTTAGGACCTGTTTCCCACTTGTTTCTCAGTCTTTGTCATCCGATTTAAAGTTGACATCACCCTGGTTAGCAAATGAGGATAGTTATTTTGGTACAATTATTCTTTAGTATGAGGCATGTTGATTATGTATTGTTATGCTATTATCTTTTTTCGCCTGTTTACTGAAATATGCACGACCGAAAGTTGATTTGTTCTTGAAAGGGTATATAAATCTGAATAATATTTTTGCTTTACCTTTAATTTAAAACAAGGTTAATTTGGCTAGAGGCTTAATGCATCCATCTTACTTATTATGTTGAGTTTTCCAAAACTGTGCAGTTAAGTTTTTCTTTCTGGCAGTCTACTTGTAAATTTCAGTAACTGGTGTTTGGGAGGAGGCTTCAAGATCCCCCAAATCCCACTCCTGGCTGGCCCCACCTATCCCTCCCAGGAGTCCCCACGTGGCCTGTTTTGGATGCAGGTTAAATGCAGGGTGTGCCCAGAGGCTCAGGGAGGGCGAAAAATGGATCTACTGGAAGTTCGGGAAGGCCAGAAATGGGCCTGTTTCTGGTCTCCAGAGGGCCTCCAGAGCCTGGGGAGGCCATTTTTGCCCTCCTGGAAGCTCAAAGAAAGCCTCCGGAGCCTGGGGAGGGCAACCCCTTCTTCCCACCGTGGTGCAGGAGGATGACTAGGCCACGCCCACCATGGCCACACCCACCCAGCAACTGGGCTAAAGTTTTTGAAGCCCACCCCTGTTACTGTCTAATCTAATAATCTAGATTCTCATTAGTCAGGCATATTAAAAGGAAAAGTCATAACTTGAGCACTTCATCTAGTCATAAGTATATTAAGGCAGAGCTTCCATGTTATATGTCCTCTATCTAATTGCTTTTTGACACAGGTGAGATAGCACTACCTGTTCACCTGATAGAAGGAATGCACGAATATTCCTGTCCTGCTTTTTTCTTTTTTCTTTTTTGGGGAAGTTGTGATTTCCAGTCCCAGGATGAGAGAATTCCATTACAGCTACCATCATTCCAAAAAGGAGCATCGATCTGTCCTTGAGAAATGGTCCTTGAGAAATGGTGAAATAAGGTATTCTTCCCTTGACGAAATTCCATGCTTAGAGAAGAAACCTTGGAGTCATTTATGACCAATTTTGGTTTCTAGTAAACAAACTTTTGAATAGGGACATTTTCTAAAATGGCTTTGATTGTTGTTGTTTTTTAAATTAGATTTATATGCCGCCCTTCTCCGGAGACTCAGGGCAGCTTACAATGCGTTAAGCAATTGCCTTCATACTTTTGTATATTTTTTATACAAAGTCAGCTTATTGCCCACACAAACTGGGTCCTCAATTTACCTACCTTAGAAAGGATGGAAGGCTGAGTCAACCTTGAGCCTTGAACTTGCAATAATTGAGACAGCTGAATGTTAATAACAGGCTTTTAGCCTGTTGAGCTATCTGAGGCTCTGACTGAGGCTTTTTACTTTTTTATTTTTCCCACATGGAATTCCATTCAAACAACTTGACTGGTAGATTTATCCACATTCTGATATTTCCTTAGGAGCAAATACTTGCTGCAAATATAAATTCTTAGACTCGGTCCCTATATTTCAATAATCCATGCTTGATTTAGAATCGGCTTAGTGTGTTGTGTAAACCTAGATATTGTGATTGGGAAGGTATGGCTGATGACTTACTGTATTATACAATGACCTTTTTTTTTCTGTTTAGCAATCTGTAGTTTAAATCAGGGGACACAGTGGCTCAGTGGTTAAGATGCTGAGCTTGTCGATCGAAAGATTGGCAGTTCAGCAGTTCGAATCCAGAGTACCGCGTAACGAGGTGAGCTCCCATTCCTTGTCCCAGCTTCTGCCAACCTAGCAGTTCGAAAGCATGTCAAAAATGCAAGTAGAAAAATAGGGATCTCCTTTGGTGGGAAGGTAACAGCGTTCTGTTTAGTCCTGGTGGCCATGACCATGGAGACATCTTCGAACAGCGCTGGCCCTTCAGCTTTGAAAGGGGGTTGAGCACCACCCCCTATAGTCGGAAATGACTAGCACATATATGCAAGGGGAACCTTTAGTTTACAATCAACCGGGGTTTAGCATTCTGTGTGAATGAACCTCAATATTTTGGATCGTTCGGATTCAATTCAGTATTGAAAAATTGTTAGGTGCATTGATTTCAGTTCCCTCATTATAAAAAAAAAAAGAGTGATGCTATTTAGAAAAAAAAACAGCCTTTGAATCCAAATCCCAAAAGAGTAAGATAAATTCAGGCTAGGTAGAGAAAAATTGTACATGGGGAGAGTTTTTGCTTAAGCTGTCCAGATACAAATAAGCACGAAGAAATGAATACGCTTGAAATATTGGTTTGCCTTTTACAGATTCAAAGTCCTACCTTGGGTTGGGTAATTCATTATAGGGGAGTGGAAGCAGAGGTGGTATTCAGCTGGTTCAAACCGGTTCATTTGAACTGGTAGCAGAAATTGGGCCGACCCACCCCGGCTCTATGCCATCCTATTTAGGCAGGTTTTTGAGGCGTGTGCACCAGCAAATCACATACGCAGAAGACCGGGCACATGTGTGGACAGGGCACATGCGAGCAAAGCGAATATGCCTGTGCCTGTGCGCCAGTGGTGGGTTTCAAATTTTTTTACTACTGGTTCTGTGGGTGTGGCTTGGTGGGCATAGCAAGGCTTGGTGGGCGTGGCTTGGTGGGCATGGCAGGGGAAGGTTACTGCAAAATCCCCATTTCCTCCTGATCAGCTGGGACTTGGGAGGCAGAGAATAGATGGGGGTGGGGCCAGTCAGAATTTTTACTACCAGTTCTCCCAACTACTCAAAAAATTTTTTTTAAAAAAATTAGATTTACTATATGCCGCCCTTCTCCGGAGACTCAGGGCGGCTTACAATGCGTTAAGCAATAGCCTTCATACTTTTGTATATTTTTTTTATACAAAGTCAGCTTATTGCCCCCCACAAACTGGGGCCTCAATTTACCTACCTTAGAAAGGATGGAAGGCTGAGTCAACCTTGAGCCTCGAACCTTGCAATAATTGCAGACAGCTGAATGTTAATAACAGGCTATTAGCCTGTTGAGCTATCTGAGGCTCATCAAATTTCCGCTACAGGTTCTCCAGAACTGGTCAGAACCTGCTGAAACCTACCTCTGGCATGCGTTCATATTTGTGAACCAGTAGGGAAAGTAAATGAATACCAGCCCTGGATGGAAGCCATTTGGGCTACTGTAATGATATGCTTGTATAGGAAGATGGCAGATTTTCTGTTGATTTTAGGTCATGAGATAACAGCCCCATAGAGTACAGGTAGTCCTTGACTTACAACCCCAATTGAGACCAGAATTTCTGTTCCTAAGCAAGGCATTTGTTAACTGAATCACACCCAGTTTTACGCCTTTTGCCAAAGTCCTTAAGCAAATCAATGCAGTTGGTAAGTGAATCAAGTTGGTCTTTAAGCAAAGCTGGCTTCCTTTGTCGATTTGGCTTGTCGGAAGCCAGCTGGGAAGGAACTGCAAGTGGCCATCACATGACACCCTGCCCCCCCCCCCCCCGGGGATGCTGCAACTGTCTTAAATAGATGCCAGTCGCCAAGGGCCTGAATTTTTTATTATATGACTGTGAGGATGCTGCAGTGCTTGTAAGTGTGGCTTTTTTTCAGTGCCATTGTAATTTCAAAAAGTCATTCAATGAATGGTTGTAAGTCAAGGACTACCTAAAGAGTACCAGGCTGGAGAAATGTGCCTTAATCAAGAGATATCATTTACTGAGCCGTGGTGGTACAGTGGTTAGAATGCAGTACTGCAGGCTACTTCTGCTGACTGCCGGCTGCCTG
Organism: Masticophis lateralis; assembly: GCA_030761175.1. Lineage (NCBI taxonomy): Eukaryota > Metazoa > Chordata > Lepidosauria > Squamata > Colubridae > Masticophis > Masticophis lateralis. The sequence goes on from JAUDYJ010000009.1 coordinate 15,554,581, forward strand.
CAATTTAGCAGTTTGAATCTCACCAGGTTCAGGGTTGACTCAGCCTTCCATCCTTCCAAGGTGGGTAAAATGAGGAGCCAGATTGTTGGGGGCCATAGGCTGACTCTGTAAAACGCTTAGAGAAGGCTGTAAAGCACAGGTATATAAGTCTTAAGTGCTATTGCTACTCAATACTGGAGATTTTTTAAAAAACCAAAACTCGAGAGGTTTGTATTCTTCCCTCCTTGTCTAAAACCTAGAAATGGGACACTGAGAAACAGGAGGCCAGATTCCCAAGCAAACCGTGATTCCTTCTCCTGTCCAATGCTTGCTGTGCTTTGAAGGAGATGCTGCAGTGGAAACCTTGAATGCAATCTAAGTAGCAGCTTGGCCACAGACCACCCAGAGAATATGGGCAGGGTGATGACATCACTGGCAGCCAATCAAGAGGCTCTCTTCCCGTTCAGCATCCTGAAGCATCTTTCCCAGTCCAACTGTTCATCAGGCCTGTGGGCCAAAGACAATCCTAGAGCCGTAAAGTCCAGAGGAGACAGTGATAAAAAAAATCAGGGTGGAAAGCTCTACAGCTGGGGCTTGAAGAAAATACCTTTGAAACGCTCCCTCTTCTCTAATATATATCATGTTTTCTAGACTATTCCCCCTTTTAGGGTCTAGGGATGCACATACTTTACTTGCAGAGTTTACCAATTGCGAGTAGGATGGAAGAAATGATGCCTCCTAATTTATTAGCAGGTTGCAGGTTGAATGAATGTTCAGTCATTGATGCAATATAGTATCTCTATGCATTTAAGAGGGACGCAGTGGCTCAGTGGCTAAGACGTTGAGCTTGCCGATCAAAAGGTCGGCAGTTCAGCGGTTCGAATCCCTAATGCTGCGTAATGGGGTGAGCTCTGGTTACTTGTCCCAGCTTCTGCCAACCTAGCAATTTGAAAGCATGTAAAAAATGCAAGTAGAAAAATAGGGACTGCCTTTGATGGGAAGGTAACAGCATTCTGCACGCCTTTGGTGTTGAGTCATGCCAGTCACATGACCACGGAGACATCTTTGGACAGCGCTGGCTCTTCGGCTTTGAAACAGAGATGAGCACCGTCCCCTAGAGTCAGGGGCAAAGACCAGTTAAGCAAGTGGCAAGGGCCATAGCCAGGCATTCAGTCCCTCGTAAGAGGAGGAAGGTTGGGCATGACCAAGTCAATTCTAGGTTGGGAATTAGGACATTGAAAGGGTGCAAAAGGTGGGGGTGGACTAGATGACCTACAGGATCCCTTCCAACTCAATCTGTTACTCCTATCTGTTACTCCATTGGAGAAGGCAGAGAATCTCTTTGGTTGCAAGGCAAACACCAGATGTGGGCTCATGGGGGCTGATGGGGAACAGCAGAGCCGGAGAAATGGTGGAATAATCCCTTTGCACTGCAGCTTATTTAATTGAAACGCTTTGAGAGCAGATTTGCTTTCACATCAAATGCACAAGCCTGACCCAAATTTGGAAGCCTGGGGAAGCTTCTTAAAGAGACAGTTGCTTCACTCCGCCCCCTCCCCTTCCCCTTCTTCCTTTTTTTTTTCTAAAAATAAAGGTGGCATGAAGTTCCCTCGCTTTTGGCCGTTGCTTAGAACATCCTTCTCTTCCAGGCGGATTCCAGCCTAGCAATCATTCCCATTGTTTACAGTTTTCCTTTCAGGCAGGCGGGGAGCTCAAGAGAGCTGATGAAAAGGAGGGAAGCCTTGGGTGCAGGAGGGAAGGGGGGAGGATTTAACGTTCTTTCCTCCTGCCCCCTCCCAGCCATGCAGATTTGAGAGGAGAATGTCAGAAACACGGATCCTTTTGGATTATTATAAGAGTTGCTGTTTCCACAGGCCATGTTTTGGGATGTTTGATGTTTTGATCTGTTCAGATTTGATGGTTATCAGATGGGGGGGGGGGGTTAATTGCCCCAGACAGCTTGCTTTGTTGGGGAATATTGTGGCAGAAGTAAATGTTATTGCTTTCTTTCACTAAATGTGAAGGTGCTGGTACTTACCTATAAAGCCCTAGGCTACATGGCATGGGCCCAAGGTACCTGCAGGACCGCCTCCTACCGGCCTCCCACTGTCCTGTGCGTTCTCATAGAACTGCCCTTCTCCGGGTGCCGTCGGCTAGACAATGTCGGCTGGCGACCGCCCGGATGAGGGCGTTCTCTGTGGCCGCACCAACTCTCTGGAATGGGTTGTCCACTGAGCTCCGGACAGCTCCTGATCTCCGCACGTTCTGCACCAGCCTGAAGACATGGCTTTTTCATCAAATTCCCTGACCAATTATGGGGTTTTAACTTGCGGATTTTAAATTTGGACCGGATTTTAATATTGTATTGTTGTTTTTATTGTGTGAGCCGCCCCGAGTCCTACGGGAGAAGGGCGGCATATAAATAATTAAAATGATTTATTTTAATAATAAAATAAATAATAATAAATAAATGTACCTTGTGATAGACTAAATACCTTTGCAAGCTGCGCCATAGAATAGAATGGAATGGAATAGAAAATAGAATGGAGTGGAGTGTGGAGTGGAGTGGAGTGGAGTGGAGTGGAGTGGAGTGGAGTGGAGTGGAGTGGAGTAGAGTAGAGTAGAGTAGAGTAGAGTAGAGTAGAGTAGAGTAGGATAGGATAGGATAGGATAGGATAGGATAGGATAGGATAGAATAGAATAGAATAGAATAGAATAGAATAGAATAGAATAGAATAGAATAGAATAGAATAGAATAGAATAGAATTAGTTGGAAGGGACGTTGTAAGGCAGATCTTGATCTTTAAGAGCTGTGCCAACATCTATAGGCCACGAAAGTTTTGTTTCCCCTTCCCTCTAATTAGAAATAAATCTAGTTAATAAGGGTCTTACTCCAATCCTATATTTAATCATGTTTGCCTTTCAGACACTTTGAAAATTACAATTAGCAGAATTTGGGTCTTTCTAGAGCAGGGGTATCAAAGGCGCAACATCACGGCATCGTCATGTAATGTATAGTGACTTTTTTCCCCTTTTCTAAACCGGGCGTGGACATGGCCAGTGTATGACGCATCTGGCCTGTGGGCCATGAGTTTGACATCCCTGTTCTAGAGATACATCCAAGGTTTTTGGGAGCTCCATACTTCTAGCCAGAGTGTTGCATAAACCAGACCACTGCAGCTTGTTCAACAGGTCATGGTTTTAAAAATCTGTGCCTTAGTCGCATGTTGAGTTGCTACTCAACATAAGACAAGTATATGTATGAGATATTTGAATGGAAGCAGCAGATCTCTATTCCCTGGTTCTCCCAGATCCAATAATATCTGAGTCACTCTCCACATGATGTGCCTTTGAGATAACCACGAGCCTAACTGGCATGCATGCCCACTTGTATGGTACTTGGTGCCACTTTCTCCTGCAAAGTCATAGTTTGCAAAGCTAAGGATTTGATTCTTTCCCTCCAATAACCAAAAGCTTCCAGCAAAGGTTTGGAATCACAATTACAACAATGGCATCTAAATAAAACTTAGAATCAAGCATTCCCTGTGTTTTGTGGGGATGGCTGTCAATGGAGACTAAAGTAGGAGATGAATCAGAGGGTGGGGTCAAACCCATCATCAGTTTGGAATCGCTACGCTCCCACAAGAGATCTCAATTCCAACTCACCTACCCCCATTGAATTCTATTAACTCAGGGGTGGGCTTCAAAAAGTTTAACAAGAGGTTCTCTGCCTGGTTGCTGGATGGGCATGGCCATGGTGGGTGTGGCCTAGTTGGCCTCCTGCACCACAGTGGGAAGGGGCGTTTTTGCCCTCCCTGGGCTTCGGAGGCTTATTTTGAGCTCTGTGAGAGTGAAAATGGCCTCCACAGGCTCCGGAGGCCCTCTGGAACGTCCCGAACTTCCAGTAGGCCCGTTTTTCACCCTCCCTGAGCCTCCACACACGCCCTGCACTTACCTGCATCCAAAAACGGGCTGCATGCAGACTCCTGGGAGGGGTGGGCAGGGCCAGCCAGGAATGGAATTTGGGGCTTCTCCAACTGTACAGAATCTTAGCTAGGGGTTCTCCTGAACCCCTGAGAACCCCCAGCAGCCCACCCCTGCATTAACTCTTATCGAGCGCCAGTTTTACTTGACCATTAACACATCAGGTTCTTGTGTATAGGTTGCATGGAATAAGCTTATTGTGCTTTGAACTCAACTCCTGTTCCTTGTTCCTTGGACCTGGCAACTAGAAGCTAAAGAATGGATGATGATAAAATTCCAACCAAGCTCTTCCATTAAAAAACCTGGCAATAACTTTGGAAGAGGACCTGGGTTGGGTGAGCCTTTTCTGCAGGAGGGAAACCTTGGAAGAGACATAAATGATAGGGAACCGTCTTTTCTTCCAGCTCTTTGAGAGTTGGCTGGAGAAACTCTACCACGATGAAGAAACCATAAAAGTCTGAGTGCATTGGGCCATATTGTCAGCTCAAGAATTCGCTGGTTAGTTATTAGGACAAAGTCCTGTGCTTGAATACACCAAAGGCCTCCAGATTCTGCTTTAGAATTAAAATGCAAAAGTCCACGATTAACCACTTTAATAAACACACACGCATTAAATCTTTCTAAAAATGAAGCTCTCCGTAAAATATTTGGTTTCAAGCGAGCAAATGTGTCCCATCTTATCACGTACTCTTGTTCCTGCTTCCCCACCCCCCATTCATCCTTTCTCTATAGGAAGGAGAAACAGCCTGGGGTTTGTGCATTAAACATCGTATCAGCTGACCTATATAGAGGCAGCTAGGCATCGCCCTGGTGAAACTGAATCTTTCCACCATCCCCCACAAAAGGAATTTGTCTGCATACCGCAGGGCTAAAGCCAGATATATGTTGGCACCGAAAGAATTGCAGATGAAGCCAGTGGAAAAGCATGGCTCACTCGTTTTCTTTTCATGCGGACGCATCCCTTCTTTTTTGCAAACGGGAATTGCCCTTGGAATTGTTCACTCGGATGCCCACACAGGCAATGAGAGGGTGGGGGTGGGGGGTGTCTGATAAAATAGAGAGAAAAGGAGTGGGGGAAAGTGGTAGAGAGAGAAGGAAGACAATTGGTCTTCCACATTGTGCTCTCTTTCCGCCCCCCCCATGGCTTTTTTTTTTTATTCAAGAAAAGTTAAAATACAAAACACCAACCTATTTAAATAAAAGGGACAAGAAAAGAAGAAACGCAATGAACAAGACGTTAAAAAGGAGATGGTGCCATATAAAAATAAAGATTTATACACATAATGTCCTTCTTAGTTGGATGCAGATTAATATAATAAAACAATGTTAATTTCCCACCCCTTGCAAAACAGGCCAAAAAAATGTTAAACTACTAAACTATTAAATCTATTTATAAATGGTTAGCCTGTCACCTATATACTATATTAATAACAAAAGAGTTAACAGGAAGAACAATAATAATAATATTATATAAAAGTAGAAAAGTAATAAAATTATTATTAACAAAGGAAAGACAAAAGTCGAAATTCCAAAACCCTCTTTTAACAAGCTATTATTGTAAATGCATAGGAAAATTTACCCTGGCTCCATATTCTGCTCTCTTGAATTTGCTTCCAATCACTTAAAATGATATTAACCTTAACTGAGTTTTTATTTTTTTTTTCCAGCATTCCTAGCTTTGCCCTTAGGGTTCTGTTTGAACATAAAAGGATTAGGCTCCGCAGATTGATGTTTAATATTATGGCATCAAAATTATTGACAAGTATTATAGAACAGGGATGCTGAAGAACAAAGTAACGATTTAAAACCTGAAACCTTCAAAAATTTCGCCCATTGGATTAGAAATTTGTGGCTCAATTTCATGCAACACACCATCTTGTAGTAGTTTACATTGGTTAACATATTTGTTCTCTGAGAAAATGTGATGCTCGCTTTCCATTATGGCCGTAAATGCATAAAATGTATGTTTGAAATTTCATAGATCTTTTTATTAAAAACGGGCTATTAAAAGGACAGATTAAAAAAATAGTCTTTGAACATATACAGTGGTGGAGCCCTTTGGAGTCAGCTCTCTAAAGGTTGCTTCAGAGAAATATGAATATATAGCTTTTTTTTTTCTCCCCTGTGCTTTTTTAAACTAGCCACATGCTTTCCTCGGATCCTATGGCAACTGAGAATTGTTTTCACTGCAAATTTCTCTCAAATTTGAGAAGTCAGGTGTCTAAAAATATTCTACTATTTTGTGATCTGTAATTGTTCTTTGGGTGGAAGATGTTGGTTTCTTCTGTTTTATTTACATTTTTGCTGATGTCCCCTGTTGGTGAAACAGCATTTCCTATCACCGCATGGACAATGCAGTTTAGCTCCTAGAATCACCATCAAGTCTTTATCTGATTCCAATCTTTTTGTTCAATTTTATTATGATCAAAGAGCCTTCTTTTTTCTTCTTTTTTTTAAAGAAGCCATTTATACAGAGCAAGAAAGAAGAGGATAGTGATTTAAAAGAGAAACTATTAATACACAACAATGAATCACACAAGAATAGATTTTTCAGAGTTTTGCAAACAATTCTTCTCATGTATGAATGGAGATTGAACAAAGTTTTGCCACCTCCTTTGATGTATTCTAAAACTTATGAAGAACAGTTGCAGGAATTGGGTATTTCTAGTTTAATGGAAAAAAATAGACTTAGGGATGACATGATAGCAGTGTTCCAATATTTGAGGGGCTGGCACAAAGAAGCCGGGGGGGGTCTATCTATGCTCTAAAGCCCCTGAAGGCAAGACAAGAAGAAGATTAGGATGGAAACTAATCAAGGAGAGAAGCAACCTAGAACTAAGGAGAAATTTCCTGACAGCGAGAACAATCAACAGTGGAAAAATTTGCCTTCAGAAGCTGTGGGAGATCCAACACTGGAGGTTTTTGAGAAGAGATTAGACAACCATTTGTCTGAAATGGTATAGTGTCACCTGCTTGAACAGAGGGTTGGACTAGAAGACCTCTAAAGTCCCTTCCAACTCTGTTAGTCTGATAAATATGGGAACTAATCACCCAGTAAGAAATTCACATATTCTGCCTACAACTGGATATGGAGTGATGGATGGTTGCATGAAACATTTGAAATCGTATATGCAATAGATATTGAAGTTGTATTACATTGTGTGCTTTTTTGAATCCACATAGGCACTGTTTGTTTGCTCTTGGAATAGTTTGTCCAGCTAGGAAGATGTTTCTGCAATGCTCTTGTAAACCATGTTTGTCAGGAAGTTTCCAGGGATAAAGGACCTCTTACTAATCCCCTATCTCTAAACCCAAAGATGATCAGTGGTTGGGATGAAGCCCATCCAGGTTATCTTGTCTGATTTCTTTTTTCCAGAATTGAGCAGTTAAGGGCTAGTTTAAGTCAAAAATTCAGATTATGGCCCGGTTTTATTTTAAATAAAGACACTCCGAGTTCCAATCCCTATTGTACATCTTCAACACAAACAGCAACATTAAAAGCTTTTGTAAGGGATTTTGACTGAACAATTGGGGTGTCAGGGTTCCAAGTAACAGACCCAACACAATCAAAACTCGAAGGCCTAGGTGTTCCTCAAAGTACAGATTTATTAGGCATGTCATATTGGCACATCTGGTGAAAATCCGACTCTGAAAGTCCCACGGTTTTCCCCACCCAAATTAAAAATGGAAATTCTTTCCTCCAGTCCACATGTCCATCACATGGTCCAATCCGGTCACAGCCCCAGCTCCAATTGGTTTCAATCCACACCTCCCCAGCACCTGGCGAGAAATGTCCTTGGTTCCCAGAAGGGAAAAAAATATTTTGGTTACGGGTCCCCAGCTATCTCTATCTCCCTCCTCCCATTCCCACAGCTCTGCTGTGGCAGCCCTGAAGATGTTCAAAAATGGCTTCAGTGTTGACATGGGTTTGTTTTGTTTTGTTTTTTTGCTCCTATAAATACAGATGTGTGAACAGTGCAGCATCTGCCAGTGATTTTTAGACTTGACCATTCTAATAACATCTGGTAAATAGTTGCCGCCTCTAGATTCATTTAGCTTGGCTGTGTCTGTGAATATTATCTGCAATGTGATAAATATGTGATATTTGTATCTAAAAGCTGAAATGTGTTCTGCACATCCTGACTATAGCTAAATCCCAGTGTTGTCTTTTGTGGAGGAAAAAACACAACTGTAATGTTGGGTCTGCTTATAATTTATATTTAAAATATATCCTCCTTGCTATATTTTGCTATGTATTGCTTAACGCATTGTAAGCCGCCCTGAGTCTCCGGAGAAGGGCGGCATATAAATTGAACTAATAAATAAATAAATAAATAAATATACTGTGTTTCCCTGAAAATAAGACCATCGTATATTAATTTTGCCTCCAAAATATGAATTAGGTCTTATTTTCAGGGAAATATGGTACTAAATGCAACCATCTGGCTGACAATCTTAACTGGGGGTAGAGCTTATATTATGAGCATCCTAAAAAAATCATGCTAGGCAGAAGTGGGTTTCAGCAGGTTCTGACCAGTTCTGGAGAGCCGGTAGCGGAAATTGTGAGTAGTTCAGAGAACAGGTAAATACCACCTCTGACTGGCCCTGCCCCCACCTATTCTCTGCCTCCTAAGTCCCAGCTGATTGGGAAGAAATGGGGATTTTGCAGTATCTTTTCCCTGCCATGCCCACCAAGCCATGCCATGCCTACCAAGCCACACCCACTGAACCGGTAGTAAAAAATTTTGAAACCCACCACTGATGCTAGAGCTTATTTTCTGACTGGGTCTTATTTTCAGGGAAACAGGATAATAGAAGAACCCAGTGCTTCTTCTTGTACCAATCTGAGCTGAGCTGTGGCTAAAACTGCAAGAGTCTCAATGTGCAGTAACAATGCTAGTGGACTTTCTGCCAGATTTTGAGGACTGAATCCAGTCCAATTCTCATTCAGCAGCTCCAAATCCTGATTTTGACTGTTCTTGTGAAAATGTGATACCCTTATTCTGCTCTCCTAGGACATCAGGAGAACAAAGCATTCTTTTGCTACCAGCTAAAGGTTGTCCTTTGGAAACGCCTGTTATATGCCTGTTTTGCCAACCATCTTGAAATTGACTGCTTGTGACTACCATGTTTCCCCCCAAATAAGACTGGGTCTTATATTAATTTTTGCTCCAAAAGATGCATTATGGCTTATTTTCCAGCTAGGTCTTATTTTGGGGGAAAATACAATACTAAATGCTTCTGTCTGGTTGACGATCTTAACTTAACGCCCTGAGTCCGTAAGGAGAAGGGCGGTATACAAATCTAATAAATAAATAAATAAATAAATAAATAAATAAACTGGGGCATTTTTTTGGGGTAGGACTTATATTAGGAGCATCCTGAAAAATCATGCTAGGCCTTATTTTCTGGTGGGGTCTTATTTTCAGGGAAACAGAATATCATAAACAGAAAGTAAAAGGGCATTGTAAGCAGGAGACCACCAAGTGTTGACATTTGTCCTCATCTACGATGATGGCAGATTTCCCAACAGCTTGCAGTCTCGAGATGCAGTGACGGTTTCCCAGAGGTAAGTCTTTATTTTCTGACTCCTGACTTTTCTAGTGATCTTGTTCATGTTCAGGGATGAAACAGTAGTCTACATAAAGTGGGAATTGCTCCCTTGTACTAAGGATTGTACAATCAAAGCCCGCTCCTCATTCCAGGTAATTCTCAACCTAATTTCAAAACTTTTCTGCAAGAGATCATCTTAGATCTCATCTTAGATTAGCCGAGGTGGCGCAGTGGTTAGAGTGCTGTACTGCAGCTACTTCAGCTGACTGCTAGTTCAGCAGATTGGCGGATCAAATCTCACCAGCTCAAGGTTGACTCAGCCTTCCATCCTTCCGAGGTGGGTAAAATGAGGACCCAGATTGTTGGGGGCAATATGCTATTTAGTATACTGTCAATTGTTGTAAGCTGCCCAGAGTCCTTGGAGAGCGGGCAGCATAGAAATATGATTAATTAAAAAAAAAGGATATCTGCCTCTTTTGGGGGGGCATTTAAGAGAAATAAGAGAGATCATCAAGGAAAAGTGTTTCCACCTACCTTTTGACTGACCCCATTTATCTCTTCCTTCGATTTCTGTCACCATGTCATCCTCAAGAGCAGGGGTCTCCAACTCCCAGAACTCTGGGAGTTGAAGTCCACAAGTCTTAAAGTTGCCAAGGTTGGAGGCCCCTGCTCAAGAGGGGAGAAAAATCTTGAGACTTTCTGACAGTTGGACCATTTCTCATCTACAAACTCCAAACCTAACGTAGTTTGTCCTCAGGAACAAGATCCATGACTGATTTATAGCAATTCCAGCTGTTGGCTCAGTTCTTCTGTCTATTGAGGTAGCACTCAAATGGGCCAGCTCTATCAGCCAGGACATCATTCACCCGTATGCTGCAATGTAATATATGCCATCACCTGCCAGCTGTGCTTTTAGCTGTCTGTGTAGGATAACAGGTCTGTCTCAGATGAGAAATAAATTTTAAAAAAAGCCTGAACATTACAAATGAGAGCATTATGAAATCAGCAGGATAATATTACTTTTTCTTGGCCGCTGCTCTTTTTGACCTCGAGGTCGCTATTCCTTTACACCATCAGCATCAAAAGGCCTTTAAAGGAAATGCGGGTGTTCCATTTCTGGACTTGAATATTTCAGTCCATGTGATTCATTCTTTCTTTCTTTCTTTCTTTCTTTCTTTCTTTCTTTCTTTCTTTCTTTCTTTCTTTCTTTCTTTCTTTCTTTTATATTCCACCCTTCTCCGGAGACTCAGGGTGGCTTACAATGCGTTAAGCATTGATTATAGTCAGGGCACAGGTAGTCCTCCAATTACGACCACAATTGGGCCTCCAAATTTCTGCTGCTAAGTGAGACAGTTAAGTGAATTTTGTCCCATTTTACAAACTTTCTTGCCATAGTTGTTAAGGGAATCGCTGCAGTCATTAAGTTAACAACATGGTGGTTAAGAGAATCTGGCTTCCCCGTTGATTTTGCTTGTCAGGGATTGCGTGACCCCCCAGGACAATGCAACCGTCATAAATGTGAATCAGTTGCCAAGCGTCCGAATTTTGATCACATGATCATGGAGATGCTGCAATGGTCATCAAGGGTGAAAAACGGTCGTAAATCACGTTTTTTCAGTGCCGTTTTAACTTCAAACAGTCCCTAAGTGAGCTGTTGTAAGTCGAGGACGACCTGTAATTGTGACCTTCTCTCCGGCGGTGTGTAGCATCTTTAATTTAGCAAAATCAGAAAGGGAATGTCATTGCCTCCCGTGGCTTCTTCATTTGTTCATAGAACTGTCACAGACTATTTCTTTCCCTTTTATAATTTTTTTTAATTGCGTTCTTAGGGATAAATATGTCTGCTAATGCATGTGCTTATCTGAAGCAGGTTTGTATAGGTCGGCATTGATACAGTATGATTAAAAGAGTTGTTCCTTCAATTTGATCGCATAGATCAGAGGTCTTCAAACTTGGCAGCTTTAAGACTTGTGGACTTCAACTCCCAGAATTCTCCAGCCAGCATAGCTGGGAGATGAAGTCCACAAGTCTTAAAGCTGCCAAGTTTGAAGACCTCTGGTATAGATAATCAAAGTATGTGTGTGTGCGTGCATGTGCCTAAAATGAGCACAGCATGTAAAGGCTGAGCCCCTTAATTAGGGGTCTCAATTAAGCATTTTTCAACCAGGGTATTACTAATAGATGTATAGATAGATGCTCTTCATGATGACCAGCAAATTAAGCAGTCAGCTTTTTACAAGAGTAAGCGATGAAGGCAAAGACTAGCCTTCCAGAAGAAAAACCAAATATCTATATTACAGGTAAATAAATTATTAGTATTAGTATTACCATGTTTCCCCAAAATAAGACCCTTTTTTATATATTTTTGAACCCCAAAATATCTATATCACAGGTAAATAAATTATTAGTATTAGTATTAGCGTGTTTCCCCAAAAATAAGACCCTGTCTTATATATTTTTGAACCCCAAAATATCTATATCACAGGTAAATAAATTATTAGTATTAGTATTACCGTGTTTCCCCAAAAATAAGACCCTGTCTTATATATTTTTGAACCCCAAAATAAGCACTTGGCCTTATTTTCAGGGAGGTCTCATTATTTTGGGGCGCATGGAGTGAGACGGGGCTCCTCTTGCCTTTAACTCTAACCAGAGGAAATGGCGGGGACTGGCTGCACATGCATTTTAATATTTTCAGGGGAGGGCTTATTTTGGGGAAAACACGGTAGTATTAGTATTAATATTATCAACAACAACACCATCAAATATCCAGATTTGACGATCCCAGGTCCTTAGTCAGGACTCAATAGGTAGACAAAAATGCCAAACCCAGTCTGAACATCCGTCTCATTGATCAATAAATAATACATTTAATTTTAACTGGATTTTAAATTTAAGGTCTCTAATTTTTTTTATGTTTTATATGGCATTTTTACTGAATGATTGCAAGGTGCCTCGAGTAGTCTTTGGTGAGAGAGATGGCATATAGGTTTAATGAACAAATTAATAAAATAGCAATGTGCCTTTAAGAGCTGGGAAGGAGGGAGATAGCCTTCCCCCAGGAGTGGGGAGGGAATGGAGATTTTGCAATATCCTTCCCCCAAGAGTGGGGTAGGAATGGGGATTTTGCAATATCCTTCCCCTGTCATGCCCACCAAGCCACACCACACCCACCAAGCCACACCCACAGAACCGGTTAAAAAAATGGATTTCACCACTGTGGGAGATGGGTGGGTGTGTGCCTTCTGAGACTTTTGCTAAGAGTACACCTTGGACTTCAATCCTTGATCTGGCAGGTAAGCGAGGTGAAAAGAAGGCTTTCCACTTTCATAGCTTCTTGCTGGCCATACGCAGAGGACTGTGGAGGACCAAAAGAATAAGCAAATCCTTTCCTTGTTCAAATCTCTTGGATGAGGTTGATGCTTTACCCTAAACAGCTCAGGCTCTCTGTACTTGGCAAGTTGGATTGCCCTGCAAATTAAAGACTAAACCTGGCACTATGTCTGACTGATAATGTTTTGTGCAAGCTCAGCTTCACTGGACATTTATGCTTTGTTAGACATCAGCTGCCTCTCTGGTCAGGGTGCTGCTGGCTTAGAGGACAGCTAGCAAGATTTTTAGTGGTAGTTTGTTTTGATGTCTGTGTTTGGGTATTGAAGGCATAGGGAAGAATGGAGGGAGGCAGGGAGGGAAGGTGGGAGGGAGAAATGGAAGGGGAGAGGAGGGAAAGGAAAGGAAGAAAGGAAAGGAAAGGAAAGGAAAGGAAAGGAAAGGAAAGGAAAGGAAAGGAAAGGAAAGGAAAGGAAAGGAAAGGAAAGGAAAGGAAAGAGGAAAAGAAAGGAAAAGAAAGGAAAGGAAAGAAGGAAAGGAAGGGCGGGGAAGGGAAGGGAAGGGAAGGGGAGAGGAGAGAAGTGGAGGGGAGAGGAGAGGAAAGGGAGAGGAGAAAGGAAAGGAGGGGAAGGGAAGGGAAAGGAAAGGAAAAAAGGAAAGGAAAAGAAAAGAAAAGAAAAAAGGAAAAGAAGAGATGGGGTGGGGTGGGGTGGGGAAAGGAAGGGAAGGGGAGAGGAGGGGAGGGGAGGGGAGAGGAAAAGGAGAGAAGAGGAGAAAGGAAAGGAAAGGAAAGGAAAGGAAAAGAAAGGAAAGGAAAGGAAAATGCAGACATCTGGACAGATCAGCCTGTGAATCATTCACTCCTTCTCTGTCCAGCCTACTTAACAGGTTTGTGACTGTGATGATAACATTAGAGGAGAAATCGGTACGCAAACCATCTGGAACTCCTAGAGGAAAAGCTAGATATTCATTTAAAATCAAAACAGAGAGAGGATTGGGAAGGCATATTTGTGGGAGGCGAGGGGGTGAATCCCAGCTCCCCCTCTGCTCTTGATCTAGAACCCTGTCCCAGCTAGCATCCCTCTGCCTTGAGCAGGCAAACAAAAACACTCTTCAAGGCCCAATGCACAAGCACAAAAACTTGTGGCCTGAGCAGGCCTGTTATGGGAGGCTGTGGGCAAAGATACTTTCATTTCCATTCATTAGGCAGGAGGGAGCACGGGCCTGGTGCAGCTGTGCCTCAGCTGACCTCTCTGAGTTATGGATGACCCCAAAGGAGGTGAAATCAAGGGACATATTTATTACCTAGCTTTCCACGATGAGTCCCCACCAGCCACCTCCCTCCTCTGCATAATGAAAGTGGGTCATTTAATGAAGCTGCCACCAAAATCATCTTGGCCATCTGTCCCAACCGGGTTAGGCAGCCTCTTCCATCACCTCCATCAGGTAGGAGTGTTTCTTGGGGAAGATGGAAACTGTAATCCAAAATATTTGGAGCAACGGGTTCAAGGTAGGAGCATTTCTGGGGGAAGATGGGAACTGCAATCCAAAATATTTCAAGGAACTGCTTCAAGGTAGGAGTGTGTCTAGGGGGAAGATGGGAACTGTAATCCAAAATATCTGGAGCAGCTGGTTCCATCTGCTAAATTCTTCAGACTTTTCCACTCCAGAGTGAGCTAATATTGTCTCTACTTGAATTCTAGTTTGTCTAGTGGAAACAGATGAACATGAGTTACAAAATCTGAGCACAAAAAGTTTGCTCCAATTTCTTGTTGCTGGAATTCCACGGCAGACAAAATTATGGTACGTAGTTCTAGGGTGGTTTTTATTCTCAAAATCATTCTGTATTTCAAAATGGATTTTCTGAAGGCAGGATAGAGCCAAGTATCCTAAACATGACCAATCATGTGATAGTCAGATAGGAAGCTGGAGAAAGAGAAAGAGAAAGAGAAAGACAAAGCTATGTTCTATATTTTACAAGTAATAGCTGGGAGTCTAACACTTAATGCACAACCAATTACAGGTAGTCCTCGCTTAACGTCCTCGCTTAACAATCATTCAAAGTTACAACTTTTAAAAAACTAATTACAATCCATCTCAAAGTGACAAATGCCAGCGGATATGCAGGATTCATTTAACAACCATGCAATTTGCTTAACAACTATGTGATTCACTTAACAACTGCAATGACTTGCTTTATGACCATCACCCATCTTAGTCACATGTTATTTCTGCTTCTTTATAGCTCAATTGTAGACAGGTTCACTCAAACCTGTCTACAAACCTGAGCCTGTGTAGCGTAGAGGGCTAATGCCTCCTACTAAAGGCAGCAATTAACACCAGCTGCCTGTAATTTCTCTGAGTTCAATCCTAGCCAGGCTCAAGGTCGACTCAGCCTTCCATCCTTTCTAAGGTGGGTAAATTGAGGACCCAGTTTGTGGGGGCAATAAGCTGACTTTGTATAAATATACAGAAGTATGAAGGCTATTGCTTAACGCATTGTAAGCTGCCCTGAGTCTCCGGAGAAGGGCGGCATATAAATCAAATAAAAATAAATAAAAAATAAATAAATAAATAAAAAGTAACTTCCACTATAATCACTATATGCCTCCAGGTAAATATGTAGGTAAAGGTAAAGGTTTCCCCTATCCAGTCAGGTCTGACTCCAGGGGATAGTGGTCACCTCCATTTCTTAGCCAAAAGAGTCAGTGTTATCTAAAGACTTTTCTGGGGCCATTTGACTAGCATGGCTTTATGCTGTGGTGCAAGAAATGCTGTTATCTTCCCACCAAAGTGGTATCTATTAATCTACTCGCAGTTGCATGCTTTCAAACTGCTAGGTGGGCAGGAGCTAGAGCAAGGAATGGGAACTCACCCATTGCACAGCACTCAGGTCTCAAACCCAAGCTATCAGCTCTCCATCCAACAAGCTCAGCGTCTTTAACCACTGAGCTTTCACGCCCCCTGGTAAATATGTAGGATTCTGCAAGAATGTGTTCAACTGTGGCTCCTGATTCAACTAAGCTGGCTCAGGAATTCTGGGAGTTGAAGTCCACCAATTGTAAAGTTGCCATAGTAGCCCACTCCTGGTTTAGGATAAATTGGGACCAGCCAAAACAACTGAAACAGGAGAACCAGTTTGGTTTTTTTTTTGTTTATTTATTTATTTATTTATTTATTTGTTTGTTTGTTTGTTTATTTATTTATTTATTAAATTTTTATACCGCCCTTCTCCCGAGGGACTCAGGGTGGTGCACAGCCACAATAAAACAACATATATCACAAAATTTAAAAACAGTTTAAAACCTATTAAATAATTTGGCCCTATATTAAAACTCAAAAACTAAACACCCCTTAAAATTCATTTAATTTGCCATGGTGAAGGCCCCAGGCTAGAAAGCAGAAGACCACGAGTTCAAGTCCTGCCTTAGCCATGAAAGCCAGCTAGGTAACTTTGAGTCAGTCCCTCCCTCTCTCTCTCTCTCTCAACCCAACCCACCTCACAAGGTTCTTGTGGTGGGGAAAATAGAAGGAGGAAGGTGAGTTGGATATGTTCCCTGCCTTGAGTTACTTGTAAAAATAATAAAGGCAGGATACAAATAAATAAATAATAAAACAAAGCACAGGAGGAAAAAGAAATGCCTGAAGAATTGCACGGGACATCCGGAAGCTAGCAGAGATTTAACTTTCTGCAGCATTTTGTTACTAACTAACAGATGTCAAAATTTTTGCATCCCGCAATTAGGCATCCTCACAACCTTTTGCTCTTATGGGGTTGCAGCAGTCGGAGCCCCAACCCAGTCCATTGTTCCCCTGCTGAGTGATCCCCATTAATTTTTTTTTTCCTGTTTTCCACTGGGCTGGAGAAGGTGGTTCCTACGGCCACGACAGCATGATTGATGGCTTTGCACTCCAAAGGAATGAATTACAAATATTGATTAGATTCTCATCTGCTTGGGCCAGGATGGGGGGGGTGCTTTGAGGCCAGTCCAAGGTGATGGGGGAGGATAGAGGAAAGAAGAAAGAAAGCTACTGGCAGGAGAGGAAGGGAGGCAGTTAATTCAAAAAATTAATTGCTGTCAAGTGGATTTGGATCCCAATCAATCAAGGTCAGGACAGTTGTGATTCGCCGTCAATAGAAGCATGGACTGGTGCACTGCAGTGGCCCAGCTTCTGTGCTAATTGGCCGGGGGGGGGGGTGAGAGGCCCTGCCTCTCGCCTAGACATCCCCAAGCAGGCTGCGGCTGATGCAGAGAGAAGCACGAGAATGGGTCGTGCAGTTTCATTTTGAGGGGTGGGGAGCGGTGAACTCCTGCAAGCCCGCTACCCTTTTCCGTGGGACCTAGCACTCTCTCGGTGTACTCATTTACACACTGGCGGTGTTTATATGACATGCTTAGCTGAGCAGAGGGTGTTAGCATGTCGTGCAAACACAATCGTAGAAGAGACTGACGTGGATGTAGGATGGGACTGGAAGATCTCCAGAAAGGCGATTTGCCGTAGAATTCAGCGGGTGAAACTCAGTAACGCCCACAAATGGAGAAGATCGAAAGAAGGATGGATCAGTATTTCCCTACCGTTCTGATGGATGTGGATTTTATCTTCGATAAATGTCGGCTCAAGGTCGCTCTTTCACCGAGGGACCTCTGTGTAGATTTAGAATCAAAGCTGGAGGTTTAGACTATATTGCATTAATTTGTGATATGAGGTAAAGAGGGTTAAATATTTGTCAAACGTATGTCTATGCCATGTCTGATTTGTTACAGGGTAACGATCAAAGGGCCGGATTAAGATGGCGGCTCCAATTCCTGCAGAAATATGAAGGTCACTTGGAAATGTTGGGATAGGAGTTGGTTTGTTGCAGGTGTTTCATTATCCAACTCGATGACTTCATTACTTTATTTCCTAGTTAGATGTTGAAATGCCTGCAAGTAAATCACAAAAGCTCGGAGAGCACCAAGGACTCCACAGTTGAGCTTTACCTACAGAGGTCCCAAAAGTTCTTTTTTTTCAAGAGGTAACTGGACTTTCTTTGTTTTCCCTTGAAGGTTTTTGCTTCTCATGCAAGAAGCTTCTTCCCTTCTGACTGAATGGTGGGGAACAGAAGGGTTTATATTCCTTGCAGTCATCTGGTTGTTAGCACTCTTTCTGAGAGTCCTTGAGGCCACTTGGAACCACTCAGAAAGAGTGCTAACAACCAGATGACTGCAAGGAATATAAACCCTTCCATTCCCCACCATTTAGTTAGAATGGAGGAAGCTTGTGGATGAGAAGCAAAACATCTTAAGGGAAAAACGAAGGAAGTCCAATTGCCTCTTGAAAAAAAAGCACTTTTGGGACAACCATGACCTGGATGCCTGAGAATCTCCATAGACATTTAGCT
Organism: Masticophis lateralis; assembly: GCA_030761175.1. Taxonomy (NCBI): domain Eukaryota; kingdom Metazoa; phylum Chordata; class Lepidosauria; order Squamata; family Colubridae; genus Masticophis; species Masticophis lateralis. The sequence continues at coordinate 15,572,810 of JAUDYJ010000009.1, forward strand.
ACAGATATTCTCTTCCATGGAAATGTTAGGGTCGTGATTATTTCTTACCCTAGCTACTTCACAGAGTTGACATAAAGGAGCAACGTATCCGAGAGGGGAAGGATGGTGTGTCTATTATTTTGAGTTCTTTGAATAAATATTTTTGTAGTGGAATGATGGAACACTTAGAATGCAACCCTTAATGTGAGAAGAATAGGGTAGCTGCAAAAAACAGCTAAAATGAATTTGTATTAAAAAAAGTATGCATTTTTTTAACTGGAAAAAAATTGACAGAGCAGTAGTAGGGAAGTCATGTCTCTCCAGATATTGCAGAAGCATGATTTTTAACATATCTGGCCTCTGGCTGTGTTCATTAGCTCTGCAAAGATTTCTGTTCTCCCAGTTCCCCATCATAATCCATCCATCGCATGATCTGTTTTTCTATTTCTCTCTTTTTCCCCTCTCTCCTTTCTTTGTCTTTCTCTTCTCCCTGTCTCTGTCTCTCTCCTGTTTTTTCCTCTCTCTCTTCCCTCACTCACTCTTTTTTCTCTCTTTCACACTCTCCTTTCTCTCCCCCTCTCTCCCCCCTCTCTCCTTTCTCTCTCTCTCTCTCTCTCTCTCTCTCTCCCCAACCTTCATTCATTCTTCTTTAGTTGTCTTTGTCCCCAAGACCGTTTATCTAACAGTAGTGTTTATTTTATTTTTTCTTGGATGGCATGGAAACATGTACAATATATGCAAGAGGATTAAACCTTCTTACTGGACCACCAGTTTCAGGATTTGTACCATACATTGAAACATGAAGTAATCAGACTGGCTGGGTTTCTACAATATCCTAAATTATTGGGGAGGGGGAGGTTAAAATAAGTGGATACACTGAATTTGGGGCCTTCATGGTTGCAACATCCTGATCTGTTAGGTCTTCTCTGATCAGGTCACCAAGCCCCAATGGAAAGATAGCTCCATACCAGTGGAAAGACCAGGATCAAGGGTGGGCTGCTGGGGGATTCAGGAGAACCTCTAGCTACAATCAGAGAACCCCCAAATCCCACTCTTGGCTAGCCCTGCCTGCCCTGCCCCGCCCCTCCCCGGAGTCCCCACATGGCCCATTTTTGATGCAGATAAGTGCAGGGCATGTGCGGGGCAGTGGTGGGTTGCCCCTGGTTCGAACCAGTTTGCAAGAATCGGTAGTAAAACCGGTGGGAGGCCCCACCCACTGCCCCAAATGTCGTCATCGGTGATCTGCACATGCACAGAAACGCACGATCCCATTGTGAACCAGTAATAAAGGTAAGTAGAACTCACCTCTGGTGTGGAGCCTCAGGGAGGGCAAAAAAACAGGCCTACCAGAAGTTCAGAAAGGGCATCCAGAGGGCCTCTGGAGCCTGGGGAGTACAAAAAGCCCCCCCCCCATTGTGCAGGAGGCCGACTAGGCCACGCCCACCATGGCCACGCCCACCCACCAACCAGGTAGAGAACCCCTTGCTAAAATTTTTGAAGCCCACCCCTGACCAGGGTCTCCTCTTCTCCTCCTGCAAAAATCAAGAGGAAAGGAGAAGACAATTCTCCCCAGTTGTGTCTTTAAGAGGAAAGAGATGGAAGACCTCTCTTTGTCGAAAGTTTGAACCAGGGCTTCCTTTGTCCTCCCAGCCAAAGGGCCTGGTGGCTCAGCAGACTAAAAGCATTTTGATTAACTCCAGCTGTCTCAATTACTGTAAGTTCGAATCTCACCAGGCTCAAGGTTGACTCAACCTTCCATCCTTTCTAAGGTAGGTAAACTGAGGACCCAGTTTGTGGGGGCAATAAGCTGATTTTGTATAAATATACAAAAGTATGAAGGCTATTGCTTAACGCATTGTAAGCCGCCCTGAGTCTCCGGAAAAGGGCGGCATATAAATCAAATTTAAAAGAAAAATCCAACTTGCCCTCTGCAAAGAGCTGGGGTTGCTACTTTAAGATCTTCGTTACGTAAATCCCTGTCCTTTTCTATGGAGTAAAGATGCTCTGCCAGGGAAGATGGCCGAATTTCCAGAGAAGGAATCAGCTTTGCACAAGGACAGCTACAGCCAAATCCATTCCCGCCCCCCCATCCCCAAAGCTGCTCCTTTAAGTTACTCCAAAATTTCTACCCTGGAGTTGACATCAACCAAACCTACGTCCTTGTTCAGTCCATTTCGGATGATCACACTTCGCCGTAGTAGAATAAATTCCTGCTTAGCGATTGTAGAAGGAACCTTTCAGCTTGCAAGGACAGCAGCACCTTTGTCTTCCTTGCTGCACTGCAGTTAGCTGCGCGCAGGGTGCCTTCTGCAGTGCCACTGCATCTAGTTGGCTGCTGCAGAGGCGAGCAAATAGCCCCCTTTTCCTCTTCTAGGGTAGGACAAGGCCACGAAGGGCAGGCTGGGTGAGAATGGAACGTCCTTTCTTCTCGTGGACACTATAGAGAGGATTTCAAAGGATGGAACAAGAAAAGCATCCGCAGATCATTTTAAAAGTTAAAACTTTGTATTCCTGTGCTCCCACTGCTTAGTAGTATTTTTCCTCTGCATTGGTAGAATATAGAATAACGGAGTTGGAAGGGACCTTGGAGGTCTTCTAGTCCAACCTCCTGCTTAGGCAGGAAATCCTATACCATTTCAGACAAATGATTATCCAACTTCTTCTTTAAAACTTCCACTGTTGGAGCAGTCACAATCTCTGGAGGCAAATTGTTCCACTGATTAATTGTTCTGTCAGGAAATTTCTCCTTAGTTCTAGGTTGATTCCCTTCTTGATCAGTTTCCACTCATTGCTTCTTGTCCTACCCTCAGGTACTTTGGAGAATAGCTTGACTCCCTCTTCTTTGGGGCAGCCCCTGAGATATTGGAAGACTGCTATCATGTCACCCCTAGTCAATTTAGGGCCGCGATTTCCTTCTGCTAAGCAGGAACCCAGACATCTGACTTGGGATCTGGGGAATTGTTGCCTGTGAAAGCAAAAAAAAAAAAAAAAAAAAAGGCTAGAAATATATATATATATGTAGGTCTTTGGTTATTCGGGTCTTCTCCCGCATAGAATTTGAAGTATCTTGGCGACGTTTCGACGAAGTCTCATTTGTCATCTTCAGGCTGGTATTCTCGGCTTCGTGCTCCCAGGAGCACGAAGCAAATCCAGTCCCTTGATCCCTTCCATCTCATTCAAGTATATAAACCAACCTTGGCCACTTTGGGATGACTAGACATCATGCTGATTGGAGAGTTCTGGGTATAGACAACTTCCCATCTTAAAGTTGCTAAGATTGAGAAACACTGATATAAGCAATGCTTCCTGGACAGGGTCTGATAGCAATAACACTTAGCAGTAAGACTTATATACCGCTTCACAGTGCTTTTACAGCCCTCTCTAAGTGGTTTACAGAGTCAGCAACTCGCCCCCCAACAATCTGGGTCCTCATTTTACCCACCTGGGAAGGAGGGAAAGCTGAGTCAACCTTGAGCCTGGTGAGATTTGAACTGCCGAACTGCAGCTAGCGGTCAGCTGAAGTAGCCTGTAGTACTGCACTCTAACCACTGCGCCACCTTGGCTCTATGGGTGCAGGATATCTAATTCTCCATGCAGAGACTTTTCCACTTGTGCAAAATTACTCTGTTCCCCTTAGGAAGGTTATTTTATTTTAACCTCTTTTCCTCTGTCTTGAAATATCTACCAATAACCCCACCCCCTGTACACAAAGACAAACACACACACAAACATTAACTGGGCAAGTATCTATAATAGTGCCCCATCCAAGGCATCTTCCTCATGCCTATTCAAAGCATGAAAAAAAAATAATTCTTTCCAATTGCACCTCATAAACCCTAGTAAAAGTAGCTGTGTGGTCCTTTGGCCCCAATTTCCTCACCTTTATTCTATGCAGATGCTGAGAATGTTGCAAAAAGCAGCTACCTGGGTGGAAACAGGCAGGTATGGGGAACAATGACCTCGAGATGGTACCAAGGCAAAAGAGGAATTAGGATATGCCTTTAACTATTTTAATGCCTTTATTTGTTTGCTTTTTTAAAATGACTTGTTAAGGAAAGAAGAGAGGAAAGGGGAGGGGAGGAGAAAGGAGAGGAGAGGGAGGGGAGAGGGAGGAGTGAGGGAGAGATGGAGGGAGGAGGGGAGAGGGGAGAGGAGAGACAGGAGGGGGAGAGGAAGGAAGAAAGGGAGAGGACAGGAGAGGAGGGGAGAAGGGAGGGAGAGAGGGAGAGAGGAAGAAAAGGACAGGAGGGGAGGACAAGGGAGGAGGGGAGAGGAGAGGGGAGAGGAGGGGAGAAAAGAGGAGAGGAGAGGAGCCTGAATGAGCTAGGTGGAAGATATAAAATATAATGACAGCTAATTTTTCACATAATCCAACTATCTGTCTATAGGGTTGGGGTTTTTTTAGGGGAGAACTGTGGGTCTACAAAATGTTCAACCCTAGCAGTATTCAAGCAGAACCAAGCCTTCTGCTAAGACTGGACAGGGCTGCCTGCAGCAGTACAGCTCCAAGTAGCCTTTGAACTAATTTTAAAATGTCTTATATAAAGAATCATTTCAGATCTCTGGCGGAAGCTTGTTGTCCCTACTTGCAGCCTGCTGTTCAGAGAAGAGGTTCTTGGAAAGAAGGAACAAATGCTGTCAGAAGCAGTTAGATTTTTCTTATTTCAGCACCGGCAGGTGGACAGCGCCATTCTGCCCATAACAACCAAGCTCAGAGGGCACTCAGGACTCCCGCTATTCCCCAACTTGAGATGCTCATTGTTTTGTTCCTCTGTATCCATGGCTTTAGTCTCTTTGCTCCACTTAATGGCAAAAACCCACCCTATCTGTTACTTTTCCATGGGACCCTTGATTATTTCGCCTGCAAATTGCTAACATCGCACTACCCCTCTGGAAATGGCACCTTAATAGATGTCCACGAACATTTGAAGCTCCTCAAGGTGCTTCAAACAGGATAGCCCTTTGGTCACAAGTGAGAAGACGATCTAATTTTCTTCCCTTCTCCTCCTCCTCGGCAGACCCTTTCATCGAAGTGGTTTTGTTGGCACAGCATAGTGGCTAAAGATTCCAAGCTACAATTAAGGCTGCCTCTGCACATACCTTGCTTCTACTATGAACTCAATTCTCCATGCCTCCCAGCGCCCGAGAGATGGGAAATGATCGCTCAAACTTATTTTACAAGGTTGTTATTAAGAGCACAACCAGATAAAGCATGATGGGAAAGGCTCAGAACATTTGAAAGTGTTATACAGATATGAAGCTTCATCCTTATTAGTGTTACTCAGTGCCCTTAAGCGCTCAGACATTTGTGTGTGTGTGTGTGTGTGTGTGTGTGTGTGTGTGTGAATATTTTATTTCTTTTCCCTTTCCTCAGCATTTCCTGCTGGCTGTTTTGCTGCTCTTTAATTAATTGCCTCCTAGTCCCCTGCTTTTGCTCTGCCATGTGATTATTGTGTTTTATTCATTTTGATTGCTGTTTAATTTATAGTATTGGTTGTCAGCAGTTTATTACCAATGCTACAGATCTTCAGAAATCAAAGTGTAAGATATTGTTGTTGACCAAATAGGCAAAACAAGGAAGATGAAGAGAGTTTTAAAAGTACAATAAATAATATTATGATGAATGGCTGCTGAATGTGATTTTTTAAAGTAATTTATGAAATTCTAACTCGTTTTCCCCCCAAATTGTGATAGGATAGGATAGGATGGGATGGGATGGGATGGGATGGGATGGGATGGGATGGGATGGGATGGGATAGGATAGGATAGAATAGAATAGAATAGAATAGAATAGAATAGAATAGAATAGAATAGAATAGAATAGAATAGAATAGAATAGAATAGAATAGAATAGAATAGAATAGAACAGAATAGATATTTTTATTGGCCAAGTGTGATTGGACACACAAGGAATTTGTCTTGATGCATATGCTCTCAGTGTACATAAAAGAAAAGATATGAACCTATTATAAACATATGTAATATGTTTTGGGTGCAAAATGGGTCTCCTGATCATTTTTTCTATTTTCTAAAGCTTGATTTCATAGATGAGCATAATTGTAATTCCATGTTTCGGAGCCTTGGCCATTTTAAGCTATCTGGACTTCAACTCCCAGAATTCTCCATCCAGCATTCAATTCAATTTTGGGAATTAAAATCTACACAGCTGTGGCCAAAGTTGAGATACATGATGGCTATAAACAAAGTGAGCATGGATAGGGCAGTGCAGATAATGTACTGAGCATGTTGTATGAACCAGAATGACAGGTTAAGCCATAATGTGATTTATTGATTGTTGGCACCATGTTATATGAACATAGCAATTGTGTTTTACTGATTTAGATTTATGGGTTAGCATGTTGTTGCATGAGCCCAAATGATAAGAATGCATTGAACTGAAGGAAACCCTCCTCTCGTATACATCTGGCCCATCCCTTTCAAATTTGGTGCCCTCCAGATGCTTGGAACACATCTATCATAATCCCTGGCCTGTGTGAAGGTAAAGGTAAAGGTTCCCCTCACACATATGTGCAACTCTAGGAGGTGGTGCTCATCTCTGTTTCAAAACAGAAGAGCCAGCACTGTCTGAAGACGTCTCCATGGTCATGTGGCCAGCATGACTGAACGCCAAAGGCACCTGGAACGCTGTTACCTTCCCACCAAAGGTGGTCCCTATTTTTCTACTTGCATTTTTACATGCTTTCGAACTGCTAGTTTGGCAGGAGCTGGGACAAGTAATGGGAGCTCACCCCATTACATGGCACTAGGGATTCAAACTGCTGAATTGTCAGCCTTTCAATCGACAAGCACAGTGTCTTATCCCCTGAGCCACTGCGTCCCTGGCCTGTGTACAGTATTGTAATCCAAGGGACCTGGAGAATATTAGTTTGATTGCTGTCACCATGGATGCATGTCTATGCACCTTTTCAGTATACCTGAGTCCCCTTAAAATCAATGAGGCTGAGATGGAAACAAACAATTGACTCACCAAAGAATGTGATTCAAAAGAGCTTTATTCAAACCATGGAGCCATATCATCCTATGTGTTCTTCTCAAAGAGGCCCAAGAGATTTTGGCTTGGCTTTGTCCTCCAAAACAGCAAAATCTTTTTTTGAGCCGAGAAGGTGCAGCAGGAGAAAAGAAATGGTTACATCATAGGAGGAACAAAGCTGTCTTCTCAAACTATTTCCACCTCTCTGAAAAAACTCACTGACCTACTCTAGCATTCAACATTCTTGACTCATCCTAACTACAGCTTAGATCAGTTTATTGGTAAATTCAATCCTCTGTAATTGTCAAGCTCTGATTCCAAAATTAAGAGGGCCTCTCAGGACAAATGCGGCAGGAGATCTACCATCATAATTCGGTTCCAGAGGGGTAGCGTATTTGTTTTTTTGGAGCAAATGCAGAGAGTTAAGACTCCCTTAACAATTAAAAAAGTACATACACTTTTAAATATTACAGCATACTACAGATTGAGAGAGCTGCAAATCACCTAAGCTAATTATATATAAAGCTATGCCTACTTAGCTACCGCCGGGCTCTTTGATGATTATTCGGTTCTATTACGGCATCTCCCAAATCTTCAGTGGTGAACAGAACTGGTTAATCTGAAATTTGGTTCAACCTGGGGAGAGTGAACTAGTAGAGAAAAGCATCTTCAGATACAACATGGAAAAGAACCAGCAGCTCAAAAGGTGCCCCAGTGAAGTCAGAGTAGACGCTTCAAGCTCAACTGGTCAAAGGCCAGGGAAATCAGAAGATCCAGGCAATTCAGACGAGTATAAAGATTTATTGCAAGCTTAAGCTCTCTACAAGAATCTGATATACTAACAGTCCAAGCAAATTGGCAGTAGATAAGAGTCAATGGAATTCAAGGTAGGATGGACTTAGATTTCTGGTGGGCATGAAGAGACTCATGACTGAAATATCTCTGGCTCCCATGGACAGCAATGGCATCGAGTGGAGCTTGCTGTCAGCATGTTTTGGCCCAACGAGTATCAGGTGAGACGAGGATTGCTATCAGACACAATAAATCAGGAAGCAAGGTGGTTGAAATGACTACAGGTTTAATGCATGCTAACGCTGCCTACAAGAATCTGGACTACTACCATTACTACTAAAGAATCTCAACTACTCAAAGCAAATCAGTGGTAGATATGAGTCAATGGAATTCAAGGTGGGCTGGATTTCTTGTGAGCATGAAGAGACTCATGACTGATGACATGTTTGACCCCTCCCTCTCTCGGGCTCGGCCTTGTCATCACCTAGTAAACTATTGAAAAAGGAATCAGAAAAGTGACATGACTGGTGGCATTCAGGATACTAGAAGGAAGGCTGGTCAACATCCTAAAGAAGAAGTCTATTCCCATTAGGAGCTGAAGATACAATACAATGTGTTCTATTGGCTGCTGACTAGTACAGGGGTCTGCAACCTTAAACACTCAAAAGAGCCATTTGGACCTGTTTCCCACAGAAAAGAAAACACCGGGAGCCACAAAACCCTTCCCATGCCTGACTATTTCTTGAGCGGCCACAAAACTAGCATGTGTAGTTGAATTAAACGTTCTGTTTTCTTCTGAAACTTTTCGTTTCTTGGATTTATCCATGGTTGGCCTAGCGGGGGTTGAAAAACTCAATAAATTGCGTGCCGGTGGATATCGCACATTGGTGGTTGTGACGCATATTTTGAGTGACAAGGAACCGCAGCAGACGGGTGAAAGAGCTACATGCAGCTCAAGAGCCACAGGTTGCTGATGCCTGGACTAGTAGCTATTGACAACCAAGCCAAGATACAGTTAGTTCTCAACTTATAACCACAATTGAGACTAAAATGTCTGTTGCTAAGCAAAACGGTGTTTAAGTGAGTTGCACCCAATTGTATGATTTTTTTTTTTTTTGCCATGATTGTTAACTGAATCACTGCAGGTGTTAATGAATCATGCAGTTGCTAAACAAATCCGGCTTCCCCCATTGATTTGGTTGTGGGAAGCCAGCTAGAAAGCTTGCAAATGGCAATCAAATGAGCCCAGGGCACTGCAGCAGTTATAAATACATGCCGGTTGCCAAATGCCCAAATTCTGATCACATGATCGTACAAACAGCTGTACATCAAGGAGTAACTTTAGTTCTAAAGTTAAGGAGCCTTGGTGGTGCAGCAGCTTAAAGTGGTGTTAAAGTGACACCAGCTGCCTGCAATTACTGCAAGTTCGAATCTCACCAGGCTCAAGGTTGACTTCCATTCTTTCGAGGTAGGTAAAATGAGGACCCGGTTTGTGGGGGCAATAAGCTGACTTTGTATAAAAAAGAACATTGCTTAAGGGAGGCCGAAAGCCCTACTAAGCAGGTATATACAAAAGTATGACGGCTATTGCTTAACACATTGTAAGCCGCCCTTACGAGAAGGGCAGCATATAAATTAATTTTTTAAAAAAATGCTGTGATTGTCAACCATTTGTCAAATGGTTGACAAATGCAAGGCTGTTGGGTTCAGATCTTGTTACAAAGTTGAACATAGAACATCTCCTACGAGGATACCTACCTCTGAAGAGTCCCAATAAGGCTAAAAACCAGCTGTATAGTGACTCCTACTGGTTAGTAGCCAATATCACATCCACAGCGAGCTAAAGCCCCCCCTCCCCATTCTTCAGGTCTTGCCGTCTCAAACATGAGGCCTACACTATTGCGTCTAACTCAATTTTATTGAGGGCCGCATCAAGGTTGTGTTTGACCTTGGGGGGCGGGGAGTGGCCAGGGTGTGTATGGCCAGCATGACATCACTTGTGTTGGGGGGGCCCCTGTGGTGGTCCCAGCGCTCTACAGCAAAAACGGGCTCCCAAGTTCCATTTTCAGCTGCGATGGCTTCCTGAAACTCTCTGCAAGTGAAAATGGAGCTCGGGAAGGCCGCACGTGGCCCTCTCAGGCCATTTTCACTGGCAGAGGCACTGCAAGCCAGTCCCTCACTATATCCTGGGTGGCCCCATGGGCCAGATCTAAGCACCCCATGGGCCAGATCCAGCCCCCAGGCCTTGAGTTTGACACCCCTGGCCTACACTAAGAAAGATCAGAAAAGTGGTGTTGAAAAGAAGGAAGGTTCATTGACATACTGTAGCTTTTATAGAGAACAATGTTTTACTGCAGACCCTACTTCTACTTAATATTCCTGAAACCATCATTTTATTTTCCAACCCATCCCATTACCCTATCAAGAATTTCTGCTTCATTGGCCCACTCCATTCATTTCTTCACTCCTCTTCAAATACCATACATCCATTGTTCGCTATCTCAGGTCTCTTACACAAGGATTCAACATCTGTCTGAAATAAAAGCAGCAATAGTTCTTAAGGTTTTGTGGGATCTCTGATCTCTGTTAATGTGTCCCAGTTGTCTATCCATCAAATGCTAAAGACCTCTCCATGCAGAACCTGGAGAGATGCTTGTGCAATGAAAAACAAGGTCCCCATATATCCATGTGATTATTGTGTTTTATTCATTTTGATTGCTGTTTAATTTATAGTATTGGTTGTCAGCAGTTTATTATCAATGCTACAGATCTTCAGAAATCAAAGTGTAAGATATTGTTGTTGACCAAATAGGCAAAACAAGGAAGACAGAGAGAGTTTTAAAAGTACAATAAATAATATTATGATGAATGGCTGCTGAATGTGATTTTTTAAAGTAATTTATGAAGTTCTAACTCGTTTCCCCCCCAAATTGTGATAGGATAGGATACGATGGGATGGGATGGGATGGGATGGGATGGGATGGGATGGGATGGGATAGGATAGGATAGATGGAAGGGGAGGGGAGGGGAGCAGTGGGAAGAGAAGAGAGGGGAGGGGAGAGGAATAGAATAGAATAGAATAGAATAGAATAGAATAGAATAGAATAGAATAGAATAGAATAGAATAGAATAGAATAGAATAGAATAGAATAGAATAGAATAGAATAGAATTCTTTATTGGCCAAGTGTGATTGGAATTGGTCTTTGGTACAAATGCTCTCAGTGTACATAAGGAGAATAAAATACATTGATCAAGAATAAAAAGGTACAACAATTAGTGATAGTCAAGTTACTAATACGCTATCAAATAAACAATATAAAAACAATATAAATTGAAAGATACAATATGGTAATAAGTGGGAAGAGATAGATACTAGTAAGGAAGAGTAAGATATTAGTAAGGAAGAATCGTATTACACTTTTAGTAAATTATTTTACAGTGTTGTGGGAATTAGTTGTTAAGCAGAGTGATGGCATTCGGGGGAAAAATTGTCCTTGTGTCTAGTTGTTCTGATGTGCAGTGCCTATAGCATCATTTTGAGAGTAGAAGTTGAAACAATTTATGTCCAGAGTGAGAGGGGTCTGTAGATATTTTCACAGCCCACTTTTTGACTCATGCAGTATACAGGTCCTCAAGGGAAGGCAAGTTGGCAGTCATTGTTTTTTTTTTTTTTTGCAGTTCTAATTATCCGTTGAAGTCTGTGTCTGTCTTGTTGGGTTGCAGAGACAGTTATGGAGGTGCAGATGACAGACTCAATAATTCCTCTGTAGAACTGGATCAGCAGCTCTTTGGTTTGCATGGTTTTAAGCCAGTCTAAAGTTGGATCCAATTTCTTCTCTTGGGTTAGGTAAGCAAATCAATGATTAGGTCTCTTCTTCCCCCTTTCAGAAACGTACCACGTAGGACAAGGCTTCTCTGTCCTGCCCCCAACCCCACTTTAGCCCATCTGTGCTGCCTCTCTTCTCCCAATAGATGTTTCCCTGGTTTCAGCCTTTGGTCTCCAGGGTGCAATTCCATCCAGTGACTTTAGGGCTGATGGGAAAGAACTGTTTGAATCTGATGGCAATGGGGACCTTGAGCCATTTCTAGAGTTTGTAATAAAGGGGGTGGGGGAACACAAGCTTTTTGGGCTGGCAAGGTGGACAGAGATTAAGATTCCGCATTTTAAATTAAAGCTTTTCTTTGGGTGGAGCAGATTGCTATTAATTTTTTTAAAGAAAAGGTACTTTTCCTCCCCAATGATGGGGCTTATGTTAAAAGGTCTGCATCCAGGCCAGTGATTCTCAATAAGAGACTAGGGAAGTCAGATGGAAGGAAAACATTATGAATGTTTGTCTTCCCCCCCACCTCCCACCCCCAGTTCAGTTTTAAAACCATTTTGAAAGGACTGGACACGAAGAAGGTAGCTTGCCCTTATTTCATCTTTGTGTTAAAAGTGAAGCAAATCCATCAAATATTCCTATTATTAATGTTTTTAAAAACTCTACCTTTGATCAGTTTATTTTATAACTAGCCCACCTTCTGTAGTTCTAGGACAGGGATATTCTTTCTATCTATCCATCCATCCATCCATCCATCCATCCATCCATCCATCTATCTATCTATCTATCTATCTATCTATCTATCTATCTATCTATCTTCTTCGATGTATGGATTTTGTTTTGTCTAGAATTTGGGAGGAAGGAAGGAAGGGTAAGGGGATGTGAATCCTGAATTTTGAAATTCCCCTAGAACAGGAAGGGCTGCTTTCTAGGGAGGGAGGTGGCAGGAAAGGGCTGGAATTTTTTTTTATTTTTTGGCATCTCTGAATTCCTTTCCTCTGGAAGAGAAGACGCGGAATTGGAACAAAGGAAGGGAATGTAAAAGATGTTTACATGCTCACACGATGCTTTTGTTCATGCAACATCTTTTTTTTATGTGCACTGAGAGCATATGCACAAGACAAATTCCTTGTGTGTCCAATCACACTTAGCCAATAAAAAATTCTATTCTATTCTATTCTATTCTATTCTATTCTATTCTATTCTATTCTATTCTATTCTATTCTATTCTATTCTATTCTATTCTATTCTATTCTATTCTATTCATTCTTTGTTTCCCTTTCAAGCCCCATTGTTGGTTGCCTCTATGCAACCTGCTAAGTTGTTTAGCTCTTAACCTTGGTTATTTATTTATTTATCTTTTGAGTTTTAGTTCATGACATGATCCCAGATTGTTCGGTTAGGGATCCACCAGGTATTGTGCCAAACCAGGAAATTGACTTAACACGGTAATCAGGTTAAGCATGGGGGATGAACACAGACTATAACTAAATATAGTCCTATTCACAGCAACAGGATTGATCAGGTCAATGACAAGCTTACTTCCAGCCGCACTCAGCCTGCTGAGTGCCTGAGACATTTACCCTCAGACAGCTCGGGAACGCCATGAAATCTCAGATCTTTCCTTAGGATTTGCTGTACTGTATGAAGCCATAACAATGGATTATTTCAGGCATTGGGTGGACACAGTTTCTCTGGGTAAAAGATGAAAGGGTACAGATGGTTTTAGATGGGTACTTAATGGGAACCATTTGTCTGGCCTTGAATTGCCACCAAAATCCTTTAGATGCAATTGAAGTTCCCAAGTGACACACAGTCTGATTGTCTGAAGGATTACATGACAATCCTACCAGCGGGGACATTGTCTTGCTGGAATCCATGTGAATGGAATGGAATGGAATGGAATGGAGTGGAGTGGAGTGGAGTGGAGTGGAGTGGAGTGGAATGGAATGGAATGGAATGGAATGGAATGGAATGGAATGGAATGGAATGGAATGGAATGGAATAGAATAGAAGTAGAATTCTTTATTGGCCAAATGTGATTGGAGACACAAAGAATTTGTCTTTGGTGCATATGCTCTCAGTGTACATAAAAAGGAAAAAATCATTTTACCAGATCCAAAAATTCTGTCTAGCTCCTATGTAGCTATTTTATAAAATCCTTCCTTCCTTCCTTCCTTCCTTCCTTCCTTCCTTCCTTCCTTCCTTCCTTCCTTTCTTCCCATGAACAACCTTTTTATATTATTTATCGTTTTCAGGAAGCCAGTCTATGTATACTTTCCCTGAGTTTGATTGAAGTTTGATTGAAAATATCATTGAAATAGGCACAATCCTAATATCTATTTGCTTGGAATGTATCTCATGAAAGTCCAGGAAAATCATTGATGAGGAGAATTGATTCAGGCAGTTTGGAGTATTATTCAGTATTCATTTTCTTTGGCTTCCGTTGTTCCAGTTACTTGTTACCACAACCAGGAGCACAAAGTAGGATTTTCTGATAAGGGTTGCACGTCCCTGTAACCTTAAGTATAGTCATGAATACAAGGTGAAAAGAAACAAAAAATATATTCACGCAAATCTGAAAACAGATCAGTGCATGAACAGGAAAAGGGAGAAAAAAATATGCAGAAGTATTTATTTATTCGATGAATATTTCATAGGCATTACACTCTCTTTTATTTTACTTAAAAGAAAGATTCACATTTCCAATCTAATGTTTTGCTGTTGTTTTGTTCTAATTTTTAAAAAAGGAAGGGATGGGGGGGAGGGGCAATTATACCTGATTAAAGGACTAAGGCCCAGAGCCCCAGACCATAATAATAAAATAATAATAATAATAATAATAATAATAATAATAATAATAATAATAATAATAATAATAATAATAATAATAATAATTCAGCTTGCAAACAAAACCACAAGGAAAGACCAAAAAGAAGGGAGGCGTTTTCTAATTCAAGATTACGGAATCGGTCTTGTTTTTGTTTTTAAATTTTCGGTGGTATCCCGTTTGCTTCAGGCTATCCCGTTGACATCAATGGGACTCCTCGACCAAGCCATCAATCTCATCGATTTCAACGAGCTGCAGTCCTCCCGACCTGAGGGTTGAATCTGAATCCTCAGCTCTGATTCGAAGACTTCCCGTTTTAAAATAAAATCTCAGAAACGTCGGGTTTTTCATTGAAATGGGCTTTAAGGCAGCCATCCTCACCTTCCCTTCTCTCTCTTTCTCTTCTAATTCCCCCTCTCAGGCACAGTGGCCGCGTTCCCACGGCGTGCTTTAACCCTGTTGCCGGGTTAAGCCCATTTTCTACGTTCACCCGGGGACAATGAACCCGAGGCTGAACTCAAACGAGCGAGCAAAACACGTTAAGATAAGCCCCTCGCGCGCTCTCAAAACAAATCGCGGTTTAATAGCAACCGATTTCGGATTGTGGGCAGAGCCAGGTGCGAGGTTTCTAGTTAACCTGCCAGATGATGTGTGAATCCAAGTCCATTAGACCTAACCCTCGCTTTAGAAATACACGCGTTAGGGTTGCTTGGCCTCGTTTCGTTTTCCGTCATTCTTCTTTGCTTTTCGCCACTATCCGATTCTGCTCCTTTTGGCCGACCCACCCCATCCGGGACAGCACCGGTCCGGGGTTTGGGCCGGTCGGTCGTTGGAAGAAATCCTAAAAGGTCGCTCGGAATCTGCTTCCTAGATGCTGTTGATCCCAGATTTCTCTCACCGCCCCCCCCCACCCCCCCACCAGCTCCAGATCCCAATTGGCGGGCGAGACAAAACGAAAACCAACCTCCCCTCACCCCCAGGTGCGCTTATTCATTGACTACGTGTGCAGGTAGAAAACTTTAGGCCACCTTAGGGACCCTTCAGACAATGGGGGCGGACCTCCTTCCCACCCCCCCACCCCCGAAAAACAGAAGAAGGCACCTGCAGCTTTCCAATAAATAAAGCGGCGGGCGAAGGGAGATTTCCTTCTCCCCAAAGGGTTAATTTTTTTTCTATAGGGTAAAAGCGGCGCCTCTATGAATATTTATGGGAAGCCATCAAAGTCACATTTCCCGGGGGTGGGGTTGATATATAGCACAAGCGGCAGGC
Source organism: Masticophis lateralis (assembly GCA_030761175.1). Lineage (NCBI taxonomy): Eukaryota > Metazoa > Chordata > Lepidosauria > Squamata > Colubridae > Masticophis > Masticophis lateralis. Next base: position 15,588,493 of record JAUDYJ010000009.1, read on the forward strand.
GAGAAAAAAGTGAAAAGGGGGGCCTGTGGATTTCTCTCCCTTATCCCCCCACCCTTCCCGGCTTGCACCTGAGCATCCCCGCCTCGCCTTGCGAGCTGTTGTAGTTGTGTTTGGGGTTTGTTTTTTTAAGGAAGGAAAAAGAAAAAAACAACAACAACACCGTTTCTGCTTTTCAAACGTTCATTCGAAATCTTATGCCGGTCAGCTGCCCCCATCCTTAAAGGAGGCTGGTTTCCCCCCCCCATCCGCACCCCCCACCCCTTCTTACCACCGTAAGCAAGCCTGCATTGGGCGTTCTCCCCCCCCCCCCACTTTCTCTCTCTCTCCTTTTTCTTTTCCCTTGCTCTTTGCTACCTACAGCAGAAAAAAGATGGAGAGTTGTACCCCTTGGCCTGGTACAAGAACAATCAGAAGGGAAATCGAGGCGAACCGTTCGCTCCCCGCGGAAATATCCCTCCCCGAAGGCGAATCCCGACGTTTGAAACGCGTCCCGCTTGTCTTGGGGGTTCGAAACTCTCCCCTTGCCTCAGCGTCGCCGAAGAGGCCTCCGGGGCACGTGCGGAATAATTATTAATGTCCGGGGTAGGGGTCCGCTTTTCTTCTTTATATAGACTGTTTAAAAAAAAAAAAACATCTCGAAGGCCCCCGGGCGGAGGGACTCGGAGGTTGACCTTACGGATACCACGGTTCAAATTAATTTTTTTTTAAAAAAGCAGAAAGCTCACATTTGTTAGGGGTCTACGCGTGTATGTGTAAATGCAGAGACGTCTGTGTGCATGTGTGCGTGCGTACAGGTGGAGAGAGGTTTTATGTGTATGTGTGTGCATATGCGGTGGCAAGATAGGCGTTAGTGTGTGTGTGTGTCTTTATACATATGGACTTTGTGCCTCAATAGAAATAAGGTTATAGAAATATTGTTTTGTGGGGAGATTGCGTAAGGCCTGGTTGTGTGTTTATACATTTGTGGGTGTGTAGCGCCTGGCTCTCTCTCTCATCTCTATTTATCTCTCTCTCTCATCTATCTATCTCTATCTATCTATCTCCATCCATCCATCCATCCATCCATGTGTGTTCTGTGAAGCTTCAAGCGCTTCCTGCTCATTTCCATCCCTTTTGCACCTTCACCTTTGACGCAGTGGCTGCCTATTTGGGGGAGAAAACTGGTTTTTCTGAAAAGACACCAAGGATCGCAACGATGGGGCCGCCTTCGTTTCGCTACGGCCGCCTTTATGTCTGGGTTGCGGTTTCTCTTCTTTTTTTCCCTCTCCGGCTCCGACCTATTCCCATATTCCGACCAACGACCACTCCCCGCCCCGGCCTGCTCTCCAAAATTCACCTTTAAAAGGCCTCGGATTCCTCGGCCAGTTTACACCGAAGTAAGTCCGCCTTGGGATTTCCAGGGAAGCGCCTGGATTCCCTTTCTTAGGATCAGGGCTGGGGGAGCGCGGCTGGTTGCGCCGCGGTTAGAGCAACAGCAGCAGCCTCGGGCCTGCTTCCTTGAACCAGCGGCGTTTACTCCCGAGTAAACGAATCTCGGGCCTGGCTGCCCAGATGCTTCGAGCGGCCTTTCCGAGACTTCTCCGGAGCGGTTTTCGTTCGACAGGATTCCTTCCTCTCCCCCACTTTTCTTCCTTCAAATGGTGGGGAGATCAAAACATGGACGCTCTTCCTGAGCTGGGCCCCAATTTGCAGCTAAGGTCGGGGCTTTCCTTCACCTCGCCCCTCTTTCCCTCGGGCACTGGCTACCTGGCTTAGATCTAGACTTGCCCTGCGGGCGTGGGGGTGGGGCAGACCCTCCGTGGAGCAGAGGTTGGATGCGAAGGTTACCCAGCTGGAGCGGAATCCCGGACGGTCAGAGCCACTCGGCCAGCGTTTCCTAATAGTTACACGCCCTGTTTTAAATACCCCTTTCCCTCCCCCTTCCCCCGGTCCAATGCGCGTCTTTAGGGGGATGCTGGTGGAAGGATGAATAAGGCGCCCTCGATTCCTTCCTCATCTAAATGACACTCGAACTAAACCGATTCTCGGGACTGAAACATTTGGAACTTGAGCAGTGATGGCGGCGCGCTATTTTTGCGCTGGCTTTTTTCCTTTCTTCCCCTTCTCGGCTTCCATAATCCTGACCCGTTTAGCTACCAGCCTTTTTTCTATTGCCTCCTTCGAGTTCACGATCCCTTCCCGGACTACTATAGTTGCATTCACACACACACACACACACACACACACACACACACCCCTACCCTCCTGGACCTGGATATATAAAAACCCACACGTGCAGCGGAGGGAAAGAGCAAGAAAGACATTTTCCTAAGATAACAATAGGAGCCTAAATTATTGCCGACTTCCATGCCTTCCCTAGGAGAACGTGTGAGTGTGAGTGCAATGTATGTCTAACCTAGACAGACAGACATGGTCAAAAGAGGGAGGTTGGTTGAACCAACCAGGATTCTACAGAGGCAGAAAAAAATCGGGACTAGCATCTTTTTGCACGGGAAAGCCTGTTTAATAAAATATATTCTTCGGTCTGAAAAGGTGCTACTCAAGTCCTTTTGATGTGGGACCGCCCTCAGGTTAACGCGCTTCCTCCGACAACGTCCACAGAAAGGGGCAAAAGAAAAAAAAGAAAGAAAGAAAAAGATTGGAGGGCTCTTCTGACGCAGAGGAGAAAAACGCGTCTCATGCCGTATAGATTTTTTTTTTCTTTAAAGGGAGAATCGCTGGATTCTTCGAGCCTGCTCTGCAGAGATGATCTAACTTTATTTACCGCCTCGATATTTTCTGGGGGTATTAAATAAAGAGAAATCCACCTCCTCTGGGACAATGACTCCTCCCACTTTCCCCCCAAATAAAATAGCACATTTCCTCCCCCATCTTGGACCCCCCACACACACACACACTCTCCCTGCCCCTCTTCTTCTACCTTCCCCTTCTCTATCTTCCGAAAGAGGCGTCCTTCCGTTTTCAACCCCCAACACTATCCCCACCCCGCGCCGCCCGCAACCCCCTTTCCCTCCCACTCCTCCTCGTTTTCTGCTGGGCCGGGTCTCTCGGGTCTCCGTAATCTCAGGCAGCTGAGACCCTTCCCCTTAATCCTGCTTTCAGCATCATTTGGGTTGATTCTGGGGGTGGGGGAAGAAGAGGGGGAGCGAGAGGGAAGGAGGGAGGCAGGCAGAGTGTAAATTGTACATCACAAGGCATTTTGCGCACAGTCCGCAGATGCTGCCGGCGGGGTGCGCAGGAAAGAGGGCGAATGCTGGGCACGAGGATACCCAGGGAAGCTTCTTGTTTTGTTGATGGAGAGAGAGAGAAAGAGAGAGGGGGAGAGAGGGAGAGATTTCCACCCACCCCCGCCTTCCAGACACTGCTCCCCCACCCCTTTCCCGCAGTCCGGCAAAGAGGAGGTAATTTCGCCCCTAATACTGCTACGCATTGATCCGTCGCTTATTTATTTGTTGATGGGTTCTGTTCGAAGGAAAGAGAGGGGGGAGAGGGAGGGAGACAGAGAGAGAGAGAGACAGAGAGAGAGAGAGAGAGAGAAGCGCCGTACTTCCGAGCTTGCTCAATTGCTCCAACCAGAAAAGAAAAGAAAAAAAATCCACCTTCGATTTGGTTATGGTGTTGCGGTGGTTTTTTTCGGCGACCAGAAAGCTACGTCGGTGGAGAGCGCTTGAGGACAAGCGAAAGCCGAACGAAGAGCTTCATTTCCCCCCCCCCGCCCCCACCATCCTCCAGCTTCCTCCTCCCTCCCTCCCTCCACCACCCCCACCCCCACCCGGTCCGGGATCCTTGAATTCAAGCCCTCCAGTAGAAACAAACTGGGAGCTGAGAAAGGAGAGAAGCGGCGCGGTGGGCGAAAGCAGCGGATCAGCCCTTCGCCTCAACTTCGGCAGCTGAGGTGGGAGAACCTCTCCGCGTGGAAGGAAAAAAACAACGACTGAAAGCAGAATTCGCGAAGACCGGGAAAGCAAACGGACAATTAAAGAGGGGAGCGGAGCGGGGGGACCCAAGCAGCAACGGCGGCGGCTTTGGGAAGGAGACAAGGCAGCTTCCTGCAGGCGAAGAGCCAGCCTCCCCTCCCTGCCTCTTCCCAGCGGATACTCTCCGCACCCCGTTTTCTGCTAAGTCTGAAGCGAGAAGCGAGGGTGCAACCAGCGACTTTCTTCCACAGCAAGAGAGAGAGAGAGAGAGCCGAGCCGAGCCGAAGCAACTACCCCCACCCCTTGCCACCCAGCAATTCCTCACCGAGGCGCAGAGAAGCCCACCCAGGCCTGCCTTGGCGCAGCCTTGGCCACCAGCTTGGATCCTTCTTGTTTCGCTCTTCTTCTTCTTCCTCCTCCTCCACCCTCCTCCTCCTCCTCCTCCTCTTCCACTTCCCGCGCCTTTTCTTCTTGCTTGGCTTAAGCCCTTCGTGTTCACAGCGGACCTTGATTTAATTTCGATACAATTAAGGCACGCGGTGAATGCCAAGAGAGAAGCCACGTCCAGCCTCCCTTCGCTCGCTTCCTCCAAAGGCGAGGTCCGGTCCGGTCCGGTCCAGTCCGGTCCAACGCCACGGAAGGAAGGAAGAGGACGGACTGCCGCGAACCGGTTTCTTCCTCAGCTGCATCCACTCCGGGACACGGAGAATCAAAGACGGGTTTTTAAAAGAAAGGTAAACATCCTGACTGGTAAGGGCACGAGTGGGTATTAACATTCTTGGTTTTACTTGGCTTTAATTCTTGGACCGTTAGCTACGTGCCTATGAGAGGGAGAGAGGCATGTGTGTGTGTACGTGCGCGGGCGAGCGACAGCGCGTGCAATAAAAACTGTTTCAACCACTGGTTTGGAAGCTCTGGGTCTTATCTAAATGTTTAGAGGTAGGAAAAAGCTAGGTGGAAGGTGTGTGTGTATATATGTGTGTGTGTATTAAGTGGTGCTGGTGGAGATTAAGACGATTCAACAGCTTTACACCGTGGTGCTAAGAGACTCCGAAGAAAGGGAGTGGAAGCGGGATGTAAGTAGCTGCGTCTGCCTGGCCGTTTGTCAGATCCCCTAGAGTCGGCAGGTGAGGGGTAGTTTAGTACGTGTAAACCCGGCAGTGAAGGGGTGTGAAGTCCAGGCAGCCCTGTCAAATGTGTGACAGTTGTGTGTGTGTGTATGCGGCTCTCGTATGCGTATTGTCCTGCGCATCTTTAAAAGGTGGGGGGGGAGGTGGAGAAGTGAGCGGTGGCTTTGTAGATTCTGTTGGAAGGGGGAAGGGAGGGGAAGGGCAAAGAGGGGGGGATGGCAAATGCTGCAGTGGGAAGGTTAGCCCGCACGTCCGTCCGTCCGTTCCACCCCCCCCCCCGCCCCCGGTTTATCCTGTATCAGCTTTCCCCAACTCCGGCTGTCCAAAATTATCTGATCAGAACGATTAGACTGGATCGAGTCAAAGTCAGGTCCAATTCGCTTGGAAGGCACCGTTTTGCGGGGCCTTCTATGTGACTGAACCCCCATCGCATATTTTGCGCAAGAAGCTGAGCAACCAACGGGATGGGAAATGTTTCCCTTTAGTAGAGGAGCTCTTTTTTTTTAAAAAAGGAGAAAGGATCGTTAGCCACAGCGTCTAAAATTCAAAATTCCACGTCTGAAAAGAAATACTCCAAATAAAACGAGAGGCCAGAATCGTCCCTTCCCTTTTCTATGTTCCAAGATCTGAAAAGTAGGAGAAGCAGTGGAAGCTCCGTGCATCTTATTTAACTGGGTTCAAAATAAAAGTCTTGGCCCGAATCTTTCCAGTTAGGACTATTTTTACCCTCGCTCTGTTTATCCATTAACCTGGTTGAAATTTGCCCATCACAGTGGCGCAACCACAATAAGCAAGTGGTCTTGGGGTTCACACCACACCTTAAGCCACACACACACACACCAAAAAAGTGGGTAACTTTAGCATTTGGTGCTAATGCGGCTGCTAGGCTTTATAATCGATTGGGTTCAGCATGTTGCAAGCACACCTGCTCGCCCCTTTCCTTCATGAAAAGCCTAACCCTAGTTCGGGCTTCTAGCCCTTCCGACGAGTTCCACTTAAGGCGTCAGTAAATCTACAAATACTAGAACCAGGTGGTATGGATGATGGAACCTGTAGTCAAATATGTATGGAAGACAAGGCTGTGTAGAGGAAGCGCTCTCGCCGAGAGATGGAGGGAGTCTGGAGGGTTTCAGGACCACGGAGAGTTCCTTTCGGGGGATGCTTTGCTAGATCTGTGTTGTGTGTGTTTTTTCCCTCTGGGTGAAATGAATTAAAATCCGCAATCGCGGATGATGAAGGGATGGAGACGCCTGCCTCTTAGCCAAATAATCGATGCAGCCTCTCGCCTGATAGACGGCTCTTGGGCACGCGGAAGGCGAGGAGAGCAACCCGAAACCCCTTCTCCCATTAAAGCCTGTGGCAGAGAGAAGGAAGGGACCGTGTAAGTAAAACCGAGTTTTCTTTCTGCTTGGCCCCTTAAAGCTCTGCACCTTTTACGACAACGCGAGGCCAGGAACTAGGGCTGCCGCTGTCCCTCGCCCCCCCTCCCCTCCCCTTCCTTCCCCTCCCCGCTGTGCCCATCTCTTGGACTGCTTTCTGCAAGAAGGGGGAGGAGCCGACATCCCACTTCCCCACCCCCACCCCCGCGGTCTTCGCCATCTGCCTCTGCGACCTTTCGCCTTCTCAAGGACAGAAGGCTGGAGGGAGTCGGGGAGACAGCAGGAAAAATAGACTTTTTCTAAACTTGTGGGTATAAGAAGGAACGGGGGGGGGGGTGGCGGGAGGAGGAGGACCAGAGAGGGAGGAAGGCAGAACCTCGGATCTGGGCCTCCAGATTTAATCGGGATGCTCAAAGCATTCTGCAGACTGCCTGGCCTATTTCTCTCCCCTTTACAATGTTCCCCCCGGTTCCAGTTTTGCAAACCTTCTAGGCATTGGGGCTCCCAACTATGATAAGCCAGGTGAGATTGTTTTCTCCACCCAGGTGTGTGTTTGTGTGTTACCCAGGTGGATATTAGACAGCATACGCTAGTGCTTGTGCTGTCTAATATCCAGCACAGGGGATCCCACTTGCAACCATCAGAGCTGAGGATTTTCCACCGGCCTGGTATGCAAAGCCATAGATGGTGCTCAGCCGGGCTTACTCCTCCCAAGGAACTGTGTGTGCAAAAGTGCAGTTAGGCACTCTGGATGGAGCTTAGCTAGGCTTCCCCTTTTTTCCTATTCTTGACACAGAGCTGTTAAGGAAGGAACCTGCCTAGGAGAGAAATTTGGCGTTAAAAAAAAATCAAATCTTTATTGGCTCAAAGCATGCACACACAGAAGGATGTGGCATGCACTAGGACAGCTCTACATCACAGCACCACTGCCACCTTCCAAGCAGAGCAGAGCAGGGAACTCAGCACAGCGCCATCTTAAATAGCTCTTTCTTTAAACCTTTATTGCTCACTCCTGATGTCACTGTGCGCGTTTTAAATATTTAAAACTTGGGGCATCTCTGTCAACAGATTTGTGGTGTGACAGAAGAAAAGCTAGTCGTATTTTATGAGTCTTATATAAATGTTTCAATTTTATTTTATTTTTTTAAGACAGATCCAACAGCAGAGCGACCTAAAAGGGATTTATTACATTAGGAACTATTCTACTTGCAGGAATAGCTTTTTTGTAACAGGAATAATCAAATCTGCATTTACAATTTATAATGAATCTCCAAGGAAGATTTATTTTACCAAACCAAGGCAAAGTTCTCGCTCCTTATTCCCTGTTTATCATTTGTATTATACCCGTTAATGAAAGTAGAAATCACAGTCTTTGCATATTTATTTGGAAATAAGAAGACCCATGTAACTCTGGCAGGATTCATACACTTAAAGCATGGCTTTTTGTGACATTGTGTTCAACATTCTGCTGAATACGCCATAAATGGTTTGGTTCGCATAATGCACGCACAACGTACATCAACGGTGCTGCAGGCACAAGGCGATTGTGAGAAAATATGCGGAGCCTGAGTTTTCAAAGCAGATCAGGGTTTAGGGATTCTAATTAGTGGTGTTGATTATCCATAAGGCATTAACTTTGCATCTTAATCTTCCAGAAATTAAAAGACAGCTGCACCCCTCTGATTTGATGGCTCAGAAAGCAGCCACGTACGTGTGTCGCGATATACCGGGGTATGTATGTGGTGTGGTCTTTTCTATTCTATGAAATCCAAAGTGCTTTCTGAATTCGTACATCATAACCTTGTAAGGCTTTCCAGAAATCCTTTGCAGATGAGGGTGTTTGAGTCATCTTTCAAAAGATATGATTGTCCTGGTTCATATGCAACCCCCACAGCTCCAAAAGGGAGAAATAGAATAATGGACGGAGGGGGAGAGGGAATATTGACTTTGAATATTCCCTCTCCCCCTTTGAAGCTTCTTTTCCTTTGCATTTCCCCCTCCCTTTTCTTCCAAATATGGATCTTGGCCTCCAAACAGGTCACTTTTTGAAAGAAAATGGCACTGGATAAGATCTGGGTTTTGATTCTGCTTGTTTTCTGAGGCGCCTGTTCATTGGGGATCTTTTCAGAATTACTAGCTGAGCCTAAAGGGGGATATATTTTAATGCCACTGCTGGGGAAATCAGTCAATTAAGCCATTGTAGCATGCATCAAATTATCCGCATGACTGGAGATGGAGTAACCATCTTGATAGGCTTTCTAAAGACAGGACCGCAGCCCTACCCATATTCAATCTATGCAGATCTACAGTATGAGAAGGCTAATCCTCAGTGGGGTTTTATGGGGGGTTTCCAGAGCAGGAAAAAAAATGCACTTTGGTATTGAGAGGACATTCATTAAATTTGTAGCTGCCATCTCAAATCAGGGATGCCACTTAGCAGAATTGTGGGTTCACAAATGCAGTGGGGGGACATTCATTAAATTTGTAGCTGCCATCTCAAATCAGGGATGCCACTTAGCAGAATTGTGGGTTCACAAATGTAGACCCAGTAAAAAGATGCATGTTTTATCCCTTATACTCCTCCTCCCCCCAGTTAGACTGCAGTGTTCAGAATAAAAAAAAATATGACTCAATTGCACCACTGGTTCTCCCAAGGCCAGTTCCTCTTTCAAAAGGGGATTGGCAAAAAAAGCCTATAGCTAGTTTTTTTTTTTTATCTCATGTATGTGTGCCATAAAGGATGGAGCAGTTTTTCAATGGTTTTGAATCATGTGTCCTTCTGCCACAGCATGGCGTGTTATCGGGGAAGGTCTTTTGCTAGTAACCTACAACTGCTAAAGCTGAGGATCGATTTAGGTCAATCAATCAGCTATGGGTTCCATCCCTGAATATTGTTATTCGGTCTGGCGTAAGGATTCCAGGGATCAAAAACAATCTCATTAAATGTAAAAACCCACCCACCCACCCAATTCTCATTTAACTTCTTGAGATGTTGGAAAATTCACCTGAGGACCTCACGAGAGAACAAAGGCTAAAAATGCATGGAAAATGGGTGAAAACTGGGCCATTTTTTAATTTAAAAATAATCATCATTTGAGGACTTTGTATGCACCGTTTCAGGTAGCTATAATAGATGTGCTGGCATTTGCAGACATTCCGCCAGTTCCTAATTTAGCCTGACTGTTAGTAAGTAGCCTGGATAGCTCAGCAGACTAAAAGCATTGTGATTAGCACCAGCTGTCTGCAATTACTGTAAGTTCAAATCTCACCAGGCTCAAGGTTGACTCAGCCTTCCATCCTTTCTAAAGTAGGTAAATTGAGGACCCAATTTATGGGGGCAATAAGCTGACTTTGTATAAATATATAAAAGTATGAAGGCTATTGCTTAACACATTGTAAGCCGCCCTGAGTCTCCGGAGAAGGACGGCATATAAATCAAATAAAAAAAAAAAAAAGTAGCTCAGGAATGAAATATCACACCTCCTGTAAGCCTCCCTTAAAGTGGGTATCTCTAGAGCAGTGTTTCTCAACCTTGGTAGCTTGAAGATGGGTGGACTTCAACTCCCAGAATCCCCCAGCCAGCGCTGCTGGCTGGGGGATTCTGGGATTTGAAGTCCACCCATCTTCAAGCTACCAAGGTTGAGAAACACTGCTCTAGAGGTAAAAGAGAAATTGCATTTTTCTGCCCCATTGTTAATTCTCTGCTTTTAGAGAGGTGACCAAGCCAAAGGAAAAAGCCTCGTTTTCTGCGCGACATGCTGATTTTGAATTTTGTTTCTGATACGTTTCAAATATTTAGCCATGTTAAGCGTATACCGCTATCACCTACGCTGGTACAGTCCGTTATAGAATGGTGCTGAATTTATTGTGCAAGGCACAATAAATAAATTCACTCTGAAGGGATCAGAGATCAGAAGCATTGGGCCTTTCTTGCTGATGAAACTGGAAACCCTAACCATACAAGAACACCGCAGTGGTCTAATGGTTGAAACAATGCTTTTAAAAGCGTGCGTAGCATCTTGGTTAATGCAATCCAGGGGCTGCAGTCTTTCATGTTTTGATAGATACCCTAGACAAGCCCATATATGCCTTTACATTCTCTGGCCAAGGATGTAAAGGCATGACAATTTCAAACTGCAGAACTGACCATGTGCCTCCAGCAAGAAAGCCATAATACTGACTAGCCCTGAGCTCCTAAAACAATTTTTAAAAAAAATGGCCTTATGATGTGCAACATTACACAGCATGTTAGACAGCATATTAAAAGGCAGAGATATCACCCTGCCAATAAAAGTGTGTACAGTCAAGTTTTCCCAGTTGCAATGGATGACTGTGAAAGTTGGACCATAAGAAAGGCTGAACGTCAAAGAATGGAGGCCTTTGAACTCTGGTGCTGGGGAAGACTCCTGTGAGTCCCTTGGACTGCAAGACGATCAAAGCAGTCAGTCCTAGAGGAGATCAACCATGACTGCTCTTTAGAAGGCCAGATCCTGAAGAGGAAACTCAAATACTTTGGCCACCTAATGAGAAGGAAGGACTCACCAGAGAAGAGCCTAATGCTGGGAAAGACTGAGAGCAAAAGAAGACAATGAGGTGGCTGGATGGAGTCACTGAAACAGTAGGCGTGAGCTTAAATGGACTCCAGAGGTAGAGGACAGGAAGGCCTGGAGGAATGTTGTCCATGGGGTCAACGACACGACTTCGCAACTAACAACAAATGATTGCAATGCCTCTGCCATTAACATACTTTTGTGCCTCCTGTTATCAGGTCAAAGAACAGGTGACCTAGGACAGCACAGAAAGGTATTCCTGTTTTTTGTTTTAAGCCTAAAAACAGTTTTGGTTTTAATTAGTGTAGTGACCAAGGAAAAATGAAGGAGAGGGGAAGGAGGGGCCTTGTTAGAATGTGCCTTAAAATATTTGTCCAATTTTTGTCTTTTATCAAATTCTCCTTAGAACTACACGCTTTGGGGGGGGGGAACCAGAATTCCCATATTTTCTCTCTTCTTATGTAGTTGAATGATAGGAATTGGAATAAGAATGACCTGAGTTCAGGTTCCTCTCTTTCACAGCTATCTTCTTTGGTCAAATTTGGACTGCTTTGAAATTTAAATATGTAAACGAAATAATTTGGCAGTAAAGATATAGGACTTAATTTAGTATTTATTCCTATATCTTTTGAATCAGGGCCGAGAACATAACTTCTGGAAACGCTCCTATTGCAGGTAGTCCTCGACTTAAAACAGTTCAGTTAGTGACCATTCCAAGTTACAAGAGAATGAAAGAAGTGTGAAAAATGTTCAGACTTAAACGACTTTTGCAGCATCCCTCTGGTCACGTGATCAAAATTCGGAGGGTTGGCAAGTGACTCATGTTTATGACGGTTGCAGTGTCCTGGAGAGGGGGGTGTCACATGATCTCCTTTTGTGACCTTCTGACAAGCAAAGTCAATGGGGAAGCCAGGTTCACTTAACCAGGTTAACACTGAAGCCAGGTTGTGTTAGTAACTTGACAACTGCAGTTTTTCACTTAACAACTATAGCAAGAAAGATTGCAAAATGGGACAAAATTTGCTTAACAAATGTCCTCCTTAGCAATAGAAATTTTGGGCTCAATTATGGTCATAAGTCAAGGACTATCTGCATTGTTAGATGTTCCCTGGATGGATGAAAATACGAATATTGTTGGATTTCTCTTGAATTTCCATCAATGTTCCTTGAGTTTGTAAGAGGGGGGCTTAGGAAGAAAGCTAAAACTAAGGTTGGTTTTTGACTAGACACCAAAACTGACATTGTTGCAATCAAGGTGAAAACAAGACCACAGATAGTCAAGTGCTGTAGTCCAAGGGTCTCCAACCTTGGCAACTTGGAGACCCCTGCTGTAGTCAGTTCTTTGCTTTGCACACAAACATCTGAAAATGGGCAGCCAGACAAAGGAAGTGCAGGTATTAATAATTAAAATAGCACTCTAAACATCGACCATCATGCTTTTTAGCTCTTGCAGCATAATCTAGAAGACCAACCGACGTGGCGTTATTAAGCTTATTTCAATTTTAGAGAAGAGCAACGAATCATCCATTAAGTCAGAGTGAAATTTCTGCCAAATGTAAGTTTGCTATATATATATAAAAACAGGAACACCCCTGTGATATTTATATCTTTTTTTTCTTTCTTAATATTGGGAAGATGCACCTTTCCGAGATGAGTGAAAGGGTTGAAATTTTTATATCTTCGCCTTGGCCATCGTGACTGCATTCAGTACCGTGTTTCCCCAAAAATAAGACTGGGTTTTATATTAATTTTTGCTCCAAAAGATGCATTAGGGCTTATTTTCTGGTTAGATCTTATTTTGGGGGAAATATAGTACTAAATGCATCCATCTGGCTGACAATCTTAACTGAGGCTTATTTTGTGGGGAAGGGCTTATATTACGAGCATCCTGAAAAATCGTGCTGGGACTTATTTTCCGGTTGAGTCCTATTTTTGGGGAAACAGGGTACGTAGCCAATGGCAAAATGCCTTGAAAAACAAGTTGGCGTCCACTCTGTTCAAGGAAACAGTACAGGGCATTAACCGGGCACAATCTGTCTCCTCTTTTGGTGGCCAGGAAAACAGGCATGGTCATCAACCTCAGTTCGTGTCCTGTCAAGTCGTATCAGAGGCTGCACACCATGAAATGCAATTTCTTTAGCAATTTGATAGTGGCAACCACCATTTCTTTTTGGAAGTGTTTGAGCTGTGCCCGAAGAGCCATATGGCCAGGGATACCTTAATTTAGATCCTTGCATTGAACAAGGAGTTTGAGTTCATTGACCCTAATCGTACCTTCCAACTGAGACTCGGTGATTCTAAAGGGGAGAAAGAGCTGAATGAAAAAGTTTTTTAAAAAAAAAAACTTTTAAAAAAAGAGATTGAGACAAGCAAATCTAAAAGGCATCCAGAGTAAATGAAAGAAGTTCTGACTTGTGCTTGCGTGTTCTTGATAGCCACAGTGACAGTAGAAAGACATGGGTTCAGATGTTGGCTCCATACTTGGAGCATGCAATGTTGGAAAACCACAGGTCATCGTTAAAGGCAGGCAAGGTGCCCTTTTATGCCCTATGGCCACTTTGGTGGTTTCTGTGTTTTAAAAATGCCAAAGAAAGAAATGAAAAATAACCCACCTGTTACTAGGTTAGAAGCATAGAGTCATAAAGGGACTTTGGAGGTTTTCTATCTAGTCCAACACCCTGCTCAAGGCAGGAGATCTTATACCATCCTGAATCTTCTTTTTTTTAATCTCCAGCAATGGAGCACCTGCTCCATATCCATTTTAGTAAAGGTAAAGGTTCCCCTCGCACATATGTGCTAGTCATTCCCGACTCTAGTTGGCGGTGCTCATCTCCGTTTTAAAGCCAAAGAGCCAGCGCTGTCCCCAAAGACGTCTCCGTGGTCGTGTGGCCGGCCTGACTCAACGGCACCAAAGGCACACGGAACGCCTTCCCACCAAAGGTGGTTCCTATTTATCTACTTGCATTTTTTACGTGCTTTCAAACTGCTAGGTTGGCAGAAGCTGGGACAAATAACGGGAGCTCATCCCTGTTACACAGCACTAGGGATTTGAACCGCTGAACTGCCGACCTTTTGATTGATAAGCTCAACGTCTTAGCCACCGAGCCACCGCATCCCTTAGAATATCCATTTTAGTAGCATGCAAACAGTTCCCATCAATTCGGCTTTTCGCATGAAGATTAGCAAATTGGTGATGGTAATCCCAACATAGCTTGTTTTCAGAGGTTGATTGAGAGTTGCCATACAACACAGCTGGAGAGCATCAAACTGCTCCTCTCAATCTTCCTGTTATGGCATTCCTGTTAAGCCCTTTAAGGTAAAGTAAAGCTTAACTCAACATATCCCTACGAGCACAATTTCCGCTTTAGAAGCAGTTGTGAAGAATTGAGCAACTGCACCGTCTTTTCTGAAATTGTTGAAGGTTGTTTTTTTTTTTAATGCCCAGTTTAGTCTACGGCGTTGGGATTTTTTTGGTGCTCTCATACCAGAGGTGGGTTTCACATATTTTTACCACCGGTTCACCATGCGCGCATATGCTTGTGCATATGCTCACTTCACACGTGTGTGCACCTTTCGTGCATGCACCCAGCCTTGAAAACGTGCCTAAATAGGACAGCATAGAAGGCCCACCCACGATCGCTGCTACCGGTTCGCCCAAAACTGGCTGAATACCCAGCACTGTCTCCTACCCATGGGATAAGCAGGTTCAGTCCTGCTTGGATTTTTAAGACCAGCCAATGTTAGTTGACTGCCATCTAGCTGTGCTAATGTGACCCTTACTGTAGTTCCCCCCGAAAAAGAGAGAGAGACGCAATTATTTTATTTACTTCTTCAAGCCGAATAGGTAGTGATTTTTCCATCAGCTGCAAGGTTGGATTAAGAGAAGTTCTTCCATCTGCTACAAGGAGGTTTGCATGGGATAGTTTAAAAAAGGAGGGGGAGAATACTGCCTCCATAACAGACCAACTGAAATTCTGTCCATTTTTAATATATGTGTCACATTTGATGCGCATAAAAGGCAAGGCAAGCTTTGACTGCATCATTGTGGCCCCGGGTCTGCTGTACAGTCCAATCCTCAGTGGAAATTATCAATTACAGTAACTGCTTCTGAACACTTCAAAATGTTATTTATTTATTTTTTAACCCACCTTTCAGGTTGCATTGCCCTCCGAAGCCAGTTGATGAGACAAGAGCCAGTGCCTGGTTAAACATGGCTTTAAACATCCTTAAACAAGCAACAATTAAAGCCTTTTGTTTGCTTTCCTTGTGTATGTAGAGCACAATTCCTGCCAGATGCAGAACGGAATTAATTTGGTGTTCTGAGTTCTTTTACAAAGACAGCAGTTGATCATGCCATATATTGAGTCCTCTTTGGGTTCTACTGCCATAATTTAATGGCACAATTTCCAAAATTTCAGGAGCAGAATTTCCTGTCATCTTAAGGTGGGGATCCCTGTATGTCTATCGGTCAGTTGGTCAGTCTGTCTCTCTAAATCTCCCTTTTTATGACCCTGTAATCCCTTAATTCAGGGTTGAATTGGGGCAACTAAATGGAGCTGAGTGTTTACTCAGGCTGGATGCCCTTCCTAATGCCACGCAGAGTTCGCAACAGGTTTTTGTTTTATTTTTTGCACCCAAGGAGAGAATTATCTGCTGCTACCTAGTATTGAACTCTCAACCTTCTAAATGGGAGGTGAATGTCTTCACCACTAGGCCACCACACTGCTCTGTCTATTTCAATAGTGGGTTTCAAAACCCGTCGCTGCTGGTATACTCATGGGCACTTGCTCGCACGCATGCGTGACGTTTCTGCAGAAGCATCAGGGCAGGTGGGCGGAGCCTCCTGCGGGCACCACCGGTTCACCCAATCCGGGGCGAACTGGTAGCAACCCACCACTAGTCTGTTTGTTTGTTTGTTTGTCTGTCTCTATCTATCTATCAACTATCCATCTATCAATCTATCAATCCATCGATCCATCCATCGATCCATCCATCATCCATCATCCATCATTCATCTAGCTAGCTAGCTAGCTAGCTAGGTAGCTAGCTAGTTCTCTCTCTCTCTCTCTCTCTCTCTCTCTCTCTCTCTCTCTCCCTCCCTACCTACCTACCTACCTACCTACCTCTATTTCTATCTATATCTACCTACCTACCTTCTATTTCTAATCTACCTACCTCTATTTCTATCTATATCTACCTACCTACCTCTATTTCTATTTCTATTTACCTACCTACCTTCTATTTCTATCTATATCTACCTACCTACCTCTATTTCTATCTATATCTACCTACCTACCTCTATTTCTATCTATATCTACCTACCTACCTCTATTTCTATTTCTATTTACCTACCTACCTTCTATTTCTATCTATATCTACCTACCTACCTCTATTTCTATTTCTATTTACCTACCTATCTTCTATTTCTATCTATATCTACCTACCTACCTCTATTTCTATTTCTATTTACCTACCTACCTTCTATTTCTATCTATATCTACCTACCACCTCTATTTCTATCTATATCTACCTACCTACCTCTATTTCTATCTATATCTACCTACCTACCTCTATTTCTATTTCTATTTACCTACCTACCTTCTATTTCTATCTATATCTACCTACCACCTCTATTTCTATCTATATCTACCTACCTACCTCTATTTCTATCTATATCTACCTACCTATCTTCTATTTCTATCTATATCTACCTACCTACCTACCTACCTATCTCTATTTCTATCTATATCTATCGACCTACCTACCTACTTACCTACCTACCTAAACACTTGTTTGAAAAGATTTGTGTGTGAGACAACTCTGGGTTCTTTGCTCATCCTTTATGGCTTTTTTCTCCACACCTTTGAGCCCAGGGCCATGAAAAATTTGCCTACCTTTCTCGCAGAGAACCAGGGGTGCCCCACCAGGTAGAGTCAACACCTCAAGATGGCAACTGCAATGATGTGATCCAAGCTCCACCCATTCTTATGCAAAAAACACACTGAGCTGCAATTGCATTCTTCCGGCCATTTTCTTGGCTGTTTTGAGAACGTCCGGTGTTCACCCCTGCAAACTACCCTCTGACAGTTTGATCTTTTCATTTTAATGAACCTTAAAACATATACACAGTTGGCTTGTGAACACTGTGTCCCATAAGGTAATGTATTCTTTTTTTAAAATTCCTTTATTTGCTCAATTTATATACCAAGCTCAGGAGCCGAAGAAGCAGTCATATCTCCCCCCTCCTATTATTTTTGTGCACAACAACTCTGAGGTAAGTTGGATTGATGGAGAATGACTGTCCTAAAGCTACCCAACTGAGTTTCCAGGCTGAGGAAAGTCCCAGGATTCTCCAAAGGCAGTCCAATGGCTAAATAAAGGTAAAGTTTCCCTCGCACATATGTGTTAGTCATTCCCGACTCTAGAGGGCAGTGCTCATCTCCGTTTCAAAGCCGAAGAGCCAGCGCTGTCCGAAGACCTCTCTGTGGTCATATGGCTGGCATGACTCAACGTCAAAGGCGCACGGAACGCTATTCCCTTCCCACCAAAGGTGGTCCCTCTTTTTCTATGTGCATTTTTATGTGCTTTCGAACGGCTAGGTTGGCAGAAGCTGGGACAAGTAACAGGAGCTCACCCTGTTACGCAGCACTAGGGATTCAAACCGCTGAACTGCCGACCTTTCGATCGACAAGGTCAGCATCTTAGCCACTGAGCCACTGCATCCCTTTAATGGCTTAATACTTATCAGCATAATGGTTCTTACAATGCTGAACTGATGTAACCCCTGATTCAATGAATTGAACTGTGCTGGAAATGAAATATTCTTGACCTCGCCCTCAGAACAGTCAAAGTAGAATCGTATGTATACATGGGGAAGGATGATGTGCAGAGACGGAACAGTATGTCTTTTCTTGCATGTGTATGCTAGGTTTTAAATGACTGCATTTTGTATAAATAAAGTATCCACTTTCCCCCACCCTTAATAAAATGACTCTTGTGTTGGATCTCCTTAAGCAACGAGTTGCGGTCCTGTATGCAAGTGGGAGAAACAAATTGCTTGCGTTATCATCATTCTGATTTTTAATCAGCCCAGTAACTGACAAAATTGCTGTGTCTTTTAAAAACAACAACGCACGATTCTGAAACTTATTTTAAAATCCAGAAAAAATGCAAGCTGGGCAATAAAAGGAACGATTAGCATAAGAAATTGCACACGTTTTTAATGTCTACCATAACTTGCTGCCTTCCAGATGTCTGGATGGATCTTGTGCAGTATTTTAGCACACATAACCGACAACAACCCACCAGGAACCACATCTTAGGTAGAAATGGAAATTCCCAGTTCTAATCTTACCCATAAACATCCATTTTGGGGCCCTACTTACAACAGTTCATTTAGCCACCGTTTGAAGTTGCAACCGCACTGAAAAAAGTGAGTTATGACCATTTTTCACATAACTGTTGCAGCATCCCCCTGGTCAAATGATCAAAATTCAGATGCTTGGCAACTCATATTTATGACCGTTGCAGAGTCCCGGGGTCGTGTAATCCTCTTTTGCGACCTTCTGACATGCAAAGTCAATGGGGAAGCCAGATTCACTTAACAACTGTGTCACTAATTTAACATCTGAAGCGATTCACTTAACAACTGACAAGGTTGCAAAAGGGGGTAACACTCACTTAAGAAATGTCTCACTTAGCAACAGAAATGTCGGGCTCAGTTGTGGTCGTAAGTCGAGGACTACCTGTATAACATTCAGCAATGTATAGCAATAGCACTTAGACTTATATTCCACTTCATAGTACTTTTACAGCCCTCTCTAAGTGGTTTACAGAGTCAGCATCAGAGTGGGTTCCAGCAGGTTCTAACCAGTTCTGGAGAACCCGTAGCGGAAATTTTGAGTAGTTCGGAGAACCAGTAAATACCACCTCTGGATGGCCCCGCCCCCATCTATTCTCTGCCACCCGAGTCCCAGCTGATTGGGAGGAAATGGGGATTTTGCGGTACCCTTCCCCTGGAGTGGGGAGGAAATGGAGATTTTACAGTATCCTTTCCCTGCCCACCAAACCATGCCATGCCCACCAAACCATGCCATGCCCACCAAGCCACACTCACAGAACCAGTAGTAAAAAAAAATTGAAACCCACCACTGGTCAGCATATTGCCCCCCAACAATCTGGGTCCTCATTTTACCCACCTCGGAAGGATGGAAGGCTGAGTCAACCTTGAGCCAGTGAGATTTGAACTGCTGGACTGCAGCTAACAGTCAGCTGAAGTAGCCTGCAGTGCTGCACTCTAACCACTGTGCCACCGTGGCTCTATGTTAAACACCACCTACAAATATTGTTGGGTTGAGCTCCGAGCTTGACGTTTTGTCCCTATTGGTGAAGACATCTTCAGTGCGCTTTGGATTGGGCTTGTCTAAAGGCTCCCCCAGACAAACACAATCCAAAGTGCATTGAGAATGTCTCCTTGAATGGGGACGAAACATCTGCAACCAAATCACCAAGCTCGGAGCTCAACCCAACAACATGTCTACCAACCCGAGCTACTACTATTCAAAGACATTTCAACCACCTACAGATTTCCCCATTATCACTGGAAGAGATTTACCTCCTTGCAGGATCAAATGCAAACAATGCCATATTGGTTTTAAATGGGAAATTGCTTCCATTGCTGGAATTCTTCATCTCAATAAATGTTTAAAGTGCGGTTGGAAAACAACCACTTCTCATTTTAGGCAGCTGTCCAAGAGGCTTAGATTCCCTCTCTCCTCAACTAATTTAGGCTTGGAGAAACTTGATGAATAGAATCCCAAGTGTTGTTCATGCTGCAGGCTGATTGTTGTGGCCTGTTGGCTGCCGGCTCCTCCAGCAGCTGAATCAGAGGAAGAGGAAGAGGCGTGGGAGTCTGGGTCAGCATCAAGGCAACCTGAGAGCTTTGATGGGGAAGAGGGAATGAAGCTGGCAGAGAGAGAGAGAGAGAGAGAGACAGAGACAGAGACAGAGACAGAGGCAGAGCCTGGGCCAGCCGTCAGTCCTCAGATGGAGAGTCAACAGTCCCCAGGTCTGGAGGTGGCTGATGAGGAAGAAGAGGAACAGCTGGGTCCAGTGCCTGGCATGCATATGCACAGAAGGCAGAGGAGAGGAGAGCAGTGGAAATCCGTGGGCAGATCTTTGGGCTGGAAGAGCCACCACTTCTAGTGAAGCCCCACCCTAGCTCTGAGGATAAAAGACCGGGGGGCGGAGATAAATAAATGTGGCAGACAATTTTTCATCTCCCGGCTGGACAGATTTGTTAGCCTGCGGTGAGAGAGAAACTTTTTACTTCTGGTGCTCCTAATAAAAGAATCATTTATTTAACTTCAGAGGGTTTGTTGAGTTTGGGGAGCTGGGCGAGAACACTGATGTTCTAGTTTCTATTCAGAGAAATTGCAACTGAATTACTCCCTCCTGGTAACTTGTATGCCGGGACCAAATGCCTTTTGCATCCCTCTGTAGCCTACGCAGCAGCTGTATCACCATATTTCCACGTGGCAAGAGCAGCTCGCACAGAGGGAATTTGCTAGGCTCAGGGATTGCACAAACATCTCACGGCTCCTGGCTGCATACACACACACACACACACACACACACACACACGTTACTGGCGGCTTGGAAATGGACAAACTCTATGCGCTAGCAACAGGAAGAAGGAGCCACAGATGAAAGGCAAGCCAACTGCACCAGTTGGGATTAAAACAGAAGCTGTTAGTAGAGAATGACAGAAAACAGCTCACTATATTAAACAAAATGAGAAAGGCTGTAGCAAGCTTTCCTACTACGATTTCTTCCAGATATCTGGGAATTCAATTTCCATTACCCACTACTCAAACTACCCCTGTGAAAAACTGGAGGATCTGGAAAGACCAAACTACAAGGTAGTCCTTGACTTATAACATTGATCGAAGTTACAATGGGAAAAAAGTGACTTATGACTGTTTTTCGTGCTTACGATGGTTTCAGCATTCCCACGGTCAGGTGATCAGAATTCACACCTTGAACTGACTCATACTTATGACGTTGCAGTGTGCCGGGGTCATGAGATCACTTTTTGTGAGCTTCTGACCAGCAAAGTCAATGGGGAAGCCAGATTCATTTAACAACCTTAACTTAACTGCAGTGATTCCCTTAGCAGCTGTGGCAAGAAAGGTTGTAAAATGGAGCAAAATTCACTTAACAAATGTTTCGCTTAGTGTCAGAAATGTTGGGCTCAATTGTGGTCATAAATCAAGGACTACCTATAATAGCTCCTGGGAGCTTAGCACATTTAAAAACCTCCCTTTTCTTTATCTGCAACTCTCCTCCCATCCTTCGGTTACCACACTCCCCGTTCTCCTCATCATTTCCTCTTTCTGCCTTTGGTTCCCCTCATTTTATTTACTTAATGCGTATCCCCCCATCCCCATCTCATTCAGCAAAGCAACTCTTTTTCATCTTTGATCTCTATTACTTTCTATGAGATGAACCGTATTTTTAAAAAATGAGCAAATGTTATATTACTTCAGCCTGTAGGAATCGGAGCCCACTTTTTCCCCTCAGATCTCTCCTGCTGCGTCTTATAATTTTCACCTCAGTGCAGTTTACCAGCAGTGGTGCTTAAGCTCTGAGGCTGCCCTCAATGTTCTATGACAGAGAAAAACTGAGCATTGGCTGCCAAGAGTGTCACAACCGAGGCCATCAAACCAGTGGTGAAATCCAAATTTATCTACTACCAGTTCTGTGGGCATGGCCTGGTGGGCATGGTGTGGCTTGGTGGGCATGGCAGGGGAAGGATATTGCAAAATCTCCATTCCCACCCCACTCCTAGGGGAAGGATATTGCAAAATCTCCATTCCAGAGGTGAGTTTCAGCAGATTCTCACCAGTTCTGGAGAACCAGTAGCGGAAATTTTGAGTAGTTCAGAGAACCTGTAGTAAAAATTCTGACTGGCCCCGCCTCCATCTATTCTTTGCCTAGCAAGTCCCAGCTGATTGGGGGGAAATGGAGATTTTGCAGTAACCTTCCCCTGGAGTGGGGAGGGAATGGAAATTTTACAGTATCCTTCCCTTGCCACACCCACAGCCACACCCACAGAAGTAGTAAAAAATTATAAAACCCACCACTGCTCCATTCCACCCCACTCTGGGGCCAGCCAGAGGTGGTATCTGCCAGTTCTCTGAACTACTCATAATTTCTGCTACAGGTTCTCCAGAACCTGTCAGAACGTTCTGGATTTCATCCCTGCATCAAACCCTGTGAGAGGCAGCAACTGTATTGTGTTTGGTTCCTCTGGGCCAAATCAAGGTGTATGTGTACATACTAAAACAGCTCAAAGGCCATCTGGGGAAAGATGCAGAAAAATAGAATCCAGATTTTGTTGGAGCTTGTTATCAATCATAGTGGAGAGGGTCACTTGGAGACAATTGCTCCACTGAACTTCATCTACCCTGGAGTATTAGAATACAATAACAGACTTGGAAAGGACCTTGGAGGTCTTCTAGTCCAAACCCCTGCTTAGGCAGGAAACCCTACACCACTTCAGGCAAATGGTTATCCAACATCTTCTTAAAAACTTCCAGTGCTGGAGCATTCACAACTTCTGGAGGCAAGTTGTTCCGCTGATTAATAGTTCTCACTATCAGGAAATTTCTCCTTAGTTCTAAGTTGCTTCTCTCTTTGATTAGTTTCCACCCATTGCTTCTTGTCCTGTCCTTAGGTGCTTTGGAGAACAATTTGACTCCCTCTTCTTTGTAGCAGCCCCTGAGATATTGGAACACTGCTATCATGTCTCTCCTAGTCCTTCTTTTCATTAAACTAGACATGCCCAGTTCCTGCAACTGTTCTTCATATGTTTTAGCTTCCAGTCCCCTAATCATCTTTGTTGCTCTTCTCTGTATTGCTTCTAGAGTCTCCACATCTCTTTTACATCCTGGCGACCAAAACTGAATGCCGTATTCCAAGTGTGGCCTTACCAAGGCCTTGTAAAGTCGTATTAACACTTCAGGTGATCTTGATTCTATCCCTCTGTTTATGCAGCCTAGAACTGTGCTGGCTTTTTTGGCAGCTACTGCACACTGCTGGCTCGTATTTAAATGGTTGTCCACTAGGACACCAAGATCCCTCTCCCAGTTACTACTATTAACCTACTTGAATTGATGACTGTCAGTCATACAGGTACAGTTGTCTGGAAGTCATGACAACTGGACTTTTGTTGTTGTTGTTGTTGTTTGAAATGTTTCTATTTATTTATTTATTTATTTATTTATTTATTTATTTATTTATTTATTTATTTATTATTTATTTATTAGATTTATATACCGCCCTTCTCCTTACGGACTCAGGGCGGTGAACAGCCGAATAAAAAATTCAGTACATAAAAGTTAAAAAATTTTAAAACACATATACGTTTGGCTGAGAATTAAAACAAAATAAATATTAAAATGCAGCAACTCTACAAACATTAAAAAATTTTAAAAATTTTAAAAATTCAACAGGGATCAGGCTAAACCGGCAGGTTGAAAAAGATGAGTTTTTAGGGCCCAACGAAACATCCGGAGGTCGGAGGTTATTCTCAGTTCTGGAGGAAGATCATTCCAGAGGGTAGGGGCTGCCACAGAGAAGGCTCTCCCCCTGGGGGTCGCCAGCCGGCATTGTCTGGCTGACGGCACCCTGAGGAGGCCCTCTCTGTGGGAGCGAACTGGCCAGTGGGAGGCAATTGGCGGCAGAAGGCGGTCCTGTAAGTACCCTGGGGTCCCCTTAACCAACTTACTCAGAATGGAGAAGCTTCTTGGATAAGCCACAAAACATTTCAGACCAAAAAGAAATCCAGTTGCCATGATGCAACTTCCAGATAAGTTGCTTGAGCTCTGCCTTTGATGTCTTCCATCAAATCATTTATCTTATACGCTAAACACTATCTCAGCCATACGCTAAATAAATAAAATAAATAAATAAATTTCTCTTATAGGGTCCTCCTTTTCCAGACCTCTCTGATTTTGGAATTATTAGCATAAGATCTGACATTCCTAAGTAGAAATGAAGAAATGCCCAAAGGCTTATCACAATGCAAATATTCTAGCATTGATTAAATTTATATTTACCAACAAAGAAATTTGGATAGACCAGGTTGCCCTGATTAAAAAACAAACACTTAATCTGTCCCTTGGTATAGCTGACAAAGCGAGGAGAGCCCATGGCTTAGTGGTTAATACATCTACCTAATATGTAAGTAGCCCAGGTTCGAATCCCAGAAGGGTATGGCTAGCTGATGAGAGCTAAAAAAGTAAAGGTAAAGGTGCCCCTCGCGCATATATGCTAGTCATTCCTGACTCTAGGGGGCGGTGCTCATCTCCGTTTCAAAGCCAAAGAGCCAGAACTGCCAAAGACGTTTTCGTGGCCATGTGGCCAGCATGACTAAATGCCAAAGGTGCATGGAACACTGTTACCTTCCCAATTTTTCTACTTACATTTTTTACGTGCTTTCGAACTGCTAGGTTGGCAGAAGCTGGGACAAGTAACAGGAGCTAACCTCATTACGCGGCACTAGGGATTCGAACCACTGAACTGCTGACCTTTCAATGATAAGCTCAACGTCTTAGCCATTGAGCCACCGCATCCCCTGATGATAGCTAAATAGCTTTAAATATATTTATACTAGTCTCCCTTTATTTCTTTGTTGGTAAATTAAAATGTAACACAAAAATAGTCTGTCATGAAAGCGACTGCCTGTGAAGCTCCTGGATTGGGACTGAAAGGCAAAAGTGGAAGCAGTATGCTCCATCCCATATTTGGGTAGATCAGGTTGCCCAGATTTTAAAAAAAACAACACTTAATTCTAGCATTGGCTTACCCAGCGTTTAGCTGATGGCTACCATATCATCTGTGCCCTACAGAACGAGGGCACATTATAGAAACCACAGTGAATCATCACAGACGCAAATAAGTGCTTCTTTTGCTGGATTGCAAAAGATGTAGTACTTACTTGTGTAGTAGAAGCGGGATTCTGCTGGTTTCTATCAACAAAGACCATTTAGCCGATCATAGGACCGGGTTATGTTTCCTAAGAGGGGCAAAATGCATCCATTAACAATTTCTATTGAAACAGGAGGACCTAAACTCATCAACGAAGCAGCAGATCAGCTCCAAGGACTCCAATTAATGTCTCTACAAAAGATCTTATGCATTGTGGGCTACATGTGGCTTTAAAGCAAGGATTTTAAGTGGGCTTGATATTTCCTGTTGTGGTCAGCCCTCCTTGAAATCATAATTCCTCCTCCAGTTGCCTCCTCCCAGAGCTCATTGGTCATTTTTCTCCATAGCAACCACTATCATAGGAAGCTGAGTGGGGAATAAGTTCAGGGATGCCAATTTAGGTCGGTCTGCTTTTGAGAAAAATCGAAAAGGAGAAGCAGAGGTAGGTTTGTGCAGCTCGTGTTGAGAATTCATCAAGTCAAGCCATTCTCCAGAGAAAGGTTCTTGCCTCTTTTGGGCTTGCATCTACAGTAGTGGTCAAAATTGTGGAAATCTTTTGGGAAAAGCATATTTTCTAAAACTAGCTAATAATGCCACTTTTTTTTAATAGTATCATAAAAATATATATCAATGGAAAGATAATTTAATCAAGAATGTAATGCAATAACTTGAAGGATTTACTATTAGAATAGCAGTTACAGTATAAAGAAGAAAAGTGAAACAGGTAGAAAAAACAAGATACAGAAAAATGATCACCATAGAAAAAATGAGATATACCAAAATGATCCCCATGTCAGTTAATCCTTAGTTGGGTAACCTTTAGCATGAATGACGGCCTTACAACGCCTTCCTGTGGAGTGAACCAAGTCTTTTAGTGCTGCAGCTGTTATCATGTGAAACCAAGATTGAATGATGGCTTCTATGAATTGGGTTTTATTGTTGGGTAGCTTCTGACTAACATGTTTCTTTATTCGGCTCCATAGATTTTCAATTGGGTTAAAGTCTGGGCTATTCCCAGGCCATTCCAGCAGTGGAATATGATTATCTTGAAACTCCAAAAAAAAAAAAAGTGGAGTTATTAGCCGTCAAAAATACACTTTTTCCAAAAGGTTTTCACAATTTTGACCACTACTGTAAGTGGTCTAATGATCTTCCCTGTCAAGATCAGCATACAATAGGTCCATGTTTCTCAATCTTGGACACTTTAAGATGTGTGGACTTCAACAGCCAGAGTTCTCCAGGCAAGGATGGTGCCTGGGGAATTCTGGGAGTTGAAGTCCACACGTCTTCTAGAGGTCAAAGCTGAGAAACACTGCCCTAGGAGCTATGGAAAGGTGGACTATCTTCCCATTTCAGTTCTGGTTATTACATTACATTCCGGTCAACACTGATAGCAGCGTTCCAATATCTCAGGAGTTGCCACAAAGAGGGAGTTAAGCTATTCTCCAAAGCACCTGAGGGTAGGACAAGAAGCAATGGGTGGAAATTAATCAAGGAGAGAAGGATACTGCAAAATCTGCATTCCCTCCCCAGTCCAGGGGCAAGGATATTGCAAAATCTCCATTCCCACCTCACTCTGGGGCCAGCCAGAGGTGGTGTTTGACGGTTCTCCAAACTACTCAAAATTTCCGCTACCGTTTCTTTAGAACCTGTCAGAACCTTCTGGATTTCATCCCTGCTAGAGGGGATTACCATGAGCTCACATCGATGGCATTTAGTTTTTGAATCAAGCCTGCTTTCTTCATTGCTCTAGCCCTTTTTCTTTTTTTTTTGGCACACAGCTCCTAAACAGTTAAATGATCCTTGGCTTTAAAAAGACGATGCATGCACTTAGTAGATGGAAATAACCTGGTGGAATGGGAAGGCGCAAGGCAAGGGAAATGAGGTGTGGAAGTCAGAGAAAGTAATATGCAAATGGTATGCAGCCACAATTAATTAGAAAAAAAACTTAGAGGACAAAAGGAAGTCAAGAGCCCCAAACTGCAGGGAATTATTATTCATAGAGAGATGGTGCAACGTCTTAAAAACATCTTTGGGTCCCTGCATTAGAACCATAAGTAGTCCTTGACTTACGACAGTTCATTTTATGACCATTCAAAGTTACAATGGCACTGAATAAAGTGACTTATGACCAGGGGTGAAATTCACTTATCTTTCCTTATCAGCTCGCAAATGTGAGCTCGTGCGCCTCCTCCATGCATGCACAGAGGGTCAAAAATAGGACATGATGACATCTAAGAGAGTGGATGGAACCTCCCGCCGCTGCCGCTACCATTGCGCAATCTGGATAGATCCGGCTGAATTTCACCACTGCTTATGACCATTTTTCACAGTAACAACCTTTGAAGCATCCTCGTGGTGCATTCAAAATTCAGATGCTTGGCAACTGGTTCATATTTATACGATGATTGCTGACGGGGTCATGTGATCGGCTTTTGCGACCTTCTGACAAGCCAAATCAATGGGGAAGCCAGATTCGCTTAACAACCAGGTTGCTCACTTAACAACGTCAGTGATTCACTGAACAACTGCGGCAGGAAATGTCATAAAATGAGGCAAAGCTCACTTAAAAAATGTCTCACTTAACCACAGAAATTTGGGGCTCAATTTGCGGTTGCAAGCCGAGGATTACCTGTACTGTTAGCTTGGAGAGCAAAAATTGGTCATTTCCCACCTTGGTCAATTTCCATTTGCATTACTGCAATACGCTCTATATGAGTCTGTCCTTGAAAACTGCTTGGAAGTTACAACTGAATCAGAATACAGTGGCACACAGAGTGTTGGGTGTGCCTAGATTTGCCCAGATCACACTTGGTAGATGAGCTGCACTGGCTTCCAGTTTTCTTCCAAGAGCAGTTCAATATCTTTGGAACCTTACATGGCTTGGAAGCAGGTTATCTGTGGGACCAGAGGGACATGTGTCCATCGTAGATAGGGATGGGCATGCTTCAGATCACTTCCCTTAAATGTTGCCCACTTGTGGGTTCTTGGAAGCGTGTCTTTTCCATTGCAGTCCCTGCCCTATGGAATAGCCTTCCCTCTAAGATCCAACAGGCTCCCCCTTCTCTCTTTCTGGAGAGCCCTTAAAACAGCACGGCTGGTTGGGGAATTCTGGGAATGGAAGTCCACAGGTCTTAAAATTGCCTAGGTCCATGATGGCGAACCTGTGGCATGCAGAGCCATATCTATTGGCACGCGAGCATTGGCCTAACTCAGCTCCAGCGTGTATGCGCGCCCCGGCCAGCTGATTTTCGGGCCTTCTGGGCCCACTGGAAGTTAGGAAACAGGCTGTTTCCGGCCTCCAGAGGGCCTCCGGGTGGTTGGGGAAGGCTGTTTTCACCCCCTCCAGGCTCCTAGAAAGCCTCTGGAGCCTGGGGAGGGCAAAAAAAAAAGGGCCTACCGGGCTCACTGTGCCTTCATGTGCCAAAAGCGGGGAGAGCATGGGGGGGTTGTCTTCATACATGCAAGGGGCAGGGTGCATTGAATTATGGGTGTGGGCATGCACGTGCGCAACCCCCCCATGCTCCCGCTTTTGGCATGCAAAAAGGTTAGTCATCACTGGCCTAGGTTGAACACCCCTGTCTTAAAACCTGACTTTTGATTCTAGGTGTTGGGATAGAGTGAAGCCAGAGTGGGATATGAATCAGGGGTGGGTTCTATTTACCTTTACTACCAGTTCGCAACGGGATCGTAAAGCGTATGAATAAAGCTTCTGCACATGTGCAGATCGCTGATGACAACATCTCGGCAGGGCCTCCCACTGGTTTTACTACTGGTTCTTACAAACCGGTCCGAACCAGGGGCATTGATGTGGGCTCTGCTGCCAGATTTTTCCCCCCATTTTCAGCTTTATTGTTTACAATTTTATATTGTTTCATACCCTCTGATTGATTGTAAGCCGCCCAGGGTTGTTTTTAAGGTGGGCGGCGATATAAAGATTTGAACAAATACGTAAATTGCTCTCGCCAACCTGTGCTAGAAGTTCTTCCAAGTAACTAAGCACCGTCAGATCTTTTCCCTGCTTTCATGCCACACTTCACCGGTGCTGCCACCAAAGTTTGCCAGCAAGACCAGATTGCGCACACAAGGCATCTGTTAAAGCACAAGGAACATTCTGTGCAGCTGACAAACCGCAGAGTAAGTTGGGCTCAACAAGGCCGGGTTGGCAATTGCTGCAAAGCAGGTTTACCCCCTAGCATAGCGTGGCGACATTTTGGTGAACCACCCACATCCCAGTGATGATCCTTGGTTAACATACTTTCTCTCCAACTTCATTGCCCCCAATAATATGATTCACAATGTCAACCCACCGTGTGATTTTAGTGCATCAACTCCCTCTCCATCGTATTTATTTGTTGATTCCACTCCCTCCCTGATCACAGAATGCGACATATTCCCTTTTGTTGATACCTCCGATGCAATCAGAATTTAAGTTGATCACATTGGCCTTCAAATCAGCTGCACTCCATAAACTGTGGCAGAAATACCAGGCTTCCTAAATGCCCATGCCCATTTTGCTGAAATTTCAAGCCAGATGCTACCCAAAACTTCCTTGTAATAAAGCGTTGATTTTATTTCCTTTAACCTAATAAAGACTCAGTAGATCAAAGGCTGAATGTTTTATAGAAAGAGAGAAAGCTCATCTTCTCAGGTTGCTTTACCACCACTACCCCTCCCCAACCAACGCAAATCACGGTAAATTCTCTACCGAGTTTATGGCAGGAAAGTGGGAGGGGCATGAGGGAAATGATTTATTGGAATTCCTCCAGGCAAAGGAGAAATTCTTCAAGAAAGACAGGAGTTTCTTAAAAAGGACAATCAGAGCATTACTGAAAAAAATCATAGAATCGTAGAACTGGAAGAGACTTTGGAGATCTTCTAATCTAATATCCTGCTCAAAGCAAGAGATCTTGTTCCATCCCAGACAAGAGGCTGTCCAATCTTGGCTTGAAAACTTCCATCCAAGGGTGGGCTTCAAGCATTTTAGCAAGTGTTTCTCTGCCCGGTTGCTAGGTGGGCGTGGCCATGGTGGGGGTAGCCGTCAGCCTCCTGCATCACGGGGGGGGGGGGGCGTGGAGGCATTTTTGCCCTCCCCAGGCTCCGGAGGCTTTTCTCAAGCCTCCGGGAGGGCAAAAACGGCCTCCCCAAGCTCCAGAAGCCCTCTGGAGGCCAGAAATGGGCCTGTTTCCAGCCTTCCTGAACTTCCGGTAGGCCCCAAGCCTCTGTGTGCACCCTGCACTTACCTGCATCCAAATCGGGCCGTGTGTGGACTCCTGGGACGGGTAGGGTGGGAGGTGCCGGTCAGGAGTGGGATTTGGGAGTTCTCCAAACTGCACAGAATCTTAGCTAGAGGTTTTTCTGAACCCCTGTGAATCCCCAACAGCCCATCCCTGCTTTGGAGGTCTTCTAATCTAATATCCTGCCCAAGGCAGGAGATCTTGTTCCATGCCAGAAAAATGGCTGTCCAATCTTGGCTTGAAAACCTCTAGCAATGAAGCACCCTCAACAGATGGAGACATTTGTTATGTACACTTCAATCTGGGATGAATGAGCTGAGTAGAGTATGGACCCAATCATCTATTACTCTGCTATCTTAACTTGCCTATTAATGTCTCACAATCCCACCCTTGGAAAAAATATCTGGAGGAGGAAGGTTGGCAGATGGAACTGGCAGGTGGCAGCAGGATTCAGACAGCTGCTGGAGGTATGATGGAGGTAGGGCTTGAAAGCTCTATTGTGGAGAGCGTTGCTGAATGAAAAATGGGCATAGATGGATATTGGGAAATATTTTGATCAACCAGCAAAGAGATGTAGGTCACACATGATGATTTAGGCTACAACTCCTAGACACCAACCATGCTGACTGGTGTTGATTTCATCCAGATTCCTATGAACACAATTCCTATAGACTCAAGCTGTTGGTTAGACTGTCCAGGAATTGTGGGGTATCAGATGATCCATTCTTGCCCCAACCAACTGGATGTCAAGTGGAAAGAATCAAGACCATTCATAAGGTTGTAACAGGGAAGGTTTATTCAAACCTATACAGAAGAATCTGGTTGGCTAAAGTTCCAGACTAAATTGGCACCAGATATGGATCAACGGAATTCAAGAGGAGTTCAACTTGGAGCAGTTGTGGGAATGCAGCAACTCTAAACTCATGACGCACTTAACTCCACCCTCACCCCCATCTCTGCCTCCTCTTCTCCAACACTGGTTTTGATATTCGGTTTAATTGAATTAATTCAGGATTCAAATGGAATCCTTCTGTAAGCTACCCAGAGTCACCATGAGTGAAATAAGAACGAGATTCTCTCTCCCACTGCATGTTATATTAGTTACCATGGGTCCCAAACTCCATCCTCATAGATAAGACCAAACTTTTCTTTACTATCCATCTGTAGTCTGGCACATTAGATTAAGATTGTAAGTGGAGGAGGGGAAACCGTGTTCCCCACAAAATAAGACCCTGTCTTATATTTTTTTGAACCCTGAAATAAGCACTTGGCCTTATTTTGGGGGAGGTCTTATTATTTTGGGGCGCATGGAGCAAGATGGGGCTCTTCTTGCTGTCTTACCTGATTTCCAGTTCTGTTTCCCTAACCTTAACCAGAGGAAATGACGGGGACCGGCTGCGCATGTAATTAAGTATTTTCAGAGAGGTCTTACTTTCAGGAAAACAGGGTAGGTTAGAGTAAAATATGATAATTTCCAGCTAATCTGGAAAAAGTGGGAGTTGTTCTAAATACCGTATTTTTCAGAGTATAAGACGCACCTTTCCCCCCCCCAAAAAAGAGGGTGAAAATCTGGGTGCGTCTTATACTCTGAATTTAGCCCCACCCAGCTTCTCAAATGGAGGTTTCAGAGGCTGAAAAAAGCATCAGAAATGAAGCTTCAAAAAAAAAAGCCCCCAAACAGAGCTTCAGAGGCTTTTTTTCTGAAACTCTGTTTCGGAGGCTTTCAAAGGCAGAAAAGAAAAAAAAAAAAAGCAAGGCACAGAGCTCACAACCAAGGAACCTATTGGTAACATTCACCTCTGGGAACAGCTGATTGGGGGTATTCTGGGAGGCCGATCCACCTGCCAATCAGCTTTTTTCTTATTTTGCTCCCCAAAAACTAAGGTGCGTCTTATACTCCGAAAAATATGGTAGATCTCTGTATGTGCGTGTCTATTTAAATCAGTTCCTTTTCCTGCTTAGCTCCCACACTTCTTTGCATTAATAATCAATGCCCGAAAAAACAAGCTGCAATTGATTTCTGTAGCAAGTCGAGTTCTGTTCATTCAGGAAAGGCATTGTACTCGCTCCTCAGTTCTGGTTCGGAAACAGGCGGTGATAATCAACCACACAGAGTGTAGAAGATAACCTGGAAGAAGACACGCTGCTTCGCCGTGTATAAAGGCCATCGGTCCATAAATAAATGCGTCTCATGCATAAATGCAAACAAGTGAGCAGCCACTGGTGCAGAGAAGACGACGGACAGGGTGGAGCCTCAGGGAAACAAGCCTCAGGAGTCCTCCTACTGTTCTTCTGCTTTCTTCTTGTTCCTTCCTTGCACCAGCTTCATGCATTTCATTAACCATTTGTCTTTAACCCTTTCAACCCTCCCTTCCCCTCCCCTCATTCCTTCGCAATGCAGTTAGTCCTCGATATACAAGCATTTCTTTTGCGACAATTCAAAAGTTACAACAGTCCTGGAAAAACGTGATTTGCAACAAAATCCTCACCCTTACGACTGTTACGGCATCCCTACAGTCGTGTGACCAAATTCGAGCTGGCACACATTTATCACAGTTGGGTGATGCGGTGGAGCTCTCACCTCACAATCAGGAGGCTGTGGGTTTGATCCTAGGTAGAGGCAGATATTTCTCTCCCTCTCTCTGGGCATGCTCTCTGGGAATATATCTGCTGAATAAAATTCCGCATTGGTGACAGGAAGGGCATCCGGCCAGTAAACACTCAGCTCCATTCAGTTGCCCAGACTCCATCAAGGGATTAAAAGAGGATGATCCATTTATGACGGTTGCAATATCCCAGGGTCATGGGGTGGCCATTTTTCGGCTGAAGAGGTTGTAGAAAAAATGTTTTTAAAAGTAAAGAAAAACAGCCTCTGATGATTGTGCGGCTTAGCTGGGCATGGGGAGGGGGGCAAGGATTTTTGTTACCAGTTCTCCAAACCACCCGCCACCATCGCTACCGGATCGGGCAATCTGGTCTGAACTGGGAGCATTTCACCCCTGCATGTGCTCCAGAAACCTGGAAGAGGAACGGGAAATGCTGCACGTGCCAGGCGCCATGGCTCCTGGCCATGCCATACCATTTCGGGCACATGTGCCATAGGTTCACCATCACGGATTTAGGCTGCAGCCCTCTCTAAACCCAAGGGCAGCAGAGAGTGGATAGAAAGACCGCAATAACAGAAGTCAGTTGAAACATTTTAACTTTCCACTTTGACTAAGAGCCATCAAGGAGAATTGATGGGATCACTGAGTCATTAGAAAACAGCAGCTCAAGCCAGGAAAGGAGTTGGCAAACATCAAATCATACTCTAATCCGTAAAAGGGCAGTTGATACCATGAGAAGGAGGGCTCTAAGGATCGCGCAAAGGTCCAAGCAGAGCTGCATATTACTCTTAATTTCCCACCTGAATTAAGGACCGACAAGGACACATGCATGAAGTTAGTTCTTATAATGACATTAAATGTTCAGATTTCCTCCCTCTTCTCCCTTGCCCGCCCCCCCAAAACCCACCACATTTGGACAGCTGCATCAAAATAAGAGTTCAAGATCTGGGATGCTAGATAAGGGGCAACTCCCATTCTGAAGGGAAGTTGAAATATTTCCCAATATGACCTTTTTCCCCTTAACTGTTCTCTACCAAAGAGTAAATATTGCTATTTCCCAGAGGAGGAAATCGTTCAATTTTCAGCAAGTTTCTTCTGCCCATACCTGGAAGGCTGGAATTGCAGAACTCAAACCTTCAGACAGTAAAGAGACTAAATTTTGTCCCAGTCGTGATCCATCCAAGATGAAAATCCACTTTTCTAGGCATAGTCCAAGTTCAGAATGGGCCAACATGCTGCGGTCAACTCACCCCAGGACAAGTCGCTGTGGAGCAATTCAACAATTCAATTTAATGACTTTAAGTAGTTTTTAAAAATTTCCATTTTTGTCACTCGCATTTCATTTTGTCTCTCCTCTGACATCCTTTCTTTAATAGCAATAGGACTTAGACTTATATACTGCTTTCACAGCCCTCTCTAAGTGGTTTACAGAGTCAGTCTATTGCCCCCAACAATCTGGGTCCTCATTTTATCCACCTCGGAAGGATGGAAGGCTGAGTCAACCTTGAGCCGGTCAGGATCGAACTGCTGGCAGCCGGCAGAGTTAGCCTGGAATACTGCATTCTAATCATTGAGAGAGAGGGAGGGAGGGAAGGAAAATAGCAATAGCACTTAGACTTATATACTGCTTTCACAGCCCTCTCTAAGCGGTTTACAGAGTCAGTCTATTGCCCCCAACAATCTGGGTCCTCATTTTATCCACCTCGGAAGGATGGAAGGCTGAGTCAACCTTGAGCCGGTCAGGATCGAACTGCTGGCAGCCGGCAGAGTTAGCCTGGAATACTGCATTCTAATCATTGAGAGAGAGGGAGGGAGGGAAGGAAAATAGCAATAGCACTTAGACTTATATACTGCTTTCACAGCCCTCTCTAAGTGGTTTACAGAGTCAGTCTATTGCCCCCAACAATCTGGGTCCTCATTTTATCCACCTCGGAAGGATGGAAGGCTGAGTCAACCTTGAGCCGGTCAGGATCGAACTGCTGGCAGCCGGCAGAGTTAGCCTGGAATACTGCATTCTAATCATTGAGAGAGAGGGAGGGAGGGAAGGAAAATAGCAATAGCACTTAGACTTATATACTGCTTTCACAGCCCTCTCTAAGCGGTTTACAGAGTCAGCCTATTGCCCCCAACAATCTGGGTCCTCATTTTACCCACCTTGGTAGGAGGGAAGGCTGAGTCAACCTTGAGCCTGGTGATTAATTATTCTATTCCTCTATTTTTTCGATGTTTGTGTAACTCTTGTCCTGCGGCAAGTTGTCCTGTGGCGAGTTGGCCTTGGCAAGTCGTCCCGTGGAATAGACCCATTCAAGCTATCTTCCTTGTTGTCAATAGAAAATGAGATTCTAGGCAGCAAAGCAGTGCTGCCATCTGGTGGTTTAAAAAGTAATCTGATCCGACAGTCATTCAAGAGCAAAAAAGGGATTTACTTTAGGTCATAACTTATACAGAACAGAGTTTTCAGAATTGGGAGCAGTGGTGGGTTCACAAGAACCGGTAGTAAAACCAGCGGGAGGCTCTGCCCACTGACCCAGACGTCATCATAGGCGATCTGCACATGCGCAGAAGCTTTTGCAATGCAAACCGGTAGTAAAGGTAAGTAGAACCCACCCCTGATTGGGAGAGACCTTGGAGGTCTTCTAGTCGAATCCCCTGTATAAACAGGAGACCAGGGGTGCTACTCAGCAGGTTCTGATGGGTTCTGGAGAACCGGTAGCGGAAATTTTGAGCAGTTTGGAGAACTGGCAAATACCACCTCTGGCTGGCCGCAGAGTGGGGTGGGAATGAAGATTTTGCAATATCCTTCCCCTGCCATGCCCACCAAACCACGCCCACAGAACCGGAAGTTTAAAAAATTGAATTCCACCACTGCAAGAGACCCTATACCCATGATGGTGAACCTATGGCACTCAGCTCAGCTCCACTGCGCCTGTGGGGAGACCCACATGCATGTGCAGAGGTTTATGCGTGCATGGGTGGGGGTGGGGTCACATATGCATGCATGGAGGAGCGCGGGTGGTGTTTCGGGCCCAGGAGGCTGCAGAGAGGCCTACTAGGCTCAAAACGGGGGGCGGGGGGGTCACACGTGGATGTGCTGGGGGGGCGTGTGGGGGTTGCACGTGCATGTCGGGGGCGTGCGCTTAGGCGCACATTGCATTATGGGTGCCGGCACATGTGTGCACTGTCTCATACATATGTGCATGCTTTTGGCACACAAAGAGAAAAAGATTAGCCATCATTGCCCTATACCAGTGTTTCTCAACCTTGGAAGCTTGAAGACGGTGGACTTCAACTCCCAGAATCCCCCAGCCAGCGCTGCTGGCTGGGGGATTCTGGGAGTTGAAGTCCACCCGTCTTCAAGCTTCCAAGGTTGAGAAACACTGCCCTATATTATTCGGCAGAAATGGCTGTCCACTCTCTTCTTAAAGCCTCCAGTCTAAAAACGAGCTTGCCGATGATGATCAATATCACCGTTTCTCCAACTATGAGGCAAAGTCTTTGTCTAGGAACAGCAGCATCACCTGCAATAGTACAGGTAGTCCTTGACGTATGACCACAATTGGGACATTAGAATTTCCATTGCTGAGCAAGGCCATCGTTTAAGGGAGCTGCAGCCAATGTTACGGTTTTTCTTGCTACGGCTGTCAGGTGAATCACTGCAGTTATCAGTGACTCATTGGCCATTAAGTGAATTTGGCTCCCCCCCTCCCCTGTCCCCATTGACTTTGCTGGAAAGGTTGCAAATGGTAATCATAAGACCCCGGGAAATGTTGCAACCATCATAAATACATGCCGGTGGTCCAGGTTTGATCATGTAACCAGGAGGGATGCAGCGATGGTCAGGCCAGGGCATAAGTTATTTGTTTCAGTGCCACTGTAACTTTGGTCACTAAATGAAAAGTTGCTGTTAAATGAATCTACCTGCTTCATTTGCTTTCTTTAAGGGCTTGCTCCATAGGGGGAAAAGGAAGGCTTCGGGTTTAGTGGCTAAAAGAAAATCAAGCCAATATTTATTCACAGTGCCGCACGTAAAAATCTACAGAAAGGCAGCGATCCAGGTAAGTTTACAAATATGGAAATTTAAGCAGGCCCAGCTAATTGGCAACTTATTTAGCTCTGACTTTTTTTTAAAAAAAAGAACAATACAGTGCAAAGATAAGTTGTTTTTGGTTTACAAAATATATAAACTTGTGCTCAAATGCAGCGCTTAAGAGATTGAAGGTTGCACATAATTCTAAAACATTGCTAGTGACTTCTTTCTACTACAGATTATTTTAATGTTTTGTTGAAATGTTTCGGTTTCTATTATTTTTAAATGTTAATCGATTCTCTCAAATTGTTGCAGCAGAGCTCAGTTGTCACTTTCTAAGCCTCAGCAGCAGCAAAACAGAGTCTACTGGGCAAACGTTTATACTGTACAGCATAAAGCAATGTATCTCTTAAGTGCCACCATCTCTAGAGAGACCTAAATTTCTCTCTAGGGAGAAATTTATTAAATTTACATGTCCGCATCTCATTACCCAGAGCAAAATGAGTGATGCAGGGTTTCCCAATAAAACCATAGGCTAAGATTAATCAAACTGCACCATGATCCTCATAGTCCCTAGGTTCGTGATGGCGAATCTATGGCACACGTGCCCGAGATGGCATGCAGAGCCATCTTTCCAGACACGCGAGCTGTTGCCCAACTCATCTGGAGCTGCGCATGTGCGCGTCCCCCAACTGGTGTTTGGGTCTCTGGTGCACATGCGTGCAATTCAGGGGATGCATAGATGATATGAACACCTGCATGCACAGATGGTGTGATTGTGTGCGCAGCACACGGAGCCGTGCAAAACCTGTGCGCATGTGCAGATGGTGTGGTTCCACATGCAGTGCACGGGGATGCGCACAAAAGCCATGCACATTCAGATGGTGTGGTTGCATGCTCAGCGTACAGGGAGGAGCCACGCATTAGCGCGGATAGCACCCGCATGCGCAAAGCGTGTACCTGTTTGGCACTCGGTGAGTATAAGGTTCGCCACCGCTGTCCTAGCTACTGGAGATGGTGGTTAGCGCTTTCCCTACCAAGCTCCCTACAGCTGCTCAAAATCAATGAGAAACGTCTAATGCAGGGCTGTCAAACTCCCGGCCCATGGGACAGATGCATCACGTGCTGGCCACCCCCATGCCTAGTTTCGCCAAACGCCGTGAGTTTGGCAACCCTGATCTAGTGCTTTCTAAGAGTTTTACACTGGTGTTGATCCAGGGGTGAAATGCTCCCGGTTCGGACCGGATCGCCCGATCCAGTAGCAATGGCGGTGGGTGGTTCGGAGAACCGGTAGCAGAATCCCTGCCCCACCCCCCCATGCCCAGCTGAGCCTTTTTTTTTAAAACTTTTAAAAGCATTTTTTTCTACAAATGCTTTTAAAAGGGGGGGAGCCTCTGATGATCGCGTGGCTCAGCTGGGATCGTCAGAGCCTTTTAAAAGCATTTTTTAACGGGCAAAGAGGTTGTAGAAAAAATGCTTTTAAAAGTAAAAAAAATAAATAAAAATTGGCCATACCCACCCAGTCACATTACCCCCCACCAAGCCACGCCCACAGAATCGATAGTAACCAATTTTACATTTCACCACTGTGTTGATCTATCAACTTCTGATAACACGGGAAAGGGCCAAGAGTTGCAGGAACCAGTCCAGCATCTGGTTAGAAGATGCTGATTCTCAGAAATAGGTTTAAGTGCTATTTTCATGTATTCATGTACAGAGGTTGTTTCTAGTTTCAGGTTCTAGATCAGGGGTATCAAACCCCCAGGCTCCATTTTCGCTGGCAGAGGGCTAGCAAAACTAACTAAAAGCAAAACAAAATGAGAAATATTTCCTCTTTTGCATTTTGAGCATCCATGAAGGGACAGGAAAGGAGAAAGGGAAAGAGGAAAGACAAAGGAAAAGAAGGGAAGATGGGAAGAGAGCAAGGAAGGAAAAAGAAGGAAAGAGGAGAAGGAAGAAGGAAGAAAGAAGAGGGAAGGAAAAAGAGAAGGGAAGGGAAGGAGGAAGGAAGGTTATAATGAGGGAGGGAGGGTCTGAGGTCCTGCCTTAGTGCTTGGCCACCACAGATGCCACCCCCTTCCCCGATGCAAGTGATGTCAAACTGGCCACGTCCATCCTGGCCACGCCCCTCCCACTCAGGTCAAACACAATCCTGATGCAGCCCTCAATGAGATCGAGTTTGACACCCCTGTTCTAGATCAGTGTTCTATGTTGGTCTATACAGGTGCAGACAATCAGACGAATGCTTGTTTACATCAAACAAGAAGAGGCATAAAATTTGCCAGGACAAACCACAGCTTCCTTAATCAAGTACAGGTAGTCCTCGACTTACAACAGTTTTAGTGATCATTCAAAGTTAGAACAGCAGTGAAAAAAGGGACTTATGATGGTTTTTCACACTTGCGGCCATTGTAGCATCCCCAAAGTCACGCGATCAAAATTCAGATGTTTGGCAAGCGACTCATATTTATGACGGTTGCCGTGTCCAGGGATCATGCGATTCCCTTTTGCAAAGTCAACAGGGAAGCCTGATTCACTTAACAGCTGTTTTACTAAAACTGCAGTGCTTCACTTAACAACCGGGTCAAGAAAAGTCATAAAATGAGGCAAAACTCACTGAACAACTGCCTCACTTAGCAACCAAAATTTTGAGTTCAGTTGTGGTCGTAAATCGAGGATTACCTGTATCTGATGACTGCAATCTATATAGGGTAAAAGCTGTTATCTCAGCCCTGGTGAGTAAGTACAAGTTGCAAGATCTAACATTTGTTCGTAGTGCAATACGTGGATTGTCTCAAGGTGACAAATTGATCTGGAGCCTCAGGCTGCACAGACAATCTGGTCTTTCCAGTTGTACCTGAATTTGATAGGGATTTAATCCGAAACACCTTGCATACAGGTATTTCCCACTGGGCTTCAGCAGAGACTATGATTTCATAACATAAATGAAATATGCGGAAATTTTTAACATAATGGACAAAAACTCCCAGAGAAATCAGCCTGAAATAACCGCCGTTTTTTCAATAAATGGCTAAAAAAACAACAAATTCCTGGATTGCATCTTATAAAATCATTCTTACAACCTACCATATTTTTTGGAGTATAAGACGCACCTTTTCTTCCCCCAAAAGAGGGTGAAAATCTGGGTGTGTCTTATACTCTGAATGTAGCCCTGCCCAGCTTCTCAAACGGAGGTTTCAGAGGCTGAAAAAAGCATCAGAAATCAAGCTTCAGAAAAAAAGCCTCCTAACAGAGCTTCAGAAAAAAAGCCTCCAGAGTTTCAGAAAAGCCTCCAGAGCTTCAGAAAAAAAGCTTTCAAACAGAGCTTCAAAAAAAGGCCCCAAACAGAGCTTCAGAAAAAGTCTTCAAACAGAGCTTCAGAAAAAAAGCCCCCAGAGCTTCAGAAAAAAAGCCCCTAAACAGTGCTTCAGAAAAAAAGCCCCCAGAGCTTCAGAAAAAAAGCCCCCAAACAGAGCTTCAGAAAAAAAGTCTTGAACGACTTGGAAGTCTTCTAGTCCAACCCCCTGCTCAAACAGGATACCCTACATCATTTCAGACAAATGGCTGCCCAGTCTCTTTTTAAAAACCTCCAGGGATGGAGCACCCACAACTTTTGAAACCAAGCAGTTTCTCTTATTGTTCTAATTGTCAGGAAAGTTCTCCTTAGTTCTAGGTTGAATCTCTGCTTCATAAATTTCCATCTGTTACTTCTTATCCCGCTCTCAGGTGTTTTGGGAAATACCGTATTTTTCGGAGTATAAGACGCACCTTTTTCACCCCTAAAAGGGGGTGAAAATTTAGGTGCATCTTATACACCAAATGTAGCCCCGCCCACCCACTGGCCTCCACCCTTTGGCCTCTGCCTCCCAGCAGTTTACCTCTTTGTAGCAAGCAGCAAGAGGAAACAGCTCCTTTCAGCTTCAGCACAGCCTAATTAGCACAAGTTGATTGGATCGCCCCCCCCCCAACTCTCAGCTGTTTGGCTCTCAGCTGTTTTGCATGGGCCTCTGCTGCTTGCTGCAAGGAGGTAAATTTCTGGGAGCAGATTTTTTTTTTCTTGTGCTAATCAAGCTATGCTGAAAACGAAAATGAAAGTAAAGCAGGTTGTTTGCTGTTTGCTGCAAAGAGGCAAAATTGCTGGGAGGCAGAGGTAGAGGCAGATTTCTTTTTCTTGTTTTCCTCACCAAAAAAGGTAGGTGTGTCTTATAGTCCGGAGCATCTTATAACTCTGAAAAATACGGTACTTATCTTCTGGCAGTACAATGATGCAGCTAAATTCCATATCAGGCATTACGCAGAGGCTGTGGACATAGCAGGATTCATTTTTCTGCCTTGTTTTGTAAATTGGTTGCTGGTAGTGCAAGTTCAGCTCTAGGCATTCAATACCCTGGGGCATTCAGCATTACCCTGTAGAAGCCTTGTTATTAAACACACCAGTGTTTCTCAACCATGTCCATTTTAAGATGGGTGGACTTCAATTCCCAAAATTCCCCTACTTGCTTTGCAAACAAACATCAGGTTCTTTTGACAACTCTTAATATGAGAAGCCTGCAAGTGTATTCAAGTGGAATTAAAGGAAGACACGTGACAAAGTTGTTTTTTTTGCTAACGCCTCTTCTTCATCCCAGCACATAAAACAAGCTACGTAAAGATAACTAATCGTAACTCCCAAACTCAAATTCAGCATCCCAAAAAGCCAGGATTTGTAACTTTTACTTCCGGTCTTGCAATCCTGCTTGGAAAGAACAAAACTAAATTTTTCTGTATTTGGACCTCAGAAGGAATTGGGCTGGTTTTTGAGCTGCCTGTTTATAGCAAGCCAGGAATCCTGGATTTTTGTTACATGACAACAGGGTCAATAATTCAAAATATCACGATTGAAACCCCCCCCCCCCGAACCTGTTGCGAAGTAAATATTTCTCCAAACTCCAAATGGTAAATACAGTATCTGAAAAACAGATTGAATCCTCCTACGTGAATGCTTACCCTTCCAGTTAGTCCTCAATTTACAAGTTCATTTAGTGACTGTTTGAAGTTACATCGGCACTGAAAAAGTGGCTTAAGTTATGACCGTTTTTCACACCTATGACTGTGGCAGCGTCCCCGTGGACCTGTGATTGAAATTTAGATGCTTAGCAACTGACTCATATTTATGACGGTTGTAGTGTCCCGGGGTCGTATTTTCAAACCTTTTGCGACCTTCTGACAAGCAAAGTCAATGGGGAAGCCGGATTCACTTAATAACCGTGTTACTAACTGAACAACTGCACAAGGTTCACTTAACAACAGTGGGAAGAAAAATCATAAAATGGAGCAAAACTCAACCATCTTATTTAGCGACAGAAATTTTGGGTGGGGGACGTAGATCAAGGACTTACCTGTATAGTCCTCGCATGGAGAATTTACTTTTGCAAGCCCTTCTGGAATGGAGAGCCTAATCCACATGTTGAATAAAGTATTAGATTGATTAAATTAGCTACTTGATGCTCATTCAAGAAACTTTTTAAAAAACCCCCACGAAGTCTAAAATCAAACATCATTTTCCTTCAAAGCTATTGTCTTCACTCATAAACAAATTCAGTTGAATAAACAGGCAAAGTTTTCTTCATCCAGATCACAGTCCTAATGAGGTTGTACTTTAATCCTTATTCTTTGACCAAGGAGCCTGACTCCACGAAAAGGCAGCTTCCATTTGCCTTAGAATCACAAGGTAAGACCAGTCTGGCTCCACCTGTTGACTTCATTAGAAATAATTCTCCATTTGAAATATTGCTGCTTGCATCCAACTGCTACAGTACCAACCTGCCACAGGTAGTCCTCGACATATGACCACAATGGAGCCCAACACTTCTGTTGTTGCGCAAGGCATTTATTGAGTTGCCCCGCATTTTATGACCTTTCTTGCCACAGTTAAGCGAATCCCTGCAATTGTTAAGTGAATCGTGGGTCATTAAGAGAATCTGGCTTCCCCCATTGACCTCAATTGTCAGAAGCCGGTTGGGAAGTTTACAAATGGTGATCGCATCAAACCCCCCCCCCTCCCCCCGGGAGTGGTCATAAATACCTGCCAGTTGCCAAGTGCCTAAATTTTGATCGCATGACCATAGGGATGCAACGGTCGTTAAGTGTGAAAAACGGTCATAAATTGCTCTTTTTAGTGCCGTTGTAACTTCGAGTGGTCACTAAA
This sequence comes from Masticophis lateralis, assembly GCA_030761175.1. NCBI lineage: Eukaryota > Metazoa > Chordata > Lepidosauria > Squamata > Colubridae > Masticophis > Masticophis lateralis. The sequence continues at coordinate 15,631,518 of JAUDYJ010000009.1, forward strand.
CAAATGGCTGTAAGGCAAGGACCACCCGTAGTTGCCAAATAGAACACAAGTAGGCATCAAGGCCCATCCATCAGGTAAAAAGACTAAAATAAAATTGTGTATATGGCATGAGAGACTAAATTGGGAAGGGGACACCATACAACTTGCTATAAACCAGGGGTCTCCAGCCTAGGCAAGTTTAAGACTTGTGGACTTCAACTCTCAGAGTTCCTCAGCCAGCAAAACTCTGGGAGTTGAAGTCCACAAGTCTTAAACTTGCCTAGGTTGGAGACCCCTGCTATAAACGATTCTGGTTTTAATCAAAAGCTGGGTTAGGCTTCTAAAAATAAACAAATATATACTTGCTATTTGTAGGCATGGATGAGGACCTATCACCAAGGCATAGTTCCCAGCAACTGATCATTATCCATCATCTACTCACAACCTGTAATTTATACTTTAGATCTCCTTCGCAATCCTGAGCCTGGAAACTCACATTCCTTTCTAATTACCCTAAAGTTAGTTTCAGCACTTTGAAGTACAAGTGCAGCAAACACACTGGTAGTACAGATAGTTCTCTGTACTACTGGTGTACTAGTTGTACTGGAGTTACAACTATTCGTTTAGTGACCGTTCAAAGTAACAATGGCACTGAAAATTAGCAATAGCACTCACGACTTATATACCGCTTTACAGTGCTTTACAGCCCTAAGCGGTTTTACAGAGTCAGCCCCCAACAATCTGGGTCCTCATTTTACCCACCTCAGAAGGATGGAAGGCTGAGTCAATCTTGGGCCTGGTGAGATTTGAACTGCCAAACTGCAGTCAGCAAGCAGTCAGCAGAATTGGCCTGCAGTACTGCATTCTAACCACTGCGGCTCAGATTTATGATTGTTTTTCACACTTACAAACATTGCAGTGATTCAAATTCAGATGCTTGGCTGTGACGGTTGTAACGTCCCGGGGTCATGTGATCGCCTTTTGCAACCTTCTGATGAGCAAAGTCAATAAGGATGCCAGATTCACTTAACAACCATGTTACTAACTTAACAACTGCGCTGGTTCAATTAACAACTCCTCAATAGGCAGCATTTAACATCCAGCAATTGCCTGCAATTACTGCGAGTTCAATCCTAGCCAGGCTCAAGGTCGACTCAGCCTTCCATCCTTTCTAAGGTGGGTAAATTGAGGACCCAGTTTGTGGGGGCAATAAGCTGACTTTGTATAAATATACAAAAGTATGAAGGCTATTGCTTAACGCATTGTAAGCCGCCCTGAGTCTCCGGAGAAGGGCGGCATATAAATCAAATTAAAAAAAAAAACTGCGGCAAGAAAGGTGGTAAAATACGGCGAAATTCCAACTGTCTTGTTTAGCAACATAAATTTTGGGTTCAGTTGTGGTCGTAGATCGAGGACTATCTATATAGCTATATGGAGAATTTACCTGACCTTTTAAAGTCCTCCTGAAATGCAAGACCTACTGCATATGCTGAACAAAGGATTTGACACCCCACAAATTAGCTACTTGATACTTATTCAAGAAACTTTAAAAAAAAATCTACATTTCAATTCGATGGATTAAGAAAATACACATATTGGATAAAACTTTTGCTGCTATATGCAGGGTCAGAGTTTAACCATCTGTCCCACATGTGTTTTGAATGAATTTAACATGCAAAGGCAGGCTCCAGAAAACTCCATATAGTATTTCACAATGTTTTCCCCTCCAGCAGTATCAAGAATTCTGGCTTTCTTATTAAAAGTTGTTCTTCATTATGACATAAGTGACATTTTGGCATAAGTGTTTCAATGGTCATCAGAGATAAAAAAAAAAAAGCAGATTAATTACCAAAGGAGCAAGAGAAAACAAATGGCTTTAAAAGAAAAATGGCAGATACGTTCAGCTGTGTGGTAAGTCCACATTGGTTTGGTCAAGAGGCAAAGTTGGTATGAAGGTCCAGTTTGTGTGCTTATAGGACACAATGAGCTGCAGAAGTCCATCTATCCTCAACCTTAACTGAATGTATTAATCATTCTCCAGATGACGGATTAGCTTTTATTACTTTTGATTTTGAGTCCCAGTTTTATTACGATGATGTAGGGTATTGTTTTTTAACCTGATTATATTTGTTTATTTTCAATCCCAATTATAAACTAGGGTTTGTGGGTTGGCGACTTATAAGCCCCGTAAGCAAGCAAGCAAATTCATAAATAAAAGAATTGTTGCCTAGATAGGCAGCCATATTGAAATTCATCTGCAGAATGCCATAAAATATTTGACACTATTATTCTGAAATGACTAAGATAAAAAGCCCAAAAGAGAAGCCAAGGAAAATTTCAAAACATTAATTAGAAATTTTGAAACATTTGTTGCTGTTGTTTCTTTATGATTGTTTTCCAAGCTCAAATGATCTGTTACCAAAAGAATCAAAGATGTTAAAAACCGGAACGATAGTAGTAGCACTAGGGCTATTTCTATGTGCCCCAAATACTGCATCTTACCCAGGCTACCTTTTACAATCTCATGAAATGAAAAAATAGTGGATTTAGATTAAAAAAATAAATAAAATAAAATTGGCAACCAAGAGGAATCTTTAAAGTGACAACTATGGATAAGACGAAAAGAAAAAAAAAGAAAAGAAATGGGTAACGGTATTAAATATGAATTTGACAAGACAGATATTTTTATCTGATTATCCTACAAATCTTCTCTAGGAAATTCTAATGGAGAAAGACATCAGGATCGAAGAAAAGGGACACATCATTTGTTATTTGACAAGTTTGGTTTGACTACAGACACTCCCTTTCTCCCCTCCCACATATTTTATTGTTTTTGTATGAAATTTGGGGAGATGAGGGTGTCAACATCAGCCATGCTCTGCTAATTTTTTCCAAGCACGTATTTAACCAGGAAGCCCTCAATAGTTAGTCGTGTAAGTGGGCTTTCGCTACAGCACCAACAAGAGAGACCTCTACCATCGTATAAAGTAGGCCAAGAGTTAAAAATACTGGCCTATAAATACGGAAAAAGCTCATTCATGTCACTTGTTAACATCAAATAGAAGATTTGGTGTCAAGACAATAGTGGAGCAGTAATGTCCGGAACTGTCAGCAGATTGAAAAGCATTACTACTCGGGCTGATTATGGCTGCACCTTTTCCCTCAACATGCTATGTAGGAGCACTAAAACACTCGCCTACCCACTAAATACTAAGGCCAAGAACTGATGCTCAACAGGATCTCACGTTTATTATTGAGAAGTGATTAATGGTGAAATAAAGGCATCACCCATTCCTCATTGGCTTAACAAGAAAACTGAAGAAACATTCACTACACAGTTTACAATATTTTTTTTTTCTTCCAAAATTAATTTTCCTGTAAACAAACAAGCTTTTACCACTGTTCTCAGCCTTCAAATCAAATCAAGCCAGACTTAATCTGTAATCCATATAATGCACAAGAACAGAACATTTCTTAGGACTCTTCGTATTTCGCTTTTGAGAGAGAGAGAAAAAAATGAACCACCCCCTCAGACATGACCTCGTAGACAAATCCCATTCAAATCTTCTAGGCATTTAAAAAAAAAAACCTCAGAATTCTTCATAAAATTCCTGTTCCAGTCCATGGAAAAAAAACAAAAACGTTACTCATTCCACTTTCCATGGTGGATGTCCAAAAGAAAGTCACAACTCGGTGTTCCAAGTGCAAATATCAAAAAAAATCAGGAGGAAGAGGAGTTCAGAAGGCCAGGAAACCAGGTAAGCGGCAGATTTAAAAATTAGAGGAGAAAATAGGGCATACGCCACTTGCGGATTTTAAAATCCGATAACATAGTAAAAAGACAAACAAAAAAGAAACAAAAACCCCAAAGCGTATGGTCTAAAATTACAACCAAAGCCAAAAGAAAGGGGGACAGTTTTCACTTCTACTCTACCTAGAAGGGGTTTTTTGTTTTTGTTTTCCTATGTCTCTTGTGAAATTTCAGTATTTTTTTTTTTTTAACTGTACGTTTATAAGAGTTTGTATGGAGTCAATGAAATAAGTCCTAATTCTTTCTGGTGTAGTCTTTCTTCCTTTTGAAAGATATCTGAGATGCACCATCTCTGTTGCAGTCTCTGTGAAAGGGCCCAGCGGTTTATTTGACACGGCCTTGACGTTCCTATAGGAAAGAGAACAGAAGAAAACAGATTTTTAGTGAAAAGCAGTATTGAAATGGATTACAATGCCACAAGATTTAAGAGATGACTTTCCATATTCTTAACCTGCCCTGCTAGTAAAATATCCGCTTTTTGCCAATGTTCATACCTAAAACACATAGCCTCTGAAAAGAAGCGTGTTACTAAAAAGGTCTATGGAGATTCTCAGTCATCCAGGTCATAGTTGTCCCAAAGGAGCTTTTTTCAAGAGGCACCTGTGGACTTTCTGGTTTTTCTTTGAAGACGTTTTGCTTCTCATCCAAGAAGCTTCTTCAGAGCTGAAGAGGAGAAGCAAAATTTCTTCAAAGAAAAACCAGAAAGTCCAATTGCCTCTTGAAAATAGCACCTTTGGGTTACTAAAAAAAGTAACCCGTTTTCATTTCATTGAAATTTATACCTTCTCCCAGCATATTCCAATTCTTTGAAATCTCATGCAAATTAATGTGTTTTGCATACCTAAACCATACACTAATCTCTGCACAGTCATAAGAGTAAAAACTGTTGTACAAATTAGTATACCTCCCCATGATTTTGTTCACAATTACAAACGCCATTTTGTAATGTGGAAAAGATAAATAAATGCCTGTTGTGTTACTTGCTATCTACATTCCAAGTTATAATATACATAGGCAAGTGAGAACTTTTTCATCTTTGGGGAAGATACGTTTGTCCAAATCAACACACTGGTAAAATTCCCCCTAAAAGAAGTTATTTCAGGGGAAGAAACTGTTGCTCTAAAAGCAACCTGTAAATTTGTCTGGTTCCTCTGAAATTTCCTTTTCTTACCAAGTTACCGTATTTTTCAGACTATAAGACACTCCGAAGTATAAGATGCACCTAGCTTTTGTGGAGGAAAACAAGGGGGAAAAAATCTGCCTCTGCTTCCCAGCAATTTACCTCCTTGCAGCAAATAGCAAACAGCCTGGTCAGCTTCAGCACAGCCTGATTTAGCACAAGCAGCTGACTGGTGGTTGGATTGGCCTTCCAGAATACCACTTATCAGCTGTTCCAGGCTGCGGGAATTGCCACTGACTATCACTGCACGTCCCGTTTTTGGCCTCCACGTGCCCAGTTTTTGGTCTCTGCCGTCCCATTTTTGACCCATTCCAGGCGGTGGGCATCGCTGCCACCACCGCCTAGGCCTGCCATCTGGAACGGGCCAAAAATGGGGCGCACAGAGGCCGAAAATGGGGCGCACTGAGGTGGCGACAGGCGGTGGCGATCACTGCAGCCTGGAATAGCTGATAGGCGGTATTCCGGGAGTCCAATCCAATCGCCAATCAGCTGCTAGTGCTAAATCAGGCTGTGCTGAAGCTGACAAGACTGTTTGCTGCAAGGAGTTAAATTGCTGAGAAGCAGAGTCCAAAGGGTGGGGCTGGCGGGTGGGGGCGGGCTTCGGCAACATTTGCTGTATAAGACGCACAGACATTTCCACCCACAGGGGGGGGGGGCATCATATACACAAAAAATATGGTATATTGGCATCTTATGCAAATTTCTCTCTAGAAATTTTAACTTCATAAATCTTGAGATTCTGTAAGCAGCCTTGGACAAAACAATTTTAGCCTCTGCCACAGAATGGTACGGGGAAGAATAATTTGTTTGAAAAGCGATGGAACAGAAAACTTTCTAGTATAGTACAAAGGCAACAACTATAATCATATTATTTGGCGATGTTAACTCTGAAAAAGGCCTTAATCAATACTAGGGGTGTCAAACTCAATTTTATTGAGGCCACATCAGGGCTGTGGTTGACCTCGGGGGGGGGGGGGTTGGCAATTGGGTGGGCTTGGCCGATTGGGTGGGCCTGACCAGCTTGACACCACTCCCCAAACTGCTGGCACGTATCCTCTTTGCATTGGGTAGACCGAGCCAAAGCGACGCAGTCTGGCCCCTTGCATTTTCCTGGATGGCCCCATGGGCCAGATCCAACCACATCATGGGCCGGATCTGGCCCCCGGGCCTTGTGTTTGACACCCCTGATCTATACAACCTACTGCTCCTGCTCATCAGAGATACTTCTGTTCCACTCCTGCATATACTGCAGCAAATAACAAAAGGCAGCAAGATCAGCTTCTGTTGACTTATGCCTGAGAGAGGAAGCCATGTAAATGCAGCCTAAAAGATCAAGGCTAGTGACACTTGCTAACGAATACAAGCAAGTATCTAGTAGCTATTCAAGCATGACCAATCCCTTCTAAGTTATTCAGAACACCATGTCAGTTGGTTATCACACACTGGTATCAAGGCTGGGATGAAAGCCATGCAAATACTGTTCTTAGATACAGCTGAAAGGACAAAGATAAGATTCAATGTATAGAAGTTTCATTGAACATAGTATATCACCTGTTGACAAAGCTTATCTACTGATCTGTTTGGTTGACAGTTTCAGAGGAAGTATTTTAGCATAAAATTCTGGAGATGTCCGGCCCACGTGAACTGAACCCAAGAGATACAAAGATATCTCTCTTACCTGATTTCCAGCTCCTGCCATGCCCTGTCTCGCTCCATACGTCTCGCTTCTCCGCCACCCCTCCCCTCCCCCACCTGCCACTCCCCCTCACTGGCCGAGATTGGCAAGCCAGATTTGGGGAGCTGAACGCACTGCCGCCGCCCAGGAGGAAAAGAACGTCAGAAATGGGCTCTCTTGCAGCGCCTCCTCACTCTCTTCTTCTCCCAAGTGGCAGCAGCGCGTCTGGCTCACTGAATGTGGCCTACTCATCTTGGGCTGCAACGGTTCTGACCCGATCCTTGCCAGCAATGCTGTGGGCAAGAACCGGCCACGCTGATCCCACTTCATGGCTGTGCAGACAACCTGCACCGACCACTGGGGGGGGAGGGGTCCTGGAGCTCTGGTGCCAGTACCCCTCGCCCCCAGTCCCAGGTCGACAGAGCTGGGGCTGGCAAGACTTTTTTTTGTGGCCGCCATGAAGAGAAGGGACGTATGAGCTAGGATTTGTGGGAGCGGCTTCTGTGAGGCCGTTCCACATGGATGGCAGATGTGTGGGGGGCATGTTCCCCCCCCCTTTGCCCCTTCCCACGCCGCACCACCTCATGCTGTTTGCATGGGAAGTAATGAAAAAGCTGCCACGATTGCGGGGATCGAAAGAAAATAAGACCCCGTCTTATTTTCGGGGGAAACACAGTAGAACTTCTGACTGTCTCAAATATAATGTTCTTGCCTTTCCCTTCTCAAAATAGGGTCTTAAGATCTGTTTAGACTAGGGATGTCCAACCTTGGCAACTTTAAGATCTGTTGACTTCAATTCCCAGAATTCTCCCTCTAGCATAGGGAAGTTGAAGTCCACGGGTCTTAAAGTTGTCAAGGCTAGATCTGGTTTAGATCCTGATCTACCGTTCCTAGGGCCAAGCCAACTCTCTCCTAGATATTTTTCCCTTTTCCTTCCCCATTCCCCCATTATCTCTCTTTGACACTGTACATCCTTTTTGACTAAAAGCTTACAGATAGGGATTGCCTTTCATTATTTCATAAATTGCACTAGGTATCTCTTAAACAGGGATGACTTTATTTAGAGTATTTATATCCTGTATTTCAATCAGAAAGGTTCAAATGCAGCGTATAAACCAATAAAAGTAGAAATTCCAACCAGCAAGTTTAAAGTCTGAAATGACGCAACAGATAAATTAATGAAGGAATACTAAAATGACGTTTCTTAGTACAAAGGTCTTAAGTCTGCCAGAGTTCATAGGAATGGCTGAGGAAAGAAATAAAATCCAATTTACAAAAATAGATAAGTACTTTACTTGTTGAAGCAGAATTCTTTGAATGCAGTTAAATAAATTGCCATCAATGTTCTAACTATGTCTTGTTTCTTATTATGTAATAAAGCATTTATTTCACAAGGCATTCTCTGCTTTTCCATGTCTTATTAATATTGTTTGGAGTTTTATGTATTACAGTTTTAAACATCAATTTATTCCAGGGAAGCCATACTGTACTGAAAAGTGTGAAGGAAAAGCCACACAAATAAAATTAATCCCCACAGTAAAGTACTATTTTCTGTTTTTCTTTTAAAAAAAAAAAGATAACTTGGAGTAATGCTTGCAATGCTTCCTTGTTCTAATCCAGCCTTTCTCAACTGCGATTTTATAAGAGATTGTGATTAAAACCAAACCAAATCAAAACACTGTATTCTAAATTTTGTGCACTGTACAATACTACAAACCACAATACAACTACCTGCCTGCCAGGGTGCTATTGTTGTAAAACACATTTCAATTTTTATGCAGTGACTCTCTGAGACTTGAAAATTATTTCAAGATTCCTTCAGGGTTTGCTCTATATTCTATTCTATTCTGATCCTTTAGGATCACTGAACGTGGGCACTTCGACCAGTGCAAAATAGGGTTTAATCTTATTTCATACTTTTGTCTGACTAGTAGAGAGGGTGATGGCCATAACATTTTTGTTTTTTTTACATAGTCTACTTATATTACAATGTTTTATTCCAATTTAAGTTTTTGCACTCTGAAAAGAATTCAACAATACTAGTTCATGTATTGCAGTTCTGGTCACCTGGGAATAAGCTCCTGCTTCTGAGAAATATTTACTAGTTACCACTTAATGCAACATTACTGGAAAACACACAAAGGAAAAGTAAAATGCCATAAAATACAACGCTAGTGACATAACTTTATGCAGCATTCTGTGAAAGAAAGCACACGGCTTTCCAACTTTTATAATAACCAGAATTTTGACTTATATATGAAATGATTCAGCATACAGCTTATGGCAAGAAAGGTCAATAATCAGATGAGACATTACCCCAACAATTGATTTTTATACACTAACGTGAAATTTGAGAGGCGAAATTTAAATGCATTGCAAGTCACAGGACAGTACACCAGTGGTCCCCAACTTTTCTGGCACCACGGATCGGTTTCAGAAGAAAAACTGTCTTCCTGGCGGGGGAGGGATGGTTTCGGATGCAATCTAGATCAGGGGAGTCAAGCTCAATTTCACTGAGGGCCGCATCAGGGTTGTGTTTGACCTCGGGGGGGGGGGGGGGGCATGGCCACCTCAAGATCACTCATGCCGGGGACACCTATGGAGGCCAGCATAAACGGGCTCCTGGGCTCTGTTTTCATTGGCAGAAGCCCCGCGGGCCAGTCCTTCGCTGTTTCTAGGGCGGCCCCGCAGACGGGTTCTAAGTACCCCACTGGCCTTGAGTTTGACACCCGATCTAGATCCTGTGCATGCGCAGATGAAAGTTTGCTCGCTTGCTCACCTGCTGTTTGTGCAGCCCAGTTCCTAACAGGTCACAGACCAATACCGGTCCACAGCAGGGTTGGGGATCCCTGCATTATAGCATTGTTCTGTTATTTGCAAAAACTTAATTTATATATAAAGTACACCTAAGATTGGGGCATGAAAACTTTTTTAGGTTTACAGACTCATATCTACATTCTCACTCTCCATTTCTGATTATGCACTCATTTTGTCATAAATCCCAGAATGGAACAAACTAAAGCTAAGCAGGGAAATACTGTAAACTGACTGACTGTAAATTACCGTATCTGATGAAACTGCTTCTGTTTCCACAAGACAGGCCTTCATGTTTTCCCCAAAACACCCAATTTCAGATGTACTACAAGCCTGCAATAACCCATCTAAGATAGGTAAAGTGTCTGTGGAGAATAAGGGAATATCTACCCACTTCTACCAAAGAAAAGTGCTTTCCGCTTTTCCAATGTCTATATGAACACAATTCAAAGGTAATTTAAACGTTCTCCCAGGTCTTTGGTGAGAGAAAATGAAACCCTTCATTTTATTGTATCTGGTCTGTTACACTTGTCATCTTTTAGTATTATTTTTTATGTTTTGATTGTAATTTGATGGTTGTGAGCCTCCCCCACCCCCAAACGTTGAGTCTAGTGTCATACGACTTGAATTAAAAAGTTTTCTGCACCATACCTCGTTATTGATCTTGTTTTCTATTCAAGGTTGACTCAGCCTTCCATCCTTCCGAGGTGGGTAAAATGAGGCCCCAGATTGCTGGGGGCAAGAGGCTGACTCTGTAAACCGCTTAGAGAGGACTGTAAAGCACTGTGAAGTGGTATATAAGTCTAAGTACTATTGCTATGCCCTGGTTTTTTGCCCAGAAAATGATTTGAACTGTCCCTGAGAGCTAGCCTAAAATCTAGAAACACACAGAGGCTTCCAGGTGAGCACACAGAAATATTTTTTTTTCTTATTAAGAACATTTATATATTGTTCCAATCACATGACTTTTCTATGTACCCTTAGATGCCTACAAGTACATCCCAAAACAAACAAGCTTATTTCAGTCAAAGAACAGCTACAAGTTGAAAGCTCAAAGGCATTTTGCCTCATGGCTCTCATTACTGGTAGTCCTTACAGCAGTTTGGTTAGTGACTGTTCGGAGTTACATGGCACTAAAAAAAAAAAGAGAGAGATTTATGACCGTTTTCCATATTTACGATCATTGCAGCATCCCGTGTCCTATGATCAAATTCCATGTGATCAAATTCAGATGCTTGGCAACTGATTCATATTTATGATAGCTGGACTGTCACAGGGTCATGTGACCACCTTTTGCAAACTTCTAAAAGTAAATGAGGCCTGATTCATTTAACAAACGTGTTACTCATTTAACAACTGCAGCGATTCACTTAAATGGGGCAAGAAAGATCATAAAATGGGGCAAAACTCAGTCAACATCTCACTTAGCAACAAAATTTTGGACTCAATTGTGGCTATAAATCGAGGATTACCTGTATCCAATTACTTCAATCTATGTAGTAAAAGCTGTCACTATATAGGCTGTTAAAAATCTTAGCCCTAGTGAATAAGTACAAGTTTCTATTAAAAAATGAAATTAAAATATAATGAAAAAGTTGATGAACACTCTTTTCATGTCAACCATATTAAACTACTCCAAAAGAGGAAAGGATAAAGGCTTCCTGTTCTTCATACTTAGCCTGGCAATTATTGTTGACTTCAGTTAATCTCATTTACATTACCTAAACGTGTTTTGTCCAGAAAGGCAAATGAAAAGCAGACTGCAATCAGGCAAATTCTTAAAGCTCACACATGTGCTTTGTTGATGCGGTTCTGAATATTAGGAAAATATAGGCATTACAGCCCTACATAAGGTATTACATCTATAATTGATGAGCTGGGAATAAATTATTAGTAGCCATCCTAACACTAGCAGAAGTGCTGGTATACACTAGATTAGACAATTTATTTTTGCTATTAAGCAACATAAAATATTTTAAACAGAAGTGTTTATAATACTGTAATGCAAATAGAAAAAAATACTTTAATTAGAAGTTGGAGAACTTGCAGCATATACTGGAATAAAATTATTCAGTTTTCATTTTAAGGCTGTAGTTCTGGGCTCTAACATCTTATCAATAAGATAGAAGCCTGGATAGCTCAGCAGACTAATGCACTGTAATTAACTCCAGCTGTCTGCAATTACTGTAAGTTCGAATCTCACCAGGCTCAAGGTTGACTCAGCCTTCCATCCTTTCTAAGGTAGGTAAATTGAGGACCCAGTTTGTGGGGGCAATAAGCTGACGTTGTATAAAATATACAAAAGTATGAAGGCTATTGTTTAACGCATTGTAAGTCGCACTGAGTCTCCGGAGAAGGGTGGCATATAAATCAAATTTTAAAAAAAGATGTTACAGTTTCAGGATATTGTTATACATCCAGAGAAAATTGGAAATACAGTTTCTGCAGTATCACAGTGCTACAATTTATACAGGAAGAGTTACACAATAACAAGTAATTATCAAATCAATAATCCAGTGTAACCTTTAAAAAAATGTACTAGTAATTGAATTGAAAAACTGAAGCTTCAAATACATAATCTCTTAACATTATTCTACAAACAGTGAGAACAATCAGTCTTAGAAACAGCATTTATAAGCATGAATATAGAAATAGCATGAAGACTTTCCCTAAGATAGAAGAAGAATTATCTGATGCAGAAACTGGTTCTTGACAAACATTGCTACAGGACAGAGATATTAATAAAAGTTTCTGTCCAGCAAATCTGAAAGCCAACTCCTACTAGGATTGGATTTTTATGGGTATGTGCCATCCAAAACTGGCATGCTGAAGATCGAATACAAATCCTGTCATTTTCAGGTACCGTGAGAAACAATCCATTCTACAAGGGAGTGCTAAAGCAGCTATGTTGGCTTAGTCAATGTTGTTTAGAAAAAGCCATAGGATACAAACACTTTGTTTTTAAGGATTCTCAATTCCAATTAGAAAGAGCAGCTTCTGGACCCTTTCAGTTTTAACCTTTAAATATCAAATCACTTAATCAGATACTTTTAAGATTAAAAAATACTTTTTTGGAGGGGGACTGACTTTATATTAGCGTTGACTCCCAGACAGGTCCCTGCAATTCTCTTGGCAAGATTTTTGAAGTGGTTTGCCAGTGTCTCCTTCTTAGGGCTAAGAATGGAGACTGGCTCAAGATCATCTGTCTGGCTTTGTGCCTAAGGTAGGACTAAAATTCATTGTCTCCTGCCTGGTTGCTCACCTGGTGCCTTCACGACTAAAGAAACTCGCTGCCTATTAAAAATAAAGGTAATCAAATACATCCAAGTAATATATTTCTGCTGGCCTGCTATTTTTCATGACCATATTTTCTTTACTACTTTGAATCTCCATAATGAATTTTAACATTAATTTTGCTTTTTTTCCAGATGCTTTGTTGATATGGTTAGCCTAAAAATACTATACCTGTAGGTTTTCACATTTCTGAGTCCTACAAATGATAATTTTTCATTTAGAGACAATGATTATCTACATTAATCTTTCTATGCCACTGCCACACATTAACTACGATGCGACAGCGTAAATCCTAACCACTGTAAGAAAACACATATTTCAGCATAAATATCAAGAGCAGCAAAAAAGGAGCGTAATGTAATTTTTCAAAACACAGTTACACTAGATAAATCAGTATCTAAGTCAATGGCTTAGATACTAAGAACTACACAGCTCATTCCAAATGATCAAGATACAAGGTTTTATTGTACAACAGTCTCGTGTTAAAGGATATATTTTGTTTTTAAAAAAAGAAAAAACACCTTTTAAGCAAGTTGGGAGGGTTACTAATAACTAGAGCAGTGGTTCTCAACCTTTTCTTCACCACGGACTCCCTTTAAATATCTTTTGTGGCCATAGACCACCAAGACTTAACTCAAAATTTAAATCCTAACGTTTCTTCAAGACTTCATTCCCCCCCCCCCCCCGTGACAACACTGCAGCCCCCCCAGGGATGAGAACCACTGAATTAGAATATACATTTAGCAGTTTTTAAGGTACTTCGGTAGTATACTGATTACCAATTCCTCATCAGTTAGTGCCTCAAGAAAAAAAAATAACTGCAGAATACAAAGCTGATCTTATTTCTTGAGTTAAAAAACCGTGACACCATAAACAAGAGGAATAATGCCAAAGGTATTGATTGAAAAGCATTTCCACCCATAATTCAGTTTACTTAATTCAGTTCACAAACAAAACCATAAGCACTATTATCCAGAGCATCTCATGGGGAATGGGAAAAAGTCTACTTGCTGCCACTACGTGCTTAAATGTCATGCTCTTCTATACTACACAAATTTTGTACACTAACCACAATTTGGCTAGAGCAGATTCTAGTTTAAATACCATTGCCACAAGTTATATACTTAATGATAACCTCTGCAAACCTACTTGGGTATTGATGTTCACAACTTACTCAATCTTATACAGTAACATCCAGCCTCCCCTTTATTTCTCTTCCCTGGCTGCTCAACCAGTTACCTTTTTCACATTTTCCTCCTCTTCCTGGCGTTTCTCATAGTGTGAGAAGTCATCAAAGATGGAAGTGGTGTGCTTGTAGGTAGCAATGATTTTCAGCACCTGTTTGGCCTTTTCCAGAGGCACCTCCTGAGTGTCCCTGGAGTTGGTCACTGGTTTATTCTCATTGTTCTCTAGGCGAATGTGCCGCAGTTGGCTGTTGGGAACGTCCTTCACAAAAATCCACCTGACATCAAATCGCCCCTTCCATTTGTCCTGGGACCACACGCCAGCGCACGTATTGTAGTCCACAGCAGATTTCATTTCTGCCACTCCACAGAAATGACCACTGCCGTTGACACTGAACAGTAAGTAAACGGGACCTTTTCCATTCATGGAACGATAAGCAGCATCCAGTCTCTTATTACCATGCTCTGTACTGCACCAGATGTTATATTTAATGGAACGATGGATATCGTCTTCAGAATAACTCTTGATAATGAAGACCCTCCCATGTTTTGGGTTCCAGTCAAAATCCTTTGGGTTATAGTTGTTGATAGATCTCAACTTCTCCAAGACAGGGTGGGGCTCCAAAGGTGCAGACCCAGAGGTGGTTTGAGACTGTCCTACTGCATTGCCATCAACTCCATTTTGGCCAAATCCATTTCCACGGTTACGAGGTGCGACCCAACGGGCAGGCTGAGCTGCCTGCTGCTGAACTGGCAACTGAGTTGGCTGAGGTGGTGCAGGTGGCAGAGGTTGTGGCTGTTGTCCTGCTGAAGGCTGCATTGCTGGTGGACTATTATTCATCTGTTGACCCATTGGTTGGGGAGATATTTGGGTTGGTGGCTGACCAATATTCTGAACTAAAGCCTGGGAAGGGTTTTTTGCCACCGGTCCTTTATTATCCCAAGTTCCAATGTCCATATTGTGTTTAATGGGGGGCGGTGGAAGACTTGAGCCTGCAATCCCATTCTTGGTCTTCAGCTTAGGCTGTTGTTTTGCAGGTTTGCTTGCAATATCAGCCCAGGATGTTGGTTTGGGAGGAGCAATAGTAGCTGGGGGCAAGCTATTAGAGGTTCCAATATTACTGGCAATAGACCCACTGCCAACGGCAGAGCCAACAACTTTTGGGACATTGCTTGCTACATCAGTGCTGCCTAGTTTCAAGGCTGCCATTCCTTGGTCTATGGTGTTCATGCCAGGTGCCTTATTCAAGGTGTCATTAGCAAATGCTGACTGTCCATCGATCATAGCTCCACCCAATGAACTTGGTGCATAAGCATAG
Organism: Masticophis lateralis; assembly: GCA_030761175.1. Taxonomy (NCBI): domain Eukaryota; kingdom Metazoa; phylum Chordata; class Lepidosauria; order Squamata; family Colubridae; genus Masticophis; species Masticophis lateralis. The sequence continues at coordinate 15,646,774 of JAUDYJ010000009.1, forward strand.
TTGCTACTGTATCCTGAACTTTGAGTTGATTGCCCCTGAGAACTGTTATTACCCCAAGCAGAGAAGTCAATTCCACTTGGAAAAAAGTTAAAGCCATGCTGTCCCAGAAATGGTGTGCTGCCAAGGGCCCCTGGCTGTCCAAACATGGCATCTGGGAGAAAATGAGGCTCTCCATTGCTTAGCTGTCCATAAGAAGTCAAATAGGGCATAGGTGGATCACCCCCAGTAGACCAAGCAGCTTCACCCAAGGAGTAGGAAAATCCAATGGATGGGCTGTAGTAATTCGGCATGTAGGAGTCTGACATTGCGGTATATGCGTTGTTCTGGAAGAAAAAAACAAGAACTAAAGAGTTAGACTGAACAATACATATAATAGCATGAAAACTAGATTAAATCTATGTGTACATCATTCTTTCCATGTTATCCTTTCAAGTTGAAATTATTCTTTATAATGCGAAAAAGCAAGATACTGATTTCAGAACATCAGAGAAAATGAAGCCATTCTGTATCTTATCCAAACCTCAAAAAGAAATTCACTCTTGCTACAAAACGCCATCTAATGTGTTTGGGGGTTGTACTTTTTAATCTATGTAGCACTTTACTGAAATATAGGTAGAGAATGAAACACATAGGAAGATCAATTACAAGTAATGCTAGCTTGCTTCCTTTTCAAAAAACAGCTATTGAAATTTAAATTATTTGCAAGTGGACAAAAATAATTTAAATGGTTTATTTAAATGGTTTATAGAGAAAGGAATTCCACACATCTCCTTAAAATAACAATAGTAATGCAAATTAAAACATCACCTAAATGAAATCTTGGACTATGCTTTACAAACCAATGAGCATACCAAAAGTAGATACAGAAATAATGGTTCACCTATCATATTTCAATACCAAATTTCTTAGCAATAGAATTTTATACCTTCTCAACCAAACCATTGAAAATATCTCGTGTGTGTTTTGAATGGAATTAATTGGCACCAAAGGGAAGACACTCACTAACTCCAGGAAGCTATCATTTCATTCTGCAATTCAACTACTAAAACCTTTAAATTTCTCATGTTAGCTCAGAATTCAAAATACAAAACAAAACAAAAAATCAGTGGCAGGTCTTCACTATTAACAGCTTCAGAGAACAGTATAAGGAAATCTTCTGTTTACAGTAGGTGTAAATAGCATTATATTGTAAATAAATATAAGACTTAAGCACTGGAAACAAACCAAACTACCGAATATAGAGTTAGAATCATATTGATTTCTTGATCTTGAAATGCTTAAAGGAATTATACTCTCCTTTAAGGGAACATTTCGGTCTAATTTAACGAAGTCTACAGTAGTAACCAAAATTGTGGAAACCTTTTGAGAAAAGTGTATTTTCTAAAACTAGCTAACACTACCACTTTTGGGGGGAGTAGTACCATAAAATTATATATCAATGGAAAGATAATTTAATCAAGAATGTAATGCAATAACTTTTATGAAGGATTTGCTGTTAGAATAGCAGTTACAGTATGAAGCAGAAAAATGAAACACATAGAAAAAACAAGATAGACAAAAATTATCACCATAGAAAAAACGAAAAAGTATCACATCAGTATAATATACATTAATATTTAGTTGGGTAACCTTTAGCATGAATTACGGCCTTATGTCTTCCTGTTGAGTGAACCAAGTCTTTTAGTTCTGCAACTGTTATAATGTGAAACCAAGATTGAATGAATGCTTCTATTAACTGGGTTTTATTGCTGGGTGGCTTCTGACTAACAAATTTCTTTAGCCGGCTCCATAGATTTTCAATTGGGTTACAGTCTGGGCTATTCCCAGGCCATTCCAGCAGTGGAATATGATTATTTTGAAACTCCAAAAGACAAGTGGTGTTATTAACCATCAAGCCTCAAAAATACACTTTTCCCAAAAGGTTTCCACAATTTTGGCCACTACCGTATGCTGATCAGCAACTGCCTCACAATTGCTCTAAAATGATGCCTAAGAGTCACAATGCTGAGATTTGACCCGCCTTCATTCAACCGAATATTTAAGAACGATAACAGCAACAGAGAAATATAATTCCATAATTATATTTGCTACATGACCATTAATTGAACCCCAAACATCAGATGGCTGAACATAATTCATGTTTAATGTTAGGCTAAGGTTTTAATTTGTTAACATTTACAAATATCTCTGCATCTGAAGTGCACTTTAAAAACAAAATAATTTCCTAAAGGTCCAATTGTTTTAATAACATAAAGAGATTAAACAAGTCTATCAGATTTTTAAAGGTATGACTAAACAGAGGGGTGAGACTGAGTATGGTACTGTACTCACACAAAAAAATGTTCTAAATATTCATTGAAATTACTTGGAAATGGATTTTGCCATTAGCTGCACAGGTTAAGGATATATCCTTTTGCAGCAAGTGTATGATAAGCAACATGTCTACAACACCCCCCCTGCTCACCATTTAAAGGACTTCCTAGAATGACTCAGTGTCTCATAAAGCTTTCTGATGATTGAATGACAAAGCTCAAATACATGAGTATTTTATCAAAATTAAATTAGCATTGCAGAATATTCTTGCCTATTACTTAACCGATGATATTCCAATTTACAACAGGAAATTAAAAGGTTACTAAGCTTGCATCCTTTCCTAATAACAACAATTTGCAGAGATAACGCTCTGCTGTCACTGCTAGGAACAAACTATGATGAAACAGCAACAAAATAACTTACAAATTAATGGTTAGTCAACATGTACATGTATCTAGTTCCCCCCCCCTCTGTGTGTGTATGTGTGTGTGTGTACGCGCGCGCTGTATGTGTGTACATACAATGACTAAGTCAAGCTACCTTAGGACCTATCCTTTAAATAGAGCTCATTCTATGTAAACTTAAACTTGGGCAGGTTTGTATTTACAGTCTGTTCTTGTTTTTTAGATATCTGGAAGGAGGGAAGTCATTCCCATCAACAGCAAAGATATAATTACAAGAGAACAATTGTAAGTTTAACTCATGTGCACATTTTTGTAACTGACAAGTAGCCAAGAAACTGGGCAATGAAAATATTTGTGCCCTGAAACAGGAATGACAATGTACTGCAATTTACTGGATCTTGGAAGAGTTCAGAAATAACCAATCATACATTATGCAGCTTCCAGAATTAATAAGTTACACAGCAATCCACTGTGTGGGAATTTCTAAAAAAAGGTCAATTAGTTCCCTACCCTGACATTTCTTGGTAACTTTCCATATCACGTTTATGGATCCATTCCTCATACGAAGGCCTGTTCATTGAAGATTAAGTGAAAACCCACATTAGATGCCTTAAAGTATGTTCACAATACTATATTTTTTTTCACAGTGTAGATCCTGTTGTCAACTTAGCTGAGAGTTGGAAAAACTAGAACAGAAATGATCAGCAGTGGACAGAAACTAGTTATAGTCAGCTGTATAAATCGTAGTTCACCACAGCTCAATGGCCCCCAACCTTTTGGGCACCAGGGGCTGGTTCTGGAAGAGCTTTTTATCCCCAGATCGGTGCCAGTCCACATACTGGGGGTTGGGGACCCCTGCCCTAGTTATCTCTTAAACTGGAACTTTACGTTTTCTGTGAAATTCCCAGATCAAAAGATTTCTACTATTTCTCAGTTTAAAGTCGATACTGATCCTTTATGATTGTGTAACTTGAAAATTCATCTACAATTTTGTAGTTTACCTTCCTTTCAAGACCTGCCAGAAACTGCACAAAGATATTACAGTATATGCTTAGCTGCAGACCAAAGAACACTTTATAGCAGCATTCTGTTGCCTTCCAGCTATATTCAAACTACAAATCCAAATCTCCAATTCTTGGCTATGAGCAATGATTGCTGTGCAATATTAGCACGTGACAATGTCACTGGGCACTAGAATCCAGCATCATGCAAAAGGTCCTAAGACACTCTTCCAAATGATGAAATTCTTCCCCCCACCCACCCCCGCCACTCAAATCCCTGCAAAAATTTGCACATAGGAAAGTATCTGTCACTTTTAGTAAACAAAGGAAATGAATTTAGAGCTTACAAACTAGAAGACTGAATCTAACTATACATCGAAATGCTCCTCAACCCTAAAACTGCTAAAAGTTTGTTTAGAACCATGACAGGGAGATAAAAAGGACATTTATTTTGATTAAGTCTTAACTACTGAAGACAAAAGGCATTTCCATAAAATTTTCTTGGCAACTACACAGGAAAAGAAATGCCATTATGATTTTGGAGGATATTTTTTCTACTTCCCGGTTTAGTTTACAGGTTATATTTCCTAGCTCTTCTACTCAAGCACTATCAAGACTCATCCCTATTTAACTTTTGGGAATCAGCCAAGACCAGCCATGTAAGAGGACATATTCTACATATAGTTTACTAGCTCTCAACTTCTGTGAAATGTTAGGCCTTACTCAATGTATGGTCTCAATAGAAGTGGGTTAAAATCCAAAAGCTAATTAAGGTAAAGTACTTAATTTCAATCATAATCCACAATTCATTTCTATAAATTAATAGTGTTTATTGCACTACAAGATAAACTATGAGCTGCCTAGAGATGCCTTTAGAAGAGATGGGCACCAAACAAGTTTAATAAATAAACAAACATAGAGTTGGTCAGCTTATTTTAAATATACTTACTCAGAAATTCAGACAATTCTGTAGAAAATTATTCCTTAATGTATTAAAGTCAGTCCCACTGAAGAAGCTTAAAAGATTTATAAAGTGTAAGACACTGCTATAAGCGGCTAGCAAGCATTAACAGCTAATTAGTGAATGAGCTGAGTATAAATGATCAAAGCAGAGAAATAAGCTGAATTCTAGATAGCATGAGAAAAAGGGATTGAATAAAAGCAAAGAGCAACATGAAACAAATAAGTACGTTTTCTAGCACTCACCGGTCTGGCCTGAGGACTCAAGTAAGGTTCAATATCATCATCATTTAAGCTGTCTTTCTGATGCACTGATCCATTTTGCACTAAAAACAAATGTTTTAACAAAGTTACTCAATTCTGATATTACTGTTCAATAATTTAAGACATATGGAATTGAAGAACCTTTTGTCAGAAACTGGATGTGTTTTAAGATTAATTATTAGTGCTCGAGGATAATACACTCACTTCTCATAATATCCATCTGTTTCATTGGGGATTAGTGGTAGGTAGTGAGGTTAAATTAAGTCCTGCAAATATATAGTCTTTGTAAATAGTTCCAATGTATTCCAATAGTTCCAATGTTTACTAAAAATTACAGTAAACCTGGGAATTGGATGGCATATAAATGTAATAAGTAAAACCATAATATAATGCAACTACCCCCCATGAGGACCTGAGACTTGAAGGGAAGTTTTAGTTGACTACCATATGCAGTTGGGGGGGGGGGGATAGAACCTATCATCCAATATACAGTGGGCTGCCATGCAGAAGGCAACGTCAACACCTTTCTGCTGCACTAAGCATCAGGATTATCACTAATTGGGTGGAAATTACAGAAAAATCAATCAACCATGTTTACATGTTAGACATGGCTTAAGTATGAGCATACATACTATACTGTCAAAAACCAGATTATAGTTTAAGTATGACCTGAAAATTCTTCCATTTATGGCACAGATGCTTCCTAGGAATAAGAAGTTTGGGGTTTGGGGGTTTTTTTTCAACAACAGAGCAATATTCCTAAGAGGAACTTATTTTTGTTGCTAAGTTATGTCTTTTAATAGAATTTGTTAGTTAAAAAAAAAGGTGCTACCAGATTCGTCACTTTTTTCCCCAAGAATGGTATTACTGTAGATGCAGCCCTAGACAAAGGGTCAGATTGAATGACCTCCAAGTTCCCTTCCTTTGTTTGGATTTTAAACTTTTTAATTCCTAATAGAGTTTACAAGCACTTCCCTTTCCGTCAATCTACGTCACATTCACAGGCATTTCAAGAAAAAGAGAAAGCAAGCCTGCATGGCTTTCAAGGAGTTTTAATTTTGCCTCTGGAAGCCATAATGTGGGCCCTTGAGGCAGCTGACTATGCGCACTACTCTCACTTCAGCCTTCAAAGGCTACATTTAAAGCTATGCCTACTCATTAAAACAAGGAAGGAAAGTTAACTAATCTTATCTTTCATATTTACTTTTTTAAAAAAATCTATTGATATCTGATCAGGCCATTCTCCCCGCTCCCACTTTTTGGTCTGAATGCTGCAAATCCAGCTACCTAGGTGTAATAATTTTTTAAAAAAAAAACGGTAGTTTTTTTTTAAAAAAAACCCCAAAAGCCAGTTGTTGCTTTTAAAAAAGTCTGCCTGGAAGTGGCCCTCCCCTTTTCGTGGGGCGCTTTTCACACCAAACCATTCCTTACCACCCTTCTGCCAATAATGGGTGGGTGGCCGAATTGGGAGAGAATATATAAAGAGGAAGAAAGGGGGGGGGGGAGGAAATTCATTTCCCAGAATCCAGCCACCGAACCGTTTTTTTTTAATATATATATATAAATGAATTGTTTTCACCCGGGGCTTTTTTATTCTGACTCAACTTTTTTTTTTAACAGTAATCTAACAATCCTCTCCCTTTACCCAGCCCAATAAAAGGACCTTATTCACGGGCTGCTTTGCCTTTTACGGAGGAGACGTTTTTTAAAAACTTATCCTGGCCCGTTTTCAGAGTCGCAACCCTCTCTGCAGGGTAGTAGTGCAAGAGGCTGGAAATCTCCCACATCTTTTGCCGGGGGTGGGGTGGGGTCCCCGCTTTTTTTAGGGTTAAAACTCCCCCGCCCCCCACTCCGGCTTCCTTCCTCCCCTTAAGAGAGGCGAGGGACCCGGCCCCACGCATGGCAGAGACAAGGGACACCGCCATAAGCTGAAAGTCGAAGTCGCCCTCCTCCTCCTCCCTTCTCCCGAGGCCCCCTGAGAAACCCCCTCCCCACACTTCCCACCGCGGCTGCGGCTTCCTCACCTTTGGTGCCTTGTCCCTTCGGTCTCTGGAGCGGAGACGACGCGGCGGCCGGAGCGAGGCAGGCAGGCAGGCAGGCAGGCAAGGAAGAAAGGGGAAGAGGGAGAGAAGCCATAAGTCATGCGGCGGCAAAGAACAGGCCCGGCCGGGCAAAGGAGGGAGGGGAGGAAAAAAACCGAGCCCCAACCTAGGCCGAGCTCCGACCTGCCGGCGGGAGACGGAGAGGAGGAAGGCCGGGCCCGGCGGGGGTTCCTTCGCCGAGGGGAGGGACGCGAGGGAAGTGGAGGCGCGAGCCCTTCTCCGTCCGTTTGGCCGCCCACCCCCTTTTCCCCGGCCTAGGCCTGAAGCCGGGGCCTTTCCCAGCGTGGCGCCCCTCACGCCTGGGGCGCCGCTCTCTCTTTTTCTCTCTCACTCTCGCTCTCTCTCTCACCGCCGGGCCTCCCTTCCGCGGCTTACCTGCTCCAAAAGGCTGCTGGCCGACATGGCTCTCCGTTCAGCGGCGGGCTTCCGAGGCGAGCGGCGAGGCGAGGCGAGGGGCGGGGGTGGCGGCAACCGCGGCGGCTTTGTCCGGGGAAGGAGAAGGAGGAGCAGCAGCAGCAGCAGCAGCAGACACACCGCGCGGATCGCTCTCGGCTTCCTGGCGGACTCTGACTGGCTCGCCCCGCCCCGCGGCTCCGCCCGCTCGCCTCGCGCTGCGTCGGCGCTCTAGCCGCTCGAAGGCTGCCCACAGCCCGCGCTCTATGGTGCTCGTCCGGCCGACCGCCAGATCGCGCGCGCGATCAGCCGCGGAGGAGGCGGGAGGGGGGCGAATGGGCGGGCTCGGCTCGGCTCGGCTCGGCTCACCAAGCGACGGTCATGCGGCCGAAAGCCGAGGGGAGAGGCGCGCGCGCTCTAAGGGAGCAGGCGCGAAGCCTGGCGGAAAAATGTGGGGGGGGGGGCGGAGGGGGCGGAAGGAAAGAGAAGGAGGCGGTGGCAGCAGCCGCGAGTAGCATTGGTGGGAGAAAAGCACGACGGGTAAAATGGCTGATGGCGCTTGTGGGGTTGTTGTAAACTAAGGGTGTCGGCAGCGCCCCCTTTGGGGAAGTTTGGAAAAGCAGGCAAGGAAATGCCCTGGAGAAAGAAGTTGAGCGAGGAGTTGAGTTTGACGTTCATGGTAAAGTCGAAGTGTAAGTTACAAGCTTTACTCCTTCCTCTTGCTGACTTCATCGTCTGGGCTGCAGTCTTGGATTTCTCCCGTGACCCCAGATCCAGGTATAAACCAGGAAGAAACTGATTAAACCAGGAAGAAACTGGCTTGCCTGTTTAGCTCTCTATATCTGCCAAAGTTGGCTGATGATTAGTTATGTATAATATCCTAAACCGTGATGGGCTTGGTTTGGTTTGGTTTGTCATGTTAAGGGAATACAGTCACCATGATTTGTAAAATATCATGTTCTGTGGTCTCCTGCTTGAACAGGGGATTGGACTAGAAGCCTCCAAGGCCCCTTTCAACCGTTATTTCCTTTTATTTTCTCCACAAGATGCTTGTGATAGACCTGGTTGAGAGTGGTGGCCCAGTGTGCTTGTGACTGATGGCAGACTTGAATCTGGGTGTCTCTGATCCTGCACATCTTCAGACATTATTGTTTAGTGTCCTTTTCTTTGCACTGAAATGTGCTGCCGAGTTTACAGTTTAGAGCTGACACTTTTATTAACTGTGATAACTAAAGAAGAATTATGGACCCGTTTTGGACAAGTGAAAAGTTCTGGGTTCTCAAAGATGGTATGCAAATTTCTGCCATTTTTCATCTGCACAAGGACTGTGATCAGATCAGTGGTGGGTTGCTTCAGGTTCTGTCCAGTTCTTGTGAACCAGTAGTAAAAACGGCAGGAAGTTCCACCCACTCGCCCAGATGTCATAATTGATTATCTGTGCAGAGGTGGATGCGCTCCCGTTGTGAACTGATGGTAAAGGTAAGTAGAACCCACCCCTGGATCAGATCCGTATACTGTGCTTAACCATATTTTAATCATGCTTTGTTAAATAACCCACATTTGGTAGAATTCATGCCTTGTACTAAAGCAAAAGAGACCAAATTGAGCCTCAATACAATGGGTTGAAGATCTCGGACACTAAATCCTTCTCCCACTGAATCTATCCTTCCCCCACACACATACACACTTTTTTTTCCTTTTTTTTTTTTGCTTTTTGGCTTTTGATGGCAAAGACTGAAGCTGCAATACACTGTACCATTTTCTTTAGCTTTAGAAAGTAAATGTGTGAAAGGGGCACATTCAATTCCCACAAGAAAGGGAACACAGATGGTGTAGAACAGTATTTTTGTTTTGGGAACTTCAAGACATGTGGCTTTTCAACTCCTAGAATTCCCCAGACAGGAACAAACACTGCTGTGGACAAACCAGTAACCATCAGAGATGCCATTTCAACATATGGTAGGAGTTCCCCTTTGGTTTTCTTGTGTATATGCGATCTTAGCTTTCCAAAGAAATGGAGGAAAATGATTTCGCTTTGACATGGTCAAAAGTAGGCTGACTTTGCTGGTTCTCTTCACTATCTACATTCTTCTTTAAAAAAATAGCGAGTCTAATTATATCCCACTGACTTTGGACTGATTTTAATGACCCGAAAGAGAATATGCGTACAGGTAGTCATCAACTTACAAACACAACTGAGCCCAAAATTTCCATTGCTAAGCAAGACAGTTGTTAAATGAGTTGTGCCCCATTTTATGACATTTTTTGCCACAGTTGTTAAGTGATTCACTGCAGTTGTTAAGTGAATTGTGTGGTTGTTTAAGCAAATCTGGCTCCTCCCCCCTCCCCCTGGTGCCAGTTGACTTTGCTTGTCGGAAGCTGGCTGGTCACAAATGGTGATCCAATGACCTTGGGACCATGCAACTGTCATATATACATGCCAGTGGTCAAGCATCCAAATTTTGATCAGGTGACCATGGGGATGCTACCGTGGTCGTAAGTATGAAAACTGGTTGTAAGTCACTTTTTTCAATGCCTTTGTAACTTCCAACAGTCGCTAAACAAATAGTCATAAGTCAAGGACCCCCTGTGCTCACGCTACAGTCCTTCCTTATAGCAGGGCCTCAGCCCTGCTGGTTTCTTTTCTGCAGGGAAGACGGTGGCATAGACGCTGATGGATGCAGCCAGATAGACTTCCTTTTTGCAAGACTGTTCATTCTGAGAAGCAGGGAGTTTTTTGCGGCTTCAGGCCCTTCCCTTTAAGTGCTCGGTCCCACAAGCTCTCCTCATATTTACCCTTCTTTGAATTCTGATCTCCGAGCAGCCCTTTTGGTAACCTTTGACCATTCCAGCTCCAAAGGGGACTCCCAAAGTCCCTCCGTGAGGATAAAAACAGAGAAGCGAATGGAGACCATGTCGAACATAATGAGCAGTCCTTTTAAGCTTTTGTTTTTGCTTATCTTTTTTAATGCAAAGAAAACCCAAACAAAACAAATGGCACCACCTGACTCCTGTAGGGTTTTTTTTTTTAAACTGCTGTTTTAAAACAATTTAACTGGTTTACTTTTCAAGTCTTCCAACTCTGAATTCTAACTTCTTAAAATATGGAGAGGGTGACCATTACGGCCAGTAGGGAGGTGGGGAAAGGAATCCTTCCCCCCACCCCTCTTTCTCTTCCCTTAAGGAAGATACTCAAATGACTCACACATACATCCAGCCCAACAGAAACGGAGACTAGACAGCCACATTGCTGAAGGGATGTGCCATCCAGACTCCTGTAATCTTTCCCTCCCCCCCCCCCCAAAATTATAAACATCAAACATACAGAGACACGCGCACACCTAAGCCAGCATGGTATGGTTTCCCAGAGTGCTGAGTAAACTGCAGGCATGCCCTGTTTGCTGAGCCCAATTCTCCCACCATGTTGTATACAGGACATCCAGGGTTATCAGTTCTGTATTTGAGAGAGCAGGTGGTTATTGGGCGCGGCGTCTGCCATATCAGTTCCTAGTTTCTTCCCTGTATGTGCCTGCATGGGCATAAAGCGTAAGCATTTCCTAGAAATTGCGTAACAATCAAGGGAAAAGAAAGGAGAAAAAAAAAAACCACTGGAGAAAGTACAAAAAGGAAGAGCCAAGAATCCAATTTTTGAAGCCACAAATGGGCAAACAGCTTAAGGAAAATATTTTTTTAAAAACCACACAGTACATTCCAAAGAAGGGTTGGTGACCTGATCGATCAGGGTGCTGTGTTTCTTCCGCCACTTCCAAAAAAGCAAAATGCTTGGAAAGTCAGAAATGGACATGGAATCTCCCTTCCTAGGGTGAAGAAGCGCTAAAGGTCCAGACAGAAGCTCTTGCTTTAAGGTCATTACTCATCCAATCGTTACATTTCCAGGAGCCGGCTTACTTGCTTCTGAGATGAACAATCCCAAGAAGAATCACTTGAAATCTGGGTCTACGGACTTGCCATCCCTCCTCACCGAAGGATAACAGCAATGGCTTGTCTTCCCTTTCACTAGGCAGGTAAAATTCTGACCTCTCCCTTTTCCCACAAACCATCATCCACACTGGAAAGCGCAGCCTGCCTGCTCTTTCCCTCCCCTAGAGAAAATGACTGTTTAAAAGTGATCATCAGCATTCGTGTGAACTTACCTGCAAGGCTGTAAAAAAAGAAAAAGGGTCAAACCAATAAAAAAGGTAAGAGGTGAACTATCATTTTTAGCAAGGCAGGATGGCTTGCTGATTAGTCCTCCAAGACTACGATCTCCACATTATGGACCTGATGCTGATGTTCATCAACCTCAGCCACCACCTTCTCCTCAGTCCTCAACTCTGTCCCCAAAATCACAGCTTTCCCCCCTGATTCTTCAGGATCGGCTTCTGGATCAGGTGCTGGGTCTATTTCTATGATTGTCTGTCCGTCCTCTGAAGTGCCTTCAACAGCCTGGATAGTAGAAGTTAGGCCAGACTCCATGGCCACCAGTTCCACAGGATTGACCACGGTGGCCACGTTAGCAAGAGTCCCACTGTCCTGCATCGCCGCCGAGCTCAGCAGGGCTAAGCTTGAGGAGGGGTGAAGTGTCACTGTATCAGATGTGCTGGTTTTGGAGGAAGAAACTACGGTGGCGTAGCGGAAAAGCTGGGAACCTGAGGGCAATGTGTGGACAGTCACTGGGCTGGAGCCCTGGCTGATCGTGGCCATTGGAATGTTGCTAACGGAGAACTGCTGTCCCATGGGCGCGATGGTGATGGGCGAGATGACAGTGAATTGAGGTTGCTGGATGGGAGCCGAGGGGCTTAGAACTGTAGCTGAAGCTGGACGTTTCAACCGGGGCCTTTTGGGAGGCTTTGGAGTGTTGACTGGCATCAGGACCACATTCTGAATGGATGGGTTCCTGGCAAACTTCTTCTGGTCTTCTAGTTGGCGATCTAGTACTGCAAGAAGGATTTATGGCATAGCCTAGTCAAGGAAATGCTTTGGAAATTATCACACAAGCAGCACAAAAGACAAGATTTAGGAAAACAATTTCTAGGTATAACATTCAGTTGTTTCTTCCTGTGCCAGAAGAACAGAACAATGGACGGGAATAGCAATAGCACTCAGACTTATATACCGCTTTACAGTGCTTTACAGCCCTCTCTAAGCTGTTTACAGAGTCAGCCTATTGTCCCCAACAATCTGGGTCCTCATTTTACTGACCTCTGAAAGATGGAAGGCTGAGTCAACCTTGAGCCTGGTGAGAACTGCCAAATTGCAGGTAGCCGGCAGTCAGCAGAAGTAGCCTGCAGTACTGCACTCTAACCACTGCGCTACCGTGGCTCATGACTGTCTCGTGAGGATAACTCCAATTAGAGAACAAAAAAAAAAACCTGGGATGGAGAGGAGAAACTAATTTACCTCTCCAAGTACTGCTTAACCCCATCTCAAAGCTGCAGACAACAGCAGCTTTAAAATTAAAACAGCATCATGTGCAAGTTTTCAAACCTCCAACGTATACTAAAACTACCAAAAATATTACAGTGAAAGTCCAGTTGCTTTTTGGGAAAAGCAGCTTTGGGACAACCATCACCTAGATGATTGAGAATCGCCATAGACATAAAACTGTATTCAATGCAACTAATATACTTTTGGTAATTGTAAGGAATTGTGTATTTAACCTAAGGAAAATACAAGAGGAAGAGGAGGATGGAGAGAAGAGGAGGAAAACAAGAAGGAATGTTGTACAAAAATGCTTAATTTCAGACCAACTGACCATTAGCTGCAGGAGTACAATGTTAATGACTTAATAAAGTCTGGAGAGTTTAGCCTCATCAAAAAAGCAAATGTGAGGGAATATGAATGTAGTACAGTAACCAAGCAAGCAAGGCATATTTCTTGCACAATTAATTGATGACCTAAGAAAGTTTCAATTTCAAAATTACCTGCCAGAGTGTTAAGAAATTGTTCCTCTCCCTGATCTGTTTGACTCTTCCTGTTATCCAGCACTCTCTTCACTGTGTCCATCAGACCAAAAGTGTGAGCAACATTATTTAGAACAGCAGCATCTACAGGAAGACATTCGTAGACATTGACTAATATTCTAAATGGGATCCAACTCCCAGGCAGAAAGACCTGAAGTTATTCCTTGTTTGCCTGTGCAGGATTACTTAACACTTGGGTAGCACTTGCTGTCTTTGATTTTGCAAGCTGCACCTGCAACAGCCATGGAAACTGACACTAAGAAGAGTATTTAACCATTGGAAAAAAGATAAAAGAAATGACTTATAATAATGCTATTTCCCTGAGTTTTTAGCAACCTACTCGTTCAAGAATTCCAAAGCAGGAATTGTTCTACCCAATTTAGTCCACAAATAACAGTGTAGGTGAAACCACATCAGACGTTTTATAGTTAATGTGCCAAATGTAGTATTATGTAAATTGCATGAGAACTTTTGCAGAAAATAACACACATACATTGCCCTGAAGTATATTTTTCCCCCTTTAGCCTCAGGGTAGACCCTCCTGGCATCACTATTGATATATTTTCAGCATCAGGTACCCTTGCTCTTCCCTCTCATCATCATCATTATCATCAGTGTTGTCATCTGGCTATTCTAGTCTGCTTTATGTGGGGTCCTTGGTGCTCTCTGAGCTTGTTTTCTTGCAGAGGTTTCATTACCCAAACTAATGTGGCACTGATGATGTTACCTAGTTTGGGTAATGAAACGTCTGTAAGAAAACAAGCAAGCTCAGAGAGTACCAAGGACCCCTCATTTCAACCCTGAGTGACAAATATTCTCCTTTATTAGTATGCTTTATAGAAGTTCCTTTTTCCGATACCTCTAGTTTTATTCAGCCCTGAAGCAACAGACCTTTCTCCAAGGTGACTGGATACTAAGGGAACTATGATAAACATTTAAAATATTCTGGAAAAAGATGATTTACAACTTTGATGGGTTTTAATTGGTTTTGGCGTTTTCCTGTTAACGTTCACCATTTTTTATTTTTTAGCATTGCACTGCGCTTTGAGATAAGAAAACTATCATTGGAGATTAGTTAATAAAATGACAAAACAAGTACTACCAAGACACATAATTCACAAAGCATAAATACAAGTAGTCCTTGACTTACGACCGTAACCAAGTCTAAAATTTCTGTTGCTGAGTAGGAAAGTTAAGTGAATTTTCCCCCATTTTATAATCTTTCTTGCCACAGTTGTTAAGTGAACCACCGCAATTGTTAAGTTAGTAGCACGGTTGTTACATCAGTGTGACTTCCCCATTGACTGCTTGTCAGAAGGTCACAAAAGGGGATCGCGTGATCCTGGGACACCGCAAACCATCATAAATATGAACCAGTTGTCAAGCATCGAATTCTGATCACGTGACCATGGGGAATGCGGCAATGGTCATGAGTGTGTAAAACGGTCATAAGTTGCTTTTTTCCGTGGTGTAACTTCGAACAGTCGCTCAGTGAACTGTTGTAAGTCAAGGACTACTGTAAGGCAGGAAGTCTGCCCTAGTGGTTATCATTTCATATCAACATGGAGACTGCTGACCTCTTACCCACCAGTAATCTGGAAAGGGGACTGGGCAAGCCTTTGCTGTACCCCTCTGAGCACCTCCTCTATCTCCTTCTGAATATTACAGACCACTTCTTCCATCAAGCCCACGTCAGCAATGCCTTTCCAGAACATCAGCATCTCCTCTGCCATGGAAAGATAAACATTTTGAAAGAAAAAATCTGGCAATTATACAGCACCATTTCTACTGCTGGAACCAGCATACTACTATACACCAGGGGTGGGCTGCTGGGGGTTCGGGAGAACCTCTAGCTAAGATTCTGTGCAGTTCGGAGAACCCCCACCATGGCCACGCCCACCCAGCAAACGGGCAGAGAATCCCTTGCTAAAATTTTTGAAGCCTACCCCTGCTATACACTATCAAGCACCTTAAGGAATTGATTATTAACTTGTTGATCCAACCTATACAACTCTTACTTTGAAGAGTTACATACCTAGACCAGTGTTTCTCAACCTTGGCTAACTGAAGATGTGTGGACTTCAACCCCCAGAATTCCCTAGCTAGAATTCTGGGAGTTGAAGTCAACACATCTTCATGGAGTCATGGTGGAGAACAATGATGTAGACTGTCTATTGACCACTTACAAATTATGCTTGCAACGCACAAATTATGCTTGCAGCTCACAAAACAGTTGCAACAGGCTGAAAACAGCTTTCAGGGCATGTCAAGTAAAACACTAGAAGCCTTTTATCTTTTGGTGCAAACTATCAAAGGATCATTCAAGGAAGGTGCACACCACTGCTGATAAGTGAGGTTTAGGACTAGTTTTCCCCAAAATTGGCACACTACAGAAAGACTTGAGGACGCAGGCTGAGTAAACTCAATCATCACTGACAAAAGTTTGCTTCTCTTACTCCACTTCCTCTCCTTTCCAAAGTGTGCAGAGGAAATGAAAAAAAGTATGCAAGCTGTACAGAGAAACGGGAAGGACCAACCTGAAATCTCCTCTGGATCTTTCTTGATTCCCTCATCGGTTGCCATAGTGACTGCTGCTGTCATTGCAGAATTCCATTCAATCCCTTCTTCTACACTTTCCTCAGATACTGCAATTTGGGTGATGCTTCCTGCACAAGAGAAGACCAGTCTGATACTCTGCTGCCACAGTAACTCCTCACCCACCCACATTTAGATGATACATCAAGATAAGTTCTGTTAAGCCAAATATTCATCTGTAAGTCTGTGACTTGCTATAACAATGATGATAGGGTTTACACCCTACGTTAAGCCATACACCATAATTTCCAAATCACAATGGCTGGGACATACAAAATGCAGCTCAAAGCAAACAAAGTACATTAGGTCTTAGCACTGTGTGTGAATTCAGTCCTTCAGACCAGCCTTGCCCATTTGACACACTATGTGGGGAAGGCAGTTCCTCAGATTCTCAGCCAGCATGGTTTCTTTGAAGATGCCACATTGGACAGACTAAGCAAGGTTGCTTTGGGCTGATCAACATATCCTCGGGGCTGGCACAATAAAGCCATTGCTTTTGAAATGTTACGTAAACTCTGTAGATGCTGCAATGAATGAAGAAATGTTTGGGTGTAACTATCACAAAGGTACACTATACATTTGTGTGTTTCAATTCAATGCTGGCTGGGGAATTCTGAGAGTTTCAAGTCCACACATCTTAAAAGTGGCCAAGGTTGAAAGTCCCTGCTTTATACAAATCGTCTTTTCCTTTTAATGTTCAAAAGCCACACCTGAATTGTGCGAAATATTTGTCATGTGGCTTTGCCTTATACATTAGGCTTGTTATGCTCTAATTAATTGAAGTAGCTGAACCAAAAAAAAGAAACAATGTGGAATGGGAAGTAAGGTAATATGTTCTCCAACACTGGGCACGATGCCCTTCTGTCACAAAGCCCTTTGGATGTAGCTCACAATTAAACCACATGATAAATATTTCACACGTCGTCAGCCCTTTAAGGTAGACAAAGTCAAGAAATAGGAGTTCCTAGAAATCTTGGAAAGTATATAAATGCAATTAGGATATTGTAATGAAATTTAAACCTGTCCTCAACTCTATTTCAATTTACACTTAATCAATTCAAGGCAGTTTTAATAAGAGAGAGACCTACCATCAGCAGAAGTGGGGGTCTGTACCAGGCTTGTTTGTCCTGGTACTGGGGCCCTGGCACTGCTGAACAGAAGGTCAAACTTGGTGCTTCGGCAGGTGTTGGTGCACACTTTGTCATGCTGATAGAAATCAATCTGCCCAGAGTCCATCATCTTTCTGCACAATGAATGGAAAACAGAACAGTCATCTGAGGGGATGAAAATCAATTCAAAGAATTGTCTAAGAGAAAAATGTAAAGAAGAAAAAGCCTTTGAGTGTGATGCATCAAACGATGCTCAGTCCCGTTTAACTTATGCCCAACTACAGTTATATAATTCAATGGAAGGTTTAATATGAGGTGTGTGGTTCTGTGCCGTAAAAAACCCTCTTTCTTTCCACCTACCGTAAATTTAGTTGGCCATGTGGAAAGGGATAATAACTACAATTTACTGAATCCTCCAAAGTGGCCCTCGTTATTCATTAGAGGCTGTTCCAGCCCAAAGACTGTGGGTAATAAAATCATGGATAATGAGAGCCTCACAAGCATACTTTATAACAGGGCAAAACACTTCCATCGTTTTGTGCATGCTACACACCCAAATAAATACTCCAAAAGGTCTCTCCCGAATAGAGCCAGATGCCAATCTTTTTACCATTGATAATGATGTCTAATTTGTATCACCAGCCTTAAACACTTGAAATTGCAGTTAAGGACATATTAGGGTTCACCTATAAAAAAGTCCTAGACCCCTGACCAGTCTCTTAGTGAAAGTTCCAGGAGACCCCCATCTGCAGTCACATGATTGCATTTTGGGTGCTTGACAACTAGTTCACGTTTATGGCCATTTGCAGTGTTCTGTGGTCACATGACTTCCATTTATGACTTTTTTTGAGAGAGAGCTGCAGACAATGGAGTCACTTAATGACTGCAATGTTCATTTAGTGATCATGGTGATTCATTTAATGGCCACCATAAAAATATATTGTAAAATCAAGTCGTTCACATGATGATGCACTGAACCATCGGCACGACTTATTTCCAAGCTCAATTATGATGGTAAGTCAAGTAGATCAAAGTCTTATTCCAGCAACCCCTCTTAACATTCTGTATCAAATGGCCCGTGAAATCATTGGGACATTTCCTATGAAAAATCTGTATTTTAAAATACATAGGTCAAACTCTCAGCACCATTTTTATTTGGCAAGAAATACCAAAAAATGTCTGCACCAGAGTTTGGTACAGGTAATCCTCGACTTACAACCACTCGTTTAGTGACTGTTCAAAGTTACAACAGAGTGAAAAAAGTGACTTACGAATGTTTTTCATGCTTACAACCAGAGGTGGGATTCACTTACCTTCTCTACCGGTTTGCAAATGTGAACGCGCATGTGCACTCGCTTGTGCTTGCACTCGCCACCTCTCTGCATGCGCACAGTGCATGCGCAGTAGTCACACATTACATCTGGGTGGTGGGCGGAGCCTCCTGCAGTCGCCGCTACCAGTTTGCATGATCCATAGAGAACTGGCTGAATTCCGCCATTGCTTACAACCATTGCAGCATCCCCATGGTCATGTGATCAAGATTCAGATGCTTGGCAACTGGTTCATATTTATGACGGTTGCAGTGTCCCCAAGGTCACATGATCCCCTTTTGCAACCTTCTGACAAGCAAAGTCAATGGGGAAGCCAGATTCACTTAACAACTCTGTTACTAACGATTCATTTAACAACTGTGGCAAGAAAGGTTGTAAAATGGGGCAACACTCGCTTAACAAATGTCTCACTTAGCAACAGAAATTTTGGGCTTATTGTGGTCATAAGTTGAGGACGACCTGTACATGACAAGGACGGTTACCTCAGCATGATTCCTCCTAGGCGGATGGCTCGCTTCCAGTCCTTCAGGGTGGACTTGCCAGCCAGGTGAACGAAGTGCTTGGGGCTGATAAGCTGATCATTGAACTACCAAAAGAGGAAGGAACCATTTATTTTTCTCATGGTAAGGATATAATGCAACCATTCAGTCTTCAAGGCAGCACCCATTATTCATGGATATATGTGATCAAGACAGACCAGGAGTTTGTTAATACAACCTGGGTTTTGTGATTCCAGGCTGACACTGTGCAATATGTAGAACTGTTTGGGGATAAAAATGAGGTAGATAAGTGGGAAATTTTTTGCCATCCAATTACCCTATTTTTCGGAGTATAAGATGCACCGTTTTCCCCCCTAAAAGGGGGTGAAAATTTAGGTGCGTCTTATACACCGAAGGTAGCCCCACCCACCCAGTGGCCCCCAGCCTTTGGCCTCTGCCTCCCAGCAATTTACCTCCTTGCAAGCAAACAGCAAGAAAAAACAGCTCCATTCAGCTTCAGCACAACCTAATTAGCACAAGTTGATTGGATCAACCTCTGACTCTCAGCTGATTTGGTATCAGCTGTTTTGCGCAGGTCTCTGCTACTTGCTGCAAAGAGGTAAATTCCTGGATCAGATTTTTTTTGTCCTTGTGCTAATCAAACTATGCTGAAAACGAAAATGAAAGTAAAGCAGGGCTGTTTGCTGCAAGGAGGCAAAATTGCTCAGGGGCAGATTTCTTTTTCTTTTCCTCACCAAAAAAGGTAGGTGCATCTTATACTCAGGTGCGTCTTATACTCCGAAAAATACGGTACATATTGTAGAATGGGACTCTCACAAGAAAAACATCTATTATGGCAGACATAACCCAACTTTCTTCCTACAGTGGTGTCCTGGCCCTTGTGGCAGAGGGAGGGGTGCCTCCTCCTTGCAAGAGTGAAATAAAGACATTACTTTCCACTCTGCCACCTAAATAGTTTATTGCTAAGAGTTTCAGATGTACCAAATACTCCTGTGGATATCCAGTACAAAGCGGGACATTTTTCAAAGGAAAAGAATGCTCTTGTCAAAAACCCAGCAACAGAGAAGAGAGCTGGCAAAAGTCACTTTCACCATGCTATTTACCTTAACACACTTGACATTGATTCCTGGGCACACAAATTTCTTCCAGAGCAAGATGGCCTTGCTATCTCCACAGGTAATGGGGTAGGCAATCTCAATTTCCTCATTGCTTTCAAGGGCACTGGCATCTACAGATGGAAACAGGGAGACATTTGAGAGACATGTAGAGATCTCCATGCTGATTCATCTCACCGTAAGTGCCCAGCCTTGGCAACTTTAAGACCCGTGGAACTTCAATACCCAGCATTCCCCAGCCACCATGGGGAATTCCCCAGCCAGCATTCCCCATGGCTGGCAGAGGAATTCTGGGAGTTGAGGTCAACAAGTCCTAAAGTTGCCAAGGTGGACATCCCTGATTTAACCCAAAGACTGAAAAGGAGTCTAAAGATCTCAGGCATTTTCTCATCGTATATCTTTTAAACTGGAGATCCCAAGTCTGAACTTGGGATACCCTTGCATGAAAGCCACATTCTAAGCCATCACTTCTTTCTTAAAGATACTGATAAAATTATATAGTCTGTTTCATCTTTACAACTTACAATGGATCCATAAATAATGTACTGTATAGTATTTAGGTAAGCATCGGAGCACAGTTTCATAACAGCCAGAAGAGATCAGAGTATAAAGATAATATGATTCATTGTTGTCCTTGTTGCCATTAACAAGGCAGGGTTTCTTATGGATTCTTAACCTACAGTAAGGTAAATCCTTACTGTACTAATACATGGTCTGATTTGTTTAAGTCAGCCATAAATCATGATATTCAACTCACAACTTGGCTATAAATCATGGGATGTAAATCTCAGTGGCTAGATTCACATTATACACTGAACCAAAATTAAACTACAATCAGTGGTGGGTTTCAGAGGTTCTGACCAGTTCTGAAGAACCGGTAGTGGGAATTTTGAGTAGTTTGGAGAACCGGTAGTAAAAATTCTGACTGGCCCTGCCCCCATGTATTCTCTGCCTCCCAAGTCCCAGCTGATCGGGAGGAAATGGGGATTTTGCAATAACTTTCCCCTAGAGTGGGGTGGGAATGGAGATTTTACAGTATCCTTCCCCTGCCATGCCCACCAAGCCACGTCCACCAAGCCATGCCACACCCACCAAGCCGCACCCACAGAACAGGTAGTTAAATATTTTGAAACCCACCACTGACTACAATGTAAGGGCAAAGTATTAGCTTCTACCTAGAAAATAATTGGGAAAATACAGTTCTTTGGGATTCTAGCCTCACATTCTCACACTCTTGAATGTCCATTGTAATATGCAAATTTACAGTTATTCTGAAGTGATGAAGATAGTAAATGAAATTTGGACAGTAGTCTGACAAGACCTGCCTTTTGCCTATAATTGAGCTTCAGGAATGTGAACCATTAGGCAACACCTTCACAGGAAGAGACAATGAAAGAAAGTTCTCAAGGCCTCTTAGCTCAGGAATTCTTTTTCCAAGGGATTCTAGATTTTCGCAGTGCTACAGGCTTTATTCCACCTTATGCAAATATGTAGAAAGGTTGGTATTTCCCTTAATGATATGGAGTGGGGCAATGGTGAAATCCAATTTTTTTTTTACTACTGGTTCTGTGGGCGTGGCTTGGTGGGCGTGGCAGGGGAAGGATACTGCAAAGTCTCCATTCCCACCCCACTCCAGGGGAAGGATACTGTAAAATCTCCATTCCCTCCCCACTCTGGAGCCAGCCAGAGGTGGTATTTGCTGGTTCTCCAAACTGCTCAAAATTTCTGCTACCAGTTCTCCAGAACCTGCTGGATTTCACCCCTGGACTGGGGGAAAAAGCCATCATCCATGCAAATAACTATTGCAGAAACTGTTATGCTTCAAGATCAGCCCATTTCCACTTTTGCTGAGCAAAGTTTTGGTTTGGAGGAAAGACGCTAGACATCATATTTCTTCTTCAATATTGTCCTCTCAAAATTAACCCAGGGATGTACAATGGATTAAGAGGCGGTGACTGCATTAAAGCCATTCCATGCATCTGATTTCATCATGTTTTCCTGGTTCTGCTTCAGCGCACTAACCACTGCACATGCTGCCTGCAGGCTTCATCCAAAGCACCCCTATTAGGCTGCAATACAATTGAGCTAAACATGAAACTGATGCATCGTTATCACTGAGAACTCACCGATGCCATCTTCAAGTTTGTGTATGGTATGCGTTTCTACAGCCATCACAGCTGCATTAGTTTCAGAGCTCTCTTGATAAATTCTGCTGTACAAATGGCAATAAGTACACAAATAATGAAGTTATTTGAAAACTGTGACATGAAAGAACATCTCCCCCACACCAATCTGCGTGCCCCTGGCATCAGACGGTAACACTATGGGATTTTCCATTAATAATTCCGTATTTATGGGGTTTGGCACTTTTCAACAGCAACCCAAAATCTTAATTTTAATAGTTCCGTTTTTGATTAGTTTGGTTTCCCTGCATAATAGTTTATTTTGGATTATATAAACATTTATATAAAAAGCAATATTCATAGCAGTGTTTTTTCCCCTACCAATTTCATAAGGGATATTGTAATTTTTATCTCCAAGGAAAGTTAATATCATGATAATTAAGTTCTCTTGCTATAGCTGAAGGGACTTAAGTCTACATACAAGAAAGGAAATTGTTATTAAACAGTGGAACTTGTTTTGATACAACTTGCTTCACTGTGGAATGAACTGACTGGGGGGCGGGGGGGGGGCTAACCTCTTCTTTATTAGGAATGCTACACCAGCTGCGGGTTGATCAAATTTTCCTTAATTTTATGGTTCTATGCAGCCATAAAATCCAGCCATAAAATGAATGATGGAGAAGGCATCCATATAACATGTAAGTTCCTTCACATTTTTAAGCATACCTAGAATCGCCGAATAATCTTATTATAATATTATAATTGTTAAAATTCTGTCTTCTGCACAAATCACAAGAGTTTCATCTTCTTTTATGCCTGCATTCTCAGCTCTCCTTGGAGCAGTCCTCTAAACCCTCAATTTGGGCAAAATTACTTGGGAATATTTTGTTTTGCTACTGGCATGTCACTCACCCTTGTTGCACTGGCTGTAGTTGTAATATAACCTGGGTTTTGGTATCTTCTGGGTTTCCCCCCTCCGTTCCTTCGGTTGGCACAACCACCACATCTCCTACAGGAATGCTTACTTCAGCATTTGCCATTTGTTCACATGAAGTCTGAGCCACCGGGTGACAAGTATGCTGTAGTGGACAATAAACAACCAAGGCAACCTTGATTTGGGAGTTGAGGAGAACCATCATCTCTAAATTACACACAATTATCATATTGTATAATAGTAGGTCAAAAGGGCCCACATATGTGATAGAAACATCCTCAGCACCTTTGTGGCTTCTCTTAATAGTCTTAACCTCTCCTCACAACCTAAGATGGTTCTCAGAATAATTGACTATCTACCACTATTGCCTTGGGAACTCAAAAGTGACTTGGCCTTGGTAGCTTTCTTGTAAGGTTTAAGAGGCTATTGTGACAGCAATTAAAAGATGCACAGGCATTCCCTTTTTCTCTATTCTGAGCTGCACCTGCTACAGCAGAAGCATGAGCCATCTGAAAACAAAAGAGGGTATTTTTTTATGTAACTGTTATTTTATAATGAACTTGAATTCATTAAAGTGAATATATACAATTGGCTTAGACTGTTCCTAATAGAGTCCAGCCTAGTACCTAGCTAGATTTGCTTCTGAGTTCACAGTTTTTTTTGGGGGGGGGGGGAGGGTTGTTCAACCAACCAATTAGGCTGAAGCACTGAGCAGTGTCACTCAATAGGCAGAGAAAGCTGGAAAGCCACGTTGCAATGATTGATGTGGTATCTATAAAGGGCTTGAAAAATATGTAATGGGTGGCTTGGTGGGAGGCATTGGCTGCCTTTTAAATGGAATTTTTTTTTATGGAATTTCCAGTAAGAATGGTCATACACATGATTCTTGGGAAATAAGAACTTTAACACAAAACCCCATTTCATAAGTGAGTGTATGAGTTTCCTTGTTTTCAGATTCAAAATCACAGGCTATTGTTACTGCTTGATCAGATGATCAGTCCAAGAAATTCAACTGCACGCTACCAACCAGCCCCTCCTGCTGGCTGCAGAAAACTCATTAGCAATACACAAATATGATTCCATTTCCTCCTCTCATTTTGCTTCAGAGGATATCCAGAGAAATACACTCTGGTAATGTTGAATCTGAAGGTTAGATATAACTCTAATGACCTTGCTGTCTAATAATCTTTCCTAGAGCTGTTTCTAAACCCTTCTTCGTTGTCATTCTACTATACAATGACAATGAATTTTAAAAATTATTCAGTATGTGAAAATGTATTTTATTGTGTCTCTTAAAGGCAAGGTTGAAATGACTCAATTGGAGATTAATCTTTGACCCATGTTTGAATAGTTCTTTAAAGTCATGTCTGAATTCAGGATAAATTGAATGAGAGACTGCTCATTAGTTCAACTGTTATCAGCTAGAGTTATTTGATAGAGTGAATGCTATGTATTTGCCTCAAATAAATTCCCCTGGATGTTAATGGAATTTACTTCTACAACAGCAGAAACAATATCACAACTTTCCTAATGTACTTTTAGCTAAATCCAAATGAATTTTGTACTGTTTACTTTTAGTCAAATCCTAGCCATTATTTTAGATTAGTTGAAGTAGTACCATAAATATTGGCAGGGCTATAACAGAAGGCTCAGAATACCTTAGCTGCTTATTATTATGGGAAAATAAAAGTTGAGGCAAACAAGAACACTATTTGCATCTTTATTATTATTATTATTTTGCAGTTTTCTTCATGTGAAAGAGAGTTGTCCAATCAACAATGGTATCCTTCCAATAATGGTGCCAGATCATCAATTTTGTCATTATTTTAAAAAGCTAAACAAAAAAAAAACCCTTAACACTGAAGAGAGAATGGGTGATAGAAGAGGGACATTTAAGGAGCATTTCAGCTATGATTTTAAGGGGGGGGTGGGAGCATTGTATTCCAGAAATGCAATCCCAAACCCATCATTGTGTCACATTAGCATTGCCATAAACAAAAGGAGCATGGAATCCAATTGTTTTTTTATTGCCTTTTGCTACAGAAATCAAGGCAGCCTTTTTTATCATAATTTGTCATTTATAACAAAAAAATGCCAATTCTTGATAAAGCCACTTTGATCTCAGCTATTCCAACAGGCTGTTTAAACTCATTTATCCTACATCGAACTCCAACCACCACCCCTCGGTTATCTAAAGCCATCTCAGTCAGTGTAATGAATATTCTTTACAGGAAGATTTCACAGAATCTGGCTCCTGCTCTAATGTATTAAATTGAAGTGCTGCCCAGAGACGCTATGCTAGCTAGGCTGTTAACATAACAGTAATCCTAACTTTGTCCAATTTTAATTTTCATTATGCTGTATCCTGCTTAAAACCGGTAGCAGACTTTCTCTTTCAACCTATCAATTGGAATAGAGCTGGAAGGGACTTTAGAGGTCTTCTAGTCCAGCCCTCCTCACCCCCTCAAACCAGGAGGGCCTTATATACCGTTTCCCCCCAAAATAAGACATCCCCTGATAATAAACCCAATCAGGCTTTTGAGCGCATGGCAATAAGGAAAACAAGCGCTTATTTCAGGGTTCAAAAAAATATAAGACAGGGTCTTATTTTCGGGGAAAGGCTGGTAGTATCATTTCATTTTCTCTTTTGTGAGTTTTGACTGAGTTCAAAACAGTCCCGGGACAGGAGCTTGATTAATAATTTTGTCACTGAACGGGGACGGGCTTTTAGTTCGGTCAGAGAAGGAAGCCCTCAATGCGACCGCCTGAGGGAGGAAGTCGGGGCTTGTTGGGACCGAGAGGCTCGGGGAAACCGCGAGTGACAAGCCGTCCCTCAGAAGAACCCCGAGGATGAAAGGCGGCGAGTTCAACCGGTGAAGCGAGTTCCGCTGGCGAAACTCGCTCCACTCCCCGCTTCCCCCCACGCCCGGCGGTTTCAAGGAAGACCCGGCGAGGGTGGGGGGAGCAAAGCGGCCCGCGCGTTTCTTTTTCTTTTTTTTTATTTGTTTAAATGTCTTCACGCCCGAAGACTCCAACTTCCATCATCCTCAGCTCGCCCGTCAGCTGGGGATGATGAGAGGTGGTAGCGGCGGCGCGAGGAAGAACAACCCCGCGCGGGCCGCCCGTGGACGGCTTTCCACACTGGCCACACTGAGGGCGAGTTCGACCGCGCCCGCGCGGCTGAGGGGAAAGCCCGCCTTCCCCCGCGGGCCCCGCCCCCTCGCCTGCCCCGCGAGCCCCTCAGCCCTCCGTGGCCCCGCCCCTCTTCCCTCGCTCCAGGCCAGGCGCAGCCTCCTCCCCCTCCTCCTTTCCCCACCCTCCACTTCCCCCCCCCCGCAGCGGCGCTGCGACGTCCGCTCTCCCGGCGGCGGCACGTACGGCGGGGTAGCGGCCGTGCGCTCTCCCAACGCAACCCCCTCCCTCATCTCCACGCACTCTGCGTCCCGGCTCCCGTAGCGCAGCGGCAGCAAGAACGTCGCCCTGCGTTCCCTCCCCCCCCGTTACCGTCTCCGAGCGGCCGAGTCCGGGCTGGGGGGGTTGGGAGGAGGAGGGAGGGAGCATGCGCAGAAGCTGCAGCGGCTCGCCTGCCAGGACTTCCGGCCGCCTCCTCTCTCTTAAAGGGGCCGCCAGATACAGAGCAGTTTTTGCGGCTCCCGCGGTTGTGCGCCGTGGGATGTCTTTTGGGGAGCCGCGGAAAGGGTTGCATTTGCACCCTTTGGCCAAACCGGTTTCTAGTCGAGCCAGGATCGGCTCTTCTCAGCGGGTCTGCCGACTGCCAGAGCTTCTGCTCCTGTAATAATAGCATCTGCATGCTTTGCAGTTATTAGATATATAGCAATAGCACTTAGACTTATAGACCACTTCACAGTGCTTTACAGCCCTCTTTAAGCGGTTTACAGAATCCGCCTATTGCCCCCCCCCCCCGCAATATAGTTAACTTGCTCAAAACAGGCAATGGAACCGCGAGGCAACATGGTCAGACATGAATTAATTAATTGCATGGACGGATCGTTAAGTTTCCTTCTCCAGTTCAAAGCACGCCCTTTTTCATTCTAATCCAAATAACGGTTTTCCTGCTGCAAATGTTTACTGCCCGGGAAGTGTCACACATCACTTTTAAAGCTACCAGAAATCCAGAGAGGTGCTAGAGATAACAGAGAACTTGGCTGCCAGCTGCTGCTGCCCTCTGGATATTTGCAGCTGCTAATCCCACCACGCTACATTTCGTGTATTTTGATGGAAACTCCTGCCAAATCCGGAAGGAGACAGTCCCTTCTTGTGCGACTTTCACAGCAAGCAAATGTTATGCCCAGCTGATGGCGCCGGTGGCCTTCTGATTGGTGGCAGAGGCACGTTTGCCAACCTCTTTTAAGATGCATGGACTTCAACTCTCAGAATTCCCTAGTTGGGAATGGGGAGTTTAAGTCCACATATCTTAAAGGGGCTGAGGTTAACAAACATTGGAGCAGGCTTAGGGCACAGAGCAAAAGGTTAGCTGTTATTAAACCTCTCCAGTAGCAAGACCGTCTGCAATTTGCTTTTACACCGACAGTTTTTATAGCTTTAATCCCTAAAAGGTAATTGACCTGTTTCATGGGGTGGGGGGGCGTAATATGGTTTTGACTTCACCCAAAACCATCCTTGGGTTTAAATAACCCAACTGGAGTTTATTTAGCAAATGGCAAGTCAAAAGTTTAGAATGATGCAGGAACCTAGCAGTGGAGAAATCAAAAGGCCCCAGATAATATCTAATCAATAATGTTCTGGCACAACTTCGTACTTTGTCATCTCAATCTTGCAGTGAAGATGACCCGTCTGCTGTCCCATTGGATCAAAGAAGCAGAGCTGACATTGGACAGATGCCAGAATGCAAACCCCCAATAATTAAATGATTTTCCCCACCATCCCCAAATTAATTACCAACCTGGGGTCTTGGAAAAAAATAAAGATTGTTCAGTGTAGAATATAGAATTCTTTATTGGCCAAATGTGTTTGGACACACAAGGATAGGGTAGATTATAATAACCAGCCAAAGATGTTGATAGTAGTGCTGAATGTGGTACCTGCAGAGATTTACCAGGAGTTGGTTAAATGCCAAGCTAAAAAACGAAATAAATGGAGTGAATGTTGAGTTAAGAAACTCAAATTGGTTTGTAGTAGAAACATGCCTATAAAAAATATGTTTAGAAAACCAAAACAAAAGTACGATAATCTATTACCTACCATAAAACCAAGAGTAGTTAAAACAAGTCAACTGCTCTGATACACAACAAAGCACTGCAAACTATAAAGGAACTATTTCTCTGATGGGGAGAAATTTTCGCATAGTGAGAGCAATCAACCCATGGAACAAAACTTGCCTTCAGAAGTTGTGGGAGCTTTATCACTGGAAACTTTCAAGAAGAGACTGGACAGTCATCTGTCAGAAATTGTGTAGGGTTTTCTGCTTGGGAGGCAGGGTTGGACTAGATGACCTACAAGGTCCCTTCCAACTCTGTTAATCTGTCAAATTAGTTGCCAAGGTTGAACACCTCTGGTTTAAACAATGCTAGAATAATTGTATTGTCATTTTGAACACTAATTAGCATACATTAAAATGAAATTCCATTGCATGCAGCTCTCAAAGGGCCACCCCCTCCAATATACATTACATATTAACATGACAAAATAACTAAAGACAAAATTATGCATATACCCACTTATATTATTCTTTTCTATATTGTGAGCACAACCAGCCAGCTTTTCTTTTTCAGGGCTCCACACATCCAACCTACAGTCAAGAAACCAAGTCAAGTCAAGGTTTAACACGTTTTCAAAGTG
This sequence comes from Masticophis lateralis, assembly GCA_030761175.1. Classification (NCBI taxonomy): domain Eukaryota; kingdom Metazoa; phylum Chordata; class Lepidosauria; order Squamata; family Colubridae; genus Masticophis; species Masticophis lateralis. The sequence goes on from JAUDYJ010000009.1 coordinate 15,675,701, forward strand.
CCTTAAGAGAAGGACCCTACCATATTTACCCACCCACCCACCCACCCACCTCTTTGGGCTTCCACCTCGAACTAGTATACCGATGATTCCCGATCCACCCCCTTTTCCCTTTCTAACGTGGTTTCTTCGGGGGTTTTTTGGACGGAGGGGGTTCATTGCGTCGATTTTCGGACAGCCAGCGGGCTCGGCTTCATCCGCGCTTCCTCGACGGAACGGCGAGACCAGCATTGGAAAAAAGTTAGTCGGGCGGGCGGGGCCAATGACCGAGGGGAGGCTTGGCCCCTTCAGCCAATCGCGTGACGCGGGGGGGGGGGTCGAGGCGCGCGCTCCTCCGGCCGCCGCCAGCTGCAGACGGACGCTGTTCGGCCGGGTGGAGGGAGGCGATCGAACCGGCGGCTCCTGCCGAGGCGCCGCTCGACGATGCGCCCGGGGCTCCGCGGTGCGCTCCGGCTCCTACAGCTGCTGTGGTGGCCCCTGGACTTCTCGACGGGCAGCAGTCAGGCGGGTAAGTCGTGGCCGTCGCAAGCGCGAAGAAGCCGGCTGGGAAAAGTGGTGGAGTGGCTGGGAAGCGAGAGCGGACGCGTTGAATGAGGGGAAAGAAAAGAGGGTGGCAGCTTGAAGGAAAAAAACGCTTGGCACGATCTTCTCCAAGCTCTGCTTTTCACAGGCGTTGAGCCAGGGTGCCAATGATGGCCCTTGTAGCCCAGCCCCGATAAGAAAAAAAATGCTCAAGAAGGAGAGTTTGTTTCCTACAGGCCGTCCTCGAATTACGACCACAACGGAGCCCAACACTTCTGTTGCTAAGTGAGACATATCTTAAGTGAGCTTTGACCCATTTTACAACCTTTCTTTGCCACCGTTGCTAAGTGGGTCACTGCCGTTGTTAGTAACCTGGTGGTGAATAATTCCTTCAACACTGTCAAACTATTTACTAAGTCTGCACTATTGTTAATCATCTCATCATTCCTATTACCCATCTCCTCCCGCTTATGACTGCATGACTGTAACTTTGCTGCTTGTATCCTTACGATTTATATTAGTATGATTCGATTCCTTATTTGTACCCTATGACTATCATTAAATATTGTATTTTATGATTCTTGACAAACGTATCTTTTCTTTTTATGTACACTGAGAGCGTATGCACCAAAGACCAATTTCTTGTGTGTCCAATCACACTTGGCCAATAAAGAATTCTAAATAAATTCTAAAGTGTGAAATGAATTTGGCTTCCACATTGACTTTGATTGTCAGAAGGTTGCTAAAGGGAACCCCATGATCCCGGGACACTGCAACCGTCATAAATAGGAGTCAATTGGCAAGGGTCTGAATTTTGATCACATGACCATAGGGATGCTGCAAAGTGTGGAAAATGGTCATAAGGGACTTTTTTCCCCCAGTGCCGTTGTAACTTTGAACGGTCACTAAATGAACTGGTGTAAATCGAGGACTACTTGTAGAAGGGGTCTTCCAAATCAGTGGGGCTGAACTTTGGAGATAAACTAGGATTCATTCCAGGGGTGAAATCCTCCCGGTTCAGACCGGATCACCTGATCCGGTAGCGATTGTGGTGGGTGATTCGGAGAACCGGTAGCAAAAATCCCTGCACCTCCCCCATCCCCAGCTGAGCCACGAGATCATCAGAGGCTGGTTTTTTTTTTTACTTTTAAAAGCATTTTTTCTACAATCTCTTTGGCCGAAAAAATGCTTTTGGAAGTAAAAAAAAAAAAGCCTCTGATGATTGCTCAGCTGGGATCGTCAGAGGCTTCTAAAAGCATTGCTTTCTGCAACTTCTTGGGCTGAAGCGGTTGTAGAAAAAAATGCTTTTAAAAGTTTAAAAAAAAAAGTTGGCCACGCCTACCCAGGCACATTACCCACCACCACCAAGCCATGCCCACAGAACCGGTTGTAATAAATTTTAGATTTCACCCCTGGTTCATTCTTAGACTTAGATCTGGCTTGTACCTTTGTTAAGAAATAGCTTCACTATTGCCTATTGAATCAATGTTTGGGTTTGTGCCATACTGTAGACTGAACTCTCACAAGCCATTGTCTGCAAACCACAGTGGCTCTGGCAACATGCCAAGTCACAAACAAGTCACCTTTGGATAGCACAACTGAAGGAGCTGAATTGTTAAACTGGTGGTTAAGGCTGGAAGAAACCTAATATTTTAGGTTTCACTTAGGAGCAGCAATCACTTAAAGCAGATCGTAAGTCTATTTTTCCAAAGCTGAATTGACACAAGAAAAAATTCTCTTCCCTGGCAGTCACAGTTGTCTCTTCTGTGCTGTGACCAGCAACTCACCTCTTTGCTGTTTTGCTTCTGATTAATTATAAAATGGCCACAGTCAGCTAGGATTTCTTTAATTAAAAGAGTTGCAACCCTGGGAGAAATAGAGCTGATTGTTTTGCAAAAGGTCACTGTTCCGCGGTAGCACTTTTACCCGTGGAAACAAAATCTAAACAGGATCCTGGTGTGAAATTATTTATCTTTCAAAGGGTGGTGTGAATCACAGGTCAAAGAACTGTGGGAATAATTCCCAGGTTTATAGGTAGTCCTTGACTTATGACTACAATCGGGACCAGGATTTCCATTGCTAAACAAGGCTGTTTCCAGGGGTGGGCTGCTGGGGGTTCACAGGGGTTCGGGAGAATCTCTAGCTAAGATTCTGTGCAGTTCGGAGAATCGCAAATCCCACTCCTGGCTGGCCCTGCCCACCCCACTCCACCCCTCCCAGGAGTCTTCACTCGGCCTGTTTTGGATGCAGATAAGTGCAAGGCGCACACGGAGGCTCGGGAGGGTGAAAAACAGGCCTCCCAGAAGTTCGGGAAGGCACCTCCGGAGCCTGGGGATGCTGTTTTCACCCACCCAGAGGCTCAAAAAAAGCATCCGGAGCCCAGGGAGGGCAAAAACGTGCCCCCCACCCCCTGTGGGTGCAGGAGGCTACTAGACCACGCCCACCATGGCCACGCCCACCCAGCAATCGGGCAGAGAACCCCTTGCTAAAATTTTTGAAGCCCACCCCGGCTGTTTCCAAGTCACACCTGATTTTACAACCCTTTTTTGCCACGTTAAGCGAAGCACCGCGGTTGTTAAATGAATCATGCAGTCATTAAATGAATCCGGCTTCCCACATTGACTTTTGAAAACCAGCTGGGAATTTTGCAAATGGTGATCACATGACCCCAGGATGCAGCAACCTTTGTAAATACACTCCAGTTGTCAAGTACCCAAAGTTTGATCACGTGACCATGAGGGTGCTGCAACCGTCACAAGAACATAGAATCATAGGGCTGGAAGGGATCTCAGAGGTCTTCTAGTCCAACTCCCTGCTCAAGGCAGGAGACCTTATACCAGAGGTGAAATTCTGGAGAACCGGTAGCGGAAACTTTGAGTAGTTCAGAGAACCAGCAAATGCCACCTCTGGCTGGCTCCAGTGGGGTGGGAATGGAGATTTTGCAATATCCTTCCCCCAGGAATGAGGAGGGAATGAGGATTTTGCAGGATCTTTCCCCTGCCATGCCCACCAAGCCATGCTCACCAAGCCACGCCCACAGAACCGGTAGTAAAAAAAATTGGATTTCACCACTGCCTTATACCAGTGATGGTGAACCTTTTTGACACTGAGTGCCCAAACCGTAACTTACACCAGTGCATGTGCCGGAGCGCTGGAAACCTGAAGACCAGCTGGCCAGTGTGTATGCCCACAGTGAGGGCTCTGCGTACCACCTCTGGCACGTATGCCATAGGTTTGCCATCACAGCCTTTTACCATCTGGGTCAAATGGTTGTCCAATCTATTTTTGAAAACCTCCAAGGGTGGGTTCTAAATTTTTTTAGTAATGGTTCTGTGGGTGCAGCTTATTTTGTGGGTGTGGTTTGATGGTCATGTGACAATTCTTTAAGATTTAGCAGAGGTACTGGTCTACCAGGCTTTTAATTGCTTGTAGAGATGTACCGGTCTACCCATTTGTTCCTGGAGCATCCTGGTCTACCCATTTGTTTTTTGAGCACACTGGTCTACCACCACAGTGCCTTTTAACACTGATCAGCTGTAGGGCGGCCCTACAGGGGCCCCGCGGCAAGCCAATCAGCTGGGACTCGGGAGGCAGCAAAAAATTGGGGGCGGGATCAAATAAAAGGTAAGAATAACACGGGGGGGGGCGGGAGGGCCCAGCTCCTGAAAAAAGAGAACCGGTTCGGTGACGTCATATTGTCACCGCTACCAGCTCGCCCAAACCGGGCCCAACCAGCTGAAAATCTCCAGTGATGGAACACCTACAACTCCTGGAGACAAGTTATTCCACTGATTAATTTTTCTCACTGACAGAAAATTGTTGGCTGGTCAAAAGTTACCTTATCAGTGCCATTGTAACTTTAAAATGTTGTTAAACAATAAAATTGAGGACTTCTTGTATTGTGTCTTTATATGTGTGTGTGTTTGTTTTAAAGATCTTCTTCAGCCTACCTCGATCTGATACAATCTGACTTTTTTGGACTACCTGATTAAATATACTAGTTGTGCACCACTGCTTTAAAGCATTATTTCTTAAACTGTCTTGGGTTATACCACATGCTCTACCACCAACAGACTACAATGAAATTTGTAGGTAATACAAACTGGAGAGGTAGCTAATTCAGTTCTATAGAATTAGCATTGTAAACATTTTGTTCTCTGTATCATTATTTCTACCTATGTTTTTTCAGTAGTTCCACAAGCGGGTAGCAATGAATGTTGTAACTATTTAACATTTTTATTGGTATAAAATAAAATAAGATACAAAATACAAAAGTAAATAGGGAAACAGTGTGCAGAAAGAGGGGGAAGAGAAGTGAGGAAGGATAAGGAAAAGAAAACAGAAAAAGAAATGTTGACTTCCGACTCTCTCTCTGTTGCAGTAAAATAAGGCATTAACATCAAATCACAACTTTTTGGTTTTTCATAATAATAGGAACAAGCCATTTCTAGAAAGATCTATCAATCTAATTGGTAAAACCCAAAATCAAAGTCAAAGAAATTAATGTTCTAATACAATGAGTTTCAAACTTGCCAGCTTTAAGAGGTGGTGACTTCAACTCCCAGAATTCCCTAGCTGGCATGCTCCCAGAATTCTGGAAGTTGAAGTCCACGCATCTTAAACACTACAGAGCACTGCACATCAAGACAATTAGATACAAGAACAGTTTTTCCCTGAACACCATCACTCTGCTAAACAAATAATTCCCTCAACACTGTCAAACTAGTTACTAAGTCTGCATTACTATTAATCTTCTCATCATTCCTATTACCCATCTCCTCCCATTTATGACTGTATGACTGTAACCTTGTTGGTGGTGTTCTTAAGATTTATATTGACTGTTTCCTAATATGATTCGATTGCTTATTTGTTCCCTATGACTATCACTAAGTGTTGTACCTTATGATTCTTGATGGATGTATCTTTTCTTTTATGTACACTAAGAGTATATGGAGAGTCACCAAAGACAAATTCCTAGTGTGTCCAATCACGCTTGGCCAATAAAGAATTCTGTTCTATTCTATTAAAGTTGCCAAGCTTGAAAAAGACTAACCTAAACATAAGTTTACAGATTCGATCAATCTGAATAAAATCCTTCCTGGAAAGAATGTTTATTTCTCATCTTTCAGGAAGATTTTGTACCCCTTCTGGGAACTGCAGCAAATAACTGACCGATCATCACCCCATGATTACATTCATGTGTAGAAATAGCAAGAGTAGTGGCCTGAAAGGAACTGTCTTCATTAAAAAAAGCTTGAGTTTTTAACTCAAGAGAGAAAAGTATTTCCTCCATTCCTGCAGCATCTGTTCTATTTTGTCTTTCCCACATCCTGTGGCTCTGTCTCCCTGTTGAACAAATCCAATAAAAAAAGAATAGAGTAGCATCGCGAAGAATAGAGTAGAGTAGAATAGAGAGCAGAGTAGAATAGAGTAGAGTAGAGTAGAGTAGAGTAGAGTAGAGTAGAGTAGAACAGAACAGAACAGAACAGAACAGAACAGAACAGAACATTTGGCAAAGTGTGATTTGTCTCCAGTGCAGAAGCTGCCCTTGTACATGCAAAGCAACAGAATAATGTTATTATTCTTATTGGTATCATATTATGATTATTATTACTCTGTAGTGACCTTAATGATGTCACATCACTGGCCATACTAATCTAATCCACTGACATGTTTTAAACAATTCTGCCTCTGGTCACCAAACTGTGGCCCTAATGAATCACATGAATGCCCCTATGTGCTAAGGTAACAACAAGCAAAGTACAATCGGTCATTGTGTGATGTTCTAGCAAGGCCATCGTACCAAATATGGAATGATTCTCTCCTTGCCTTCCAGGGGACGGTTGTGGTCATTCAGTGCTCGCATCTTACAGTGGGACTTTGTCTTCCAAGAACTTTCCAGGCACGTATCCAAACTCCACTTCTTGCGAGTGGCAAATTCACGGAGCGGAAGGGAGCCCCCTCAGCCTGGCCTTTGGAGACATGGATATCGAAGCCTCTGAACAATGCAAATATGGCTTCTTGTTGCTTTCATCTCCCTCTGACGATTCCAGCTTTGGTAAGGACATACCTTGACCTCATTCCTAAAGATAATGGTATAGATTAGTGCAGTGATGGTTAATTTTTTTGGTGCCACGTGTCCAAAGCATGTGCGCATGCAAGTGCCTGAACTCCCAAAATACAATGCGAGTGCCCCCTGTGCATGTACTTCACCCTGTGCATGCATGCACGTTCCCCATGCATGTGGCCCAGGCCCCACGGGCCCCGTTTTGGTTTCCAGGTTGGTGCAGGAGGCCTTCTAGGCCCAAAACGGGACACAAGGGGCACATGATCCCCAAAATGCAATGCGAGCACTGCCATGCATGTGCGCCCACGAATGCGCCCCACCTCCACACATGCATGTGAGTTTCCCGTGCATGCACCCTGCCCCCGCATATGCATGGCAGAGACCCGAAGACCAGCTAGCTGGTGGGAGGCGTGCTGTGCGCGCATGCGTGGTGGAGCTGGGCTGGGGTGAGGGCTGGCATGCTCGTAGAGAGGGCTCTCTGTTTGCCATCATAGGACTAGAGTTTCTTGCCTGAGCAGGGTGTTGGACTAGAAGATCTCTAAAGTCCCTTCCGTGTTATCCTGTTATTGTATTCTATAATTGATTCTGTTAAGGATATTGTTGTTGTGTAACAACTAGCAGAGTAAAGTGCACAGAGAAACGTTGCTGAGAGCAATGAGATAGAGATACATACAAACTGGTGTTATCAAAAGTTTTCTTTATAATGGAAAATAAACAATCTCGTAGTCTTCTAAACAGTCCAAGTCTTTACCGGTTAACTCCAAATAAACTCTTACCAAACAAACAGTAGTTGGTTCACAAACCCCGGATGGCAGCAGATCCACCCACACATGCACGCACGCACGCAATGGCAGCTTATCATCCACTGAATACCTTACAGTACTCTTCTTAAATACATTGTTAAATTACAATTAATTATAGCATGACTCAGCATTACAGCATGATGCAGCATTAAAACTTAAAGTCACAGAACACATATATTGCCTGGACAACTGTTAGGCCCAAATCATATCCTAACAGATTCTAATTATACTTTCCTGTGGAAGCAAAAATGTAGACATCCCTGCCAAGGGTGGAGGGATGAACTTGCATATCGAAGGCCCCCTTCCCTTTCCATGCATTTCGTCTCCCATAGATCACTTCCAGCAGGATACTTACCTTTACTACTGGTTCGCAGCGGGGCTGCACACAGAAGCGTTTTGATGACATTGGGGCTGGTGGGTGGAGCCTCCTGTCGGTTTTACTACTGTTTCTATAGAACGGGTACGAACTGGGGGCAACCCACCACTGACTTCCAGGAACAGTAAACTGAACAACTATGTCTGTACTGGAACTGGTTTCTAAGATGAAAATCAGTCCCAATATTTCATATAAATTACTTTTTCCTTATACTGTAGCATTCTAAGCAGCTAAGAGGTGGGCACTCTTGGCCTAAGGCCATGCTCAGCTTATGAATACTAGAAGCTATATCTAAAGAAGGGATCTCCAAACCTGAGAACTTTAAGACTTGTGGATTTCAACTCCCAGAATTCCCCAATCAGCCATGCTGGCTGGGGAATTTTGGGAGTTGAAGTCTACAAGTCTTAAAGTTACCAAGTTTGGAAACCCCTGATTTAAAATAATGGTTGGAGCCAGCCAAAAAAATTAAATGTGCTTTCATTATATTTGAGTGTTTTAAAATGAACCAGAAGGAACAGGATTCCAGTACCAAATTTATTACTTTCCACTTTCTATTACCTTAGAAATTATAATTTGCCAACCATTTTCAAAGGTGCCTGACAGATTTCAAGGGCCTCAGTTTATACGTCTCTATAAAGGGCTATTAAAAGACTGTACTTCTTTGCTATAGACTTCTTTGTCATGTGGCTTTCCTTCCTGCGTTCTTCCACAAACTGTCAACTTTGATCTTCCATCGTTGGGTTCTTTGGTTATTCCACAGGAAGCAGCGGGAAGAGAGGTATATCAGCTCTTGAGAGAATCTGAAGTGTGTCATTTAGACCCAGAATAAAAAAGATCTTGTCTTCTACAGCACTTTGACCTTCTTAGATCTCTGCTCCTTCATGGGTTCCTTCCCCTCCTTGGTCCTATATTTAGTTTTGTTTCCATTCTCCTTACTTTCATCACTTTCAATTCCTGCGAATGGCTGTTCCATAATTTTCTGGAATATAGTTTGAGGCTTTCCAAATATTGTTTTGTTTCTCTGTTTCCTTCCTTTTTTTTTTCTTTTTCAGCTTCTCCCTTCCACTTTCAAGGCCTTTATAGGTCCATCTTATTTGAAATCCATTAATTACCGTATTTTTTGGAGTACAAGATGCACCTTTCCCTCCCGCCCCCCAAAAAGGGTGAAAATCTGGGTGCATCTTATACTCCGAATGTAGCCCTGCCCAGCTCCTCAAACGGAGGTTTCAGAGGCTGAAAAAAGCATCAGAAACAAAGCTTCAGAAAAGAAGCCCCCAAACAGAGCTTCAGAGGCTTTTTTTCTGAAGCTGTTTTGGAGGCTTTCAAAGGCAGGAAAAGTTTTTTCTGAAATGGAGTTTCAGAAGTTTCAGAGGCAGAAACAAAAGCAAAAAAAAGCAAGGCACAGAGCTCACAACCAAGGAACCTGTTGCTAAAATTCACCTCTGGGAACAACTGATTGGGCCGGTCCACGTGCCAATCAGCTTTTTTCTTATTTTCCTCCCCAAAACCTAAGGTGCATCTTACACTCCGGTGTGTCTTACACTCTGAAAAATACGGTAAATGCTATGAAATCCTGCAAGCAATTGGTGATATTATTTCTCATCAGGAAGGAAACTTTAATGAATTAATGCACATGTTTGTCCTTCATTCTCTATAACTCATTTTCCGAGCAGAACATCTTTAAAAACTTAGATTTTCCCCATTGGGAATTTTATTTTTAAACGGACGTGAGTTTGGAATTTCCAACAATTCCCACTTGGATTTCTCATCTAAACATTCCTTTTTTTCCCTTTGGAGATCAATTTGTCATATGCAGTACAATCATTTGTTAGCTGGTGTGTGTCAGCCCCTCTCAATCTGAGATTATTTAGGGAAAAGTGCAGCGTGTAGAGAAGAGCACAAGACATGATTAGGATGCTGAAGGCTAAAACATATGAAAAATGGTTTCAGGAATTGGGTTTGTCTACTTTAATGAAAAGAAGGACTAGAGGCGACATGATAGCAGTGTTCCAATATCTAAGGGGCTTGCCACAGAGATGAGCGGGTCAACTTATTCTCCAGAGTACCTGAAGGCAGGACAAAAAGCAATGGGTGGAAACTAATCAAGGAGAGAACCAACCTAGAACTAAGGAGAAATGTTGTGGGCCCGCCAGTGGCCAGAGTCGGACAGTGAGGAGGTTGAGGAGGAACGTGGGCCAGTCCTGGAGTCTGGGGAAGGCTCAGATGAGGGGCCAAGGCCATTTGGTAGTTCTTTGCTGCCTCCGGAGTCTCCGAAGTCTGACATCAGCAAGGGAGAAGAACAGTATGAGCCTGTTCCCAGTGTGCATCTGCGCAGATCAGCCAGAAGACAGGAACAATTAAGAAAACAGGGTTGACTCCTGGGAGGGGTGGGGTGGGGTGGGCCAGCCAGGAGTGGGATTTGGGAGTTCTCCAAACTGCACAGAATCTTAGCTAGAGATTCTCCTGAACCCCTGCAAACCCCCAGCAGCGAATCCCTAATTGTAACTCTTTCCAGACTCTATGCTTTTGATTTGTTGATTGCAGTCTATCTTGCTGTAAGCAGATTTATATACAGTACGCCACTTTTGAGTCAGTTGTGATTGGAGCAGCCTCTGTGTCCTGTTAAATCACCACGTGCATAAACCAGGTATGAAATCCAGCAAGTTCTGACAGGTTCTGGAGAACCGGTAGCGGAAATTTTGAGTAGTTTGGAGAACCGGCAAATACTACCTCTGCCTGGCCCCAGAGTGGGGTGGGAATAGAGATTTTGCAATATCCTTCCCCTGGAGTGTTGAGGGAATGGGGATTTTGCAGTATCCTTCCCCTGGAGTGGAGTGGGAATGGAGATTTTGTAGTACCCTTCCCCTGCCATGCCCACCAAGCCACGTCCACCAAGCCACACCACGCCCATCAAGCCACACCCACAGAACCGGTAGTAAAAAAAAATTGAATTTCACCACTGGCACAAACCCAATTCTTGACCTTGCCACAGGATTTGTGTCCTGGCGCTCCCGACAAAACCCAGGCATTCCCTACTAAAATTGCCCAGTTTCCCATTGGTAGCCAACTCTCATTTAGAGTTAGCTGGACTTTCTCCATCAGCTCCTCTCTTGGCAGAGGGGACTTTGAATGTTGACAGCAAAAGTGTCATGCATTTCCAGGAATGTGTGTACTTTCCCCAAGGTTTCCTCCCTCCCTCCCTTGTCTGGCTCCACCAGAGGCCCTGTGACAGTTGCTGGCTCCAAAGCTGAGCCTTTTCCGTCTCCTTCCAGCTTTCAGTAGAGCTGGGGGGAAATTCCCTGGCCTGGGCCTTGCGAGCAGGACTGACCTCGGAGCCGAGGGCTGCCCTCATGACAGGGAAGGGAGAGAGGCCTTCTGGCAACCAGCATGGGGCATTGTTATGCTTGGTGGGCGAGGAGCAGCAAGGGAAATGAGGCAGCTGCTGGGAGGCGGCAGCACAAGGATAAAGGAAGCCGGATGGACTTTGTGTATTTATTGCTTTTGTATCCCACCCCAATGGCTTCAAAAAATGTCACAGCATTGAAAAGAGACTTAGGAAGTGGGGGCTTAGGAAGCATCTCACCTGGATCCCTTTCACAGCCTCCCGTTAGAATTGGATTGGCTAGTTGTTACTTTCGCTTCACCAGGCTTGTTGCCTCCTCTTCTTCCTTCCTCTTTCCACTCCCTTCCTTCCTTCCTTCCTTCCTTCCTTCCTCCCCCTCTTCTTCTTTCCTTCCTCCCTCCCTCCGTCCTTCTCTCTCCCTTTATTTCTTCCTCCCTTCCCACTCTCCCTCCCTCCCTCTCTTCCTTCCTTCCTCCCCTTCCTTCCTTCCTCTCCTTCCTTCCTTTCTTCCTCCCCCTCTTCTTCTTTCCTTCCTCCCTCCCTCGTCCTTCTCTCTCCCTTTATTTCTTCCTCCCTTCCCACTCTCCCTCCCTCCCTCTCTTCCTTCCTTCCTTCCTCCCCTTCCTTCCTTCCTCTCCTTCCCTCCCCCTCTCTTCTTCCTTCCTTCCTCCCCCTCCCCCTTTATTTCTTCCTTCCCCCTCTCCTCCCTCCCTCCCTCTCTCCCTCCCTTCCACTCCTTGTTTCCTTCATCCTTCTCTCTTTATTCCTTCCTTTCCCCCTCTCCTTCCTTTCTCCCTCCTCCCTCTCCTCCCTTCTTTCCTTCCTTCCTTCCTTCATATTCACTGGCATCATAGAGGGAAAAGGAAAAGGCCTTGAGGGACAGGAGGAAGAGCTACTGCCAAGGCAACTATAGGATAAGCAGAGCTTGAGCCTGGGCCAAGAAAGCCATGTGAGGAAATGTCTCAGACAAACCCTTCCCTGGTTGACATGAAAAGTGGGGGAGAAGAAGCCCATTCAGACTTGTAAGGTTCTGTTATACTGTAGATGTTACAATAAAAATAGTCCAGATCTCTCTGGCATTGGTTACTTAGACTTGATCTACCTTGTTGGGATAAGATCAGTCTTGCAACTCCGAATGTGTTTCCCCCTCCCTCATCTTCATGTGAACTAGGGATGTTCTGAGATCTTTTTCAGGTTATTTTCTTGGCCTGGCTCTCTTATCTGACTACTGCCATGGTAGCAGCTCTTCCTCTGGTCCTTCAAAGCCATTCTTATGCCATCAATGGGCACCTATTTCACCAATCGTTTACTTGTCCCTATGGTGTTTCTGTACAGTTCTCTGGTTAAATTTTGCTGTATTAAGAATTGCATTTGGATCAGTTTCTTCGTTGTATTCTTTTCTTGTGGCCATGGGCACAGTACGTGCTCAAAAAGGTAGCTTACCCCTTCCGCCGAAGGGAAGATGCTTGGGAGGAGCCTTATCCAATGAAGACATAGCTAGATTCTACTGTGGCTGAAGTATCTTAGGATCTCCTGTTGGATATACTTTTTTCCCATCACCATCAAAAGGGCCTTAGCCAAGTGGGAGATAGGTGGAGGAATTTGGCCAGGTGAGACTGAGGGAGGCAGTCAAACATGTCATTAGTCATGAGTCCCTTTGTACCCACAAGAGATCTAAGTCCAGCCCACCTTGAATTCCTTTCCATCCTTAATTCCTCTAAATTTCCCTTGACTGCTAGTAGTTCAAATTCTTGTAGAGAGCTTGAGCTTGCAATAAATCTGTACAGAGGTAGTCCTCGGCTTATGACCACAATTGAGCCCATTATGTTGCTAAGTGAGACATTTGTTAAGTGAATTTTGCCCCCTTTTACAACCTTTCTTGCCGCACTTGCTAAGTTAATCATTGCGATTGTTAAATTCACATCACGGTCGTTAAGTGAAACTGGCTTCCCTGTTGACTTTGCTGGTCAGGAGGTCACAAAAAGGGATCACGTGACCCAGGGACATGGCAACCGTCATAAATAGGAACCAGCTGCCACGCCTCTAAATTGTGATCAGGTGGCTGCATGGATGCTGCAGGGGTTGTAAATGTGAAAAACATTTACAACCCCCTGATTTATGATCACATTCAAGTGGTCATAAATCACTTTTTCGGTGCTGTTGTAACCCTGAGCAATCCCTAAAGGAACCGTTATAAGTCGAGGACCACCTGTACTGATTTGAACTCCCTGAATCTCCTGTTTTCTCCAGTACTTTACATTAGACTTTGCTTTTCAGGAACAGGCTCCAAAATTTCTTCTTCGGTAGAAGAAGAATGGCTTCTCTCTTCAGTTCATAATTGAACCATCTGGGAAACCCACAGCTCTTAAGAAACATTCTTTTCCCCATTACTACTACCATTAGCATGGATGACTGTAAGATTACCAGACATGACGAGGTTAGGCCAGGAAAATGGTATTGGGAAACAGTAGATTCAATCCTCCGCTGAAGATTAAATCTTACATCCTGTGCAGTTGCTACTCCTTAAAACAGAAATTGCAACTTCATTTGTTTAGACTTCAGCCCCAACATTCCACTTCAGCAGACACACACAGAGTTTACAACTTGAAAATAGCGGCAAAAACCACCCAGGTCAGGAAAGGCAAGGGAAGGTCTTAAATAGGCTATGGGAGTGGCCAATTAGCCCCAAGCCTTACTCTCAAGGAGACCTCCTCCTGAGGAGCCACTCCTGCCTTTTGGCAGCTCTGTGCGCTCATCCTCTTCACTTAAAGGAGCTTCTGGAGGTTCTGAAGGCCCTGGCTGAATCCCCGCCTTTGGCACCACATCTTCTCCAGCCTCCTCATTGTCTGACTTGAGTGCCAGCTGCACAGGCTGCTGGCGCAGCACCACACCAGCCTCCTCGCTGTCTGAACCAGCTACTAGTTGCACAGGCCACTGACGGGCCACAACACCAGAGCAGGAAAGCATATCGACAAACCTCCTGCTGTGTTTAGTTTCGCCTCATATCTATTCCCCACAATTCTTTCCCCATTGCCTCGTCCGTCTATTGCAGGGGTGTCGATTTCATTGAGGGCCACATCAGGGTTGTGTTTGACCTGGGGGGGGGCGGAGTGGGCATGGCCAGGGTGGGCATGGCCAGCTCAACATCACTCCTGTCGGGCGGTCTGAGTGCTCTGCCAGAGAAAGCAGGCTCCCGAGCTCCGTTTTTGGCTCCATCTCTGTTCTGACCCAGGCTTCCCCAGCAGCACGAAGCTGAGTCCTCGTCCCGATAAACCCCTTTTATTTAATTTACAGTGAATTCCTCTCCAGTAAAGTCTTTCCTCTCCCAGTCTTTCAAGATAGTTCACAACCACCGACCTTTATCAGGCTTGGAGAGTGGCCAGGCTGATATCTTTCAGACGCCGCAATACTTGGCAGGAATGAAGGAATGAATTAATTGTCTCCTGCAAACTCCACTCTCCTTTCGCTCCTCTTTTGTTCCCTCTGGGAGGGGCCATTCATCATCCACTTGTGGCCTTACTCCCAAGTCGACCCTTGTTCTTTAGCTGTTTCCTGCATCTGGCAACTCTGCACATGGACACACTGGGGACAGGCTCCAGCTGTTCATATACCTCACTGATGTCTGATTCCGAAGGCAGTGATAACTGGCATCTGGTCCTGGCCTCCTTTCTGCCTCTGACACAGAGCTCTCGTCAGAACCATCCCCAGACTCTAGGACTGGCCCATGTTAACCCCAAACCTCCTCACTCTCCGAATCTGCTGCCAGATCTGCTGGCCCCTGGCAGGCCACAACCACCTCCTGCAACTATGTGATAGCCCACAACCCTCCCAAGCTCTGTTTTCACTGGCAGAGGCATTGCAGGCCAGTCCTTCACTATTTCCAGGGCAGCCCTCCGGGCCAGATCTAAGCACCCCACGGGCCAAACTCAGCCCCCTTGAGTTTGACACCCCTGGTCTATTCAGTTAAATAAATCTTTCCTTTGACTTGTTAGCTGTGAGGTCAATTCCAAACAGGCTGGGGGAGGTTGAGGTATACAAGTTTGCTTAAGGGAATTTTGAGGGATGAAGACAGAGTTGGCATGTGGAAGAAATTCCAGATGTTTTCCTATAAATTACGGTCCTGGGATTTGGAGCGTGGGAGTGCAGAGCAGAGTTTGAGTAAGGTGGGGATACAGGGGATTGCATACTGCTGACTCAGTTGTGGTTTGTGGCTGTTGAAGCGGAGACAGTGTTGTCATCATATATTCTAGAGTAGTCATTTTCCTTCAGTTTTGGAGTTGTTTTTCTGTGCTCCGTATTCTTCTGTTTCTTATAGTTTTAATTATGTTTATTACATTACATTTTTGTTTCATAAATGTTTGTTTCTAGCCTTGCAGACAATGAAAAGATTTTATATTGGAGTTAAGAATACACGATGGGTATCAGTTCTGGTTCCATCTTTTACAGATACTTTTCATTAAAAATGCTGCAGAATAAGCATCAGCCTGGAACATTTATATACTATGGTACTAAAATTCATATTGTTATGATCTTTACCTGACTGAAATTATGCATCATAGTTTTTGAACCAAGGTAACACAAACGGTCTAATTTACAGAATGTGTCCAAAATCTAGGACTCAGGATTCCCAAGGGAATAAAATTTGGGAAAGTTGTGGCTGCTTTAGTGCTACTGACTGCTGATGTGGTCATGTGATCTTCATGTTCAACGTTCCGTGACAGTTTCCAAGCCAGTCTCACAATCCTCGCACCCTCCTTCCTCAGTGGCAGCCTCTTACCTGCTTGCTGGAAAGAGAAGAGAAGATTTCTGATGCTCCCTGACAGATTCCCATGAGGAAACTCAATGGGGAAGCCAGCAGGAAATCAGTAGTCATTTCTGCTTCCACTGTTGTCTTGCTCACCTTTCGTCATTCTGTTTTTCTGTTTAGGTAAGAAAATATCTCTGAAACAATGACCCAATGGGGCATGTGTTATCTAGTCACCTCTATATATTTACATATATATATATATATATATATATATATATATTTTCTGAGGTTTTCGCGGGTGTTTGTATGTAGGTCTTTGGTTATTCGGGTCTTCTCCCACGTAGAATTGGAAGTATCTTGGCGACGTTTCGACGAAGTCTCATTCGTCATCTTCAGGCTGGTGTTCTCGGCTTCGTGCACGAAGCCGAGAACACCAGCCTGAAGATGACGAATGAGACTTCGTCGAAAGGTCGCCAAGATACTTCCAATTCTACGTGGGAGAAGACCCGAATAACCAAAGACATATATATATATATATATATATATATATATATATATATATATATATATATATATATATATATATAGCCTTGCCTTGCATTATTATGTTTTTTAAAATATTTTTCGTATGGACTGTTCACTGCTCAGAGTTGTGTATTTAGGAGAGGTGCCTGTATAAATTTCCTAAATAAAATAACATTAATTTGCTTACAGTTTAATTCAATTTGAGCGTAACTAAACTCCAGATTTAGTTTTCCAGCCATATCCTTTTGGAACAAAATTTCTGGCATGCCTCGGAAAAGTCTTGGGTAGCCTTCAACTGGAGAAAAATAAATGGAACATTCCTGCTTTATGAGCTGTATATGCAGCTCTAAGCCTGCACTATATCTCCGGATTGGTGTTGTGACACTCAGAGAAGCAGGCTCGTTCTGAACTATTTTAAAA